>CP126890.1:222372500-224772500 GCA_030440675.1 Furcifer pardalis | reverse complement strand
ACAATGCAATAAAATTGGGGTTAAGAACCTCAAATTTCAGGTCATGTACTATTTGAAGATCATGTCAGGTCATGTACTGTGTGTGCATGTACACAAACATGGTCCCTTGCTTACTCATCAGCTGCACAGCTGGTCTTTCTCACCTATGTGGAGAGAAGTAGCAATGACAGTAGTGAGGCAAGGCGGACATGGGTAAACGTGGACTGAAAGCTAAAGTGGAGATGTTTCTATTCTGCAGCATTTACCCCTCTCCTTTACGTATCATCCTTCCTCACCTTAAGTCGAAGGAGGCAGAGACAACCACATGGGAATCAAGGTGGGCATAGAACAATTGAACCCCTCTCCTTCTCCTCCTGCTGCTGGCTGCACTAAATGAGAGGAGAGGGATGGAAACATATGACCCTGCCAACCATCTCCCCTTTTCCCATACCTCCTTCTGGTTAGCTCTGCTCCTGCCATGTCACCCGTGATGCCATCACTGTCACTGCAGCAGACCCAAGATACACCATGTTGAGACATGAATACACATACTGTTTTTGAAGACGAATACATCAATTCAAGACCTGCTGCAAAATAAATGACTCCCAGCGGGTGATTTAAAATAACCCATATTTCAGCAAGATAATGCACACTTCAGCTGCACATCGTGTATTCTTCAATCTTTGAATCGACTTGAATCCTGGCAGAATTGACGCAAATGTAGGACATTTTACTAATCAAGATGCACCTTCACTGAGCTATCCAGCTGATTTCAACAGGAAATACAGCTTTTTAAATGAGCTGCTCTGGTTCATTGATTTCAAGTTCCTTCTTTGAAGAAAAACTTGCAGTATGCCCATTTTCTCAGCTCAAAACTTTGCTCGGCAAAACATTTTCCTGACCTTCTTGACCTTGTTCCTGTCTTTTCCTCTACATCTAATAGATAAAAATCCTTCATCCTCTACCCCCACTAGGTTTCCATTTCAATCAGGATAAAATACCTGTTAGATGGCACTTAAACATCTACAGACTCAAATGTTTGAAAAGACTAGGCTTTTCTGGGAACATTATGCAGTTAGTAGGCTTCTCCAGCTGTTTTTACCTTCACAGGGGAACCTCAAAGCTTGGGTATGAGTTTAAACCAAAAGCAGGAAAAGGTTAGCTTTCAAGAAAGAGCAAAGGGAGGGAAACAGAGTTGAGGAATGGTTGTAGCCTCCTTCAGATTTCAAACGAATGTTTTTAAATATTAAATTAAAACTTGTAGAGATAAGGAGAATGGTAATACATTAGTAAAGAGAAACAGAATAACTTACCTTTCCAGGTAGGTAATCTGCCAGTGATTCAAAATAGTGAGTAACAGAACAATGTCTTTTAAGAAAGTAATGTTCCAAGCTTTCCTCTTGACTGCAGAAGTACTTTTACCGTAAAATATTATATTCCTTCATTGGTTACTAACCATTTTGCATTATCTTCTTCTGTCTATATTTAAGTAATCAAAGAATTATTGATTCCGCACAGAACCAGTGGCAATGGTGGTGACGATACATGGATGGATGCCTTTTTGTAGATAATAATAATAATTTCGTGTCAGAAATTATTCTGGGTTGAAAGGATTTTTGCTGGAGAAACTCCGCTCAGGAGACACCCGGATGAGGGTCCTTTCATGTCCCTAAGATCTTTTCTCACCAAAATGGTCCCTATTTATCTACTTACAATGTCTTGCTTTCAAACAGCTAGTTGGCAGGAGGTGGGGCAGAAACAGGCACTCAATCCATCATGCAGTACCTGGGTCTCAAACTGCCGACTTGCCATCCTTCCAGCTAACAAGGTGAGCTTCTTAACAACTGAGCTACTGCAGCCACTTTTTTTGTAGATGATGAAATCCTATGCTATAAAATCCACAAATCCCCAAGATTACACTCTAGTGAATAATTGTTTTACTGGATTTGTGTATTTAGACTGAAGGTGGTAATTTTAAACCAACAAAAAGAGCACTTGAAAAGGAGCTAATGGCAAATGTATCACTAGTGGTCAGCAATTACAGACTCTTGTAAATTTCACTGGTTTCCGAAGAACTAATAATTTAAGTAATAAGTTAATAATGCTTGTTCAACAAGTTAAATGCTCTCAATTTTAAATATCAACAGCAATGAGTTAATCTTCCAACTTCTACTGTTTAATTCCAAAAGAATTAATTTTCCAGCCTAATGTTCCAGGCTCTGTATTTATTACATTCTGTGTGAAATACCTTATTGCAATAGTTTCATTCATATTCCATCCTGCTGTCTCTGTAGTAACAAGAGTTTGAAATTTGCTAAATTCGCAGCACATCTTGAAAAAATAAGCAAGGCTAAAGAGCACAACACAATGATACTTCAGTTGCATTTGTAAATCAGCCTCAACCAAGCTGACAGGCTCCAGGAACTGAACTGGTTAGACTAACTAAAATCCAACTTATAGAAGCATAGCTACTGTAGTAATACAGTATATAGAGCAGAGAAGTCCAAACGTTTTGGGCCGCCGACTGGTCATGTATTTGAGCATGCTAGTCATGTGGTTCCTCTTACTGGAAGCAGCAAGGACGGCACAGGCTGGATTAATTGACGCACTTTTACTGTGAGGAAACAACTGCAATGCCTTTTCCTGAATAGGCATGGGCCCCACATTGGAAACCACTGGTCTATACCATTGGTTTTGGATCTTTAATCAGAGGGGCTTAGGATAAAACTCATCAAAGGACCTAGTAAGCATAGCCAATAGATCTGGGTTCTGCAGTACAAAACACCTGGAAGCATGGTCCAACCTGTATGGCAGCAATGCTGGGTTTTGCACATAGAACCTTTCACATACAGAACATGCAAACATTTTTCCTCTGTAATTCTAACCATACAGCCAACCTTCTAATCCTACCATGAATATGAACTCAGAAAAGGGAAATGGTAGCCTTCCAAATGTTGTTGAGCCATAGTTTCCAACATCTCTGACACTAGTCATGCAGATGTAGATAATGGGAAATGAAAACCAGTAACACACATAGTCATCAGTTCCTCATCCTTGCCACTCATATTAATTTCTGCTCCATAACTGAAAGACTCTCCACAGGCTTTTAAATTGAATGGCCACCATCCTGTTGGTTAGTTGCTTTGGCATAAGTAAATGGTGGCGTACACAGAAAGAGCCTCCTCGAAAATTGTGGTATTTTTGAACCACAATTGGATGTACCCCAGGCAAAGGCCACCTTGTGCCAAAAGAGGAGAAGAGAAGAGAATATAATTAATTAAACAGGAGGATTTTGTCTAATGACTACAAATCAAACATTTTAAATTACTGCCATTAACTTGTAGAATTTACTACAGTAATATCGTATTCAAAAGTAATTTCTCCAGTGTTAAAAACAAAAACAAGTTCTGTATTGAATTAGCCACACTTTGTAACAGTAGGCAGAAAGGGCACAATGAACAATGCAAATATTAAGACAGACAACACTGTTTTATCAGAAATGCCTATGAACATAAATGCATTTTTTAAAAAGGTATCAATCTTTTATTTCAAATAACAGGATGGTTAATGTGAAAATATGTCCATTTCCCCCATTCAGTGGCCCCTGACCACACAAACACATGAGAATCCATTCAATATTAACCCCCCAAGCTGCAGCAGAAATTACTTGCATTCTGTGAAATTGTGATAACCTGGTAAGACAAGATGAAGGTGGGCAAAGCAATCAAGAACCTGTGCAACTATCTGATTCTTCTAGCTTGCGACAATTTTCTTAAAAACCTAATCAAAGTACTTTGGGGGGACTGCTATAAGTACAGTACATTTCTTGAGGCTCTAAAATATTTCTTTTTAAAAAAGAAATGATATAGAATAATGGGTTTGACATACTTTATGATAGCTTTATTACTGAAGGGAAATGAATATAGGCATCTTTCTTTAACACCTGTGCACAAGCTTACTGCCACGTATTCATAAACACATATTTTAAATGGGAGATACAAGTGATTGTTGTTTTTTTATCATCCATTTTCTCTCAAGAATTTACAAGACAATTGAAACATACTATGAATTGGCAGTCACTTTTTAAAAGAAAAATCTCTCATCACTGCTTTTGCTAAAGGGTCATATCAGAAAATTGAGATTATATTTTGAAAAAGGTACTGATACTCTACACAAACTGAAAGAGGGAGGGAAGGGAGGGAGGCCAGCTGCTCTTCTAGTATTGGAAGCGATATTGATTTTGTAGTATGAAACAGAAAAAAACTGTGGGTGAAATTACGTTGCATAGCTTCACATGTTTGAATACGGATGGTGTCAGCAGTAGCAAACTGCCCCTAATCAAAGACAATATTGAGGAGCACACAACTCACATACACATTAAAATTGCCAAAGGAACCCTTCAATCAGAGGTCATCTGCTTCTGCTGATAACAATATGTCCTCTGTGAACATAAATATGGGCAACAAGATTTCATACTGTACAGTTTTATTGCTTAAACCAGGGATTCTCAACCTGCGGCCTGTGGGCCAGATGCATCCCGTGGCAACATTTCATGTGCCCACCACTGCCTACACCACTTCAAGAAGTGCCATGTGGTAGAGGAAGGGCAAAATGGCTGTATAACCTCCAAAGCTGTCTGAGGTAGCGTGACCTGGCCCCCAGCTTTAAAAGGTTGAGAACTCCTGTGTTAAGCAATAGGTTTGTGAAGAGGATTCAGCTCCATAATCTGTGTACCATTTTCCTGCTTTAAATTACACCCACACCCATGGATGTTATTTGAAGCACTAGTACTTGTGTATCCAGTAATGTTTTCATTGCTGCCAGAGGACTGACATATTTACAGAATCCCCATGCCTTTCAATGTTTCATCATAAAAGATTAAAGGTAGGCTATTACACCCTATGAAAAGAATATAGGTAATATTTGTTGATCAATGAGTGCTGAGCCTTCAAATTGACATTGATTATACAATCATGTGCATGTCTCTCTCAAAGTAGCAGAACTAATCTTGATGTTCTCAAAATTCCCTTTATATATAGATTGTAATCTTACAGGGACTACTGTTTATTTTATTTGTCACCCCACTCATGAAGTATAAATTTAATTCACCAAATAATTTCCATGCCCATATTTTTTACACCTGCCACTGAAAATCTGCCTGTTACTCAGATGTCCCATTTGAAATGTTCATGATGTATATCAAAGTTCTTCAAAAAGAGTACCATCAGCATAATCACAAATTTAAATGACCCGTTGCCAAAATGGAAACACAATTACAGTATTTGCTGGCGTATAAGACTACTTTTTCCCCCTGAAAAACATGCTTCCAAGTGGGGGGGGGGGGTCGTCTTATACGCCGGGTGCACTTCAGTTGGGATAGACATAGCTGCCCATAGTGGCCTCCCGATGCTCGCCTGGTGCCCATAGTGGCCTCCCGATGCCCGCCTGCTGCCCATAGTGGCCTCCCGATGCCCACCCACCTCATTCTACATACCATCCAGTATCGCGAGGTATCCAGTGTGGCTGCGGTGAGCATCAGCAGCGAGACAAGGGTGCCAGCCTTTTCGGTGTGACCGGCCTGTTCTGCTCGGCAGGAAGCAGCAGTGCTCCGCCCCGCCCCTTGTCTACACAGAGCTCGCACATGCACACTTGCGCAATAGTGCCAGCCACAGGGAGATGTTGAAATAAAATCTGATGTTCTTTTATATTTTATTTGGTGTGTGGAAGGTGTGTGGAAGAGGGGGTAGTCTTATACGGTGAGTATATAACAAACTCTATATTCTGAGTGGAAATGTTGGGGGGTCGTCTTATACCCCCAGTCGTCTTATACACCGGCAAATACGGGTAACAATGAAAAAAAGGTGATAGACAGTGCTGTCTTAGACTGTCATCCATTTCTCCAGATGAATCAATTACTACTTATTGCCTCCAGTTGGCTCCACAAACATAGCTGGTAAGATAAATTATTCATATATGGTGAACAGTTCAGAAGAATAATTTAAATTTAGTTCTCTTAATTCCAAATATCTGTTTGGGACTATCACTGATTTTCTTACAGGGTCTGGACAATATGATTACAGTTAAGTAATCCAAGCTTTTGGTTTAGGCAAACACCAAAATGGGTAGAGGAAAACAAATCAACTATTGCAGAATCATTACGGAAGAATTGATTAATTGAATCATTCCTCTGAAATCTGCTTTCATTCATATCAGAGTACTGTATTGTAAATTTAAAATCATGGATATTTATAAAATATAGGTAAAATTCAAAACAAATTAAAATGTTAAAATAATCACACACAGTTTGATCATAAGCAGGCTACTTCAAGTGTTATCGCAGCTATTTATTAGATGGTACCTGTAGCAGACTGTCCCTTTGATATTTCCAGTTACTGTGTCTCCCTTGAAATTCAACAATCTTTGATTTTGAGGTAAAATGGTGACCATTTCTGTTAGTCCATGATCTTTAGTAAGGATAGTAGATAGTATCAGATGCTGCTATAAGCTCAACAAATGCTGCACCAGTTATTTTATGTGTTTCAAACCCATCTTTTATATTCTGAGTTAGATTTAAGATTTGAGCCATATTACTCCTGCCAAGTCTAAGTCTACTTCTGGAATTAAAAGAGGTTCTGTTCTGAGGGCTAGACAATGTAATGTAACTCATTCAAACACTTTGTATAAGTGAAGTAGTAAGGAGATTGGTTTGTCGCTTTGGGGATTTGATGGTTCTTTGCCTGGTTTCATTATACACTAGTACCCCAGAAAACGTTATGACATGGTTCCACAAGTCATGATGTTGTCCGGTTTTTAGCGTTGTCCAGGGTATACATCGAACAATGCTAAAAAAAACCTGAGAAGAGACGCTTGCACGCGCACGAAAAGGCGGGCCAGTGGGAGCCTCTTCTACCAAACGGGTATAGCAACGGGGTTCGCACGTCAAGGCAAGGGATCAAAGCGAGGGGAGCCACCCCCTGCTTTGATCCATTGCCTTGACGTGCGATCCTCATTGCTATAGTGAGCCCGGGAAAGTGGTGGCTCAGCTGAAATTGCCGCTCTTGGCCACTTTCCCTGGCTCGCTATAGCAACGAGGATCGCACATCAAGGCAATGGATCAAAGTGGGCCAGTGGGAGCCTCTTCTACCAAACGGGTATAGCAACGGGGATCGCATGTCAAGGGAAGGGATCAAAGCGAGGGGAGCCACCCCCCACTTTGATCCATTGCCTTGAAGTGCGATCCCCGTTTAGGCGCTTTGTGATGGGAGTTTGGGTGCCAGGTTGAACAAGCGCCCACCCATTCAACCCAGCACCCAAACTCCCATTGCAAAGCGCCTAAACAAGGGTCGGCATTTCCGAATTTCACCCGGATCTCCCCAGCCTCGCAGTGAGCCGCTACGAGGCCGGGGAGACCCTGCAGAGAGGCGCCTCTCCTCTCCGGGATCTCTCCGGCCTCGCAGTGAGCTGGTACGAGGCCGGGGAGACCCCGCGGAGAGGTGTCTCTCCTCTCCCAATGTTCTGAAAGGGTAAGGATCCTTACCCTTTCGGAACATTGGGTGGCTTGCAGGCGCGCGCGCGTCGGTGGGGGTTAGCGCAGGATACAGAGGTCTCCCTCGTATCCTGCGCTAACCCCCACCGACACGCGCCGCTCACCCAAAGTTTCGAAAGGGTAAGGATCCTTACCCTTTCGGAACATTGGGTGGCTTGCAGGCACGCACACGTCAGTGGGGGTTAGGGCAGGATATGGAGGTCTCCCCCATATCCTGTGCTAACCCCCACCGACGCGCGCCGCTCGCTCGAAGTTTCAAAAGGGTAAGGATCCTTACCCTTTCCAAACATCGGGTGGCTTGCAGGCGTGCGTGCGTCGGTGGGGGTTAGGGCAGGATATGGAGGTCTCCCCTGTATCCTGCGCTAACCCCCACCGACGCGCTCTGCTCACCCGAAGTTTCGAAAGGGTAAGGATCCTTACCCTTTTGGAACATCGGGTGGCTTGCAGGCGCGCGCACGTCGGTGGGGGTTAGCGCAGGATACGGAGGTCTCCCCCATATCCTGCCCTAACCCCCACCGATGCGCTCCGCTCGCCTGAAGTTTCAAAAGGGTAAGGATCCCTGTACCCTTTCCAAACATCATGGGGGCGGGCGCTGAGGGGGTTGGATTGGGTAGATGTTCTACCCAATCCAACTCCCCCCCCCCACGCATACGCTTGTTCCGGATAACTTTAAAAATCGCGTTATTTGATACAAGATTTTTCCGAAAATCTTGTAACGTTATGCGGTTTTCGCGCTATACGGTACTCGCGTTATCCGGGGTATTACTGTATCATATACTGTATATAAAACCTTCAGGGACTACACACACAAATGTTACCTCCCTTTTGAGAGGTATCTTCATCAAAATGTTTGTCACATATAGCTTCTTTTGCATCAATTATCTATTGAAATATATGGATGTTTGACTCAGAAAGATGCATGGCTATATTAAAAAGACTGACAGAACTATTATGCAAAAAGAACAATAGCAACAACGTAAAGAAAACAGGACTACAAACAGGAAAACAAAGAATATCCTTTTTACAACTCTTGAGAAATGACTGCTAGAAGAACTAAGAGAGACACAAAGAGCTAGTATGAAGAAAGCACAATTGCAAAAAGCAAGCATAGGTACAATAGATAAACTACTAAAGATAATATTTGAAGGAGTTATTATAATCTATCCAGATGAACAGGCCAGGAAGACAAACATATGTAACTACAGTACTTAGGATTCTCCACTAATACAACCCAGATGACTCTGAAACATTTGGGGTGGAAGAGGAAAGTTTACCCACTGGTACCAAATCAACTCTGTTGGTATTGCCATACCTTCATAACATGAACCATGGCCCAATATCTATCATCTAAATTCTGCAATAACTTAATAGTCGTCTGATATACTGAGGTGCCTCCATGACCATCTACAAAATAATCTAAGTAACACATAACAATTTTATTCCCTAATTTTTTTCTTTCAAATATTATTTCAAATTTGAACAGAAAATTGTTCAAAAATGAACAACAGTTAGAAAATTCTATTAGGAGTGTCTCATAAAAAACATTTTTGAGTGAAACCCCACATTGTCAAAGTCATCAGGCTACTCGGGACAAAGCAAAAACACATTATTTAACTTTGCCAAAAGAGCTCCACAGGAACTAAAGCAGGATTTGAGATGTTGTCACACTGCCAGCAACCCTCAACACTGGCTATGCTGACTAGGTCAATTGGGAGTCACAGTCGAACAACATCTGGAGGGTAATGTTCCTCATCCCAGCCTAAAACATGCACCTGGTGCATAGACCTGGATCTCTGGCTACATTAGCAGATGATTCTTTCCAATGGGCCTCATGATAGGCAAACAGACGTGCATAGCGGAAATATTCACCTTCATTTCAGTTCAGTTTCTTTCAAGGGGTTGGGGTGGGCCTTCTTCAGATTTTACTATGTCAGCCCTCAGCAGCAATCAAAATCAGTGCTCCATCAAATGGTTAAAGAAAGCTTTTTGTCATTGCACATTTTTCCTCACTTTCATATGTTACATTTAACCATTTTTTATGTGTAATTGGCACACATCTCTGAGAAAATTATTTCCCCAATGGAAGAATGTGCTAACTTCAGCATAGTTTTATTTTCAGTTCCTTTCCTAAACAATCTCCAGAATTGAATGGGCCTTTCCCCCAGCTGTTGGATAACAGGTGGATGTTTTCACTGAGCTGTTCATGGGCATTTTTATATAAACTTCTGTGATTTTTCTTTCTTTTTAAAGAAATGTGTTATGTGCTTGAGCTCACAATTCAATCATAGTTACTGAAATGAGCCAAATTCTAAGGGACAAGATAATTCGTTAAGCCATGAAATAGTTGTTCCAGGTTGCCACTCAATACTTTAGATTCAAATACCCCTTCTGTGTTTAAGTAGAACTAAGGAAAATCAAAGAAATCATTAAATATCCTTGTAAAAACACCTTACTTTTACACATTTTGAAGACTTTCAGATTCAGAGAGAGACTCTCGATCTTACAAAAATTAAACAAGGTTGCTTAAAATAATCTAAAATCTTTTCCAAAAATTTCCCACTCTTCTCCTCGGTTTAGCTGTAGTAGACAGATGGGCTTTTTTCCCTATCTTAAATTTGTGGAACACTTTACCAGCCAACCTTTATGAAGCAGTGTGACTATCAATTAATACAGGGGTCGGCAACCTTTTTAGGTCAGGGGCTGAGTCCTGCTCCCTCAGACAGTTGAGAGGGCCGGACTGGTGTTCTCCCCCACCATAAATGCTGCCATAAATGCATCCACAACCGTCATAAACACATTAACGGCTGCCGTAAACACATATGCAGCTGTCTTAAATGCAGCCACGACCACTTCAGGCAATGGCTGGAGTGACACTGTGGGCAGGATACTTTGGTGCCACAGGCCAAATCTTGTCAATGAGCCATAGGTTGCGGACTCCTGAATTAATACATCATTTCTTGATGTTGTCATAGGTAAGTGATGGCCAACCTTGGTACTCCAGGTGTTTTTGGACTTCAATTCCCAGAAGTCCAAGTCAACACACCCGCTGATCAGGGCTTCTGGGAATTGAAGTTCAATAATATCTGGAGTGCCAAGGTTGGCCATCATTGTCATAGGTAAATGCAAAGGATGCCTAGCTTTTGTCAGGTCTAAATTATCAATCAATCAATCTTTATTACAGCCCAAGACCAACCTAGTACAACAAAAAGAACAAAAGTTAAATTATGTGCATATGTTTCCTGCTGTACACAGTTGCCACAGCAGGGCACTAAACATGAGAAATTGACAAGGAAATTTATTAAAAGAAAAACCATATGGAAAAACACTGAAAAAGTCAAGAGTGTTAAGTTAGCAAACCCAGCTGCCATTTAATGAAGCATTTTGAAAATCTAATTTATAAAACAGTAACATCAATAAAGAGCTGATGAATAACTCCATATATGCAAAATAAAAGTAAATATAATGGAGCAAATTTGCTCCAAACAAATAAACAAGATAATGTGTTATCTTTCAGTGAATTTCTTTCCTGTTGAATCAAAAGTTCATTAGTGTACATTAGTTTACCATATAATTAGGTAAAGGTCTCCCTTGCTCGAAAGCCGGTCGTATCTGACTCTAGGGTTCAGCGCTCATCTGTTTCAAAGTTGAAGAGTTGTCTGCTTCTGCAGATGTTTCTGTGATCATGTAGCAAGCATGACTAGACACTGGTGCACACAGAATGCTGTTTACCTTCCCACCAAAGTGGGTCCTATTTATCTACTTGCAATTTCTTCTTTTCAAACTGCTAGGCTGGCAGGAACTGGGACAGAGATGGGAGCTCATTCCTTCCTGTTCTCCATCTGTTCTCTTCCTCAGTCATGTTGAAGGAGAAAGGCTAAATGTAAGAGTAAATAGTCTCTTGCTAAGCAAGCAAAACTCTTTTAAGTGTGGTCATGAATGGATGGATCCTCTGGAAACACTGTTAGTTAATGGTGTTAGTTAAAACACCATTCCATCTCACCAGGATCACACAATACATTACATAGTGGACAGCAGCCTCTATTGGCTAGCTCTGGTAATGTGTCTATGAAATACATATTTATTTAAATCTAAAATTCTGAAAAAAAAATACTGAATATTTTTGTCCCTATAGATAACTGAAACAATGGTTACTGAATTTATGGATATGTAAGATATACCGTACAGTACTACAATTTATTGCTTAATGGGTGACTCCTCATCAGTAAGGAATGAGAATGAAAAACAAGAGTCATTCTAATTCTGTAGTATTCTGAACAGTGCAGGCAAGGATCAAGAGCCCATTAGTTGCTACAATACATTGACCAAAAACCTGTTGCTCAATGAAGTTTTGGTGAACCAACTCCTTCATAAGTCTCATTGGTTCAAAAAGGCATATTTTAATTGTAAATGAATGGTAGTATAGTAAGGTGCACTTAGAGTAGACCCATTTGAATCATACAGAGGAACTGACTCATTAAATTCCTATTTCAATAGGTCTACTCTAGTGCAATTTTCTATGTTATACAAAATTCCAAAGTTATTCTTTTGTTCCTTAGGAAAAGAAACATCACAATATGGTCAGTAAATATTATTTAATATAGTAAAATCACTAAATATTGAAATGCAGTTTCTTTGGCATGTCTACTGAATAGTACAATTATTCTGAACTCCTTTCAAGATGGCAAAAATTATTAATTTTTTAAATTATTATTTAATTTAATTATTTAATTTAATAATTGTTAAATTTAATAATTATTAATTATTATTTAATTGTTATTTAATTTAATTATTAAGTGGCTGAGAACATTGCTCCCTCCTCTGGTCCCACAACAATGGCCTGAGGAAGAAGATGCCAAGGCCTAGCAGTGGCTGAGAACATCGTCCCCTCCTCTGGTCCCACAACAACGGCCTGAGGAAGAAGATGCCAAGGCATAGCAGTGGCTGGGGACCTTGCCCACTCCTCTGGTCCCACAACAACGGCCTGAGGAAGAAGATGCCAAGGCATAGCAGTGGCTGGGGACCTTGCCCACTCCTCTGGGCCCACAACAACGGCCTGACGGGCGTTAGTTTGTGTTCTGGTTTGGTTGTTTTATGTGGTTGCATTTTATAATTTTTATTGTACTGTTGTTGTTTGAACTGTAAGCCATCCTGAGTCGCCTCGGAGAGTGGGCGGCAATATAAATCTATATAAATAAATAAATAAATAAATAAATAAAACTATTGTATAATTTTTAGAGTTATACCGAACAGCATTATCACTTTTATGTGGCCATAATGGGTTTTAATGAATAATATTAGTACTCCACAGAAGTGTAAATGTAAAAATCTGCATGAACATAGGTTCATGCAAGTCACTGCATTTATTTAAGCAATTAGTCCGCATAATCTTTTTTACAAAGTTCCACTGTCAAGATTGAAACTCTCTTACAACATCACAATCATGTCCCAGAATTATTTTGGCTTCACGGGTCTGATTTGCTCTTAAACATAATGCACTAGCAGGGATCAATGATAACAAAGCTGTAAACCAATGCAAACACAAAATTGTTTTTCCACCCTGTATGAAGGATACAATTTGATAGAGCTCTGTAACTTGGTAAACTAACTATAGTTTGGGAATAAGAGATGCATATCTAAACTGCCCCTTATGAGGCGGTCTGGGCTCACTCATTTTTGGGTCACTAGAGGACATCCAAACACCCTAAGCAACCTTTTACTCATATGGTGAAGTTGTCAGCTCTAAAAATTAAGGACAGAAAAGACTGAATGATCCAGAAAATAGATCATCTTCTACTTCTGCATATGTTTTATACATATTTTATACATAGATCACATGGATCACTTTGTTTATGAAACTACTAAGGATAACAAAGAGCTGCCTGCACTGCATGGACTTTTTAACATCAGGACAGCAGCACTACAAATTGAACCACTAGGTAATATTTTTAATTGACTTTGAATTGGCTAAAATTGGGACACCAAATCTCCCCTCTCCCCAGTTTCCTGATGGAAGCCACTGGATTTTAACCTGGCCAGAGAAGGAGCTTACAGTCTCAATAGAGCCATTTGGGGAGAGCAAAAAGCAGAGGCCTGGTTTCCTCTGTTTAAAAAATAGGGGGCAGCACATCAACTCAATTGCTGCTTTTAAGGACAGATCCTGGAAGACCAGCATGCCACAAGCATTTGAATGCATGCCTGAAGAAGTGATCATGAAAACTTACAATGATTTTTTAATTTAGTGATCCAGAAAGGGTATCATCTTCTATTTCTGCATATGTTTTCTACATGGATCACACTGCTTACTTTGCTTATGAAAAGACAGAGTATATCTCTGTCATAAAGACATAGATCACATCAAATATTCTATGTTCATCCTAGCATGACAAAGACTCATAAAAAACCATAGAGGCCCTTACAAAAACATTAAATTGTCTAGTTCCTGCTTGTGGATACCCCTCCTTTAATTGGCCTTTCAGAAAGGAGTATTCTTAAATATTTATTGAAGCTAAGTGAAGCAAGCATTGGTATTCATTTTTCTTTCATCAGCATGTCTGAGCAAAACAAAGTGATACAGCAAAGGCATAAGCAAAATCTTGCTTACCCAAATATTGGCCCTCAGCATGCCATAGCCTGCTGCTGGCACTTGCTTCCTTGTTTTGAGATTTTTTATATATATAAAAAACATTGTTTACATTTCTGATATAGAGCAGTCACTCAGCTGATTGATCAGCTCAGTTGGCAGACGTCCAGCCAGTCAAACATGTGTTCAAGGATCCATGCTTCCCCTTGCCTTCCCAACACTTCTTTGATTTTGCCAGGAGACAGCAGCATTGTATTAGAAATAACAGTTAAATGAATCCATGCTACTTTTTCAAACTGAAAGAATGACAAAGTGGTTGATGAGCTACTTCTGCATGCTGACAAATGAAAAAATTTCCCTGCTCCTCTGCAGGAAGGGTAAAGAAAGCATAATTATTTTCCCCTCTTGTCACTGCTTCTACTTCTTTCCCATCTATTCTCCAGGGACTGATAGGGCCTGTTGCCATTATCTTGGTTTTCTTGATGTTCTGCCCAATCCACCACCACCACCCCCAGATGATTGCCTTGGATAACGCTAAAGAATCATTATCCAGAATCGTTATCCGATGCAAGTTTTTCCAAAAAACTTGCATCGTTATCCGATTCTAGCGTTATCCGATGCAATCGTTATCCGGCGTATTACTGTAATAGTTTGTGGCTCCCCTTAGCAAATCAAATCCACCTTTGCTTTTGCCTTCCTTGTTTCCTGCTACCCTCCACCTTTCCCTGCATTATAGTCTTTTCCAGAGAGTCTTGCCTTCTTATTATGTGACCCCAGCTCACTGGTTAGTTTGACTCACTCTCTCTCCTCTGGTCTTTTAATCTTTCATCTTTAAGTTGTTTTTAACTTTTTTAATTATTATTGAAATCTGTTGATTTTTATAAATTTTAAAAACTTTTAAAATTTTAATAATTGTAACTTTGAAGTTTTAGATAATGGGTTCGGGTTGTATTATGTTATACTTTTATGATGTTGTAAACCGCCCTGGGTCGCCCGGGTGAGGAGGGCGGTATAAAAATGTGAATGAATGAATGAATGTTGAGTCTCAAGCCAGCTTTTGCACTCTCTTCTTTCAACCCAAGCAGCAGGTTCTTTAGGTCTTCCTCACTTTCTGCCATTAGGGTGGTATCATCTGCGTATCCAAAGTTGTTGATGTTTCTCCCAGCAATTTTGATCCCAACATGTGATTCGTCCAACCCTGCATTGCCCATTATGTGTTCTGTGTATAAGTTGAATAAGCAGATGACAAAATGCAGCCTTGTCTTACTCCTTTTCCTATTCCAAACCACTCTGTCATTCCATTTTCTGTCCTAACTGTTGCTTCTTGACTCTTGTACAGATTTCTCATGAGGCATATAAAGTGTTCCGGTATTATCTCTTTAATTACTTGCCACATTTTATTGTGGTCCACACAGTCAAAAGCCTTGGTGTAGTCAATGAAACAAACATAGAATTGTTTCTGATATTCCTTTGTTTTATCCATGATCCAACATATGTTGGTAATGTGGTTCTAGTTCCTACAACAACAAAAATACTGGGTTCCTACAACAACCAAAATCACAAAGCAAGCTGAAGTTCACCGAGGCTGCATTGGCCTTGGAGGTTTTATAGCAGGGCATGTTTGAGTCTGTTCGTTGCACACAGTGGTGAGTGTGAAGGTGTGGAGCAGATTTTAGAAGACTTTTAGAAAGGCATTCCTAGATTTTTGGGAGAGCAGTTTTGAATTTTGGAGCATTACTCAAGCAGTGTAAAGGTAGGGATCTGTGATTCATTGTTTCTGGAGGTCTGGGGGGGGTAGGGTTTGAGGGTTTTTTAAAACGGAGCATGGGAGCCATTTTCGGTTTGTTCTGGGACCCTTTTTTGTTTGAAATTTTTAGTTTTGGGGCATTTTTACTATCTGGCGTTTTTGCATGGCTTTTAATGACCATTCTGCTTTTTTTTTTTTGTAGGAAGGGTTCTTCCATGTTAGCACATGTGCTGTGCATGTTTGCTACTGTGTGTTCTGCATTGTGGGTTGGTTTTCATTGTCAGCACATTTTTGAGCTTTTTTCTTGGTCTGGAACACATTATTTAGTTTTCAGTGCATTCCTATGAGAAAATGCATTTTGCTTAAAGACTTGTCCCGGGGAATGCATTAATCATGTTATGTGAGGTTTTGCTGTACAGTGGTATCTCACTTAAATAGCATAATGCGTTCCACAGGATTGCTCTTTAAGCGAGTTTGCTCTTTAAGTGAAACACCATTGTAATTGACCAATTGTGACTTCAGGGAGGGGGATTGTGAAACCCAATATATTTGTTAAACAAGTTTTTTGGTTGGTTTGAGTTGTTAAGCGAAGCAACCATTCAGAGAAAATTCTGCTCTTTAAATGAGTTACTCTCTAAGGTGCTCTTTATGCGAGGTTTTACTGAGTAAAACACCAGATAACACTAAAACTTGCCTCCAAGTGATGCATACAATGAACTCTCATTGCCTGTGCTTTGCATTTATCCTCCATGCATCTAAAAAAGCCTTTAAACTAAAGAGGACAGAATTAAACTAGGAAAATTTCCTTGAAGTGAGAATACACACCGAGCTCAAAATATTTGAGAGCTCATTCAGAAAGTTTTGTCATTTATAGCACATCGTGCCAGTGCTGAGGGATAAAAGCTTGAAAGATTAGGGAAATTATTATATCCACTAAAATACTACTATTAAATACGGTAACTATAAAAGTCTAGCAGAAGATTTTTATACATATCATTGTTCAGCACAGGAGTGAGATGCATAAAATTGTTACTTGTGCTATTCAAAAATTATTCATTATTTAGTGAGAAAGCTTTGATGTGCTAAAACTGAGTTGAGTAATTGCTAGTGGATAAAGAAGAGACATTTATGAAGAATAATTTAATCATAAAATTTCTGAAATTGATTTAACAAAGCTGAATGGCCATATTAAGCTAAAAGCTACTCATAAAATATCAAGAAATCCAAAAAGTACTAGACCATTACAAGAGACTGCTCTTGCACGGTTACTACTTTGCTGGCAAAGATGAGCAGTATCAGTATCATGCAGTATAAGCCACAATCACAATTACCCAAATTGTGGTAAACAGCTACAATCACTGAGTGATAACTGAGAGAAAATGTCAACTAAAATTACAGTTTTATTTTGATAGTGAAGACAGCCTCATTTTGAAAGTTCCCAAAGACAGGCTCCTGCTCATGAAGCATTTTTTTCAGACATGCTACTGATAAAGTAGGGAAATGCTTCTAGATATTCATTCATAAGTCAATTCTATAGAATTTCTTCACTGGCCTGTTAATTTTTAAAAACTGCATGAAAATTTGCATTGAGATTCAAACATATTTTTTCACTAAACACACAATTGTATGTATTCTTCCCTAAAATATAGATTTTTTTTCATATATATTTTATGCTGAGAACTGTACCATAACATTCAGAGAAGTGCAGAATCTGAAGAATAAGTGTATATATTCTCTCAGGTAACAGTATTGAAAAATGCAGACTGAACAAAATCCTTGAGCATCCCTATAATCAAGGTCTATTCAGAGTACTGCTGACAGTTAACTACCAGTGTTTTTATTCAGTGCTGCATAAACTATCCTCTGAATCAGCAGCTTTCTAACAAATTATTACTGGAGTGAGTCCAAGGGTCCCACCTTCTGTCATTCACTGGGTAACAAACATTTTATTACTTTCTGCCCCAACTCACAAGCCACCACTGAGTCCATAACATTTTTAAACACACTGTGTTTCATCTGTGTGTGGATGGATTCTCCACAAAGCACCTGTCTAAAGACTGTGCAGACTTCAATATTTGTGTTCCTGAATACTAACTACAGTATAACCTCACATAAAGAGTGCCTCGCTTAGAGAATAACTCGCTTAAAGAGCAGAATTTTTTCTGAATGGTTGCTTTGCTTAACAACTAAAACCAACCAAACTCGCTTAACAAATAAATCGGGGTTTGCAACACACACACCCCGCCAGAAATCCGAATTGGTCACTTACAATGGTGTTTTGCTTAAAGAGCAAACACACTTAAAGAGCAATCCTGTGGAATGCATTATGCTCTTTATGCGAGGTGCAACTATATAAGAGAGATGGATGTTTTCATAAACAACTGAAAACATTCCTATTTCATCAAACTTTCCCCTCATTAGTATATTCATGTCACATCTACAGTATCCCCCTTATTTCTTTTGGGGATTTCATTTATTTATTTATTTCATTTGTACCCTGCCCTCCTCCGACGACTCAGGGTGGCTTTACAACTAAAAACAATTAAAACACATACATAAAAATTAAAATTCAAGTTAAAAACACCAAGGAGAGAGGTGGGATATTTAAATGAGCCAGGCAACCGAGTTGGCCGTCTGGCCCACTCCCCACACATGCCCCACCAGCCAGGGTTTCACTCCTTTCCTAAAGGGCAGCAACTCCGTCTGGAGTCGTAACTCTGTTGGCAGGAGGTTCCATAGGGCCGGAGCATTATATGAGGTTTGACTGTACTCAGGAATCGAACTGCTGACTTCCCGCCTTCCAGTCAGTGTCTTAGTCACTTGAGCCACAACATCTTACTTGCATAGTTGAGTGACTGATGAGTATTTTGTGTCTTTTTAATATGGTCCATATATTATATTATATTATATTATATTATATTATATTATATTATATTATATTATATTATATTATATTATATTGTATTAATATGGTCCATATAACAATTTTCTACAATAACAATTAATCAACTGAAATGGACAAAAGTAACACAAAAAATTGACTGAGTGGGGACAACTCTTATTGACCTCTATCTGTTCAACTAATTATATTCATTAACAAAGAAGTCTGTTAGAGCATTTGGAGGATGCACTCATATCCACTAATTACAATTGTGTTTTGGATACGTTAATAATAACGGTGCATGAGGCAGACACTTGCTGTAAATATATGAAGACAGAAGTTGTACTTCTTAAATAGACTTGCCAGATGTTTTGGTTTAACGTCAACAATTTCCTTTCTTCTGGACTCACAGCAGTTAATTCTCTGAAACTATGGCTAATACGGTTGACATATCTTAGCAAAAACTCATTCTTCACAAAATAGTCACTACTCTCAAAACAGTCACAAGAAATTCAGACAATGATGAAATGGGGCAATACACCTGCCACATTGCAAGCATACACTATTAAATTTACTTTTGAACACTCTTCATCCCTTCAAGAATGTTCAAGGAATTATTCTTCATACTAACACTCAGAAGGCAAATACTGTAATGTTCTTTTCCTCTCAGCATTCACAATATCATGAAGGATTCTTATTCTGCAAATCACAGAAAACAAAATGGAGCAGCAGCTATTAGTTAACTTTGATATTGTAACTGCCTTAGCAGAAAATTAAAAAGAGGCAGAAACCCAAATTGTTGAGGTTAAGAACATTACAGTATTTGCCTTCTGAGTGTTAGTATGAAGAGTAATTCCTTGAACATTCTTGACAGATTGCCCCATTTCATCATTGTCTGAATTTCTTGTGACTGTTTTGAGAGTAGTGACTATTTTGTATTTGTGCAAGTAAGATATTAAGTGGCTCAAGTGACTAAGACACTGACTGGAAGGCGGGAAGTCAGCAGTTCAATTCCTGAGTACAGTCAAACCTCGTATAATGAAAATATTTCGTTCTACAAGGCTGCTCACTATGCAAGTTTTTCGTTCTATCAGTTTTTTTCACATAACAAAAATTCATATGGAAAAACTCACCTAACGAAAATTTTTCGTTATGCGAGTTTTTCCCATAGAAATTTTCATTATGCAAGTTTTTCATACGGAAAGACAAGTTTCGCATAGCGAAAATTTTCATTATGCGAGTCAGAAAGTTTTTTGAAATGCCTTCTGAGTACACTGGGGAACAGTGATTTTGGTGCCTCACAATTTTCACCTATTTCTGGTTATATTTGGGTCACTGATTCAAAAAATGCTTTCAGTTATGCCCCATCAGCTCTAGTTTTTTAGATATGGCTTATTCACATTAGGCCAATCTAACCATACTGGTTGCATATATAACCAGAGGCGTAGCAAGGGTGTAAGCCACCCGGGGCGGAGTGAAATTTTGCCGCTGGCGGCAGCCCCCCCCCCCATATTTTCCACCCACCCAAACTTTTTTTTTTTGCCCACCCAAATATTTTCCCACCCCCCAAAAGATTTTTCCACCACCCCTCCCGCCTCCAGGAGCCTTCGATGCGCGGCTGGAGGCAAAAAAAAATTGTTTGACAAAATTTGGGGGGGAAATTTTTTCAGGGGGGGGGTGCTTTAAAATACTTTGCAGTTAACAGGTAAGTGGGCGAGGTGGCTTGGTGGCTATTATTGAATAGGCTGTGAGGACAGTCAAAGAGTACATGCAGCTAGCCCTGTTTGGGACTCAAGCATGAACCTTAGGGTTTTGCCAGACCCAGCCAGGCAACGGTAGGGAGAATGGGGCGCAGGCCTCCAAAGGCTGCAGGGAAAGTGAGGGCGAGTAGCTGGACAAAAGAGGGGGAAAGCTGCTGATGGCTCTTTGGAGCAACCCCAAAATCAGTAGAGGAAAGGCTTGGAGAGGAGCCAAAATGTATAAAAATGTATTTACAACAGCTGTAGATGTGTTTACAGCTGTTTCCTCCACTTCTGGTAGCGGGAGTGAGGGCGATGGGCCACATGAAATGGCACCACAAGCCAGACCTGGCCTGCGGGTTGTAGGTTGAGAACCCCTGTGCTAAACTGTTCATTTGCTAGCCTTAAGTCACTGAGGTAGAAGAAATTAATAAAACCTATTACAGAATATATCTTACATATCAAAGCATTTTACAATTAAAAAATTCAAGGTTTTAACCATATACTTCTGTAAAATCTTAAGTTGAATTAACACCATGAAAAAGCTAATTTTGAATAACTAACTCCAGTTGTATTCAATGATCGACAATAATTTCAGTGACTAATGGCTAGGCTAAAGTTATGCTCCTTTTTATTCCAATAGCCTGGAAAAACACTAAGACCATTCAACATTTCTACCTTCAGAAATAAATAGACAAGCCAATAACTTATGGTACAGCTAAAATAGTTTCCCCTTCATGGAAAATTACAATGATAAAATAATGGACAGTCTGAACTGCTCTTTCTATTAACCAAGTTTTACAAGCTGTTTATAGTTATTCATGCCAGAATTACCTCTTTGATATACATATGCTTGAGACAATGAAAATATTTTACTACTATATAAATCCAGAACAGGTGTTCACAGTTATGAAATATGACACAGCTTGAAGCATTGCTGAAGCAATAAAGTATGAAAACAAGCACTAGTATTCCTTAAATAAAGTTTTCAAAGATATTTTTTCAATGGCGATACTAATTTCAAACTTATTATGTTCAAACAGTACTTCAGGTAGTATCTAAATAGGCCTACTTGCAGGAGAGCAATATATTAGTAAATTAAAAGAAGGATTGCTGTGACTCAAGTGGTTAAAATACTGAACTTGAAGCCTTGAAGGTCAGAGTTCAATACACGAGTACTGCACGACAGAATGAGCTCCCATCTCTGTTCCAGCTCCTGCCAACCTAGCAGTTCTAAAGCAAGAAATTGCAAGTAGATAAACAGAGACCACTTCGGTGGGAAGTCAAACAGTGTTCTGTGCACTTTGGTGTCTAGTCATGTCTGCCACATGTCCACAGAAATGTCTGCAAATGCAGACAGCGCTGGCTCTTTGGCTATAAACAGAGATGAAGACTTTAAGGTAACAATCATTTGCAGACATTACCATGGACATGTGGCAGGCATGCCAAGACACAGGAGTGCACGGAACACTGTTTACATTCCCAACAAAGTGGTACCTATTTATCTACTTGCAATTTCTTGTTTTCGAACGGCTAAATTGGCAGGAGCAGGGACAGAGACGGAAACTCACTTTGATCTTCCAGTCTACAAGTTCAGCATCTTAACCACTTGAGCCACTGCAGCACTGCAGTTAAAACTCTGCTCACTTCAATCCTGACAAGCTCAAGGTTGACTGAGTGTTTCATCCTTCCAATCTCAGTAAAATGACTAACCAATGTGTTGGGAGAAAAATGTTAATTACCAGTGAGAAATAAAAATCATGGCACACTGGAAACCACAAAGCAAGAAATGGGATCTATAAACATTACAGTGTTTAGGTGAAAATGAACCAAAGTGAAGAAGAACAGGACATTTTAAAGCAGATAACTACAAAGTGTTGTACGGTAAAAACCCCGGTTTACGATTTTAGTGCATTCAAACAGTTTTGTCGGAAAGCGGATCAATCATAAAAACCAAAGCACATTTACCCATAGAGATGCACTGAAAATTTAACAAATGTTCCCAACTTTCAAAAAAAATCCAAACACCCCCCCCCCCCTGGAAAAAAATTAATGCTGGACACATGATAAAGGGGAATATAAATGCACAATCGCAGTGGGGCGACCTTTCCTTGCATGTTTATGGCTCCTCTTCTGGAGCTGTCGCTAAAGTACTGGATGTCCTTTAAATCTGGCGCCCCACTGCAATTGTGCCATCCAAAGTGTCCCAAATGGTTGTGGGTGGTCTTATATCCCCCCCGGTGCAATGCACTCTGGGGAATTCCCAGTCGTATAGCAAAAAAACCCCATAGTGAATCAGGGCATTATTTCCAAGGGATTTGCTATCATAAACTCCTCAAACGTAAACCAGGGCGTTCGTAAGCCGGGGTTTTACTGTATTCTGAAAATGACCAACTCAGAAATAAAAGAATTGGCTCTCATATTGAGTCAAGATTTTGTTCAGGCAATAAGATGGTTTTTACAACCTGTATACAGAGTAAAGAGTATGTTTATTGCAAATATCTGTTCCAAGCAACTGAGCAAACACCTGTACATTTGGACATTACCTTATGGCAGTGTTTCCCAAATGCTGGTGTTTGGACTTCAGTTCCCAGAAGCCTAAACCAGTATATTGACTGATCAGTGCTTTGGGGAATTGACTTAAGCTTCTGGGAATTGAAGTCTAAACACCAGCATTTGGGAAACACTGCCTTATGGCCATTGCAGAAATCAAACAGACTATGGAACTGGAAGCAGAAAATGGAGAAGGTGCATTCTCTCTGCGAAAACAAGGAGTAGATTGTGGTACTGATAATGAACTGTTAATATCTAATGTTAGAGTAAAGTTGAAAAAGAACATTTCCATTATTGTCAGTTATCAAAAGCTACATTATTACTTTTCTGTTAGACTGGCCAATCATTGTGTACCTGTGTACCTGAGGTGTATAAATTGATGCCATGAGGCCTCATTCTTATGTCTGTGGACTTGGTCCACAAAAGCTCACATTTAAATACAGGAATCAGTCTTTAATGTCCCACAACATTTCTGTCTTTTTTTCTTTCTTTTTTTTCTTTTTGCTGTTTTGTTTACTCTCTGATATGCTTGCACAAACTAACAGGGCTACCACTTCAAATATTACATAACCCTGTTACACAATTCTTCCTTGATACTTCTCATTTTTAATTAGCCAAGCTGCAACTCTCAGTTAAATAACACTGAGCCCAATGGGCAGCCCAGCAAGATAACAGGTAAATTACATTATCTAAATTACAATGCCTTTCCTCCAAGCTCCTTCTCCGGATAGATAACGTTCTGAAAGTGTGACTGGTTTTAAAAAGAACAGTAAAAACCAAATACTGTATCCCTATTTGTTTACAAAGTGCAAATAGTGAGTAACGTAGTAGCTCCACTCAATTCCTGGATATGTACATTCAAAAACAGACACAACAAACTGCACACCAGTAATCTAGATATTACCCAGTGAGAAGAGGAATGTTAATGTTATAGTCAGCAAAGAATTCATAAGTTCACGGCAAGTGCAAAACTAACAAACAACTTCTGCTTCCCTGATTTTTTGTAATGCCTTTCCGCCTGAAAGCCACTGTCATGCAGAGATAGAAGGGAAGTAAGAGTTAACCGCATTTCAAGATCATTGGAATTTATTTATTTATTTTATTTATTTATTTGCATTTAATATCCCGCCCCAATCGGGCGGACCCGACTCTGGGCGGCTTACAGCATAGCTCATAATATATATGGCCTTAAAATTCATAAAATTCATAAGAATTCATAAAAAATTTAAAACGTTAAACAGTAAAAACGGATAGAAACCCATAATAACAGCTACCAGATGGGGGCGGATGGCTGCTCTTAAATTAGCCATCCCGTATGGGAACCTGCATTGCTATGTCCCCACACTTGACCCGCCAGCCATGTCTTCAGGCCCTTTCGAAAGGGCAGAAGCTCCGTCTGCAGGCGCAGCTCTGTCGGAAGGAGGTTCCAAAGGGCCGGGGCGAACACAGAGAAGGCTCTCTTCCTGGTGCTCGTGAGGCGAGCCTCCCTGGCCGATGGAGTAACAAGAGAGCCCCTCCGGTCCGCCCTGGTGGGACGGGCAGACATTCTTAGGGTGACGCGGTCTCTTAGGTATCCTGGCCCACTACCATGTAGGGCTTTAAAGGTAATGACCAGCACCTTGAATTGCACCCGGAGGCAAACTGGCAACCAGTGCAGCTCCCGGAGCAGTGGTGAGGCCCGAGCATAACGCCCGCACCCCATCACTACCCGGGCTGCCGCATTCTGGACCAGCTGAAGCCTCCGAATGGTCGCCAAGGGCAGCCCCATGTAGAGCGCATTACAGTAATCAAGTCTGGAGGTGACCAAAGCATGCGTGACCATGAGCAAGGCATCCCGGCCTAGGAGGGGGCGTAACTGGCGTATTACACGAAGTTGTGCAAAAGCCCTCCTGGCCACGGCTGCCACCTGCTCATTGAACAGTAGCCGTGAGTCCAGGAGGACCCCCAGATTACGCACCGGGTCTGTTTGGGGCAAAACTGCCCCATCCAGAACCAAAGCTGGTAACTCCCGTGTTAGCGCAGGGCCCCTTACCCATAGCCACTCAGTCTTGCCGGGATTCAGCTGTAGCCCGTTTTCCCCCATCCAGACCTTAACAGCCTCCAGGCACCTGGAAAGGACTTCCACTGCACCGCCTGGGTCCCCACGGGCTGAGATGTACAACTGGGTATCATCAGCATACTGATGATACCTTACCCCGTGGGAACGGATGATCTCACCCAGCGGCTTCATATAGATGTTAAATAGGAGAGGAGAAAGTACCGAGCCCTGAGGCACCCCATACTGCAGGGGCCTAGGGCTGGACATCTCCTTCTCCAGGCACACCGACTGGGTCCTGTCCCTCAGGAATGAGGAAAACCAGGACAGCACTGTGCCCTGGATCCCCAAGCCCCGGAGCCTTCCCAGAAGGATGCCATGATCGACAGTGTCAAAAGCCGCTGAGAGGTCGAGGAGAGCAAGGACAGACGGTTCCCCTCCGTCCCGCTCTCTCCAGAGATCATCTACCAATGCGACTAGTGCAGTTTCGGTACCATATCCGGGCCTGAATCCTGACTGAAACGGGTCCAGATAATCCGCTTCATCCAGGACATCCCGTAACTGCTGCGCCACAGCTTTCTCCAGGACCTTACCTAAAAAAGGTAGGTTAGACACTGGACGGTAGTTGGAAATTACCATAGGGTCGAGGGACGGCTTTTTTAAGAGGGGGAGCACCAAAGCATGTTTAAATGGTGCTGGGAAATGCCCCTCTTTTAATGAAGCATTAATAATCGCCTCGACCCAGCCACCTGCCACAGTCTTGGCAGTTTTAACTAACCAGGCAGGGCATGGGTCCAGTGCACAGGTCGTGGCGCGAACAGATACAAGAAGCCTGTCCACTTCCTCAGGGCCAACTGGCTCGAACTGATCCCAGATAACATGGCTAGACTGTGCCCTGGTCAACCCCAGTTCGGTACCTTCCACGCCGGGATTAAACTTCGAGCGGATCTGAGCGACTTTCTCCGCTAGATAATCCGCAAAAGCATCAGCAGATCCCTGCCAGCCAGGGCCCGGCCCCTCTTTGCCAAGGAGGGACCTGGTCACCCGGAACAGGGCCGCTGGGCGGTTATCTGCAGAGGCAATGAGGGCGGTGAAATATTGGCGTTTCACCGCCCCCATCGCCACTAGGTAGTCTTTAATAGCAGCTCTAACCAGTGTTCGATCGGACTCGCTCCGCGTCTTCACCCAGCGGCGCTCTCGGCGTCTCTTAGCTCGTTTCAGCTCCCTTAGCTCTTCTGTAAACCAAGGGGCAGATCGACCCCCACGAGCGTAGAGAGGCCGTAGTGGCGCGATTACATCCAAAGCTGCAGTCGCTCTCCTGTTCCAGGAAGCAACAAGGGCTTCGGACGAATCACTTTGCAGGTCAAGAGGACAACACCCCAGTTCCCGTTGGAATCCTTCTGGATCCATTAGTCGCCGGGGGCGGGCCCACTTAATCGGCCCTGCCTCCCTACGGTGAAGTCTTGCCCCCAGGAAGTCCAGAGTCACCAGATAGTGATCTGACCATGGCACAGGAGTGATGTCTAATTTCTGTACATTCAGATCACTCTGCCACAGCTCCGACAAAAAGATCAGGTCCGGGGTGTAGCCACTGCTCCTGGTAGGACCCTGAATTACCTGGGTCAGGCCCACGGTTGCCATGGAAACCATGAACTCCCGAGCTACCTCCGAGCCGGTCCCCAATGATGGCAAATTGAAATCCCCCAGAACCATCAGCCTGGGGGTCTCCAATGCCAGCATGGAGACCGCCTCAAGGAGCTCAGGCAGGGAGTCTGCTACTCTGCAGGGAGGCAGGTACACGAGCAAGACTCCCAACTGACCTTTAGGGCCCACACGCAAGAACAGGGCTTCACAACCCGGAATATGTGGAGCCGTGGCCCTGGCCACTCCCAAGGACCTCCTGGCTACTATGGCGACTCCACCGCCCCTTCCCCTCTCCCTAGGCTGGTGCCAAACACCGAACCCGGCTGGGCAGAGTTCAGACAGGGGTACCCCATCCTCAGGCACCAGCCAGGTCTCGGAGATGCATGCCAGATCAGCCCGCTCCCCCAAGATCGTATCAGCGAGCAGAGGAGCCTTGTTGCAGACTGATCTGGCATTCACCAGCAGCAGCCTAAAGGAGGGGTCACTCTTGACCGGCTGCACAGGACCTAGAGGTGTAACCGAGGGGCTAGAACACGGGACAGCAACCAACCATCTGTCCCGCGTTCTCCGTGTGCGGCCCGCCCCTTGGTTCCCGACGTAGCACCCCATGCCCATAACCACACCAATTTGGGCCCCATGGAGCCTCCCAGGCCCAGCTGGCGGAGCCTGATCCCCCTTCTCTGGCTGGCAGGTCCTTCCTTGCTTCCCCCATCCATTCTTCCAGCCCCGATCCCGATGCTGCCTGTCCACGGCTGTCCCTGGTGGCACCAACAGTAGTGGGACCAGGCAATCCTGCCGTTCCCAAGTTCTTAAATCCCTCGCCAAAGCGGGGTTTGGGGGAGTTGGGAGTTGGTGCCAGTAGTCCGGGTAAAGGCTATAGCGGGGGCATCTCCCCCCAGCCACAGGTCTCCCGGGCTGTGTTGGTGGTGGAGGAGCCAGGCAGCCCTGCCGCACCGGAGTTTTTAAAGTTCCCGCGGGGGCGGGGCGTGGGGGCAGGTGCCGGTCCTCTGGCTGGAGGCTGTGTCGGCGCCGGCGTCGGCGTCTCCCTCCAACCGCCGGTCTCCCGGGCTGTGTTGGTGGTGGAGGAGCCCGGCAGCCCTGCCGCACCGGAGTTTTTAAAGTTCCCGCGGGGGCGGGGCGTGAGGGCAGAGGCGGGGTGTTTGGCAGAGGCGGCGGGGGGCGAAGCAGCACGGCCGGCGGGGTTTTTTGAAACTTCCCGCCCGGCAGCTCAGCGTCCCAACGTCTCCCTCCTCGCCGCAGGTGGTAGGTGGGGGCGGCGGGGTGCGAAGGAGCAACAGCGCAGCCAGTGCGGGAGCTTTTAAACTTCCCGCCCGGCAGCTCAGCGTCCCGACATCTCCCTCCTCGCCGCAGGTGGTAGGTGGGGGCGGCGGGGTGCGAAGGAGCAACAGCACAGCCAGTGCGGTGGCTTTTAAACTTCCCGCCCGGCAGCTCAGCGTCCCGACATCTCCCTCCTCGCCGCAGGTGGTAGGTGGGGGCAGCGGGGGGCGAAGGAGCAACAGCGCAGCCAGTGCGGGGGCTTTTAAACTTCCCGCCCGGCAGCTCAGCGTCCCGACATCTCCCTCCTCGCCGCAGGTGGTAGGTGGGGGCGGCGGGGTGCGAAGGAGCAACAGCGCAGCCAGTGCGGGAGCTTCTAAACTTCCCGCCCGGCAGCTCAGCGTCCCGACATCTCCCTCCTCGCCGCAGGTGGTAGGTGGGGGCGGCGAGTGAATGCTACCTACCAAAAAAAGCAGTAGCCAGTGGCTAGAATTCTGTACCAAATGATTCTGAAACTTACCTTTCCTATAGTTGCTGTGACTGGCAGTGCCATTTAGAGGCAAATGAAACAGGAAGCATTTTTTCTTTTTGCAAAAAGTCCAATCAAACCTCAAAGCAAAACTGTATGCTAAATGTCAGCTATTCCCAATCTAATACATACCCCAAACTCTGCCAAGAGAGCCATACCTCTTTGCATATGTTTAAAACTGACAAGCATACGTCCATAAGCAGATGTATCCCTACCCCCCAACATCTTAGCCATCCTGCACATCTGCTTCCAAACTACTTAGTACATCATAAAATATGTTTTGTGAGGGATGGTTAATATATCAAGTACTTTTTCTAAAGCTGATATTTATATAAAAGCCACAGCAACCACTTCATCCATAAATAAATACAGCACTATACATCTCTAATGCAAGAAAATGTAAGTGTCAAGGGCAAACTTAATGTTACCAAGAAACAAAACAAAAGTAAAAACTAAAGAAAATAAAATAAAGACAAAATACTTGTGATACCTTATATTTTAATGTGAGCTTTTGCAGATCAAGCCCAATTCCTCAGAGGTTTTGTCTTTTGGGAGGGCTTACTTTTGTTTTATTTGTTCTCTGTATATCTGTACAGACTAGCACAGCTACTACTCCAAAATGACATCCGTGTTGCCAGTTATCAACACACTATTTTCTGTGTATAACATACAGTAATGGGAAGCAGTAGAACATGGTCAGTGCCATTCTATATATATATTTCTTTATCAATAAGAGCCCAGATCATTGTTTCCCAACTCTTTGGTCATGCCTAAGCATCTCTAAAATCTTGATTCCGTCCCTCCCTGTAACATATAATTCTTATTATTCAAAAATCTAGCCTTTTAATTCTATTTTGTTTTTAGATGTGTTGATTTTAGTTTTGTATGTTCTTATGTGCTGGTAGTGAATCTGACATGACTAAAGCAAGATTATTCAAAAACTGAACTCCTATTCATTTGGAGGAAGCCTAAAAGGACATTAACTTGGTCTAACTCATTCTTGAATTGCTTCCCTGTGGGAACCACAGGCCACCTAATCCTGGAATGTCCATCACCTCTGACCCTATGAATGGGAGTCTCCAAAACATCCTATCTCAGCAGCTGTTGCAAACTCAAGTCTGTGGCTTCTGTTAGGGAGTCAGTCTATCTGGTATTTGATCTTCATCTTTTCCTGCTGCCTTCAGTCTTTCCCAGCATTATCTTTTCCAGATAATCTTGCCTTATTATATTTTGCAATGTGATATCAAGAGCCTATTCTGTTTGCTGTTCTGAAACCACAATGTTTACTTTATATCTTCTGGAAAAAGATGTACGCAGATACAACCAACCTCACTGTCTGCTTGCATATAACGTTCTAGAAGTCAACCAAATCTGCAGTATGCCAACACTGCTACACCTTAGGTGAGGAAACTCAGAAGAGTATTTTGTATGCCAGCCTTCTCTTATCTTGTCTGTTATACATATCCAGCAGATTTGGAGGAGTACATTGCTTCTGTGCCCTAAAAAACATACCATTGCTACTAGGTGGCCAGAATCAAAGGAGCAGTAAATTATCACGGAGTTCTGGAAACAGCAAGGCAGCTTGTAGCCGAAGCACAGTTATGTCTCATTCACCAAAAATTGGGGGGGGGGGGGGGGACGGACGGACGGACGGACGGACGGACAGACATGGATCCCTCCTACAGACTACAACCACCTAAGAGACAGACAAGGCTCCTGTGTTCCATCATCAAGTGTGGCATACCCACAGCCCTGCGTCCATGGAATCCCCTGGTTATTCCAACTCTTTCGAACTGTTGCTATCAAAGTAGTATTTCAAGCAAGGCAGTTCTGTTATACTCAGAGAGAAAACACCCTGTTCAAGGCTCCTTGGATGGTTAAAAAAGAAAAAACACCACCTAGGTAACGCCATGGCTGTTGCTTTGCGATTCTTAAAAGCAAGGCAGAACACTATCAATCAATCTATTGATCAACCAACTGATCAATCAATAAACAATCTTGTGTGCCGCCCAGAGATTAGATAATTTGGTAAAGGTCGTCCTTGCTCAAAAGCCAGTCATAGCCAACTCTAGGGTTCAGTGCTCATCTCTGTTTACATCTGCAGACATTTCCATGTGGCAGCCACGCCTCGACCCCAGAATGCACAGGATGCTGTTTACCGTCCCATCGAAGTGGTCCCTATTTATCTATTTGCAATTTCTCACTTTTGATCCGTAGAGGTTGGCAAGAGCTGGGGCAGAGACGGGAGCTCACTCCGTCGTGCAGCACTCAGGTCTCAAACGGCTGACCTGCCGACCTTCCAGTCATCAAGTCCAGCGTCTTAACCCCTTGAGCCACTGCTATTGCTATAAATAAACAGTTACATTTACTGAATTCAACAGTGACTGAATGACAAGTTTCGTCCTTTCTCACTCATTATCATTCTTTCCTTCACTCAACATCAGGGGTGCCCAAACTTTTTGCGCTGCGAGCTGGTCATATGGTTTGATGGTGCCCAAACTACAGTCCAGGGGCCGGATCTGGTCCCCAATGCCAATTCATCCAGCCTGCTCCACCCTCATCGCTCCCAGAAGCAGAAGTAAAACATTGGCGTCGGGGACCAGATCTGGCCCACAGGGCCGTATTTTAGGCACCACTGTTCTACACAGAGGGTACAGCCTGAGAGAAAGGTGGAGGGAGAAGTCTAGGCTCCATGTCTCCAGCAACTCCTTCTCTCCTGCCTAACCCCCCAGTGCTCCCAACCCTGCCGGCGTCGCCGAGACCCCAGACGTCCCTCCGCGCCGTGCCCGGGGCCACCCTCTCTCCCACCCTCTCTCCCCCAAACGCGCTTCTGTCTCCCACGCCTGAGTACGGAAAGTGCTGCGACTGCCCCACCACACAACGTGTATGCACACGCACACAAAACACTCGCGCCACACAACTTCCCACCAAAAAAAGTGACGCGACCTCACCTGTCCCGACTTCCCCTTGGGGGTGTGGAGGAGGGGGCGACACTGACCTTGCGAGGCGCCACTCAGCCAGGCAGGTCCGAAAACAATGCCGCGCTCGGCACGTGCGGCGGCGGCGGCGGCGGACTCCTTCCTTCCTTCCTCCTCCTCCTCCTCCTCCTCCGCAGCACAACTTCTTCCCTCAGCGGGCTGGCGGAGAGCCCGTCAGCATCTCCCGGCGAGGGAGGCTCCTCGCCTGGGCTTCTCCCGCTTCGCCTCGCGCGCTTCTCCCTCAGCCCTCGTCTCGGCTCCTCCGTCCACTTCCCAGCCCGAAGGAAGCGGGGGGCCGGGGGTGGGGGAGTCTCGAACTGGCCGCAGCCGGCAGCAGCCCAGGCGGTCCCCGGCGCTCTCGCTCTCTCCTTCAGCCGCTGGTTGGCTCCGAAGGCGTGCGCCTTGCACCAAGCGCGGGGCTGAGGCGCGGAGAGGCGGGCAGGGGAGGCGTGGCGGGCGACGCTGACCTGCCGCTTCCCTGCCGCCGAAGCGAATCGCCTCACGGTGGCAGCAACTGGTTCTGGTGTTTCGCGCTCGCTCGGGGGTCTGAAGGAGAGCAGAGGCCGCGTTGTCCGTCGGCGCCCCCCGCCAGTCGGTCACCAGGAGGAGGAGGCGGCGAGTGGGCCCGGCCCGGCCCAGAGCTGCGGGCGGCTCCTTCCCTGCTTGCAGCCGCTCTTCGCGACGCCCCAAACCTAGGCTAAAAATAAAGAAGTTTGATTAAAGTCCTTTTGGCGCATCCCGGAACGGGGAGTTCGGATGCCAAACCCTCAGGGTGGAGCCCTGGCGGTTGCACCACGACGGCGTGAGTGAGGGCTCTTCTGCCACGAACTAGAAGCGACACACCACACGCATAGAAGCAACCACGCTTAGATGCCGCCCTATAGCACTTAGTACGCTCTGGGCGGTTCACAAGTTAATTAGCATCTTGACACACACACACACATATTGTGGGTACAGTAATACCTCATATAACATTAGTATCGAATAACACTAAAATCGCATAACATTAAGGAATCTGGGGGGAAGAATTGCATCAGATAACATTAAGGTCCTATGGGATGCTTCAGATAACAACCGCTAAAGCCTGTGTGGTTACAATGTAGCTCTATGGATCCCATAGGATTTTAACATGTATCAGATAACACTAAAAATCATATAACACCAAGACTTGTGGAACCAGGTTTTAGTGTTATATGAGGTTTTACTGTACTTATTTTACCGACCATCGGAAGGATGGAAAGCTGAGTCAGTCTTGATGCCTTGTCAGGAACCAACTCACAACCGTTTGGTTGCAGGATAGCTGTTTAACCAACAGGGTTCACACATATACACACCCTGCCCCCACCCACCCCCGAAATAACACCGGAAGTCGAGTTTGAGGGGTATGAGAGAGTAAACCCGCTCCCCCAAAAAAAGTTGTGGCACCTTCAACGTTTTTTATCTTTTTGTTGTTTTGGTTTGTTTACTCTCTGATGTGCTTGCACAGTCCAACGCGGCTGCCACTTCAAAGATTTTGAGTTTGAAGGAGAAGAAGAAAAAACTTGGACAGAAGCAAAGGAGGAAATTGTCTCCGTTTGGAAATTGTGCCCAAAATATAGTTGCCAGGCGGGGGGGGGGGGGGACCAGCTGCTCCTAGGTAGGCAAATGCCAGAGGAGTAGACGCCCCTCTTGGTTTCCCCTGAGCCTAGCGCCCATCCCCCCCCCCCATGGGAAGGTTTGAAGCTCTGCAGTTCTGACGAATTAAAGGAGCTTTCCCTGGGCAGATGTAATGGAAGATGCCAAAATCGTCCCACCCCAAGTATGAAGAGTAAAAATTAACTGCCAGCCCTGCTTTTCTTTTCTTTTTCCTTTCTTTTTTTTTGGGGGGGGGGGTTTGGTGGCAATTCCAACCTTGTCCGTTACATCAGGCTGCAAAAATTGCTTGGGTTGTGATTACAGGGTGCCCCCTGAAACCCCTTTTTGCAGACCTCCGTAATGGACAGCTGTCATCTGCAACTCTTGAATATATTTTCTTACTCTCTATATCAGCCAAAGGTAGTAAGGCACATGGCACCTGTCTCTGAATTCTTAGAGGGAAATATTTCTGTGTGCAAAATAGCATGCAAGCCATGCTTGGATTGTCACACGCCTTCATGGCACATGTTTGCTGCAAAAAATAGACGTTCAGCCATGAATATATGGTATTCTAATTTTTACCTACTAGTACTTATTCACAGCTTTGCAGGGTACTTCCAGACAGAAGGTGACTGAAAACATTCTATTAGTACTCTTTGTACTAGTTTCAGTCTGGTACAATCTGTCCAGAAATATCAGTCAAAGGGATTTTTGCAATTTCTGTATTAATGGGTTTTCAGTACTGTAGTAGGAAGAAAGATGGAAGCAGTGGGAAATCTTAAATGACTTTCAAGTGGAAGCTGACACCTGGAACAATTCTGTACTTGAAATGGGGCACTGCACAATTAAGTTTTGCCTGAAAGTTGACTGGAAAACATGCATGGAAGTTACACTGTTGGATTAGGAGAATGTATGGCTAATCTCACCCAAAGGTTTGGGATGGAAGTAATCACACATCCAATTGTTTAGGTAAAAGTAAAGGTCACCCTTGCTCGAAAGCCAGTCCTATCTGACTCTAGTGTTCGGTGCTAATCTCCACTTATAGTTAAAGAGCCAGCACTGTCTGCACCTGCAGACATTTCCATGGACATGTGGCAGGCATGACTAGACAAGGAACGCTATTATCTTTCCACTGAAGTGGTACCTATTTATCTACTTGCAATTTCTTGCTTTCGAACTGCTAGGATTCAAAGAGCTGGGACATATTCAGCCCCAAAAATAAGAAAAGTGCAGCTACATCCTTAGTTTTCCATTTACTATCTGTGTTACTTGCCATGAGTCCATCTGAACCATAACTATTCCATTTCTCACTCCCCCTCATTACATACAGGCCTATGCACCTGCAGACATTTCCATGGACATGTGGCAAGCATGCCTAGACACCAGAGTGCACGAACACTGTTACCTGCCCACCAAAGTGGTCTACATTTATTTACTTGCGATTTCTTGCTTTCAAACTGCCAGGTTGGCAGAAGCTGGGACAGGGACAGGAGCGCACTTTGTCATGCAGTACTTGGGTCTCAAACTGATGACCTGCCGATCTTCCAGTCATCAAGTTCAGCATCTTAACCACTAAGCCACTGCAGTCCCAACAGTTTAGAATGATACTGTTATTAGTATATTATTTTGACCTATTTCTTTCTATTCACAGTCACTCAAAGCACGTTTGAATTAAAATATGTTAATGCATATGTTAATACATATGTTAATATGTAATATGTTAATATGTTAATATGTTAAGTACTGTAATGCGCTCTACATGGGGCTGCCCTTGGTGACCATTCGGAGACTGCAGCTGGTCCAAAATGCGGCGGCCCGGATAGTGATGGGATGCGGGCGTTATGCTCATGCCTCACCACTGCTCCGGGAGCTGCACTGGTTACCAGTATGTCTCCGTGTGCAATTCAAGGTGCTGGTTATTACCTTTAAAGCCCTATATGGTAGCGGGCCAGGATACCTCAGAGACCGCGTCACCCTAAGAACGTCTGTCTGTCCCACCAGGGCGGATCGGAGGGGCTCTCTTGTTATTCCATCGGCTAGGGAGGCTCATCTCTCTAGCACTAGGAAGAGGGCCTTCTCTGTGTTCGCCCCGGCCCTGTGGAACCTCCTCCCAACTGAACTGCGCCTACAAACAGAGCTCCTGCCCTTCCGGAAGGGCTTAAAAACCTGGCTGGCGGGACAAGTGTGGGGACCAAGGTATGTGGGATCCCACACAGGGTGGTTGTTTTAAGGGATAGCTTCCCTTGCTGTGGGTTTTATTCCGCGGGGTTGTTTGTTCCCGGTTTTTACTTCTTGTTTTTATTATCCTTTTTACAGTTTTAAAATTTTAATTATTAGTATTTATTGGATGGGGTTGGGTTTGTGATTGTGTTTTGTCTTGTAAGCCGCCCAGAGTCGGGTATACCCGATTGGGGTGGGATAATAAATGTGAACAATAAATAAATAAATAAATAAATAAATGCTGAATCTCTAGGCCAAGATAATAATGTATTTTGGAAGCCTATTGGAGGAAAAATATTTTGTAATAAATTTTTATTAAATTTTCAAATTAAAATACAAATAATAAACAGATAGTCAAAGAGAAAAAACATAAAAGGTACAAATAAAAAAACAGCATTACATAAAAAGCAGACATCAAATAATATCCATCTCTATATTCTGTTACATTCTCATTACACTGTTCCACATGTATACTGAATATATTGATATTACACTAAATATTGGAGAACTTTAATAAATAGCTATAAATATTTTAAGCATCATCTATACTACTCAGTATAGAGTAGTCTGTGTTAGCAATAGAGATAGCATTTGCAGGCAGCAATTAGCAAAAACTATTTCTTGACCATTTCCCAAATACAGTAGTTTATTCATATTAATATTCCCCCCCCCCTTATAGACAACGTTTAGCTCAGTTCCTCTCCCTACTCCTCCACCCAGAAAGACATGAAATATGTCTGAGGAAAACACCTGACCAAAGAATTAACAGGTATCCATTTAAAAAAATAAGACAGCCCCTGCAGTTTTTTAATTTGGTTACTTAGTCCACCCTGTATGTATGACAATGATATGCTGTACAGTTGATTCTTACAGATCACCAGTGCTATTCTTCCTCATCCTTATTCCCCTAAAACTCTCCCATATTCATGTTTATTGCATGATACTGTACAGTTATTGAATTTGAATGTGCAAAAACAGTTGTCAAGGATATGAAAGAACATGTTTCCTGGCAGAAGTTTAACAAAACATATGATGACAGAACATTTGATGTCAACCACCACTGTAGATGATGTGAATTTTCCTGCAATATACTCTGAAGTACACCCATAATTTCAATGGCATTAGTTTAACTCATTTATTCAACAACTTTAACCAGAGGAATTGAAAACTGCTATCTTTTTGTGTGTGAGCACATGTTATTTGTTTCCTTACTATGAAACATTGCTGGCCTTATTTCAAAGAAAACATGCAAATAGAGGGTTAAACAGAAAAATGCCTAAATTTGCAAAAGGACTAAAATTGTAACCTTAGAAGTTTCAGAGCTTCAGAAACTTGCATATCAGATCCATTCAGACATTTGGGGGGGGGGGGTTGTCACTTATTCTCCTTTTCTTCTTCATATGAAAATGTCAGTTCAAAGTAGCCATATAAGTATTTATTAATTTATAAATATTCTTACCCAGTTTATTACATTCAAGAATGCTTGCCTTAGCATGCTCTTATTTTTTTTTCTTTTGCTGTATCTGAATCATAATATTGGCGATCTTCATGGTGATCAGCCATGAAGACAGAATATAATGCAGTGGCCATTCATCTGCCTTCCGCATCGCAGCATGACACCCATATACTGACACAGTTCCATGAGTCACTTTCCGGTCCTGACCCTTTTGGCATGCAAAGTCCTCATCAGCCCCAGGCCAGGATTGATGAAGCTTCTGCCCTCCATCAAGATGAATCCTTCTCTGTGGATTTCAGCACCTAAAGGCCATTAGTCCTCAGGGTTGTCAGGTTAGTTAGCCACCACCTAAGTCATTCATCCAGCAGGAATTTCTGCTCATTAACAATGGTTTCTCCAATTTGTTTTTGTTATGTGATGTCAAGTTGCCTCTGATTTATAGTGACCTTATGAATGAGTGACCTCTAAAATCATTAACAGCCCTGTTCAGTTTTTGTAAACTCAAGGTCACATCTTTATGGAGTCATTGTGTCTCATATTTGCTATTCTTCTTTGCTTGCTTTCATGTTTTTGTCTTTTCCCATGATTTTCAGGATACAATTAAGGTACAAGGGGCTCCATATTGTCATTTTTGCTTCAAGAGAGTTCAAACTTTATTTGATCTAGGATCCATTAGTTCATATTTGTGGCAGTCCTGGGCATCCATAAAACCTCTCCAGCACCATATTTGAAACAGAAGCGTAGCTTACCTTGGCGGGGCCCCGTATAAAAATTGTTTGGGGGCCCTTTATATGCGGGGCGGAGCTAACATCATGACATCATGACATCATGGGGGGAGCCAATGTCATGACGTCGTGGGCGGGGCCAAAAATAAAAATAAATAAATAAATAAAATAGAATAGAATTAAAATAAACAAACAAACACACACACACCTCAACCCACCCACCCACCCACCCAAACAACCACAACACAAACCCGTAAATAACTTAAATAATTAAAATAAATAAAGAAATAAAATAAAAATTTAATAAAAATCCACCCACCCACCCAACACAAACATAAACCACCCACCCACCCGAAACACAAAACCCTCACTTACCCTCCTGGGGCCGCATGGCAAGGTGCGCTGCCCCCGACTGCAGCCTCCTCCTCCTCTTCCGGAGCCGCTTTCCCCACGCACGCCCCCCGCGCACGCCCTCCACAGTGCGCTCCTGCAAGTCTCAGATGTCAGCCTGGCGGGGGCGGGGGCAGGCAGGCAGGCAGGCGCAACTGTCGCCACCACCGTCACCACCGCCGGACCTGGAGGAGGCGGTGGCGCACTCTGCCAGGCATCCCCAGGCCATGGGGGTTCGGCAGCAGCGGACAGCCCGGGCAGGCCTCAACCTGCCCGTGGGAGCTGGGCGGCCCCAGGGGAGGTGCCCTCCTCTGAGGCCCACCATCGGAGCCGCTCTGAGAAGCTGCGACTCCGAAATTTTATTTTTTAAAATTGGAGCCAAAAATGGCTCCAATAAAGTGCGCATGCGCAGAAACTCAATCTGACGCATGCGCAATGCGTCAGATTGAGTTTCTGCGCGTGCGCAGTACATTTTTGCTCTTTTTTTCTTTTTTTCTTTTCTTTTTTTTTGCCGTTGGGGGCCCCCGTAGCCCGGGCCCCCCGTATAATTGATACGGCTGATACGGCGGTAGCTACGCCTCTGATTTGAAATGAATCATTTATAATTCATTCAAATTTCTTCACCGTTCAGCTTTCACGTCCATACAAAATAATCAAGAATGAATAGTGTGGATAATTCTTGTGACACATTCTTATACTGATGATATTTTCTAATTCCTTCATTATCTGCCCTTCTGAACCTCAGCCTTCTTCTGATTTCTTGGCTGCAAGCCTCTATTTGGATTGATGATTGAACAGAAAATATTTAAAAATTTCTTCTTTGTTATCAGCATTAATGTTGTGTAATAATTCTGTAGTCATATTTATCTTTTAAATATTCATTTGCAAACCTGCTTTTGCACATTCTTTCCATTTTGTCAAGGGTAATTTCAGATCACTGTTGGGTCATTCCATATCAATTCAACCAAAAAAAATTAACTTTCTCACCCAACATCTCAGATTTTGGTGAAACTTGGCTTATTTGTTCTACCCACAAAGATAAGTACCAGAAGAGTAGCGTGCCTTGGCGGGGCCCCGTATAAAATTTGTTTGGGGGCCCTTAGGAAGGGTAAAGATTTGTTTTGCTTACGCACGTTGGGGGCCCCTATGGCCCGGGGGCCCCGTATAATTGATACGGCAGATACGGCGGTAGCTACGCCTCTGATAAGTACCCATGCCAAATTTTAACACTCTAGCTCACTTCGTTTCCATTTTATAGGCTTTTGAAGTTTTGTATTTTTGGCAATTGTAACCAACGGATGTCGCGAAATGAGGGTCGCTGACATTTTGAAAATAATTTATAACTTTTTTATTTACCATCCAATCTTGATGAAAGTTTGTAGTCTTTTTCTTCAGAAAATGAGGATTCTAGAAAAAAATACATAATACCTCTAAGAAAACCTACTAAGTCTGAAAAAATATTTTCGTTTACATCTTTGTATTTTTTAAAAACCAAAACATAGGTCAGCGTAAAATTCCATATCACAGAAAGGGTATGTGATAATCACAAAATCTTTTTTTCAAAATTATCCTTACTAAATGGGCTATCAAATGCAGAAAAAAAATTGATGGGGTTTTGATACCTTTGTTGTGTTTCATTATGTTATATATTAGTTTTTCAAATTGTTTTATTCACCGATTTTACTGAGTAATAAGGATTTTAAGGGATTAAAATTCTCTAGGTTTAGACTATTATGAAGATTGGACAACTAAATATTTTATCATCAGTTGATAACATAATATTTTAACCAGAATTGTCTTCTTCAATAACTTAATTTTAGACTAACTCAACAACATAAAGAAACGATAAGGTCTGGAAACTTACCAATGTATTTGATATTTCCAATATTTACATTCTTCAACTTCTACAGTAACAAATTTAATGGAGGTTTGACATTTTCTCTTCAATTGACCTCATACATTTTTCAGAAAACCTGTAGGTCCTTCCAGTTGAAGTGTCAGGAGGATCAACAATTGAGAGTACATGAGGTATAGGCACAGCGCAAATGTCCTCTCGCTTAGGCCAATAGTCTAGTTCCTTCTCGACCCTGGGCTTAAGGGCCAGTGGAACTCTCCGGGCCTTAAGGCGGATCGGGGCAACATTCGGGTTTAAAGAGAAGGAGATGGGCGACCCCACGTTCCTGCCCAGTCCTTCCCCGAAAACGTCCTGGAACTCTGCCATCAGGTCGTCCCGTAGCGAGGTGTCTCCGTGCTGGTCGATGGAGGAACTGTGGATGCCCGCGATGGACAGCCCCAGGGCTGGGAACCAATTCGTTCCCAGGAGTGTCGGAATGTTGCCGCGGACAATGGTCAGCGGCAGGGTCTCTTCTCTCCGTCCGTACTTGACTCGGACCCACTTCTGGCCTGCGACGGGGAGGAATCTGCCCTGGCAGTTCTTGACCCGGATCCGTTGGGCTTTCAGGTCCGATTCCCTGAGGGATGGAAAGGCTCGCTTCATCCACCTCCAGGAAATCAGGGATACGGCGGCCCCAGAATCGACCTCCATCGGGCACTCTGCTCCGTCGATCTGGACCATTGTGTAAAACTTCTCTCCTCTCTCTGTGGTGGCGTTGCTGATCGTGATTGTGTGGGTTTCCGCCTCTTCGAATTTGGCGCCGTGGTTTCCCTGGCGCTTATGATTTGATCGGTGGTTGGCGGCCATCTTGCCCGGCGGGAAATTTTGAACGTGCCGGTCAGCCTGATTTCCAGCTTGCTTTGCCCGGCATACCTTTCCGATGTGTCCCCGCTTGTCGCAGTAACGGCAGATTGCTTCTCTGAAGCGGCAATGTGCCCTCTGGTGTGGTCCTCCGCAGCTGGCGCAGCGCTGGCCACTTCTCCCTGGGTTCGCCCCGTCGGCCGCACACACCTCCGCCTCTTCGTCGTCCTCCTCGTCGGGGCCGATGTCTTGGTGATGTGCGGTGGCCTGATGCTGCGCCGACGGGGCCCGGTTGATAGAGATTGCGGCTGATGTTGAGACTTCGTATGCTCTCGCCTCGTCTATCACTGTGGCCAGGGTCAAATCTCTTCTAGCCAGGAGCCGCTTCCGGAGCTTGTTGTCTCGGACCCCTCGGATGATTTGTTCAATCAGGGCGTCCTCGAGAGAAGACCCGAATGCGGCCGGGATAGCTGCTGTCCTCAGGGCGGCCACGAATTCGCTGATGGGCTCTCCGGCCATCTGGTAGTGATCCCTGAAGTGAATGCGAAAAACGAACTTGGAAGGCTCCGGCGAGAAGTGGTCTCTGAGAGCCCTTTGTAGGGTCTCCCAAGAGACTTCCATTATAGGCGTTGGGGCCACTAGGGACTGAGCCACCTCGTATACCTTGGGACCACAGTGGGTAAGGAAGAACGCCTTCTTCCGTTCCGTGGAGATTTCTCCCAGCTCCGCGGCTATGAGGGAAAACTCGAACCGGTCCAAGTAGCTTCCCCATTTTTCGTCCTTCGGCTGGAAGGGGGCCGGCGGAGTGTAAGCAGCCATGGCGTGGTGCCTTTTTTTCAGATGGCTCAGGGAGTCTCGTTGGTTCTGGTCCGTTCCTCAAAATCCCACCTTCGTCGCCAGTGTTAGATCCGGAGATCCGGGCGCGGGAGTGAGGACACGGACGCCATTATAGGTGAACCAGGAACACAATAGTTTATTGTGAACACGTTGAGACAAAAACAACAACAACGGCTGGGTAAGCAGGGGATTAAATACCCTGCTTGACCCAGCCCACTGACCAATAGGAAGCGGCGGTTTTCCCGCCGCTGGACATTCAAATATCTAACATCTTATATTGAACAAGATGAGTTATAGCTTCAAAGCAAAGTACAGTAAATATGGTTCTTATAAATATAAGGGAATCCCAAAGAAGGATATGCTTTTGTGAGTGTTGCAATATTCTGTACAATAAACATACAAAGAAATTGGTAACCATTTTCATGTATTATCCATTGACTATCTCAGTAATATGGAACACTAATGCATGAGTAATAAGGTGCAGAAGCATGTGATTTTTGCAGATGGCATAATGGTAACAGTAATAACTTCTTATTGTTTCAAATTAGTGAGTTGCTTTCAAAAAGTTACAATAGGCTCTTTGGTATAGGGTCATTGTCAGGCTTCATTGTTTCATTACTGCACAACATTGACAGGAAATTCAAGAATGCGCCTAGCACTCTCCAATAGCTTTCCCTGAAAGTTTATCTGCCAGAAGAAGCCTGATTAGCTTTCAAGAAAATTAAATGTTCCCTTCAACATAAATAGAACACATTTTTAAAAATCTGTTTTAGTTAAATAAGGAGGTATTTAGAGATGTCATATCCATGGTGAAGGTTAACATTCCACAACAGGCCTTTTTATGTGGGTCTCTCAGTTTTCAACCTTTTCTGATTTCTACCATCTGCTCAGCCAGGAGAGAAAAGATTTTTTTTAATTAGTATTCTACTCAGGAGTAAAGGTGAACAGCCAGCTAGGCTCCCAGCAGCTAGTTAAATTCAAATGATAAAAGCTGTAAATATATACCCATTTTTCTGGGAGCAAGCTATCCTCAAGTCATTGGAGCACTTTTCTGAACACAGAAGTATAGGCCTGCATTATAAAACATCAGAAATAAATTATAAAGTGAAAAATACAGTGAGTGGAAATGTATTTTAATTCTTCAGAAAACCTCAATTTTATGAATGTTGGTGTCAAGAAACTGACCTGGAAAGAACCATTCTAGACACTCAGCCACAACACCTAAGCAAATATCATGATGTGGTTGATATCTGGGTGGGTAGAGGTGAAGAGACCAGCAAATTCTCCCTGTCATGCTGTTCCCTCACATTCTGAGACCTTAGGCTGCTTAGTGCTTGAGGGAAACAAGGGTAAAATCTCAAAGTCAAATGCTTTTGATGTACACACACATCCCTGCAAGGTAGTGATGGGGAGCAGCCAGTTCGCACCAGTTCGCCAGAACCACTAGTAGCTTTTCCCAGTGTCCCGGAGAACTGGTAGCAGCTTTTTGGGGGAACCACCTTGGGGGCTTACCTTTTCACCGGTTCCCTCACTGCGCATGCACGCCTAAAGCGCTTGGCACTCATGCACACCTACAGTGCTTGGCATGCATGCATGCCTACAGCGCTCTGCCTGCTGAGCCAAGCAGCCATTCAGTGCTTGGAGTGTGGCAGCACAGAATGTTGGGCGGCCACACACAGCCACGGAGGAACCGATAGCTGCTGCTGAGGCCCTTGGCGGCCTCCTTGCTGTCCTCCCAAGCAGGGGGGAGGAAGGGAGCCTGAAGCTCCCTACAGCCTGCCCCCCAGGATAAGTGACTCGCCTTTGGATGTGGGGTGGGTGGGTATATTTTAATGTACATTTAATGTATATTAATATGTGTTTTATGTGTTTTATGTGTATTTAATGTGTGTTTTTAAGTGTTTTATGTGTATTTAATGTGTATTTATTTTAATGTGTATTTTTATGTGTTTTTATGTCTATTTAATTTGTTTTTTTATGTGTACTTATTTTAATTGTTTTTTTAATTTTGGCTCCGCCCATGACATCATGACATTGGCTTTGCCCATGACATTGGCTCTACCCATGATGTCGGCTCCACCCACAGTGTGGTAGTAAAAAATTTGGCTGCCCATCCCTGCTGCAAGGTAACATATAACCAAGCACTGTATACACAAATGACTTCTTGCATGGCAAAGTCAAGGACTGGTACCAATGGCACAGAAAACCCATTTTCAAAAGGAACCAAACCAGTTATAAAATTTTAATAAGTTGTGGTGTCTCCGTGGTTAAGAAGCTTGCCTTGTTGACTGGAAGGCTGGCAGTTCAAGACCCAGATACTGCATGGTGGATTGAATGCCCATCTCTGTCCCAGCTATTGGGGACATAAATGGAACCTCTTTTGGTTGTCCCCTGAGCAGAGTTTCTTGTGCAAAAAAAATTCCTTTCAAACCAGAATAATTTCTGACATGAAAATATTATTAATATATTTATTTAAAGATGCTGCAAAAAAATAGAAGAAAGTTCTTTTAAAATATATATGCAAAAACAAGTTCAAAACTTCCAGAATTAACACTAAGAAGTGAAGTCAGTCTTTTAAAATGAAAACAGAGGAGAGCAACTTCCAAGCATATCCCCAGTAAAACAAGAAAGCTAACAGTCCTAGCTGTTTTTCAACAAGTGTGAACGGTATTGACTACAAGAGGGTATCTTGCAAACTTTCCCAAGTTTGCCACAGAGCAAGAGCAAACTGTCTACTACAGCTTGGCCAAATGTGATGCTGATCTGAATCCTAGTTTAAAAGTTACAAGCTGTTGTTTGGGTTTCTCTCATTTTTAGAATTTGCTTGTAGAATGTTGGTTTGTTCTGCCAGCACAAGATTATTGCTGCAATCTCATGCATCAAAAATAATCAGAAATTAAGCCATTTGCATCCCAGACAAAGCTAAACAAAAATATCGTAAGGATGATAAAGTAAATGACAATCTGGGAGATGCCTTTTAACAATAAGGTACATTTAACAATATAAAAAACAACAGTATATTTTTCCTTTTCCTTTTCCTTTTTTTTTTTTTTGTGGATTTAAGGTGACTTGAGTGAGACATGCTGGATTCATGCTGCAACAGTTTTTATAAAACTACAAAAAGAATATCTTCTGGGTAGCCAGAGGAGACAAGTTACTGGGGACCAAGAATGAAAACTGTTTCTGTCCTTCAGAATAGTCGACAAATCTCTACAAGTGAAACATTTGGCTCATTTGGATACTACAGGCACCTAGAACTTGTTTTTATATAATCCACAAATCTTATTAAACTTAGTAAGGAGCACTGCTGTGCTTCATCTTAAATATTGCTGCAAGCCTATGCATTAAAATGCATAGTTGAAATGGAAGAATTTCATACAAAAACTTAGTTTTATAGGAGATTTAAGGCTCAGGCAGATTTTTTTTTCCCCATGATCCAAAACATTAAGGCTCTTCCTATAATTCAAACACAATGTAATATTTGGAGTTTGGGGACAATATTCTAGTTGTGAACAGTTCAAGAGTTGGGAGCAACTAACACCACGGCGGCCAACCGTTCCGCATTCTGCGCGGCAATCTCATTTAGGGAAGGGGAATTTCGACTTACCCTTGTTTCGAAAATGGTACCGGACCTCCCCCGTTGCATCACGGAAGCACCGGTTTCCACTCCGACCGGCAGGCAGTTAAAGAGAAACTGAGCCAAAAAGGCTCCAATAAACTACGCCTGCGCAGAAACCCAGTTTGGCGCCAGATTGGGTCTCTGCGCAGGCGCAGTTTATTGGAGCCTTTTCGGCTCTGTTTCTCTTTAACTGCCTGCCGGTCGGAGTGGAAACCGGTGCTTCCGTGACGCAACGGGGGAGGTCCGGTACCATTTTCGAAACAAGGGTAAGTCGAAATTCCCCCTCCCTAAATGAGATTGCCGCGCAGAATGTGGGAGAGTTGGCTGCCCTAACTAACACCCATTAATTCCAGATTTCCCTACATTACACATTTGCCTTCAGTCCTAAATTTTGGGATGATACTGATGATAGTTGGTGTCAAGTTTGGTTGAGGTTGTGTGCATGCCTGATTACATCACCTGCTGAAATTGCTGACATGGAAGGCTTTTGAAAACACTAAACCCAACAGCAATGCAAAATGGGAAATAAACTTTTTTGTTACAGTAATACCTCGGATAACGTTTACCTCGGATAACACTAAAATCGCATAACGTTAAGTAATCTGGGGAGGAGAATTGGATCGAATAACGTTAAGGTCGTATGGGATGGATCGGATAACAACCTCTAAAGCCTGTGTGGTTACAATGTATCTCTATGGAGCTTTAACATTATCCGATCCATCCCATAGGATTTTAACATGGATCAGATAACACTAAAAATCGGATAATACCAAGACTTGTGGAACCAAGTCTTAGCGTTATCCGAGGTATTACTGTATTTGTAAATCCCATGAAATGACCATGAAAAAACAGGGCTTTAACCTTACAAATTAAAACTGCAAATTAAAGGTGTATTTTTGAACCACAATCAGGCATATCCCAGGCAATGGCCACCTTGTACTGCTGGCTAATCTTTCTCACGCTAGGTCAGGTGAAAGGAACTGTAAAATGAATTCACCAAAAGCTGGTGAATAGACACAGAAGAACAAGAAGAATCAAAGAGAGGAATGAATGACAATAGGATAAGCTACAGGGTTTGGACAGCAAGGAGCTGTTTGGAATGATTAGATAAATGCTATGCCAAACAGAATAATAAAAGCATTTGCTGTTAAATGTTTTTTTTTTTCCTAGGTACTGTGAGAAACAGTAGGAGAATGGGTTGCAGCTCTACCATTATACTCAGTTTCCATAGCTGCCTGCATGTTGTTTCACACCACTTTACCATACCCCTTTCTAATCTACTCCCACCCCTAATCTTCTCAAATAATGGGAATAAAAATCTCTTTTCCAGCCAAATCTGAACATCTGTACAGTAGGCAGAGTATTTATAAATTACATGTTGAAAAGTACCTGTCTTTTAGGTAGTGAAACTGTTCAGTTTGTAGGTTAAAGTTACCTCATACCAGTGGTAAAAGTAGTTTCTTCCTAAAAATTGCAATGGCAAAGCAGTTTTATAGCCCTGCAGTATTGTTTATGCATATGCCCAGATTACTTCACAAAGAACAACTATTCCCGGTGCACCCCATCCTTGGTCACATCTACTCCTCCAATGTTTAACTAAAAAGAAATAGTGATTGCATTTTCATCCCACCATTCTTCCAAAGTTCTCAAGAATGACAATAACAACTAGATTAGCCACCCAAGGCCACCCCAGTGAATGTAATGACTTGAGTGAGGGATTTGAACATATACCTCCCCAATCCCAGTCCAATAAACTAACTAGGAGGTGTGTAAATATTATTCAATCCAATCTGTATCTAAATACAGTCAAACCTCCCATAAAGAGCGCCTCACTTAAAGAGCAACTTGCTTAAAGAGCAGAATTTTCTCTGAATGTTTGCTTCGCTTAACAAATAAAACCAACCCAAAACTTGCTTAACAAATAAATCAGGGTTCGCAATCCCCCCCACAACTGGTCACTTACAATGGTGTTTCGCTTAAAGAGCAAACTCGCTTAACGAGCAATCCTGTGGAACGCATTATGCTCTGCAAGCGATGTACAACTGTAGTTGCCATACAAATCAAGACAAGCTGATTCCAAGCTGATTTGGCTGTATTTCAAATCCATTTGTTCTCAGGCTTTTGAAAGTATTTGTATGTTTCCAGGTCAGGAGTAAAAGAAAACTAGAATTGTGAAAAATAAATATGCTATGGGTAGGATGGAGGCACAGAACCTCAATGCAGGGAATGTGTGACCTTGGGTTTCAGTTTGCAGGCAAAGCTCCTTACAGCATTCTTCCTTCCTTCTGCCATCACAAAATATGTGTTAAGGGTGTGGAAGATATCCCCTTACTGCCTTCAGTCAATAGCCTAGCATGCCTGTGTGACCATTCATTGCCTATGATCATTCAGAGTGCTGCCCATTTGACTGCCCACTCTTTATATAACAGATAACCTGACATTAGAACTGAAATATGTGCCCATTCGAGACCCATGAAGCAATCTTTCATACTCATCTTTGTAAACTCAGACTTGTCCTGAGGATGGATTGGAAAGCAAAGCAAAATAACTGGGAAATTACAGAAGACGAGAAAACATCTGCTATGGCAATCGGCACATAATTAGCATTTAAGAAATTCCTTCTTCTAATGACAGGTTATTTATAATGTACAGTTTCCCCCTCATAGACTGCTCAAGGCCAGCCACTTAGCATCATAGCAGAGTATGACATTAAACATTGATCTCTGAACTTTTGAACTTGACTCTTTCTGAGCCACTGCTAGAATGCTGTTCATTGCACCACTGCTTTTATGCTTATTATAGTATTGATCTAAAGTCTATTTCAAGTTACAGCTTTTCTTGCAAAAATAATAATAATTTAAAACAACTGCTTAAATGTATCTCCTACAAATTCAGCTTTTATTCCTCACTGGTTATGTATAGATCTGGGTGGATCAAGAGTAGATTAATGTGGTTTTAGAAGTGACTGCTACCCCCTTTCAGGGTTTTAAAAAAGGATTAAATGATAGGATCACTCTTACATCTACCAAAATGGATTTGAATAATAGTATCTCTGTAAAACGTCTCACTGGGCCACTAATTAAGTCTGTAACTCAAAAGTGTTACATTTCCTTGTTGCTGTTTTGGGTGAAATACATCCCAATACAAGAAGATGGCATCTCATAAGACACATTTAGAAGGATTTGTTTTTTAAGATAAATGTTTTCAGATTGTTTTGTACATCAGTCTGACATAAAACTTATTTTCCTGAAAGAACCTGAAGGAAAGTGAGCCAGATGTTCAGCTTTCTTTCTCTCATACCACACCACAGCTTCCTGCCAGTACCTCAGTCGGAAATTGGCTATTTATTAAAGGAAATAATCTAGGAGCAAATCACAAAAGTAACTTTACGTGTAGCTTGGAGCTAAGTGACTGGAAGGAAAGGTGATCAGTATCTCAACAGTAGGTGTTACTTCTTTAAGTGCTGTCTCTGTGTGGGAATAGGCAGTCAGAAGGTACTTTCCAAACCACTCATTTTAGATTAATTGTCCCTCAGCAACTTAATTCACACAAGATGAGCAGATAATGTAGCTGAAAGAGGAATTTGTTCAATTGTTTCAATCTATGTTTTCTGGAGAATTTCATTATAGTGTTTGTCCTAACCTTTCACCAGTATCACAGCCTTCAGAAGAGGAAGGTATCTTTTCATCACACTGAACTGTGGTTACTGGAATTAGTACAGAAAGGAGAGATTTTATTTCATTCCTCAAAGAAAAATCACAAGGAAAGAAGGAACTTGGCTGTTCTGGTGAAGCAAAATAGCAGCTAACTGAAAATCTAAGAAGTTCCTCACCCTGATTACAAATAGTTTGCTAAAAGAACCAAAAAGGTGGAGATTCTGGTACTGTATGTCTGTTCTTTTCTCAGTACAATTACACATTCTTTCTTGTCAAAAAGATGAATGGTCCCTGTTATTTAGACATCACTGAGAAGGCAATGTCATATGCAAACTCCAGGCAGGCTACTGGCCTTGTTTCAGTGGAAACAAGTTAATCCCTTAAAATCTTTAGGAACAAATTGCTCCTTACAGAATTGCCTTTGGGAATTGAGTTTGTAGACTCATAAATTCTGGAGTAAATCCTGGAGCCTAAATACTGAATCCAAACTTTGTTACAGGTTTTTCTAAATGAAGCTGAGACAAACTGGAACAACACAAACACAACACAAGAATACATCACACATTTCAAAATGACTTTTAGTTTCCACTGACCAATACTCAATTTGGTGCTTTAATCTGAGTCATAAGTATGTCTGTTTTCTACACTAATTCATTTAAAGTGTAAGAGTACAGTATATTTCCTTCAGAATCCTTACTGAGGCAAGCTGTATATATTCAGCCCTTTCTAATCTTTACTCATAAGCCACCATCGTCAAGACCCTTCATCATTTTTATTGCGGTTCCAAGTCCCATGAATTCTCTTTAATTTGTCCACATCTTTTAGGCAATATATTTCCTGCTAAAAATAAGGCTCAGAGGCTGTCTATGCTGGCATATATCCCACCTTTTCTAAAAAAAATTTACTACAGTTTGGGTTTACTCAAATTATGACATCTACACATGTTTTCAATTAAAGCACTCTATCCCACCTCATTTTACTGCTGCCTCACTGCTTTCTAGCACATTGATAGAGCTGCATTTATTTTTCTGCACTGCTAATTATCCCATTCTGTAGCGTGTGTAAATGGTTAGTTCAAACTCAAATAGAACTGAGGCTGATCTTATAGAGGTGACAACCTTGTGATGTATGCAGTGGTTTTTGTGTCATGAAAATGGACAACAGGAAAAAAAACCCTCTTTTTGTTCAATCTATTTTTAAAAATTTACTCCCTAATTGAAACAGCAAATTACCATGCTATGCAGATATATTGTTGTTTCGACATGTCATTTATTTGACTGAGGGGCAGGGAGCCCTAGAGAGAATATGTGTGTGTGGAGGGGAATCCATTTGCTTCCTTCAAAAAGCCTATTCTTGGCTCAGTCAGCCTACAAGAAGTTCAAAATGGAGAAGGAGAAGCAGCTGCTAGAGAGAGTGGGATTGGGGAGGGGCAGGTATGACTCAAAATACTAGGAAACATTATCTACACCAGTGAGAGAAATAAATGAAAGTGTAGTCCCTTAGAATATATTATCCCAGCAGCACATTCCCAAAATTTCTCTCTGAATTGACCAAGTAACTTACTCTTTACCTACAATGGCTTCCTCTCTCCTTTCTCCATCCCATCCCTTCTCAACTCCTTCCCATACTTTCATCGATTCTATTTTTTTAAGTTAGTTTTCTAACTGAAACAATTTTAAATGCACCATGCTAAAGGTAAAGGTTTCCCTTGCTCGAAAGCCAGTCATATCCGACTCTAGGGGTCAGTGCTCATCACTGTTTCTAAGCCGAAGAGCCAGCGCTGTCTGCTTCTGCCGACATTTCCATTGTCATGTGCCAGGCATGACTAGACACATGGAACGCTGTTGTCTTCCCACCGAAGTGGTCCCTATTTATCTACTTGCAATTTCTTGCTTTCGAACTGCTAGGTTGGCAGGTGCATGGTAGTTTCAATATGTCACTTACTTTAATGAACAAGAAGAAAGTTCTCCCAGCCCACTGAAAGATGGTTGCTGCCACCACTGCTGTGGTCTCCACACTTGTGAGTAAACTAGGTAAATTTTATTCAAAGAATTGAAAAGTGGTGGGATTGGCCTCTTGGCTCCCATTAACTATCCAACAGTCTACTGGACAGACTTCCTTCTCTTTTTCTGACTTTCACGCACATACTGCAGATGGAAGAAATTTGAAAAGGAAGAAGGCTCAAACATAATAAACAAAACTTTAACTTCATCTCCCCCCTTTCTCCCTCAGAAAGAGACACACATCTTGCTTTAAACATATGAAAATGTTTCCACCACAAAAGCTGAGAAGGGGGAAGGGAGATGTCTCTAAATGCATCCTCTACACCAAGGATTCTCAACCTGCAACCTGCAGACCAGATGCAGCCTGCGGCACCATTTCATGTGGCCCCCCAATGCCTCTACCACACCAAGAAGTACCATGTGGTGGAGGAAGGACAAAATGGCCATCCGCCACCCCAAAGCGAGCATGACCTGGCCCACGGCTTTAAAAGGTTGAGAACTCCTGCTCTACACAGAATGGAATGGCAAGAGGGTGGGAAATGGAATGTCAGTAATCAAACAGGGGCCAAATTGAAGTGATCTAAAGGCTAATGTGGACCTTTTGTCATAAGAGAATAAACATATCCAGTGTAGGGGTACTCAAGCGAGAAACAAAATGTATCACAGTCTAGATAAAAAGTTTTTCACTATGGAACAGAATGTTTTATATTCCCCTGTGTGGAAAGCCATGACAGCATCATATCACTACAGATATGGAGCATAATTTTAGAGATACAGTAATACCTCATATAACATTAGTATCGAATAACACGAAAATCGCATAACATTAAGGAATCTGGGGGGAAGAATTGCATCGGATAACATTAAGATCCTATGGGATGCTTCAGATAACAACCGCTAAAGCCTGTGTGGTTACAATGTATCTCTATGGATCCCATAGAGGATCAGATAACACTAAAAATCATATAACACCAAGACTTGTGGAACCAGATTTTAGTGTTATATGAGGTTTTACTGTACCTTCATTTAATTTTAACAATTATTCAGTGTTTTCAAATTAGAGAATGAATGGAAACTGATCCAAGAAGTTTTGAAGTGATACAGACTGTACATAATGCACATGTAGCTTATGTTAAGAACTGTTTATATCAAGAATCACTTCACACAATTTTTCTAGCACTGCAATCTACTCCTGAGAACAACCTTTTCAATGCACAAGTGGGGAGAAGGCGTTTTAATCGTTTCATTAGCAGAACAAATTAATTCATTAAAAATTAAAAATTTCTACTTTAGATCACCTTTAAGTGATTTCCTAGTACAGTATTCAGCTCTGATGGTATTGTTACATTATGTCAAGTACATAATAGTCTTATTTAGCCTCTGTGCCAAAAGGGCACAGAATTAGTTATTCAAAAATAAAATTATCTGTTTAAAATTCCTCAAAACATTCCATTATGATAGCAGACTACTTAATACAGGAGTGATCCAATGGAATGGAGCAGTTATTCTTTTAGCCATTTTATCTTCACTATAACCATGTGAGACAGACTCCTCTGAAAGAGAGTAATCAGTCTAAGATCACATTGTCAGCATCACATCTGAGTTGAAATTTTGCTCTCTAAGGTCAAGGACAAGATGGTGTCAACCTTTGCCTAATGGAGGGGACAGTCTGTGAAACATACAGTATGCTACATACAGATGTTTCTAACATATTTTTCATTGTGATGCATAGACTAATAGGAGTTTCAGGGTATGGCCCTTAGTTCTGAAAAACACCTTAATAAAAAAAGATAGAATATCGTTATTTTTCTACTCTTGAAAGCCATTTGGATTGGAATATTAATCAGGGGAGTTTGTTTTAAGAAAGAATCTGGTTCTAGACTTCCCAAACCATATCTATTTTTGTCCCTAACATTGTGATGAAGTAATGAAGCATCTCATTCAAATCTGCTGCCATAAACTCATAAGAAGGGGCTTTAGGAAAGTGACTCAGGTATGTGTCTCAGCCCACTTCCCTCTACAAAGTGATGATAGGTTGTTTTATGCAACCCTTCTATTAACATGATCAATATATTCCATTTTGCCAGTGTGTTCAATTTTATAGACCCTGCTAATTTGGCACCATTCTCAGAAGCATAAAGGGCAGGATGTAATAGAGATTCACTCTCTGTTTTGACTTCCAAGTTTTGGTACTCCATCCCCTTCTCTTAAGTTTCAATGATACGTTAAGATTTCGTATGTTTCCGGTTTAGCTTAAACTCTATCTCTGTGTTCTATGATGAATTACTTTTTCTACGTACTGGTACTTGGTTATATTACAAGAAACTGATTACCAACACCCTACAGATGTATATTTTCTGGACATACATTGAGGTCTAATTGTGTGAGAAGTACATCAAGGTCCTTTGGAACTCTCATCCCACTTCTGACCAGTAAAATGGCTACTGATACAAAGTTGCAATCCTGAAGATTCAAGAACAATTACCCCAGATAATGATATGCCACAATTTCTTCTTAAATGCATGTGATGAGACAATCTCTTGCTCAGCCATCTTCTGTCAGTTGGGATCATTATGAGCACAAACAAAGGAGTAGTAAAGATGTCATATGTTATGTTTTGCACTGTTCCTGAAGGTATAGTTAGTCCAAGAACCAGAAGTAATAATTATGAAGGATTTCCTGACTGCTAGATGGAATGTTTCCTAATAGCCAGGGACCTCAATAATGGCGGGGTAAAGACATTTCTTGGATGCTTGTCTTTAGAAATTTGGCTTAGTGACAGGGGACAGGAAGGAAAAGTTCTGCCTTCCTCAACATTTGTGCTACTTTACTCCAGCAATCTTTTGGCACGGAAGCTGTTCAAGTGGATAATCGTTACAGACCATGCAATGTAAAGGATGAAAGATAGCAACCTGATCTTAGATCTCCTGTTATTTAAGCAAAGTGAATATTCATCCTGCCCAAACAAACACCTGTTTTCTCCCTGTTCATTTACTCTTGAAATAGGTTGAGTCTTTTGATTAGAGAGATAGCCAAAAGTCACAACTGTCATATGATAATAATATTTATGTGTCATTAAGTGGATTCTGACTTATGGCAAACCTTATCAGAGTTTCCTACTTATAAAAATCACAGAAGTGACTTAACCAGTCCCTTCCTTTAATGGCATTCTTATTTATGTAAAACCCAACATAGGTTAGGTGCAATCTAAGGTCTACATGTTGCACAATCATAAACATGGAGCAATTCCCATTCATTTCAGTCGAATGTGCAGGACAGTCTTACATGATGTATGCAATATCTAACAGGTGGCAATATTTGAAGAAGATGAAGGAGCTCTGAAAATAGGAGATTTTTGACTGCCCCAAGCCAAAGAAGTCCTCTAGGCTAGAAGAGCTTCTTTTTTCTGTATATCTTTACCAATAAGCAAGTTATATTATACTCAATGGGATTTTCTCTCAGATAATTTTGTATAGGATTGCAACATTAAGTGCTAATATACTTATGCCATAGCATTATTTCAATGCATGGGCATTATAAGCACAATAAAATTGTCAACGTGGAGACATAATTTCTCAAGAATGTGGTGGCCTCCTGGATCCTGAGGTTCCTGGATGAAATGGATTATCTAGATCTGTGGTTTCCAACATGGGGCATATGCCCCAAATGGGAGCAATTTGATTTTTAAAGGGGGCAAAATGAGTTATTAACAGTGAATGGCCATTTAGGCTTCCTCCACATTATTAGGAGTTCACCTTTGAATAAGAATCATATGTCAGTTGGGGGGGGGATCAGGATTTTAGAGATGTTTAGGTAGGGCACGGCCAAAAAATGGTTGGGAGCCACTGGTCTAGATCTATTCCAATCTGGTTTTGAGTCTTGGCATGGAATGGAAATGGACAGTGTGTCCAGTGATGGGCAGCAAAAAAATTTACTACCATACTGTGGGTAGAGCCAATGTAGTGGGTGGAGCCAACATCATGGGTGGAGCCAGCGTCGTGGGTGATCTAGTCATGCCTGTCATATGGCCATGTACACATTTGCAAACACAGGCAGCACTGGATCTTTGGCTGTAAATGGAGATGAGCACTGCAGTCCTAGACTGGCTTTTGAGCAAGGGAAACCCTGAACCACTTGCAGGGACAAAACCTGACATCAAATTTGAATACCAATCAGAGATCTTCTGTTATTTGGTAAAGGTTGCCCTTGCTCAAAAGCCAGTCATTACCAACTCTAGGGTTCAGTGCTCATCTCTGTTTATAGCCAAAGAGCCAGTGGACTCAATCCACAAAAGCTCACATTAAAATACAGTTGTTAGTCTTTAAGGTGTCACAATGGTTGTCTTTTTGTTTTGTTTACTCTCTGATATGCTTGCACAGAATAAGACTTTTGAAATGGTAGCCATGTTAGTCTGTGTTTCAAGCATATCAGAAAGTAAACAAAACAAAAAGACAAAAATGTTGTGACACGTTAAAGACTATACACACATGCGTGCACACACACAATACACATACAACACACAATACCCCCGACACACAACCCACACCCACACACACCACACATCACACACTACACAACCCACTCACACAACAGACACCCACAACCAACACCTACCAACCCACACACACACACACAAGAGGCTAGAAACAGAGACTTACTCAGAAGGGATAAGAGTCACAGACACAGCCTCCCTTCTGGCCGGTACCATGGCTTCTTTGGTGACTGGGCTCTTTCTCTTTCTTTGCAGGCACCACCACCACCGCCTCCTCCACTGCCGCCGCTCCAGCCACTCAGCAATGGAGGATGCGAGCTGGAGCAATGGAGTTGGCAAGTGAGCGTGGCTGGCCAAGTGGGCATAGCCCAGGGGATTTTCTGTTATCAGTACGCCCGGACCGGGGTGCACCGGAGGCAGGGCACCACTGAGTGTGTCCCTATTAGTTCTGCTGAAGTGCTTGTCAGCCTCTTGCTTCTTGTAAATGCTAATCCCAGTGGAGGAAACTGGTAGACCAAAGGATACAGGACTGTTTGGTGTCTAATGATTTGAAATCAGGCCCTTAGTGAACAGATGGGCAAGTAGGGGACTGATGTTGTTGTTGCCTGAGTTGTACCACTTGTCCAAGAACTAACAAAATCAACTTTACTTCATCTTACCAGTCTGCAGTCTGTAGATACTATGTCTGAGGAGGATTTGCTCACCACTTCAGCACTTAGAGGGTGAGTCAGCACTCACAAAGATTGTTTTATTATTTATTTATTTATTTATTTATTATATTTCTACCCCGCTCATCTAGAAGATTTTCCTACTCTAGGCGGCTAACAACAGAAAACTCACATATTAAAAACAGTCACAAATTTTTAAAAATACATATAAATATGCCAGGAACCAAAAAATCCCCTATACAATTATGTATAAATGTAAACAAGCAAGTAAACATACAGAGAGGGGGGGATAAGGAAAGGTTTAAAAAGTCTCTCTCTTCAGCACACTCTCCATTATCTCATATTCCATTAGATAACCTTTACAAGATGAAAGAAAGCCTCTAGGGTGTTAGAATCATGCATGCCTTTATCTGAGAACCTTAATATGTGAAGACAAGCATTAACAGCTAAGAGGGTGGGGCACCTTTCCTACTCTGCTATTTCTTCCGCTTCAGGGGGAAACCAGGTAAGAGCAGCTGAAATAAGGGTGCAGCATGAACAACAACATGAAGTGTGGTGTTAAGCCAGAGGAAACTGTGATCTAACAAATTGTGCTTTCTCAAGTTTCATTCATAATTTCTGTGTATAACATACAGTAATGGGAAGCAGTAGAACATGGTCAGTGCCATTCTATACATATATAGACTGTTTTAAGAGTTGCTATGCATAGCCTTAATAAACAGAGTTGCTCCATGTAGAGAGCTCAACCAGTAAAGAAACAGTACCCCAACTTTGTTCCGATTGTTGCTGTCTAATAAAAAAATCTCTAAAATGTTGTAGCTAAACAGTTTTATTAAGGATGTGTTCAAACTAGAACTCACCTTGAGGCATGAAGGAATCAATCATGTGAACAGATTTTCATCTGTTCTCGCTACTCCCTTCCTGTTTCAATCACAAAACTTCAAAAAGAAAAAAGAAAGAAAATACAGCACAGCAGCTAACACAAGTCCAAACCATTTGCCTCCTGTCTTTTGGAGAAAATGTTTTCAGAGTCTACAAATTACTCACAACTATATACTATATATATATAAAACTATATATGTAAATACACACACACACACACACACACCCCAGGTCAGCTACCAGTGAACATACAATGATGGACAAATGCCTCCTTCTGTCCTTGGTTACTTCAGCATACAAGAGAGTCATACTTGATTATCTGGTAACTATGCTGCAAATCCAGATGTCAACTATGCCCCCACATTTGCTCTGGATACAGCATTACTGGACCCAACAGCACCACACACAACAATAAAGGCAGTTTTACTTGTGCTTCTGCCAATGTGATTTATGCCATCTCTTGCCAAAAATGTCCGTCTGTGCTTTATGTAGGACAAGCAGGACAATTTTTATGCATAAGAATTAATGGACACAAATCAGATATCTGGAAGGGCAACACAGAGAAACCTGTCTCAAACCACTTCAATCTAACTGGACACTCTATCCAAGACCTGAAAGTTGCAATTCTGGAACAGAGAAATTACAAGATTAGGATTGATAGGGAGACAGCAGAAATCAAATACATCCATCTATTAGACACCCATTGCAGGGGATTGAATATTAGTGAAGGGTTTCTGGGGCATTATCAAATTTGATACACAGATTGCTATATGCTGCTAGATATTTTATATATTATATTACAACCTTCCTGCCAGTTCTCTTTAGCAAATCAGGGAGTAACCAGGTACAGTGTCTTTGTTTGCCTGTCAAAGGTTGATCGGAGATCAGAATGGGCTATCTCAGACCCTTTGAGATTGAAAGGGAGACATTTAGAGCTAATCTGAATAATCTATTGTTGCTAATGGCTGTGGGAAGCTGTATTGTTGTGCTTGCTTCTTGTCTGCCATTTTGCTTGAACACACCCTGCTCCCTTTGACCCCTGAATTTGGTGTATAAAAACCATGCCTGTTAGTTTCACTCTTTGTCTGAAGAAGTGGACTTGATCCACGAAAGCTAACAATAAAAATATAGCAGTTAGTCTTTAAAGTGCTACAGTGTTTTTTATTTTGTTTTGTTTTGTTTGTTTTGTTTTCTGATATTCTTGGAAGTGGTTTCCCTTTCCTTTTTCTGAAGACATTCTGGTACTGTGCAGCTTGCCTAAAGCCATACAGGTTGCCTGTTCTCCCAAAAGGCACAACAGCTATTTGAACGCTTAACCTTTGGCTCTGTAGCCAGATACCTAAACCAGTGAGCTATCCAGCCAGCTGGAAAAACATCTAGCTCTATAAATGCACCATAGCACTCAGAATGTATGTCGATTAGACAGCCAGGCATACATTGAGTAGAAACACAATTAAAGCTAGCAACTGACACACATGCAATTTTATGTTACAATTTGGAAAAATAGTGCACCAAATTCATTTATGCAGCCTGTACATTTCCCAGAAATATTATTAATATGAATGTACTTAATTTTCTTGTTACAGGTAAGGAATTGTAGATCATTGGTCATCTTGTGTTCACATCAGTAGCCAGCATAATTTGTTCTTCCTTAGTCATTTATTATCCCTTCACTTCTCCTGAATACAAAATGCAACCTTTAAAATGTGAGCAAAGATGTATTATAAATTGCTCTTGAATCATACATTTCCTCCTAGTTGCCAGTCCTTCCTTAACCCACTATTCCCAGGATTGTTCAAATGCATCAAGATGCATTATATGTCCCATTCTCTTTTCCTTCCCCACTCCTTTTTTAAAATGTGGCCGCTGCTATGGCACTCTTTAGTACTAAATGTTTATGATGTGCAAATCTGAGTAATCCCATTAATCAAAAGAACTCTCTGCTAAGTCACTCCCAAATTCTTTCTTTATTCATATCAGTTGCACCACCAGCATATAAAAACATACAAAGCTAAAATTAACACATCCAAAACATAACATACAAAGCTAAAATTAACACATCTAAGAAATGGGAATTTTAAAGGGCTAGATGACATCTGCCCAATATCAGGACACTTCAACAGCATTTCCTCTTGCCAACATAAGGTCCTCCTCAGTGCACGTTGAGGGGCATTGTGCACATTCTATCATATGGGAGATAGTTTGTACTTCTCTACAGGGAAACACCCAAATAACATTATGTTACTCAGGTTTAATTCTGAGCATCATCCATAGATCACTTTATATAAAGTCAAGCTTATTATCTTGAAATTCAGTGTGGTGGTTCAGTTTGGTTGTAGGGCACACCATCATTTCCCATATTTTCTCTGAGATCAGGGATAGGGAACATGTGGTCCTCTGTAGGTTGTTGATCAGTGACTACTACCATTAATAATTGCTGATTATGCTGGCTAGTGCTAATGACAGTTACAACCTAACAGGGGCCATTTGTTCCCCACCTCTGTTTGAAGCACACAAAAAAGTGGTCCTCCTACACCAGGGGTCAGCAAACTTGGCTCTCCAGCTGTTCTTGGACTTCAATTACCAGAAGTCCAAGTCAGTACACCTGCTGATCAGGACTTCTGGGAATTGAAGTCCAAGAACAGCTGGAGAGCCAAGTTTGCTGACCCTTGTCCTAGACAAAAGAACAAACATGAGACACTACTTTTGTGGCTATAAGTCCTAATCAAAGGTAGCTTTGCAATTACAGAATTCATGGCATAAGAAAGAGTGTTACTTTACATCAGCTCACTTATCTTCTTGAGCCCTCCATATCATCACATGCTGCTATAGAGGGTGTCCAAGTCTTTGAGAGCAGTTTTTCAGGAGCTTGAGGCAAGAAATCAGTAGGTCAGGCAAGATCAATGAAAATCAGGTGTCCCACCTTGCTTAAGTGGAAGGGCTTGTTATAACCTCAGTATTTCCACAGGATATCACCTTAATCACTTGCTTTTCAACCTATCTACAAAACCATCACCACCACTGCAGCCACCACCGCCATCATTGGATGCTGTGTTTTTGTATTGTTTAATTATCCCAGTTATTATTGACGTGTTTTTGTATTGTGATTTGATATTTTGTAATTGTAATTGCGATATTTTAAAAAACGTTTCTGAAATGTTTTTTGATACCATGTAATTGTAACTGTAATTGTGATATTTTGTTTCTCTATTAGCCATCCAGAGTCGCTTTGCGAGTGGGGAGGCATACAAGTTGAACAATTAAATTAAAATCTCAGAGAGAGAGAGAGAGAGAGAAGGAGTTCATCATAGGTCATAGGAGGAAGTGAGGTGTGGATGTTATGTACCACCATACCACATTTAATAATGAGAAAGCATTTAGGAAGGTTTGTAGACCCTTTTCTGTTTGCTCATTGTAAATGAAAACTTCGACTCCTCCTTGTATGTGAAGAGGTTAGACACATGACTGATGTACTAGTCATATGTAATCTTGCCTTACAGCAGAAGGGAGCCTGAGATTTGCTGTTAGGTCGCTGGGTGATTTGTGATTGATCAGCAAGAGTTTAAGCACAGCAAGCAGAATTGTAAGGTTAAAAATCATTTTGCTGCCAAGACTGATTTGTGTTAATTATCAGTCTTAGTGCCCTTCATCAATACAATGGTTCCCTTGGAACAGGTCTTTGAGCTGTTTTGATGGACATTTTGGACATTTTGAGTTAGAATCTCTGAGCTATAATAGCTAACATATAGGGATATATACCCTTGTACAGTATAGCTTATCCTTATTTGTGAAGGGAAGCAGCTTTCTTATAAAGCTATTTTGGAGGCAAATTAACCAAATTATTGAAAATAATGCTTTAAAGTAAATAGCACAAACCTTGTATGAAATAATGCTGCTTTGTTTCATAGGCTTTCAAATATTAGAGCCCCTAAAAGAGTTGTTTTTATCTTTAAAGAATGAAAACAGTTATTTTGTGTTTACTGTGTGCACATACTTTTTCTGCAGATACAGTCTGTGCAAATTACAGAAACTTTGGTAAGAAAAAAATAGCACTTAGTGCTGAAATGCAGCAATAGGTTGCAACTAGAGTAGACCCATTAAGCATATAAACAAGTTGATTCACCAATCCACCTTGTTTAATGAGCCTATCTTACTTGCGACCTATTACTAGATTTCAGCCTTTGATTTGTTCTCACTCACAGATGATAAATCTCTCAAATTCTCATCAATTGTCTTGTCAAATTGAGACATCCTAAAATAACAAGAGCAACAATTATATAGTAAGCATATACTTACACCCCTACTCAGATAAAGATTTGTACTTGTTCTCCATATAGAGAACATTCATCATATAGCATATGGTGTGGGGATAAATGGCTCTGTCCCCTGGGTCACCAATTTGCATCTGGCTTAATTACCATCCCAACCTCAAAGTGTGTTAAAAAACCCAAGGAAATTTTCCCAAGCCTTATGTCTGCCCAGCCCTTCTGTAGCAGCTTTGATTAAAATAGTTCTGTTTTGTATTAGTTTCTCAAGTACAATTTCAAGGATACATTTGGTGAATCTCTATTAATTTCTGACACATGTTTTCAATCTTGTAGTGTTTCTAAATATCTCTCCTAGATTTAATGCATGTGTCACTTAAGAATATTAGTAGAAACACTGGAAAGTAGGCTTTGTAAAAACCACCCCTCTTACAAGAACATCAGACAAAATGGGACTGAAACAAAGTTTCTAGGCCAGGGATTCTCAACCTACGGCCCATGGGCCAGACCCAGCCCACAGCACCATTTCATGTGGCCCACATCGCCGCCACTGTCGCCACTGGAAGCAGAAGCAAACAAGTTTACAACAGCCGTAAATGCACCTGCGGCTGTCATAAATGCATCTACAACAGCCGCAAATGCACCTATGGCTGTCATAAACATGTTTATGACAACTGCAGATGCCCACACCCTTGCTCTGGCTGCTGCTTCCACCGCCACTGCTTCCACCTCAATCCTTGTCCTATCTGCTTGGCTTGGCATGTCCCTGCTGGTGCTCCATAACAGGGTGGATATTATAAGCTTTACAACATCTGCCATGCTATGGAGCACTGTTAGAGACATGCCAAGTCAAGGGGGGGGGGAGGATTGAGGCACTGGCAGCGGAAGCAGCAGCAGCAGCCGGAGCAGCCATGGGCAGCTTTTCTGGAGGCTGTTCTGGCTGTGTGGCTTTCCCAGTGGCCATAGCACCTGAGCATGGTGTTTCCTGCCCAAACTCATGGCTGAGAAGGATGGCCTGGACCCCTCCTTCACCCACGCCATGCAGCTCCTCCAGGCGGGGAAGCAGTGGGGGGAGGGGGCTTAAGGTGGGGGAGGACTCAAGGGGAGTGGGGGGATTGGGGTAGTCACTGCCACCACCTCCACCTCTAGTGGTGGTAGCACCACCAATCTGGCCCCTCAACAGTCTGAGGGGCCATGAACTAGCCCCAGCTTTAACAGTTTTGGGACCCTGCTTGAGCCAGTCCATCTCATATTTGGTCTCTCTCTTTTCCTGCTTTATCAACCTTTCCCAGCATTAGTGTCTTTTCCAGGTAATCTTGCTTAGGCATGATGTGTCCAAAGTAGGACAGCCTCATCTTCATCATTTTTGCCTCCAGAGACAGTTCAGGCTTGATTTGTTATTGGATCCACTCTTCCATCTTTCTGCCATTCTAGGGTATCCACAGAGCTCTCATTAAGCACCATATTTCAAATCAGTCTTTTTTCTCTGTCAGTTTTCTTTAATGGCCAGCTTTCACACCAGTACATAGTGATCAGGAATAAAAGAGTGTGGGTGAGCTTGGTTTTGGTCTCTAATGCCACATTGTTATACTTGGTAATATTTTTAAATTACTTTATTGCTGTTCTTCAGAGTCTCAATCTTCTGATTTCTTTGTTGCAGTCTCTGGGTTGATGACTGAACTAGGCTATACAAATTCTTTCACTTTTTCCATTCGTTTATTGTCATTTTTATAGTTGTGTAGTTCTTCTGTAGACATGACTTTTGTCTTCTTGATGTTCAACTTCAACCTTGCTTTGGCACCTTCTTTCACTTTTCTTAAAGGTTGTTTCAGCTCATTGTTGTTTTCTACTTCACAGTAGTGAGCTGTAATTTATATCTGTGGAGTTTTGCCTTGTGTTGGGGGAGGCGGGGAGGGTTAGAAATTCACTTTTCTGGATTAAAAATCTCAGAATTCAGCAGGCAGCATTGAGGCCATTTTGGTTGACTGCTGAGGGAGTTGAAGTCTAGCATTTCCCATTTCTGAGCTGGAAAGCAATTGGGCATTTTTCTCATCACCCATCCCTGCCACTGAAGAAATAACCTGCTAAGAAGACAGAACAGAAAGTGAAATCTTTTGAAGAAAAGAAGTAGACCTTTCATTGTACCAGTGTTTGGAGCATGACCTTTTGGCTGTAGCTGAATTCACAATAAGTGGAACTATGTCTTAATATGTGTTAGGACAAGGAAAGCTCCATTTGCTTTACCAAATTGCAAATAAAACCAGGCATATGAGTTCAAATGTGTTTCAGTCTCCCTCTCGTCTAAAAAAAGTCCACAACAAAATGTCATGTGGCTTTCTTGCAAGCTTTCAGGAGTGAAGATGATTTTGCAATAAATTTGGGCTCAAATGCAAGCATGCCAAAATTGAAATGGAAAGTGTACTTCCAGCAACATTTGGTTTTTGAACTGCTGGATAGCTCAATGGTTTAGGTATCTGGCTGCAGAGCCAGAGGTTGGGAGCTGAAATCCCCTGTGTGCCTCCTTGACAGGGGCTGGATTTAATGATCCATAGAGCCTCTTCATGTTCTGCATCTGTAAGATTGTTATTATTATTATTTTCTGATGCTGTATTTTGTTTTTGTTCTTTTGGGGTAAGTACATTCTCTGTTGGGCCCCAGCAGCAGGAAATTGGCTCCTAGACCTTTCAAACTTGCTCCTCCCTCAATCTAGCAGTATGATTCTCAAATAGAGGCAAGAGTTTCTTCTTGAATATCTAAGTCAATGTGATTCTCAATCTGTGGTCCACTGGCCAGATGCGGCTAGCAGCACCATTTCATGTGGTCCCCCACTGCCTCCACCACACCGTGTGCCATGTGGTGGAGGAAGGGCAAAATGGCCGTCCAGCCCCCAAAGCTGTCTGAGGGAGCATGACTCAGCTCCCAGCTTTAAAAGGTTGGAAACTCCTGGTGTAGATGAAGTAGCTTTATTTCTACACACAGAAATGTCCTGGTTTGGTTTCTGGATATTAGGAGAGATTCAAAATTTTGGAAAAGTCATTTTGTGGAACTAAAAGTCCAAGAATCCCCAAACTAGCATAGCTACTGAAAGTAGAAAATAGTTACACAGACCATTGGCCCATCTCAGCAACAGAGCTGCATGCTCTAACACAAGGGCAGTATATGAAAAAATAAAAGAGAATAGAGTGGCTTCTAAATAAAAGCTGGTTTATTGCTGAATCACGCATTGTGGTTTAGATCCAACTTCCATAATTTCTCAGCCGTGTATAAGAAGCTACAATTGATTGATAACTTGCATAATAGACAAATGGGATATTTATTCCATCCAGCCTCTCCTGCTAGCTTTCAACCAAGCTAGACATTTGGTCATCCAGGGATGGAGGAAATCTAATCTGTAGTTGCTAGGCAACCATAGGATGTGCTTTCCGATCATAACACAATTCCCTGCTTGTACGGACTTAGAAAATTGTCAACAAGGCCAACAGCTTTCTAGCCTATGGAAAAATGCAAACATAAGAATGTGAATCATGTAGGGCAGTGGTGGCGAACCTATGGCACATGTGCCAGAGGGGGCACTCAGAGCCCTCTCTGTGGACACGCATGCCATCGCCCCAGCACAGAGTTCACCAGAGTTCACTACTAGAAAGTGAGAAGGAGGCAGGACCAGGCTGCTCCCCTCCCCTTGCATGCCTGAGGATATTTCTCACATCACCCGCCCCTCTGCCCAGCAGCCCAATAGGAGCGCTTCCTTCCTACCGTCTGGAGTAAGGTGGGTGTCTCACATGCGACCTGAGGGTGCAGCTTGGACTGCAGCTTGTTGAGTATAAGCATGAAAGTACTATTATTGTGTTTTTCTTTTTTAAGACAAAAGATTTTAATGTATGAGCTGTTTTTCTAAACTAAAACCACAATATTCAGGTTAAATTGCCGTGTTGGCCCTATGCAATAAATAAGTGGGTTTGGGGTTGCAGTTTGGGCACTCAATCTCTAAAAGTCTCACCATCACTGATGTAGGATATGGGGCAGAGGTTTGCTTTTACAATTGGAAGAAAAGAAAGAAGCATGATTTATTAAGGAAATATGTGAACTCCATGGTATCCCCAATGGTTTCTTTCTAGCTTATCTTGTCCTTGCAGAACCAAACTGGACATAGAGGAAGATAGAGAATGGCACTCTGCTTCACACATAGGATACTTCGTGTCACTATTTTGTACTTCATGCCTGAAGTGCATTGTGTTAGTTGTTTTGGTCATTGGATGATCAGTGTTGATACTCTATCCAAAGTAGACAGATTTCAGGCTTTGAGAAGCTATGTGATGTTTTAACTAGAAACTCAAATAATGGCGTACCTCTCAAAGCTAAGTAAAAAACAACAATAAATAAAGTTTTTTTAAAATTCCATGTCCAGATATTTTTACTGGATCAGAACAATACATATAGTCTTTCTACAATTCTTTTTGCCTATATTTGCTTTCTTAATTTCAACTATATAATTAATGGCCAAGAAAAATAGTACATTGAAAAGTTAGTCTAAACTAGATTATATCCATTGAAACAATAGGATGTACATAAGTCCCATTCATTCAATGAACCTACTCAAACTGGATCTAAAAACTGAAATTTAGCCCATTTTGTTAAACAAATCTTGCAGATCTACTACAAATAGGCCACTAACCTCTAGAACTGGGGTCCCCAAACTTTTTGGCCCATAGGTCAATCATGTAGTTCAGCATGCCAGTCACATGGTTCCTCCCGCCCAGAAGTAAAATGTTCATGCACGGGTACATTATACGCATGCACATTTTACTTCCACTTCTGGGAGCAACGAGGGTGGTGTCAGCTAGATTACTTGGTGCCTTGGGCTAGATCCACCCCACGGGCCATAGTTTGGACATCCCTGCTCTAGAAGATCATGATGATCATAAAGTAAGCCTCAGAAGAGGCTTATTGTGATGATAAAAATGGATTTTCTATCAAAGAAATGTTAGCAGTTGTGGCTTTTAAGCTGTACTTGTAGACACCCACTTTTAAACATTTCAGTTATACACTAATTAACGTACAAAGGTGAAAGTGATCACAGCTCAGTGCTGTTTCAGGAAAATCCAAGACTGACGTCCATCTAACCTTTGTTTAAAAATCTGCAATGAAGAGTTCCTCACCTACCAAGGCAACCCATTTTACTTTTGAATAGCTTTTACAACCAAAAAAAAACCTTCCCCAATGTTTAGATGAACTCTACTTTCTTTTATTCTGTTACAAGAAATCCATTAGTTCAGGTCCTAATATTTCTGGCTACAAAAAACAAATTGATTAATCTTTCACAGGACAGTCCTTCATATATGTGGAGATGGTTATTGTATTACCTCTTAATTTTCTTCTATCCAAGCCAAACATACCCATGTCCCTCAACCATTCTTCACATAAATTGATTTGAAGATATTTTACAACTTTGGTCAACTTCCTCTGAACACATCCTATGTTCTCACTATCCATCTTAAACTGTGGTGCCCAGAACTGAGTACAATATGCTAGGTGTCATCTGACCAAAACAGAATGCAGTTGTACTATTACTTCCCTTAATCTGTTCAATCACCTGTTGGTGCATTTTAGATAATTTCTGTTTTTGTCATTGTTTTGTCATTTTTCTGGTTCACTAAAATTTCTAGATTTTTTCCACATTTACTATTGCCATGGCAACTGTTGCCCATCCTCTAGTTCTGCTTCTGACTTATCTTTTCGAATTTATAGATTTACTTTTTTTTTTTTGCTGGAACTTACAGTGGGATCAGATCAGTGGTTGGATTCAGCAGGTGCGCCCGAGTTCACCAGAACCGGTAGCAAAAATTCTGTCTGGCCCAATCCATTCAAATTTTGAAATAAAGTAGTCCTAATTTGGGTGCAACGCAGGGCTTTCTCTCTGGCTACGTCCACCATACCACACCCACAGAGTAGGTAGTAAAAAAATTTGAATCCCACCACTGGATCAGATAGAGAAATAGCTGCTTGTGGCACAGTCCATTGCAACCTTCATTTTCCCCCTCCTGCTGTTGCTTAGATGAACTACAGGAATTGGCAGACAACTTGATCCTAGTCTGTGCCCAAACCATTCCTTTTCATCCAACAACACTACTCCTTTTTGAAGCTGGGCTGGAAATATTCTTGTATGTACAGAAGGGAAACTTTAAAGGAACTTGCTCCCAGTGAAGTGACCGTTTCCAGCATGATTAGACATGATTGTTTATCACTGCCTGATCACAGTATTATTCTATTTGCTTGGTCCAGGCCCACATTCTGCTATAGCTATCTTCCTCCTGGTTTTGAGTCATACGTAATTTTGGTTAGCATCACTTCTACTCTTTATCCAGGTCATCATCAAGAGAGTGCACAAAATGCCATTCAGAATTCAAATGCGAGAGGTGAGAAAAGACCTTTACCAATCAATTTAGTGGCAAAGGGCAATCTAGATATTAAACTGTAAAGCCCTTTCCCACTGATGCCCAGTGTTAATACATATAACTTTTCTATTATCCCACAGATTCTGCATCTAGACGCTACAGAACCTTAAGAAGAAAAGACACAGACTTGAGCTTGCCTCAGTTCACATTTGCAAATTCACTTGCTTTAATGAGATTCATCACTTCATTTGCATATATGAGCTCTCGGGCACAGTTGTTGCAAAAGTTCTGCAGGGGTATAAGAATAACCTTTTGTAAGAGAAGGAATATGCATTTGCCTTAACCCCTGATCTGACCCTGAATCGACTTGGGGAATTATATAGAGGTTTTCCTTGAACTAATGGCTGCCCTAGAGAGCTCCAGTGCCTCCACATCACTCAGTGTTGTTCCTTCTTGAAAAGTACCATTAATTATTATCTTGAGTCAACCAGTCAACCTCCCTCTCTGTGACATAACCAGCCCATTGTGTTCAGTTTCACAGCTTAATTTAAGAGCGATAATAAAGAAGTACTGAGATACAAATAAAAGATAGCATACAGTTAACCTGTAATAACAATATTTGTTGTTCTACTACTGTGATTCTTTTTAGTTACTCAGTAATTACAGCTTGCAGTGTTGTATGGGTGCTCTTCAAAACAATAATGGCACAATATTCATCCACTGATAGCAGCTTACTATCAGTCCTCCTCAGTCTTTTCTTTCTTGAAAAAAAATATAGCACTTTGTTTCCAGGATTTTTACCCTTTAGCATATACTTTATGAACACTGTCATAGCCAGCACCTTCAGCAATGTTTTCTCATCTCTTGACGGAATAGGTTTTGTTGGCTTCCCTTAATGATTGTGCACTGAATGTGCCAAGATCAGACATGCTCTCTCTCGTATGTTACAAGAATGGACATTAATTAAACTTAAAATACTGTACCGGAATCTTTTACAGTCTTATTAGGAAACTTTAGGTGCCCAGGCATTTTGACTCTGAGCTAAATTTAAGCATCAGTTCCAACTAGAGCAGACTCTTTGACTCATTGAGGTCTATATAAGTCTGAACTTTTGGGGAACCACTGCAGTTGCCATAGTGAATTACTTTGGCAATAGCAATTACACTTATATACCACCTTATAGTGCTTAGTGCACTCTATAGGTGGTTCACAAGTTAATTAGTATTTTGCCCCCAATGTGCTGGTTATGTTCCTGCTTTTGCTTCTAACTGCACACTTTGTTCATACTCAGTACCAGGGCCATAGCCCTGACATATATATATGTCATATATATATAAGCAGCCAGGAGTTTGAGGGTGGACAAACTGCTAACTCAGGATGGGTGACGTCCACCCTGGCCACCCCCTGGCTATGGCCTTGCTTGGTACATGTCCAGCTCCTAAGCAGTTAGCCTTAATTATTCATGACAAGTTCCATTGTTCTTGCATGCACAGAAATATCAACAGGAATTTGCCCATTGAGTCAGTAGTCCCACTCTAGTTGGGGAAGACACTTGAATTTTCCTTATAACACTAATAGACCTTTACCATCAGCCATGCGGTGTAGGGCTGATGGGAGGAATAGGCCAAATAATGTAGAAGTTTGATTATTGCTCATGCTGTTAGAATAAAAGCCTATATGTATCTGCAGAAAAACAAGCCCCCAAGAGCGAAAAGGTGCTTAGTACCAGTTTGATGGGAGTATGATTGCAGCCTCAGTTTGGGCAAACTAATGTCAATAGGAAGTAGTCTGTATAAACTAATTTGATACATAACCTATAATAGGGACTGTGGTCATGAATTTCTCAAAAAAAAAAAAACCCCAAACAACTAGCAGTAATATGCAACTGGGAGTCCAAGAGTTTAATATATTTGTTTGATTTTTTATTTTATTTCTTGCATATTTCAGTTGTTTCAAAAATCAAATGCAGCAAGCAGCAAATAAAAGTGCAATTTATAGTCAGAGAGTTTAATATACAGTACTGTACTTGAATTATTTAAAATGGTATAACAATGTTTTCAAACGCCTGGCTGATTTGTTGTTGCTCCTACTGATTTGTTAAAGTAAAGCTGTCTGCCATCTAAAAGACTACAGAGTTATATAACAAGGTATATTTCATCCCATAACTAGACTGGTCCTATTGAATAAGACTCATCTTTGGAGAGGTAAGCCTTACCACCTGGGGATACAGTAAGGTTTTGGTATATACACAGTGTCACAGATATTTTAGGTTGTTGAAATGGCTTTACATTGTATTTATAAAATCCAGAGAAACTGTGTAAAGAAAAATAAACTGAAATATTCAGTACTTTACAATTTTGTTGGGGGGGGGGGGACCCAAACTTATTTAAAGATATGGCACAAAAGGATTCAATATTTAATAATTTTAATTAGATGCTGTTTCAGCATTTTCTATGTTGTAGAGTCAGCTACAAGAACTAATTGGACCATGTACCTAAGAAATACTAACCAAAGCTTGTGTTTGATCTTCAGATTGAACTAGGCATAAGAAATAATGAGCTCCTAACAGCATCCAGAGATAAGCAAGTTCTTACACAGCGCATGTAGCACTACACACTCAATGTCATTCAAGGGACAGCCTCACTTCAGGGTAACAATGTTACAAACAATATTCTCACATGAGATGGCCAGCTCTTTACACTTTGAAGTATGCTTCAGGGCATCTGCTGCTTCAAGTGCAGGCCTTGTTTTATGTATGTCATGGGTGATTTGGAACTCAGTAAAGCAAATAGTTTGGTGTTTTGCACTTAAGATAATTGAGGATATCAGATGTTATGTTTGTTATTGGTTACATCTTGTTGCTGAAGAAAATATATATATTCCTTTTAATAAAAGGAATGCAAACAGTCTTATGGATACTCATCAGACTCTAGTGTTACAGATCTGGTAAATGGGGATTCACCTCTTCTATAGATACCAGTCCTGATGTCATGGAATGATTCACCCCTTTCCATGAGTGGCAGCCCTGGCTGAGATGCAGCTCTACATGATTGCTGTAAGCTCATTAGGTTGCCGGCATCTTCCTCCAATTCCCACATGTTCTCTTCATGGCTGCCTTGGAATTTACATGAAGGATTCACTCCCATATATATATATATATTTACATTAATATGTTAAAATAATAACTGACAAGTAATGGAATTATTCCACAAGAGACTAGTCTGCAGAGCATTTTTGTTATTTTATTGTGCATATAGCATTGGGTAGAAATGTTCCTTGTACAGTAAAACCTCAGTTAACATAATTAATGCATTCGCGGCTGTTTCTTAAAGCAAAAATTACTTAAATCAAATTTCCCATAGGAATGCATTGCATGCAATTTCCCATAGGAATGCATTGAAACAAAAATATGTTAACAGAAATGTGGTTTCCCATAGGAATGCATTGATAACAAATTAATCTGTTCTGGAAAAATAAATCTGTAAACCAAGCCACTATTTTCTATGGATTTCCTTTTGTTATGCAAGTCTTGTGTAAACCGAGCTGATTGTTATGTGAGGTTCCACTGTACTCTCCCCATCTTCCTCCACCCCACACAAAAAAGACCATGAAATTGTTACCCAAACAATCATTTTTAATATGAACTCCAAAGATGGGATGGGTTGAGAGGAAATGACCCATTTTTGTTTTAAGTATGATTAGTCTCCTGAACACTGAATTCATTCATTCTTCCTTCCTTCCTTCCTTTTGCATCATTGGTTTCTTCTTACTTTATTAGTATTCTTTTTCTTTTACACTATTGCCAAGCCATTAATGTAATAAGAACCTTACTGTCTTCCTCAGCAATGCATATTCACTGACAGAACACGTACTGCAAATTGGTTAAGATGAAAGATCATTACAAAGTACAATGGAAAAAATCCCACTAGAAGACAAATAATATGGAGTTTCATTCTTTTCAACAGTTCCACTGGGGCCAAGCTCCAGTGTGGAGCTGAGCTGAGCTGAACTTACTTCAGAGTGTAAGTGCTTTGAATATCTGAGCTGCCCATGATAAAAACCAAAGCAGAAATGCTTCTTTTCTTGAAGCCAACTCTTAACTTGCCTCTCAGCATGAACTTCCCTGTAGTTTTATTAAATTAAAGTGCTACTGCCTGCCTACAAAGAACAAAGACCTCAATCAAATGATAGTCCCAACTAGAATAGAGCCATTGACTCAATTTGATTTACATGTGTTGGCTCAGCATATAGCAATTGATTCAATGGGTCTGCATCAATTGTGTAAATCCAACTGAGTCAATAACAAGCCCTTAGTACTTGTTTGAAGCAGATGTGTTAAATCAGAAAATGTGATTCATCCTTATATGTGGGCTAAGGAAACTAGGAACGTAAGAAGCCACTTTATACCAAGTCCATTGGTCCATCTAGCCAAGTATTTTTAACACTGTCTAGGGCTTCAGGTATTAGTTCTTCCATCACTGCCTAGAGATGCCAGAAAGTGAACTGGGACTTCTTGCATGCAAGTATGCACTCAATCATATAACCACACCGCCACCGTTGCCGCCGCCGCTGCCGCCCCCCATCTTTTGTCCTACTAACAGGTTGGCAGGGGTGAACATGATTATTCTCAGCTATTTCAGTAGGTGATTCACACTAGCTACTGTTTCTTTATTCCTGTCTCTTTGTTTCTTTTTCTCCTCCTGTGGCTATCTATATAGTACAGGGGTTCTCAACGTTTTTGGACCATGGGCCAGGCAATTCCCCCTCAGACAGCTGAACAGGCTGGAAATGTGGTTTCCCCCTGCTGGAGGGCCCATTTGCGCATGCGTGGGTGCATCGGCTTCTGCTTCCACTGTCATTGCCAAGGGCTGGATGGAATGGTGTCGGGGTCCGGGTCCAGCCCACAGGCAGTAGGTTGTGAACCTCTGATATAGTAAATAATTGTTTGGATTTCTTGATGTGATCTCTAGTTGTGCAGCAAATTTGGGACAATAATTTGTGGTCCATCAAGACCCAAGGGATAAAGTAACACAGTAGTGTTAATTTGGAATACCACCATATAATACCACCATATGTTGCATATCAGGCAGATCATTACTTTTTAAAACATTCCGGAGAAATCAGGTTGAGCTTTTATTTAAGAAAAATATAAAATTGGATAATTCTGATTCATTAAAAGAATAGACTTGAAAAAAAATATCAATGTAAACTTTTATTTGCATGAAGGAACGTTTTTCAAAGATAGCACAAGCAGTGGTATTTATCACCACATAGCTTACCACCTATAACTCGAGACTTTTCTGGTACAGATTCCTGCTGTGTGTACAGATTGCTTGGAGGTTGTCTTATTATTTTCCACATTTTGGAGAGCAATACTAAGAGCTATTCAAGAAATAATGGAATACAATATTGCTATTGACTAAAAGCAAGAGCAACACTTGAGTTTTGCTTTTAAAAGGATAAAGATATAGCTGAGTTATACTGCAGTCCTCTGTGTGTTTAATCAAGAGTAAATCTCACTCTGTTCAATAAAGTTCATTCCCCAGTAATTGTGTATCTGATAGTAGACTTAGACATGCTACAGATAAAATTAACAGCTGCACAATTTAATATTGCTGCGAAGTGGGGGAACACAGAGCTCTAATTCTTCCCAGATGGTTTAAGAAAGTCTGAGATATAACAGCAACAATAACAACAGCATCAGCAGTAATAATGAACTCATAGTCTGATTTGTCTAAATGGATGCCTGGGTTATAAATGTAGTGCAATAATAGTGAGAAGATTTTGTTGCTGTCTCCTGATTTTCTCACTATTTTATTCTCATTTAAAACCAGATAAAGTGGAGGTTAGACATGCATCACCTGTAATGGTGAGGCACAGTTCCTAGATGCAAAACAATCACCTGCTCTAGTGCTTGTACTGAGCCTTTTATTGGAAAAGTGTGCAGTAAACAATGCTATTCAGACCTTATCAAGTAGAACTAAATTAAGATCTCCCATAACTGAGAAATGTGTACATGCCTCCAGAGTTATATAAGACAAATCAAGTGAGGGTTTGTTTTTATTTTTCACTTTTGTGATAGTCTCTTTGCTAGTTTCAGACTGTATAGACCAATGATGATGAACCTTGGCAATCCAGATGTTCTTAGACTTCAATTCCCAGAATCCCAAGCCCCCATGAATCCACACGAATGGGTTTACTGCAATTCATCCAGCCCATGCCACCCTCGTCACTCCTGGAAGCAGAAGTAAAACGTGCCTGTACATCTGGAGTGCTAAAGTTCACCATCACGGGTATAGACATTTACCTGCTGAAGACATGACATCAAGCGTTTGATGGAGCTAACTGTAGTCCATTAAAGCTTGTGTCATAATTAACCAGTTTGCATTTACTGTACCGCAATCAAGTTTGAAATTTATCTTCCTCATCTCACCTCTAAGTCTGTTTAAGAAGATACCAGATTTCCATGGTAGCTGCTGACATGTCAACAACTCTTGATACTTCTCCACTGTCCCTTAAAATTATCTGTGTTATTATGATGCCATTTCCTTAGGCCACTAGCATATATCTGCTCTGTTTGCTGCAATACATGAGCTAGCAATTTCACTCTCCTTCTGTTTCCTATAATCAAACTGATAAGAATAACAGCTGCTTCCGCTGGTCATAAATGCTGGAGAAATTTGGTTTAATGTGGAAGTTGACTGATAACCTGCAAGACTGATAAGAAAATTAAGGTAATTTGAAAAGCACAGTTTGTTTAGTTCTAAAAAGGAATACAGTGGAACTTCGGTTAACAAACAGCTTGATTAACATAAAAATCTCATAACAAAGGGAAATCCATAGAAAATAGTGGCTCGGTTTATGGATCTTTTTGGGACAGATTGATTGGTTTTCAGTGCATTCCTATTGGAAACAATGTTTCAGTTAAAGTATTTTGGTTTTCAATGCATTCCTGTGGGAAATTCAGTTAAAGTAATTTTCACTGTAAGAATTTTTTGGAATAGTAGCCGTGTTAGTCTGTGGTTCAGGCATCTCAGAAAACAAAACAAAACAAAATAAACCAAATAAAATAAAATAAAAAACACAGTAGCACTTTAAAGACTAACTGCTATATTTTCACTGTTAGCTTTTGTGGATCAAGTCCACTTCATCAGATAAGGAATGAAACTTACAGGCATGTTCTTATATACCAAATTCAGGTGGTTGACGGGAGAAAGGTTGGTGTCAAGCAAGATGAGAGGCAAGCAAGCACAAGAATGCAGTATCACCCAGCCATTAGCAACAATAGATTATTCAGATAAACTCTAAAAGACTCCCTTTCAATCTCAAGGTTGCTGAGTAAGCCCACTATGGTAGCTGATCAACTTGTGACCTGCATGTCAGGAGGGGGGGGGCAAACTCCTGTACCTGGTTTCTTTCTGTTTTACTAAAGAGAATTGGCAGGAAAGTTGTAATATAAAATCATATAGCAATCTGTGTATCAAATTTGATAATGTCCCAGAAACCCTTCACTAATATTTAGCCCCCTGTGATGGGTATCTAACAGATGGATGTATTTGATTTCTGCTGTCTCCCTTTCAATCCTAGTTTTGTAATTTCTCTGTTCCAGAATTGCAACTTTCAGGTCTTGGATAGAGTGTCCAGTTAGATTGAAGTGGTTTGAGACAGGTTTCTCCGTGTTGCCATTCTGGATATCTGATTTGTGTCACGGAGAATGTTAACTGAGGTTCCACTGTGTTTTCTTATTAATCCTGAAATCTCTAACTGTTACAGGTACAAGCACACTTCTTATTTGATGCATGCAGCAGCTTGTGTTTTAAAAGTGTTGCATACAGTGGGTCAGGGACAACTTGCTTGTAAAGAAAAAGTGCAGTTTGATATAGTGCCCCAAATGTATCATTTGTAGCTTGAAAATAACATGCAGAGATCATAGCTTTTGCCGATAACTAATGAGTCAGTCAAAAGACAGAGGCAAGACCACAAGAAGCAAGACAAGCTTCTGCAGAAAAGCTGCAGACTGCATAAATTTACACAAGAGGAACAGCAAAGATTTGTAACATAAATCCATTACCACTGAGATAAAAATAAAGAGCTTAAGTTTACACAACTCACAGGAAGAGATGGGGAGTGATGGGTAAATCATTCGGAAGGAAATGCCTTCCAGATTCTAAATGGGCCTTTACTGGGCAATCAGATTAAAAGCCATCAGTCAATGAGTAATATATAATTATCTAGCTCGACTTTAGAACTAATGATTGAGTGATTTTTTTAAAAAAGCATTCACTTTATGGTAATCTCTGGTATTATCCTCTATAATGAATGATAAGCAAATGGTACATGCTTAACATGTCTCAAAAATATTATACTGTGGCAGGCATCTCAGTGTAAAAGATAGATAAATCTGAAAGTTTTTCAATGTGGCTATTCCAGTTTAAACAAGTTGGCTGTTATGTGGAAGTGTTTTTTTTTTTTTTATAGGAGCGTAAGGTATCACTTTGCCTGTTTGAGAATTAGCTCCCAGTATCCCTTAGCCAACCAGAAGAGAATTTTCGCAAGCTCTTCATTGTACATTTACAACACCAGAGTAGCACCAGCATGTCAGTGCCTGTATTCTCTGGCACTGGCTATTGAAAAATTTAAAAGCCTGGTTGGCTTAGTTGTTAAGACATTGAGCTTGACGACCAGAAGGTCAGTGGTTTGAGACCCGAGCAATACACAAGGGAGTGAGCTCCCATCTCTGTCCCAGCTCCTGCCAACCTAGTATATCAATCTAGTTTGAAAGGAAAAAAAATTATAAGTAGATAAATAGGTACCACTTCAGTGGGAAAGGTAACAGCATTCCATGCAGTCCAGTGTCTATTCATGCCTCCCACTTGACCACAGAAATATCTACAGATGCAGACAGCTCTTGCTCTTTGGCTGTAAACAGAGATGAGCACCAGGCCCTTGGCTGGCTTTCAAGTAAGGGAGACCTTTTTAGTACTGTAATACAATTCTCCCTAGAAGCATAAATGGCTGTCATATTTTAGGCACACCATAAGAAGATAAGACTCAATGGGAAAGAAAACAATGCTTAAGGCAACAGGAAAATAATAAAACCAAATAGGAAATGGACTGACTCTATAAAGAAAGCCACAGTCTTGAGTTTGCAAGAAGAGCAGGGGTGTTGATGATAGTTTTTAGAGTTCACTAATTCTTTGGGTTGTCATAAGTCAGAAGTGACTTGACAGCACATAATAATTACAATCATTTGGATCTCCTCCATGCAACTGTTGCCCAACCAAGTTCAGAAGCATCTGATCCTTGAGCTTTTAAATGGCAAACAGCAGCATGCAATGAAACTGAGGCATAGTTACATGCTATAATGTCAGTAGTTACATCAATCCTCATAGGGCTTTCAAAGTAAGTGAAACATTTAAGGAGTGGTTTTACCAGTTTATTCCACCAGTGAGTTTCCATTGCAAAGTGAGGACATGAACCTAGCCCATCACGCCGTCAATACATCAAATTGGGTACCCGCTGAGCTCATTGGTAGCTGATGCAATATGCAGAAGGTACTCTTCACTCAAACATTTTGGAGTGAGGTGCTTCAGACCATGACCTTCTTTGGCCATACCAAGTGTGACATAAATAAAACCAAGAGAAAATTATGGGAATCCCATAACCCAACATTTATACTGTTGCAGTAGTCCTAAAAGTTAACTTTTTATAACTCTAATTAAAAAAGACCTCCAAGACTGAGATGTCAATGATGTAAGTAATTCAACAGCCTTCTATTTTGCTGTGGTTTCCAATACAGCACAGGCAAGTCTGTGTTGTTAGTTAAGGCAAATGTATTTTTCAGTTTCGTGGCTTGGAAATGTTACATCCTTGATAGAACCTACCAGAATCTCTCCCCAAGAATCCCTTGAGGGGATTATAAATAATCACAACAAGCCATTTATTAGTAAGCATTTTCAACATTGCAAGATTTCAGACGAGTATAAACATAACATTTATAATGTTTTTCATTTTATTATAACAAAGATTACCATCCTTTACGACACACATACTTCCATAAGATGTTGCATTCAACTCCAGCTTATAAATCATGTAAGCAGAGGAGTGGAGTCACTCTATAATTTGATAACTGTTTAAATATTCTTTTTTCCCCCCAAAGACATGTCAAAGATATTGCTCTTCTTAAATTTCATTTCTGGGAAAAGTAATTTCAAGGACTTTTTAAATGCAGTACTTGTTTGAAATGCTTGTTCATGTTTAAATGACATTACGGATGGAATGGTGTGTGCAGGTGAAGAACTTAAATTGTCTGTATTGTGTGTCCCAGATGGCTTTACATTTTCCTAACCTTCCAATTCTATTTGTCTGCCTTCTTACAGGCTTGGCTTTCATCCTTTCTAGTAAAAATCTTTTGTAAGCATTCTTTCCCGTTCAAAAACTGTTTTATGTAAGAAAAAATGTGGCCTTGGCTTAAGGCCAAATGCATATGACTAAAGTCTAGCTTTTTAAAAACAGTATTATTATTTTGAAATATACAATCAAAATCAAAAGAAAGAAAAGTACAAAACACAAAAACAAAATATACAACAAATCAGAACAATAAAGTACATGCAGTCTTGGGAGACCGCGTCACCCTGAAAACACCTGTCCATCCCAGAGGCTCTCTGGTTTTACCTTCAGCTAGAGAGGCTCATCTCTCTAGCACCAGAAGGAGGGCCTTTTCTGTGTCCACTCTGGCCCTATGGAACCTCCTGCCAACTGAGTTACATCTCCAGATGGAGTTGCTGCCCTTTAGGAAAGGAGTGAAGACCTGGCTGGTGGGGCATGTGTGGGGAGTGGGCCAGATGACCAACTCGGTTGCCTGGCTCTTTTAAATATTCCACCTCTCTCCTTGGTGTTTTTAACTTGAATTTTAATTTTTATGTATGTGTTTTAATTGTTTTTAGTTGTAAAACCGCCCTGAGTCTTCGGAGGAGGGTGGGGTGCACATGAAATAAAATTAAATAAAAATAAAAAATGTACACATACACATGCATGCACACACACACATGCACACACACATGGGGTTTTATAGAAATTATTTGTTTGTTTGTTTTTGCCATGTTTCACACACCACCACCAGATTGGGTAAATTTTAGTAATGTAGCAGGAAAGAGCCCTGGGCATCTGATGGAGAAAGAATTTGACTTTATGACCCAAAAGGGCTTTCTGCCCAAATGCCCTTGCCTGAACTTAACACTATTTGGGAAAGAGGAAATGAAAAAAAAGATGAAAATAGCATATGCACAGCATAGAGAAATCAAGCCTCAGTATTTTGTCTCGTCTGCAGAAAGATCAGCTGCTTTTGATCAAATGACTATTGTGCTACTTGTTCTTGCTTGCATTGAATACTTGCAGGATAGGGGATATTTTAACCTCCGGTTGTATTCATTTTAATTTTCTGGCTGTAGCATTTGTAAACAAGATAGTCAGTAGAAGACTCTGTTATAATACTAATCCTTCTTTTCCATTCAATATATATAATGACAGAGTTGATGTTCTATAAAGTTTTTCTCCCTCCATACAATGTACAATAAGCAATTTTCTGATGGAAAGAAAACATTGTTTTGTCGAGGCATGTCTGAAGCTCATAGAAGCTGACAGACACAACAGCCTTTAGTTTTATTGTTCCCAAACATTTTGACTCTTCACGGAACAAAGAAACAGCAAAGCATTGTTCTGGATGAGATATAGTTCAGTATATTAATAATTTTGTGTCAGAAATTATTCTGGGTTGAAAGGATTTTTGCTGGAGAAACTCCGCTCAGGGGACGCCCGAATGAGGCTCTTTTCATGTCCCCAAGATTTCTTCCCACCGAAGTAGTCCCTATTTATCTATTTGCAATTTCTTGCTTTTGAACTGCTAGTTTGGCAGGAGCTGGGACTGAGACAGACGCTCAGACCATCATGTAGTGCCCTGGTCTCAAACTGCTGACTTGCTGGCCTTCCAGCTAACAAGGCGAGCTTCTTAACCGCTGAGCCACCACAGCCCAAGAGACCCATTCTTTCTTCTTATTGTTCTCCATTTCTGGAGACAGAGAGATTAAGCCAGTTACTCAGGAAATAACTTTCTGAGAAATTTCATGTGCATTTTCTTCTTCCCTCATCCAAACCTACTGAGTGGGGAAATTAAGAGGGCTATTCAGAGAAGGTCTCAAATTTCTTGTTTGTAGATATCTCAAATTTGGCTACTGTTTAGTGGCAAATTCATGATTTTTTTTAAAAAAAAAATATTGATAACATTATCAGGGATTCCCCTAGCAATATGTGTGGCTCGATAGCAGAGTAGCACTTTTAAGCTCTTACGCAGCGAAAGCCTTAGTGCAATAACACACACATATGCCTTCAGTGGAAAGGTGCGCTTTACTTACAGTGAGGGGAAGACAGACATACACAGGACTATATACAACAGTCTCTCTCTCTCCAAGCCCCACAGTAGGTAGACAGCTTGGAGTCCTCTGTTGGCTCCAACTCCAGGAGCACTCAAAAGAGTCCTGGTGATCCTTTAGCAGTTCTTTCTTCTCAGTTGAAGAAAAACTCTGAACACCATCACCTCCTTCAGTGTCTCAGTCCTTCTCAGTATATAGACTCCTTCAGAATAACAACCTCCTCACAGATAATCTCCTCCAGAGTAATAGCCTCCTCTGAATAATAACCTCCACCATAGACCCTTCCCAGAGGGCCACAGTTATACTCCAGTGTTGCTGGGCAGATTTTCTAATCAGCCACAGCTGGGCTGTTACATGAGCACGTGGACCAAGCATGCACAGCCTGGCAATCAGTTTGAGGCTCTATTATGGACACCTGTGTTCATAACACATGGAGTGCCTTAAAGTTGTACTATTCCATCTTTGTACAATACCCCCAAATGAAAAATGTCCTAACAAACATAAACGTTAATCTTTCTACACAAAATAAACACATAATAAATACATAATAACAAATCGTTATACAAACCAGTCATTTCCCTCCACTTTCAGGATCTTGAAGATATCTAATCATTTTATTCACCTCATTTCCTTTAGTTACCATACTCCACTTCTCTACAAAAAAACATTGTTTATGTGCTAGCATCTGGTGCTGACAGGGTAAAGAAATGCAATATGTCGACGATACTGCATCGCCTGTTCTCACACCTGAGGAGCTGCAATATGTGCAGGTGTGTTTAAGGAGGAGCTAGGGCAGTGTGGGCCAGATTATTTGGTGGGGTGGGGTGGATCCAGCCAATGGGCCGTAGTTTGGGCACCCCTAATCTACAGGCTACTCTGTTTCAGTCCAATTCTTGCACTTGTCAATTTTCCACACTCTTAATGTGAAACAATGGAAGATTTCAGGGCAGTTGCCTGCCAATGGATTTGTGAAGGTAGAAGAAATGTATTATCAACTGAACAGTGAAAAGGGGGGATTTAGTGCTAACTGTTTTGAAAACCAATATGAAATACTTTGACTCCATATTTTTCTTTTTCCACATTGAGTAGTCTGAGAAAAAGACACTCAGACTAGTGAAACAGGAAGTCAAGAAGGCCCTGTGATTTGTTGAGCTTCCTTCCTCTATACACATTATTTCCCAACCATCACATCAGCTACTTCTTGCTAAGGTCTCCCAAATGGAGTCATTCATCTCTCTCAGAGAGCCCCAGTCCCTAATTTTTTACAGTATGGTACTTTCATGAGTCACACTTTGGCCTGCTTCCATTCTTTGTGGATTCTTCCCATTGTGATTTCTGAATTGCAAGCACCTATGAGTCAACAGACTAAGAAGAAAAAGTCAGGTTTATCAGTTGCAACAGATGTGCGAATGAGTGTGAGGCTTCTTTCCATCATGTAATCCCTGTGAAAAATCATTCTTCGGTGTGATGTAAATTTATTTATTCTATTTTATTTTATTTTATTCCATTTTTTATCACCACCCCCTCACTGAGGCAACTCCGGGCGGCTTAAAAACAACCATTAAAACATTCAAATTTAAAAAAGCATCCCTACAACAACTAAAATCATAAAAAACATTTAACATTTAAGCCATAAAATATCCTCCCACATTCACAGTAGGTTAAAACTAAGCTGAAACCCGAACGGCTATTCATATAAGCCGGGGGGGGGGGCAGGCTGTTCCACCAGCAGCATCCCACACCTGCTGAGCCAGCCAAATTTTTAGGCCTTTCCTGAAGGTCAATAGCTCTGTCTGGAGGCGTAGATCAGCTGGTAGGAGATTCCATAGAGTTGTGGCAGTAGCTGAAAAGACCTTCTAGCACTAGAGAAGTGAGCCTCTCTAGCTGATGGCACCATTAGAAAGCCCCTCCGGTCTGCTCTGGTGGGATGGTAGCTGTCCTTGGGGCAATGCGGTCTCTTTAATATGGTCCACTACCATGTAGGGCTTTAAAGGTAATCACCAGCACCTTGATTTGCACCCGGAGGCACACTGGCAGACAATGAAACTCCTGCAGCAGAGGTGAGGTGGGGGCATAGCGTCCATACCCCAGCACCGCATGGGCAGCCACATTCTGCACCTGTTGCAGCCTCCAGCTGGTCATCAAGGGCAGCCCCATGTAGAGCGTGTTACAATAATCTAGTCTGGAGGTGACCAGAGCATGTGTGACCAAAAGCAAGGATGGTCCAGGAACGGGCATAATTGGTGAATCACTCAAAACTGAGCAAAAGCCCTCCTGGCCACAACTGCTGCCTGCTCTTTGAGTAGGAGTTGTGAGTCCAAGAGGACCTGCAAATCACACACTAGGTCTGCCTGAGGCAAAAGTGCCCCATCCAGTACCAAAGGTGATAACTTCTGGGATAATGCGGGGTCCCTTACCCTCAGCCACTCAGTCTTGTCGGGAATCAGTTGCAGCCTGTTGTCACTTTCAAATGGGAACCATAATGTGCAATGGCGGAACTGTTCAGCACTTATATTGCTTCTTTAATCATGCTGATTTGTCTGCCAAATGCAGCAGAAACTTGCAAATATTTCATTGTCTTAAAACCTTAGAAAGAGTCATCTGAATGTGCGATATACAGTCATACCTCGCATAATGAATTTAATTCGTTCTGCGAGGCTGCTCGCTATGTGAGTTTTTTGCTATGCGAGTCAGACTCGCATAACGAATTTTTCACTATGCGAGGTGGACTTTCCCTATGGAAAAACTCACATAACGAGCATTTCAAGGGGGAAAACTCACATAGCGAGTTTTTCCATAGGGAAAAGTCCAACTCACATAGCAAAAAAATTGTTATGCGAGTCGGACCACTTAGCAAAAATCTTGCTTGTTATGTGAGTTTTTTGCTAAGCAAAACGCTCGTTATGTGAGGTTTGACTGTACAGTTGTACCTCGCTTAAAGAGCATAATGCGTTCCACAGGATTGCTCTTTAAGCGAGTTTGCTCTTTAAGCGAAACATCATTGTAAGTGACCAATTGTGTGTGTGTGTGGGGGGGGGGGGATTGCGAACTCCGATTTATTTGTTAAGCGAGTTTTTGGTTGGTTTTATTTGTTAAGTGAAGCGAACATTCAGAGAAAATTCTGCTCTTTAAGCGAGTTACTCTTTAAGCAAGGCACTCTTTATGCGAGGTTTGACTGTATCAGCAAAAGAATGGGGAATTTTTGTGAGTGTCGTCTTCTGCAGAGCATGTGCAAATATCTGTAGTTCTGTTAAATAAAACAGTAGACATTTTAATGACTTAAACAGAACTCGTTATTTCTCCTGGTGCCAAAGACTCTAAGAATTTAATAAGTACAGATATCTTATTGCTATTCAGAAACTGCAGCGGGTGGGGGAATCCAGAGTTTGATTTCCTATGGACAAATATCGGCCCCACTTTGTTCTAATTTTATGCTATGTGAATTCACCAAACACAGGGAAGCAAGGTATAAAGATGGACAAAGGTATCAAAGTACATTTACCAACCACTCCCAAAATCAGACACTTTTTGGCACCTACTGCTGATTGTCATCTGCTGTCTCTTCTGTGAAATTACTAATAACATTTAAGAAATGAGACAAATGTGGTCCCTTACTAGGCTGTTGAAGATTTCACACAAGGGTTTGGAAAGTAGCATAGAAAGTGCTACCTATCAGTCTTTTTAGACATCGATTTACTTCCATAGAGGTTAATACAATTAGACCAAACCAAAGAAATTTTATGCATATGCATCAATGTTAACTGAATGGAACTGGGGAATAACAGCCTGGCAATAGTTCTTAAAGTGTGGCATTTCCACCTGAATACAACATCAAGTAAGAATCAGCTTTAAACTAAAACTGTCACTGTCACACTGACTCTCTCATGATGGGAGCTGTATTCCAACATGCCTGAAGGGTGCCAAGTTGTAGAAGACTAACATGAACAAAGCTGCTTTCGTACTAACAAAGTGTCTGAAATTCAATAGATTTAAGTTTTACAGGAAATACTGGGGTTTTTTGTTTGTTTGTTTTCATGGTGTGGAGCTCAATCACATCCTAACAACCTTGCTACAATCTGTCATCCAGTTTCAGACCAAAATCAGTCTGAAGTTTTTGAAACCATATTTCAGTGAGGGAATTCATTTTCCTCAGTACTGATTGGGAATCCTTCCATATAGCAAAACCATCTGAACAGGAGTGTGGGCTGCAACTTCCACATTTAGAGGATGTACAGGATGTACAAAGCACTTAATAGGCAGGTCACCTATTAGGAAGCCAAGCAGAAAACAGAAGAAAATCCTCCATTATTTCTGAATATTGATAGGAAATAACAGGAGGGTTTCTTCTCCTCCTGGATAGAGAGGCTTGGGAGGATGGCTTTGAGAGCCAGATGGAGAGCATCCATTGGCCAGATCAGTTCATGAGTCCTTCTTGTTTTGCACGATATTGTAATAGCAAAATATTGTAATAAAATATTGTATAAATATTATACATTTTTACCTGAAATCACATTTTATGTACACTTGCAAGGTGATGTTCAAATGTGGGTGGTCTAGCCTCAACAGTCCTTCCCTAAAATTGCTATGTAAAAGTTTAAGTTAAGTTTAAGAAAGTGTGAGAAGAGGAAACTGAAAGTTATAGGAGGGACTAAGTGGAAAATAGCACTGGCAAAAAGGAAATACCTCACATGTTATGTTGAGGAAACTGTTATCAGCTACCCCAAATCTTAACCAGGGCATTTACTCCACATCACTGTAAATAATTTATTTATTTTATAATGTATTTATTTATTACATTTATATACCATCCATCTGGGATATTTTCCCACTCTGGCCGACTTACAAAAAGTTAGTTCTGGGAGAGAAACATAAATTGCACTACCTGGAGAAAAATGATTGTTTCCCTGCCTAACGGCTCCTGGATACCTGAGCATATGAGATCAGACAATGCCAGTAATCTCTGGTTCAGAGCTGTTGACTCTAACACTGTACAAAACACAAAGTTTGGCAAGAGTCTTTTTCATTAAGCTGAAGTTGATCTAAAACACCAATCCTTTCCCCCACATCCTTTCTTCCCATCCATCTCTCAATCAAGCTGAGTGAATCACCAACTTCACTATAGGTGTACACGCATAAAGATTGGGCAAGTGTCTTTTTCATTAAATTTAATTTGATCTAGTCCACTAATCCTTTCTTCCACAGGGTTATTATACCAACCACTTTCCAGCCATCTCTCAACCAAACTGAGTGAATCACCTACTTCACTGTAGGTGTACAAAGCACAAAGATCGGCAAGAGTCTTTTTCATTAAACTGAATTTGATCGAATCCACCAATCCTTTCCTCCACAAAGTTATTGTACCAACCTCTTTACATCCATCTGTCAACCAAACTGAGTGAATCACCTACTTCATTGATGCTAAGCCCCCACAGAGGAAACAGATTAATGGTACGTAATCTTTTATGCAACACAACACAGTAGTTTTTCTTCTTTGCAGATTGTTAAAGGATGAAACCAGAAGTACTGGAAGGTGTTGTAAGGGCATGAAGATTAGCTCTGACAACAATACATATGATTAGATATAGTTGCCACAATTTCTCTGGAATAAAATGTATGTGAACTGTAAATGCACATAGGGACTCTCCTCCACCCAACAGTTGTATTGTAAAATGAAGAGCAGTCACAGAAGTAGAGAAAAAAGATGATGTTTAACCTCTTGCATTGAGAACATTTTTCCCTCTTCTAAACCCCACCCTCAGTTTCTCTTATCCTTCATAAATGTACATCCAGAATCACAGATATAAAAGAGATATGAAAGAGATTTTGGGACCCAGAAGAAATAGCCACTGAGGAAGAGTTAAGCACTTTCTTCCTATCCCAAATTGGATGTATGTTCTAAATCTTCCTTCACTTCCTTACCTGTATTCCAAATAGTCCCATCCTTAAAGCCCCAACCACTCTTTACTAAAAGACATACAAATGCTAGCCTGACACATGAACTAAGGTTAGGGCCTCAGATTATGAGACGTCATTAAACAAAACTGCTGGACTTGGTATGGCTGGAATTTCCAGTGGTGCAAACTTTAAATCAGGAGTTCTCAACCTTTTAAAGCCAGGGGCCGGGTCACACTCCCTCAGGCAGCTTCAGGGGCCGGACAGCCATTTTGCCCTTCCTCCACCACACGGCACTTCCTGGTGTGGTGGAGGCAGTGGGGGACCACATGAAATTGTGCCGAGGGCCGCATCTGGCCCATGAGCCTCAAGTTAAGAACCTCTGCTTTAAATAAACATCAATTGATTCTGGTCAATATCTTTAAAAATGGTTGTTGACATTGTCGTTGCTGTTGTTATGAAGTAGATCTCAAATGCTGGTAGCACCATGAGTCCTTTTCCATTTGATACTACATAGGGCACAAGTATGTTAATTCCTTCTTGTGTATTTACATACATGCACACAAACAAACAAACAAACATTTACCCAGTTTCTTTGTTTATGAGATGCTGTTTGTTCTGTCAGCAATCGTCCTTTAGCTGTAAATTCTAACTTCAAGCAACAGAAAATTAAGTCCATAAAAATATTCCATCATGTTCCTCAAAGGTAATGTATTTTTCCTTTCTAGTTTCATGGGAATCACAGAAAACACCAAGTTATTAAAAACAGACATCAGCTTTAAAAAAAACCAATAAAGCAATGTAGAAATACAGATTTAAGTCTTAATAGATGGCCAACAATTGGAAGGATGCACCATTTATTCTTCATTTTATTTGGAAAAATAAGGATTCTAATATATGTGGGATTAGTGAGATGACAACTCATTTCGGAGAGAGGCCCCAAAGACCATTTTTGGCAAACATGTCACTACAGGCTTGAATATTTCATATATTCTCAATCTTGTAAAACAAAGTGCTTTTTGACTGGCCTTTAAAAATGATCCCCACCTTTTATCCAATTCCAAGACAGTCTAGAAATGTTCATACTTGAAGTTTATTTATTTATTTTTTATTTTTTGTCCCTTTCTATTTCCATTTTATCCTCTCCCATTTCCTATGATCTGCACACACCCTGTTTCCTGTTTATTAGTTCCCTCATGGAGCACATTGATTAAATCAGCAGTTTAAATTTGTCTCAGTTTCCTTCAAAATATGTTTATCAGGAATACAGATATAGCTAGCTCTTCACTGCCCTTTTATTCTTCTTTTCAGATGAGACAACAAATTACATTTTGGTTGAATCTGGAATGAATATTTACAATTGCTTCTTGGAGCAATATTCTCCTGTAAATAAGTTCAGAACCTCATCTGAGACTGCATTCTGTAAGACCTGAAGTTCAGAACCTTTTTGCACCACACCCTGGACAGCTGAGTGGGCCACTCATGTGGTTCCTTCCACCGCAAACACTGCTGTAAAATGCATCCGTGTCTGTCATAACCGCATTTATGACAGCCACAGGTGCATTTACGGCAGCATATATGACAGGGCTCTGGTACATTTACACATGTGTGGGTGCATTTTGCAGCAGTCAAAACGCTTCTGCTTCTGGTAGCGGTGAGGGCAGTGAACCACATGAACAGGGCCAGCCCACAGCCTGTAGGTTGGTCACCCCCGTATAAGACCAAATCCGGCAAATCACATGACTGCATTTCTCTACCATGGAGGAATGCCTTTGATAGATGCAGCTAAAGATCAGGGAGAAGATTAACTCAGTATCTCCCTATAGTGCTTCTATATGTAGGATTTTCCTTCATGCAACTCATTTAGTGATCTCAGGCTGGCTATGGCCCTGTATGGAATCCCAGGATTTGTAGTTTCTGTTAAGAAAAACCCTAAAACTCTAGTTTTGCCTTTTAATTACAAGTGAGAATATCTCAGCAAACAATAGATCACAGGATTCTAAAGGATGGAACTATGACAATTAAAGTGGAAACAAACTGCTATAACACACCTACTTTAGCTTATTTAAAAACAGAATACTAGATAGGCCTTCAGTGTGATCCACCATGTTCTAAAGTCTTCATGTGAAATTCTTAAAACAAGTTTCAGTCCTTTCTTATGTTCAGTCATAGCTTTGTCAAATGTAGGATAGTTTCCCCATCATCTGGTTCTTCTGTCTAGCACAGGAGTTCTAAATCTTTTTAAGTCAGGGGTCGTGTCATGCTCCCTCAGACAGTTTCAGGAGCCATGATCATTTTGCCCTTCCTCCACCACATGGCACTTCTTGGAGTGGTGGAGGTGGGGGGCACATGAAATGGTGCTGTGGGCCACATCCAGCCATGGGCCGCAGGTTGAGAATCCCTGGTCTAGCACATTAAAGTGTATCTTATTTCTAAAGTGTTCTGCAAGATCAAATAACAGTGTTGAATCAGTTTTAAATTACTTATATGTTTAATTTCATTATTATTTCATCTGTTGTAAAACATTTAGTATTGGCTAGCACCAGGCCAATCTTTTCCGGGGGTGGGGGAGGCTTAAGTATTTTGAAAAATAAGCTTATTAACATTAAGACTGTCACTTCCCCTATCAACAAGCAGTTTTCAACAAACATAACAATTCAATGAGAATGATCAAAGTTTAGGAAATATATTTTGTCAAGGACAAAATCTCTCAGAGCTGTTTCACCAGCTTGGGAACTGACTACCAATTCTCGGGGTTGTAATTAAATTAAAAATAGTAATTTTTCTAAGCTGTAGTCAGAGTGGAAGATGCAGTAGAACCTTTAATGCAGAACACAGAGTACTGTAAAGACAAATTCATGGTTAAGCATCTGCCTCATGTCAACTGACAACTGACACTTCCCCACATTAGCTATTATGTTACTGTAAGTTAATTTGGTCCAACCCTCCATTATGCCTATGCTTTAATGCTTCATACATTTGTGCCCAATGTAAACCCTGTTGCTATCTCTTATCTTTCTTCTGCAGAAATGAGACAAGATAATACAGACCAGGCTGACTTGTTTTGCCAGCTAAAAGGGGAGGTTAGTTTCCAAATAAAATTGTATTTATGAGTCAGTTATATCTTTGCACAATAAGACTGGGCCTTTTGTGGTTTGCAATTTCAGTAGCAATGCATATTTTGCTTTGCACTATAGTAAGGATGAAGAAAATTGCAGCTTCATACCCAGTTATGTTGCTACTCCCCATTTGTCTTGAAATAATGGGACATGCCTTCTTGTTCATTTCTCTCTTTTCATTTTGCTTTTTTCATAGAGACATCATTCTTTTATGAGCAGAGGATTATATGCAATACTATATCTATTTTGCAGAAGTTATTTTGTTTTTGCCAACACAAACATACAGTGTTTGTGCAGTTCAAAAGCATTGGTGCTGTGAAAGTATCCAAAGTGGATGGAATTTCATTTTTGGATGAACTATATGTTTGCTTTCTGTACTTCTTTTTTACCCTCTGTGTAGCTTGCAGATAGAAAGAGCCTCTCAGAACTATTTTATGTCTGAGGTAATGTTCCCATGTGGGGGAATTTCCAGACTGGAAAAGAGGGTTAAAGTACTAAATCAAGGAAGGCTGTTGTTGTTCAGTTGCACAGTCGTTTCTGACCCTTTGCGACCCCATGGAAGGCTGAAAGACCTGAATTGTTTTACAAGGGTCTTTTGGACTCATGGGATGATTTGTTCTCCTTTCAGTTTGTAGTAATAGGGTGTTTTCACACAGAAGAAGTATGATAAGATCTGACCTCTCCACATCAGGTTGGAGCAGTTTAGATGAATCAGTTTCTGATTCTGGAAAGTTACTATTCCAGACTACCATCTCAAACTTGCCAAGCCATCAACGGCATTAGATTATATGAGTTGTTGTCTAAATGATAACTTTGCCAAATCTTATTCAAGCCATGTTTGAGCCAGGGCACATTTGAAATGCCAGCTGATTTCTGTAAATATCTGTAACACCAGTGTTTTATATGCATGCTGCTGTATTTGCCTATTTGAGTTAAAACCCCACCCAGGATCATTCACCAGGAGAAGCCCAGAATGTTTCAAGATTTCCTGTTCTGGTACTAATCTAACCAATCTACTGAAACTGAATCATTTCCCAGGCACCGTACTTGCTGAACACTCTCCATGTACAACTCTCCTACTACTGGATTTAAACAGAAAAGCCAGAACCTAGCAAGAAGAAGAAGAAGAAGAAGAAGAAGAAGAAGAAGAAGAAGAAGAAGAAGAAGAAGAAGAAGAAGAAGAAGAAGAAGAAGAAGAAGAAGAAGAAGAAGAAGAAGAAGAAGAAGAAGAAGAAGAAGAAGAAGAAGAAGAAGAAGAAGAAGAAGAAGAAGAAGAAGAAGAAGAAGAAGAAGAAGAAGAAGAAGAAGAAGAAGAAGAAGAAGAAGAAGAAGAAGAAGAAGAAGAAGAAGAAGAAGAAGAAGAAGAAGAAGAAGAAGAAGAAGAAGAAGAAGAAAAAATAAGCACATGGATGGCAGTGAAAGTGTTAAACCTGAACTTACATCTGAAACAATGACCTGAGAAACAATAGGCAGGCTTGAAGAAATAAATTGGTAAGCTGCTTCCAAAGAAGAGAAATCTAGCAGAAGTCATTGAGGGTGAGAGGCCAGCCCCAAAAGCTCCACCCTACTCCTAGAAGGAGAAAGGAATCCAGCCCCCACCATCGCAAGCGACCACTTCCAGCCACCTTCCAAACACTAAGATGAGGGAGGAAGCAGCGCAGCCCCAGCCATCACACGTGATCACCTCCGGATACCTAAAGCAGGAAGCAGTGTGGCCCCAAGTGGCCAGAAAAGGAATGGCTGCATGTATATTATAAGTAATTGGACTACAGTACTGTAGTTCACTTAATATAATAACTAATATAGCGACTTCACAAGTAACTGATTTACATAGTGACTTTATATAGTGAACTTACAGTAGTGACTTGATATAGTGGACTTTACTTTTCATACCAAGATTTTTTTCTTCTTCTTTCATACCAAGGATGTTGACTAATGAGATACTTATCAATTCCTGACTACATATATAACTTCTTACTTCATATATAACTTCTAACTGCATATATCCAACATTAATTAGTTCAACTTTTATCCTTATAATATATTTTAAACTGTGATAATATGCATGATAATACTTTGTTTTAAAATGTGATAACATGTACAATGGGAGGATATGGGCATAGAAACCAGCAAACCACGTCAGGAAGTTTGCTAAGAGAACCCTATGGACCAAAACAAAAGGGCAATTTAGATGAAACAGGATGATCAGCAAAGGAGAGGAACAGGAAAGGGGGAGGAGAAATACAGTGTTGTAAGGAACAATACTGTATTGGGACATGGAATATAAGATCTATGAATCAAGGAAAACTGGAAGTGGTGAAAAAGGAAATGGAAAGAATAAGCATTGACAGCTTAGGAATAAGCAAGTTAAAATGGACAGGAATGGGTGAATTCAGCTGTGGAAAGCATTATATCTACTACTGTGGACAAGAAAACCTCAGAAAAAAATAATGGGATATAATCTCAAAAATGATAGAATGTCAGTCAGAATACAAGGCAAACTGTTCAATATCACTGTAATCCAAATATATGCACCAACCACTAGTGCAGATAAAACCACAGTTGACCAGTTCTATGAGGACATAGAACACATCATAGAACAGACACCAAGAAATGATGTACACATTATCATAGGAGACTGGAATGCCAAAGTAGGAAATCAAAAAGTAAATGGAATAACAGGCAGGTTTGGTCTTGGAACATAGAATGATGCAGGCCAAAGACTGATAGAGTTCTGCCAAGATAACACACTGGTCATAGCAAACACTCTTCCAGCAACACAAGAGGAGAATTTACACATGGACATCACCAGATGGCCAACATCGAAACCAGATTGATTACATACTCTGCAGCCAAAGATGGAGAACCTCCATACAGTCAGCAAAAACAAGACGAGGAGCAGATTGTGGTTCAGATCACAACCTACTGATCACAAAGTTCAGGCTTAGACTAAAGAAAATAGGGAAAACAATTAGGCCAGACAGATATGACCTAGACAACATCCCTAAGGAATACACAGTGGAGGTGCGGAACAGATTAAATGGCTTGGACCAGATAGACAGAGTGCCAGAAGAATTATGGACAGAGATGCGGGACATCATGCAGGAGGCAGCAAGGAAAACCATACCAAAAGAAAAGAAGCGTAAGAAAGCTAAGTGGTTGTCCAATGAGGCTCTTAAAATAGCAGAGGAAAGAAGGGACACAAAAGGCAAATGAGAAAGGAAAAAATGCAATCACTTGAATACAGAATTTCAAAGAAAATCAAGGAGAGATAAAGAAACCTACCTGAATGAACAGTGCAAAGAAATAGAAGAAAACAACACACGAGACAGGACTAAAGATATTTTCAAAAAAAATGGGGAAATCAAGGGAACGTTTAAAGAAAAAATGACCATGATAAGGGACAAAGACAGCAAGGAGTTAGCTGATGCAGAAGAGATTAAGAAAAGATGGAAAGAGTACACAGAGGAACTCTACAAAAAGGACCTCGATACCCCTAATAATCCTAATGATGAGAACATTGAACTGGAGCCAGACATCCCTAAAAGATGTCCTAGAAAAGCCCTAAAAAGTACTGCAAACAACAAAGCCAGTGGAGATTATGGTATCCAAGTTGAACTTTTCAAAGCCCTAAAAAGTGATGGAATCAAATTATTACATTCTATATGCCAGCAGATTTGGAAAACACAACAATGGGCACAGGATTGGAAAAGATCAGTATACATTCCCATCCCCAAAAAGGGTAATGCCAAAGAATGTTCAAATTATTGAACAATTGCACTCATCCCATAGGCTAGCAAGCTGATGCTCAAGATGACAGAGGATAGACTGGAGAGAGAATTACCAGAAGTGCAGGCGGGGTTCAGAAGAGGCAGGGGGACTAGAGACCATATACGTTGGATATACGTTGGATAATGGGGAAAACAAAGGAATATCAGAAACAAGTCTACTTCTGTTTCATTGACTACACTAAGGCCTTTGACTGTGTGGACCACAACAAAATGTGGCAAGTAATTAAAGTGATGGGAATACCAGAGCACCTTATATACCTCATGAGAAATCTGTACATGAATCAAGAAACAACAGTTAGGACAGAATACGGAAGGACAGAGTGGTTTGGAATAGGAAAAGGAGTAAGACAAGGCTGCATTTTGTCACCCTGCTTATTCAACTTATACACAGAGCACATAACGCCCAATGCAGGGATGGAGGAATCGCAATTTGGGATCAAAATTGCTGGGAGAAATATCAACAATTTGAGATATGTAAATGATACCACCCTAATGGGAGAAAGTGAGGAGGACTTTTAAAAAAGCTCCTGATTAGGTTGAAAGAACAAAGTGCAAAAGCTGGCTTCAAACTCAATATAAAGAAAACCAAGATAATGGCAACAGGCCTTATCAGTCCCTGGAAAATAGATGGGGAAGAAGTAGAAGTAATGACAGATTTTACTTTCCTAGGATCAAAATCACTGCAAATGCACACTTCGTGTGCAACCACACCTTTACTTAAGAATGTTTGCACAAACCCATTTGCCTATAAAAGTGCATGTTCAGTTGAACAGAACTGCTAAATGTATCCCTTATGAGGAATAGAGAGAGAGTAAACAGGGCTTCTTGAGCAATGTTCTTGGGTATGTTACAACATATGCCTAAGAAGTACTTCCTTAAATATTTTCCCTTCTGCCTTTTGTCAATTGTGCTCCCTTTTAATCATTAAATAATAGCTGTCATTCTGTTACCACTCATTCATGATAGTCTATTCTAAATTGTTATAAAACATTGGACCATCTTTTTTTTCTGTTCTAATACATGTCACTGAAGTTTTACTTAACTAAATTCTCCTCTTTCCCAACTTTTTAAAACAGGAGGTAGCAACTTGTGCCCTTCCAGATTTTCCTGAACTGCAACTCCCATCAAGCCATGATGTAGGATGTTGGGAGCTGCCTCATGGGAGTTATTATGTCCAGTAACCTCTGAGGTACCACAAGTTACCCACACAGCTTCAATGTGTCTCTTTTTTTGATATCATATCATTTTTCCCCTCTGTTGCCCAGAACCTGTTCTTTCTCTGTTCATACATTCATTTGTTCCTTATATCAAGAATTTCTTGCAAGATCATCTGGATGGTTTCAGGAGAAGACATATAGGGACATAGAAAGCTACCTTATACTGCAACAGAGCACTGCTCCTTCTAGTTAAGTATTGGCAACTCTTACTGATAATGCCTTTCCATGGCTTTAAGCAGGATTCTTTCCTAGCCCTACATGGAAATCCCTAATATTATGAGGCAGTGTTCCTTCTGAATAGTAACCAGGTACAATCCTACTAAGCTTCTGAAATCAGAAGAAAAGGTTACATGTTCATCCTTACTTGTGCCTCCTTGTGTGTTTTGATGAACTAGATTTTCAATTCATTTGCACTTCTTGTCTATTGTTCATAACACTCACTTGCCACGGTTTCCCCGTAAGCATTCACTAAATGATAATGTACATTTCAACTACAACAAGAGTGGAGCTAAGTGATTTTCCAAAGTTGTTGGACTGCACTTCCAATGATCTCTCACCATAAATGATGCCATGGCTTAAATGTAGATATAAATGCTAGAGCTCAATGAGCTATAGTTCAATAATATTTGGTGGAACACATATCCCCACCCTGATCTACCAATCTACATCCCCTGAACAACATACTGGAGAGGACCGGGGGGAGGTCTCAGCCCATATCACTGCACCATGCCCTACTATAAAGTACTGTGCCACAGAGTCACAAAGATGTGCTCTGTTTGCCACAAGACTATGGATCCATAAATAATGGTGACCTGTTCTCATATTCTTTCATGCTTCAATATTTTGGCCATGGGCAACAATTTCAAGAGCCCTTTAGTCCTTTGTGCTTGTACTTTGAATTCTGATGTTTACTAAAACTAAATGTCTGCTCCAGAATGTTTTGTGTAGAACAAAGTGACAAATCTCTGTCTCAATTAATTGTTGTCTCTTTCTTCCCCAGTCCCATCAGACTTTGAACACAGAGATACTTCTTCAGCAAAAGCTTGCTGATAGTGACATAAAGACAGTGTGTAGGGTTGCTATTTCCATTAGCTGACAGAGCTGTTTTCACACTAACTGGATTGAGGAAAATATAGTGGTGACAGTGTCTCTGAATATTTCATCATCTGCTACATGCAGTGTGGTAGCCCAAATAGGGAATGCCTGTTATATCATCTATAAAATATTGTCTTGTTCTCCTAGGCAGCAAAAAGTTTGTTTACTTACAGAATTGGCTTAAGTTATCTCATTTCCTGCACTTTCTCCCCTTTGTTAAGTATGGTAAGCTAGCCAACTCAAGCCACTGAAAAGGCTCTTTTTTATTGTTATTTCACATATTATTGTAGCTAGCAAAATGCATCCAGCAGTTGCAGCTGTTTCCATCATTCCCACTATAGCTTGCATCCTGCATGGCCTTACCTAATATATACAGTATGTCAGCAGGTATGTTTTTCAGGTGGCACATTGCTATTTGCTGAAGGCTCAGCACAAACCCACAGGGAGCTTTGTCCAGACCCTGAGTCATTGCTGCCAGGACCAGCACAATAAAAAAGCTCGTGAGTTGCGGTGGTGGACCTCCATTCTTTGCTCCAAACAGCACAATGGGCTCAAGCACTTGGAGCCAGCAGCTCTCTTCCCAGTTTCCTTTCTTTGTTCCTGACTTTCTGAGGTATTAACATTGTGCAAATACAGCACAAATACATGCAGTGAGCTCTGGCTCCAGCTCAAAATAGGCCCAGGCTTTAAGGGACCTCACACACACAAAATATTGTTTTCTAATGTAACTCACTGCAGCAGTGTTGTTTGTAGAAAACTGGAGGAAGAGAAGCAATTCCTTGATATGTTAGCCTGGACCTGGAGACCTAGTAAGCTTGTTCAGCCCCTCAGACCCTTATGCCTTATGGTAACCTAACCTTTACTGAAATCTAAATGTGCTTGGCTTAGCACCTGGTGTAAAGAAGTTAATCCAGAACAATGATATATGACTTCTCCAAGAAGAGTTGAACACATTTGGGCTCAAAAATCAAATTGCACACAAGTGCTTTTGTATTTGAAGGGAGCTAACTTAGCTAACTTATTCCAAGCATAAACAACATGTAAAAAAAACCCTACACACACACAAATGCAGTTTAACAACCATGCCTTGTGCTTCTAACAGCACAAAGTTAATGGAGCTACTCATGGGCAGCACTATACACAGCAGTTTTATGACATATCACAAGTCCTACATTAGTAAAACCTATGAGAACTCTCATACCCTCAGACAGATGGAAGGATGGACAGACAGAGGAACATTAAAAAATAATAATTCAGGATTTCTCCAGAGAGGAAAGGCAAAGATTCATTGTGATATGTAGTTATAATGCCCATGAATTGTGTGTGCCACTACAATAGCATGTCTTTACATGCTCAGATAATAAATTTTGTATGGGGGTGCAACCTCTTCCCTCTCCATGCTCTTCTATAATAGCTATAGAAATATAAAAACAGAGTCTGACTCAAAAAGATCGCAAAATTTCTGTTCAAAGTCTTCTAACCACAATTCAAGTGTTTTGTTAAAGGTTTTCCTTAACAGGATACAAAGAAAGCACATTTGCAGGGAAAATTGACAAAAGCACGCTTGCACAGAAATGTTGATTGATTGAGAAAGAAAAGCCATTCTTCCAGACTGTTTGAAATATTAAATTGTGATTTACCTTTTTTTAATAAAAGATTTTTGTGTGAACTATTCAGGCTTGATCATTTCTGCTGTTAAGTTCAGTAGCTGTAAATAATACTTAGGGACAATTTGGTAATCCATACTTTCCTGTTTTTACACAGCCATGCAAGAGGAGTGCTGCCTTGATATTGCATTGGGTGGGTTGTAGGAAACTCAAGAGCTCATCTCTCTGTGGCTGTGAGTATGCATCAGCCCTCTCTCCAACGAAAATTGAAAAGTTTGTAACTCTAAAGGCCATCACTCTCTTTTTAAACACATTATTTCTTTTCCTGTTAACGTTTCAGTGCATACTCTCATTCAATACAACCAACTTTAATTCAAAGCCATCAAAACAAGGTGACGTTGGCATTCAGCAATTTATTGTAAAACCCAGACATCTTGTCAAACCATCAGAATTTGGGGGAAGCAGCAGATGGCTGGGAATCAAAATCTTTATGAGTATACATACTGTGCTAATAAGACACTAGACATCCCTGTTTTCTTCACAATACTGAAGGAAAAATTGGTGGAATGGGTATGAAAAGGGAATTCATTATTTGAAAATTAGTCAAAGACACTATATTCCATTCTACCTACATTTGAAAACAGCACTATTTTAAGAATAGCCCATATATTGAGGAAATACACATTCTCTGTCAAAATATTACCATTAATACATTCCAAATTAATGTTGGTAACAGAACAGGACATTTTAGAAACAGCTTGATTATTTCCTTTTCGCCTTCTGTGTGCTTATTGTTAGAAACAAAACATTAAATTGTAGCTTAGTCTGGGCTCTGTATTACAGATTCTGGTGTTTGCTGTGGAATCTGCACAGACTGTGTGCATCTATGCTTTCCAATTCACAATTGTATATGCCAGGCTCTTCCTACCTGCTAAATAGAGATAAGAGTCCCCAATCCGATGTGACTATAAAGCACATTGTTAAAACTGTCGACATTCATTCACAATAACAGTTCTGCCAGGAAAGAAGGAAAATCTGGCATCATCATCTCTCTCTCTCTGTCACAGGCTTCTTTAGCTCCCCCCCCCCCTTTCCAGGAAGTGGGAAAGAGCCTAGATGTATTGTATTGGCCAATTATACCAGGCAAGCCTGGTGCTGGCTTGGTCACTTGGGCCTCATGTTTGACCTTCTCCACCCAAACTGAGAATGTATTGGTTGTTGCAGATCTTTATTGCTGAGCAAGGACTGAGGTCCCTCAACTGAAAGTCCTAACTTATGGAGAGACAGGAGGAGAAACTGTCACCCTTGACTATATTTCATACTATGTTTATCCTCAGGGGCTAGTTAATTGCTGTACAGATTGAGTGCTTATAAAAATTATCAGATTTATCCTCTACACATCTAACCCCAAAGTAAGGATGAGATCACACAGGGGAAAGATCACAATTTGGACCACTTTTGGACCAACTTTGCAGCCACCTATTCACATCTTAAATCCCCTTAAATTCAGTAATGTTACTCCCAGATAAGTGAATGTAGCATTGTAGCCTATACAGGTATGTGAAATACACATTGTAAAAGAACACAGTCCTAATTAAATGAATAATTGTTGTACTTTATGAATAACAGTTCTAAATTCTCATGGCATATTGTGAGAAGGTTGCCCCTGGTGCCCCTGGTGGGGCATCTGCTCTTGCCCCATGTTCCCAGTCAGGGGTACACTGAGACCAGTCAGCTGGCTCAGGGCTTGAGAGGGAATGTTGAATGGTGAAAACCACCTGGGCAACAGAGAGAAGGGATCAACTGGGTCAGATGACAAGGGCAAACAGAGATATGCTATGGAGGAAAAGGAAGTAATGTTGCTCAGAGAAAGGTCCTTCCACAATGCCCTCTTAAGACCTCTGAACCAGCATCCTTCTTGCCATCTGGTTTTTACGTGGCAGGAGATGAGGCACAGGCTTTGAGCCAATTCCCTGACAACCTGGTACCTGGCATCAATGAAGTTGACAGCGGTTATCCCATGACCCAACCCAAATTGTGACCAAGAAGAGGCATTTGAGGTGCAAGCACAAGAATGAGATATAGTGCTGCCTCCAGGAGGATTTAGTAGGATCTGCTGCATGTGAGCTGCCCATCAATACAAGCTGTCCTGGGGAGACTTTAGGACTTTGGACCATGCCAGCTACAGTGGAGCTAACTGGTGACCACCAAAGGACTGGGAAAAACCACAGGCTAATGAATTGAGCCCAGGAGTAAACCAAAGAAGGGTGAAGCAAACTTCGCAAGAAGTGACTGGCTTGTCAATCTACCGGTAGTTTACTGTGCACCTTACTCAGAGTCCTGAAACTATGGAAGTCTCCACAGCTAGCCCTACTCCCCCTTATCCAAGATCGAGGAAGTGGGACACACCAATGTAATGAAGCAATGACTAAGAATACTTGTTAAATGCAGCATCTTTCACCAATTTAGCACTGAAGAGTCTCAATACTGAGCTTTACTATACAACTTCTGAAATAACTAGATATGGACAAAGTAACAGCAATAATGTTATTACTGAATACCAGTAATGTAACTTGATATAAGAGGTTCCAATATCAGGTTCCATTACTGCATTTTGATCTGTGATGTTCAATAAGTGGCAAAATTCATCTTACAGTTAAAAATGAAAGCAGTGGCTTCCCTCAAATATTTCAAATCCAGAAATAAATGTATTGGTATCTTGCTTTTTGAATGTTCCTCTTAAAAATTAAAGGAAATGTTATAGCAGTGTTTCCCAATCTTTCGTTTTTGGACTTCAATTCCCAGAAGCCTAAGTCAATTCCCCAAAGCGCTGATCAGCCAATGTACTGACTTAGGTTTCTGTGAATGGAAGTCCCCCATGAGGCATGGGGCCCATGTTGTGAACCACTGCTCTATAGTAAAACTATAGAAGTAAGTTCTGTATGTTAGATCAAATAGAATAGTAAAATAGAGCTTCAAGGATACACACACCCAATCAACTACAGATGGTTATTATTTTTATACACTGGACATTAAAAGGTTTGTTCTTTGCTGCTGAAAAATAAGTGGTATTTAACTTTTGTGGTTTCTTTGAGTTGCATAAAAAGAAATCAAGAGCAATAGTGTTTATCTAATATCTCTAATCTGTGGATTGCTGCAAACGATAGGGATGCAAATGCCCATTGCATTCCTCAAATAGTTGGCTTATAGAGCAAATGATAGATCCATCCATCCTTCTTTCCTTCCTTTTGTAACATGATGAGCTCAACCAAATACATGAAATAGTTTAAAGTTGCAAAGTATAGCATGGCATTTCAAGCCAGACTTCAAACCACAAAACCTGGCATCACAAACGTGAAAGAAAGCCACAACATTTTGGCTCAGATGAGCCTAATTAGAGGCCAGCTACCTCAAATATTTCAGGACTCCCAAATTCCACATGTGTCACTTCAGCGTCCTAAATACAGCTTGCCAGAGCATTCTCTCTAATGCTTTCATGTTCACAAACTAGTATTCCAGACTGAAACCTGCCACAAGAAAATTGTACATGAACATTTGCTTTGACTGTGAAAAAATGCAAAGAATACTCCGCCCTTAACTAGGTTTCCATTTTTCTTACTAAATATGCCACTGCCACCCTAGACAATATGTTTTCCATTAGAGCAGCCCCATGCGATCAACTGGGAAGCTGCAGGAGCCACATGACATCTATCTAGGGTCTGTAGCTAAAATGCCATCATCAGTATGTGATGCAACAAGCAAGTTGCCCCTGAAATTTAGCAGGAAGGGGCTGCAATGGCTTTCTGTTATAAAATATATCATTTTCCCTTCCAGAAGATAAGGAAGCAATGAGGTTTTCGTGTGACACTGTCTTTGTGGACTCATCAACTGGGTATGAGCCTCAATTACAGACAGGAGAGAGCAGCATTTCAGCTCATGGACCATGTGGTGTCCACTCTATTCCTAAACAGATGTGAGGGTACTGATTCACACAAACAAACTGCTCCATCATCTATTGTGGGTGACAATCCAATATACTCCCAAGGCAGTCACACAAATTGAAACCAATCAACTCTGTTAAGCAACTTCCTAGATTGTTAAGGCAGCTCCTCCTCCATAAACCTCCAAATGGATTGAATCACTGAACAAGTTTCATGTATTATTCTCTACTTTGTCCTAATCTTATACCACCCAATTTATATTGTAAATAGAGATGTACCAAGACTAATATTTATAGAAAAAGTCTATTTCCTTATCCAGTTGAAATATATAGTGCCAAAATAGAAAGTAAGGATACAGAATGCTGGACATTACTTACTTCTAGAGGATCTGTTGTTGTTGTTGTTGTTGTTGTTGTTGTTGTTGTTGTTGTTGTTGTTGTTGTTGTTGTTGTTGTTGTTGTTGTTGTTGTTGTTGTTGTTGTTGTTGTTGTTGTTGTTGTTGTTGTTGAGTGAAGGTAGATTTACAAATAGATCTGGGGTTCAATGGTTCCTGGATTGGATCCAATTTAGGCATGTAAAACCAGTTAGATGTTTGGAGCGGACCTGCTGATCTTGAAAAATTAAGCTGACCATCAAATATTTGAGGGATCACTCTTCCCCCGTGGTGTTCTTTTCAGCTGAATCCTCTGATCCAGCATCTTGGAAGAACTGAGATGGCAGACATGATAGGGGTGCAGTCTCTGTAATGTTCCCTTTGTGATCTTGTTTGCAGAATAGTAAAAGTACCTGAAGAACAAACATGACAACACATTGGCACTGTACATTTATGTACCATACTCAGGTGCCAAGCTATGGCATGAAATACATGCTCCAAGACTCCAGTAAAGTTCTTCTCTCCACTTTTGAGAGGTGACATCCTTAAAAAGTTGAAAATCAGGATAGGATAAATGCATGTATCTGATTTAGGAGACTATGTGGCAGCAAGATGAATGGTCTGAGAGCTGACTGTAAATAGCCTGTTTGAAGTTGTGGATAAGAGAAGCAAAGCAGTTGATGCAGCTGGAGCAAGGGCTGCTGGTAATTATTCTATTGGCTGTGTTTCAAATAGACTTAAGTCAACAGGGCAAAGGGGCTGACATGCAAGGCAAAAATGATTGAATTGCAGTGACAAAAACACAGAGTGGAAAAGAACTTTTAATGGTTTGTTCAAGAAAAAAGGGACACATTTTTTAAAATGGTAAACTTGTTTTGGTCTTGGTTTCACTTAGAAATATTTTGTTGTCATTCATTTGCATAGTCGACTCCAACCCTTTGCAACCCCATGGACCACTGCACGCTAGGCACCCCTATCCTCCAACATCCTCCACAGCCCGCTCATTGCACCAACAATACCATCTAGCCATCTCATCCTCTGCCGCTCCCTTCTCCTTTTGCCTTTGATCTTTCCCAGCATCAAGGCCTTCAGAAGTGAGTCCTCTCTTTCCATTTGATGTCCAAAGTACTTTATCTTCAGTATTTGTCCTTCCAAAGAGCATTCAAAGTTGATTCAGGATCGACTTATTTGATCTCTTTGCTGCCCTGGGTACTCTCAAGAGTCTCCTCCAGCACCACAGTTCAAAGGCTCAGCTTTCCTTATGGTCCGGCTCTCACAACCATACATTACTGCTGGGAATATCATTGCTTTGACTATGCAAACTTTTGTTGGCAGGGTGATGTCTCTACTTATATATTATGTTCCCTATATTTCTCATAGCTTGCCTCCTAAGAATTAATTGTCTTTTTTTTTTCTTGGCTGCAATCACCATCTGCAGTGATCTTGGAACCTAAGAAGGTGAAGTCTGTCACTGTTTCCATTTCTTCCCCTTCTGTTTGCCAGGAAGTGATAGGGCCAGTTGCCATTATCTTCTGGTTTTTTGATGTTGAGTCTCAGGGCAGCTTTTGCACCCTCTTCTTTCACCCTAATCAAGAGGTTCTTTAGGTCTTCTTCACTTTCTGCCATTAAGGTAGTATTATCTGCATATCGTAGGTTGTCGATGTTTCTCCCAGCAATTTTAACTCCAGGTTGTGATTCATCCAGCCCTGCATTGTGCATTATGTACTCTGCATTTAAATTAATAAGCAGGGTGACAATATGCAACCTTCTTATACTCCTTTTCCTATTCTGTACCAATCAGTAGTTCCATATCCTGTCCTAACTGTTGCTTCTTGACTCATGTACAGATTTCTTATAAGACAGATGAGGTGGTCTGGTATTCCCATCTCTTTAATTACTTGCCACAGTTTATTGTGGTCCACACAATCAAAGGCCTTGGTGTAGTCAAAGAAACAGAAGTAGACTTCTTTCTGGTACTCCTTTGCTTTCTCTATGATCCAGTAAATGTTGGTAATTTGGTCTCTGGTTTCCCTACTTCTTCCAAACCCAGATTGCACTTCTGGAAGTTCTTGATCCACATACTGCTGAAGCCTAGCCTGTATTATCTTGAGCATGCCCTTGCTAGCATGTGAGATGAGTGGAATTGTTTGATAATTTAAACATTCCTTAGCATTGCCCTTCTTTGGGATTGGAACGTATGCTGACCTTTTCCAATCCTATGGCCACTGATGTGTTTTCCAAATCTGCTGGTATATTGAGTGCAACACTTTAATTGCATCGTTTCCACTAGCTTTGTTGTTAGCAATGGTTAATATTTGTTTTGATAAGTTTCCATATGCTTACTACATGATTAGAAAAGTAATGCAATCTTGCTTGCATTCTTTTAGGGGACATTTCACAAATATTCCCAGATTGACTGCACTAATCCTGATTATATTCCTAATACTTTTGACAAGAGAAAGGATATTATAACAAGACATTTTCTTGGGAAAAAGGGCATACGGGGTGCATCTTATATCTCCCTTCCAGAACCATCTATGACAGTGACTAAAGACAGCTACATTCCAATAATTCAAGCATGGACTTTGGGTTAATTGTAAAATCATAAGAGCCTACTGGCAGTTCTGTGGAAATTTCCAGAAGGTTTTCAAATTTTTTGCATTGTGTGTCTTGCTTTTGACAATTTAAACATAAAAGAAGAGAAGAGGATACTTGCCGCCACCGCCCCATTCTGTTCAAGGATAAGTACCCAACTAAAGCACATTCCACAGGTTCTTTTCATGTATGAAATGGTTTACTGTGGGAAGAAGAATTCTGTATTGAAAGGAAAAATTAATAGCAGAAGAAGTTTCAATCTCTTTCAAGCACCAGAATTTCTTTAGAAAGTTTGTTGGCTACTGAAGGTGAAGTGGGAGACGGTAGGAAACTTTCCTCTGTAAACTGTGCTAGGTTAACGTATTTTAGGACCCAATTTTGGTTCATGGCACATACCTCAGTAGGGACCCCAATTCTGGTACCTACTGGCTTGGATTTTTCCTTACATAAACTTCCTTAAATTATCTTCATATCTAAGCTTAAATGTGTATGTAATCTTTCCAGAGAAACACTGCTTTGCAAATTGGACTTTATCAATCAAAAGTAAGAGAAAGGCACTGTTGCTAAATATACAAATAAACAAGACCACAGAAGATATCAATAGATACAGGAGTGGATAAAGGTAGACAAATTATATCATCATTCTGAGAAGGGCAGAAAGGAAGCATTCAGTCATAAATAAGCTTCATATCCAGTTGTGTGCAGACATTTATCTGCCTAACAGTTACAATAAGATCTTTTTCTTCCTTGTGTTCTTACATAAGGTAGAGAAGGAAGAACTATCTGGTGTCTTGGAATGACATCATTCATCTTGACTGCCAGTTTTCTTATCTCCTTCAATTTCTCACTGAAAACTCAAGGTGAGGCAGAGAATAGCAGTTGAGCTGTTGCAAAATCTAAATGCTGCCCTTAAGTTTTCAGATCTCCACAATTAGGGCTTCTTATACCTTTCACTATCAACATACTTCCTGGAAACTCTGTATTCATGTGTCTATGTGTGTTTGTCCTCTCAGGGTTCAACTACATTAGTAAATAATACAAGAAAGGCACTGGGATTGGGGCAGTCAGATTCACAATAGTTTCCACTGACTACATCAGAGTGCCCAAACTATGGCCCTGGGGCTGGATCTCACCCCCAATGCCAATTCATGCAGCCCATGAAGCCTTTGTCACTCATGGAAGCAGAAGTAAAATGTGACCATATGGATGCATTTTACTTCCACTTTTAGGAGTGACGAGGGCTTCACGGACTGGATGAATTGGCATCAGGGGATGGATCCAGCCCCTTGGCCATAGTAACTGGCTCCCTGAACCATGTGACCGGCCCACACCCCAAAAAGTTTGGGCATCCCTGGACTACATGATGTACACGTGAAGATTACAATGGTGATGGAAGGGGAGAAGATTCCATTACACTAACAGGCATCTGCTGTAAACATGGACAGCGAGATGTTTACTATCCAGAAAAATGTTCATACATTAGGTCTTTCCTTGCTTCATCTCCCTACATTCCTTTGAATCACCTGAAAAGCCATGGCTCAGCCTCAGTGAACCTTCCAGATGTGTGGCGTGAAAAGGAAGTCTGAAACCAAATGGAGGAAATCAATAAATATGAGATTCTTTTTTTTTTAATTTTTATTAGGTATTAAAAAAAATAATACAAAGATACAAAAATACAGAAATACAAAGATACATAATAAGACAGTTACAAAAATATATAAACTTATGAAGATCATGTGAAATGTTTTATACATAACGATATTACGTATTACATTTACCACCTTTTTAGACATAATCTTCTACACCTTCTTTTCTATTACCTCATTAACACCACCCTCGTGCTATATACATTGTCCGGGGAATTCTATACCTTTACAATTTCCAAAAGTCATTCTGTTCTTGTACAGGGGGTATACCCTTTTTTTCCTCCAAAGTATAACTTATAAAAGGTTCCCAGATCCTCCAGAAATTATTGCTTTGCATTTTTCCTTTCCTACAATTTATTTCCCAAGTAAGCTTTTCATTTAACGCTAAATCCCACATTTGTATATACCAATCTTGAATACTGATTTGTTCATTACACTTCCACTTTTTGGCTATGCATAATCTTGCAACGGTCAGCATTATAGCCAATAACTCTTTGTTATTCTTATTCATATCATAATCTTCTATATCTGTTAACAAGATTGTATCTGACCCCAGTCCGATCCGCACTTTTAATATATTCTCTGTTTCTTTTTCTATTCTTTCCCAAAAAATTTTTAATACCTCACAGCTACACCACATATGCTCATATGTTCCCTTCGTTTTTTTACATCTCCAACATGTATCACTCAAATTGCTATACATTCTGTGCAGACCGACTGGGGTCCTATACCATCTCCATACTATTTTATAATTATGCTCTTTAATTCTGACCGACATTGTTCTCATTATCCTTCTTTCCCACATCTTTTGCCATTTTTTTGTTGGTACTGTATTCTTATATCTAATTCCTGTTCCCAACTTTGTCTTAACACCTCTTGTATACTTTGGCTATTATTCAAAATCTTATAGATTTTACTAACTAGTCCTTTAATACCCATTTCTTCATTCCTGACTTTAGCCAAAAGTATCTCAAATTCCGTGCAATCTCTATTTAGTCCATTTTCCCTTAGGAATTTCTTATTCCAATTATTTATCTGAAGGATCTTAAACCAATCTAATTGTAGTTGCGTGTACAGCTCATGCCTTTTCTCCTGATCTTTGCAAGTATTGACCCAATCTTTTAATAGTTTTACCTTCTTTTCTACCAATATGTCCCTGATCTTTTTGTCAATTTTAATTGGAAAATCCTGAAAATCTTCCACCTCTAAAATCGGTGATATCCCTAAAGTAAGCTCTTTCCTCACTCTGTTCCATGTCTCCACTGTTGACTTTAACATCAGAACCTGGATCTCCTTTTTTCCTTTTTCCTTTCCATCCCATAAAAACTACGCCTTGCCCTTCTTTGTAAGACCTTTCCTTTCAATTCTTTCCCAGATTGTTTCTTGTCTAATTAGAATCTTTATCACATTTCTTATTTGAAAGGCCCTATAATATTTAATAACATTGGGAATCCCTAGTCCTCCCTCTTTTTGTGAGAGATACCACAGTGATTTGGCTATTCTAGCTCCTCTATTTCCATTACAATACCTGTTGATCATATTCTGGTATCCTTTCAACTCCTTGTCAGTATGTCTTAACGGTAAAACATCAAACAAAAAATTCAATTTAGGAACTAACATCATTTTGCATATGGCTATCCTACCAAACCATGACAAGTTTAATTTACTATATTGTACTATTTTCTTCTCCATTTCCTTCTTCTGTCTTCCATAATTTAACTCTTTGAGTTCCCCAATTTTATGTGATAGCATTACTCCCAAATACCTCATTTTCTGCGTAATCTGCACATTATAGTTCCTTTTTATTGACTCCTCGTCTTCTTTGTTCCCATTAACTAAAATCATTTCTGTTTTGTCCCAATTAACTTTCAGTCCCGTTACTTCCTCAAAGTCTTTCAAATGTTTATTTATTTTAGCTATAATTTTTGTTGGATGTTTCACCGTTATCAATGTATCGTCTGCATAGAGGCTTACTTTAGTACCTTCCATTCCGATTATATCCTCATCTTGACGAATTGTGTTTGCCAACATTTCCATGGCCAATATAAACAACGAAGGTGACAATGGACAGCCCTGCCTCGTACCCGCCTCTAACCTAATCTCATTTGTATAAGATTCATTGAATTTGACTCTTGCCGAACCTTGTTTGTATAACTTTCCAATAACCCCTTGAAATTTTTCTCCAAAACCATATAATCTTATCATCTCATAAATCGTTACCCATCGTAAAGAGTCAAAGGCTTTGAAAATATCTAATTCTAAGAATCCCATCTTTTCCTTTCTTTTTTCAGCTAAATCCAGTATGTCCACTGCTCTTCTTATAAGGTCCGCCATATGTCTGTTTTTAACAAATCCCGCTTGATCCTCCTTAATATAATTGGCTATGAAACCATTTAATCTGTTTGCTAAAATCGTTGTGAAAATTTTTGCATCTTGATTGATCAGGGAAATTGGTCTATAAGATTCAATTTTTTCTATATTTTTACCAGGCTTGGGAATCAAAGCTATTATCGATCTATTCCATGAATCTGGAGTTGCATCTCCCTCTAAAATCCCATTATATAATTCATGTAATCTCGGGGCAATCCAAGGCATAAAATCTTTATAAAACTCAGCTGGTAAACCGTCCTCCCCAGGTGCTTTCTCCTTTTTCAACTTTTTTATTACATCTTCTACTTCCTTCATAGATATTCCTTGCTCCATTTTATTCCTATCTTCCTCCATAATTTTTTTATTTTGTTGCTGCTCAAAAATTAATCGCATTTTTCTTTGGTTTACCTCCTTTTTTGAGTACAAATTTTTATAAAAATTTTCAATTAGCAAAGCTTTTTCTTTCTTTTTGTTGCATCTTTTCCCATTCTTGTCTACCAATACACCTACCTGCCCTTTACTCTTTTTATCTCTTGCTGCTTTTGCCAATAATTTAGAGTTTTTATTGCCATATTCGAAATATTCTCTCTTAAGAAAGATCAAATCTTTCTTTACTTTTTCAATATCTTTCCCATCCAACTCTTTCTTAATTTTTTTTTATCTTCTGAAATATTTTCTGTTCCTTCTTTTTAGCATATTCCAGGTGAAGGTGTTTTAATTGTTGTTCCAATTCCTGATTCCTATTTCGAATTTGTCTATTTCTAATACTATTCAATTTTATCGATTCCCCTCTAAAAATTGCCTTCATTGTATCCCAAACTCCTCCCCGACTGACCTCATTATTTTCATTAAATTTCCAACTTTCCTCCCATTTCTCCATGATTTGTTTCCTCGTTGATTCCTCTCAGTATAACTTCGCATCATATCTCCAAATATACCCTCCTTTTTCTATCTCTTTAAGATTTATATTTGCTGTTACCTTTGCATGGTCAGATTCCCTAAATGTCCCGATCTTTATATCCTCAATTGTTTTGAGATTCTAAGGTGGTAAGTGCTCCAGATTAAAAAGAAAATTGGACAAACATCTGCCAGCTTTGCTTTGTTTTGGATTCCTGCATTGAGCAGGTGGTTGGACCTGATGGTCTCCTAGGCCCCTTCTGACTGTATGATTCTATGAATAATTCCTGGCAATCATGTAGTAGTGCTTCTCATCCATGTAAATTCCACTGCTTCAGGAGCTGCACTGGTTGCCAGTATGTCTCCAGGTGCAATTCAAGGTGCTGGTAATCACCTTTAAAGCCTCACATGGTAGTGGGCCAGGATACTTAAGAGACCGCCTCACCCCAAGAACATCTGCCCTTCCCACCAGTATGGACCGGAGAGGCTCTCTAGTTGTTCCATTGGCCAGAGAGGCGGATCTCTCTGACACCAGAAGGAGAACCTTCTCTGTGTCCTCCAGCCCTATGGAGCCTCCTGCCAATGGAGCTGCGCCTCCAGACAAGTCGCTGTCCTTTAGGAAAAATTTAAAAACATGGCTGGCGGGGCAGGTTTGGGGTATGGGTTGCACAAGAACCTCAGCCCACTGGTTGGAGTGAGCTCCCTCTCTCCCTCAACTTCTTTTTTAATTTTAAGAGTTAGTTTTTAACTTTTAAATCTGTCATTAATCTGTCTATTTTTAAAATCTTGTTTCAAAATTTTAAAATTTTTGATCCAAATATGTTGATGATGTTTTTATATGACATGTTAAACTGCCCTGAGTTGCCTTGGTAAGGAGGGCGGAATACAAAATTGAGTAAATAAATACGTAAATAAATAAAATGCAAGTCTATGCAAAGTTTTCATTGACTACATGATGTACAAATGAATGTGAATCAATGCAGTGTTTTTCCTTCAATCAATTCCCCCCTCTACTTCTCAGCTTTCTATTATTTATCAGTAGCATAGTGTGGGGGGGCAGGGGAGCACCCACCCCGTGTGACACTTTTCAGGGGGAGGCAAGATGTCCCAGCGGCCAAGGGCTCAAGCAACAGGGGGCAAGGCAGCATGGAGCCCTGAACCCGGCTGGTCTTGCTTGGCCCCTCACCAGGGTGGGGGAAGAGGAGGAGTGTCCGTGGAGATTGGGGAAATGGAGGCAATCCGTCCAATTCTGGACACCTCCATGGGGTGCCCAGTTGCACATGGCGAGAGGGGAGGCTGGGCAGCTCCTCCCTCCACTCACCCATGAGGCAGCTCAGAATTGCAAGCAGCCGGGGGGGGGGGGCAGAGCAGAGTGAGGAGCCTTGGATCGGCCACAAAGACTTGGGGAGGAAACATACACTGAAGGCGCTTATGACCTGTTGAAGATCTGCATCCCTGACCAATCCAGCATTCACTCACTTTGCACAGCAGGGGGGGGGGAGATACTTCAGGTTAAAAATCTGTGGGATTATTACCCTCCCAAGATATGTGATCTGAGGCTATTTTTTGTGTGGTTCATACATTTGACTTTGACATTTCAGCTTCTTAGGTACTGTACTTCTGCTGTAACTGTGCTTGCTGCAAATTTGGACAGAGCAAAGCTATCTTAAGCAAGGTTTTTGAGTGCCAATTTAAAGTAATATCACTCCCTCACTCTTTTTAGCTGCCAGGGTAATTCTTATTGTATTTTTAATTGGGGTTTTTACCAGTTTTAAGTTTTTAGATTGTAGTATTGATTTAAATTTTGTAAGCCGCCCAGAGTCATTTTGAGTTGGGCAGCTATACAAATTGGAAATTAAATTAAAAATTAAAATAAATTAAATTTCCTCCACCACTTTCTGCTGAACCTGATTTCTCTGGTGCATCTTCACAGTGGAGCCATTCATGTTTTTTTGTGTGTGAAATCGCATCCTTAGTCAAAAGACCAGCTGGAATTTAAAAGTTCTTTGCAGAAAATCCAGTTCAGAAGCAACCTTCAGCTTTAAGACTTAGCTACTATTTACTCTTTTTCTTACACCTGGGGCCCCCAAACTTTTCAGGCCATGGGCCAGTCATTTGGTTCAGCGGACCGGTCACATGGTTCCTCCCACTGGAAGTGGAAGTAAAAAGTGCCTTGCAATGTGTTTTGCAACAGATATGTTTTGCAACAGGATGAGATAGATTTTTAAGGCTGCCATTTTCTCTGCTTAAACCAGGGGTTCCCAAACTACAGCCTGTGGGCCAGGGCTGGCCTACGGGCCATAGTTTGGGCACCCCTGTCTTACACTGGACTACACATTTAGAATGATAGTAAAAGTGTATGGAGGTGAGAGGTTGTCTTGTATTGTAGCCAATCTTGGCTTTCATGGACAGAAACAAAAACTGGAGAAGCTGATTCAGGTTTTAATGGCTAAGAAAGTTCTGAACCAGGGGACTTTCAGTTTTGAAATTCTTTTCCATTCCTGTGAAAGATGCTTTTATTAGATTACAACACACACAAAAAACAATGTTCAGACAAGGTTCATTAATAATTTTTTACAAAGCTAGATCTAGTTTTGACATAGAGATAAAAACTTTGAAAATAACCACTGAGATAAGAGATTTAGCAGTAAGAGTACAAAGCTCTTCAGTTGCTCTCCCAGTAGTTATTCATTCTAAAGATAACTTCAGTTAGAGAAAGCTCATTTAAAATAAATACATTGCTTAGGGTGAAACTCTGTACAGAACTGCTTTCTGGGTATAAATGACTTCCTTTCTTCCAAGGTGACTTCTTTAAAAAGTTTAATTAAATCCCACTTGCCTATTGACAATTCCTCTTATTATAACCATAGATGAGGATGGTGGAGGACAGAAGTGCCTGGCAGACAGTGGTCCATGAGGTTGCAAAGGGTTAGAATACACACACACACACACACACACACACACACACACACACACACACACACACACACACACACACACAATGGGTGGGTACAAAATGTGGCAAGTAATTAAAGAAATGGGAATACCAGAACACCTTATATACCTCATGAGAAACCTGTACATGAATCAAGAAGCAACAGTTAGGACAGAATATGGAATGACAGAGTGGTTTGGAATAGGAAAAGGAGTAAGACAAGGCTGCATTTTGTCACCCTGCTTATTCAACTTATACACAGAGCATATAATGCGCAATGCAGGGATGGAGGAATCACAATTTGGGATCAAAATTGCTGGGAGAAACATCAACAACTTGAGATATGCAGATGATACCACCCTATTGGCAGAAAGTGAGGAGGACTTTAAAAAGCTCCTGATTAGGTTGAAAGAAGAAAGTGAAAAAGCTGGCTTGAGACTCAATATCAAAAAAACCAAGATAATGGCAACAGGCCTTATCAGTCCCTGGAAAATAGATGGGGAAGAAGTAGAAGCAGACACAGATTTTACTTTCTTAGGATCGAAGCTCACTGCAGATGGTAATTGCAGCCATGAAATAAAAAGGCGACTGATTCTTGGGAGACAAGCAATGAAAAACCTGGGAACATAGTGAAAAGTAGAGACATCACATTGCAAACAAAAATTCGTATAGTCAAAGCAATGGTATTTCTGGTGGCAATGTATGGTTGTGAGAGCTGGACCATTAGGAAAGCTGAGCGCAGAAGAATAGATGCCTTTGAGATGTGGTGTTGGAGGAGAGTTTTGAGAGTCCCCTGAACAGCAAGGAGAACAAATAGGTCAATCTTAGAAGAAATTAACCCTGACTGCTCCTTAGAAGGTCAAATAGTGAAGATGAAGCTAAAGTACTTTGGACATCAAATGAGAAGAGAGGTTTTGCTTGAGAAAGCCTTGATGCTGGGAAGGGTGGAGGGCAAAAGAAGAAGGTGGCGGCCAAAAAATGAGATGGCTAGATGGTATTGTAGACACAATGGGCACAAAGCTGAGTAATTTGAGGACGATGGTGGAGGACAGAGGTGCCTGGCGGACAGAGGTCCATGGGGTCGCAAAGGGTCGGAATCGACTGTGCGACTGAACAACAAAAACTGAATTTTCCAGATATTTTTGGCTTACATTTTCATTTCTTCCTCTCATTCTCCTCATGAATTATCTAATAATTCGTTCTTGATCACCACCTAGAATATTAGTAAGTCATAAGCAATTACAGCACAATAAGCTACCTCACTGAAGACTTCCTTAAATACACATTTCTTAAAGAAATGAAAGTCCTAAGATAGAAATTATATAAGAGGAGTTTATAAACTATACAATAACTTATGTATCTAGTTAATTTAGGGAGGGGCAGCCTGCAGCTTACCCTTTTAAGAGTCAGCTTTCTTCTGCCATTGTGTGTGTGAGTCCTCTGCTTTACTTCAGAGGCAAGTTCTCTGCTTTGGAATGGCTTCCAGTTTGGTGTGAGGTAATTTGTGCTCCATTCAGTTCAGGTTGTGCCCCAGATCTAAGTAGGTTTGTAACTATCCCATTGAATTATTCTGAAGGAGCAAAAATTGTAATATTTCCCTTCTTTTCCCTTTTTTCATTTCTACATTTCTTTGCTCATGTACATGATCTTTGGAGACATGATAGATTCTAACCTGAGGAATAAATGTCTAATTTTAGATAATTCATGAATCTGCATACTAAATATATTTTACACTTGGCTTTAAAAACATGTAAATTGAGCAAATTTTGCCCCCATCTGAATTCAGTTTGTACTCTGGATCAAAACTGATTGTAAAATCCTTTCACATTACCCCAGAACTTAATTTGGACATTATTCTTCCATCTAGACCTCATACATAGCAGCTCAACTCATACCTATTCAGTTAGTAATTTGAGTTTTGACCAAAGATAAAGCACAGATCTACTGTTTTTGGGCCACACATATCAAGGTTTCTTGTGAGATTGCTCACACCTTCCTGCTTGTCGGTGGTCCCATGTTGTTTCCAGTCCTGTCAGCATTCACCACCCAAGTCTGTTATTACAAGGAATAGTTGGGCAAAAACTTTGCAGTATTTGTGGAAAGACTGGAGAGAAATTTTGTCAGTTCATATTTCTCACTTAATTACTTGCATTTGAACCAACATACAAACATGTGACCAATTTTTATGCATACTTGCCTAGTTACATACACTTGAACCAACACACACACTGAAGCTTCGTTAAACTTCAGTGTTCAAAGTTCTAAAAAAATTGTAATGGAGCTCTTCAGTCAAAATAAAAACACAAAAAATGAATGTATTGTGAGAAAATGTACCCCAAATGCATGTATTAGAAGAGTTCACATTTAACAGTGCATTATTTTAGGAAACTTACTTGCAAAAAACTTACTGGGGAAAATAATATTCATGAATTAAGGGAAATGCAGAGAAAACTGCTGGCTCTGTTGCATGTTTCTCCTGAAATTCATGTGAGGTTTTATAGACCTGTTGTCAAAAATGGGATGTGACACACTTTAAAATTGGAAAAATTCTCAATTAGGAAAATTTAAAATATGACAAATAAAAAACTGAAATTAATGGAATAATCTATTTCTATTATGAATAATCTCATTTCAGAATATGTCTGCATAACTCTAATGTTTCTAATTAGATCTAAATAAAAATATTTTTGTGAGGAGAATTTCCCACTATCTCTGATGGGCCTTTGGACCATCTGCCCCATCTTATTTGCTCTAGGACAGTGATGGCGAACCTTGGCACTCCAGCTGTTCTTGAACTTCAATTCCCAGAAGCCTTGATCGACAGGAATGCTGACTTGGGCTTCTGGTAATTGAACTCCAAGAATACCTGGCGTGCCAAGGTTTGCCATCACAGCTCTAGGAGGACTACATAACAGAGCCTGCAGGAGACATAGACAGAAACACCTGAGATGCAGGTGGTTAGATGCAGCAAAGCAGGAAACAAGAAGAGATAAAGCTGAAGTCAAAGCATGGATTGCACTGTGTTGCAGATGCACACAAATGTCTTATGGGAATCCTGGATCAGTGAGTGGGTGAGTCTGGCAAGCGGACAAGGATGTAAGGCTGGCATGCCCATCTTTGTCTTACTGAAACCACCAGATGATTGCCAATGGCTACTCCTGAGGACTCACCCACAGGTGCCGATACCCACCCAGCAAAGATGCTCACAATGCTGTCACCAGTGCATGCACCTCTCACTGTTCACACAAGTGCTGTAGAAGGCCTTCCATTGCAGTAAATGATCCTCCATCTAAGACTATCATCCTTCCTTGAAGGAGATTGTGGAGCAGAGGCTAGTGAGAAAACTCAATTCCAACAGAAAACAGCAGGATTGGAACTAGTGAGAATTGAGCCCCAGCATCGAAGAACTGACGGACTGGGTGCCAAGTGCAAGAAGCTGCTTCCTTTTGCTAGACCAGCAAACTTGGGTCTCCAGATGTTCATGGACTTCATTTCCCAGAAACCCTGATCAACAGGTGTTTTTTGGTCAGTTCTGATTTATGGTTAGCCTTTCCAGGGTTTTGTAGGTAGATAATATGCATAAGTGGTTTATCATTTCCTTTTACTGGAATGCCTTGGGACTATGCTGCTTGCCCATGACTGCACAGACTGGCTCTTTTGGAATGCACAATGGGAAATAGAACTCCCAATCTCTGGCTCTATAGCCAGATACCCAAACCACTGAATTATCTAGCCAGCCTAAGATTCTCAGCCATTATAATATTTACAGGACTGTTTTTTTCTTAGAACCATTTATTTGATTTCAGTGTATAAATCTGAAAATAAAAAAGATCAAAATAATCAAAATTTTAAAAGAAAATAATATATCAGTGTCTTAATGGTCCTCATATACTCTGATAACCTTTCTTTTATAGACTAGATTTAAATTCTACAAAGTATAAAGCTCATTAATTTATCTTATTTAAAAGTGTATTTAATCTTTCTAGTTTCTGAAAGCTATTTGCTCCTTTACAAGACTGTGCTTTTCTGTGAAATATATATTTTACCTAAAAATTAAATCCTACCACAAAGAACAGACAATTTCTTTTCATATGCAAAATTTTAACAATCAAAGACAAAATCTCTGGTGTACAGGTTTGAGAACATCTGTCTCCATTTTCTTCACATTTAGATTTAATTAGCTCAGGGCAAATTTGGATTACTAATGAGACTAAGCCATCAAGTTCAGTTGTAATTTTTCCTATCTCCTCCCTATTTCTTTGTATAATTATTTACTGCAAACTGTTTCGTGGTTCTTAATTGTCAGTGGGCAAAAATATTAAGATGCAGTTGTTCCTACATCTTGGCATTTCAATATATAAAATTCTTCATCTCATACAAGATAAGACAAATCAATAAACAAAAGGAAAACTCCACTTTGTCCCAATACAGACATTACTCTTAACTGTGGTTCTTTTCCCTGAAAACTTTACATAATGGTAATCATGATTAAGGGCTGACTGGAACCAGAATGCTGCTTTCATACCAGAAGGAGAATGTAAAGAAACTTCCACATGATAAGACTAAAGAAATTTTGCAGGTGATTTCCTAGAGAGCACTGTCATTGGTTCTCTTCCTATGATCTGCTAGATCCAAAGCCCTCCACACCCTGGGTTTAGATCCTTCTCTTATGCCAATCTAACACAGGTATAGTTACTAGTATTCCCATAGGAACCTATAGTAATTTTTTAAAAAGTTCAGCAAAGTTTGCTTTGTTTTCCTCTGCTCTGCTTTAGAAAAGACAACTAAGCCCACTCTCACTATCTGCTGTGGCCAACAAAAGCTTGAACGGGGTTAGAAAGGGTGTACAATCTTACTTTTTTTTTTCTCCCTTCACATTGACTCTACTTTTAATATGCCTTGTAAGTTGCTCCTTTTGGCTATCAGTGCCATTCATAAAGAATTATTTCTCCTGTGATGCATTTGTTTTGAAATGCCTCCATTCTGTGTTCCTCTTGTCAAAGCAGTATTTAGTAATCTTGACAGCATGTGCTTGTTTCAAGAGTCTCAGTGATTTCCTGTTCAGCTGAAGCAGATGTCAGTCAATTTCTCACAATATGTGAAAGATGAAAGATTGGATCTTTACGATTAAGTAGACTCTTGGTGAAAGCAAGATGCATCAGTATTTTTGGAGGCTAAATTAGGAGAGGAGAGTGGTCCATAAATCTGCTGGGAGGTAATTAGGGTTGCAAGGAACAACAGGGTAGCAAGGTTATTACTGGAGAGAAGACCTTTAGCAGGTTAATTGGCTGAAGACCACAATGCAGAAGTCCTCAAACATCATATCCTGCGAACATTTCAACTCAAAAGCCTCTGAAATGGCTGCCATTCTAAGGTCAATGTGTCAGACAACAGGTCTTGTTCCAACTAGCAATTATTTTAATTCTTATTCCAGGATGTAAATTATGCAACTCAGGCTTGCAGCTTGTGAAAGATCAAGTGTATTTTTGACCACAGCAAAGAGAGAAGAAACAGTGAATATTTTAAAAGTGCAAATTAGTCGGAAAGCAAGTGGGCTTCTCTAATGAAAAGGCCAAATCTTTCTTATTGTGACCAGTCTTGTGCTCTGTACATGAGGTTGAATAAGATCAAAGCCACCTACTTATATGAAGAGGGAGGCCATTCCTTCAGGTGGCAGAAGTGGGAAGAGAGTAATGATATCCCCCAACTGTACCTCTTGAGCTCCTTTCCCCATGCCATTTCCTCTTTTGGAAGGATGTAACTGTACATACCCCCCACACTGCACTGGACCTTCTGAATTAGCCCGCTGCTTTCAGGTTGGAGGAATGGCAATGAAAAGTATTTGTTTGTCTGTGGTTATAAAGGACGGGCAGATCAGCCCGGTGACATTCCCCTGTAATTCCAGGACCAAAACTTGAGGCAGGGGATGGGACCTTTTGATGTGACAGACCTATGTGAAAAAGAAGTATGAGAGAAACAGAATTTTCTGCATTGCCTCCACACACCTTCATACTGCATTGGGGAGCCCTGGCACCAGTTGAGTGCAGGGGAACACAAGGCACTGCACACAATAAAACTTTCTCCTTCTGCATTGCTGACCCTAAGGTTTGTCACCATATGTGGAAACCTGGGAAGCACAACAACTCAAGACTTTGGTCAGCACCCTGTTACCTAGCAACACTGAGTGCTAACGTTTCAAATGCTAGTTCAGTTCATTTTTGACATGTGCACACCATTTGGCTTGCCTTTGGCAGCCAGATGTTTTTGGGTGGCCTTGCATATGATTCAGCTTGCATTTATCTGGTGTTATCTTTCCACATCAAAAGCCTGAGAATACATTTCAGCCATCTTAAGAGGGAATGAAGACTAGAATGAGGATTTCAGTTTGAAAATGAAATTTATTTGTGTAGCAGTGGTCTAACCTTTCACATTTTTGCTGTTGCGGCATTGACTAAATAGAGCCTCAACTGATGTCATCTTCATACCTTTCTTGTGAGTCAAAAGGAAACTTTAGATTTTTTTTCTTTACCCAAAATATTTGTGTGGCTTTTAAAACATAACTATGGATAGATATAGGTCATCCTGCACAAACCAGTCCAAATCCTGATGTAACTCTTGACACAATATAAGAGTATGCATACAAGTAAACAGGAACAGACCACATTTCCTCTCCTTTTATACTCATATGAATACTTACCTCTTTGTGTGTGTGTATTTTAAGGAGATTTTAGAAGATAGGATATTTATTCCAAAACTGAAGGATTTAGTTACTCTGGCAAGAAAAGAAAATGCAGAAAGCTTCTGGATGTGCAGACAGGCACCAGAGACTCACTTTCTTATGAACAGCAAAAAGGTGGCTTCCTGATTTTTTTAAAGAAAGGATTTTATTGTTATCAATTTTGTGACGATCAATGTCACTACAGAAGAATAAGCAAATGGGAAAAAGAAGCTGGAGTTTTGTCAATTTTGTTTTGCTTCACTAAAGGGTTTTTTAAAAGTAGGAGGGAAACCTGTGGGAATATGTATAACTGCAATCTATCTGGAATTCAAAAGTCAATGTCTCCCTTGCTCAAAAGCCAGATGTATATGACTCTGCAGGGTGGTGATCATCTCCATTTACAGCCAAAGAGTCAGTGCTGTCTGTGTTTGCAGACATTTCCATGGTCATGTGGTAGGCATGACTAGACGCCAAAGCAGTATCTATTTATCTACTGGCAATTTCTTGCTTTTGAACTGCTTGGTTGGCTGGAGTGGAACAGATGATGGGAGCTCACTCCATTGCACAGCACTCAGGTCTCAAACTGCTGACCTGCCGATCATCAAGCTCAGTGACTTTCCAAGTTTTCTTGTTATTGCATACTCAGAAATGATTTTATTGCTCCCCTTTTCCTACAGAGTTTCCTGGGACTGTGGAGCTTGCCCAAGGCAAAAGAGGCCAACTCTTCTCTTGGATATGCAGTGGCGAATCAAACTCTCAACTTATGGCTTTGCAGCCAGGTATGCAGTGGCTCAAGTGGCCAAGATCCTGACTGGAAGGTGGCAGGTCAGCAGTTCAATTCCCGAGTACTGCAGGACGGAATGAGTTCCTGTCTTTGTCCCAGGTCCTGCCAAACTAGCAGTTTGAAAGCAAGAAATTGCAAAAAGATAAATAGGGACCACTTTGGTGAGAAGGTAAACAGCGTTCTGTGAGCTCCGGTGTCTAGTCATGCCTGCCACATGACCATGGAAACGTCTGCAGACACAGACAGCACTGGCTCTTTGGCTTTGAAACAGAGATGAGCACTGAACCCTAGAGTTGTATACGACTGGCTTTAGAGCAAGGGTGACCTTTACCTTACTATTTAACTTGCTCAGCTATCATTCCAGCAAGTGGTATTTAGATATTGCTAAAAAGTATAGAAGGGACTGTGGAGGCTTAGTGGTTAAGGCACTGAACTTGATGACTGGAAGGTAGGCAGGTTAGCAGTTTGAGCCATGAGTGCTGTACAATGGAGTAAGCTTTTGTCTCTGTCCCAGCTCCTACCAACCTAGCAGTTCGCAAGCAAGAAATTGCAAGTAGATAAATAGATACTACTTTGGTTGGAAGATAAACAGTGTTCCATGCACTCCAGTGTCTAGGCATGCCTGCCACATGTCGATAGAAACATCTGCAGATGCAGAGAGCTCTGGCTCTTTGGCTGTAAACAGAAATGAACAATGAACCCTAGAATTGGATATGACTGGCTTTCAAACAAAGGCGACCGTTATCTTTTAAATAGGTACTGCTACAGTGGAAATGTAAATAGCATTCTGTGCACTCTGGTTTTTAGTCACACCTGCCACATGTCCAGTACTGGTGGTGGCTGCTACTCATAAAGTTTTAAATTGAGGGTTTTTTTTAGGAATGCTTTTAAGAGTGTTTTATTGTGGTTGTTTATGAATTGTGAGCCACCCTGGGTCACCTGGTGAGAAGGCATCTCAGAAAACAAAACAAAATAAAATAAACAAAATAAAATAAAATAAAAAACACAGTAGCACTTTAAAGACTAACTGCTATATTTTTTATTGTTAGCTTTCGTGGATCAAGTCCACTTCATCAGACAAGGAATGAAACTTACAGGCATGCTCTTTATATAAGTTTGTATATATATAAGTCTGTAAGTTTCATTCCTTATCTGATGAAGTGGACTTGATCCACGAAAGCTAACAATAAAAATGAACCACAGACTAACACGGCTACTATTCCAAAAAACTCGGTGAGAAGGGAGGTTGATAAGTATGAATAATAAATAAATAAATAAATAAATAAAATATCCAAGCATACATTTTTCCTCAGTTGATGGATGTGTCTCTGGTGACTCAATAAACCAATCCTGGCATGAAACATGCGACCACACACATTACATTGAATAGATGGTGGAGGGCATAGTTGAGTTTGATGAAGCTTCTGTGCTTGTCACTTAGCCTCTTCATGTCTGCAGCATTCTCCTTCAAAGTGATCAGTAGCGGCAGAGATGCACTTTGGCTATAAATAGAGTTGAGCACTGAACCTTTGAATCAGATATGACTGGCTTTTGAGCAAGGGCAACCTTTATCTTTACCTAGAACATATAGATGCAAGTTTGTCAATTGGTTTTGTAAATTTAAGACCATCTGTCTTTCACTTCCAGAAAATTTCACTAACCCCAGAATCCTCCTGAACTAGAGAAAAGGGAATAAGCTGACAGTTTACTCCAACTCCCCAACTCACCTTTTCAATGAATTGTATGTGATAGGAATTAGGGGTTCATTATTTTTATGTGCCATCAAGTTGAAACCAAGTTATAGCAAGATGCACTGAGGAGCATCTTATGTTGGCAAGAGGAAATGCTGTTGAAGTGGCCCAATATTGGGCAGATGTCATCTAGCCCCTTTTAATTATACAGTAATACCCCGGATAACGATTGTACCTGATAGCACTAAAACCGCATAACGTTTCAAGGTTTTCGGAAAAATCTTGCATCGGATAACGCGATTTTTAGCGTTATCTGGTACAAGCGTGTGCGTGGGGGGGAGTTGGATTGGGTAGAACATCAACCCAATCCAACCCCCTCCCCAGCGCCCACCTGCCATTCCCCAGACGCTACTGCAGGGTTCCTTCTGCTTACCTTCCTTTCCTTCTCCGACTCCCAGCTGATTGCAAAAGGCTTGGTTTTTTTTTAAACTGCAGGGAAGGGGGGGAGAGAAAGGAGTTTCTTTCCATGCTTCTTGCTTTACTTCCTGAATTGAAAAAAATACAGAGATGTGATTGGTTCTCTAGATCAGCTGATCTAGAGAACCAATCACATCTCTGTATTTTCCCCCTTTCCTGTTTGATTGGTTCTCTAGATCAGCTGATCTAGAGACCCAATCACATCTCTGTATTTTTTTCAATTCAGGAAGTAAAGCAAGAAGTGTGGAAAGAAACTCCTTTCTCTTCCCCCCCTTCCCTTCAGTTTTAAAAAACCAAGCCTTTTGCAATCAGCTGGGAGTCAGAAAAGGAAAGGAAGGTAAGCAGAAGGAACCCTGCAGTAGCGTCAGAATGGCACTTTCCCCAACCCAACTGCAGTCGCATGGGGGTGGCTTTAAAAGGTAGGGAGGTCTCTTTATTTCCCTGCCTGCCTTTAAAGCGGTTTGTCCCTGAAGTCAGGGCTTTATTTTTCGCGTTGTTGGATGCATGTATCGGACAACACTAAAAACCGGATAACATCATGACTTGTGGAACCAAGTCATAACGTTATCCGTGGTATTACTGTATTTAATTTTTAGGTGTGTTAATTTTAGCCTTGTATGTTATTATATGCTGGTGGTGCATCTGACACAAAAAGGAAGGCTTTTAAGGTAAATCCCGGCAAGACTGAGTGGCTGTGGGTAAGGGGTCCTGTGTTAACCCGGGAGCTGCCATCTTTGGTTCTGGATGGGGCAGTCCTGCCCCAAACAGACCCAGTGCATAACCTGGGTGTCCTCCTGGACTCAGGGCTACTGTTTGAAGAACAGGTGGCAGCCATGGCCAGGAGGGCTTTTGCACAACTTCGTGTAATTTGCCAGTTACGCCCACTCCTGGACCGGGACGCTCTGCTTATGTTCACACATGCGTTGGTCACCTCCAGACTTGATTATTACAACGCGCTCTACATGGGGCTGCCCCTGATGACCATCCGGAGACTCCAGCTGGTCCAAAATGCGGCGGCCGGGTAGTGGTGGGGTGTGGGCGTTATGCTAGGGCGGCCAATTCTCCGGCATTCTGCGCGGCAATCTCATTTAGGGAGGGGGAATTTCTACTTACCATTGTTTCGAAAATGGTACCGGACCTCCCCCGTTGCGTCACAGAAGCACAGGTTTCAACTCCGACCGGCAGGCAGTTAAAGAGAAACGGAGCCGAAAAGGCTCCAATAAACTGCGCATGCGCAGAAACCCAATCTGGCACCAAACTGGGTTTCTGCGCAGGTGCAGTTTATTGGAGCCTTTTCGGCTCCGTTTCTCTTTAACTGTCTGCCGGTCGGAGTGGAAACCGGTTGGCCGCCGTACGTTATGCTCATGCTTCACCGCTGCTCCGGGAGTTGCATTGGTTGCCAGTATGTCTCCGGGTGCAATTCAAGGTGCTGGTTATTACCTTTAAAGCCCTATATGGTAGTGGGCCAGGATACCTAAGAGACCGCGTCACCCCAAGAACATCTGTCCGTCCCACCAGGGCGGATCGGAGAGGCTCCCTTGTTATTCCCTTGTTATTCCTTCGGCGAGGGAGGCGCACCTCGCCTGCACCGGGAGGAGAGCCTTCTCTGTGTCCGCCCCGGCCCTCTGGAACCTCCTACCCACCGAACTGCGCCTTCAGACAGAGCTCCTACCCTTCCGGAAGGGCTTAAAAACCTGGCTGGCAGGACAGGTTTGGGGACCCGGGAACGAGGGTTCTCTTACCAGATGGCTTAATTAATGGATTGCCACCTCTGAGTCTGAATGTCGGACTATGTATTGTTTTTAATTTTTGTTGCTAACTTTTGATGACTTTTTAACTTTTTGATGTTTTTATTGATGGGGATTGTTTTATGTTTTTATTTTTTTATTTTATGTGATGTAAGCCACTCAGAGTTGGGTTCTCCCGATTGGGGCGGGGTAACAAATGCAATAAATAATAATAATAATAATAATCAGATAGTCAAGAGATGATTTTAAAAGATCAACAACCTCAGTCATCCTTCCATGGCAGAGCCAGACATATCGACTCATTCTCCACCTTTGGCTAAGAAAGCAAAGAGAAATAGGGGACATAGGAGTAGTGTGGACCTGATGTAGGCAATGCTTCATTTGATCAAGTGGACCAGCATTTGCTACATAAAATGCTGGAGGAAGATTTGCCAGATAGTGTGTTACCAGGAGGAAGCTGACATCTGTGGATCCATACATTAACATCCTCCTCTTTATTGGTTCAAATGCAGTTAGAGAATAGTTGAGTCAGCACTGGTGTTTCAAAACTGGCCTGGTGTTTTATAAATACAGAAACAAATTAGATCTGTTTGTATTTGGCAGGCAGCCAAGCAAAGAAAAGTGTATGCATTTTAACAGATGAAGTCTGGAGGGTCTGTAATGGAAGGTCAACATTTGAGATTAGAAGTACAACATTAGTGATTCAAGCAGAGTCTAGAAGTGAGTCCCTCTCCCCTTCAAACTTTTCAATATGGAAAGAAGTGATCTTGACTTGCACTAGGGTATAAAAGAGGTTTCCAAACAGGTGAAGCTTTGTCTGTCTAATTGAACATACCACTTTGGATCAAAAGAGAATTAAACGTAAGAAAACTATCAGAAGGAAAGTTCATTATCCTGTCTTTTCCTGTGCAGTCCTTTGCAACCTCCAGAATACCAATCCATGGGCTTAGGGTGGTCTTCTTTAGAAATATAGGGTGAGATAGGGTAGGGACCTCAGAGAGGGAGAAAATGGAAAACATACCTTCTGTAAACCACTTCTTGTTAACATATCTTTGTATTGAAGCTTGATTTTAGATAACTTTCTCTTAGCTGAATGGGTGGGATACACAGAAAGAGCCTCCTCAAATACTGTGATATTTTTGAACCACAATTGGGTGTACCCTGGTAATGTCAACCTTGTGTTGCTGGATAATCTTTCTCACACTAGGTCAGGTGAAAGGAACTGCAGAATGAACTCACCAAAGGTGGCTTCATTTTGGCAGTTTCATATCTGGCTTAGACACAGGAGAAGAAAAAAGGGGAATGGCTGGCCCTGCTCCAAGCTTAGAACTTTTGAAAAGTTGGGACTAAAATTCTCAGAATCTATTAGCCACTCTGGCTCTTCCACCTAGTTATGAGAGAGACAGATTTGCTAAGGGATTCTGGGGGTTATATTTTAAAAATATTACCAAGCTCTGCTCTTTTGATATCACTTAGGAGCCCCCCCCCCCTTCTACAGAGAAACATCTGAGGCAATGAAGAGTTGGACAACTTAAAATCACAGACTACATCCTGTCCATGATTTTGGGCGTGGTGTGGCTTACTTCTGAGAAGAAAAAGGAATGTTTGTTCCCTTTACTTCTTTAAGTTAGTTGTTTTTGGATCCATAACCCATACCACTGTTTCATCAGTTTGTTCAAATATTTAACCATATTGAAGAATATCCATCTAATGCCACATCATTTCTATCCACCCTCCTCAAAGCATACAGAACTGCACCTTGTCCTGGGGGGGGGGGAGAGCTCATTTGTCACCCCCAGCCAGCACTATCCCAGCATGGTTTGATATGGATTTCCAAATGATGTTTTTCCTTTCCCCATTTACAGGCTTATTTGGTTTGTTGAAGGTTGAATGTAAGATACCAGAAGTGCAGGTTTTTGAATTACTAAAAGAAACACATTTCAAATGCTGCTTTTCCCCTCCCAGCAACAGAGTGTGAAAAGATGAAGACACCTGTTAACATGTTGATTGCTCCTAGTGCCATTTTAAATTAGTTTTCTGTTCCTCCTCATATGGTTTCCCATCACATTTAAATAAATTAAAGTTCAATTATCTGGAAGACATGACTCTTCGGGAGGGAAGGTTGATTGATCAATAAGAATCACTCTGAAATTTTTGTCAGGTTGCCCGTGTAGGAGTCCTAGAAGCAACAGTTATTGCAACCTAAATCTGCTGTTTCCTAATATGCACAGTTTCCGCTAGCCTGTGGCAAAGACAATGCTTTTGAAAATGGCCAATGAAAGCAGAGAACTATCTTTTGAGACTTCCTTGTGAGTCATACTTTTTCAGATTGCTTGTCATCAGGAATTGCTGTATATTGTTGACATACACAGGAACTGAATCCCATCGGTAAAGAAATACATGGACATAAACAGGAAGAGCAGCTTCCTATGTAGCTGCTTTTATTCTGAAGAGCATAACGTCTCTCTTTAGTGATTAATAATCACTGATTATTTCTGGCACAAAAAACACTGAACATTTTAGTTCTCAATAACAGAAGCATGACTGAAAGTGATCCCAAGTCCAAGCCCCGATAAAGTGGGGAATCCACAGCTAAAATATCTCTGACAGATGGTCATCTGAAAATTGTTTTTAAAACCTCCAAGGTAATATATTACAGAGAAGGGAAGCATATACAGTGGTACCTCATACAATGATTTTAATCCATTCCATGGGGCTTGTTTTTGTATGAAACAATTACTATATGATGAATGCATCGTATAGCGATTTTCCCTATAGGATGCATTGTACAACGAATTTTTTTGTTAAGTGGTTTTTCCCATTAAAAAAATGTTGTATGATTATTCATTCATTCATTCATTCATTCATTCATTTTATCACATTTGTATGCTACCCTACTTGCAAAGCAACTCAGGGCAGCTAACACAATAGAGGGAAATTGTTATGTGGGACACCTCCCCCCCCCCAAAAAAAAAAACATCCCCTAATTGTTATGCGATTTCGTTGCTATACGGGGAAGTGCTACCACTTGCAGACTTCACCATCCACTATCATGCTAGCTAGCAGATTCTGGGAGCTGAAGTCACAGAGCAAATTTTCAAATGCTGGTAACATGTAGCACAGTGGTCTATCCTTATTTATGATCACCCTGGGAACTTTATATTTGTATTGCTCACTTCTGTTTTGGCAAGAACAACAAATTGGCCTGGTGGGAATAGACTTGTCTGGAAGTCCTACAAATCTGGCTTTTCTGGAAATGGGTTATTCCCTGGCACTTTTGAATATCAGACCTTGTCTTTTTGTATGTTCACCACCTCCTGCTCTGAAGCCAGACAAGAATACAAGATTCCTCAGAAGTTGTTTGATTCACACAAAGCAAGCCCACACTGCCGTTCAATCCTGGCAACTCTTGTTCTTTGTCGTCTTTCGTTTCTGCACAGAAATGGCCCAACAACTTGCACATCTCTCTTAATGCTTTTGTCAGGGAACACTGAGTAACTCCCCAAGGCAACATAAACATAAAAATCCTCATTATGTACCAATCCCCCAGAGATCCTCCCCACTTTGGGGAAGATATGTAAAGCATTATTGGGAAGCTGAGCTATGAATAACTTAACAGGATGAGAGGCTGGAAGGATGATATCACATTTTTCTGCTCTGATCATATCAGAGAATCTTTAACATATTCCACAGTGAACTGCTTTGAATAGTTTCTGTGTGTCATATCTAAGAATCTCCTCTATAATCTAGCTAAATGAGAGAATTTTGATTCCAAAAGATCAAGATCAAAGGATTCGGGTTTAACCAGAGTTATCCTAGTACTTGAGATGAAAAATCCAAACAGCATCCTTATACTAGATGCTGTAGTCCATTTGGACATGGATGAAGAATTCCGCTTCCTTCAGTCTTAAATCATTAAGACATTATGGGAGCCATTGTCTCCCACAAAGTCACAGGTCTCCCATTCCTTTCCCCAGAAAGTTCACAAAGAACAGCACTACTGTATATCAGGGTTTTCACATTATTCCAATCATTTTAACACAATTTTGAACAGGGAAATATTTCAGTTAATTCTTCTTGTGTGCTGTATCTCTCTCTTTCTCTCTCTGTCCCCCACTCTGCTGCCCATAATATAATCCAGTATATTCTAAGTGTGATACCTGTCTCTCCTTACCTGTTGGCAGTAAAGCTACTTCCAGAGGAATGAAAGGAAAATTCCTGTATTTAATTCATGGCTACTTTTTGCCCACAGGAATGACTCTATGAAGTTTGAGTTGGATGGGCAGAGCTTGGGAAAGTTAAATGTTTTGGATTACAGTTGCCAGAGTATCTGGGAATATCTAAAAATATATATCTTTATATGGACCTGTGAATGAATTGCCTGAAAAGTTTAACTCAAATAGTCACAACCAATTTTTCCAACACTGCTATCAAAGTAGGATTCTGGAGACTGAAGTCTAGAGAATGAGGGAATGGGCCCTCCCTTGTTTCTGTAGAATAATACCTCTCCCTATATCTTAAATATCCTAAATTGAACAGTTATTTCCAACATGAAAATTCCTACCAAAGTTCACTGGAAAGTTCCAAAGGTTTCTTTGAAAAATGCAGCAGGACCTTTCACAAGATTTGCAATTTACTCTGTCCTTGTGGTAGCTCAAATGAATCCCTTAACAGCCCCAGTGAGTCAATGAACAGAAAAGCCCTTTTAGTAAACCTGGGTGTAATCAGCCCTCAGAAGAACCATGGTGTCCATTGTGCCAAGAGCCAGGATTTTTGTAAGGCTAAAATTATGCACAGTAATTGCCTATCCAGCTTATTCAAGTCTGCAGCATATTACAAATTCCCAGAGTATGAATTTACTTAAACAGATAACATAATTGGAGAGTTTCTAAACTAGAGTTTATAGGTCTTTTAAACTTTTCCCAGTGGCACCATAAAATTAATAAAAAGAAGAATGCTGTGATTCTCTTCTACACAGTGAAATTAGCATTAATGGAAAGGATTCTACACGAAAAGCCTGTATTTATTAGAATCACTAAAACCTGGCCAGTTGTAAACCAGCATTTTCAGTAAACCCAGGAGTATTCTGCAATGCTACTGCAGTAAGCAACAGACTATAAACAGTAGCCATCTAACAGTAGCCTACAAGCACAGTTGTGCACAACCCTCATTGAAATGAATGGAAACTATTCAAGAGCAGGACAGTGCCCTTTACTATCAAATTTTGTTTCTTGGATAGGCAACCTAGTTGAGAATTTACCCAAGTAGGTTTGTTTGGATTCTTCTGAATACCCAAATAGCTAGCTATCTTGCAAAGAGAGTGAAAGATTATCTCTTGCTGCCTTGTGGCTAGACCAGGAATTCTCAACCTGCAACCCACAGGCCGGATATGGCCTATTTCATGTGGACGTGACACCATTTCATGTGCCCCCCCCCCAACTGCCTCCAGCACACCAGGAAATGCCATGTGATGGAGGAAGGGCAAAATGGCCATCTGGCCGCTGAAGCTGTCTGAGGGAGTGTGACCCAGACCCTGGCTTAAAAAGGTTGAGAATTCCTGGACAAGATGGTTAAACTAAGCCATCTTTTTGGAAATAAATCCTTTAGCCTGCTGCTCCAAAAGGCAAAATTATCTAATCAAATTCTGGCAATTATTTTGGTATATCTGACTGAGTCAAGATTACCCTGATCTATCCCAAGTCATGAGAAACAATGTTCATATTAAGCTGTAGATCAAGTTGTTTCACAGGAATCTCAATAAGCATCGTAAAATATAGACAAAATTTCCAGATGTAAATCCAAACAAGAAAGAGCCCTGCTAGACAAAACCAAAGGTCCAGTATCCAACAGTGGGGACTCACCAAAGAATAGAATAGATCATTGGTTCATTGTTTTCAATATTAATCTGTAATCCTCATTGTTTCATTTTTCATTTGTTTTGCAATGAATTCCATTTGCATTATACTGAATTGTGGTTTTTCAATATTTTTATTTAATTTTGCACTGATTTTAATGAGAACAAATGTTGCTCTTCTTCTGCCTTTAGCACTGGGTTTTCAACCCAATCAGCACAATAGTTTTAGATATTCTGCTACTTTTCCAGATAATCGAACCGATATAATTTCTGAAGATATTTAGACATATCATGACTGTGAGCTAAACTCATATAGGGAAAACAGACAAGCAGGGAAGAGTCAATAAGAAATGGATTTAAAATGCTCCGAGAACTATAACATGTTTGAGAAGCTGGAATTACATTTCTGTCAAAATGGTAAAGAATCAATACAGGTAAAACCAAACTCCCTGCCTTTCTGTTTTGCATTTCCACAGATAGTTACTTTAAAGATTGGAATTTCTTTAAGGAAAGAACACTTTCCAAATTATTGGATACCTTTGTAGAACTGTGTTCCATTTAAGACAAGACACTGTTTAATGCAGTGTTTCCCAACCTTTTGGTTTTTGAACTTCAATTCCCAGAAGCCTACGTCAATTCCCCAAAGCACTAATCAGCCAATGTACTGACATTTGTTGTTCAGTCGCACAGTCAATTCCGACCCTTTGCGACCCCATGGACCATTGTCCGCCAGGCACTTCTGTCCTCCACCATCCTCCTCAACTCGCTCAGCTCTGTGCCCAATGTGTCTACAATAGCCATCTCATTTTTGGCTGCCCCCTTCTTCTTTTGTCCTCCACCCTTCCCAGCATCAAGGCCTTCTCAAGCGAATCCTCTCTTCTCATTTGATGTCCAAAGTACTTTAGCTTCATCTTTACTATTTGACTTTCTAAGGAGCAGTCAGGATTAATTCCTTCTAATTAAAGTCCACCTGTGGGTCCCGGGGCCCACATTGGAAACCACTGGTTTAATGTCAAATATTTTAAAATTCCTGTTCTCTATCTCATTCCCACAAAATGTCCTGATTGTTGTTATTAGGAGAAATAAAAATGAAATGAAATATGTGACATAAATGGCAGTGAATGTATGAATGTCTACCTCACTAACCACTGGGAAGGAGGAAATGTTCACTCCCCTCTCGCTTTGCTGATCAGTTTTCCCTAGTCATTCAGAAAAATATAAAGAAAATGGTCTGACAATTAGTTTCTATGGAAACACTGCAGTAATACTAACACTACTTTGTCCAGTCCAACAATAACAATATTCCCTGGGCTTTACATGTAATCAACATATAGCAGCTATTTCATTTTCTTGGGCATGTATTGTTTCCTGGGACATATCTTTTGACCCTTTTTACAGATACATCTTCAGTCTGTGTTTGATTTTTCTTGGGTTTCATTCCTTTAACTTTTCATCCATGTGCCACCAGTAGTAAAGTGCTGGCTTGGCTACAAGAGAATGAAAATGTTTTTGTTTTCGGGGGGGGGGGGGGTATTGCCCCATCAAGGATTTGGCAGGTGGGAGAAGACAAGAAATTTAAAGGCACATGAAATACCCAATTTGTCTGCCTTATGTTAGTTTTAACACTGTAATTTTACAGCTGTACAGTTAACACTACAAGTCACTGTTCCTTCTGAGTGTTATTCATAGTTCTGTGTGCATTCAATTGTTTTAATTTTAAACATTTTAATCAAAGTTAAGAGTGGGATGCATTAATTACTAATAGAAGAAAACAGAAGCTACTAAAAATGTATTCAATAACCCCAGAGATAGCCTCACACATGCCGTTCTGTTTTGTTAATTATTAAAATAAACATACTAATCAACAAAACAAAAATATAATAACACATTAACAACTACAATAATAAGATTATATACATCATATAAGTACACTCCACTACCTATGGGATATTATACCTTTAGTTTATCATCAATATAAAATGTTATTTTATATATATATATTTGTCCCATCTGTCCAAAAGGTTATATATTTTTGTCCCAGGTTTGTTCCGCTTGCTTCAACTAAGACATACCCAATAACATACTGAATTCTGTTTTTAAGGATCCTTCCATTCTTTTTGGAGAAAGAGAATAGGCATGGAATATCCAGACCTTGGAAATGGTACCTTTTTTGGACTACAACTCTATCGGGGAATTCTAGGAACTCTAGTCCCAAAAAGTAACATTTCTAGCCTCTGGGAATTTCATGTTCATGTAACCCGTGTTGCTATTCTCTTATTGGCTTTGGTAATATGGCTGTTCAAAGCACCACTGTTTGTGAGCATGGAAAAGCTGAGCTAATTTGCACAGTCAGGTAGGGTTCAAAGTAGGAGTTCCCAACCTTTTCCTGACAGGGTCCTGACCATACCCCCTTAGTCAGCTGAGAGGCTGGTCACATGGTTCTTCTTGGTGGCGATAGCAGCAGCATGTGCATTTGCGCTGTGTTTCCAGGCGTTTTTCCCATCTCCATCACTTCCCTTGGAGAAAGGAGCAAGGGAGGAATATTTTTGTGCCATTTTTGAATTTTTGCCACATTTTTGCAGTGTTTTGCTACAATGATTTCATCCATAGTTCAAAGGTAAGAAAAGTAAGTGTCATAACATTTTGGGAACAGAAAAAATGTAGCTAAAAACCCATGATTAGTAAATGCCATTTGGTGAATCCATATACAGTAAATGTTACCATTTTTGTGATTTGGTTGTTTAACATCTTATACATTATTTTGCTTTAAATATCCAACAAAAATGGTATAGAACTGTATCCCACTGACTAGTCATACAGTCTCAGAGCTATTGGATTTATGTATCCTCTGAAACAGTGGGCTGCACTCTGTGAAAGCTTATGGCAGGGGTTCCCAAACATTTTGGGCCATGGACTTATCACATGGTTCAGGGGTGTCTAAACTACAGCGTGGGAGTCAGATATGCCCCCCCTGCCAATTCATCCCATCCCACACCACCCTAGTTGTTCCCAGAAGCATGTACAGGAGCATTTTATTTCTGCTTCTGGGAGTAATGAGGGTGGCACAGGTCAGATGACTTGGCGTCAAGGGTCGGACCTGGCCCCCAGGCCGTAGTTTGGGCACCCAAACAAGTGATGAACCACTGTTGGCCAGCGAGTTCCCACCGGCCGTGGATGCAGCAAGACATATCTTAAGCAAGAAATAACCAACCGTCAGGGTTTAAGAGCCTCTGCTCTGAGCGGCTGGAGCACTGCCACACCCCTGGGCCATGCCCAACGGCTGGGGTTTAAGAGCCGCTGCTCCAGGCAGCTGGAGCGTCACCACGACCCTGGGCCACCCCCAATGCAATGGCTGGGGCTGAAGAGCCACCACTCCGGGCAGCTTGACCACTACCACAACCCCAAGCCACACCCAATGGCCGGGGTTGTGTTGTATTGGTGCCAGGACTTGGTCCTTGTGGAGGGGGCTGAACATCACCTCCCTGGTCAACTCGGCCAGCCTAGCCCTGGACTGTTTGCGGCTTTTCTGAAACCTTTGTACCTTGGATGACCGGCATTTTATTGCAAATGTTATTATGAATGTTTTTATTGTAATTTTATTGTGTATTGTACTGTTGTGAGCCGCCCTGAGTTGCGTGTGTGATCGGGTGGCACAAATATTATTATTATTATTATTATTATTATTATTATTATTATTATTATTATTATTATTATTATTATTATTATTATTATTATTATTATTATTATTATTATTATAGCATTAAATAAATAAATTTCATGTCAGAAATTACTCTGGGTTGAAAGGATTTTTGCTGGAGAAACTCCACTCAAGGGACACTCGAATGAGTCTCCTTTCATGTCCCCATGATCCATCATGTAGCACTCAGGTATTGAACCCCGACCTTCTAGTCTTCAAGCTCAGCATCTTAACCACTAAGCCACTGCAGTGCTGCCACGTCTTAGCATTCAAAGGCAAACATTATTGCGTTGTAGACTTAGAACATCTGGGCTAATCCTAGTCACATTTTTAAAAACAGAAGTTTAAAAAGTTACTTCTTGAGACTACAACCCCTAGGTCCAATTACTAGTGAGGTCAACTCATGCTAGGACATTCAGACATCTCCTATGACATCAAGTAGCCTTCTTTCTAATGGTTTGCTAACTGAATTGTCTAGTTTAAGGAAACTAGATGGGGAAGAAGTAGAGGCAGTGACAGATTTTACTTTCTTGAGATCAAAGCTCACTGCAGATGAGGATTGCAGCCATGAAATAAAAAGGTGACTGATTCTTGAGAGGCAAGTGATGAGAAATCTGGGAAGCATAGTGAAAAGTAGAGACATCAAATTGCAAACAAAAATTGGTATAGTCAAAGCAATGGTATTTCCGGTGGCAATGTATGGTTGTGAGAGCTGGACCATTAGGAAAGCTTAGCGCAGAAGAATAGATGCCTTTGAGATGTGGTGCTGGAGGAGAGTTTTGAGAGTCCCCTGGACAGTGAGGAGAACAAATAGGTCAATCTTAGAAGAAATCAACCCTGACTGTTCCTTAGAAGGGCAAATAGTAAAGATGAAGCTAAGGTACATTGGGCATCAAATGAGAAGAGAGAATTCACTTGAGAAGGCCTTGATGCTGGGAAAGGTGGAGGGCAAAAGAAAAAGGGGGCGGCCAAAAATGAGATGGCTAGATGGTATTGTGGATGCAGTGGGAGCAGAGCTGGGTGGGCTGAGGAGGATGGTGGAGGACAGAGGTGCCTGGCGGGTGGTGGTCCATGGGGAAGCAGAGGGTCGGAATTGACTGTGCGACTGAACAACAAAAAAACTGGTCCTGAATTATCTCAAGTATTGTGTATCACTTTCAAAAGTTCAGAACAAGGGGCTATACAAAAACTGGGAGTCCCTGTGACTGACAGGTAGGCTGCTGGCAAACAGAAGGAAAGCAGAATCACAAGCACACTGAAATGTTTCCCTGATCGCAGACATTTGGTAGACCTCATTCAAGATCTTCTACAATGCCTGCAGATCACAATTTACAGATTCAAGAGTCTTTCTGAGACCCACCTAGAGATAGACAATGGAAGGCATGCATGCATTAATGACAACAGAAAAATGCCTGGAGAAACCCATAGAGTGTAATTTCAGCTCCTTTTTAGTTTCCAGTGCAAAATAGTGATTGCTCTGGATGCAATAGGGCAACAATTGTTCCAGATGTTCTATTGCAACTGCCAGTCAAAATAAGCCTTCAGAACACCTGTGAGCCCTTCACTATGTTCACTGGCAAAGATAGCTCATAATTCATCCTGTCCAGAGGAGTTTCCTAAATGTCTTGCCCAAATATGGGGTGGAGGCACAGTCAAGCTAGGAGACCATTTGGAACACTAACTTCTTGTCTGGAATCAATACCACAAGCTGAAATATCATAATTTTACCCACAGCACCTGAGTTGAAGGAGCAGAAACTGACCAGCAATTCACTGACTTCACTGGTGATTTTGATAGAAGACAGTAACTTGAAGACTGTAGGAGGCATCAGATACAAATTACTATAGACGGTATATTTCATATATGAAATATATGAAATATATGAAACACATCAATGAGACACATCCTTTCTCTTCTCATCCTACATATATTTGCAATGTAATAAAGCTGGCTCTCATTTGAAGATAAATTACCAGAAACATAGTCTGTGTTTAAATCAAAACTAAATGTTATGATCTGGCATTCTTTTACCTAATAATGATAACTCAATGAGTTTCTTTCTTTCTTTTTACTTCAATTCCTAACATCATTCAATATAGCCTCAGCCATGTCACCTGGAATAATTCTTCAGACTGTAATTTGAAAAGGTTATGTTCCCAGGCTTTTCATATGAATGAAATCATTTGGATTTAGAGAGATTGGCCATGTCCCCCAGACCTGCAATCATATTCTGTGCCATTATTTCCCTCCCACCCCCGGGGTCCACATGTGGAGGATGAATCAGACATTCTAGTAAAGGAGGAAAAGGACCAGATAGCATTTACCTCAATTCCTTGTAAAGCTTACCCAATATATTTTCCTCCCTAAGGGGAAGTAATTTTTGCCCCTATTCATTCATAGAAGCTAAGGCACATAGCACTTGAAAACAGTGTAGTGATTTTGGCATAGAGTACAGAAAATGCCAGACAGAGAGAGACCGTAGTATTATAAATATACAACAGCAAAGTAAGTACAGTATCTGACAATTTGCAGCCCTTTTTTTATACTGAAAATCTGCTGGATGAGGTAGCTCCCTTAATCTGACTTTTCAAAAATAATGGAAAGCAAATAAATATCTCAGTTGAGATTTTGCCAATAGATAACAACCTTGTTGTTATGAATAATCTTTCACACCCCGTAATGCATTCAGAACATAGGCCAAAAGGCACCAAAGGAACTGCTGAGGATCCGTCATTTCTGCCCATCAACAATCTATTTATTACCCAAGGTGCTTGCCTTACTCTGCCTAACAAGAGGGCTGGCCCTGAATAGAAGCTGACTGAAATAGCAGTTGAATCTCCCTTCATTGCTATAAATGGACAGAGTTCCCCTCCATGTCCAGTGGTAGCATTCAAAATTATGGACAATGATACATAATTTTACCCATTTGTACAGTGTTTTTATTAGTCAGCATATGACAGGGAAGTTTAATTTTGGCTTGTAAGCATGGATGCATTTAGGCTCGTTGATTTGCTCACATTACCCAATTCATTATCTGACCATTTTGCACTGTGAATGTTTTCTGCTGAATTACTTCTGCCTCCCTCAACAGAAATCCAATTCACTGAAAATGTCATACACCTTACTAGAAACTGCATCGTGTTAATTCATCACAAACAGAAAAGAGCAATATGTTCAGATTCATGATATACTATGCATTGATGTAGTCATGTATAATTGCTTTCAGCTCATCATTACTTCAGAAACTCAATTTTACAAGTTCCAGGAGACATAATGGGAAAACCACATGCTTTTAGAGCAAGCAATTCAACTTCCTAGAAAAATTAAGTTTACTAGAGCAGTGAAAGAATTTTTCAGCAATGAGTCTACATCCTGGCATGAAAACGATATCATTTATCCAAATGACCTGGGGGACATCCAGAAAATAAGAAATGAAAATAAATAGAAGTAATGTGTAGGAAGGGTTGCATGTCAGTGACATAATAGCAGAGGGACTACCAGGAGAATGTGAAAGGAATAAGGTGAGATTCAAATAGTACTAGTTTTACAGTGTTGGACAGAGTACAGATCTATCATGCAAAAAAAAACAAAAACAAATCAAACTTGTTTTTTATTAGATTAATGACACTTCAAACAGAAAATTTAAACTGACTCAAGACATTAAGTAAGTCTGAGCTAATTGACTAAACAATAATTATACATGTTGACAGTTGTTCTTGAAAGTCAATAAATATTTTTGTTGCTGTTTTCAGACGGTTTGCTTTAACATGATACCTAACAGAGATGGCATGTCAAAATTGAGAGATTGAAAACTTATCTGCTGACTGGAATACAGAATGAATGAGATCTTTGATTTATTAAACATCTTCCATAACGTTGCATTTCTGAAAACAATGCTGATTGAGGGCAGTGAATGAAATTCAGTAGTAAGTTGCAACTAAAGTAGGCCCACTGAATCCGTGGGATTTACAAAGGAGTTTACTCACAACAATCTATAAAGATTCAATGAACACCTGCAGAATCCAAGAGAATGATAATCTAGGATCATCATGGAGGGCCTGGAGTGTTGCTTTTAAAAATAATGGATATAATGACCTGTTAAAACATAACTGAGCTGGAGGTGTCAATGCTCTCAGTCCTAATTCATCATTCTTCTACTACACAGTTTGAATGCTTCAGAACACTATTACTACTTTCCAAGCTTTCGTGTCTTTTTCGGGGGGGGGGCACTCTATAGAGGTGGGCAAAATTGTGGTATCAGGCCTCCGTGGGCACAATACTAAGCATATTTTGGCAGCACCTGACACCACCAAACTCCCTAGCGTTAGACCATCCCAGAAAAACTGATTTTCATTTATCTTTTAAAAGTTATTTCTTATTCCAGAAAGTCTTTGGGAGAACCACTTTATCCTTTAAATATGCTGAAGCTCCATTCTAATGTTTAAGAGACCTTCTTTTCAAAAATGGGAGTAGACCTCTGGCCATTTCTGGTTGTTGTTTCTGTTTCACATTGTTGATAGTCCGTGCATCTTCCATAGATTCCCGAGGCAGGACATTGGCCTCTAGGTTTGCTTGGGTTGCCAACCCATGTTTTTGATCCTAATCTTTGGTTTTTGGAGTTCAATTCCCAGAAGTCAAAGTCAATTCCCCAAAGCACTGATCAGCCAATGTAGTGACTTGGGCATCTGGGAATTGAAGTCCACCAGTGTTCTGCAGAACACAGTTTGGAAAACGGTGGTAGAAAAATATATCGACCATTGGCTTTACAGGATGTATGATAGGAGATCCAATGTGCATTCCTTGGAACTCAAGTATTTACCATAGACATGGATTTACTTTACAGCATGGGTGAAATCCTTAAGGAATTAATGGATGAGATGATGAAAAGGGAACTTATTTGTTGGAACAAGAGGTTAAACAAATTAGAGTGTATCTTGATTTAAAAAAAAAACACTGGGTGTGTTGGGTTTGAAAGCTGTTTATCTGCAATCTTCAGCTGGGGATCATTTATTTTACACCAGTAATTACATGAGTGTGAAATAAAACTATGTGGGCTTTGTGTCTGCTAATGTTTATCTAAGTTTTCCCAGATAAAGTTTTCCCACGGCAATTCCTTCCATCTGCAGATCAGCTAGCACTGGTCTCCAACAATCAGCTGGAGCCTCTCTCAGCTACAGGGATGGATCATTTAAAAAAAAATTCAAAGTGTCATACTACTATGACACTTTAACTAAATGTTTTTTTAAAAAAAATAATAAGGAGCCAATGAATAGTCTCCCACATCAGCTGGAGCCCATCACCTCTGTCAGGGCATATCACAGCGTCTAAACAGAGGCGTGAGGCTCCAATTGATTCAAGGAGACCAGATGTACACTACTCCTGAATTAAGTAACATGTAACCTGAAACAGAGTGTTTTTAAAACCAATTTCAGGATGGTATTTTTGTCCTATGCGCCCTTAGTTTGCTTTTGTTTCATATTTTATCATTGGAGATCATAGAGTTCTGTTTGCATGCATTTGTCATTATTTTAAAGTCATATTAACTCAATGTTCATTTTAATGTAAAATTATTTAATCATGTTTTAATTTTGTAATTGAATTTTCTTTAATGTTAGCCGTGTTAGTCTATGTAATGAGGTTAAACTCATTAGCAAATGTTTAATGCTAGGTGTTTGTCTTGTATCTTCCTGCTATTTGCAATTCAACAGGATGAAAATTTAGAACTAATCCGAATAACAACCACAGATTATCTGCTATTACCTGTTGTAAAAAACCATATTGATTTGTATACTTATCTGTTATACTAACCAATCACTCTGTACCTCTGTACCTGATTTATGTAAACTAATGCCATGAAGTTTCACTCCTATGCCTGATGTATGTATTCTGACTCAGTTCCCAAATTTCAGAATGAGACTGACATGTGTGACATTAAGTGTGATCAGGAGCAGAACTCCTTTTCAACAATTAGGTCACAGTGCATTTTTAGGGATCATAAATTGTTTTGGTTCTCTCTCATATGTAACGTGGTCCAATTTAGCTGATGTTTACCACCATCCTCTTGATTCTGTCAGCCATAATTAGGCCTTCCTTGTGACTTTTTAGAAACAAAAAGCACATTCTCCAGAAACAGATACTCGTGTACTTGTTTATTACTACATGTACATAGCACAGCAGAGGAAAAAGAGAGCTGGTTTTTTAAGAGCATGGTCAAATAAGAACAAGGCTAGCTGCAGTTCATGAGGTTGATGGTAAGTGACCAGAAGCCTATTGTTGTTTACTTACTTACTACTCATATTTGCTATCCTGCCCCAATCAGGTGAACCCAACTCTGGGCGCCTTACAGCATAGATTAAAAACATATCAATATTTTAAAAAATTAAAAAATTCATAAAAATTAAAACAGTATCGGGGGTAAGATCAGAAAGGGTGGAATATCTCTAGACTAGCCACCCCACATGGGATCCCCCATTCCTGGATCCCCACACTTGTCCTGCCAGCCAGGTTTTTAAGCCCTTCCGGAAGGGCATGAGCTCTGTCTGCAGGCGCAGCTCAGTTGGGAGGAGGTTCCAAAGGGCCGGGGCGAACACAGATAATGCCCTCTTCCTAGTGCTAGCGAGGCGAGCCTCCCTAGCCGATGGAATAACAAGAGAGCCCCTCCGATCCGCCCTGGTGGGACAGACAGATGTTCTTAGGGTGACGCGGTCACTTAGGTATCCTGGCCCACTACCATATAGGGCTTTAAAGGTAATGACCAGCACCTTGAATTGCACTCGGAGACATACTGGCAACCAGTGCAGCTCCCAAAGCAGTGGTGAGGCCCGAGCATAACGCCCGTATCCCATCACTACCCGAGCTGCCGCATTTTGGACCAGCTGGAGTCTCTGAATGGTCACCAAGGGCAGCCCCATGTAGAGCGCATTACAGTAATCAAGTCTGGAGGTGACCAAAGCATGGGTGACCATGAGCAAGGCGTCCCGGTCTAGAAGTGGGCGTAACTGGCGTATTACAGGAAGTTGTGCAAAAGCCCTCCTGGCCACGGCTGCCACCTGCTCTTCGAACAGTAGACATGAGTCCAGGAGGACCCCCAGATTACGCACCGGGTCTGTTTGGGGCAAGACTGCCCCATCCAGAACCAAAGTTGGCAACTCCCGTGATAACGCAGGGCCCCTTACCCATAGCCGCTCAGTCTTGCTGGGATTCAGCTGTAGCCCGTTTTCCCCCATCCAGACCTTAACAGCCTCCAGGCACCTGGAGAGGACTTCCACTGCACCGCCTGGGTCCCCACGGGCCGAGATGTACAACTGGGTATCATCAGCATATTGGTGATACCTTACCCCATGGGAACGGATGATCTCACCCAGTGGCTTCATATAGATGTTAAACAGGAGAGGAGAGAGCACCGAGCCCTGAGGCACCCCATATTGCAGGGGCCTAGGACTGGACTCCTCCTTCTCCAACCACACCGATTGGGTTCTGCCCCTCAGAAATGAGGAAAACCAGGACAACACAGTGCCCTGGTTGTATATCTGTGTAGTTTTATATAAATTTATATAATTATAGCTATTTCATGAAATGCTGATGCAGTTGTTGATTATATGCCTTCTCATATGCCAGATTGCACAACTGAGATGGGCCCTAACATCTCATCAATTAACTACAGTTAGCCACAGCAAATTACACAATCATTATGTGTCTGTTGAAAGAATTCTGGCCCATATGTGTTAATGAGCTTTGCAATCGTTTATCAAAACATTATTTTCTATTACTGCTGACACTGTACACAACATTAAAGAAGAATAAGAAATATCTGACCCAAGTGGGATAAAATCTAAAATAACAGGATGACAAATGGGTAGAGAATAATAATAATAATGTAAAAAGAGGAAAAATGGAACTAATAATTTCATGTATACAGTTCAAAAATAGACAGAGATGTTTCAAATGAAAATCAAAATTCAGAAAAAATATATGTTTTTAAAAGTGTTTTAACATACCTAGTGCAGCCTGCAAATTTATACTAAAGTTCCAAATATATAAAGTAGTGTGAAAGAAAAGTTGAAGGCACATTAAAGAGCAGGAGACAAACAGAAGCAGCAAGGAGAGAATAATTCAGCATTTAGTGGGAAACCAAGCTAAAAGACAAAGAGCAAACATATGATGAAGAACATTAAGAGTAGAAACAAGAAGCTTATTGTGAAATTTGAAACTGATACAAAGCCAATGAGGAGTTGATTTTTACCAGAAGTAGAAGGACTAATGATGGACTAAAAATTACCTTCCCCACAGAATTCTGAATGGAGACAACAGGATTAATATGAGTTTGTGGGAGATCACAAATGTAGATTTTCTTCATATTTACGAGGGAAAAGGTAACTCAGTTTTAGCCTGATGACAGTGGGGCTCACAAGCTGAAATATCAGGCAAATGATATGAGCTGAGAATTTGAATGTGAAGTTAAAAGTCTGGATTTGAAAAATAAAGTATCCCTAGTATATATAATAATATGTAAATGCATGTCCCATATCCTAAGGACAATGTGTAATGGGAGGGGGAGGGGGAGAACCTTGGAGGATCACAAAAGAAAAAAAGAAGAGTACAGTCAAACTTCGCATAAAGAGTACCTCGTTTAAAGAGTAACTCGCTTAAAGAGCAGAATTTTCTCTGAATGTTCGCTTCGCTTAACAAATAAAACCAACCAAAAACTCGCTTAACAAATAAATCAGGGTTTGCAATCCCCCTGTCAGTTGGTCATTTACAATGGTGTTTCGCTTAAAGAGCAAACTCGCTTAAAGATCAATCCTGTGGAACCAGTGGTGGGATGTCAAAAATTCTACTACCCCACCATGATGTCATCACAATGTGGGTGGAGCTAACATCATGATGTCATAACATCATGGGCGGAGCCAAAGAAAAAAAATATAAATAAAATAAAAATAAGCACACACACACCCCTCAACCCATCCACAACACAAGGACAGCAAGGAGGACAGCAAGGAGGCCGTGCATACGCACCAAGCACTGTAGGCATGCATGCACACCAAGTGCTTGGTGCGCATGTGCAGTGGGCGAACCAGTGAAAAGGTAAGGCCCGAAGGTGGTTCCCTCCCAAAAGCTGCTACCGGTTCTCCAGGACACTGGGGAAAGTTACTACCGGTTCTGGTGAACTGGTGAGAACCTGTTACATCCCATCACTGTGTGGAACGCATTATGCTCTTTAAGTGAGGTACAACTGTACATGAAAAACCACAAAGAGGTGTTTCTACAGAGATGTTGAACAAAGAGCTCAAAAATTAAGATGCAAACCAGTTTAGGTCAGAATTATGAAATTCCAAATTGTTGAAAGAGCCCAACAAAAGAGCATGATCAATCACATCTAAGGCTGTAAGAAGGTAAAGAAGAATAAGATTAGAATACAAGCCTTTTGACTTGGCATCAAGAAGATAGCTACTGATCTTCATAAGAACCAAAGATCTCAGTGGAATGAAGAGTACAGAACCCAGTTTGCAAGGGAATCAGGGCTGGGCTAGAAGAAAGAAAGTCCAAACTATGAGAAAAAGCAACATGTGCCTCAAGTTTAGAAGCTTAAGGTGATAAAATAACAGGAGAAGAATTAGGACAAGGGGTTTTTTTTAATCCTTTTTAAGAACAGGAAAAATGGTGGCATTTTTGTGCAACAAAGGGAATGAATGAACCAGAAGAAAGGGGCATGTTAATAAGGTGGAAGAAAGAGAAAAAATGATAAAGGGAGCAATAGAATACAAAATGGGACCAGTTCAGGAAGAGAAGTAGAAGGATCTGAGAGGGAGAACAGATGGGATAATTTTAATGAAAAAAAGAAGACATGAAGCCAGCAACAAAGAGAGCATATGATCCTTACACAATAGAAATGTAGGAGCACTGTGATACTTTGCCTGGAGCACTAAAAAACTGAATGTTAGATGAGGTTGCATGACTCAAGACCACTTCTTCAGACATGCAACAATTTCTTATGGATAGTATAGGACCATGATGGTGAACCTTGGCACTCCAGGTGTTCTCAGACTTCAATTACCAGAAGCCCAAGTCAGCATTCCTGGTGATCAGGGCTTCTGGGAATTGAAGTTCAAAAACAGCTGGAATGCCAAGGTTTGCCACCACTGATACAGGAAAACTGTAAAAGAGAGTTTCAAAAGTTCATAGCAGATATTTGTGCCAGGCCTTGTTTCTTAGAGGTAATTTAAGGGGAAGGGGGAACAGCAGGCAGCCCACAGTGGCACCAGGAATTCTACATCCATTTTAAAAACACTGTATATCAATTCCTACAAACCAGTTAGGACAGAAATCTTTGTCCCTGACAATACAACCCGTCTAGGAGATGGCCATGGTGCCAAATAATCCGGCCCCCACCCTCACCCCAACCACCACTGTCACTCCAACCACCACAGCCAACAGAATTGACCACGGACACATTTATGGCCATCATAAATGTGTTTACGACAGCCATAAATGGCGGGGGTACAACTAGTCTAAACCCCTCAACTGTCTGAGGGAGCATGATCCAGTACCTGATTTTAAAAGGTTGGCAACCCTTGGGTTAGAACTTGAAAGTAAAGCATGATGCTAGTCATCAAAAGTAGATACAGAGTAATACCCGTATATGCCGGTGTATAAGACGACCCCCCAACATTTCCACTCAAAATATAGAGTTTGTTATATACTCGCCGTATAAGACTACCCCCTTTTCCTCACACCTTCCACACACCAAATAAAACATAAAAGAACATCAGATTTGATTTCAACATCTCCCTGTGGCCGGCACTAGTGTGCATGTGCGAGCTCTGCATAGACAAGGGGCGGGGCGGAGCACCACTGCTTCCCACTGAGCAGAACGGGCCGGTCACACCGAAAAGGCTGGCACCCCTGTCTCGCTGCTGATGCTTGCCGCAGCCACGCTGGATACTGCGCGATACTGGATGGTATGTAGAATGAGGTGGGTGGGCATCGGGAGGCCACTATGGGCACCAGGCAGGCATCAGGAGGCCACTATGGGCACCGGGTGAGCATTGGGAGGCCACTATGGGCAGCTATGTCTATCCCAACTGAAGTGCACCCGGCATATAAGATGACCCCCCCCCCCTTGGAGGCATATTTTTCAGGGGGGGAAGTAGTCTTATACGCCAGCATATACAGTATTTATACCAAAGGCAAAATAATTAGAAACCTTTTGAAAATTACAATTATATTAAATCATTATATGTTCCTCTAACTCAAAGTCCTTTGCTCATTTTCCCTTCAGGCTGTTCATGTAACAATAAAGAGAATAAATTACTATGAGAAAGATAAATCTTTGGTTAATTCTAAACTTTATCTTCACAGCTAATGTGTGTGTTGAGAAAAGGTTGCCCTTGGTGAACATTATGTAGTAAATTATATAGTAAAATGGCTTATGCATTACCCAGATGTATAGACAAGAGAGAGAGAGAGAGAGAAATATACAGCTCAACCAAAAAACCCAAATGGTCTCTTCATAATTAGAAATACCAAATGCCTTATTTCTAAAAATTCTCAAAGCAATCTTCCTTTAGCAGAATGGAATGTAAAACAGCAGGGCTAAGATAAACTGAGTTAACTAACTATTGAACTGTTGAATTGCATTAGATAGTTTTTCAGTTTTATCTGGCATTCATGAGTATATTCATTGAGACAATAACTGGAGGATATGAAGAAGAGAAAAATGGTAAGGTGAAATATATGCAGTTTCAAATTTATTAATTACAGTACTTCACTTCAATAGCTAGATGCAGGGAACTCAGCAGTTTATTCTTTATTGTTGCCCACATGATATTTATGATTAGAAATAGCAATTACACATGTATGGTGCTTAGTGCACCATAGTGCTTAGTGCATTCTCTGAATAGTTCACAAAATAATTAGTATTTTGCCCCAACATGCTGGGTACTCATTTCACCGACCTTGGAAGGATGAAAGGCTGAGTCAAACATTAGTCCTGGTCAGGATCAAACTCATAATGTTCTGGCCACAGTATAGCAGTTTAACCACTGTGCCACCAGGGCTCTGACTACAGCAAGTCATAAGATTGGCCTGTAAGATTTGGGAGATTTTGTTTATATGACTGATAGTACCATCAGACAAGGAAAGGAAACAATATTTTATATGGAACAACATATTGTGGTGAGGTAAAATGTCCATTGCTGTCTAGATTCTTCACTGCAGGGTCAACATTTCATTTTAACCAAGATTTGGTTAACTTATCCAGTAATAAATTGCAGCTTTTACAAAAGAGTCTACTCACCAAATCCCCACCAATTCAATAGGCCTACAACGGCTGCAACTTACTACTGTACTAAATTTCACCCAATGAATTTTTTAATATTATTCCTGTGATGCCTTTCTCCCACAAATGGACTCATGGTGGCTCCAGAAAACAACTCCTAGAAACACCATTTACAAAGGACATTTTAATCAATAACTTTTCCAGGCAATGCTTTTAGTTGACAAAATCCTCAAATATTCAGAAAATGAAAAGAGAATTACGTGAGTTCTGTTTCCCCAACACTAATAACATCTCTTAGATATTATATTTCAATTTGTATGGAGAAACATACTCTTCAAACACAGCAAATCCAATTCAATTACAGTCAAATCTCGCATAACGAGCATTTCGCTTAGTGAAAAACTCCCATAACGAGCGAGTTTTTTGCTAAGCAGTCTGACTCGCATAACAAAATTTTTCGCTATGCGAGTTGGAATTTCCCTATGGAAAAACTCGCATAACAAGCGTTTTCCCCCTTGAAATGCTCACTATGCAAGTTTCCCCATAGGAATTTTCACTATGCGAGTTTGTTTCGCATAGCAAAAAACTCACATAGCGAGCAGCCTCACAGAACAAATTAAATTCGTTATGTGAGGTATGACTGTATGTTATATTAGGTGAATTCCTGACTTGATTGTCAGGCTTCTGCTAATAACTTAAAATCTATCTGTTCAAGATTTATAACTAAAATTTCAGAGTAGTTTCCTGGTGATTTACAGTCACTTTCAAAAAAATTTCAGGACTGTTTCAAATTGTGTTTCAATGAACAAATTCTAGTTCTTGCCTCTCAGAATGTCTTGGTTAGGTGGATGTGCTTAACAATTTAAAGGAGGAGTTTTTTTCAGTTCATGGGAATTTTCAAGCATTTTGGGAGAGAACTCTGAATGTCAACTTGGTCACAGGGATTCCAAACGTGACTATAATTTTGAGGGGGGGAAAGAACTTAATAGTTGAATATGGTCAGGGAAGTGGATTTAAATTTTAAAAACTTGAGATTCAGCACCATGTAAGAATTAAATGACTGGACAATAGAGTGTTGCACAAAGTGTCATGAGGTATAAATTTAATCCACCAGTTGGCCATGGTGACCTTAGATCAGTGATGGCAAACCTTGGCACTCCAGGTGTTTTGGAACTCTAATTCCCAGAAGCCTTGATCTGCAGGAGCGCTGACTTGGACTTCTGGTAATTGAAGTTTCAAAACAACTGGAATGCCAAGGTTCACCATCATGGCCTTAGATCATTCACTGTGACTTAGTCAGCTAAGATCATTGTGAGGTTAAAGTAAGAAGTGGAACTATAGATGCTATCTAGAGCCCAATGGAGGAAAGGTGGATTCATGCTGTTTGTACATGTTTATTGACATGGGAAAGGTCCCTTTAAACAAGGACAGATGTTTATCAAGACTTACATACAGATTCAATTTTTTTTTAAATAGTAGCTGTGTTGGTCTGTGTTTCAGGCATATCAGGAATCAAAAACAAAAGCAAAACAAATCCACTTTAAAGACTAACCGCTATATTTTTAATGTGAGCTTTCATGGAGCAAGTCCACTTTATCAGACATAGGAATGAAATAGCAAGGCACCAGTGTATATACACCAGATACAGAGTCATAGAGTGATTAAATCACAATGACATCATCATGCAAATCAATACAGCTTCCGACATCTGGCAGTGTATGTTATTTGGTTGTTATTCGATTGTTGTCTCTGGTTGTTGTTTGGATCCAAGTTGCTGTGTGAGCACATCTCCCATTCTGTGAGACATGCTGTGAAAGGGACTATTATGAAGGTGGTATAATATAACAAAACACAAAATATATAGCAGCATATAATGTGCTCACACAGCAACACAGAGGTTAAATTCATTAGCATTTATTCAATGCCAGGTGCTTGTTTTGTAATCCCCCACATTTAAAATTGAATAGGGGACATTTAGAGCAGATCTGAATGACAACCAGAGATCATCTACCACTGCCAGCTGGGGGAAGTTGTATTGATTTGCATGATGATGTCATTCTGATTTAATCATTCTATAACTCTGCATCTGGTGCATATAAACTCATTCCTTGCTATTACATTCCTATGTCTGATGAAGTGGACTTGCTCCACAAAAGCTCACATAAAAAATATAGCAGTTAGTCTTTAAAGTGCTGCAGTGTTTTTGCTTCCTCATATACCAATTCAAAAAAATATTTTTTTTTTGAAATCTGGGACTTTGGATTCCTGCAGTAGTGAAATAGATATTGCTGGAAAACTAACTAGCAGCCATCTCCTCCTATTGCTTGCTCCTCAGACCAGACAGAAGTATGACCTGAAGATGGGACAATAGAGTGAAAGGATGGAGTCATAGCAAAGTGGTAGAATCCGTGATTTGTTTTTACAAGGCTTAAAGTTTCATCTAGAGCATCTCTATTAGGGAAGAATTCTGATTTTCTGAAAATTTACAATCCTCAAAAAGAGAGGTGCGACAATACAAAATACAAGGTGTCAGGAAATGATACATTTCCTCATGTCTCCCAAGGCTTGAAATCACAGTTTCTTAGCTAGGCCTCATAAATAGGCCTCATAAAAATCCATTTTTCTCTCTGTATGCCTCACAAGACTGTCACGAGTTGGCTTGTTGACATTACAGTGTTCCTGTGCTGTTATCTTTCTAGCTAGCCTAGCTAGCAGAGCTTAGTGTTCTGTCTTCACATGGATGTAAACAATTCATTGTTTTGAGAAAGTTATTCTCTGTTACCTGATTGGCCAAGGTTAAACCACCTGACCAGGAATTCTCCATTTTGGAGAACAGTGAGTTAGTTCGTTTCTGTTTCTCAATGGCTTAAGACCTCAGTTTGGCTTGTGGGATTTCTCTTTTCTTTTCACTATGATTACCTAACGAACTTGGACTGTTTTTATTGGACTGATTCTTTGTTATGACCTTTTAATCTACGCTTTTCCATGGACTTTGTTACACGAATCTGAAGAATAAAGCAGCTGTTTTTCTTTGAAGATTATTATTTTTCTTTTCACACACACACAAGGCAACTTGGCGACATGCTACCTGAAGAATTCTCCCTTGTTCTGCTCTACTGCCAGAGCTCAGTAAGTTCTTTTTGAAAGCGGCTCAGCTCTTCCAAAGGTGAGGCAAGGGTTAAGTTCCAGTTAAAATGGGCAGTATGCCCAGGAACTAAAGGGAGGACCCTTGCGATGGAACGGCTGATGTCCGACACAAGGCTAGATGGACCAGGAGATTAAGTTGGTATGGGGATACTTCCTATGCTCCTATATACCTGTATATACAGGAGCTTACCTGTCCAGGGTTCTAGCTGTCCATGTGCTCTACCATGCTCCATATTTTTCTCCTTTTCTTCTCAAACTACTTTCTTTGCATGTTTAATCCTTAGGGGATTGGTGTTTTGAGGTGGTAGCTGTTATGCTTTCAAAAACTTTACTTTTCAAAAACCTTCTGTATATCTTGGCATTCTGGGAAATATACTGAATTTATTCTGTTTCATTGTTAAAGGAATGCTGAAGTAATGACTGAGCATGGAGATCATGAATACTTATTCTATTATTTACTTCAAAGGTTTAGAAATGTAGTGCATGCAAAAGAATGACATGACCAGATATCCTCTTTTAAAGATATTCATATAAATGGAATCTATTTTAAGAATACATATTTTTGTTGAATATATATAACAATTTGGGTCCTAACAACCCCCCCCCCCCATTTATTTTGGATCCTAATGCAGTATTCCACATTTCTCTTTCAATGCTTCCTTTTTACTCCATTTTATAATCATTTTGTAGTCATCTGACCTTTAGAATTCAACATATTTCATTCTGTCAGTCATTTCATATAATACAAAGATTTGCCATTACAAAGATTCAACCATGTTCACTAACTTTCAATGCAGTAAGCACTTTTTGTGTTTACTTTCATCAAGTGGCACAGAAACTGATTTAAAATGTGAACTATTGCAGTACAATATAATGAGCCCTTGCTTAGGTCAACTGCAGGTTAATTAACAAAGATTTTTGTTAGACACTGTCAGCTCATTTCATGCAAGTTCTGACAATTCAGTAATACTCAGAGCCTTCACCTGAAGTAAGAAGGCCTTATTTAAAAACCCCTCTGCTCTTTTGGAACTTTTAAGGCTGTTGATTGAAAACAACTGACCATATCCATATAAATGTTATATTTCAAGAATGTAACAAGCAGGCTTTACAGCTGAAATCCTAAATCTAACTCAGCATATAGAAAATAATTTTGAAACATAAAATAACTGGAGCAGCATTTGTTGACCTTCCAGTAGCATATGACATTGTGCACTTTCAATTACTACTGAAAGAGCTCTACCTCCTTATTAAAGATCACAGACTAAAAGAAATGGTCTCTGTTCTACTTCAAAATTGAAGATTCACTGTTGAATTCCAAAAGAGGCAAGTTGCTGGAGAAATTGAAGAAACAGTCTCTCACAGGGTAGCATCCTAGCACCATTACATATTAACATTTATAAAATTATCAGCCAACATTCCAATACAGTAAAACCTCGGATAATGCTAAAATTTGGTTCCACAAGTCTTGGTGTTATCCGATTTTTAGTGTTATCCGATGCATGATAAAATCCTATGGGATGCATCAGATAATGTTAAAGCTCCATAGAGATACATTGTAACCGCATAGGCTTTAGCAGTCGTTAAGATCCCCATAGGATCTTAATGTTATTCAATGCAATTCTTCCCCCCAGATTGCTTAATTTTAGTGTTATCTGATGCTATTTTAGTGTTATCTGGTGCAAATGTTATCCGAGGTATTACTGTACATTTAATTTATCAAATAAGTTTCATTTATCAAATTTGATTTGATTTTATCATTTATGTTGAAGATGTTGCCTTAATAATACAGAGGGGGTACACAGAAAGAGCCTCCTCAAAGACTGTGGTATTTTTGAACCACAATAGGGTATACCCCGGGCAATGACAACCTTATTGTACCAGCTAATCTTTCTCACACTAGATCAGGGAAACGGAACTATGGAACAGATTTACCAAAAGGTGTCTATGCATAGGTGTGACAGCTGGACAACTAAGAAGGCTGGGGGGGGGGGGTGATTTGTTTGAAATATGGTGCTAGAGAAGAGCTCTGCAGATACCCTGCACTGCCATAAAGATAAATAAGCAGTTCCAAGGACAAAACAACCCTGAACTGTCTCTGGAGGCAAAATTGATGAAGCTGAAGCTGTCCTACTTTGGACACTTTTTGAGAAAGCAATATTCTCTGGGAAAAGACAATAATGTTGGAAATGACAATGGTGTAAATGTACAGCCCAAGCAATTCCTTTGTTCTGTGAGGTATAAAACTAGTTCACCTCCTCATGGAGCACCGTGAGTAACGCTAAATGAACTAGCACTCACTGGCAGCCAGATAATTACTACGATCTCCTGGTTAAGTACGTAGTAGTCTCAAGTTTTAACTTTTCTTAATAGTAATGATTGATAAAATTAGCAATGGTTCTTGTCAGAACCAGAGGACTCTAAAATTAGGACACTGTCTAAATTTGCCAATTAAATGTAGAGAGTATCAACAGGAGTAAATGCCAGCTTTTACACAAGATTTTAATAGATTTTAATGTTGACATAGTTGCACTACAGGAGACACACAGAGATAGTGAAGGCTTTATGCCAGAGGGAAGATATCTGAATATGATATTATTGGAGCAACATACCATCATTTTTACAGAGTTGCCACATCTGCGAGAAGCAAAATAGAAGATGTATATCTTATGTCAGCTTCTATTGAAAATGGCATACATGAAGTCATAATAAAAATTGGGGATTTGACTATCTGTAACGTCTATAAACCTTCAACTATTCAGTGGCCAGTACATGTGCTGAAAACCCATTGTCATCGCTCCGTATTTGTCAGCGACTTAAATTAATACCTAGTTTTATATACTGTAGTTTATATATATTTTTTCTTTCTTGTTATCTGTTGACTCAATGTGTATAACTGCCATACGCTAAATAAATAAATGTGAGGTGGTTTGAGGCTGTGAATTGAAAAATTACAACATATAACAACCTGTTAGTTGTGGCATTTTAAATTAATCATGTCCAGGAAACCATGGACTAACATTCTGTACTCACATTATTGTCAGTCTTGTTAATAGATGCTAGAGCTGAAAGATAAACTCATTAGCAAATGTGTAATGCCACAATGTTTATTTTGCTTCCATCTATTAACCATTTACGACACAACAGAACCAAACTTCACAGTAATAAATCTGAACACTAATCAGGGATCTTCTGTTATTACCGGTTGTAAAAAGCCACACTAATTTGTAAACTTATCTGTTATACTAACCAACCATTGTGTGCCTCTCTTCCTGATATGTATAAGTTAATGCCATTAAGTCTCACTCTTATGTCTGACGAAGTGGACTTGATCCAAGAAAGCTAACATTAAAATATAGCAGTTAGTCTTTGTTGTTGTTCAGTCGCACAGTCGATTCCGACCGTCTGCGACCCCATGGACCACTGTCTGCCAGGCACTTCTGTCCTCTACCATCCTCCTCAACTCGCTCAGCTTTGTGCCCATTGTGTCTACAATACCATCTAGCCATCTCATTTTGTCTTGTTTTGTTTACTCTCTGATATGCTTGCATAGTCTAACAAGGTTGCCACTTCACTACATACTGAGGTTTTGTTACTAAACAGCAAGTGTTTCATCTTTACACTGTAACAAACCAAGAACGATCACTTGCTCGTCCAGGTTGAATAACTAATAAGTAACAGTTACATTGGAATAGCAATGTATGAAGTTGTCCTGTTGGACACATGTCCGTAGTACAGTATATGGGGAAAGTATTGAATTAAGTAAAAAAGGAATGAACTGGAATGCCTCTGACCCAGCCCCTAACACCGGCTGGGTTGACAAGAACCCTCTGCAGCCCAGCAGGAGGCAGGACTTGCAGCCTCTGACCCAGCCCCTAACACCGGCTAGGTTGAAAAGGAGCCTCCATGGCCTGGCCGGCTCCAGCCTCGAGGGATATGGACATAGTGGGTGGATTTGAGTTTGGGAGGTTTTTGTGTATTATTTATGAAGTATTTTTGAAGTGTTTTATAATGACTTGAATTGTGATTGGGGATGTTTTGAAATGCCTTTGGGAAAAAAAATTGTGATGCAATATCTTATAACTGTGATATATATATATTTTGTTATTGTATACTTTGTATCTTTGTATCACTGGGTGAGTGGGGCGGCATACAAGTATGACAACAACAACAACAACAACAACAACAACAACAACAACAACAACAACAACAAACAACTTTTTAAAGCATAATAAAGAGTGCAGTGAAAAATAAATAAAGGTTCATTATTAAAAGTGAGGTGAGGGGACTTCATTTAGTTGCTCACATGATGAAAGGAGCCATAGAAGAAATATTAAGTATAGTTCCTCAAGTCCGTGCCTTTTTGTTGCTTTTTCAAATCTACTGGCTTCTCTAAAAATATTCAAAAATGAGAACTTTCTAATGAAAGATGGAAATACAGGTAATTCAAAGTTTTGCATATTGCTGTTCTTAGTCTATTCCAAACATTTTGGGGAGGGGAATGCTTACTAAAAACCCAAACATTTCTGTGATCCTCGGAAGAAGTGTAGGACAAAATTATTTAGCACAGTACTCTCCGTGAATCAATTAAAATCACATGGTTTCTATGTAGTTCTCATCTAAATTCCAGTAATTATAATCATTTGTTTTCTACATTCACAGTAATCCAAGGCTATAAGCCTATATATATTTCCCAGAGAGAAGGCTTCCTTGAACTCAGCAGGCCTTATCTCTAAACACATGCATATAGGATTGCATTGACAGCCTCTCCCTGAAACTAAATCTGAAAGTGTTCACATAACATTCTGCTGCTGTGTCTTTAAATGGATTACTAAGAATTATTTTATTCTTAAGAGCTTGACAAACATATTAATTGAAACTGAAACATATTAATGAACTTTGCTTTTTATCCTAAAATTGTAATAAATCTAACTTAGACTTAGCTTGCTATCCAAATCTTGTTTTGACCTTAAACTCTACCATGTGATTGTGTTTGGTAATGTGCCAGTCCTAGAGCTGGCACACCCACCCAATCATTTACTTCTGCGGCTGAGCTCAAGGCATAAGATTATTAGTCAGACAGATGTTTGAGTTGACTTTACAACTTCTAAAACACAACAACCACTGAGCTCGTTCATGGTATAATTTTCAGAATGCTTCATAACTCATATATTCTATTTTATCTCCTGATAGATTGGGTTCTTACTGAGGCAGACAGATTTTACCAAAGACTGCTACCAACAAGAGATTTTAAGATGTATCCTGCTTTTACCTAACCTATAATCATTCTTTTCACAGTACATCCTGTCTCATGTTTTTGTCTTCCACAGACAGTTTTAGCTTTGCTCTTTTCTTAACCTCAATTCATTTCACTTGTTCATCATCTGTCTGCATATCTGATCTTTGATCCCAGCTTCTTTTATCTTAACCATTTGAACTATACATTTTCTTCTGCAATTTCCATGCTTTTGGTTTTAACATACAAGAAGCTGCATATCTCTTTGTACCATTTGGAAATGCACTGTGCCTTTTGAAATACACCTTTTTACCCATTAGAGCAGTACAGCAATGGAATCAATTGCCTTGGGAGATGGTGAGTGTGCCAACACTGGAAGCAATCAAGAGAAAATTGGACAATCATTTGGCAGACCTGCTTTGATTTGGATTTCTCCATTAAGCAGGGAGTTGGATTCAATGGCCTTAAAGTGCTTGCTGTTTCCTGATTCTTCTGCCATGGATGCAAGTATTCCTTGTACAATCTGTAGTCTATAATGCTACATGTACCATGTTAGGGAAAAGTCTTGCTGATCTCATTAGGAATAACTTCTTAGGTGACACACCTTGATTTCTACTATTTTCTCCTTCAATGCCCACTAAATTTCAAGAGGTAATGTGGCTCTATCTAGCTGTGGCACCCTTCAAATATTCTTCAGTTCTAGTTTTCATTAGCCTGAACCAGCCAGCCTACCGGTGTGGCTTAATAAGACCTATTTAAGTGCTTACATGAACTGGCAGATCATCTGACTTGATTGTTAAAACTATAGATCTTGCCCTAGATGTTATACTTGCAATTGGTTTTAAATTTTGCAAAACTTGCGATTCCCATGGTAGGATTCTGAAATATCAGACACACAGAGTCTTGCTGCACTTTGAAGAGTTTTAATTGGTTTAAAGTTCAATGGATTATATTACTCTTCTTCAGATGTATTATAGGGCTCTAGCCAATCAAAAGCTTATTCCAAAGTTCTTAGGTTTTAAGGTGCCACCAAGATTTCTTCTTGGTTTTGCTATGTACCACAGTAACATGGATTTTGTACAGGAAGTGTGATATGTGAGACACAAGCCATTTTCAGGTCCCCCCTGCTAATTCTGTTTGCACCTGAAAATAAATGTCATTTTGTTTTTGTTCAGCCAGAGTGATAACATATGAGTCCTGGTACACAGTGGTTAAACTGATGTACTGCAACCAAATCATTGTAAATTTGATCCTGATGGGAGCAAGGTTGACTCAGGCTTCCATCCTTCTGAGATCAGTAAAATTAGTCACCAGCATGTTTGACAGCAATATGCTGATTAATTTGTGAACCACCCGCAGAGCGCACTAAGCACTAAGGGGTGGTATTATAAGTGTAATTGCTATTGCTATGAAAATTTAGGTCACTTCCAGGTAATCTTTAGCTACAATCTTTAGGTAATTCAAATAAACCATGTGAAAATAAGATGGTTGGTTTAAGCTTTATGCCTGAATAGGACACCAGCTAACCATATAAGAGACATGTAGTTTCATATGCCATGTCTATTTCCCAACACCCGATCTGTGCCCCACTCTCCAAAATTTCCGTGTTGAAAGGGAAGTTCTGAATGAGACTTCTATTTGTGTTCAGTTGAATAGAAGTCCTTCTGTGATCAGGAAACCTGGCTATGTTTTGTGGAGATTTTGAATTTCTAAAATAGATCTCAACTAGCAAATATACTTTGAAAATGTTATCTGGTGGAGCTTACATTTGTGTGAGGGATTGAAGAACTCACAAATACTGTACACAACTTCCAAAAGAAAATATGCATTCTGAAATGTAGGAATTGATGAGATGCACCAACTACTGGATGCAGCTTCTCCTTGTGTGTGGAATATGTTATATGACCCGCTAGATATTGGTTAGAAGACAAGAATGTTTCATGGCAGAGATCAGAAGTGAGCATGCTCAGATCTGTGATTCTTCAGCAGTATTGTACGATAACTGCCAAACTGTCTGTTGTGTACAGAAAAACCAAGAAATTAAATTAGGTTGACTGTACGAGTCAACATATATTATGCTGTTCATAATGGAAGGGCTGTCAAGGCTACGCCTTGCTTCAGTACAAATCTGTCCTGTGACTCTAGGCCACATTTGTGCATCCCACATACAATGAAAGTATTGTTTTGCCTGCTGAAAATGGCATGAAATGCCATATACCCCCTTGTCCCAGGCAGTAAATGCATAAGATCAGTTCTGAGCATAAGACTGGGGCAGTTTTCCATAACAGAACAGAAAATCTTCATACAGTGCACTATGTTTTCTACTACCTGTTTAATTTTTTCTTTTTTCACAGATCTTTTTCTACAGTATGTCTTGGGACCGCTTGAGAGAATTAAACTATCCTTCACACTGGAGTGCAGTTCACTGGATGTGCGTGTCCATTTTTGTAATAAAATTATCCAGAAAGGTCATCATATGATACCAGACAATGCTGTAGCAACTATGATCAACTCATGCTTCTGAGTTATTAAAGATACAGTTGTACAATTAAGTAAAATATTTCAAAAAAGGCAGAATGCAAATAGGGATGGCAATTTTTTGCATCTCTCTCCCCCCCCCCCCCATTTTGGGTTATGTCAATGTGTCTTCTTTCAATAGCCTATTTTTCATATACTAACCCTTCTGTTTTACATGCAAAAAAATCTCTTGGATTTATCATTCATGTTTCCTCCCTGGTGAATTCTGGCGCTCCAAATGGCCTAAAGAACCTTTTAAAATTACTCCAGAAACATAAACAATGCAACAAAAAATCAATTTACTCCAAAAGAAGACATGAGAAAAAAAATCATATTTGGACTGTGTAGACACTACTTTACATCATCATCATCATCATCATCATCATCATCATCATCATCATCATCATCATCATCATCATCATGAGGTAACAGTAGAGGTAGGAAAGAAAATCATCATCAGACTTCTAAATATACCAGTTTATATCATCATCATCAATTATATAGTATGCCTATTGCTTTGCTTGCTCAGCTCAGGCAACCTTCCTCCCAGCCAACACACTCCCACAGAAGCAAACAATCACTTCCTCCAAACGGCTACACAGAAAGAGCCTCCTCGAAGATTGTGTTATTTTTTAACCACAATCCAGCATACCCTGGTAACTGTAACTTTGTGTTGCCGACTCATCTTTCTCACACTAGGTCAGGCCAAAGGAACTGCAGAATGGACTCACCAAAAGGTGGCTTCATTTTGGTAGTTTCACAAGCACTCAAGCACACAGGAAAATAGCAAAATTTCAAAATCAGCACATCCTTCATTCCCAAAAACAAAAGAAAAGCAAACACAGAAACAAATAAAAGCAAATGATACAATCAAAGCTCCCCCACATTAAAAATAATACAATAGAAAAGCTTTCTATCCCCTCATTATTTGGCACTTTCTCTTTTCTTCTTCAAGTCTGCTAGGCAGCAAGACATAGTAATCCCATCCATAAGGAACAACTGAAGCAAAGAGCTCTCCTCGCTGTGTTCCTGGCCCTTTTACAGATCCAAAATTTCTGCTGAAAGAGGGAACAAAAACAACAAAACTTCACCTACCTCCTCTTGTAAACATGAATCATTTGTTATTAAAAAATTTCTCTCATCAGTCACCAAAAAATACAGGAATGAAAGCCTCTTTCATGTTTTGGGTATTTTGTTTAGACACAAAAGGTCCATCCCAAAATTCAAGCCTATCCTTTCCTAGTCATAACATCTGGTGTTGGGGGGGGGGGGGAGAGAATTATAGAAGAAACAGAGCTCAAGAAAGTAGCAGCTCAATCTATAACAAGATTTGCCCACCCACGTCAGCCACATCTCTGGAAGATAAATATTTGTCTGCACAACATTTCCTGGCACAGAAAACTGTTGCACTGAAATATAACCTTCTTAGCCAAGGTTGGTTTGGGGCAGTGAAAGAAGTGGCTATAACAATTCCTAGGTTCAAGACTGAACAAAATCTACTAACATTTGTACAAGATTCATCAAATAGATTATATTTAAACTGCTCATAAGCTTGTAGCTTCAGCTATAAGCATGAACATGTTACACAGTTTAAGTTACACTGTAGTCCCATCCCAGGCCTGGTCCTGGATATTGGCTGCATCAATAGTTGGGGACCACAATGCCCATCATGCCTATGGGAGCTCTGGGCCAAATAAGACAACATGCCTTAGGTTGCAAACTAGAGCACAATTGAAGAATAACAAGTTGTTCAGTTTTCCATTGCTTCGTCTGTGTCTTTATATACCTTATCAAATGAAAACTGTGCAGCTTGACAATTTTGTTCTAATCAATGGGCTTCTAGTTGGCTTGTTTTCTTTGGGAGTTTTGTCACACAATCTTCCTAACACTTCAAAGACTGGTAACACTTCAAAGGCTGCCCAGTTTAGTGACAGATGCTTTCATGGGAAGAGATCCAATGAAGTACAGGCACAATGGCATTTTCTTCTCACTTCAGGTCTCCTTCAAAACATGGCAGCAGAGGACTGGAATACCCTGCTAGGACAATTTTTTTGAGGGGCAAACTTCAAGATACCCAAGAACCAGTTTTTCCTAGTTCTGCTGATATAAACTATTCCACGAGAGGCCGAGGTTAAATGAGCCTTTCATACATTTCATCAGATGCATGAAATGTCTTCTAATTAACATCATGAAATATTTTAAGGCACAGATCTAAAACTTCATATTTCAGATGCAATCATTAATATTTGACTTTCCCTCAAGGGAGTTTGCACTTTACATTAATTACCAATTCTTTAACAGATTAATTAGACAACTGCAAATTGAATTTTCTTCTTTAATGAAGTAGCTTTCTGGTTATTCATCAGGAAGGAGGTAAATACTGAAAGTAAGTTAAAGGGGGAAATATGTCAACTGTAATGTTATCTTCCCTTTTCAAACCTATTGACATCACTGGAAGCAGAAGATGACATGCTTCATTGGCTCCAGTTTTTTTCACAGTATGTAAATAGAGTCTTTATTATCATGGTGTTTTAAAGGGGAGAAATACAATCTGGAAAACATGTGAAAATAAATGGTAATATAAACAAGCCATTGCTAGAAATGCTAATTGAGCAGTTTTGCCCAATAGTTATGCTGACGTTATGGATGCTTAAGATAACACCTTATGACTTTTCAAATGTTTGTATTGTTTTTAGACTCCCACAGAGCTGAATTCAGAATGGATTCTCACATTCACTTTGGCTCTTTTTATTATGAAAACTTCTCAGAAAAAAGGAAGCAGTCTCTCCAGGAGGTTGAAAGCAGCAATTATGGAACAATTTCTTTGAACTTTTTTTTTAAAAAAAGCATGTTAATTAAAAAGTTCAATATACTCCTATGTGTTGATGCTGCAATATGGAACATTAAAGAAATCTGTTTGAAACAACAATTTCACTTCATTTTCCATTGAGAAATACTGTGTCCTAGCTATGTGTAGTAGAGCATGCTTAAGAAAACTCAACAGCTTGAGCAAACTATCTCCTCTCAGGTAACAAAGAACCAGAGTTCAATGGACTGAGGGCACATGTTGCTAGATCATTCCATCACAGGCTCCAAGAACCAAAAAAGGGTAGTATTGCCTTTTCTGCAGGACATGCGTACCACCTAAAAGCATCTTTCAGACATCATCTTCCCTAATTCTTTAATTTTTCGTCAAAATCCTATTATTATATAACTAATTTTCACATGTGTGATGGGACCAGTACAAGTTACAGTAGCACATCGTCACAGAATTCCTCTATATCAGTGGTTCCCAACCTTTTTTTGGCCATGCTCCACCTAAGCATCTCTAAAATCCTGATGCCACCCCCCTGTGACATATAATTCTTATTATTCAAAAAGTGAACTATTCATGTGGAGGAAGCCTAAAAGGCTATTCACTGTTAATAACTCATCTTGAATTGCCCTCCCCTTAAAAATCAAATTGGCCCCTATGAGGCATATGCCTCATGTTGTTAGTCACGTCTCTAGGTAAATGTTTAGAGCACGTGTTCAAACCAGCCAATCAGTTTTGAGTGGTATGGCAAGGAGGTAGGACATGAAACAATGCAGGCTTCATTCCTGTCCAGCTTTGGCAGAGATAATGCATCATCAACCAGGCCCCTGGCACTCAAGCTGTTGGCACACTTTGTTGGACCTTTTGTTTCTCAGTATCATAGACCAACACCCACCCACCCCACCCAACCACCACCCCACCACCCCACACACACACTGATTTGCCATCTATAGTCAGAAATGAACTTATTAGGGTTAAAGTAGAAGTGTCCAACTTTGGTGTCCCGGGTGTTCTTGGACTTCAATTCCCAGAAGCCCTGATCAGCAAGTGTGCGAACTTGGGCTTCTGGTAATTGAAGTCCAAGAACACCTGGAGCGCCAAGGTTGGCCATCCCTGTATTTGTTTTGAGAATGATAAATGAACAAAAGTCACAATCCTTCTGTCCAAAATCCCATATCTGCTCTGACTCAGTTTTCTTCCAGCCCCCTCCCATGTTTACTTCCCCCTGTTCTGCTTCCACCTTCCCTTGTGTTCTGTCTTTAAAAGGATTCACTTTTATGTTTGTGAGAGGTTTGGAACATTTTTAATTTTTTTATTGGCCATGTATCATTCATCCCTTTTCATGTCCCCATAGGCATATACTCCATCTTTCTCCTATTTATCCTTCTGTTAACCTATCCCCAATTAGAAATAAAAATGGTTGTAAGCTGGTTAAAAAAACCTACCAAGGGTCAGAAGAATACAGCCCAGGAAAATATGGCAAGCAGAGTCAGAATTGAATTTGTCTTTGGCTCGCACTTTGGCAACCTTTACTTATTCTGCTGCAGCAAAAAGTTAATTCAGAGGATGAGGCTGCCAAGCAACTAAGATTTATGATCCAGATACAAGAGGCATTGCTTCAGCCAAGAAACACTTAGAATTGGGCAAAAGGATCAGAGCATTATGGATTTAAAGGACTAAAATGCATGAGGCCATAGAGGAATCTTCTTGGAGGTCAGATTAGCCTGCTGTGATGAGGAATTGCTCTAGTTTTTGTGATGTGAGGGCATGGCCAGCCAAAGTATTTTTCTTGCCTGAGGGGGGAAAACATGACAAAGTGCCATCTCTTTCATTCCATGCACAGATGCTGATTTGACTAGTAGTTGAGACCTACTCTCCACCCTGGTGAACTGAACAGTGGGGCAGGGAGCATAGTGCAGAATGCATGACAAACATGTACCAACCTCCTATTCAAATCCATTCTCCATTTTGAAGGAACATGCTCATGGTGAAACAGGGATCAGAGAAAAGCACATTTCAAATGGAACTGTCTATGACACTTACTGAGGCAGCTTCTAGGAGGAAGGGCCAGTTCTAATCTAGCTAAGCCACCCAGGGTCTCCAGATGGAGTTGATGAAGAACATTTCCCTGAGCTCTGAGGTGGAGGTTCAGCAGTTACACTAGGGTGAGGGTCTACGGTAGTTCTGCAAGACCCAGAGCTGCTTCTAGGCTGAGGGCAACAGTTCTGCAAATTCTGACATCATACAGTAGGCTTCTCAACCTTGGGCCCTCATGTGTTCTTGGACTTCAACTACCAGAAACCCAAGTCTTATACCTGCTGATCGGGTCTTCTGGGAACTGAAGTCCAAGAATGTCTGAGGGCCCATAATTGAGGAAACCCTGCCATAGAAGCTCATTTATTCCTAAAACGGGGGAAAGGAAGTTCTTTTACCAGGTCAATAATTTTCTTCCACAGAGTTAGATAATACTGGTAGCAGTGGGATTAGGGAAGCAGTGATCTGTGATCACATAGGCAGATTCCCATAGCTGCAAATTAGTTCTAAAGGAGATGAGCACTGGACTCTAGAATAAGATATCATTTGCTTTCAAACGGGAAACCTACAGATATAGAGTATTAACTACTTGACAAATTCTTCCAAAATCAATAGATTCTCTGGGAGGCTCATAGATTGATGCTACCTGTGGTGGAACTTACAGCCAAACTAGCAGCCTCCCTGAAAATTAACTTTGTTTTTTCCACTGTCAACTTCCTTCCAAAGGGAAATGGGAGTTGTTCATATTTGTCTTGAAGAATCCCTATACTTTGTACAACTTTGAAAATAACTTAATACATTATTCATTTCACAATGCACTTAACAGGAGTTGTGAGCACCAATTGGGAGGACTGCCCTGTCATTCACTGAACCACATGCCTAATTTTCACAGTGGTAGGATAGTGGCACAGTTCTGTGCATGGGGTTTCACAACACTTCAGCAAACACTTCTAGTCTCAACAGCTTACTATTGTGCATAATTCCAAGGTACTTCGCCAGAGAATTCCTCATTTAAATACTGGAGCAAATTGTCCTTGTGCATGGTGCCAGATAATTGCTCGTTATCCTTCTCCATTCAGAGAGCCAACCAGCCTGCTATTGTCCATCTTGCCAGGCTATTGCACATTTTTCCTCACCCACTCTATGAAATTAGCCTCGTCAAGGACTAAATTATAAATGGCATCAAATGTATACTGTGCAGCTGAGCTTCATGTTCTTTCTCAGTTGGAAAAATGTTTGAAATAAAGACTTTTTAGGACTATGGCCAATTGAACCCTCCCTGCAGCACATCTGACCAGAATATAACTTTCCCAAACTCAGTAATAAGGATATAAATCCTTTCTTTCATGCTTAAAGGTGGAAATAAAATGTATGGATTTTTTTCTTCTTTCCACTGGATGATATTAAGAGGGTGGGGGATTTGTATGGGATGGGATTTTCTTGTGATAAATCCAAAGGTTTGGTTTCTGCACTAAGATTTTCTATTTTGTACAAGTAGGGTTGCCATACGTCCTGGAAAACTGGGATTGTCCCAGATTCAAAGTTGGAAAAATTGTCCTAGCCAGTTTAATAAACTCTTGTTAAAGTCCCGAATTTTTGAACTCTCACTCTCAAACAAAGTCAGCTTGGGAGGAACGTGGCTTGCCTCTCATCTCATCTCTTTCTGAGCTTTCACCTCCCACCAGTGCGGCTCTCACAATAAAGTGTACCTTTAGAGCTGGGGAGAAAAAAGCAGGAAGGTGACTTGAAGCAGCCATGCAGGGACTTTGCAGGGCTTCATGTGGGGTCAATGAAGCATCCTCCTAACAGCGCAGGAGGAGAGAAAGGGAGCTAGCATGGAGCACCCTAACACCACACTGGCTCCCAAAATCTCAATGGGCACACTGGAAAGGAACCTGTGCATGCTTTGCATATCAAGGTGAAAGTGCCAGCTCTCAGGTAGGGCTGCTTGTTTTGGGTTGCATCCACTAGCAAAGCTGATGAACAGATTCAAGAGCAAAGAGATGGGTGATGAAAGGGCAAGAGGCATGCTCAGAAGGATGCTCAGTTCGCTTACAAAATCTGTCTTCACTTGGTAACAGACATGTTAAAGCTGACTGGTTCCTTAAAGTACCTTGTGCTTCTGCACAATATTCTATGGAAGATAGTAACTTCTTTCCGGGGTTTTTTTAATATTGGTATAGATTTCTTTTTTAAAAAAAATAACAAAATAAAGAGACTAATAACAAACAAAGAATAACTACAATAATGTATATTATCTGCTGCAGTGACTTAGTGACTAAGACGTTGAACTTGACACTGATATATTTAATGTATTTAATGTGAAAGTGTTTTATAGCTGTCATATTATGTACGACAAGATTGCATTATTGTCACCCTGCATATTTAACTTATATGCAGAGTACATAATGCACAATGCAAGGCTGGATAAATCACAAGCTGGAATTAAAATTGCTAGAAGAAACATCAAAACGTGAGATATGCAGATGATACTACCCTAATGACAGAAAGTGAAGAAGAACTAAAGAACCTCTTGATTCAAGTGAAAAAAGAGAGTACAAAAGCTGGTCTAAAGCACATTAAAAAAAAACCAAGAGGATGGTAACCAGCCTTATCACTCCCTAGCAAATAGAAGGAGAAGAAATGGAAGTAGTGAAAGAGTTCACCTTCTTAAGTTCCAAGATCACTGCAGATGGTGATTGCAGCCATGAAATAAAAATACAGTTAATTCTTGGGAGGCAAGCTATGAGAAACCTAGGGAACATAATAAAAAGTAGAGACATCACCCTGCCAACAAAAGTCTGAATAGTCAAAACAATGGTATTCCCAGTAGTAATGTATGCTTGTGAGAGCTGGACCATAAGGAAGGCTGAGCTCAGAAGAATAGACGCCTTTGAAATGTGGTGCTGGAGGAGATTCTTGAGAGTACCTGGACAGCAAAGAGATCAAAGGAGTCGATCCTAAAGAAAATCAACCCTGACTGTTCCTTGGAAGGACAAATGTTGAAGATGCAGCTAAAGTACTTTGGACACCAAATGAGAAAAGAGGACTCACTCGAGAAGGCCTTGACAATGTGAAAGATCAAGGGCAAAAGGAGAAGGAGATAACAGAGGTTGAGATGGCTAGATGGCATTGTTGATGCAATGGGCATAGGGCTGAGTGGGCTGTAGAGAATGGTGGAAGATGGGGTGCCTGGCGTGCAGTGGTCCACTATGTGACTGAACAACAAAATATCATATAAATTTGCACCTCACAAAACCTGGATAGAATATGTTTGGCCATAGCATGAAGAACTTCATCAGGAAGGCTTTAAACTGAATTGGAAGGGGGCAGAAATAAACTCAGACATAAAAATAGATTAAAGTTTATGTATGCTAAGAGGAACAGTACCCTTAATGGGAACCAATCATAATCATCTTCATCAAAATGTAGGAATGAAAGCAGGCAGTAAAACACACAATATCCGGTGTCTATATATGAATGCCAATAGCATTGGAAGCAAACAAAAATAATTTAAAATCTTAGTTCAGAAGGGTAAATATGACTTGATAGAGATAACTGAAACTTGGTGAGATGTCTCTCACAAATGGAACACAGCAATTGAAGACTGTTCAAAAAGAAGAGTTGAAAAACAGATTGCAAGAATATCCCATAATGGTTAGGAGATAAAAATCTGCCAAATATGTCCCTTTCTAGAAATTACTGGCTAGTGTAGCTTATAAGTTTCTCCTACAAAAAGTGGAGGAAGAAACTAGAGAAGTAACTATCTTTAACTTGAGTCTAACCAAGAGATGACTTGGTGAAATAAATTGCAGCAAGTGAAACTCTGGGGGAAACTGACCATGTTCTACTTGAGTTCTTTATTTCAAAGGAAACAAAATGCAACATATATGGACATTAAGGAAGCTAATTTTAATAAACTCAGGACAATGATAAGTAAAATCCCATAGAAGGAGATCCTAACAGGAAAAGGAGTCAGAGATGGGTAGTAGTTTCTAAAAAAAGGCACAACTTCAAACAATTCCAACAAGAAAAAAAGGTAGAAGGCAGCAGAATCCATGAAACCATACTAGGGAACAAGTACTTGAGCATACATTTTGATGAAAAACCTCAAGTGGTCTCATATTTAGAAGGAACTTCATTGAACATATCTCAGGAGTTCTCAACCTTTTTAAGCCAGAGGCCGTGTCACACTCCCTCAGACAGCTTCCGGGGCCGGACAGCCATTTTGCCCTTCCTCCACCACCTGGTGTGGTGGAGGCAGTGATGGCCCACATGAAATGGTGCTGTGGGCTACATCCAGCCCATCATCCACAGGTTGAGAATCCCTGGTATACATCATAGTGACTCTAAACTAGAAGTTTGAGAAAAGCTATAGAGGAGACATGGAAGCAAAATGTCAACAAAGCCTACAAAGGTCAGCTGCACCTTCCCCAAAACACAATATACTGCAGCCCATGCAGAGTGCCATTAAAAGCAGGAACCATTGATGAGATCCAGAATTTCTAATTAATAATGGTGGAGTAAATCAATGGCATTCTTACTCCGGTGAATTATTATTCAGGTTTCTGGTACTGTGATGCATTTTTCAGTTACTACAGCAGTATGTGTTTTTTAAAAATAATTTTACTATTTCAGCAGACTTGGTATACCAAACTGTGTGATTTCAGATAGACTGAGAGTTTCAATACAAAATAATATCCTTCACATTAATAACAGTCAAATGAGAGGTACAGTAGTGGAATCAAACCAAAAGAATGCATTATTATTTATCTATTCATTAAATCACAAATATTATAAGCCTTATCTGTTAAGTGATGTTCTAATATATTCAACATTATTTTGAGCATGTTCATTCTTGCACTGCTTCTTGAAAAATTATACAATGGATGAGGAAGATGACATGTTGACTAGACAATCACATAATGCAAGTACAAAAGAAATTAGTTAAATAAGCAATTCTTCTCCCTACCTTTACTGGTGATTTGTGTCATATATTTGGAATATGTCAGGAATTATAGAGAAGCAACATTCATCCCATCATTTAAGACAAAGAAAATGTGATCCCAAAATACATGTCTTCACATATAGTTAAATAGGTGAATGTACACTTTATGAGAATACCTCAGAAAAGTTGGAACATTCACAAATTATTCTTATTAAGATTTTGATGTTTTTGTTCCCAAATAGGTACAAAGAACATATTGATGTATTCAGTATAATAAAATATGATCAAGACCATGGTCTGTACATATTTGAGAGAGAAAATGCAAGCAGAGGAACCCCATTAAAGATTTCAGTATTATCTACTGAAACAGATCTTCACAGATCAAAAGATGCAATATGGATCAAAGCAGCTCAAACCAGATATCTGCATAAAGAAGAAGCTAAAACAAATGATGAGACTTACTAATCTTTCTAATGAAAATTTAAAAAGACAGGTGTTGAAATTAAATTGTTACATCTCCTGTTGTAAGTCTGCATTTCATTACTCTCCTGATTGTAGAGCAGCCTTTCCCAAACTATGTTCTGTAAAACACTGGTGGAGTTCAATTCCCAGAAGTCTAAGTCGGTACATTGGCTGATCAGTGCTTTGGGGAATTGATTTGGGCATCTGGGAATTGAAGTCCAAAAACCAATGACTGGGAAACAGTGCTGTAGAGCAAAGTCCCCAACCTTTCCCATACCATAGACCAGCTTCATGCCAAACAACCTTTCCATGGACCAGCAAGTGGGGACTGTGGGACTGGATGGTGTGAGCACACAACAAAATATGACCAAGTGTGCCTTGCATACAGGTGGGAGGAGGAGCCCCACAGCAACCCAAAAACAAGGAGAAGGGGCCCAGCCACCTGCCAGCCACACCGCCTAACTCAGAGCATCATACTGCATACAGGCAAGGGGCGGAGCCCTGCCACAGTTAAGCAACATTGAGGAGGGGCTGGGCCCCCCCACCCATCCACTGTGTCTGAAGCCTGTGCCCCCCACCCCGCCACCCAGGCAGACCTGGCAGAGCACACTGAGGGCAGAAAGATGCCACCGGGGCTCCCAGCACCAGCCACTTCCTATGGCCCAGTTTGGGACAGCAACCCTCCTGTAGAGGAAGAGTTAGGCAGTAGGATGAGTGGATGATCTAGTACAGAGGTTCTCAACTTATGGCCTGTGGGCAGGATCTGGCCCATGGCACCATTTCATATGGCCTGCCACCCTCACTCCCCTGGTGGAAGTGGCAGAAACAGCCTTGTCTGCATTTGTGGCTGCCATAAGCACATTTATGACAGCCACGGATGCATCTTACGGCAGCGTTTGTGGCAGGGAAAGCTGGCCCACTCAGCTTTCTGAGGGAGTCTGACCCAGCCAGTTTCTGGAAAAGGTTGAGAACCACTGATCTAGTATGAAATGGACTGGCAAAATAAAGGAAGTTACAGTCTTTAGTGTACACGATCTGTTGTTGTGGGACTCTTCAGCAGTCATCAATTCATGTGACCATCGTTGAAGACACACATATTGCATCACCAATGTTCCAATTTATTGTTTCCAAATAATATGGAACTAAATAGTCAGCTTTTTCCATGCATTGTTAAAGCATCTGGATTTGTTTTTGTGGAGATCACCTTTATTTATACAATTTAGATTAATGCGCCATAGTTTCCCCAGACAGCCACGTGAAGAGAAGAGTTCTTGTTCAGTTAGCTACAAAATATATGTTTTGTCCAGTGAATGCTTGCCAAATACATTCTGGAGAATATATTGTGATGAAAAACATTCAGTGGCATCGTGTGTGTGTGTGTGTGTGTGTGTGTGTGTGTGTGTGTGTGTGTGTGTGTGTGTGTGTGTGTGTGTGTGTGTGTGTGTGTGTGTGTGTGTGTGTGTGTGTGTGTGTGTGTGTGTGTGTGTTAGATCAGTTTTGTGAACCTCATCAACAATGCAAAAAAGGCATAATTGGAAAAAATGTAAAGAAACAAAAATAAAAATGGTAAACTTCCCTGAAGTAGTAGAACTTTACCTTCCCATTCTCACAGCATTGAATTGTGTCTAGATACACAGGTTCCTTGGTAGTTTCTGCTCCTACATTATGGAATGTTGAAGTTGCAGAAGAAGTTACAGATCATTGGGAAGATAAATGGAGTAAGGCTAGCTAAAGTGTGCAATCATGGGCATACTAAAAAGTCACTAGAGCAGTAAGTATCCAATTATTTCTTCAAGACAGGACATGTCCTTGGACAAAGAAGATTTGCATGGGAAAGAGAAATATTTCACTAGAATTGCAAAAATGTGTTCATGTAGTAATGCATCCAGCAGCTACATAAATCCCTGATGTGACAGAAGTTGACAGACAGGACCATTCAAACACCTATCTTTTTGACAGAAATCCACTATCTTCTTGCATCCACTATCTTCCTTGCAAACTCAACAATTTAGCTGCACACATGATTCCACAGACAGACCAAAAGAGTAGAAGAGTGAATTAGAAGCAACATTTTCTTGTGCATACTAATCCTAGTGGTCTTGTGTATATAAGGAAGCTTATATGACAGATGCGCTGAGATAGAGGAATACCAAATTAAGCATGTTTTTTTAATGAACGTAAAAAGATCAAGGAAGTTACTGGCTGATGACAACATTGCCCCCACATGCCCGCACAAAAGAGACTGACCACAGTATTGTTGGTATAAAAATTGGGCCACTTTATTTGAGATCAACTTGGTTAACTTTAACCATCTTAACCAATAACTTGTTGCAGCAAGGCCGCAGTAGCACTGGTGAGGTACACGATATCCATTCACCAACTTAACTTGGATATCGGACAACCATGTCCAAACAGTCATTTAACTGTCCCAGTCAGAAGTAACCAGTTGTTATCTCCTTCTGACCCCACACCGGGCGAACTCTATATTGGGGCTGCCTGCTGCCGAGCTGGGCAGTTACCCAAGTTCCCGGTCCCCATTTTGATCAGACTCACAGAGTGGCCGATCAAAACACGTTCCTACCCGGTTCTCCTGGGACCAAATTTATTCCACACCAGTGCTACCCGCCCAAGTGGTCAAAAACCCAATCCAACTCACCTGGTACGGCAGTGTGGGATGGGCGAAAACGCCAAGAGACCCCCCGGCCAATCAAGGTCTCAAGCAAAAATTCCCATCCGGCCCCGAAGCGACCCAAAAACAGTCACACTGCATCCAGGGAGGGAGGGCGGGGCTAGCTTGCCTGTCAGACGGGCAACTGGCCACGAGCACAGGGAGCGCGCCGCCCATATAAGGACGACGCTTAGCCACACCCCCTGCGCTCGTCGCCAGGCCCGTCTCTTCGGCAGGCACTGGGGCAAAGCGCGCGGCCCCGGCATTTGCCGCGGCCGCTCGTCCATTGCCCCCACATGCCCGCACAAAAGAGACTGACCACAGTATTGTTGGTATAAAAATTGGGCCACTTTATTTGAGATCAACTTGGTTAACTTTAACCATCTTAACCAATAACTTGTTGCAGCAAGGCCGCAGTAGCACTGGTGAGGTACACGATATCCATTCACCAACTTAACTTGGATATCGGACAACCATGTCCAAACAGTCATTTAACTGTCCCGGTCAGAAGTAACCAGTTGTTATCTCCTTCTGACCCCACACCGGGCGAACTCTATATTGGGGCTGCCTGCTGCCGAGCTGGGCAGTTACCCAAGTTCCCGGTCCGCATTTTGATCAGACTCACAGAGTGGCCGATCAAAACACGTTCTTACCCGGTTCTCCTGGGACCAAATTTATTCCACACCAGTGCTACCCGCCACACGGGGGGAGTGAAACTACTCACCGCCCCACCCCACCCCGAGACCGACAACTCGGTCACCAGGCCCTGCTGCAGAGCTCCCAGGAACACAACCTGGCCGTTCGGGGACGGGTGCACACCGTCACCCCTGTACAGGTGGCCCAACTCCTCCATATGGAACAGCGGATGCTCCACCACCGTACCCAGGCCCCAGTTAGATAGGAAACGTGCAACGGTGCGGTTAACACCACGCCGCGCACGATCCACGGCCCGGTAATCAAGCGCGCCCCTGTAACGGGCACGCGGTATCATACTAGACCAGATAAACCTGGTCGCCGGCCAACGCTGGTGCAAGAAGTGGAAATCCCTGCAAATGGCCCTGGCTAAATCCAGCCCCATTCGCTGCCCCAGGTCGTTCCCACCCAGGTGCACAAGGAGGATATCCGGGGACGGGACGTGCCAATTGGACATCAGGAAAGGCATCAGCTGGTCCCACAGCATGCCCCGCACCCCCCGCCAGATGAGGTAGGCCCATTGCCGCAAGCCGAGGTGGATCCCGCAGGGAGCTGCTCCGGCAAAACGTGCGGCCCAGTAAATGTAGCTGTGGCCAACGATCCAGACACGGGCCACGTCACTCTGGGGGAAGCGCTCTGGAAGAAAACAAAAAGAAAACAAACGGCAGCAAGGCAGGTCATGAAAGTAGCGGTCGCACATACGTTCGGAAGCAAGCGGACCCCCACCGCCCCATCCTCATAATATCCGCATCGGAATACCCGAAAGAGGCCGCGGTAGAGGCAGCCCCTATGCAGAAAGAGTGGGTGCCATAACGGGCACCAGGGATCCCCGCCTCCGACAAGGCCGCCCCGGTAACCCTCCAGAATTGAAAACGGGTTAACGGGGACCCATCCCGGTGAACAAAAAGGGGGAGAGGACCAGAAGGGCGAATGGCCAGATAGCGCTCAAGCGCTCCCACCGGGCAGATGTCTGCCACACTGCATCGCAGTAGCAGCAAGGAAATACCCCTGCCCAACTGGTCAGTCTTAGACATCCAGACCGTGAGCCGCACCGACGACGCGGTGAGCGCGACATCAGCCAGATGCAGCGCACGGCCGGACACGTCCCCTCGGGACGCCACCACCAATTCCCCCACCCGTAGGGCTGCAAAAAATGCAACGGAAGAAGCGGCGTGAAACAAAGCCGCCTCAAACCCATCCGTGCAATGACGTGGCCAGGCCGCGGCCAAACGCCGCAGCACCGCCGGCGACACCGGTTGACGGGCGTCCAGGCGGTGGCCACGCTCCCTCGACCATCCCTCCAACACCCTGCGGATGCGAAAATCACCCAGAGTGTCAGGGACACCGTTCGCCCGGGCGGCAAAGGCCAAAGCCGACAGCCGCCCCCTGATGGTCCGTGGCGCAAGGCCGGACCGCCGGAGGTGGACCATGAACTGCAGCACATGGTCCACCGGGAGCGGCCAGACCTCAGGCAAACCCTGCTGGCTTCTGAAGGTGGTAAAAGCCTCACACGCCAGGCGATAGGCATGGCGTGTGCGACCAGATAGGGAAAGGCCGATGGCCCGATTCACCTCGGCCCTCCAATGTTCCAGACCGTGTCCGGCAACTCCGAAGGAACTGCCCTGGCACCGGGAGCCAACGCCCTGAACCGCGCCATCTGAAAGCGGGACAGGGCATCAGCAATGGAATTGTCCACCCCAGGCACGTGGCATGCGCGAAAAACGATATTAAGTCTCAGCGCAGCCAGGACAAACGGCCTGACTAAGGACATAACCCGGGGGGAGCGGGACGTCTGCGAGTTGACCACTTGGACAACCGCCGCGTTGTCACACCAAAAGGTGACAACGGAGTTTACCCAGTGACGTCCCCACATATTAATCGCCCCCCAGATGGGAAAGAACTCCAGGAAGGTCAGGTCCCTCATGACGTCCGAGTCCCGCCAGTGTGGCGGCCAAGTGCCGGAGCACCAACGGCCATCAAAATAGATGCCAAAACCGCAAGACCCAGACGCGTCAGAATGGACCTGAAAACTGGAAGAGAGGAAAAGGTCAGAGCACCAAAAGGAAACCCCATTGAAGTCCCTGAGGAACGCCAACCAGACCTCCAAATCCTCCCTCATCCCACGGGTCAGCCTAGTTCTGTGGAACTTTTTGGCCAGACCGGCCATCGCATCGCACAAACGGCGAGCAAAGGCGCGGCCAGGGGCCACCACCCTACAGGCGAAGTTGAGATGCCCGTGAAGCTCCTGCAATTCGTGCAGGGTGACCTTTCGTTTGGTTAAAAGTGCCTCTATCCGTTCCACTAGGCGCTGAACCTTGTCGAGGGGGAGGCGAGAGGTCGTGGCCACCGTGTCCAACTCGATGCCCAGAAAAGTGAGGGTAGTGGCCGGACCCTCCGTTTTCTCGGGCGCCAACGGAACAGCCAACTCCTCCGCCAGGCGCTGAAACGACTGGAGCAGGTGAACGCAATCCCCAGTGCCCGCGGGGCCCCCAAAAAGAAAATCATCCAGGTAATGGGCGACCCTGTCAGAACCTGCCTTCCTAACCAAGGCCCAGTGCAAGAAAGAACTAAAGCGCTCAAACGCGGCGCAGGAAATAGAACAGCCGAACGGCATGGCCTGGTCCACGAAATACTGGCCCTCAAAACGAAAGCCCAGTAGTTCGAAGTCATCGGGGTGCACCGGCAACAGCCGAAACGCGGACTTGATGTCACACTTGGCCAAGAGTGCACCCGGACCGCAGGAGCGGACCATGCGTACGGCCTCGTCAAAAGACGTATACCGGACCGAGCACAAAGCGTCCGGGATAGCGTCGTTGACGGAAGACCCAGCGGGGTAAGACAGGTGGTGAATCAACCTGAACTCACCCGGGGCCTTTTTCAGAACCAATCCCAACGGGGAAACTTTAAGGTTGGAAAAGGGCGGGCTGTCGAAAGGGCCCGCTACCCTGCCTGCCGCTACCTCTTTGAAAATTTGTGCTCTGGCCACTGACTCCATACCCACCAAAGATCTTAGGTTGGGCGCGTCCTGAGGCCCCCGCGCCCCCACTACAGGGATACGGAAGCCAAAGGTGAAACCCTCGGAAAGGTACTTGGCGTCAGCGGGTGAAGGATACTCCCGCAGCAGGCGGTCCAGGATCTCGACCCTAACTGGGCTGGGGCCCTTTACCAGGGGCGTTATCAGCCCCGGCCCGCCTTGCTCCCTGCTGGTCTTTTCCCCTGCCCCGGCCCGCCCCTCCCCAGAAACAGGAGGTGGCGGGGTGGGCGCCCGCGCAGATCGAGCACTCGTGCTTGAACTTGCACTGCTTCTTGGTGCAGCGACCTGAAGCGGAGTACTCCCAGCAAAGCAGGCGGGCCGGAACCGCCTGCCCCGCCGACTGGCGGGGTGCCTGAGAGGGAGTAGGGCGCTGAATCAGGTGGCCGCAGTCATACCGCTCACCAAGGGCCGGGCGGGTCGGGGTCATGAGCTGCATCCACAACGCGGAGTGCATCTCATCCCAGCGCATGCCGGGGCGTATGGCCGCGCGCATACGAAATTCCTCGTCATACGACAGCCATGCCTGCCCCGGGAAGTCCACGTAAGCCCTGTAAATAATATCAAGGTACTGGAAAAGTGAAACCCCTAGCTGGGGGAAAGCCCTGGACAACACACCGGCATATATGATGAAACCTGGGAGCCAATTGGCCCAGGTGCGGGGAGGCTTCTTCCTCCTGGCCCTCTCCTTATCCGCGTCGTCCGCCTTCTCCTTCTCCTCTTTCGTTGAGTCCCGATTGAGAAGGGAGAAGAAATCAACATACTCACCGCGGAGAATCTTATCCCGGGTGGCGGGAAGCAAGTGGTCGCCGAGCGGCAACGATTGGTCGCCGTACGGCATGGCCAAGCGAGACACCGAGTTGTAGCCCGTGTCTCCAAAGGCGAAGCAAGGCCAGCCCAGGGCAAAAACAGCGGGTGAGCCAGAGCCAAAAGACGAGGCTGCCGGGGGCGGCGGGTAAGGTGCCCGCCACGTAGACGGCACCGGCTGGGCTGCCGGCGGCAGAACAGCCGCTGACGGAGCCACCCCCGACCACGAGGGGGCCGGCCCCTGCGCCACCGGCGCAGGAGGCAACCACGGCAGCCCCGGCGCGGCCGCCGGCCAGGGAGACGCCGCGGCCGGTGCCGGCTGGCCTGGCCAAGGCCATTGCACCGGAAGGTGCGGTGCAACAGGGGGCAGGTGCGCGGGGACCAGGGGCAGCTGCGAAGGAACAGGGGGCAGCTGCTGCGGCAAAGCACCAGGCACATACTCACCACCGGGGCGCGCCTCTGGTACCGCCGGAGGGACGAGGACCGGTCGAACATCGCTGGGCCCGGCCTCGGGCTCCGCCATAACTGGAGGCGCAGGATCGTCAACCCGGCCCACATCCCCACCTGGGGCCGGATCGTCGGTGGGCCGGATCGGCGGCAGGCGAGCCTCAATCTGGGCTATCCGCTGCTGGATAACCTCTACCAGCCCCGCCCAATCGGCAGCAGTCGGATCAGTCACCGACTGCGCGGCCCGCCGGGCCGCCCTCCGGGCATCCGGCGCCGAGTCCGTGCCGGCGGCCCTGTCCAGGGCCGCCACACGGGCAAGGATGGCCGCGGGGCTGACGGGGGCAACCTCCGTCCCCTGGGCGCGGCGGCTGGGACCCCCTGCAGCAGTAGCTCTACGGGGGGCGGCGAGGGCGAGGCGCGGCCTGTCGTTTAGGAGCCATAGCCAAAGAAGGAAAAAAAAAATTTTTCACCCACCAATCACCACTCCAAAGGCCTAAAGTACACGAGGGGCCAAAGCTAGGCACCGGACAACCTTGAGCCCTCCGGAGCAAGGCTGACCCGGGAGATGAAAAAGGCTTCGAAGGAGAAGGCAACCTTGAAGCCGCAAGTACAATATTACCGATCTGTGAAGGGTGAGTTAACTTACGTACCCTTCAGGATCGAACCCACAACGTCGTGGTTGCAGTACAGCAGTGCAGCCACTGTGTCACCAAGGCTCACCAAACAGCCAAAGTGAAGGCCCAAAATGGCGGGCGCCACAAGCGACCCCCCAATAAAGGCCTGTTGGGGCAGCAAACCGGGGGACAAAGCGGCCCGGGGGCAAAGGGATGGCCCTCCCGAAGTCCCCCCCCCCCCCGCAGGAAGCGGAATACAATGAGGAAGAGGAGTACCAACTTCCCTCTGCGATCACAAGAAAAGGTGGGGGAGCGAAACAGGGCCACAAAATGGCGGGCGCAACTCTACGGGACTCAAAATGGCGGGCGCAAGTGCCAGGCCAGGCCGACAGCTGCTGCGCTGACCGAACCAAGGGCCCGAAGACACTAAGAAAAGCCGGCGCGGGGCACTAAAGGCAGTAACCGCTCCCAGGAGGGAGCGAGCACTCGCCAGATAAAAGGCCGCCGAAGAGGAAGGGGAAGCCGCAGGTAAGCCGCAACTCCAGCCGCTCGCTAGCCGCTCACTTCGCTCGCTTGCCTGTCAGACGGGCAACTGGCCACGAGCACAGGGAGCGCGCCGCCCATATAAGGACGGCGCTTAGCCACGCCCCCTGCACTCGTCGCCAGGCCCGTCTCTTCGGCAGGCACTGGGGCAAAGCGCGCGGCCCCGGCATTTGCCGCGGCCGCTCGTCCAAAAGACACATGCATTGTTAAAGGACAAGGACAGGAATCTTGCAGTGGAAATAAGGGATAAAATCATTGTATGGAAAGAATATATAGGAGAGCTGTTTAGTGATGAAAGAGGTGAACAGCCTGTCATAAATGGCAATACTGGACCACCAATACTGAAGAGTGAGATTGTAAGAGCTTTGCAAAGAGCCAAAGATGGGAAAGCAAGAGGACCAGATGACATCCGAGTAGAAATTTTGAAACTTTGAAGTTCAAAATTAACATCAAAGAACTGACAGACCTTTTAAATACCATTTATGACACAGGGATTCTTCTGGAGTGATTGGTTGTTATCAACATCTGTTAAACTGCTGAAGAAACCAAATGCAAAGTCCTGTGAGGAGTACAGAATAATTAGCCTCATGAGTCATGCTCTTAAGGTCTTCCTGAAAATCATCCATAGTAGAATTTATAAGACGTGTGAAGAAAGCAAAGGTGAAACACAATTTGGCTTCCAGAATTCTATGGGTACTAGAGAGGTACTGTTTATGATGCAGGTCCTCATACAAAGATGTATGAAATGTGACATGCGTGCATTTTTTATAGATTATACAAAAGCTTTTGACAAATGCCAGTATGAGAAAATGATCACAGCACTCAAGAAAAAAAGGTAAAGATGATAAAGATATCAGAATTATCCCCAACCTTTATTGGAATCAGACAGTTCAAGTCAGAGTTGAGGAGAAGCTGATGAAGCAGGTTCAAATTTGCAGAGGTGTGCAACAAGGCTGTGTATTGTCCCCAACATTGTTTAATATATATTTGGAGATTATTTTTTCAGAAGCATTATCAGATTTAAACATTGGCATTAAAATTAATGGGGAATATCTGAATAACATCCAATATGCTGATGACACAGTGTTGTTGGCCCCAAACTTTACAGATCTTTAGTTGATGCTGGATTAAGTTAGAACATCAAGAGCAGAGAATGGTTTGGCTCTCAACATCAAGAAGATGAAATATCAGGTTATAAGCTGAACACCAACTCAAGGCAAGCTAATGGCAGGAACACAATAATCAAAACAGTGGATAAAATTGTCTATTTGGGAAGTATGTTAAACAAAAATTGGGAACCTGAGTTAGAGATTAAAATATGAATAGAAAAAGCAAGATACACCTTCATAAAAATGTGACACTTGTTATGCAGTAGAGATCTAACTCTCATTACAAAGATCTAAATACATATTTCCAGTGTTGCTATATGGAGTTGGAGCTTGAACATTGACTAAAGCATCTGAAAGGAGAATCAAAGATTTTGAAACGTGGCTTTACAGATGGCTGCTAAGGATATCATGGGTTGATCATGTGACTAATGTAGAAGTACTGTGCTGGGTGGATAAAGAAAAAGAACTCTTTAAGATCATTAAGCAAAGAAAGCTCCAAGACCTTGGGCATATCTTGAAGAACAACATAAAGTATAGAATACTCCAACTTGCTCTGCAAGGAAAGATGCCTGGGAAGAGAGGCCCTGGATGTAGATGGACTTTGTGGTTGAAGAACCTGAGAGACTGGTGTGGCATGTCCTTGGAAGAACTGTTCCAAGGAGTTAAGAACAGGAAGACTATTGCCATGATGATAGTCAATATCCAGTACGGATATGGCAGCTGAATAAGAAGTGGTCCTAGCAAGCTCACCTGTAGATAACGATTACTATATATACTCGAGTATAAACCAAACCGAATATAAGACGAGAGCCAAGTCCCCTTTTGGGGGCTCATTTGGGGGGCTAAAAAACTCGGCTTATACTCAAGTATATATGGTAAGCATTCTTCCTATTCTGAAGACTTTGGGACAAATGACAGGTAGGTTTGCCTTTGCCATTAAGCACACAAACAACTGTATCAGCATTTACATTAGCCAGTTTAAAATGCATGTTGCTCTTCAGGTTCATTTTATTTTCTTCTACAAGTATGGTATTAGAACTGTTACAAAAAAAATGCTCCCCAGCAAAAGGAGAAGAAGTAGCAGTGGAACCTTATGACCTGCCAAATGAAAAACCAACCAAAATACAAAACTGAGAGGATGGGTGGCCATTAACCCAGCTAAGAGCCTGATATGTTCGAAACAACATGAACCATTGTATCAAGGCTTCTGTACTCTATTGACTAACCATGGCACAGGTTTAAATGATAAAATATTTCCTTCTGGAACTGTCTCTTTAGGGGGAGGGTAAAGTGAGAATCACATTTTTAAATTATACTTGTATATCCAGTAGAGGAGAAATATTCAGAAACATCTCTATATGATGCATTAGACAAAAAATGAAACTAAACAAAATTTAAAACATAAAGACAAAAACATTGTGGCATCTTAAATACTAATTGCTATATTTTAATGGGAGCTTTTGTGGATTAAATCTGCTTCCTCAGACAAGAGGAAGTGGTGCATGTATGAAGCATATATGCAATTGGGGAGTATACAGCCAATGGTTGCCAACTGTAATATGTTGGCAACATAATTTAAGACCAAGGTGAATGTCAGCCACAGGACCTCAACTCTAAATTTGAAGCAATTGATCAGAAGGAGATGTTCAGTGTGCAGTCTGTTTCATGTGTGTTGGAGCAGTTTCAGCCTACAACACTTCAGGAGGTTCCAGGGTGCTCGTGGGCTGTAAGGTCACCCGACTTGCCTGAATTGTAAAAGTAGCCACTGATGGGATATCTAGATGCGTTAGGGAGATCATTAGCTCCTCTTTTCATGAGGGCATTGTGCCTGCATAATTGAAGGAGATGATAGTATGACTGTCCTGAAGAAACTGGGTGCTGGAAGATCTTAATAACAATCATCTATTTGCTAGCATCCCATTTATGGGCAAGGTGATGGAAAGAGTGGTGGCAGACCAGCTGCAGAGGTTCCTAGAGAACACTAAATACCTTGAACCACACCAGTCTGGGTTTAGGCCATGCCATGGCATCAAGACAATATCAATCGTCCTGCTGGATGACCTTCTGAGGAAAGCCAACAGGTCCTCTTGGATTTTTCAGAGGGCTTTGATACCATTGAACATGGAATCCATGAATGCATTCTGGCCTGAAAATCTCATTTTCCAGCACTATCTCTTTGTTTCACTTTGGATTGTCTCATCATAGGTTTTTCATGACACAGAGTGTTAGGAAGTGGTTTACCGTTGTACTTTCTATGCACTACTAATAAAAGTTAGCTTGAATGTCAACACCAGTATCATCCTCAGCTACCACTTCTATCCAGTAGCTGCTGCCCCCATTGCAACTATCCATCTTTTTCTACTACTGTCTCAGCTATGGCCATTCCAAAATTTCAGTAGCTTGCCAAACTATTCTTCATACAGAATTACAACCAGTTAGCATTTTTAATTTAAGCTGGAAGACATGCATGCTTGCTGCTTGGACAATGGTTGGAGGAAGACATACTATCCTTTCTTATAACTACTCATGTACAAATGTTTAGAAATAATCACCAGGACACATTTAAACCTCACACATAGCAAAGACAGCCAATAGATTTTTCATTCAAATCATCTTTATAAAATTATTTTTTCCAATTAATCTGCATCTCTGTCCAGTTTATACCATGCCAGCAACTTCGTTTCCATTACTGTTATGAAAAAAATCCAGGAACAGAATGGCTGCTGAGACTTGCCTCTCCCTCCCATTAGCTGCCCTTTGCAAGCTGGCACATAAAAATTAAATATGCCCATCAAAATAACTTTTTTTTTAATTTAAAAAATGGCAGACGTGTTAATCCAAATGCAAACCAAGGAATAATCAGGAAGTCACCCTCCAACTAATTTTCCAGTCCCTCCCAGATCCAGTTCTAAAATGCATGCTATTCCACTTCATTGAAGACCTCATTCATGAAACATAAGTACCTCCATAAATTAAGCAGAACATAAAATAATTTCTTTCAATTCTGCAGGAAAGCAGAAAAAGTACTCCACTGGAAAAGATCTTCACTTAGTTTCTTGGAGCAGTGCCCTTGGAAGAAGTAACTTCTTACCTTACTCATGACATCTGGGAATTCCTGACATATTTGTTAATTATTTTAATTACCTGGCCTTCTGGTGAGCTAACTGGGCAAATCAGCCTCAAACACTTAACTTATTTCTGGGTAGGATTTTACAGCCACAGTATGACATTTTTTAGAAACTCAAATGGCTCCCCTGTTGGGTTCACAATTCATAGCTGTGCAAGGGAAATTCAAATAACAGGGAAGATTTCACGAGTAAGTACGTCCAGCTATGAAACTAATTGAAATTCATAGGAGTCTTCCACTGTCTTCACAGGTCAGGCTTTCAGCCAGGAGTATTTTTCGCTAGAAAACACAACTAGCACACTTGCTTTTCATGTACTGTACTGTACCATGTCATTTTATTTAAGGACAAATCAAAATCGGGGGGGGGGGAGTGAAAGGAGAAGGGGAGAAAGAAATGAGGGACTTTTTAAGCAACATAGGACAAAAATGATACATATTTAAATGTATACTTTGAAAATGTCCAAATGACTTGAAAGACATTTAAAATCTTGAGAGAAGGAAAAATAAGAACAGTTTATACCCTCCATTGCTCTTTTATGATGAATGCAGACAACCTCATAAAATTGTTGTTGCTTTTTATTGATTCATCTCTTCTTCCCCACCACCTGAAGTACTTGGCAATCAATGGAGATCTTGGAGCAGGGCCATCCAAGAAGTTTTAACACCAGCTGTTCAGATAAGTTCCCAGTGAGATACAACATTGTGTGTTCAACTGGAGAAATGATTCAGTCTCTTAGTGTGATACCTGGGTACACAGAAAGAGCCTTCTCAAAGAGTGTGGTATTTTTGAACCACAATTGGGCATACCCTGGTAATGGCAGCCTTGTGTTGCCAGCTAATCTTTCTCACCCTACATTAGATGAAAGGAACTGCAGAATGAACTCACCAAAAGATGCCTTCATTTTGGCAGTTTCACATCTGGGCAAGAAGAAGAAGAAGAAGAAAGGAGGAGGAGTGATAACTGCATTGATGTGAGTGTGGAAATTTTGGATTGATCTCGAATAACAAGCACTGCCTTCTAATATTCATATTAATTTGCTATTCTACACTTGTAGCTAGTATAGTTTTTGAATTTGAAAAAACATATCCTAAAATGGCATTGCTTTATTCTATTATTCTCTAATCCAGAAACATCAATATGGCTAGGAGCGTGAATCCTTCCTCTCTTTTGATTGCTTTGGTCATAAGAAGCAGCAACTATCTGAAGATGAAAGATATCTGAAAGCACATAGGCTGTACATCTGAGCACGAAATCTCAAAAATCTGGATTCTTGTTTGCCTATAGTGCCTACTTATAAACAGGCTACATCTTTCCTCAAACAAATAAGCTGTTTGGCTGAGCAAAGTGATAAGGAAGAAAGGCTAGGATAGCTTCTAGAAAGTGTTGTCCTTTGCTAACCAACTAGTTTCTCTCTTCTAATTGTGTTGGCAGTTATGGACTACACAGACTAAATCTGGTTTCTTTGTAGAGAAAAACACTCCCTAGTTTAGAAAGACAGTCTAGTTATGTTATCCTGTGCTACTCTACTCAAAGTAAGTCCTACCTAATTTGCTCCAATGTAGGCAGGGGACTTTTGCATTTGGGGGGTTACAGCTCCCAGAGGTCTGCAGGAATTCCTCAAAACAGAATTCTGGGGTTTCCGCTAAAAATTAAATTCCTCTCAGGTGTTTTAAATTGTTTACAGGTGAAAAATAAGGGGTGCATCTCAGATACAATGAATTTTCATGAAGACGAAGGAATTGCCTGGGAGAGGTTAAACTCTGTGAGAGATGTACTGTTTAATAGTCTGATAGTCTCCTGATGGGCATTCTGTACAGAGCATAATGACCAGAAAGACTACCACACCCCATAATACCCTGGAGATCCCACAGAGATTAGCCCCTCATAGTCACTTCCTCCATCTTAATGAAGACTCATCAAGATGCAGCCTTTACTGTTCTGTCCTAAGTGACAAAAATATCTGAGAGTATTTTGTTTTGGTAGTTAAAGTCTGTCTGGGGAAATTCCTACTGACTTTTGAAGGCTGTAGATGGGAAAAAACAAAAGTCCCACGCCTATATAAATACATATAAGATTCGCTTAGAGACAACAGACAATCACTTGTATTAATTATAATGTGAATGGCTGTAGCAATCAGATGACGATCTGGTGGATGTCTGATGTTTTATCCTTCTGTGAGTCACCATTAAGATACTCCCTCTTTCCTCATCAAAGAACATTTGAGGAGAGGAGGGCCCTTTCTACATCATGAGATACAATTTATTTGTACTGAGAGTTTTGTAAGTATTTTCTTTAGTGGAGATGGTCCCCCCCCCCCGGATAAATATTCTCTTGCACTTTCACATTCTCTTTGTAGTAATGATAATAGAGATAAATGAATGTACAAAGAAGAGCTATCGGAAAACTTCCCATACAGAAAATGAAATGTGATGTCTATCTTCTCATACTTTTCTAAACTCTACAAGGAAAAGCTGGTGCAAACAAAAGCAGTCTTACTCCCATTTCTGCAGTTACACATTGCATCTTCTACTAATAATGATGCATAGGAAATAGAGGAATAATACACATTCAGATAAATGGCCCACTAAATATGGAGACATCTGCCACTAGAAAAATTGAACGGTAATCTCCTGGGGAGGTGGGGGACACAATTTTGCAAATGAGAAAGAAAGTGATGTGCAAAAATACATAAAATGGATATCCTCCTGTCATTTTCAAATTACTTTTGTGTGAGTGCTAAGGTGCTGTAATCTTTTCTTTGGCTCTTAAATTATTTGATTCTGCATACAAATAGCAGAGGTTGTGTTCTCTTTAGTTTGCAGTTGTGATTAGCAATCTGCTATTATAAGTGCTCTTCTTTATCACTGTGAGCGGCATTTCACCCTTTTTTCAGCCTACTGGTTTTGTATTCTTTTTTAGATTCTTTTTTTTCAGAAGAAGGTTATTAAAACTTATCACTCCATTGGCTCCTGAATCACCTGCTCAGTAGCTACGATAGCAGACTACTAAGCAGAGAGACAGGCGAGGGGGGGGGGGGAAACAATAGCAGAATGTGGATGTGACTAGACAGGGAAGCAGGATCACACTGAAAGGGGTTACTTCTCTGTGTGCAGTCTTAAGTAAAGCGATCCTTCTGCGTGCACACAATCTCACCTCCACCACTTCTGCCCATGTTAAAAAATAGTAGCCCAGCCATTGAATCAAAAATATGCAGATGGCCATGGAAAAGAGATGGACTGGTTTGAACTAAGTTTTATATTTTGTGTAGTTACCACAAAATGTATCACATTTGTCTTTGCCAACAATGTGATAAAACGGGATAAATAGTTATCTAGTTGTCCTCTCAGTCAAGTAGGTCATTATCCCTAGCCAGTGTTTCCCAACCTTAGGCTTCTGGGAATTGAGGTCCAAAAACCAAAGTCAGTCCCCCAAAGCACTGACCAGCCAATGTACTGACTTAGGCTTCTGGGAATTGAAGTCCCCCTGTGGTGTTTGGGCCCCACGTTGAGAAACACTGTCCTAACCCAAGGGCTAATGAATGAAAGACTTAGGTGAAGGGAAGACCTTTCAAACATACACCAAACTTAACAGTTCCACATAATACCCCACATTTTCCTAATCTCTGCTTTAATCCTGAAGGAAGCAGGGAGTTCTATTCTTTTCATGTGTAAAAGAATCCTCTGTTCATTTTTCCCCCCAGTCATTCCCAGGAAATAAAGAGGTTTACTACAAATGTCATTGGCTCTGATATAAAAGGTAGCTGCTGAACAGAATTTAAAAAGAGAGAGAGAGAGAGAGAATATACTGCTCTTCCACGTAACACAAGTTCATTGTTCAAACAGAATGTGTGTGCGCGCACACAAAATATAGCCTGAAAAGCACATGGATGCTTTCAATAGATCTATATTCCAGATACATTCCAAAACCATGAACATTTCTAAGGCATGTCAAAACATTAGGAAATATATATTTTCTTCTTTTTAAGAAAGCTATTAAGGTATCAAGATGGAATAGTCTTAAAAAATCAATTTATCATCATGGTTTTGTAATATTGCTTTATCAGCATCTTTCCCATGTCTTCTTGTGTATAGATTTATTGCTACTCCAAGATTATAGATATTCATTCTACTAATATAGAGCTATTTTTTCAAATATAGAAGATTATGTCATTTACAACATTTCATTTCAATAAAAAGAGAAAGTAGGCAAACAAGTGAAAAAACAAAAGTGTGAGGCAATGATAATAAAAAAGAAAGTCTGCTTTAAAAGTTCACTTGGAAGATGAGTTGCATTTACAGATCCACAATCAATTTCAAATAAACAATGGTTTACTTTGAATTGGATGGAAAGTCCAGTCAAGTTAATGTAACACAGTACATTCCGTTCTCACACACAAAAAGATGAGAGAGCTGTTTCAAATACATTGAACAGGGGGTTGGAATTAATGGTCTTAAAGGTCTCTTCCAACTCAGTGACTCTATTATTCTCTGAATCTATTATCTTCTAATATTATCAGCATGGCAAGGAAAAATGTGATGGGGGAGAGATGGAGCTGTCCTCCATATGCATGCACTTGAATGTCTTCATGGAGTTCAGTTCACATAGGTTTATGCTGGTGTATGTGCACTTAACTAGAGCTGGTCCCTAGGAAAAAAATGTTACATGTATTCATGAACACATACATGATTCTTAGAGACAGTCAACTAAAGACCTGGTGGCACCCTGTGTGGGCCCAGATATATGTCATCTGGAAAATCCAATCCAATACCCAATATCGATTTGTCTTTGCTTATCCATTTAAACACAAATCTGCCAAAATCCAAGATGTTCTATCCTTAGCCTTCTATTCCCACCTCTGGTCAAACAGCTTTACCATTGGCTCATCCCTTCATTTTCAGGATCTGCCTAGTGATCTTTTGTGGTCCCTTGGTATCTAGCCTGTTAGCCTACAGGTCCATCTGTTATTCTTTTTGCCACATATAGTTCATCAACCACATCACGCAATCTGGTTCCTTGACGTAATTCCTCATTGTTGATCTTAAAGTATATCTGCAAAATACTTTAGGAAAATAATGCATAAAACACTACAGTCAGTAGGAAAATAGTCCTTATTTTCCCTTCTGAAAAACACAAACAGGCAAAACATTTTTAAAATATTTCCCTGCATCCTCTGATACCTTCCCATTGATTGTGTCAAACAAAAAAAGTGCACACCAACAGTGCCTATGTCTTAGAAGGGGCATATGTGTTGAACCCTCTACAGTAGGAATGCCAGCAGAAAATACCAGCTACATAGGAAAGCAAGGGAGAGATCACACAATACCCTGGACTAAACGGGCATGCAGATTGGAGCAGCAGATAGCTTGTGGTAGGTTTGAGCTGTGCCAAAATCATTGAACACAAAACAGTTGAATGAGTAAGCACAGTCTTGGAGAAGCAGTTGGGAGAATGAAAAGAAGACGAGAAGGTAGCAGACTATAGAGTGATATAAGTAGTACTGTGAGCAGAGTATGGCATTCTCCCACTACTGTAACATTACCCTCCAAGTTTCTTGAGTGTTGTGAACTGTGCAGCTCTCCTCCATCATAGCCATATTCAAAAGCCCTTGTGCGATATTCTATGCCTGATGCCTCCACCTCCAACCAGAGTCCCCACAGGAGAGATAGACATAATTGTACCCTGACTGCTCCAGATGTTACCATCTGTGTTCTGGCCTTGCTCCTGTACCAGTTGCCTGACTTTTGGCAGGCAACTACATGAAATCACTCAAAATGGAACCTTCCCTTTCAATTTGTCAATATTGTAAAGTGGCTTAATAAGAGAGCCACTTCATGATTTCAGTTAATTAGATATTTCACTGGCCCTGAGGAAGGCCCAAGGAGGAGGGGGGAGTGTATTTAGGGCAATGCACCCTCACTTTAAAATAATGAACACCTTTCCATTTTCATTTAGAAAGAGAGAAATTACACCAAGATGCTTTGCCTTTCCTCCTCAGAAAGGCCAGGCCAGATCCTTGTGAAGCACCTACCAGCCTTCGTCTTACGCTCACCAGATTTTCTCTCCTTCCAAAATAAACATAAGGAAAAAAAGGGAGGCTATAGGAAACTGCAGTGGCTTAGTGGTTAAGATGACTAGACGGTCAGCAGGTCAGCAGTTTGAGACCTGAGTGCTGCATGATGGAGTGAGCTCCCATCTCTGTCCCAGCTCCTGCCAACCTAGCAGTTTGAAAACAAGACATTGCAAGTAGATAAATAGGTACTACTTTGGTGGAAAGGTAAACAGCATTCTGTGCACTCCAGTGTTTAGTCATGCCGGCCACATGTCCACAGAAACGTCTGCAGATACAGACAGTGTTGTGTCTTTGGCTGTAAACACAGATGAGCACTGGCTTTCCTGCAAGAGTGACCTTTACCTATAAGAGAGGAGAGAAAGGAAATGGAAACTTCATCTCTAGGAGAGAAAGAGAAGCCAAAGTCTTCCAGAATAGAAATCCTATTCCCTTACTGTGAGATTGGAGTCAACAGCTCATGCACTAGGAGACTCAAGCTATGGAAGCAGGCCAGCCCCTCTCTCCAGGGATCATGATTGCTCTGATATTCTGGGGTTGGGGGGCAGTATTTGGGGTTATTGTTGTTTGCTTTTCTCAACCAGCTCTTCAAGAAAGAGAGAAAGTCTTCCTTATTGCCCCCTCCTGTCTCCTCCCAATCCTAGTAGTGGGCTAATGCCCACTGATGACCCAATAGGGTCTCTTTGGGATATGTATGTCAATTAGATGTGAGGACCACAAAACATTTTTATGTGACTGCCATTTTTGTCTCATTCCACATCATTAAAAAAGATTGTTTTGGAACATCTGTTTAGTCCATGGGAAAGAGGGAGAGAAGGGGACAGCCTGAGGACATGATGAGAAGACATAGGCAGAGGGGGGAAACAAAAAGTTTAAACCACATTTATAACTGGCTACAAAATCCCACTAAGAATATGAGTAAGACCCCTGATCATCTTTGGATCCTAATCATTAGATTCAATGTACTGGTTTGCATTATTGGAATGATTTGCACAGTTACTACACAGACTTTGACTTCATTTTAGAATCTATCTCATATAATTCTTGTTTGTTCTAGGTAAATTAATGTCTGGAACACACGGGTTTTCTCTTCTGCATTCCTTGGCTAAAAAAGTGATGTTAGCAGCTCAAGAACAGGCTAGGAATGTCAGCACATGGAGGTGACAAGAAATCAATTCAGTTACTTGTTTCCATATAACTGTCCAGAGCATCTCATCACACTACGAACAGCAAGGACTAGTTTGGGAGTTCTCAACCTTTTTAAGCCGAGGGCTGGGTCACACTCTCTCAGACAGTTTTGGCGGCTGGGCAGCCATTTTGCCCTTCACCACATGGCACTTCCTGGTGTTGTGGAGGCAGTGGGGGGGGGCACATGAAATGGTGCCATGGGCCACATCCAGCCCACGGGCCACAGGTTGAGAATCCCTGGACTAGATCTTTATTTTTGTTTCATTTCTATGTGGTTTTAGATACCCCAGGCATCACCAGCTGTAATATTAAAAAGATTTTTTCTCATGAAACAGAATTCTTATCTCCTCTTAGGAAATATAAATATGAGCAGATTTGCTTTTCTGTGGTGCAGAAACCCACAGAAATGTGAAATGTATTGAGAAAAATAATATTACACATTTATTTCTACCACCTCTATTTACCTTCACATAACAGCTTGGGAAGCATAAAACTGGATGGTTCTCATTCCCACAAATGATTCATTTATTAAAGACCAGGTTGAAATGGTTTTGTAACAAGTCTTCATATCAATAAACAAGTAAGTTTGCCATGTACAAACCAGACATTGTTACATTCAGGATAGGTGACTCATAACCTAAGTTCTGGTTGGACAATTTATACTAGAAATTGATTCCTTAAGAAGAAATATAATTCTCTGTGTGAAAACAACATTTATATGATCTGTCCTGCTAGACAATGCATAGAAGGAGCAATTACATAGCAGGCTGCTTAGGAAAATTTAATCCACCAAGGCAAACAGCTACTTCTTTGTGCTTTTAGTAAAGCTAGCATGTTGTCCTTGGACTAGTCCAATGAATCCATGCCTGACAGTGATGCACTGTTTCACCAACACATCCTGGTTACCTGAATGTCAAAAGCCTGTGGTACTGAGTAAGACATCATATCTGAGAACACTTGGACATCAAAATGTCAGGTACTAATCTGCTAACCATGACTCCATAAAATGTATTGCCATGGCTGTAAGATGGTTCAGTTGCTTCCATTCTTAGGCAGATTGCTGCCTGATTGCTGCAGTTTCTTGGTTGGTTGGTGATAGGGATGGATAGATCAGTCATTTCCCAATCCATGTTAGCTTCACCTGAGTTCTAGGTCCATGAATCCCACTTCACCTGTCTGTGATTTGAAATACTAAAACTAAAAAATCTGGACAAATGCACACTAGTTGAATGCATTCAAAATAGATATATTGTAACCCTATGATCAAGACTTAGAACACTTCATAGAACAGACACCAAGAAATGATGTACATATTATCATAGGAGACTGGAATGCCAAAGTAGGAAATCAAAAAGTAAATGGAATAACAGGCAAGTTTGGTCTTGGAACACAGAATGAAGCAGGCCAAAGACTGATAGAGTTCTGCCAAGATAACGCACTGGTCATAGCAAACACTCTCTTCCAGCAACACAAGAGGAGACTTTACACATGGACATCACCAGATGGCCAACATCGAAACCAGATTGATTACATACTCTGCAGTCAAAGATGGAGAACTTCCATACAGTCAGCAAAAACAAGACCAGGAGCAGACTGTGGCTCAGATCACAACCTATTGATTGCAAAATTCAGGCTTAGACTAAAGAAAATAGGGAAAACAACTAGGCCAGAAAGATATGACCTAGAAAACATTCCTTGGGAATACTCAGTGGAGGTGTGGAACAGATTTAATGGCTTGGACCAGATAGACAGAGTGCCAGAAGAATTATGGACAGAGATGCGGGACATCATGCAGGAGGCAGCAAGGAAAACCATACCAAAAGAAAAGAAGCGTAAGAAAGCTAAGTGGTTGACCGATGAGGCTCTTAAAATAGCAGAGGACAGAAGGAATGCAAAATGCCAAGGAGAAAAGGAAAAATGCAATCACTTCAATACAGAATTTCAAAGAAAAGCAAGGAGAGATAAGGAAACCTACCTGAACAAACAGTGCAAAGAAATAGAGGAAAACAATATCAGGGGTAGGACTAGAGATCTTTTCAAAAAAATTGGGGAACTCAAGGGAACATTTAAAGCAAAAATGATCATGATAAAAGACAAAGATGGCAGGGAGTTAGCTGATGCAGAAGAGATTAAGAAAAGATGGAAAGAGTACACAGAGGCACTCTACAAAAAGGACCTCAACACCCCTGATAATCACAATGAGGAGAACATTGAACATGAGCCAGACATTCTAGAGAGTGAAGTCAGAAAGGCCCTAAAAAACACTGCAAACAACAAAGCCAGTGGAGTTGATGGTATCCAAGTTGAACTTTTCAAAGCCCTACAAGATGATGGAATCAAATTATTGCACTCTGTATGCCAGCAGATTTGGAAAACAAAACAATGGCCACAGGATTGGAAAAGATCTGTATACGTTCCACTCCCCAAAAAGGGTAATGCTAAAGAATGTTCAAATTATCGAACAATTGCGCTCATCCCTCACGCTAGCAAGGTGATGCTCAAGATAATACAGGATAGACTGCAACAGTATGTGGAGAGAGAATTACCAGAAGTGCAGGCGGGTTTCAGAAGAGGCAGGGGGACTAGAGACCACATCGCCAACATAAGATGGATCATGGAAAAAACAAAGGAATATCAGAAACAAGTCTACTTCTGTTTCATTGATTACACGAAGGCTTTTGATTGTGTCGACCACAACAAGATGTGGCAAGTAATTAAAGAGATGGGAATACCGGAACACCTTATAGGCCTCATGAGAAATCTGTACATGAATTAAGAGGCAACAGTTAGGACAGAAAGTGTAATGACGGAGTGGTTTGGAATAGGAAAAGGAGTAAGACAAGGCTGCATTTTGTCACCATGCTTATTCAATTTATACACAGAACACATAATGCGCAATGCAGGGATGGAGGAATCACAATTTGGGATCAAAATTGCTGGAAGAAATATCAACAATTTGAGATATGCAGATGATACCACCCTAATGGCAGAAAGTGAGGAGGACCTAAAGAAGCTCCTGATTAGGTTGAAAGAAGAAAGTGAAAAAGCTGGCTTGAGAATCAATATCAAAAAAACCAAGATAATGGCAACAGGCCCTATCAGTCCCTGGAAAATAGATGGGGAAGAAGTAGAAGCAGTGACAGACTTTACTTTCTTAGGATCAAAGCTCACTGCAGATGGTGATTGCCGCCATGAAATAAAAAGGCGACTGATTCTTGGGAGGCAAGCGATGAGAAACCTGGGGAACATAGTGAAAAGTAGAGACATCACATTGAAAACAAAAATTCGCATAGTCAAAGCAATGGTATTCCCTGTGGCAATGTATGGTTGTGAGAGCTGGACCATTAGGAAAGCTGAACGCAGAAGAATAGACGCCTTTGAGATGTGGTGTTGGAGGAGAGTTTTGAGAGTCCCATGGACAGCGAGGAGAACAAATAGGTCAATCTTAGAAGAAATCATCCCTGACTGCTCATTAGAAGGTCAAATAATAAAGATGAAGCTAAAGTATTTTGGACATCAAATGAGAAGAGAGGATTCACTTGAGAAAGCTTTGATGCTTGGAAGGGTCAAGGGCAAAAGAGGAAGGGGAAGGCCCAGGATGAGATGGCTAGATGGTGTTGTGGAGACGGTGGGCGCAGAGCTGAGCGAGTTGAGGGGGATGGTGGAGGACAGGAGTGCCTGGCGGACGGTGGTCCATGGGGTCGCAGAGGGTCGGAATCGACTGTGCGACTGAACAACAAAAAAACCCCTATGAACTTCATTTTACATAGCCCTCTCTCGTCTCTCTCTTTTTTTATTTGGGGCTTGTTTATGTTGTCGTCCCCCCCGCCTTGAGCTTCTGTAGTGTGGCTTTTTAAAAACTACCCAAGGTTGGGGGAGGAGGAAAATGCTATTTGGATCAACCCTCACAGGATGAGATCTGTCATATCACATATTCACTGCAGCATTGTTGCTCTTCAAGAGCAGCCTGTGCAGTCCACTTGTTATCTGGAGGAACGAAACTGTATTTATACCTTGAAAGGATGACGCGATTCGTGTCTCTCTTTTTTTTTTTTTGGCCACATAGCACCAACCACCTAAGCAGGGTGACTTCTAAAATGATGAAGTGATTGCCCACCATCAGGGCTGTTTTTTTCCTTTGTCCCCTTAGCCAGTTTCTATTTAATTGTATAAAGAGCATCTTTTTAAAAATCTATTTTACAATTGTAGTTACACAAACTACATTCGAAGTTTCACATACTATATTTAAAGCTTAACTAATTTTGTGTCACCTTGTTATTAGTGAGATATGGCATCTGTATCTCTTGCCAAAATAGCAGGGGAAAGTACCCTTTTCTTTTCTTCACAAGGAGAGAAATGATAATACCATCACTTTGCTTTTCACCCAGCCTATTATCAGTCAATAAATATGAACAGCTTGCTGAATAGTACATAATATCTATATCAAGTGATTACAAACAACTTGAAAAAAACGTGAAAAGACAGAATCTGAAGTAATCACATACCATACTATAAGAGTTCTCTTCCCCTCCACTTGACATCTCCTTGAAGTTTCATATGAGTGAATACATGACAGCCTTCCCAAATACGACAGCTATCTATGTATAATACAGCAAGGATATCTACCTCAAAATAGAAGAGGAAAGACAGGCATAACTTCCCAGAAGCCTGACAGCATCTGCTGTTAAAGATACCTTTAACATTAGATTACAAAATACAATTGGTATTTCTTGTCTTAGGGTCCATGCAGATGAAACGCATGTCTTTCTGTAATCACAGTTAAGATATCAGAAACAAGCTGTAAGTGTGTACATTCCCTTTCCCAAGGACATTTCCTTTCTCAAGCATAAATTTCTGCTGCTCTCTCTACCAACATCAACCATAGTTAAAAGTCACATTGAAAGCAACTTCAATATTACTTGATGCTACCCAAGGTTTGGAGTCAGTCAGAGTTTGTAGCTAATAATAAAACCTTAGACAAACAGTGAATCCTGGTGAGCATTAGACCATGTGAATATGAATTTTACTCCAGTTCTTAACTATGATAAAGAAGCTTGGGAGAAATGTTGGTCCTATAGTTAATTCCATTTTTTCATATTTAATATAGCATTAAATATATGATTTCTGTACCTCTGAAAGAGCAGGTGTTATTTACTGTTTGATTTTAATGGACACACTTTTAATATGACACCTGCAGGATAATATATATACTGTATAATAATAAACAAATTTTATTTATGCTGATGTTAAATTTGAAAAATGATTTTTTCCTTACTAATTTTGTGCTCCTCTCCAGGTATGCTGACTTTTATAAATGCAGTTTGTCCAAAGACAGTTTGGTTGAACTGTTTTTACAGACTTTATATAACCCCAACTCTATCCCATGTATATATAAGGAAGCACTAACTCATGTCATATCATTTTACATATTGAAGACAGGACTAGCTGTTTATTCAGAACTATGGCACATTGAAACAATCTTGTGACACAGATGGCTCAAAATGCACCAGAGTAGAATTTTGTTTCTCTTTTGTTGTGTTTAATCATATGTGTTTTGTGTTTAAATTTATTAACTTAACAAGAAATGCTTTAAAGCTGTCATTTGCTAAGGCTGCACAACTTTGTACAAGATGAGGAAATGGAAGAGTGGAATAATAGAAAGAAATGGAAACATATGCATACCCTGTTGGATTCTTTTCTTGACTGTATTAATTTTAATCAGATCCTGGTATAGCTTTAAACTTAAGTAAACTTTAAACTTTAGTAAAATTCATGGGGAGTTTTCAGCAACCACTCAAAAACTGGTTTCATAGGTATTTTGAATTGATTTATACAAAGAGTACAGTTGCCCATTTTATATACTTTCTGCCTTTTGTTCTGCCTTTTGGTGTTATCCTATTATGATTGCTTTTACTTGTTTACTTGGTCTTGATTACTACTTAGACAGGAAACCACTAAGAAACAGCAGGGATTTTGAGGAAGATCTGGAAAGGAATTCAGCACAAAACCCTTACTGAGTAAAAGGCAGCTTCCTGGTAAATCCCTTGTGTACAGATACAGTACTTTAAATAAATGAATACACTTAAAATATGCAAACTATGTAGCCCACCCAATATTATTGGACTATCATGAACAATAACCATGCTACCTGGAGATACTGGATATTGGTGCATATTTCAAGCTCTGATATTATTCATTCCAGTGGAACTTTCTTCCAGCAACTGAGCTTAGGAGTGTTGACTTTAAAATCTTTCTACATAACATTTCAGGGACATTCAAATGCAACCTGCCTAATTGGTACAAAAAAAAATAAAGACAGGTGGCATCAGGGGGCTTTGGTGTTGATGTTATGTACCATCAAGTCATCTCCAATTTATGGTGACCTTGTGAATGAGAGATCTCCTGTCTTTGACCACCCTGCTCAACTCCAGCAAGTTATAGTTTGTGGTTCCTTTAGGGAATCAATCCATCTTGGTTTTGGTCTTCATTGTTCCCTGCTACCTTCCACCGTTTCCAGCATCATTGTCTTTTCCAGAAAGTCTTGCCTTCTCATGATGTGTCCAAAGTTGGACAGTTTCATCCTTTTTTGCATCCAGAGACTGTTCAAGCTTGACTTGCTCTAAGACCCACTTGTTTGTTTTTCTGGCAATCTAGGGCAGGCTTCCTTAAACTTGGCTCTCCAGAAGTTCTTGGACTTCAATTCCCAGAAGTCTTGATCAGCAGGTGTGGCTTCTAGTAATTGAAGTCCAAGAACAACTGGAGAGCCAAGTTTGCTGACCCCTGGTCTAGGGCAGTGATGGTGAACCTTGGCACTCCAGGTGCTCTGGAACTTCAATTCCCAGAATCCTTGATCAGATTTTTGTCTTATTAATGCCCAACAATAGCCCTGCTTTGGCATTGCACTGAAGGAAAAAAGTAGAGAAGAATTGTTTGAATAAGTAGAATTTATTTTTAATTTCTAACACAGTAAGGATTTTTTTAACAGAAAAAGTATTTTAGCCTCACATGGTTTTTCAAAGCACTCACTTGGGAAGTATAATATGTTGCATAATACTTTTGTTCTAATTGAGATTTGTCATTCCAAGTTAAATTGGCTAAAATCTACATCTGTCCACCATCACATCTTTAATTAAACCAATGCAATTTGAGCAAATAAGTAAATCTGTCATTTGTATCTTCTTTTACTTAATCTTGTTCTGAGCTACCTTAAGTCCCAGTTTAGAAAGGCAGATGAGATGTAAACTAAAATAAGTAAATAAATTAATAAAATAGCTTTTATGTATCTTTGCGGATCAAAATAATATACTTTATTAAATGTGAATATGTAATTCACTTACAGTTTACAATATAGTCTCTTAAATGTTTTTCCCCCTTTAAAACCTCATTCTTCCACTCTAGCACAAGATTCTATGTTGGGAACATTATAAAACCAAGTTGATCTCAAGAAGGCATTCCCAGAACATAAAAGCTCTGTTTTCTTACAAGGATGAAATTCTTTTAGTCATTGCTCAGGCTAACTAGGGCTCCCTTGATGGATCTCTCACACACAGTACACACACAAAAAGCACAAATATGCAGAAGGAGTACACAGAGTAATGTGTAAGTGGCATAACTTCTCAAATGCTAGACAGCTAGACAGAAATGTTGGCTGATAAAGTGAACACAGAAAAGTACGGTAACATGAAGAAGTGGGCAAGCTAGGTCAGAAGTTAAACAAAATCTCCCTCTTTCCCTTCTCAAATATTGCGGCTGTTCCCTGTACAGAAGCTGGCCCAAAACATTTACCTATCCAGAATTTTTCCATGGATGTTTTCCCTTTAAAAAATAATTTCTCTACTCTTCTGGATTCATAATCAAGCCAGAGGTATGATTTCTGGGGAAATGCCTCAGAGTGCTAGACATCGGACCACAGGGAAGAGGCCTGTCCTGTTAGAAACCCCAAATGAAATCTGTGCACTGTTCTCAGGGAAGTGTTTCACTTGGCTTTAGCACACTATAGTTATGGGTCCTCCTTATGAAAAGCAGTGTACAGATGAGCAACACATGGACATTTGAACAACATTACCACTTTGGCCATAGTAACATGCTTCTGCTTGCCAATGTGAAAACTATTCTTGCCACTTTTTGCATTCTTGCCATGACACCATCCTCCTTATCTCTGCTGTTAGCACTTCATGGCCAAATTATAAAACTAGGCAATGGGTCCTCTTGATTTATATATGAATAATGATTGATACCAGTAGGATAAGAATTAGATAAGTCCAATTTGAACAGACTTAATGAGATGTAAATAGAAGAACAATCTTATTCACAAGGCTCAAGATGGCAAGGTGTTCACTCGATTCTTCTATCCCAAAATATTTTCATTGTCAGACATTTTACCACAAAGCTTCATACTTAGCTATAAAACCAATATACTTCCTCAGCCAATTTGAATTTGAAACAGATGTAACTAATAATTAGATGTCTCTTAGCCTCTACTTGGGTGTTGTAATGGGACAATGCTCCAGTATCACCTTCAAAGATTGGCACACAAGGGCAATTTTGAATTGCAAATCTCATCAGCCTAGCCAGCATAAAAAATGGTTGTAGGTGAATAGTTTGCAGCCCAAGACATATTGAAGGTTTCAGAAAGTGACACTGACATTTTATATCTGCACCTTGGATATTTATTCATTTAATTGCTTGCTTACTTTTTTTCAAGCAGTTTATGATAGCATACATGATTTCCAAAAAGCTTCCCTCCCACAAAGTTTTATCTTACAGCAATTTTGAAAATATCAGGTTCTTTTATTTCAGCCATATGTTAGAAATTATGTTATGGGGCTGTAGTGGCTCCGTGGTTGCAAAGCTCACCTTGTTAGCTGGGAAGCCAACAAGTCAGCAGTTTGAGACCTGGGTACTGCATGATGGATTGAGTGCCCATCTCTATCCCAGCTCTTATTATTACACAGGTCTGCAACCAAAAAAACTGCATAGGATTTTTTTTACTGTTTCTTATAGATTTTTACTTAGTGAAACCAAGAAAAATACTTTAAAAATTCCATCTCATCAAGTTTTCTTGAAAAGCTCATGTTTTTAGTTTAATTTAGTGTGAAGTTTGCCTTTAATCCAAAATCTGATATCCTATTCTTGATTCTAAAAACCCTATCCAAAAATTATTTCTTACTTTCATTTAATATTTATTAGAGCCAGAATCAAGAATAATCCAAATAGAAAATAAGAGGAATATGGTGGAGGGGGGGCGTAGTCAGTGGTGGGCATCAGCAAGTTCACACCAGTTCACCAGACCTGGTAGCAGAAATTCTGGTTGGCCATGCCCATCCAAGTTTTGAAATAAAGTAGTCCTAATTTGGGTGCAATAGCCTCATAGGAATCATATTGCCAATAACAAAGATGTTTTTATACCCAGAAACATCTTTAAAAAAACCAAAGCAACTGAAATGTGTTTCAAAAATTTTACAAGAAGAATGGTGTTTGCTGATATATACCAACATGTGGCTACTGCAGGATATTTTGCCTACAGAACATCTGTCAACTGCAGTTTCAAAGACTCACAGCAATTCAGGACATTTGGGTACTTTTGTTCTTGTCTTTGTTTCCATTTGAAAAAGAAAAGACAGCTAACCTTAATTTTGATAATTTATTGCAATAATTTAATGTTAGGAAAACAGAAAACAGCATCTGTTCTAAATTATATTTTTATGTGCTATGCATTTTCTTTTCTCTATGAATAGGTGTATTGTGAACCTACAATCAGAAAGCTTTTTTCTTTCTGTTTACCAATCTTTTTTGTAAATTGACAAAAGGCGATCTATTTTAAGTAAGTACTGGCATCAACAGGAAAGTTACACATATGCTCTTAGTACCTCTCTCCCAAGATGATTCCACTGTAATGTGTTCTTACTCTGTGCTTAAAACTAGTTTTGTTGTTGTTGTTATTGTTTTTGGGTTTTGTGTGTTTGTTCTGTATTGGTTTTGCAGTACAAGATTAAAGCTGATTTTTTTATATAAAACAAGGTATATGCTAATTTAGCTTCCTAATTATATCACAAACTATTTTGTTTATTTTATATTTTTGATATACCTTTTGACTTGTTCATAGCATTCTTCCTACTTTTTTGTGATACAAGCAAAAATGCCAGTCATTTCATGCCTAGTGTTCATACTATTTAAAAAATGCATGCCTCTAAAAATTTGTATATTTGAAAAACAATAACAAACTTAGTTCATTCGATGGGGGAAATGTGCTAAAATGTAGGGAAATATGCTCAATTGTGTATTACAGTATCAAAATAGACACAAATTTTGTGTAGGAAGAAAAATCTCACTACCCAATTATGAAAAATGCATGAAAACAAAACTGGCAGATCTTGGCATGCCTAGTTGTCAAGTAACATATTGAAGAAGAGGAGCCTCCTTAAACATTCTTAATACAGCAGCAAGCTGGTATGTGTAGAAATGATACCTTTATTTAGTTTTTGACATTATGTGCTCCCTTTCAATCTCAGCTCTCAAAGCTGAGCACTGGGTCAGGTATACCTATCATAACAATCACATGCTGGAGCTGAGCTGACACAAGAGGTGGGCAAATGGGTAGCCTCTGTTTCCAAAAGAAAGAAAGAAAGGGTGGGGAGAGAAAGATAGGCTTTAAGAAATTCCAGTTCGTGGGCACATTGGTTGTGGACTACACAAATCACTGGAATTAGCAGTACAATAGTACCCCAGATAACATTATGACTTGGTTCCACAAGTCTCGTCGTTATCCGGTTTTTAACGTTGTGCGATACATTGATCACACAATGTTTAAAAAAGCCCTGTTTCCCTGGAGGCTGCAGCAAGCCAGAACGTCGGGATTTGAAGCCGTCAGGGAGGTGGGGGAACTTTGGAAACAGCTTGGATCGGGTCTCCCCACCTCCCTGGACCCAGTGGGTCCAGTTTTTTTTTACCAATTTTGGGGTCTCTGACCCCCCCCCCACTGGGTACAGAGAGGTGGGGAGACCCGATCCAAGCTGTTTCTGGGCTTCCCCGACGTCCTCAGCCAGTGCAGCAAGCCAGAATGTCGGGATTCGAACCCTGACATTCTGGCTTGCTGCACTGGCTGAGGATGTCGGGGAAGCCCAGAAACAGCTTGGATCGTGTCCCCTGCCTGCTCCAGAGAGATCAGAGGACCCGATCTACAGCTGCAGGGTGGCTGGGGAAGCTGACGGGGACTCCCTGTCGGCTTCCCTAGCCACCCGTCCTTGCCTCCGCAGCTGTGGGGTGGCTGGGGAAGCCGATGGGGGAGCCCCCCGTCAACTTTCCAGCCTCCCCACCCCTGCCTCCGTAGCTGCAGGGTGGCTGGGAAGCTGAACGGAGAACCCCGTTCAGCTTTCCAGCCACCCTGCTGCTAAGAACGACTGTATCAGATAATGTTAAAAATCGCGTTATTCGATACAAGATTTTTCCAAAAATCTTGTAACGTTATGTGGTTTTCATGCTATACGATACTTACGTTATCCGGGGTATTACTGTATGTCTTTTCTTCATGCTTTGAGCAAATTTATTCTACTAAACACAAAAAACAAGTTTATCTCCACACAACTTCAGAAAGAAGCACTATATTTCCTGATTCTTGATCTTCTCTGCAGAGAATTAAGATTTTCTGCATGCATCTCATTAACCTAGATGGTCTCCATGGCCGAGAGCTTGCTCTACAGTTATGCCAAGTATGACAATAGTCTTAAACTACATGTGATGGAATGCAGCTGCAAAAGCCTTCTGTCCATTTCTCCAAAGTCCTCCAGCCATCCACATCCCTTGGAAAAGAGAGTGGGTTGTGCCATACAATATATCCCCTATCCCCATGATGACAAAACTTGGCACTCCAGGTGTTCTTGAACTTCAATTCCCAGAAACTCTGATCAGTAGGATTGCTGGCTTGGGCTTCTGGAAATTGAAGTCCAAGAATACCTGGAATGCCAAGGTTCACCATCACTGCCCTATCCCCTAAACAAAGCCTGAATCCAATTTCTCTAGTCCCATTGATTTAATGGGATTTACATTAACAAATGATTCTGTGGTTTTGGAGGATTTAAGCTCTAAACATACAGTAATCTCTTTTCCCCCAAAACTGAAGTTAAATCTTAGTTACAGTCTATTTTACTTGTCTATCTTATTCTTTGCCTCTGTCAGCAAAATATTTCTTGCTATTTCTTGCTATGATTTTAGCCAAAATCTTCTGTCCTCAAAAAAGAAAAAAGCATGTCTACCACTTTCTTAAATAAAACTATTATTCTCCTCTGTAGTCATTCCTTGTCTAGAACTTTTATGTCAAGGCTAAGCCACACATTGAGAAAAGGCTGAAAAACATGCCTTAGGCTGAGACCAAGTAAGCATCCCCAGCACCCTGTGAGAGTCATACCAGGCTAAGAAATGGTCTAAAGTACCGAAAAATCAGGTGGAATTAAATCAGGAAGTGATGGAACATCAATTTTTACCTTTGCTTTCCCCCCCCCCCCATCTGAGTGGGAATAGGGGACCCTGTATTCTGGTGCTAGGAAAGATTGAAAGCAAAAGGAGAAGGAAGCAGCAGAGGACAAGATGGTTAGACTGCATCACTTACACAGTGGGCAGACTCCAAAGGATGGTGGATGAAAAAGGAGCCTGTCATGCTGTGATCCATGGGGTCGCAAAGGGTTTATTATTTATTTATTTATTTATTTATTTATTTATTTATTTATTTACATTTCTATACCGCCCTTCTCGCCAGGGCGACCCAGGGCGGTGTACAACATTATAAAAGCATAATAAAACCCAACCCAAACCCATTGTTTAAAAACTTCAAAATTACAGTTATAAAATTTAAAAAGTTTTTCAAAATTTATAAACATCCACAGGTCCCAATAATCATTTAAAAGTTAAAAACTCAAAAACACAAGATTAAAAAGATTAAAAGACCTGGGGGGAGAGGGAGCTCAAACAAGCCAGCATAGTTTGACTTGACTATGCAACTGAACAACAACCATATTTTTTAAATCCACTAGCATTAGGTACTAAGTGGAACTTTGACATCAGGAGCTTGAAAGCTTGCCATATCGAAATACATAGCTAATTGGATGTGCTCTGATCTAATGGCAAAATTAAATTAACATGACCCATAGAGTTTTATTAGATAGAATTCTGTGGGGGAAGGTAATCACTCAGTGTTTGCTGTATTATAATTTTTCATACTGTGATCCATTCATGAAAGCTTTTTTAAAAAAAAAAACTGGTGTACCAAAGGTTTAAAGTCTAGCAGCTTTGGAAAATCTCACCCAGCAGGCAAGGATAATGGGTTAATTTTTATTTGCATTTAAGAGCTTGATGCAAGTAGATCAAAGACCTTAGTTTCTCTGTAACAAAGTGCAAACATAAAGGAAGCTTCAAAAGCTGGAAGAACACTGTAATGAACCAGACTATTCTGTATATATTTATTAGCATTTTTATAATTTATTTTTAAAGTATGTGTCTACACCAGGGATTCTCAACCTGTGGCTCATGGGCTGGATGAGGCCCGTGGCACCATTTCATGTGGCCCACCACCACCTCCACCACACCCGGAAGTGCCATGTAGTGTAGGAAGGGCAAAAAGGCCATCTGCCCACCAAAGCTGTCTGAGGGAGCGTGACCCTGCCCCTGGCTTTAAAAGGTTGAGAACTCCTGGTCTACATGTTCACTTTTGCTGGCTTAATTAAAAAGTAACATCCCAAAGATAGCAGTAACCTGCAATTTCAGAAGAATGCATTTCAAAGGAAGCTTTAAAAAGAACAATATTCTCTGCGGGTTTTATATAACTTTGTAGAGTAGGCATGGGAGTCCTTTTCTCGATAGCATTAAAAGTTTGATAGATTGGGAAATGTTATGAATCTAACATATCTTGAACTCATCAAGTATTTTTACTAGTTACTCCATAATATTCTTATTGTTGTCAAGTTCTTACAGTGTGGGCTACATAACATAGCTGTGAAATGGCTTCATATCTGCTTGACAGACCATAGTGAAACCATTTTTGCTGAAGGTTCCTGGTATTCTTTCAGAACAGTGAAGAGAGCCAGTGTCAGGGCCGGATTTTTTCTATAGGCTAACTAGGCTTCATCCTAGGGCCTCAAGATCAAGAGGGGACTATATATTGATATATATCACAGTAATGATGTATTTTATTCTCTCTCATGTAATTTACAAACTTAAAAATGGGAGGTGAAAGGGCCACATAAGTGGAATAGCCTAGGGCCTCTTTTCATGTAAATCTGGCCCTGGCCAGTGTTCATCATCTTCATACATTATTTTTAAAAAGGGGTGTTCATCACATTTCATTTGCAGGTGATACCCAACATGGAGGTCTTATTTACTTCCTCTTTTGCCCCATTGAGTGTTGAGGGAAACATGGAGGTATAGCTAATATTTCAGAAGTCAGAATTATGATTCAAGATGGACTTAATCGATTGGAGAACTGGGTCAACTAAAGGAAAATGAGTTTGAACACTGAAAATGTAAAGTTCTGTTTAGGCAGAAAAATTCAGATGAACAAATATAGGATGGAAGATTGCCATCTTAGCGATATACATATGCAAAGGCTCTGGATGTCTTCATAGACCACAAGTTAAATATGAGGCAACAGTGTGAGATAGTGGCCAGAGAAAAAGAGAGAGAACAATATATGTCTACAAATTTATAGTGCCCTGATCAAGGGAATTGCTAGTGCCATTGTACTCTGCTTTTATCAGATCTCCCAGAAATACTGTGTCCAAGTATTCCACATCCAAGTAATAATTGCAGGAAGAGACCCAGGACATCTGACACACCCATGAAAAGTAAGTGGCACTTTAATTATTATGAACCAGTTATTCAGTGGATTTGCCCATGACAGGACATACAGAATACAGGTTTTCCCCTGTATCCACAGAAATATGTTCCAAAATCTTCCATGGATACCTGAAACTGCGGATAACAGTGAACCTTATATTTAAAACATATACCTGAGTCATAGAGGTGGGGAATGGGATTCAAATTCCTCTGTCTTTGGACATGAAAAGTACCAATATGTCTGCCTCCATTCCTTCTAAACATTACATTGCAGACAGTGGCCTCTAGTGACAAGCAATGCTAATGTGCCATAGAAATACATATACAGTACAGTCAAACCTCGCATAACGCGCATTTCACTTAGCGAAAAACTCGCATAATGAGCAAGTTTTTTGCTAAGTGGTTCGACTCGCATAACAAATTTTTCACTATGCAAGTCGGACTTTTCCTTATGGAAAAACTCACATAACGAGCATTTCAAGGGGGGAAACTCGCATAGCTATGGGAGGTTTCTCCATAGAAACGCTCGTTATGCGAGTTTTTCCATAGGGAAAAGTCCGACTCGCATAGCGAAAAATTTGTTATTCAAGTCTGACAAGCATAGCAAAAAACTCACATAGCAAAAAACTCACATAGCAAGCAGCCTCGCAGAACGAATTAAATTCGTTATGCGCGGCATGACTGTATATTGTGTATTTCAGGGATTTTTAATTGAATATTTTCAGATCCGTGGATAACTGAAAGGTGAATACTGAATCTGTGGATATGGGAGATGACCTATATGAGAGTAGCTATTTTGAACTTCTTGATTCAGTGGATTTGCCCAGTACAAGATATGAATAACAGTATTTGTTTTATTACTCACCTATTTAAGGGATTTAAGGGACAGCCACCCTTTCTGCCCTTGTTTTTATCTGTTGCGTTGTTGTAATTTTTCTTATGAATTTGTAAGGTTTTAACCTGTGATTTTAATCTATGATGTAAGCCGCCCAGAATCAGGGATAGTAAATATGAGTAAATAAATAAATAAAAATAAATAAATAATATCTCACTTGAATTAAAATTCTTTGCCAGTTTTGATTTTACCTGTAAAAGCTGCCCAGCACATAAATTTTTCTTTTCCTTTCATTTCACCTTTTCCATGCCAATCACATCTGGAAAAGTTTTATCTGTCAAGTTTCTTGCTTCAAGCAGCTTTTAAGGGTAAGGAAGGGAGTTCATAATCCCATATCTCATGAAAACATACCTTATTTCAACACCCTGCAGTTGTCTAAAGAAACTATTTCTTAAAAGGTGAGGAAAAAATATGTACAGGTGTTTTTTAGACTTGTTTTGCAGTCTCTTGAGATATATAAAAAATAAATCTCCCTCAGTTCCTTCTGCCTAGCTAGAGAGCCTATTCTATCCCCTACTTGCTACATCATAGAGAATTGATACATGCTGTCTGTAAAGTCCAGCAAAAACAACCCCTTGCACATTACTGCAAAGACAATTGCCCCAAATTAAAACGTAGTAAAAGAGAAGGATGTCATCATGATACCAAGATGCTTTAAAACATTAACTCTCTGAAGGATTCCTACCTGTAATTTTAATAGCAACAAAATATTTCCCTTCTGTTTCATATCTTGCTTTTTGAGTTGAGGTTTTTGACTTTAAAATTATGTCTTTTTAAGAAATAACATTTTCTATCTTGATTTCCGATTGAAAATATTGGCCAAAGATTTCTTGGATAAAGTTACACGACACAAGCTAATGATGTAATCAACTATGGGCATTTATCGCCATTAACATTTTTCTATCCACCCACCTCACCCTCCCTAGTTTTGCTCACTGCTAACTATTCTGAACCGGAGAGTGGAAATTGTGGTGGCAATTTGGGGACATTAAAAATGCTGCCTCATGCCAAGGTTTTCCCAGATCAAAAGAGATCTCAGAGGAGCCTGAGAAACCAGGAGCGAGTTGAAATAGGAAAACTTTATAAACAATTAAAAAACCCACAGCTAACGACATCATCAGCTTGCATGGATGTAAATTCCTTTCACAAAACAGGATCTCCACAGACAAATATACATTGTTGGAAAGGTGAGGGGTTGTTGTAGAGCAGGGGTTCTCAACCTACAGCCCATGGACCAGACCCAGTCCATGGCACCATTTCATGTGGCTCCCACCACCAGAAGCAGAGACGTTTATGACAGCTGTAAACACGCCCATGGCTGTCGTAAGCGCATTTACAATAGCCACAGATGCACTTTGTTACTGAGTTTATGGTGGGGGAACCACCAGTCTGGCTTCTTCACCTGTCTGAGGTTGCATGGGCTGGCCAATGGCTTTAAAAGGTTGAGAACCCCTGCTGTAGACTGTAATGCTGATGTATTAGGTTGTGCAAAGTGAAACACAGGTTACAGCTTTACTAAGGAAATAATAATTGCAGAGTGCAGTCCCATATGTGTCTGCCCGTGTTCAGTCTCACCTAATTAGAACTGCTCATTTTTAAAAGATCTTTGAAATTTCTGATAAGAATTGAAAGGAAAAAATGAATCACATACTGATGGCATAAATGACTACATTTAATGACATATTAAACACTTAAATATCTGGCTGCAGGGCCAGAGCTTGGAAGTTCAATTCCCCTCTGTGCCTCCTTGATAGATCCATAGGGTTCTTTCCAGCTTTTCACTTCAATGGTGATGGTGATGATAATAATAATGATAATGATTAATTTAGATGAAATAAAGAGAAACTGTAAACATTTTGTTCTGGTATAACTTTCCTCCCCAAATCTAATAGCTGATAAACAAAAATCCTTTCTTTGTATGATTTCCAAGATACAGAAAGCCATGTTTGTCTTGACCGAAGAAATGTTTTGATCCAGGACCAGTATTTTCCACACCTTAGATTTGTTTAGATTTGCAGTTGCCTGCTCTCAGAATTTTACCTGCAATCAGGCATAAAGAAATTAAAATCTTTCAAGCTGCTTAACAAAATAGTAGTAAATTTGTTTTTGTGAGGTTCCAAAAGAGCATTAATTTCAATTACTTGGCTTAAAAAAATTCCCACTCACAAAGCTTTAATTAAAATGAGGAAGAGTAAAAGCCATGTCCAATACTGAAGTTACATCAGATACCACATGTTGATGATAATGGAGGAAAATCAGACAAAGTTTTAATGACACATAGAAAACAAGGCAGTGGAATATTTAATCTCATTTAATCAGTAAATAGGAAATTCTTAGGATACTCTTTTATGTATGCTATCTTATTTGTGTGTGTTTAGTCTACTTGATGTTCTGATTTGATGAAAAATATTGGTCTGAATCATAGTTCAAGACATGGCAAAAGTATCAGAGGATATTTTTGTTTTGATCAACAGAAAAGTCAAACATTCCCTGTTAATTCATGCAAAATGACAGCTTCAGACATTTGGCTACAATTACAATAAATAGTATATTTGAACCAGATTGCTGTTTTGCCTGTTTATGAGCCATAACTAAATAGGGCTTCCTGAACCTCTCACATTACAACTCATAAAGCCATGCTGTGTTGCCATATTGTAAATCATCTAAACTCAATACAATACAGTAGCAATGTTTGGTTTTTAATATCATTTATTTAATAGGTGATGAAAAGATCCTTAACCTAATTCTGCAAAATAATTCTCATTTACAGAAGTTGCCTTCAGCTCCCTCTTCACTTTCATTTCAGCCTGTAGCCTGGACTCCATATGTATTTATTCTTGCCACATCTTTATATTTCTCCCAGAAAGGCTCTGGTCCTGAGAAGAGAAATTTAAGTGTCTGATGACATGGGCAGAAATTCACAGAATTCTGCCTAAGAAATTGCTGGAGAATTCTGGGAGTTGGAGTCTGAAAAATCTGAATGGCATATTGCTACCTCATGTTGGCTTCTCAAGGAAAAATTTGCCAGAATGACTCTGTATGCTCAAGATTAATACTGTATAATAGTAGAATAAAGGACTTCTAGCTCAAATGAAGAATATGAGCTATGCATAGTTGTGGGCATCAGCGGGTTCGCACCAGTTTGCCAGAACCGGTAGAAGAAATTCTGGTTGGCCCCACCCATCCAAGTTTTGAAATAAATTAGTTCTAATTTGGGTGCAATGCAGGGCTTTTCCATTGGCCATGCCCACCATACCATGCCTACGGTGTGGTAGAAATTTTTTTGGGAGCCCACCACTGGATATGCAGTATGTCATATGCTTCCAGTTTTATTCATCCTCGATTCTGGCTTGACCTGTGATCCTGATTGCTTCATAGTCCAATCCCCAACTTGTTCTCCTGGTTCCTAGGGCTCACTGTAGACTCAACCCGAACTGTATTTATTTACATTATTATTTTCCTAGCCCATATTTTTCCCAGGATCAATATTCTAAGCAATTCACAGCAAGATAAAACAGGTGAAAATACAAACAGAGGAAATATTATAAGACTGAACACTATAACATTAAAATAAACAGAAGCACTGCTAAAAGTAATTTAAAACAGCACCAATAAAAAATCAGAATCCATTAAAAGTCCCTTCCTCAGAAACCGGTAAGTTTCCAAAAGCCTTGCTGAATAAAAAGGTCTTTGTCTGATGTCAGAACAGCTATATTACCTAGGATCAAATCTTGAGCATGGACATAATGCATTCATTTGAACACATGAAAAATGGATGCATTACTTTTCTGGTTGTATGGCTCAGAATAACATCAATAAATATATTTTTTAAAAAATAATATTTTTATAATACCATTAATATGTCCTCTGAGAAGACAGATAGGTATGCAGCACACACATCTGTATTGAAAGCTAGTCATATAAACCCTGGCTGTTGGGTATTTTTAAAGTACAACTCCCAGGAATCATATGCAGCACAGACAATAATCATGCCATCTTAAGGGTCTAGTAAAAGAACATTTAGAATCCAAGCTTGGACATCACTGCTTTTTACATAGCCAACAACTAATCAGTTTTACATAGATTGTTGTATTATAATGCTGGAGAAACTATTGCAAAAAGTATGGTGAGTGAGCATTGAAAGTTGTTGGGGTTTTTTTTGGGGGGGGGTGGAAGATTGAGTATGGGTTATTTGTATTACCACCCGACCCCCAAAACCCTAGGGGAAATTATGATTGTAAAATAGCAGCAAATGCCTTGTCTGTCAAAATAAAAAAGGGGGAGCATCACAAGAATTTTTGCTTTGTTTATCTACTTGCAATTTCTTGCTTTCAAACTGCTAGGTTGGCAGGAGCTGGAACAGAGATGGGGCTCAAATTGTCATGCAGTACCCAGGTCTCAAACTGCCAACTTGCCAGCCCTCCAGCTAACAAGGTGAGCTTCTTAACCACTGAGCCACTGCAGCCCCTGTATGGATGCTATTTTTCCATTATTGATGTGGTTTTGGTTGTGCTTTTAATCTCTTTAATATTTCAGTGACACACTTTATTTGAATTTATCATTGCTAACCACTTTTTGTGCCAGTGTTCAAGAGAAAGCCAAGATATAATTCCAATAAATAATTAAATAAAATGAGAGAGGCATAGTGTCACGGTTTGTTAAGCTTGAATGTAGTAGAACCAGAGTGAAAGTATACGTCAGAAATTAAGAAGGCTGTATGCCTTCTTTCAGTGTGACATTAACAGGTGGAAGTGTTCAGGTGAAACTGAACAGGATACAGTAATGGAAGCAAGTTATGGAAAGAAACAAGAAGAGACACACAAACACACATGTAGAAATATGTGTATGAAAACCCAAGCAGCAAAGATCCTAGGAGTGCAATGAAAAGAATAAAGATATAAAATGAGAGGTAAATAAATCATGAGGGAGAGGGGGGAAAGTAAAAGCTAGATGAACTGCAGGGAAAAAAGTTTTTTAAAAATTGCAAAAGAAAAACAGCAGAAGCAAAGATTTAAAATGAAGTAAAATTTTAATGAGAAGAGATTAATCAGAGAAGTAAAATGTTAGAATGTACGAAAATATAAAAGAACAGTGCCAAGGTTAGCCATCACTGGTTAAGCTCTAATGATAATGTATCTTAAAGCAAGTCTAGGTGAAAGTGAAATTGGAAGATGAAAGGGAGTATGCACACAGATGTACAGAGCTATAATATGACCAAACTTTCAACATAAGAAGCAAGAACAGCAGGGTTTTTTTTTAAAGGAAAAACAAACAGCTGGCTTGAGGTCTCATCTTTATTTACAAAATGTCAACCAGAGTACCACAAACTGTTGGGATTTCTAGCCACTCTCTCTTCATGCCATTTCACAGTCAGTAACTTCTAGACAAACAACATCAAACCAGACAAAACAAAATGGCAAAAGGACAGGGATGTTCTGCTGTCTGTAAGACTTCCTGTCCTGGCTTCTGGTCAATGAACCTTGTCCTCACCTTTACAAGGAAAGCATCTCATAGTGTGTCAGATTTATTCCCCATCTTCACACACACAAAAGACCTAATCTTGAATTAGCAAACAAATTCCGGAAAGCAATAGTCAGACTTAATTTTATGGCATCCAAATAGCCTCTTCTGTCTTTCAAATCTTCTGTGTGTGTGTTGCAGGGTGGCAGCAGCTGGGCAAGAGAGGAGTATTTGCAAATTTAGACATGTTCTTGGACAGTAATTTCCATTAACTCCATCCAATGTGGCTAACATTCAGAGGTCAAGGAAGCAGTTGTTCACCATCATATAGAGAGCCAGAGATTACTCATTGCTGGTCCACTGCCATAATTTACCTCCCTCCATCCACACCTTCAAGAATGGTTGTATCTTCCCATGGTGACTGTTTAGTTTTGGATTTACCCACATCCTGTAATGGTTTTTTTTCCCTTTCCTACATTTCATTCTAGAAGCGACTGTGGTATGCTTCCTTGAGAGGAGTAAGAAAACAAGGAAACAGCTTTCTTTGGAAAGGATAGTTAATTCAGCCATGAGGGCAGACTCCAAATCCCAAAATATCTGTTTCTGGGTTTCACTGGTTTGAACAATTACCTATGGAGTTAAGAATTTAAAATATAACTTCTGGGCAATGGGCATTATAGACAGTTCCACCAATATGTCAGCAGTGAATTTATTCCATCTTATTGTACCTAGTTTTTGCTCTGACATCAGCCATATGCAAGTATTTGTCTACTTATATGCAATGGGAACATAGACAGGTAATTCATACCACCAGGCATGCCATTGACCAACTATTATCCCAAACTTTTATGTGTGTGTTGGTTTGGGTTCTATAACTCTGTTTTATTACATAGCTCTTGTGATCAGAAATTCTAATAAAAAAATCAATGGCCAAAATCCTGTTGCATAATCATATTAGAATTGAGTGAATCAGTGGGAGTGAGTCAGCTCCTCTGTTGGGTGCATAGAAAGAGCCTTCTCAAAGATTGTGGTATTTTTTAACCACAATTGGGCATACCCCGGGCAATGGACACCTTGTGCTGGCTAATCTTTTTTACACTAGGTCAGGCAAAAGGAACTACAAAATGAATTCACCAAAAGGTGGCTTCATTTTAGCAGTTTCATGTTTGGCCCAGATATGGAAGAAGAAAAATCTCCTTTGTAATTTCTCTAATTTAAATAGGATCAAAGCTCACTGCAGATGGTGATTGCAGCCATGAAATAAAAAGGTGACTGATTCTTGGGAGGAAAGCGATGAGAAACCTGGGGAGCATAGTGAAAAGTAGAGACATCACATTGCAAACAAAAATTCGTATAGTCAAAGAAATGGCATTCCCTGTGGCAATGTATGGTTGTGAGAGCTGGACCATTAGGAAAGCTGAGCGCAAAAGAATAGATGCCTTTGAGATGTGGTGTTGGAGGAGAGTTTTGAGAGTCCCCTGGACAGCAAGGAGAACAAATAGGTCAATCTTACAAGAAATCAACCCTGACTGCTCCTTAGAAGGTCAAATTGTAAAGATGAAGCTAAAGTACTTTGGACATCAAATGAGAAGAGAAGATTCACTTGAGAAGGCCTTGATGCTGTGAAGGGTGGAGAGCAAAAGAAAAAGGGGGCGGCCAAAAATGAGATGGCTAGATGGTATTGTGGATGCAATGGGCACAGAGCTGAAAGAGTTGAGGATGGTGGAGGACAGAAGTGCCTGGCGGACAGTGGTCTATGGGGTCGCAGAGGGTTGGAATCGACTGTGCGACTGAACAACAAAAAATTCTTGTAGTGACTTACTGCAGCAATGAGATCAGATTGGGACATTTTCTTTCGAGAGGACACTGATGTAATCACAAAAGTATAGGAGTTATGTATTACAAAGCTGATATTTTACCACTATTTTCACATTTTTATAAAACATAATAAAATCCACCCAAACTTAATTAACATATGCACATTCATAGGAGACAGTTAAGTATACATTATAGTCTTCCATTAAACCAGTTAAAATATGCATAATAATGACTGGAATTGTTCTTCTAAGTTATCACTGACATAAGGTTTTCTGTTGTGAGAACATGTTAAACAGCCTGGGAATATAAAGTGATTTTACAAAATGCTTTCAATAAAGATAGTGGAAGAAGAAAGTGCTCATATTAACACTTGTCAAGGTTACATGAAAATGAAATAACTGGATAAAATCTATTTTCCCCCCAGGCTGAGCAACTGGTTTGATCATACATTAAAGCAGAATTCATCTCCTTGCCTTTCTAATAATAGTTTGTTGTGGTTTTTTGCTACTACTGTATCTGCTTAATATGTAGGAACCATTCATTTTCATATGTAGGTAGATGGTCATTATTATGCAATATGAATGAATGAATATTTATTAATTGATTAGTCTTTCGACCTTATCAATAACATAAGAGTTTAAAATCTGTACAATGCAATAAAATACAATAAAAATACAATAAAAATACAATAAAAATACAATAAAAATACAATAAATACAATATATACATACCTGAACTACTTTTAAAGAATGTAAACTGGAGAAGGTCCCTAAATACAATTAATTCATGCATATCGATAGTTAGATAAGTGAATCTCCCTTGCAGGATACCCCAATTTGATCGACATATTCGATTCTTTTAGCTGATGCCTTAATTATAAACTTGGCAGTTCTACACATACCATGGATGTTAGATCCCAGAAGGAGATAAGACAGTTTGTTTTTTGAGTCCCAAAAAGTTGTTTTTTCCAATAGGGATGCAAGGTATTTAGATCTAATATCAGTGTACAACTGGCAATCTAATATAATATGAGAGCTATTTTCAACATTTGGAGACCCACAGATGCACGTTTTTTCGTGATATGGTAAGTGGTGAAAACGCCCATATCTATTCATGGAGTCTAATAGCTCGAATCTGGCTCTACAATATGCCCTTCTTAAAGGATAAGTGAGGCACATCAAAACATATTTTTCAGTTTGAAATGTAATTTTGTTAGCAGCCAGCCACCTTAACGAACCATTTTTGGCCAGTAGTTCCAAGTCATATTATGCACTGATATTTAAGACTCTCTCTTTAAAAATTTCCTTGGCCTGAGTGGCCACTGAGAGCAAATACTGAACTGAGAACCCATGGTGAGAAATTACTTCGCAGAGTTGATTAACCCAGGACTTGGGATGATCCCACTTTATCTGTTCGGTTAAGCATAATTTGGGAAGCCTATTTGAGTCCATTGATTGGATCCTCAACCAATATGAGAATGTTTTAAATACTAAATGGCTATACAAGGAGTGGAAGCCCAATTCTGCTCTGACTGCAGGAGCAGACGTGTTGCTATCAGTTCCTAAAATGCTTCTAAGGAACCGGGACTGAATTTGTTCCAGAAGTGGGGCTCTATTTAGACCCCACAATTCTGCCCCGTATGACAGCATTGGGACAATTTTTGCCCTGAACACTTTTAAAATTGGGGACAGGGTGCCAGGATGATTATAATTAAATAGTTTATACAGTTTCTTTGTACTTATGCCAGCCCTTGATGAAATTCTTTTAAAATTATTTAGCCACGACCCTGTATTGGAGAAAACCACTCCAAGATAGTTAAAAGAGTTAACTTGTTCAATAGGTTCCCCATTTATCTGCCAATTATAGATGTTGCTTCTCCTACTAAAAACCAACACTTTGGATTTGCTTTTGCTGATATTTAAAATATTTTGAGCACAATATGCATTTAGTTTTTGAAGCAATCTCCTCAGACCTATTTGTGAATGAGCCATTAAAATCATGTCATCAGCATATAAAAGAGTATTAATGTGCTTATCAAGAATCTTTAACATATGAGTCTGTGTATCAAACAGGAATCCTGGTAAGTCATTAATATAAAGATTAAAAAGCATTGGAGCTAAAATGCAACCTTGTCTGACGCCTTTAAAAGTAGGTATGCTCTTCGTTAAGGAACCATTTACACCAGTCCGCAGTTTCAGGTATGTATTTGAATACAAAGCTCTAACTAAGAATAAAAGTCTAGGTTCCATTTTTAGGGTAACCAATTTCTCCCACAATACGTTTCTGTCAATCGAATCAAAGGCTCCTCTAAGATCTATAAATGCAGCAAATAATTTCTTTCTATTTCTTAATTGCTTGTGAGAAGATGATATAAAATAAAACAATTGTCTATTGTAGATCTTTCTTGTCTAAAACCAGCTTGTTCCTCCCGTAAAATATTATTTTCCATAACCCAGTCTACTATTTTACTCAGCAAATGCTTGGCATACATTTTAGCCACTATTCCAATGAGGCTTATTGGTCTATAGTTTTTAGGGTCACCTTTGTCTCCTTTTTTGTAAACTGGCACTATAATGGCAACCTCCCATCCAACTGGAATGAAACCTGTATTATTTATAAACGTAAAAAGTCCAGCTAGCAGAGGGGCCCACCAGTCACAATGAGTCTTAAAAAGCTCTGGAGGTAAAAAAAATCCTCCCCAGGAGCCTTATTGGGCTTTAAAGATTGAATAATTATTTTTATTTCAGCTACGGAAACAGGAGGTCTTATTGGGAGGCTATCAATAGATGGAAAATCTGTGCTCAGATTGTAGGTTTGCCCTAGATTTGAGTTAGAAAACAAATTGGCATAATAATCTTCTCAAACTGAGGCTGGAACTGGGATATCTAATTGGAATTTGCGTTCCTTTAACAGTCCTGCCACCTTGTTCCAAAAGAAAACTGAATTTGTCCCTTTAGACCAGACTTCCAGCTTGGACCATAATTTGGCTTTATATGCTGATTTCTTGGAAGCCTGACGCATAAAAGCCCTCAAATGTTTTCTGCTATATATGCAGTCATAGTCATACCAGTTTGATCTGGTTTGTTGTTGATATCTCCCAGGAAGTTTATGTATTAGAAAGTTCCTGAGGATAAAGCATAGGTTAGTGTAAGAAGTCAGGATTTTATCTGAGCCTAATGTAGGGGAAGAAATTGAGCTTTTCCAAATCTGAGCCTGTTCCGAATCTAAAAAGGTTTTTAAAGACTATTATGCAGTAGAACAAATCAACATTCTACAAGGCAATTCTAAAAATGAAAATAGCCCAAACCAAAAATTAAAAAATTATAACTATGAAACTGGATTTCGTAAAATAAGCACCAATATTTGGACTACTTGTAGCAGACAATCAGCTTTTGTTCTGTGGCAAGTTTGGAAAATTGCATGAAGGTTTTCAAGTTATGTTTTCTTAATGTAAAATTTATTTATTTATTTATTACATTTTTATACAGGCTATCTGGGATATTTCCCACACTGGGAAGTGCACAGACAAATAAACAGCAACATACTAGAACAAACAACCAAATAAAATAAATGTCAGAATAAATACAGTCAAACCTCGCATAAAGAGCGTTTCGCTTAAAGAGTATCTCGCTTAAAGAGCAGAATTTTCTCTGAATGTTTGCTTCGCTTAACAAATAAAACCAACCAAAAACTCACTAAACAAATAAATCGGGGTTCGCAATTCCCCCCCACAATTGGTCACTTACAATGGTGTTTCGCTTAAAGAGCAAACTCACTTAAAAAGCAATCCTGTGGAACGCATAAGCGAGGTACCACTGTACCTGGGGGGGGGGATATCCCCCATTCAGAAAGAGGTGACCTCAAACGACTCTAGATTTAAAACAGATCAAATAAATTGAAAAGGTCAGACCTTTTTTTGTTGTTCAGTCACACAGTCAATTCTGACCCAATAGACCACTGACCGCCGGGCACTTCTGTCCTCCACCATCCTCCTCAACTCGCTCAGCTCTATGCCCATTGTGTCCACAATACCATCTAGCCATCTCATTTTTGACTGCCCCCTTCTTCTTTTGCCCTCGACCATTCCAAGCATCAAGGCTTTCTCAAGTGACTTGCTTACTTTGAAAGAGAATTGTTCACCCCACCCTTCCTTTTCTTTTATTTGGAAAGAATCCAGGCTGCTGGGATTGGAATACTAATCCTAAAAAAAAGTCTTTTAAAAAATTCTTTCAAAACAACCTCTTTTTTATAAGCGTGACCATGCATTATATAAGTGCTCACAAAATGAAACATTGTGGAGAGAAAAGGTCACCTGAACCAGATTGAAAAGGCAAGGTTTCTTTAAAGAGTTTTTAAAAGGCTTGTTTTAAAGAAAGGGGAATATTTTGCTGTGTATTTTCATGGAATCAGCATACGATTTTGTAAAAATTATTCAGCATTTCCCCTTACATTAGAGCAGATGGCAATTATGTTTTGTTATAACACTTTGAGTAAACATTCTGTCCATATTTCTGAGACCAAACCTCCTATAAGTTTTCAAAAGGATAATCAGCGCCAGTCTTAAGCAATCTGGGCTATTGATCAAATTAGCTGACAATTTTCTAACTTTTTACCAATCTATCAGGCTTATCAGAACCATGCTTGTAATGGGATTCTATATTTAGTAAAAATAGAGACACAAAAATTTAAATTAAATTTATTTTTAAAAGAAAGCTATTGAAATTGTTTATATATATATATATATATATATATATATATATATATATATATATATATATATATATATATATATATATATATATATATATATATATATATATATATATATATATATATATTGTTTATATATAATATATATATATTAGAACACATATAGAACAAATGTTCAGATGTTGATTTGTTTAAGCCAGTGGTTCACAACCTATGGCCCCCAACCTCACTCCAGCTGCTGCCTTCAGAAACAACTATGGAGTCATTTACGGCTACATAAACGCATTTACACAGCCATAAATGAGTCTGTGGCCATCATAAACGCATTTACAACAGCCACAGATGCATCTGGCCCACCCATCTGTCTGAGGGGTGTGGTCCAGCCCATGGCGGAAAAACTTTGAGAACCCCTGGTTTAAGCTGTTAGACACCACTTTTCCCAGCAATATTGTATTTTCCAGTCATTTCTGCATTTTCATTATATGTGCATGGTATGATAGCCTCAGTCCATTCAATTTTGCAAAGGATAGCCCTAACAATTGCTTTGTGTTTAGGTGAGAAGTGGTGAACTGATAAGAAAAAGAGTCAGCATATTTTTCTGGGATTCTCCCCTTCAGTATCCATGAGTATCCAAGTTAAGAAAGTACACCATTTTGAATGTCAATTTAATCTGGAAGTTGTAATCCAAAATGGTAACTTTTTCCAAACACTAGCAAGGTAGGCCAGTTTTTCCCAACCTGGTTTTCTCCAACTGCATTGGGTTTTTTTAAAAAAAAAAAAAATCCCAGCTCCCCCCAAATGGGCATTATGGCATGCATAACAGATCTGAAAGAACTAAGCTGTAGAAGGCAGGTAGAACACCAGCTGTTAGATCAAGGTGAGCAAATCACCCACCCACCCAGATGCTGCCGAATTGTAACTCTCACCATTGACTATAGTGATTGGTTCTAATAGAGATTCAAAAATATTTTGCCCACATACGGACTTTACAGATTCCTGCTCTGCCACAATATAAGACAGCTTCAAATGCTGCAGGGGATAAGCCACTACATATAAGAAACAAACTACAATACTTGATATTTCAGGTAGTCTTCTTATGGTATCTTCAAGAATGACTGAGAGCATCATCTGCTTGTTGTTTTCTATACCCAACTCCCATGTAGACAGCTACAAAATAATATAAAGTGGTAAACTTAAGCATCAAATTTCTTTTACATAAGGCAGGATTGCAGATTCGGTATCATTTAAAAGGAAGTCTGCCAGATCAAGGGGAAGCCAGGGAATATTTCATTTACAATACTGATTAGCTTTACATTTAATCTAAAACTGAATCCAGGATGAATTATAAGATAAATAATAACAAAAACACCCAACAACATGTAATTTATCTACATATAGAAAAAATGTTACTCTACTTTTTCAGTTTTATTTTCCATATTGATGAGATGTAGCTATGGTTTGTTTATTTTTTGGTAATGTTAAATAGACTAAGTTCCATTACTTTCATCAGTTTGTTCCAGTTGCAGTTTGCATGGCTATAAATGAGAAGGAGCTCCTAATGAAGTAATGAAAGCTCAATTGAGAAAATAGCAGTGTAATTGAGATGAGGTTGTTTGAAAACTGTCTCTCATTTACCTAGGCACATTTTATAAATGTAACATTTGCAGACTTTAAAAAAAAACCTGTCCTAATTATATAAAGCATCATACCACTAGTACAGGAATCCTCTTCAAAGGATGGTCTGGAGCTCTGTGAGCCAAATAGCATATAAATGTAGCCTGTGTCAAAAGACTTCAGGGCAGACTGTTTCAAATGGACAAATGGAAACCTTCAGAGTCAAACCTTTCCTTCAAAATGAGGATAGTCCTGCTTTGATTGAAAGATAGAAATCAGATAGCTGCCCAGGCTAAGAGAACATGGGCATCTAAAGGTGCAAAGACAGTTTACCACCAGATGTTGAAGTGCTCCCTTGATCCTTGTGAATAAAGGGATATTCATAAGCAAGACCTTGCTAACAAGTACATCTTGCCTTAGCTGAGGATATGACTATATTGCAAAGCTAAATAAGAGCGATTCAAGTCTGCTGTGGTTTGAGTTGCAGCCTCAACTATGATTGAAATCATGATGAGTGCTCACATTGGCTTGCAGATTGAATTGGTAGTTCAATGTTCCTACTGGCAATTCAATTTGCATTCCAGTCCAACCTATGGACGCCATTCTTTTGTTCCTGCCTACAATCCCACCTCTGTCCATTTTTCCTTCATGCAATCTGGGCTCTTTTATGTATAAATAAAATTAAATAAATGAGAATAGCACTATATTGTACTGTATTATCCTATCACCTTATTATAATAATAATTTTATATCAAAAATTATTCTAGGCTGAAAGGATTTTTGCTGGAGGAACTCTGCTTAAGGGACACCCGAATGAGGCTACTTTCATGTCCCCAAGATCTTTTCCCACTGAAGTGGTCCTTATTTGTCTACTTGCAATTTCTTGCTTTCGAACTGCTAGGTTGGCAAGAGCTGGAACAGGGACAGGTGCTCAAACCATCATGCAGTACCTGGGTCTTGAGCTGCCAACTTGCCAGCCGTCCAGCTAATAAGACAAGCTACTTAACCACTGAGCCACTGCACCTTATTGTCAGGCCTTCATTCTTGTGATTACTTCCCTTATTTGTCTCCCCAGCTGTTCCCAGACAGCATCTGTAAAAGAAGCATTTGAGACAAAATGAAATGTGTTGCCCTTTGGTTTGGAAAGGGTTAGGCAGTGTTCCAAAAGTGTGGAAGAAATCCAAACACCTCACAGGTTTTATCTATTGTCTAAACAGCAAATATAAAGTTGCCACCAGAAATAATATAATTGGGCAACTGGCTAGTTCTGACTGGGCTGCATATCCACAAACAATAAAACAACAGATTTTTCCCGCTGTCTGTTCCATGACAGAATATGCTAGTTCCATATGGTATAATTATCACATGCCAATCAAGTAGATGCAGCTCTGAATGAGTAATGAAAAATTATTACTGGCTGTGGGGAACACAGAAAGACCCTCCTTGAAGATTGTGGTATTTTTGAACCATAATCGGGCATACCCTGGTAATCTTTCTCTCACTGGGTCAGGCAAAAAGAACTGCAGAATGAACTTATCAAAGGGTGGCTTCATTTTGGCAGTTTCACGTTTGGCCTAGACATAGAAGAAGAAGAGGACTGGATGCCTGAAACCTATTCCCACTGAAAAAAAGTAAATTGTTTGGTTGGCAGAAATATGTCAAAAGGTGCTAGTGAATAATGAACAAAATAAGGTAATACAACAGCAAACTCATCCACATTATGGACACCAACACTCAGATGATGGCTAAAATTGAGGAAATATTTTCTGCACACCTCTCAAACTGTAAATAGGAAAGCAGAAGAGGTTAGGCTAAAACAATACACCTTCCTGAAAAGATGAATCCCCAAGAATGTTTCCAATTAGGACAAGATTCTGGCTGGATCCACTGGAAATCACTTAATAGACTTCAAAGTTAAGTAGGAAGATAAAAAAAAAATCAGTTTTAAATTGTGCAAAATTCTGATATGAAGAAAGAAAAAAGAGGAGGTAAAATAAATTTGGCCCTGGAGAAATAAAGCACTGAAAGGAAGAGAGAAGATGCTTCTTCATCTTGATTTTTCCTTTCAAATGTATCCTGTCAAGCTGCTTCTTCCCTTTGGCTGTTTTAGAGCAAAGCAAAGCAATCACACTTATATACCACCCCATAGTGTACTTTCTGGGCGGTTCACAAGTTAATTAGCATTTGGCTCCCAACATACTTGGGTACTCATTTTAAAAAATGTTGTTGTTGTTCAGTCGCACAGTCAAATCCAACCCTTTGTGACCCCATGGACCACTGCATGCCAGGCACCCCTATCCTTCACCATCCTCCGCAGCCTGCTCAGCTCGATGTCCATTGTGTCAAAAATGTCATCTAACTATCTAATCCTCCGGCACCCCCTTTTCCTTTTGCCTCCATCTTTCCCAGCATCAAGGCCTTCTTGAGTGTGTCCCCTCTTCTCTTCTCTTCTCTTCTCATTTGGTATCCAAAGTATTTTAGCTTCATCTTCAAAAATATATATTTGCACATATATAAGTGGATGCACAAATGGAGATTAAAAATTGCTAGCAGGGGCATCTGAAGTCATGAATTGGCAGACTGATGAAAAGTCAAGAGTACATTCATTTGATTATTCTTCCCAGCAAGTATGCATAGAAACACATACACAAACTATGAGAAAAACATTGAGCTAGGCATCCAGTTTCCCTCTGTGCCAAATGTGGACGCTTCTATGGTGTGGTATGTTTTTTTTCCAAGCCAGGCTTGGATCTTCTTTTTATAAAAACATATAGGCAATGTTAATAATCCAATGTTTTGCATACATTGGGTAGCAATTATAAGATCAACAATTCTGCTCAGTTGATTTCTCAAGTGCATTTCCTTCCCAGGGTAAAACTATGCTGCTCAGACATCATTGCTTGAATGCTAACAGCTTTTCTTTTATTTCTTCTTTCTTTTTGGGGGGAAATTCGTATTTGTATGCTTCTCCAGAAAAATGTGAGTTTCTCCACTCCTAAAGAAAGCATCTCCACATTCAGAATACTTAATAAATGTACCACTCCTGTGTGCTTTCAATGATTCTCCTGTTTGGGGCTTTAATGAGGCACTGCTAAGTATGCTGTTGTATTTATGAATGTCCTAACTGAGAATGACTTTTTAAAAATGCAGAAATACAGCTACTAGAACAAATGGCAATAACACCAATTATCTCTGCAGCATTTAGTCATTATCTTGATTCAAAGTCAAAAGTGATTCAGTGAATGGTTTTCTTCTGATGTGTGGGAAACTATGGGAAAGGCTCGACTCAACTGTCTTTTTTTAACCTGCTCCACACTGTTTGTATTTCATGGCAGACCCCGTCCCAGTGGCTGCACAATGACATTTTGCAGCATTCATCCTAAGCAATCAGATTCTTAAAGTTTGAGTGCTTCTCTGTTTAAAAGACATACATATATGAATGAATGACAGCCATGGCAAGTAGTATATGGTTTTTCTAATTCAACAAAATCAGATAATCAGAATCTGTAGTACAGGAAAAACAAGAAATATTTTTTTAAAGTAGAGCAGTGGTTCCCAACAGGGAGAATTGAATTCCCAGAAGCCTAAATCAGTACATTGGCTGATTGGTACTTTGGGGTCCAGCCTCTGTCTCAGCTCCTGTCAACCTAGCAGTTCGAAAGCAAGAAATTGCAAGTATATAAATTGATAAACAGCATTCTGTGCACTCTGGTGTCTAGGCATGCCTGCCACATACAAATACAAATACAAAAAAATACACATGACAATGGAAACATCTGACGACACAGACAGCGCTGGCTCTTTGGCTTTAAATGGAGAAGAGCACCAAAGCCTAGCATTGGATACTACTGGCTTTCAAGCAAGGGTGACCTCTACCTTACTGATAAATAAAAGCAAAACAAATTGTCTCATGGCTTAATTATTGTGGCATTCATTGTGTTGTTCTCTTACAGTTCTTGTTCACATTAGTGCTTGCAGGATAATTCTTCCATTTTTAATTGGTGAAGAAATCAGCAACAATACTGTAGCTCAAGCAATCTCACAGTACCTAAGGTTTAAAATCTATTATTATTATTATTATTATTATTATTATTATTATTATTATTATTATTATTATTATTATTATTATTATTATTATTATTATTATTATTATTAATTTATTTATTTATTTCAAGATACTTCAAATAAATTACTATACAACTAGAATTATTCTGAATTAAATTATAGAACTAATCTACCTTAACTTGTATCTTTTTATTTTTCCAAACCATGAAAAGGATTTCATCACAAATATTTCTATACCGAACAGATTGGTTTGTAATTCAAGGGCTGCAGTTATATAGCAATTTATCAGCAGCATCCGAAATTTGCAAACTTATTATTTGAATCCATCAAAGAAATGTGCAAATACTAGCACTATGAATCAATTCTGTCCACTTTTCAAAAACATATTTCTTCAGTCTGGGATTCCAGCACTTCCAGACAGAATTTCTTTCACATCATTCAGAAGTAAATATGAATTGCTATTACTACAGGGATCTCTCAAATGATTCATCTCCTCACGGCCACAGCATTTATCGCTACCTGTCAAACTTGTGTTACAGCTGGAAAACATTACAGATTAAAAGCACAGATATGTTTACAACTGTAAGACAGAGAGACATTCATACGGAAAGGAAAAGAAATGGTGACATAAACTTAATTCTTCAGAAAACCAAGTCCTCCAATCTACGCCACACCCAAATTACAAGTGATATGTTTACATCATATTGAAAACAAAAATTCGTATTGTCAAAGCAATGGTATTCCCTGAGGTAATGTATGGATGTGAGAGCTGGACCATTAGGAAAGCTGAGCAAGGAAGAATAGATGCCTTTGAGATGTGGTGTTAGAGGAGAGTTTTGAGGGTCCCCTGGACAGCAAGGAGAACAAATACGGTAGGTCAATCTTAGAAGAAATCAACCCAGAATGCTCCTTGGAAAGTCAAATTGTAAAGATGAAGCTGAGGTACTTTGGACATCAAATGAGAAGAGAGGATTCGCTTGAGAAGGCCTTGATGCTGGGAAAGGTGGAGGGCAAAAGAAGAAGGGGGCGGCCAAAATGAGATGGTTAGATGGTATTTATTGTAGAGACAATGGGCACAGAACTGAGCGAGTTGAGGAGGATGGTGGAGGACAGAAGTGCCTGGTGGACAATGGTCCATGGGGTCTCAGAGGGTCGGAATCGACTGTGCGACTGAACAAAAAAATATTTGTATGGCAAGTTAAATAGTAACATGCATACCTATCTAAAATCAATCTTACATCCAGAGAGTCATTTTAAGTGGAAAAACTATTCTGGTACTAGACATGTTCTGTGTGTGCGCTTGCATGTGTGCATTCCATATACTCTGAGTATATCTCACTGTAGTGATCTTCAAAATGATCCTCACACTGCAGTTCTTTCAGTTCAACTTCAAGTTACCACTTATAGACAAACCAATATAAACACACTTAAAATAAACTCTTAGCTGATGAATAGCAAAGGACAATTTTTTAAAATGAATGCCATGTGATTGATGGAGATACACACACACACATACATGCCTTGCATGAACATAGATTCCAAACAGGAGGTCAGATGCAGTGCTGTTAGATTTGATTCTTATCTTCCTTTGCCTTGATCACTCTTTTTTTTTCCTGGAATGTTCTCTGTCAGTGGCTGTTATCACCTGCTAATTCTTCATCTGGAGCCACAGTTAATCATTGCTACTGATATATTTGAAGAATTGGCAACCCTTTCCATACTAGTCTAGGAACATTCTAGAAACATCTGTGCAGTGGCATCTCCTGCAATATAAAATGACACAGCAGAACCATGTTCCAATTTGTGGAGACTCTTCTCAGGCTCCACTAGGAATAAAGTACCTAAAAATAATTAATCATTCCCTTCTTCTTGGGTCACTCTAGTACTAGGCCTCATAGAATGGCATTTCTCCTGCGAGATACAGTCAGGGAATTGAACTACCTACTAGGCATGGGCAAAAGATAGAAGGAAATAAATGAGGCTCTCTTTTCATTGTTGTATCATTTCACTGATCACTAAAAGAGAGCCTCTAAAGCATGACTGATTCATGTTAATAAAAGAGGGGTACACAGAAATTTCATGTTTCCTTTTTTCCCTCTTCCATGTAATCTTTCTACTGTACTATATGTCAACTCACCTGATAAAATTTTTATCCAATAGCATCATGAGGGCAATTTCAACTACACTGTGTTATGGTCAAAAAGAGCTGTCAGCAGCCAACCAACCCAAACATCCAGTGGGAGTGGGATTTTTAAATCTACAGAATGGCCTGGAATCAGGTGCGGATTGTAATTTGCAGTTCCTTGTGGGATTACTATGCTGAGCTCCTGCTCCTGCTTTCTGTTTTGCATTGTATCTCTTCTTTCCTAGATACAGTAATACCTCACATAATGTTTGCACCAGACAATGCTAAAACTGCATAACCTTAAGCAATTGGGGGGTGGGGGGGAATCGCATCACATAACGTTGAAATCCTATGGATGTATCACATAACGTTCACTGAAGCCTCTTGTGTCGGTTACAATGTATCTCTATGGAGTTTTTTTAACATTATGCAATGCATGTATTGCATAACGTTAAAAATCAGATAACGCTAAGACTCGTGGAACCAAGTTTTAGCATTATCCAGGGTTCTACTGTGCTTCCTTTCCTCTTTATATTTTTGCATATTTCACTTTTATTTGGAGGGATTTCTCCCATTTCTTTGGGTCATTTTTGTGCTATCAAGCAGCCTGCCTGTACCAGTGTGCCTAATAGGGAATATATTTTGGATTCCTCTCCCCCCTATTCAGTATTTTGATTTGTTTGGTTTGGATTTGCTGCTGATTGCCTGCTAGACTGAATTGAAAGAAAAGAAGGCAGAAGTGGTTGAGGAAATGAAATCTTGTATTCTGGTAGCCCAACACCAATAGCTTTGATTGGGAATTTGAGAGTATTTTTTTTTTTTTGCATTTATTTGCTTGTTTTTCTTGGATTTTGGGAGATAAGGTTTTGTGTGTGTGTTATTTTGCTATTTTTAGCTCAGGGCTAACAATTGTTGAGTGATTATTTTTAATTGCTGTGTGGTTTATTTATTTTAAATTAATTCTGTAAATGATATATATTTTGTTATGTGTGTAGTGTTTTTTTCCCCTTCCTGTATACTTTTGCCCATTTTTCAAGTAAATTGATTCTCCACTGCCTTGACTCTCTGGGATTTTTTTTTGGGGGGGGGGGCAGTTTGGAGCAGTCTTTAACAGTTCTTCAGGGTATGAAGTGCCAAAAACATGGATAGGAAACCCAAAACAAAATTAAGAGTCTTTCCCTTTCATCAGTAGTGTAGCATTGATTTCAGCCGCCCAGGGCATAAGCCCCCTGGTGGACACTGGCACCTGCTCCCGCTAGGACATTTGGGAATTGTAGTCTAAGAACACCCATAGCCCAAAAAGTGCCGCCCGGGACAGGCCGCCCCCCTGGGGGGCCCCTATGCCCCTGCCTTTCATGTTAAACACAACAAGAGGTATATGGCAAGGGGAGAACAAAAGAGGAGCCCACCCAAAGAACCTAAAATGAAAGAACTACAAACATTTCCCTCAGCACATTTGTACTCCCTGCCTCTGGCTCTGAAGCCAACTCACTGAGCTATCCAGCAACACAATGGATAGGAAATATCTATTCTTGAGCAAAGACTGGCTTTTTTCCTTTATTGAATTTTAACATATTACATTTTGGAACTGATACACCAAAATTGATTTCTACCATTCTACTCCTTCTGAAGACTCTGATGAAATACCAGTCTCTGTACGTGGCTTTCGTGTACAAGAATTATTGGCCAAACTGCTGGTGAAAAGTTTATTCAGAATATAAAGTCAAGTGAGACATTGCTACTGATGATTATCTCCACAAAATCCATGTGAAAATCTGAATATTTGGCCCACCTAAGTTTCCATCCCCGTTTGTAAATCCACCAGCCTTACCCACACCACATAGCCATTATTCAAATTTCATTTTAAAGAGCACAACATAGGACTAGGAAAAGAACATTTCTTTAAACAGATTCTTTATAGTGTTCTTCCTATAGCATAATCCTATTATTGATGCTCCTTCAAATCCACGATTGTTTGAACAACACACCCTTGATGACCAGACCATGCAATTCTGCTCAGGGCAATTTCCATTTACTTACACATTCCTATCACCAAGTATTTATTTGCCTTTTTTGAACTACGTTCCAATTTGAGCTTCTAAATTCAGAATGCCAGTTCCCCCCCCCCCATTGGCTGTAAGAAAGCTTGTTTATACCCTTCCATGGTCTGCACTTAAAAAAAAAACATATCCATCCTAAAATGTCAATTCAAGGCATGACTGAATGCAATTAAGACATCCCGATACTGTTTTCCATCTGCTGATCAAGGAAGCTTATTTCTTTACTTCCCCAGAGTGGCCTGGGAGGAACTTTGGGGTCGAAATAGAGCCCTGGAAAAGCCTTGTACAAGGGGGAAATGGCTTCAGAGGTTCACTATAGAGTGATGAAAATAGAAGAGGCTTCTAATTTCATAGCTCTATAGAAAAGAGCAGTCACATGACCAATAGATCATGCCCACCCAGTAACATGGCCAGTGTGGTAGGAAATTTTTTTGATGCCCAAAACTGAAGAAGACCATATAATCATATAATCATATAATCATTTTTTTTACCTTGTTCAAGGCACTGGAGCCAATGCCACAGTGTAAAACTTGAGCGGGGGCTCAAATTTAATCAGTTCTTATTCTCACTTTCTCTCTTTACCTCTGCAACGGTCTCCCAAACCTCATGGGCAGCAATGTTAAATTAGAATAGAGTTGCCTAAACTACAGCCTGCATGACAGAAGTAACCCGCTGCTGCCAGAAGTCATGAAATCACACTGAAACACACTGAAACACTGCAAAAATGCAGTGAAAAATTCCAAAAACATGGAAAAAATGTGCCAACCCAACTCCCGCTGCCATGGGAAGCAGTGGAGGTGACAAAAATGCCTGAAAAATGCGTGGTGAATTCACGCACCGCCACTGCCGCCACCGCCAGGAGGAACCACATGACTGGTCTGCTCATCTGTCTGAGGGGACGTATCAGGCCCCTGGCTGGAAAAGTTTGGGCACCCCTGAATTAGAAGCATGTATGGGTGTTCTGTTTCAGCTTTACTACTAGAAGAGTCTTTTGTGCAGTATTATGGATTGCCAAAGACTCAGTGGAAGAAGCTATGTGTTCCCTAGCAAAGAAATGAAGGAAAGCTCTGTGTTTTTTTTATGCATTCTTGCCTGAGTTGAATTATGGTACCTTCCTCACACTCTTTAAATAAATATTGAAATCATTTTCTCTCCCTCTCCCTCTTTCTCCTTTCTGAAAACCAAACTGAAAAAAGAGAACATTAGTAAAGGATACAACAGTCCCATATCCATGAAGCTGTTTTGCCATCAGTAATATTCTATATCAACATGCATCTCATTGACATTATTCAAGGATCTCTTCTCCTTCCATGTCCCACACTGATAAAAAGAAAAATAATACAGTACTACAATCTATTTTAATTCAGTCTGTCATTATATTCCATGATTGCTGGTAACAAATACTGTAGTATTAAGCCATGTCTAGTGTCTCTCTAGCTGATATCATTCATTCCTTTTATCATATTAAAGAAATGTGTACAAAGAAAATGCACCTAAGTGACTTAAAACTTACACATCAAAACCTTTGTTTTGGACCTTACGAACTAAAGAGGATGGTCATTTCCCTCAATGGATATCAGAAGAGGGAACTGCTCTCCTTTCTAGATCATCCCACTGTGTAGTTCAATCTTTCCCATTAGGAGATTGTGCTAAGTGAGAGGTTACAGGTGAAGGAGAAAGCAGAGAGAAAACTTGATGGGCTGGGTAGAGTGGGCATTTAGAGAGAGGTGTAAGAGTGGCCCTATAACTCAACATTTTAAGCCTGGAAACAGAGTGCATAAGACAGAGAGCTAAGCCCAAGAAGACTAGGACTGGGTGAAGAATTAAGCCCAAACAGACAGTGCTGGACAGGGTGGGGTGGGGTGGGGTGTTTATGTGGAAAGAGAGCCACAGAGATAATAAAGAGTTTCAGCCATGAGTTGAAAGATGTTAGTCAACCAGCAGATATATCTGTTGATAGACATCAAGTCTATCAACTGAAGACAACTGAGGCACTGGTGTGGTACAAATGTTTCCAAGATGCTAGGCCCACACAACTTCATGAATCTAGTGACCGTGCCTTGCCACTACTCAGTTGCTAGACCTGCCAGAAAATATAGACCTGTGTTCTCTCATTATTTAGGTATACAATCCCCCCCCCCTGGTAAAATTCCTGTGGGTACCCCGCTCTCACTCCTTCTCACTTATGCAATTAGTCTCATCAAAGGAATAGAAACAGGTTAGGCATATATGAACAATTCAAGCAACTGATGGTTGCCAGGTTTCATTTTTTGTTTAGCTTGGCTGCTGCAAGAAGTTCCAGTCAACTGTATACATTTAGAGAGAGGAATTTAAAAAGGAAAGAGGGAGACATAAAATAAATCTATGAACTGGTATATGCGACTGTTCTAATGTGCCCTTGTACCATGAAATCTATAATATCAGTGTACCTGCAATGGAGCTGTTTATACTTTTCCCTCTGTATCGAAAGCAATTCAGTACAGAGAGTCCTACCATCAAGCTCTCAGAGAAAATTAGAGGAAAATTCAGAAATGTGAAGGCTCAAATAGTCTTGCTCAGTCTAGTAAATGGCATCAGAATAAAACAATTGAATCAGTGAGGCTTTGGTAAGTAAACTCCTCTGTAAGTTCAATTGATTCAAATGGGCTTATTCTAACTGTGACTTACTATGCTTAATTAAGTTGCAGTTTGAGTAGGTCATTTCTGTTAATGGAACTTATGGAAGAGTTGACTTACCAAATCCCCATCAATTCAATGACAGTACTTTAGTGTGATTTACTGCACTAAACAACATGATATTGGCCATTGTGGTTAATATTAGGTCCCAAGTCCTACAATATGTTCAGCATCTGAGAGTCTTGCCACATAAAAAATTGGGAGGTTTTCTTTTATGCTAAATATTTGTATGATTGGTAATCAATAAACTATTTCGGTGTTCTTTGAAAAATGACATGTTTGTTCAGCCAAGTGAGCAAATGAACACTTTGGCACCTCTATTTCTCCTTTATACACAAAATCTCAATTTTTAAAATCACACATAAAATGCCTAAACCAACAAGGTCTATTGGTATCCAGAGTAGCCTCCTCACTCAACCCTAGAAGAGATTCTTCCCTCAAAGAAAGTACAGTGGAACTTTATTATTATTATTATTATTAAATTCAAATTTATATGCCGCTCTCCTTGCCCCGTATAATAATGAAATCGCATAACAATTAGGTTTTGAAAAAAATAGTGCCCCGCTTAACAATTTTCCCTATGGAAAAAATCTTATAACAATTTTTCAATGGGAAAAAACACTTAGCAAAAAAAATCATTGCACGATGCATCCCATAGGGAAAATCGCTATACGATGCATGCATCATAAAGCAATTGTTTTGTACAACAATGAGCCCCATGGAACTGATTAAAATCATTGTATGAGGTATCACTGTACAGTACTTCTATTCCAATGGAGGAAGTTTCTCTTCTCAGAAAAATATCCCTTGAACCCAACCCAAGAATTACTGTGTTTCAGCATCGCTGTATTTGTAGCATCTGATCAGTGGTGGGATGTCAAAAATTTTACTACCCTACCGTGATGTCATCACAGTATGGGTGGAGCCAACATCATGACAAAGAAAAAATAATAATAAAATAATAAAATAAAAATAAGCACACACACATACACACACCCCTCAACCCACCCACCCACAACACAAACCCAGAAATAAATAAATAAATAAATAAATAAATAAATAAATAAATAAAAATACATTAAAATACAGCCAGCCAGCCAAACACCCACCACCCACCCCAAACACAAATCAACCAGAGCTTTTAAACCAGAGCTTAAAGCTTATTCTGGCTAATCTTTCTCACACTAGGTCAGATGAAAGGAACTACAGAATGAACTCACCACAAGATGGCTTCATTTTGGCACTTTTCAACTTTTCAACAGTTAAAGAAGTTCGGTACTAAGTCTTTGCCTAACCAGTTCTCTAGGATAATATGCCTTAATGTAAATGTAAAACAGCTGTACCTCCTTAAGGGTTCTCCAGTTTGAACAGCAATTGGAACAGCACAGGTGTAGCTTATTGATGAGGTAACTCCAAGACTTTGCTTAAAAACCCCAAGCCAGGCGGTGGTAGTACATCAATATAGGTAAAGGTATTAAATACACATTAAAATACACACAGACACACCACATCCAAAGGTGAGTCACTTACCCTGGGGAGCAGGCTATAGGGAGCTTCAGGCTAGCAGTTTCTCTTCCTCTTCCCTGCTTGGGAGGACAGCAAGGAGGCTGTGCATACATGCCAAGCACTGTAGGCGTCCATGCACACCAAGTGCTTGGTGTGCATGTGCAGTGGGGGAACCAGTGAAAAGGTAAGCCCTGAAGGTGTTTTTTTTCCCCAAAAAAAGCTGCTACCGGTTCTCCGGGACACTGGGGGAAGTTACTACCGGTTCTGGCGAACTGGTGAGAACCTGTTACATCCCATCTCTGCATCTGATAATTAGTTTAACACTGCAATCTCCTGGAGCCATATGTAATAGACCCAAAATCCTTCTGCAAGGTCAGAATCAGAACTCTGAACTTGTAGAAGGAAATAAAATCTCAGACTTCACCCACCACTACCACCTGCCCCACATCTGCAGCCTTCACTTCTGGAATATCAGAAAGAAAGAGGGAGGATATAGGACATAATGTGGGCAAAGCAGAAGAGGATATGGATCCACAGGATACATAGTTCTGTCTTTCAGCCTTTCAGCATGATTTGGACAAGCTTTACATTAAACCAACTTTGGTGCTGCTTTGACTTCATTCCTTGACAATATTAAACTTGTTTGATTGTTTATTAGCAAAGTGTAGTGACTGAGTTCTGAGCTTTGTGACAACTGAATATGAATAATTAACATGCAGACTGCTAGTAAGGCAAAAATAGTAAGTGTACTATCTATTTCTTAAGCAAATCAATTTAGGATAGTAGAAAAGGAAAGTTGGATTGTTTACAAAAATCCCAGAGCAGGCACTAGGTCTGTCTCTATCTAAAATGGAAGCACAAAAAACAGAAAATGACCTTAAAGAGAAGTTATTTTGTTGACTTTTTCTCTGGCTTTGTTTTTTATTACAGTACTCTGCTGTGTGCATTGTGCTCCTGCTTTCTAGTTCCCATTTCTGGTGAATTCATCAATTTATTCATTCATGTGTTTACATACTGCCTCATTAGTTCAAGCACTATTTTGGGCAGTTTACAAGTTAAAACTTAAAACTCCATAATACCCCACATAAAAATATATTCAATAATAGGGCAATTCACAAGTATAGATCTAAAATGCATACAAAAAGAGAAAAGAAAGAATAAGAAATTTAAAAAAATAAAATTAAGTAGTTGGATAGAAGCCATTTTCCTTGGTTGAAGAACATAGTATCATGACAAGAATAACTTTAGAGTGTTCTAAATTACTTCCACTGAGTTCTGTGGGATAGAGTAAAGATGGGTCATAGATAACTCTGTGTATCACATTCAGTATCCACAGGTGCAGCAAAAATTAATTTTCTATTGCCATTCTGACAGTTCTCCAGCCAGCATGAACAATCACCATCCTGGGTAGTTTTCTCAAAAAAGAGTAATGTTGCTCATTGCATATTGCATATAATGGACTACCTGGATATATCAAAAATTGATTTTTTTAATCTACTAGCAATCTTAGTGCATTGTCTTCATTCTTTTAAAATATCCTTTATTTTTACTATGAACTATAAAACAGTTAGGATCTTGTTTACACTCTTCCCCCAAATAAGGACTTCTACATTTTAAAAAATCAATTTCACGAAAGAATACATAATTATCAGATTAGAGTTCAGAACCTGACAACCCTGAGGAAGGGTGATGGTCCTCAACTGGATTAAATCCCACTTGAATCCATCTTGCTGGAGGGCAGCAGTTCATCAATACTGGTCTAGGGCTGATGAGAATGTTGTGTGTCAAAAGGGACACAAAGTGACTCATGGAACTTGATCAGTGTTACAGGTATTACCTGCAATGCAGAAGGAAAATGGAAGGCCAGTGTATTATTTTGTTCCCAGGACACTCTTCATGGCTGATAGCCAATATTCAGAATCAGATATGGCACTTGAAGAAGAATAAGAATGTTTGAGCTGTAGTATCGCTCAAGTGATCATTAGGTAGAGCTAAAATTAATCACACTAAAGATAAGAAATTTTTCAAAGCACCAACATTCCCTCCTCTTGACATGCCCTTTGTCTTCTTTAGCTTTGACAGAATAGATGACTTTTCATTTTGTAAATGTAATTTTAACTAATTGCTTCACATGAATCACACAAGTTTGCACAGTGCTAAAAGAGGCTGCTTTGAGGTCTCTATTTTCATACATGGCAAGATATGGGTATATCCTAGAGCCCTCTTGAGGCCTAGTTAGGAATAGGGGTGTGTGTGGAGCATGAAACACTACCTTGGCAGTCAGCATCACTGCCCAAACTTGACGTTTTAGCTCAAAGAAACAGGCTAGAAATCTGTAGATAGTTAACAGAAAGGGGAAGAAGAGAAAGCAAGAGAACATGGAAATCTATTTACACTGTATCTTTGCATCTTTTCAGATTCTTATGAAATGAGAACTTTTCTTTTATGTCTAAATTTAGATAGCTATACACCCTAGGAGTGTAGAATAAAAACTGTGTATTGCATACCAGGAGGACTACAAACAGAGAAATATCAAAAGTTTCCAGGTCCAGAGGTTACTGGATGAAGTGGATTATATAGATCCAAATATTTGGGGGGGGGGGGATACTTCAGACCTGCTTATGATAACCTTTACTAACTCTTTACTAACTTTGTTATCTCTTCCTCTTGCTAACTCACCTTCCTAGTATTATTGTCTTTTCCAGTAAATTCTGCTCAGGACTTGCAACTAACAGTTGGATTCCTTTATTGAGATAATCTGTCTCATATTAACTCTTACTTTTTTCTTATCCCCCCCCCCCCCCCGCCACCATTTTTCAAGCAATGTTTTTTCTGGTCTGTTTTGTATTTTCATGATAAAAACTTTTGCATTCTCTCTGCTCTTTTGCTGAAGCATCTTCTTAGACACTTTGGCAAGAAAGGTTTTCAGATAATCAAGTAGAATTTAAAGTGCATGATTAGCTGCATACTCCCCCAGTGGTTTAGTGGTTAAGACGCTGAGTTTGGAGACTGGAAGGTCAGGTTTCATTACCTGAGAGCTGCACTTGGGGACATGAAAGGAGCCTCACTCCAACATCCCCTGAGCAGAGTTTCTCCACAGTGATGGGATGTAACAGGTTCGCACCAGTTCGCCAGAACCGGTAGTAACTTTTTCCCAGTGTCCCGGAGAAACGGTAGTGGCTTTTGGGGGGAACCACCTTTGGGGCTTACCTTTTCACTGGTTCCCCCATATCCATCTTGCAACATGGTGCTGCCCAGGCACTTATACTAACAGGTAAGTGACGGGTTTGTGTTTGGGGTGGGTTGATTTTTGTTTGGGGTGGGTGGGTGAATTTTAATGTAATTTTTATTTAATTTATTTAATTTATTTACGGGTTTGTGTTGTGGGTGGGTGGGTGGGTTGAGGGGTGTGTGTGTGTGCTTATTTTTATTTTATATTATTATTTTCTTTGGCCCCACCCACGACGTCATGACGTTAGCTCCGCCCACACTGTGATGACATCACGGTGGGTTAGTAAATTTTTTGACATCCCACCACTGTTTCTCCAGCAAAACATCCTTTCAACCCAGAGTAATCCCTGCCATGAGATTATTAGCTGCATACTTAGAATTGCATTTGTTCATTGCAGGAAGAAGCAGAGAAGCCTGTATATTTTTAAAAAAAGATGTGTGCTCCTGGAATATTAGTATTATTATCACTATTAATGATATAGGCCATCATCTGATGGCAAAAATGGATAGCAGGACCTGAAACCATAAATAGTATTGTGAAGTATGAGTGAATGTTGGAGATTGGGAATTTCTCCCCCATTCAGTGGCACTGAAAGAATCTGCCTTTTACCCTTGCCTGGTAATCTGTATTAAACTGGACCCATCTGAGAATAAAGGCAGCAGCGACCTTTTCTTCTAAATTGGGTTATCCCAACTATTAGCGTCTAGAAATTCTTATTCATCTTTATGCCATTAATTACTCTGAATTCTTGACTAGTTCTCCTAGTAAATTGGTAGGGAAGCAAAAAAAGGGAAGAAATAGAAAGCCATCAAAGAGATGTTTGTTCACCAAAGGCTCTTATTAATTCCCATTTTATTTAGGCAAGAAAAATAAGTTATTTGAGGCAAGCCTTATTTAAAAGTTAACTGTGTTGGCTCAACTTATTATATGCTTAGGATGGCATCACTGGTTTTTCAAATTGTGGGAAAGAAAATGTCTATCTATCTATCTATCTATCTATCTATCTATCTATCTATCTATCTATCTATCTATCTATCTATCTATCCCGCCCACTCTGGTCAATGTGCAACAAATAAAAAAATTAAATAACAGCACAAAATTAAACACAAACAATAAACCCAACTGAATAACATTACAGTATAGGTAACATATCAGTTTGTAGTGTGTATCGGTAGTAGTGTGTATGATACAAATATGTCAATTTGTAGCATGGGTGACAGAAGAAAATCAAGACCTGGAGCTTTGCTTTCTATTTGTTGCTCATTATTGTCTTCCCTAAAGAAAAAGTTTACAGTATTAGCATGATTGCTTACATTTCATTAAAAGATTAATACTTAGTTTTTCTGCATAACATTGGTGAATTTCTGCAGTGCCTTTTTGATCATTATAAAGAATGATATTTTAAAATGTAAAAATAGCTCACAAAAACAATGTTTCAGGCGCAATGCTACTTGTCTACCCGTCAGAAAACAGGCCTGCTTCGCCTGCTCTTCTCTTACAACTCAACTCCAAGTACCAACTGCCAGGTTTGCTAGAAAGTCCGTTACCATTGCAGAGCTTTCTCAGTGGCAGCTCTGGCTAACTGGAATGTCCTACCTGGGGAGCTGTATTTGATTGACTCTTTAGGGACCTTTAAGAAACAACTGAAAACTTTTCTTTTTGAGGAGGCCTTTGGCAGCTTGTTGAAGCTTAAATAAGAGACCCTCCCATCATTGGCCACTCAGGCTAGTGGTCCTTGGTGCTGATTGGACTGGGGGGGGGGGGTTCTGTTGTTTTGTGGTGTCTGTTCTTCTCTTTTTTTAACACTGTGAGCTGCCCAGAGTGGGAGTGTATCGCACATGGGCAGAGTATAAGTTGAATAAATAAATAAATAAATAAATTGTGATACCCAAACCTTTATTTGCTGCATTCATAATTTAATGATGTCACCAGAGGGTAGGTTAATTGTTGAATGGTAACAATATCCTTGCTCCGTAAGTAACTGTTCATGGACAATATCATTACTTCTAACACATCACTCCCAAGTTTTGAAGAAGATTTAAGCCCTAGTCATACCTTATGCATTTTTTGTTGTTCAGTCACACAGTCAATTCTGACCCTTTGTGACACTATGGGCCATTGCCCCCCAGGCACCACTGTCCTCCACCATCTTCCTCAGCCCACCCAGCTCTGTGCCCATTGCATCTACAATACCATCTAGCCATCTCATTTTTGACTGCCCACTTCTTCTTATGCGTACCCCACCCAAAAAGAAAAGGGCTTTATTCATTTAACACAAATCTCTGTAGTGGGAGCCTGCAAGCATATTCAACTTATCTGGGTTTCTGATCACATAAACACTGCAAGTTGAACATGTTTATTTCATAGGAGCTGGTGTAGATCTTTGAATTAAACACATGAAGGTCTGGTGAATTTCTAAGTAGAATGGGGATGTGGAAGAGAGGCCTACATAATGCCTCCCGCTCTATTACTATTAATTCTACACAGAGTAGAAGCGAGAATTTCTTACAAAATAAGAACATCTGAGAGTCACAGCAGGAACTTTTCACACCTCCCACAGTTTACAAATTTGTTTTCTTTGTTTTCAGAATGGTCTTTGGGATAAAAACATAAGCTTATTTGGCAAGTATGATTATTCAGTCATGAAGATCTGCCTGAGTCACAAGTCTGGACCACTTATATGTTGCCTACTTCTAATGATGAGCTTTCTGTAACATACCGTTTAGCTCTCAATTGAATAATGACCTCATTATGACTACAAAAATATAATGGAATCTGCTTTTGTGCCTTTGGTGTTGAAACCATTTACTAAAAAAGATACACTATCTTCTGAAAGCAGATAGCAAATAAAGAATAATATACACTTTAAAAACTTTTTAAAAGGTTTTATACCAGCTGTAATTATTGCAATAATGGACTGCAGCAGCTTAGTGGTTAAGATGCTGAATTGACAATTGGAAGGTTAGCAGGTCAGCAGTTCAAGACCCGAGTGCTGCATGATGGAGTGAGATTCTGTCTCTGTCCCAGCTCCTGCCAACCTAGCAGTTCTAAAGCAAGAAATTACAAGTAGATAAATAGGTATCACTTCAGTGGTAAGGTAAACAGCATTCCATGCACTCCAGTGTCTAGTCATACCTGCCACATGTCCATGGAAATGTCTGCAGTTGCAAACAGCACTGGTTCTTTAGATATAAACAGAGATGAATACTGAATGCTAGAGTAGGATACGACTGGTTTTCGAGCAAGGGCAATCTAATTATTGTAATAATTTCATTGTATTAGATTGGTCCATGCATGATTAACATAAATACAATGCAATTTGTATTTATGCTAACCATGCATGGACCATTCTAATGATCAGACTTGTCATTGACAATTTATTAGACTGCTGTAGTAACTACCACATTTGGAGTTCTGGGCACGTAAATATTGAATAGGATACTGGCAACCAGCTTTGTGTATCCCCATGATCATTTGTCTGTCTAAACTCTAGCAGTTCTGTTTGGGGTGGGGTGTTAATACAAGAAGGAAGCATGTTATAGCAAGCAACATCAAGTGCACCAAGTTCCTCTGCTCCCATATCAGTGGAGGTACTCATAGTAATTTCATGTCAGAAATTATTCTGGGTTGAAAGGATTTTTGCGGAAGAAATTCCACTCAGGGAATGCCCAAATGAGGCTCCTTTCATGTCCCCAAGAGCTGACACTAGGTCTGTTGGTCTTTGTTTTCATTTCCCTGCCATTCTTTGGGGGAGGGGGGCATTGACAGTGAGGGAATCCAGTCCTAACTGAATCAATGACTTTTGCAATTTGATTTGAGTGCAGAAAGACAAGAAATCTTTTCCAATTTTGATAGAAAGTAATTCCCTCAACATTCCATGGCAATCTGCCTCTAAGTGAAGCAAAGAGCTCCGCTATCTTTCTGCCCTACGATCATCCGCTCAAGCGCTAAGACCCCTAAACTCTCTACTCATAAAGGTTTCAACTTGAAGGAGTCAAGAAGCCAGCTTCATGGGATATATTTCCTCCCATTCTGGCAGCAATTTGGTGGAACAAGATAGTGCCTGCTGTTTTCACACCTCAGAGAAGAATCTTTGTCAGCTGTCATAAATGGTTTGTGTTGATGCCTAACCAGTCAGCAATGAGGATGGCAGGTTTTTTAAAATGAGAGGGAGGGAGGGAGGTTTCTAGGAAACTTGACTTTAATGAACCCTGAAGAGATTTACTGATCAAAATAGTGCTAACGCCAACAATTCTAAACATGGGCCTATGTTCTTTCCTTTTGAGAAGCAAAATACAGAAAATAGAGAGATAAGATGCAACTGTAAAAGGGCAGACTGGCTTTTTTAAAAAAAGAATCATCTCTGGGTTGTCATGATAATAACAAGGGCTGATTTCATATTTTAATTTTCTTTACATTTATTAAGTGTTAAGATTCATATGGTATATTCTCTGTAGATTTGAGGATAGGTAACTCTCAAAGGGATACATTGATGTCATCTGCATACTAAACACATTCCACACAATAATACGTCACTAAGTAGTTAGGTTGCTAAGAACAAATAGGTCGGTCTTAGAAGAAATCAACCCTGACTGTTCCTTAGAAGGTCAAATAGTAAAGATGAAGATGAAGTACTTTAGACATCAAATGAGAAGAGAGGGTTCACTTGTGAAGGCCTTGATGCTGGGAAAGGTGGAGGGCAAAAGAAGAAGAGGGTGGCCAAAAATGAGATGGCTAGATGGTATTCTGGATGCAGTAGGCACAGAGCTGGACAGGCTGATGAGGATGGTGGAGGACAGAGGTGCCTGGAGGACAATGATCCATAGGGGCACAAAGGGTCGGAATCGACTGTGCGACTGAACAACAACAAAAAAGTAACCATGCCAATCACTTAGACACCTGCGAGGGACCTCACACTTGCATAACAAGGGGGATTCCCAAGGTTACAATTGGTCAATCACCCACCACCTTAGAGATAGGAGGAAGGTGACTTTCACATAGAAGTGAATTATGGGATATCCAACATCTGGGGACAGGGTGACAACAACACCTGCACAATAAACAGACTATTACTCGGCCTTGCTACCATACTTGCTACCACACTCCTGCCTAAGGTGCAGAAGTGCCATCTTTCCCATTCCCAGTTAAAGGGAGCAAGGGAGGGTGTTCTCGGGGTAGGCGGGCTGCTGAACCTAGAGGGATCGCCCTGCATGGATATCCCAAATCTGGGGACCCCCTGGTACCTGTGAGACTACCTCCCCCATTCCTGACAGGGTATTTCTAGGTCCTATATCACACAATACTGGAAGGTCCCACTGCAGGCTAAGCTGTCAATAGATTTGTGTCCCTTTCAGCCCACCACTTGTGTCTGACCTCTTTCTTTCTTTGGTGGGATGCAATGGGATTATTTAAAGGAATGTTTCCCAATCTTTGGCTCTTGGACATCAATTCCCAGAAGCCTAAGTCAATTCCCAAAATCACTGATCAGCCAATATATTGACTTATGCTTCTGAGAATCAAAGTCCACAAACCAAAGGTTGGGAAACCGGATTTAGTGATGCTTTAAAATGAAGGATTACTATCTTCTCTCCCCTATTTTTCCCATTTTGCATACATGAAAATGCATACATCACAAAATGCCTTACATCATAAGCAAACAACCTATAGAATTGCAAGAGCATGCATATAGAGAGTATTATGTATGATTAATTAAAATGGTTTAAGATATTTTATTTTTCTGCTCAGCAGATTCCAAGGTCTATAGTAAGTGCAAAAGGATAGCAGTGGATTCAGCGACACAGACAGAAAGACATGAATATCCGGCATTTTCTAAGCCAGCACTTAGTCTTACATCTTGCTAGGTCCTGTAGATGTCACAAAAACCCTTTACTATCTATGCTCCTAGAAGAATTAGTAGAGCACTAACTACTGAAACAACCCTATGATACATCATTTCAACTTTCTTTCTCCAAAGAACATAGTTCAAAAAACTCTAATAAAACATGCTGTGATTAGAATCATAAAAGTAATACTATCTCTCTTCTCTGGCTATTTATATGGAGAGGTTGGTGTCAGGTTTTTCTCAAACACCATCTGGATTTCTAGAAATCTAAATTGCAAATAAAGCTTTGACCAAAAAGCTCAAGGCAATATACATGGCACTTCACATTCTGTACTTTGTCTGTGCTAGCAGACATTATCATGAATAGCAATAATCATGGTATAATGATGGGTAAGGATCAATAAGAATAAGAATAAGGAAATTTTGCCTGCCAGGTGATGTTAGACTATATCCCACCTCCCCTAATCATTGACCATGCTTTCCATAGCTAATGGGAAATGAATATCTGGAGAGCTCAGGTTCTTTAATCCCCATCTCCCACCCTCACCCATATGAGGATAAGTGGGATTGCAGTGACTGCACAAATGTTAACCATACGCAAGTCAGGCAGAAATAGAGCCATCAATCACAGTGACTTTCATGGCTCAGTGGGGATCTCCTAGGTTCCAGTCTGATGCTCTAAGCACATCCTCACACAGGTTCTCCATCAAATGTTGAACATGGTATCATTCACCATGGCATGTTTATCAGGCAGTAAATAAAACAAAACAATGGGGCAAATACAAAAACATTGTGGCATCTTAAAGACTAACTGGTATAATTATATACTTACAGTGGTACCTCGCTTAAAGAGCATAATGTGTTCCACACGATTGCTCTTTAAGCGAGTTTGCTCTTTAAACGAAACACCATTGTAAGTGACCAATTGTGACTTCTGGTGGGGGGATTGCAAACCCCGATTTATTTGTTAAGCAAGTTTTTGGTTGGTTTTATTTGTTAAGCGAAGCGAACATTCAGAAAGAATTCTGCTCTTTAAATGAGTTACTCTTTATGCAAGATTTAAATGAGAGGCACTCTTTATGCAAGATTTGACTGTATATATAACTGGTATGTTTGTTGACCATCTTGCAGGGATAGGGGAACAATTTACCTGGCTTCCAACTGTTCCTCTCTAAAAAGGGGGAGTATTCCTTGGCTAATGGCTGAAGTGTCTTATTTTGTTTTCATATCCATGAAAATGCTGAATAAAGAGGAGTGGGCTAAAGCATTACCATTTTCTTCATCATTTAATGTGGCAAATATGAAACCACCTTATCAGGAGTCAGAATGTTGGTCCACCCAGTCCTGCCCAGTCTCCACTGACTAGTAGTAGATCTCCAGTGTTTTTATTAATGCCTATTGCTAGTGGTTCTTCACAGGTCTTCTACTCAAGTGCCTTTGAACTGGCATCATTTACACATTGGGGTGAAGAGTGTGTGTTCTTCCAAATATTGTTGAGTAGCTAAACTCCGACATTCATAGACCAATTAACCCATTTAGCACTGAGACCTCCTTGTATTTCTTACCCTAAGCCTTGATATGGCAAGGTGGAGCTGGCCAATGGCAGTGTATTGCTATTATGCAAGATAATTGATACCCTAAAGAGCAAACATTGGGAGCTAATACGATGGTGAATATTTTCTTGAGTACACATTATGTCAAACATTGTGTAAGGAAATGAACCTTATATGCAAATTGTGAGGGGGGAAATGTAATAAAAAGGACTCAGATGAAAATACACAGTAATATTTCACATGCAGTTGGTGCAGAGATGGAAATATTTAAAAAATTCTATAGTTGTTTTGCCTACAATTTATCATCTGTGTGTCTTGGTAAAGGTAGGTAACATTAATATCCACTAGGACTGGAAAACAGATTAAAATATTGTACAGTACCTTTCTAAATTAGCATGCACTGTTCATCCTCCTCCCATCTCTTGTTCCCTTTGAAAAAATGCATTTTAAAATTAGAGCTGTATATTTAGTGGTGCTGTCAATGGAGGACTTAGGGGTAAAGGTCCACTTGGCAGAATGAGCAGAGTAGCCTCTCAGTACAGTAAGACTGATTTACTGCATTTTAAAGGAAATGAAGTATTGCACATTATCATCTAGACTAGAGAGTGTTCCGTTGTGAGACCATTTCATCCAGATTCCAGAATGATATAGGTAGGCTGTTCCCATTCATCAATGGAGTGGTTGGGCGGCAGGTCCCAAAACGGACAGCTTTTCTAGATTAAGAAAAGATGTTCTATACATATTAAAGGATACTTCTTCTTGTTGTGCCATCAAGTCACCCCAGATTTATAGCAACCCTATGATTGAGCAACTCCAAAATGTCCTGTCTTCAACAGCCCTGCTGAGCTCAAACTTGTAAGTTTCATTAGGGAGTCAACCCATCTTGTATTTTGCCTTCCTCTTTTCATCCTGTCTTCCATGTTTCCCAGCATTATTGTCTTTTCCAGAGAATCCTGCCTTCTCATGATGTCACCAAAGTAATACAGCCTCAGCTTCATCAATTTTGCCTTCAGAGACAGTTCAGGGTTGATTTGCCCTAGGACTCACTTGTTTGTATTTCTGAGAGTCCAAAGTATTTGTAAAGCTCTCCTCGAGCACCATATTTTAAATGAAGCAATTTTTGTCTTCTTAATATAGCCCAGGTATACAAAATCTTTAACTATTTCAATATTTCATTGTCAACATAAAAGTTGTGTGGCTTTTCTGTTGTTATGGTTTTTGTCTTAATGTTCAGCTGCAGTCCTTCATTGGCACTTTCTTCTTTAACTTTCACTAAAAGTCACTTCAAGTCATTGCTGCTTTCTGCCAGTAAGATGGTGTCATCTGCATACCTTAAATTGTTTGTGTTTCTTCCACCAATTTTCACTCTTCCTTCTTCTGAATCCAGTCTGTCTTTCCATACAATATGTTCTACATACAGGTTTAATAGATAAGGGAATAAAATTCACTTTTCTCTGAAATCGTTATTGATTGGAAACTATTCTGTCTACAATACAGAACAATCAAGTGCTAAAGCACTCTCAATTTCTTTTGGAACAATCTATAGTTTCTTGTGGTCTTCACAGTCAAATGCTTTGCTGTAGTTAATGAAACATAAACTGATCTCCTTCTGAAATCCTATGGCATGCTCCAATAGCCAGTGTATAATTGCAATATGTTTCTTCCTTTCAAAATCCAGGTTGAACACCTATGTCCATATCCTTTGTTACAACATCTTGAGGATCACTTTGCTTGCGTGGCAAATTAAAGCAATGCTCCTATAGTTATTGCACTTCTTGTTGTCTCCTTTCTTGGACATTGGCATGTGTTTTGAATGTTGTCAGTCTGTGGATGGTTGTTTTATTTTCCACATTTGTATTCTTGTTAGGGTTTTCAGAGACTCAGTCTCTGTGGCTTGAAATAGCTATTTGCATATACCATCTACCCCTGGTGATTTATTTCTTCCTGTGCTTTCAAAACAGCAGTCACTTCATTTTCTAGAATTGTAATTTCTTTGTGATATGATTTCTTCTTCAAAGGAGGCTGTCATTCTTTTATCTCCTCTATTCAGATCTTCAGTATAGTGTTTCCAGCTTCTCTTTGTTTTCTCCTGGTTACATAGTGTGCTTCCCTGTTGGTCATTCAAGATTCCTAATCTAGGCTTAATTTTTTCCTTGACTGCTTGGATCTTCTGGAAGGGATTTATTATTTTTGCTCTCTTGTTGTTCTCTATTTCTTTACATTATGGTAGTTATTGTAAAAGTTCTCTTTGTCTCTACGTGACAAACACTGAAAAACTTCATTTGGAGACTCTAACAATTTTATTCAAGTTCATGATCATGATTTAATTTTTAGTAATAAAAGAAAAAGAAAATGCCAGTAAAATTATGTCCTGCTTTCTTTTAGGATTAGTCTTTAGTATAATTTTGTAAATTACTTTCAACAGTTTCCTCCTTCACAATGATCAAACTCAGTTGAACCGACTAATAAGGTCACCCAAAATAACAGCACAGACATCTGGCAGTATAAACTGATCCACAGTTCACTGTTCTCTTTAGCTACATGGTAATGTGAGTGATGCTCACTGAATTCAAATGAGAAACTGCTACTGACATTGAATATTCTTCTCACAGCAACATCTCACTGGCCAACAATTTATGCATTCATTAGAAAAATCTGCTGCATCCTGTTTTCTTGATGCACAAAAAGCAGAAGAAATACATCCTGCATTTTTTTTGTTCCATCAGATACAAAGTTCACTGCTTCTAGTGAGCAATTTCAGTTAGCAGTAAACTTTAAACAGCTTCCATTTCATCCTACACTCAATTTGCTCCTATTTATCAAAAGAAGCATTCCTGACTAGATTTAAAGCAATTTAAGTGCACATTTGTTTTGCTTTTAGTTCAGTTTGACTGATAGAAAATATGCCATTTTAGATTTGTGGACATTTGTGTGAGTCTTGGCTTGAGTGGTTAAGATGCTGAACCTGACGATTAGAATGTCGGCAGGTCAGCAGTTCAAGACCTGAGTACTGCATGATGGAATGAGCTCCTACCTCTGTCCCAGCTCCTGCCAACCTAGCAGTTCAAAAGCAAGAAAATGTGAGTAGATAAATAGGGACCACATTGGTGGGAAGGTAAACAGCATTCTGTGCATTTCGGTGTCGAGGCATGCCCACCACATGTCCATGGAAATGTCTGCAGATGCAGACAGTGCTGGCACTGCGGCTGTAAACAGAATTGAGCACTGAACCCTAGAGTCGGATACAAATGGCTTTCGAGCAAGGGTGACCTTTACCTTTACCGTAACTTGGGTTTCATCCATGGCATTTCCTATAAAGCAAGGAAAGCCTTTATATCTGAAACCAAGGTGAACAATGTAGATAATACACTGGACAAACCCATGGAAACTAGGGTGACACTTACTGCCCCTTGTGTACAAATACACAGCTGCTCATTTTCAAGTTACCAGTGGAAAATAGAATACCTGTTGTGAGTGGACACTCAGTTCCTCTATCTGATCTGTATACTAAAGAAACAGGACTGAAACTGCTCACAAAGTTCCAGTTGTCTTGGACTGGCAAAGAGAGTGCTGATATATTCATAACTGCCTGGTAAATTGCTGCCACCATTATGTGACTATTTTGCTGGGCTGTAACTTCAGTGGGACCACCAAGGCTTTGCCAAAGGTTTCCAGATTTATAGGGCATGCCCTTCCCCTAGCTGATCACCTCAGAGAAGGTATCTTTAACCATACTTGCAGGTTTGGCCAGGCAGGCTGGTGTACTGCCACATAACAGTACAACAATAGACCAGGCCTCCAAGCAGATTGTCAGACTACTAAAAAGAACCTAAGACCTAATACAACCGAGAGTAGATCTAACAGAGTCATGGTAGAACAGCCCTCTTTTTTTGGAAGCTGAGGTAGTATCCAGAGGAACAGTTGATCTACCAAAATAATGGGTAGACCAAACCTCTCCTTTTGGAAGGCAAGTCTATCCAAGGTTTGGCAGACCAGACCTATTAATATGTATGGAATCCTGAATGAGAGCAAGAGAATGAGAGAAAGAGAGATAGAGAAACTGTTCTGATTTATTTTTGTAACTCCGACAATGAGGCTGATCCCTTGTGGAACAGAGAAGATGATGGCAAGATGCTCAGTGCTTAAATGACTTCTTGCATTATTTTCACTCCGTGAAGTACAATGTTGTTTCGGGAGGTTTATGAAGTTCCATAAGGCTCTCAGGGCAAAGACTGAGTCATCATTTATATCTCCTGGGTGTCAAAATTGTTGGTTATGGCTCTGTCATTTTGTCTTTAGGGAAGACTGAGGTAGTTTTAAAAGAATTGCTTATAATGAATACACACACATGCAGCCGAGTCACCACTTTTCAGGTTTTGTTCCTGATCCATCTCATTAGAAGGGATGAGGCAAAATGCTGATATAACTTCTAACGATTGTGTAGCATGTAAAAGCATACACTCAGACCATACAGATGCATCCAAATTAAACTTCAGTTGTGCAACTGTCCTGTCTCATTCACACAGTTAAAAGCAGTGTCTAGCTGAAGAATTTTAAATTGGGCTAAAATTCTGAAAGATTTTTTAACTTTGGACCTTCTGAGCAAAAATGATAACCAGCCTCACTATGCATCAAATATCTGCACATTAGTGAATATTGTGGCATGTGTGGTTAGAAGACATAGCACACAAATTCATGTGTACATTTTAAAATATGAAAACAGTTACGATCCATACAATTTAAAAAAAAATACACAAAAGCATATTTTAGTCAATGGGGAAAAGTGTACAATAAGAAAAAAATATGTGATTTAAATTAATATAAAATGCATACAACTTTTAAAATGTACATATTCCCTTGGAAAAAGAAAGAGTAAAATGTCATTATCTGGTATGAACAAAAAAATGAGTCAGAAATGCAGGTTGAATGGAACATCTGTGATTTTCTTGGCGATTTAGTCCAGCTGTCTTGCTGCGGGCAAAGAAATTAAATGATATTCAGAAGAAGGATGTAAATTGTACAAAGTCCAAGATATTTCTCTGGATCATAAGGGAATTAACCCTTTTGGAATAAACACCAACTACGATTAGCAAAGGATTCTGAAGTTCCGTTAGACACTTGGGCAGAGATAAATCATCATTTATGGCGTGACAGAAGTACTGTATGCCAAAGGGTAGATGCACAATTGCAAGCTAGAAATGCAGTTAAACTGAAGGATTTTTCACAACCCCAGGCTGGACACCATTATATACCACTTATACCAATAGTGATTACACCTACACACCTCCTCACAGCACTTAGTGAACTCTCTGGGTGGTTCACAAGTTAATTAGCATTTCCACACCCCATGCTGAGTACTCATTTTAGAGACCTTGGAAGGATGAAAGGCTAAGCCAACCTTTCCATGGTTACCACAACACCTTGTATCTTTTTTTTTTCTTATACACAAAAAGGTTCTTCCCTCCTCACCACTGTCACAACTATAATATGGTTCTACACCAGTGTTCCCCAGTCTTTAGTTTTTTATTTCAATTCCCAGAAGTCAATTCCCCAAAGCACTGATCAGCCAGTGTACTGACTTAGTCTTCTGGGATTTGAAGTCCTCCCCCCCCCCCAAATGGGGTGTGTGCCCCATGTTGGGGACCACTGTTCTACACTTTAGGTGTTTATCAACTCTTTGGTATCTTTACAGACCAAGCTTCAGACAAAAGACTGTAGGAAAGTCCAGGCATCCAGAAATGTGCAGTCTCAACAAGGTCTAGCTGAACTTCCTTCTGCTTGACTTTCTAGATAAAACTAGAACAAATCTCACATAGGTTTGTGGGTTTTAAGACTTTATCCTTTCATATATACCCAGCTCAGATTCCATGTTAATTAGTTTCCCAATAATTAAGCATTCAGATTAAGCATCCCCCCATGATGGTTCTTTCACTTTAACATATCTGTGATATTGTAAATACCTCTCTAAAACATAGGAACATATTGGGTATGTGTGTGCATGCTTGTGCATGTGTGCACACGCACATGCACACATGCGCGCACGCACACACACACACACACACACACACACACACACGCACACACGCACACACGCACACACACCACTAAGTTTCATCCATGCCAGCAGGCGTAACATAACTAAGCAACCCAGAAAGAGGGAGTGTGTATCAGCGCATCGGCATGTTTAACTCAAATAATTTTCAAAGTGTACTGCTAACTTTGGGGACTTCAGTGGGTAAGACACTGAACTTGATGACTGGAAGGTCGGCAGGTCGGCAGTTTGTGACCCAAGCACTGCATGATGGAGTGAGCTCCTGTCTCTGTCCCAGATCCTGCCAATCTAGCAGTTTGAAAGCAAGAAATTGCAAATAGATAAATAGTTACCACTTCGATGGGAAAATAAACACCATTCTGTGCACTCTGGTGTTTAGTCATGCCTGCCACATGTCCACAGAAATGTCTACAGACATTATAGCTCTTTGGCTATAAACAGAGATGAGCAGTGAACTCTAGAGTCATATATTACTGGCTTTCGAGCATCAGTGACCTTTACCTTTACCTTACTGCTAACGTGTGGACAAAGTAGTACAGAAGCTTCCCAATCCCCTGCAAACGCTAGTATAACCACCATGGAAAATATATGTAAAATGGACAAAATTTGAAAATTACTTTTAAAGCATTTGAAAACCTATTTACATGGTATGATAAACAATAAGCACAAACTTTTGTTGGTTTAATTAAGCTTAAATATATGTGCTGGATTAAAACTACATTAAATACATTTATGGTGGGATTGTAATTATGTGAAGAAAATATGGGAAAGAGTTTTTTTAATTAATATTTTCCCCCTATAATATTAGAGATGTGTCCTAGCATTATTAATGGATTTTGAAAATAAACAGTAAGAAGGGAATAAGAAAGAAATGATTATTATAATGGTAGCAGCCTTGAGACTGCTTATTGTTTAAAAATGGAAAATAGGTTGCTAGATATTTATAGAGATATGGAATATAGCAGTAAATGATAGATTTACATGTGAATTAATATTTTAAAGGCTTATTTAAAAAACTGATTTTAGAGAGATATGAAGAGAGTTAATTGAATATGATTTAGTGAAAGGGAAGAGTGTCAGACAAGAACAAGAACGTGTATCCTTTTGGAAAGAGGGAAGAAATCTATAAGTAAAATGTGATATAGAGAATAGTTAGTTGAGCTATATAGAGTCCCATTGGTGGTGGGTGCACGTAGTTGTTATATACATTTTATTGTTGTTTTCTTTAAGATTTTGTGTTTGTCTTTTTCATATTTTGTATTTTTATGTTGTTGTTTTTTGTTGTTTATGTTATATTTAAAAATGAGATGGCTAGATGGTACTGTATTGTAGACACAACAGGCACAGAGCTGAGCGAGTTGAGGAGGATGGTGGAGGACAGAGGTGCCTGGCGGACAGTGGTCCATGGGGTCGCAAAGGGTCGGAGTCGACTGTGTGACTGAACAACAACAAAACAATTTCTTCTCCAAATATAGTATGTTTTCCTTTTGCATTGAGAGGATTACATAATGCTTCTTTCTTAACTGTGTACATCTTGGAGTAAAGTGAAAGAAGAGTTTAGCCCAGGAATCTCCCCATTGCTGAAACTGAAGAAGATGGAGGATTTTCCAATTAGGGGTAAAAGGATGGAACAGATAGAGATGATAGGGATTAAAACTTTAAAGGACTGGATAAGTAAAATTAAGGATAGTAGTGAACTAGAGAAGAAATTGATTCTAGATTGGTTGGAGAAAATACAGATAGAAAAGTGGGATAAGAAATTGAGGGTAAAATATGGTGTTAATAGAGAGGTGAGAAAATTTGAAGAGATTCTTATCCAATTAGAACATAAGGAAGGAATAGTAACAGGACTGGTAAGCAAGATGTACAGAATGTTAATGAAAAGTGAAACTAGTCAGATGTCATTAAGAATTATTTGAGAGATAGATCAAGAATGGAAATTGAAGAGACATCATGGAAAAAACTATGGACCCAAAGAATAATGAAGTGAGAATTAAAGAGCATTCCTGTAAGCTATTATGGAGGTGGTATATGACGCCAGTGCAATTAAATCGAATTAACCATAATTATAAAAGTGAACGTTGGGGTGTAAATAACAAACTGGGACATATCTTCATCTGTGGGGGGGGTGCAAAGTGATAAATAATCCGTGGGAAAAGATGTTTAGAGAAATTAATATGATATTAGTGATTAAACTACAAATGGATTCCAAAATTGCATTAATAATGTAAGTGATATTAACTTAAATAAACACAAGAAAGAGATGGTTATAATTATGGTTACAGCTGTGAGATTAATAATTGCACAAAAAATGGAAGATAAACATCCCAGGGGGGCTACAGGAATGGTACAAGGAAGTATGGAACATCATATTAAAATGATGTTAACATGCAAATTAAAATGTAAGAAAGGAGAGAAAAAGAACAATGAGTTTCAACTTATATGGGGAGAGTTTGTCAACTACAGTACATCTTTCAGAAAGCAAAGGGAGCTAAACCAAATCAGGAAGTCATAAAATTTTGGAAATAATGGATGGAAAATATGAAAAGTTGAAGGAATAATAGTCAAGGTCCCAGGTGGAGGGTGCAAGGTTGTTACCCAAATTAATGGGGCCCAGTAAGTTCCTCTGGCAGAGGGATAGAAAACCCTAAGAACTCAATAACGAGACGGTATTTCAATCAAAACAACAATGATTTATTGGGAATGTAAATCAACAGAGAACCTATCTAAATTATAGTCTGGCCAGGCCTATAATTAAATAGTCCCCTTTCCCGCAATCGTTTTGAGGAAAGACCCGCTCGTGACCTTACACACGCTATTCTGTGAGTAAGATGAATCCCTCCCCCTCCCAACAGGTATATATTCTTTTCCTAAACTAACTCTACGTGCAAGGGGGAGGGATTGGAACTTGGGTAGGAGGAAGGGCAATTAGCACATTTTAATTACATGTAAACATAAAACACAAAACTAGGTATGAGGTAATGGGTTTAGTTACATAGAAACAGCAGAGTACAGTGATTGCGGAAAGACCGGTTTTTCAGAAAGGTTACATTGTGTCACTAAGCATTGCTGTGGTTAGGCAGGAATTTACAAGGGAAGCATTGTATCTTTTGTTCTTTTGTTGAATGAAACAGAGGCTGGGGGAAGGCTGGACCGGCTGGTGCGTCTTCTCCAATGAGAGGCAGGCTAGTAGGATCGTCAGCCAATGGCGGTTTGCAGCAGGAGACTGTGAACCCAATGTGGGCTAGGCTGCTTTGCTGGACAGGAACAGATTAACGTATCTGGCTGTTTCTTTAAGTACAAAGTAAAGAAAGAGGTTAGGTTCATTGTTTCTTCGACTAAGCAATTAACTCAGAGGCCCTTAGGGTGAAACCAGCATTTTAACTTTAATTAACCTTTTGTAATCTGTCCGGTGTGTGCGTGGCAGCTTGTCACGTCCCTTGCAGCCTTCTGTTGGCAATTCAATATTATGTGAAGGCTTGCTTCTGTTTCCCCTTTTCCCCCTCTCCTACCAATTTTGTGGTTCCATGGATCCTGTGTTCTGCACAACATTTGTGAATGTTGGTTTCTCCCCCCCCCTTGCATTAGTATCTTAGGGTTTGTGTGCGTGTGTGTTGTGATATGTGGTGCTTTAATAAACGATGTTGTGCAATTATAATTAAATATTCTTCCTGATTCAAAATCTTAGGTAACAAGGTGATTATGTACTTCAATAATTAACATGTTTAAATAAGATCATAAACAAAACAGATTATTTGAAGGGTTAGATTAAACAATATTGTAGTTAGTAGGGGGAAGTGCATATATATTTTTTAAAAAATTGTGTGCATCTCAGTAACATTGCATGGATTTCAGCCCCCTGGTAGACACCAGCACCCACTCCCGCTAGGGCTTCTGGGAATTGTAGTCCAAGAAAACCCATAGCCCAAAAAGCGCTGCCTGGGGCGGGCCGCCCCGCTGGGGGACCCTACGCAATGCCACTGGTGCATCTTTTCTCTTGAACAAACAGCTAAATATAGTGAACCATGTGTCAACAGCTAGATAGTCAGTGACTAATTTCAACCAAGTCAGGTTCAGCTAGATCTCAGCCTTCCACGACCACTGCTTAACTTATTTCTGGTAAAATAATTGCTCATCTAAAAAACCTTGTGCAGTTCAAGAGAATCAGAAAACCACTCTTTCTGAAACACAGCCAGTGTTATGATAAATAAGGATTGTTTCTGACAAAACATGCTGGATGATGAACTTCCACCATAGATAAACACATACCAAGTTATTCTAACCCACATTTTTATAATCTTCTCTTGCAAATGTTTTGTCTCCTTTCTCTATTACCTCCTAGTATATATTTATATTTATATTTATTTATTTATTTATTTATTGTTCACATTTATTATCCCGCCCCAATCGGTTTTGAAATATTTTCTTCTAAACAGAGTTCTAGAATTGTCTTACTTCCTCTTCTGTTTTCTTTCCCATAGTTTCTTTTCGTCTGATTAAATGTCATTTTATTTCTTAACTTAAAACAAAGTCTCACTACAAAAGAACTTGGAAGTACTGTAATTAGTAAATTGTAATTATTTCCATGCACCTAAGGTGTAAGAGTATAATAATTGCAATGCAATAAGGAATAACTTTACTACTTCTGACACATGTGTTAGTTTTTAGTAACTGTGAAAGTTCTGTGGCTGTTGCCTTTTTAAGAGATGGAGGAGAAATAAGTGGCTCATCATCCATCTCCTTCAAACCTCTTAAGTCATCTCTTCTTTTGCTCCTGTTGGTTCTGATCAGAAGGAGAAATATTGTAAGGTTCAAAAACTGGATTTCACTGTGCCTTATAGAACTGAATGAAAAATATTGTGTACCTATGTTAGTTACTGTTGAAAATTGGAAAGTAAAGCATTATTTTACTAGTAAACTATTAACTATTAAAGTATCTGGCTACATTTGAGGATGGACTTGGAAGTATAGTTAATTGTTTTTGGGTTTGTTTGTTTGTTTTTTAATCAATTTCTCAGCAGTAGTCAGCAAGATTGTATTCTGACAATTTCTTCCAGCATTCAGTATTCTAAAACAGACAGGAGCTTTTTTATAACATTGGCATAAAAATATTTTTAAAATACCCATATCATCCAAGAAATAGAAGATGTATTGGCAAGTGCTAAGACCTAGGTTTCTCATTCTGATAAATTGTACTGCTTCTGCAGAGGACATTTTAGGGAGACTATAGGGTACACAGAAAGAGCCTACTCAAAGATTGTAGTATTTTTGAGCCACAATCAGGCATGCCTTGGTAACGACAACCTTGTGTTGCCGGCTAATCCTTCTCACACTAGGTCAGGCTAAAGAAACTGCAGAATGAATTCACCCAAAGGTGCCTTTATGTTGGCAGTTTCACACCTAGCCTAGACACAGGAAGAGGAAGAGCATCAGTTCAGACCACTTCCAAAACAGTCCATGGGTGGTCAATGCTGATCTGTACAGGAGATATTTGGATACAGATCAGAGCCAATAGTATCTAATACCTGTACTCTGAACTTTGTAGGAACTATCCAAGGTATTTTATTTTATTTTATTTATTTATTTATTGTTCGCATTTAATACCCCGCCCCACTCGGGTAAACCCGACTCTTGGCGGCTTACAGTATAAATTACCATAGTAGGTAATCTGTAAACAAACAATATAAAGAACCTTAAAAATTCATAAAATTCATAAAAGTTTAAAACATTAAAAAACAGTAGAACAGATAAAAACAAATAATAACAGATACAGATACCAGGTGGGGGGGGATGGCTGCCCTTAAATCAGCCATCCTGGATGGGAACCTACATTACTGTGTCCCCACACTTGACCTGCCAGCCATGTCTTCAAACCCTTTCAAAAGGGGAGGAGCTCCATCTGCAGGCGCAGCTTTATTGGAAGGAGGTTCCAAAGGGCCGGGGCAAACACAGAGAAGGCCCTCTTCCTAGTGCTCGTAAGTCGAGCCTCCCTAGCCGATGGAGTAACAAGAGAGCCCCTCCGATCCGCCCTGGTGGGACGGGCAAACATTCTTAGGGTGATGCGGTCTCTTAGGTATCCTGGCCCACTACCATATAGGGCTTTAAAGGTAATAACCAGCACCTTGAATTGCACCCGGAGGCATACTGGTAACCAGTGCAGCTCCCGGAGCAGTGGTGAGGCCCGAGCATAACGGCCACACCCCATCACTACCTGAGCTGCCGCAATCTGGACCAGCTGCAGCCTCCAAATGGTCACCAGGGGCAGCCCCATGTAGAGCGCATTACAGTAATCAAGTCTGGAGGTGACCAAAGCATGTGTGACCATGAGCAAGGCGTCCCGGTCTAGGAGGGGGCGTAACTGGCGAATTACACGAAGTTGTGCAAAAGTCCTCCTGGCCACGGCTGCCACCTGTTCTTCGAACAGTAGTCGTGAGTCCAGGAAGACCCCCAGATTACGCACCGGGTCCTTCTGGGGCAAAACTGCCCCATCCAGAACCAAAGTTGGCAGCTCCTGTGATAACACAGGACCCCTCACCCATAGCCACTCAGTCTTACCGGGATTCAGTTGTAGCCCATTGTCCCCCATCCAGACCCTCACAGCCTCCAGACACCTGGAGAGGACTTCCACTGCACCGCTTGGGTCCCCACGGGCCGAGATGTACAGCTGGGTATCATCTGGGTACCAATGTCCATCCACAAATTAGGTCACACTTTGAATATTTCCTATAAAGATCATCCTAAAACCTAGGCATGTAAACCACCAACCCCAAAATTAGAGTTAACAGCCTCTATTGACCTGAAGTATTGTTTTTTCGCTGTCCACAGATGTTATCTACTCCAACCTGCAGAATGAAAGGGGGAAATGAAGAAATCATTGTTTATATTACAAAAAATCAAGCACTTCTGCCTTAGTAAATATTTGTTTCCTGTGTTGTTATTATGGTAAAGGAGAAAATAAGGGTAGGGTGTACATACAGAGATGTTAATTTCTGTGTGAAGTACACACATGCTTCTCCTCCTTCTCCTTGCTTGTACAAATTCCCCATAGATCAGTAATTTGCTGTAATTTCTCATTCAGTTTCCTGTCAAAACATTCTTCATTTATTGTTCAAGTTATACTGGATGGACTATTTATCTATTTTTGACATCCCTATACTTCTTTTCTGTTTAGTCAATGTTATTCTTAGTACTTTAAACATCCAACCTAAACACTGTAGGAAAATCATAAACTCTGTAGTGGAAGAATAAATAGAACACATGCCATGATGTCTCAAAAGAGTAATACATTGTAGGTGACATGCTAAGTAGTCTGCATATGCTGGTGTGATTAATTGTAGTATCTATTCCTCATTAGTTAGTGTTGTTGATTTATTTACACACTATATTTTAATTTTTGACAGCAAACCCAGATGTAAAAGAAACTGTGTTTGCCACATGATAGAGATATATGAAAGCAAATATATTTGATTTGAATGCTTCATTTTTCATTAAGCATGATCCTGGTTTGATAAAGTGTAACATAATCTGGATGAGAGGCCATCCTCACAACCATATAGCTTGCTACTTGGATCACTTCTGGTGCAGTTTGATTTGAATCAAATTATGGTGTCCACATGTATTCTGACTTAGAGTGTCCCATCTTGCCCATTTTTAAAGCTGTCTCATTCATTTCTGGCACAGCATTAGGGCTACAGTTTTTCAGTGTGATTCTGAACATTCATAATTTTCTCAATCTGTAACCTGTGCAGATGTTTAGGTCAAGGTCGCCCTTGCTCAAAAGCCAATCATATCCAGTTCTAGGGTTTGATGCTCCTCTCCATTATAGTTATTTATAGCCAAAGAGCCAGTGCTGTCTGTGTCTGCAAATGTTTCCGTGGATATGCTGCAGGCATGACTAGACACCGGAGTGCATGGAATGCTGTTACCTTTTTCACTGAAGTGGTACCTATTTATCTATTTGCAATTTCTTGCTTTCATACTGCTAGGTTGGCAAGAGCCAGGACTGAATGATATCTCACTCTGTCATGCAGAACTCAGGTCTCAAAATGCTGACCTGCTGACCTTCCAGTCATCATGTTCAATGTCTTAACCACTAAGCCACTGCAGTCCCATCCTTGGGATTAGTTTGCAATAAAATAGAGCTGTGGATGGTATTATCTGAGTTGACAGCCCTGTGACATATTTGGTGGATTGTGGCATTGAAACGGGGTGGGGGCAGGGGCTACACATGCACACAGCAATTCTTATTCTTTAATGTTCAGAACAAACTGCTAAGATGAAGCCATCATTTTGGCTTCGTCATTGGCAAAACATAAATACTCATCAGTACAGGATTCTGGTAGTAATTGGTAGACAAGCAAATGAGCTGGATTCCGTATCTCTCCACATTCACAGAGTGTGTTGTTGCTCACCAGCAGCCCTAAAAGTTAGTCTTATACTTAGGAACTCCAACCATCAGCCTGTTTAGGGTCCTCCAGGTGACAAAGGGAAAGTTGAGTTTCTCAGCCATATCTTCCTTTAATGCTATTCCTTGTCCAGTGAGCTCCTTCCTCCATCTTCTAGTCTGATTTTGCTCTTGCGTACCTTCAAGAATATTTGTTCTTGCCATGAAGTTCTTTCTGGATCTGAGTCAACAGACTTGAGACACAATCCATTCAGAGGATGTCAAGGATCATATGATTGTAAATCATCTGTTTCAGTGCCTCATGAAGATGGTCCATTGATAGGTTATTTTATAAATATAGCATTTGTGTATTTCCAAACACAGACCAACACAACAGTAGTGCCTTGTCACTTAGGGCAATTGGTCTGCTACCTCCAACACCCCCTATTGCCAGAGGCGTAGCTACCGCCGTATCTGCCGTATCAATTATACGGGGGCCCCGGGCTACAGGGGCCCCCAACGTGCGTAAGCAAAACAAATCTTTACCCTTCCTAAGGGCCCCCAAACAAATTTTTATACGGAGCCCTGCCAAGGCACGCTACTCTTCTGCCTATTGCTTACTTTTGTTTCTCTTCCAGAGGCAAAGTGCCTCCATTTGTGTAGAAGGGGAGTAAATGGTCATATGGTTGTCTATGTGGTATTTTGTGTGTGAGAGAGTGAGTGAATGAGAGAGACAGTAAGAGAGTGAGTGAATGAGAGAGAGAGAGTAAGAGTAAGAGACCCCTGTATCTGCCCACTGGTTGCTATGCCTTCCATCCCACCAAACCCAACAAGCACTTGTCCTCTCTGCCTGAAATCTTCAATTGCATTCCTTAACCAAGTGAAAGTTGGGGGGAAATAATTGGATGGGATTACCCAGCCAAAGCCATTTTATGTACCAAGCAGCCAAACTCTGAGGAGCCAAACTCTGAGGAGCCAAACTCTGCTGTGTTCAACAAGAAGACGGCTTTGCACAAAACCGTCACTTCTCAGCCCACTTCTACCTTGTACATTGCCTGTATAGACATTTTGGACTATAAAACTTCAAGTAAGGATAATCCTCAAGGAAAAAATAGTTTAGATGTGTTCTCTCTGGGTTTCCCTGTTTTAAAATCTGTGGGTCAAGGGCACTGCTGAATAATAATCAGTGAGATGTAATTATTCCTGTGCTGGAATTTGAAAAGTTCAGTTTCACCTCCCTATTGAACTTGGGCTAGTGAATCTCTTTTTCTGCTTGACTTACTTCGGCGTATAAAGTGAGTAGGGGGGAAAGCTACTTATGACGCCTTGTGCTTATTAAAAAGTTGGACTATGAAGTCAGGATATAAAAGTAACTAAGACAAAAATAATAAGCTGAGAGGACATAGGGTGGTCCAAAGGACTCCGCAGTACACACATATACTTTGCCAATTAGAAAGGATGGAGGGCATAGCCTTTTCTTTCTTAAAATACACCAAAGTTCATGTGAATGCAAAGGAGCAAATGCACATAAACTGGAGAAAGATTGTGGCTATGACTATTTTAAGTGAGAAAATAACAGTTATACATATAATAAATTATTGGATATGCTTCTACTTTGAACTTGCAGACCTGTATTTGAATACAATATTTATTGGAGGGAAACTAGGCTTCTGAATACATACATTGAAATCCATTTAAGCTTACTCTTATCATTAGCTGTTAACTAAATAAGTGGCAGAGCGAATCCTTTACTATCTCACAACAGACTGTCATAAATGAACGACTATTGACAACTTTATCCTTTAAGTTGTCCAATATTTCTGTGACCACAGTTCAAAATGGCTCTGTAGGTCTTACCTTGATAAACGATATAGAAATCAATACAATAACAAGTTTGACATGGAAGGAGCACTTTTACATTTCTCATTAAGAATCTACATGATCCTTATTCCATTTTCACCATATGCGCAACTATTGAAGTTAGTATAGATTTTATGTAAGGGTGTATTTTCAAACAGATGAAGATAATTGCTCATCATACTTTCAAATTAGCTCTGATGTTTACAGAAAGGAAGGTTGGAAGGGAGAACATTCAAGCAACTATTGGATTTCCCCTTTTTTTCTCCAAATATGATGGATTTTATGAACCACAATTCAAATTTAAAATTAGCCATGTGTGTAATGTATGTGCTCCTACCATAGCTTTCTGGACTATACCTGTCTCATCATTCTAATGATATTTAGCACTAAATTATTGTAGTAATACTGTATAATAAAACCAGTTAAAAATTAAATGTAGAAATACAAAAAGTGTAGTTTGTTTGTGTACAGGTGGTATCTTACTCCAAAATGTTGATGAGCACATCTCTTCCTTGATCATGACCCTTCATTCTCAAGAAGAAAAAACAGGTGCCATTTTCTGACATTTATCTGTACTGTTCTTATCTCTCTTATTTTAATGGTGCTGTAATATTGACCTTTTTTATGACATGTTAATTACCTTTTTAAAAAAAAAGACATGTTGGCCCAAACTGAGCAGATATCTTCATTGACATGCAAGGGATAAATCTCTCAATCTGCAGCCTGTGTAGTTTTCTTCTGAAAAGGGATGGAGTCTATTTGGTGCATCACAAGTTGGTTTTCTAAGTTCAAGTTTTCAGAAGCAGTTAGTAATAAAATAGTGGAGATCTGCAATTTAGACAATGCGAAAAGATGCCCCATCACAGAGGTGGGTTTGCCCTAATTCTTCTCCAGATCAAAAACTTGCTTAGTAGGTTATTTATGGAACTATCAGTCCCAAAATATGAGACAATGAAAGATTAATTAAAATGACAAACCACTTTTACACATAGTTTATAATTCTGAAGTTCCATTGGTATTGTATCAGTGCTGCAGAACTGGAGGCTCACAAGACAGCTGCAAGGAACTATCCTACCTTTCAGTGGAGCCATTGGAAGTGTGGTATCACCAGGGAGAATCACAGATGAAGAGCAATTCAAACCCACCCATCCATTCCTATGGAATGTTTCCCCTGTTTCACAATAATTAGGTTTGATTTGCCTCCCACTGGATCATTTGTGTTTATGATAAAAGGAGAGCGAAAGAGACAAAGGAGGGGGATTGTTGCATGCTTCAGTATGTATGAATGGATGGAAATTTGTGACTTTGGCTCCTCCTACTTTAGGCATTGTATTTCAGTAGCATGTGTCTCCCCACCCTTCTCAAGTTACTCATTGTTGTTGTTGTTTAGTCACATAGTCAAGTCTGACCATTGCACACCAGGCACCCCTATCCTCCACCATCTTCCTCAACCCACCCAGCTCTGTTCCCATTGCATCAACAATACTATCTAGCAATCTCAGTCTCAGCCCCCCTCTTCTTCTTTTGCCTTTGACCTTTCCCAGCATCAAGGCTTTCTCAAGTGAATCCTCTCTTCTCATTTGATGTCCAGAATACTTTATCTTCATCTTCACTATCTGACTTTCCAAGGAGCAGTTGGGGTTGATTTATTTTAAGATCAACCTATTTGTTCTCTTTGTTGTCCAGGATACTCTCAAAATTCTCCTCCAACACCACATTTCAAAGGCATCTTCTATTCTTCTGCACTCAGCTTTTCTTATGGTCCAGATCTCACAACCTTACATTACTACCAGAAATACCATTGCCTTCACTATGTAGACTTTTGTTTACAAGGTAATGTCTCTACTTTTAATAATGTTCCCCAGGTTGTCTCCCAAGAATCAATTGCCTTTTTATTTCATGGCTGCAATCACCATCTGCAGTGATCTTGGATCCTAATAATGTAAAGTCTGTAACAGCTTCTACTTCTTCCCCATCTATTTTCCAGGGAGTGATATAGGGCTTGTTGCCATTATCTTGGTTTTCTTGATCTTGAGTTTCAGGCCAGCTTTTGCACTCACTTCTTTCAACCTAAGCAAAAGCTTCTTTAGGTCTTCTTCACTTTCTGCCATTAGGGTAGTATCATCGGCATACCTCAAATTGTTGATGTTTCTCCCCGGAATTTTAATTCCAAGTTACTCATGAGAACTAGCAATCTCTTTTCATACTGTTAGTGTCACATCAGTCTAGACCACCATGCTGATTGAGGCTTATCTCTTAAAGGAGATGGGTTGCTTTTTGATTTAGATTTTTAGAATCGCTGTCTCAGTCTAGCATTCTGGTTCCAACAGTGGTTATTCGTTCATTTATTTATTTATTTTTCTGATTTCTATTGCTGCCTAATTCTGAAGACTCTAAGTGGCTCACAGAAAATAAAACCAATCACATTTTTAAAAACCCATTAAAGCTGCCACCAAAAATTACTCTGACCCCTACAGATTAAAAGAGATTAAAAGAGGGAGAGAGTGTTCTTACTAAATCAGCCACCAGGCAGGAGTCACCACATCACTGGTGCCCCACACCTGCTTTGCCAACCAGGTTTTTAGCCCTTTTCTGAAGGACAGCAACTCCATCTGGAGACTCAGCTCAATTGACAGAAGCTCAGTTGGCAGACACAGAGAAGGCCCTCCTTCTGGTGCTAGAGAGACGAGCCTCCCTAGCAGATGGCACAATGAGACAGCCTCTCCAGTCTGCTCTGGTGGAACAGACAGATGTTCTTAGGGTGATGCGGTCTCTTAAATATTCTGGCCCACTACCATGTAGGGCTTTAAAGGTTATTACCAGCACCTTGAATTGCACTCGGAGGCATACTGACAACCAGTGCAGCTCCCGAAGCAGTGGTGAGGCACAAGCATACTGCCTACACACCATCACCACCCAGGGAAGCCATATTTTGGACTAGTTGCAGCTTCCAGATGGTCATCAAGGGCAGCCCCATGTAGAACACATTGGAATAGTCAAATATGGAGGTGACCAGAGCATGCATGACCATGAGCAAGGAGTCCTGATCTAGGAGCGGGCGTAACTGACGTATAACACGAAGTTGTGCAAAAGCCCTCCTGGCCACGACTGCCACCTGCTCATCGAGCAGGAGTCACGAGTCCAGGAGGACCCCCAGATTATGCACCGGGTCTGTTTGGAGCAAAATAGTCCCATCCAGAACCAAAGATGATTGCTCCCAAGATAACTCAGGGGCTCCAACCCATAGCCACTCAGTCTTATCAGGATTCAGTTGTAGCCTGTTGTCCCCCACCCAGACCCCAACAGCCTCCAGACACCTGGATAGGACTCCGATTGCATCACTTGGATCGCCACAGGCCGAGCTGTATACCTGAGTATCATCAGCATACTGATGATACCTCACCCCATGGGAACAGATGATCTCCCCCAGCGTTTTCATGTAGATGTTAAATAGGAGAGGTGAGAGCACCAAGCCCTGAGGCAACCCATACTGGTGAGGCCTAGGGCTGGACATCTTATCCTCCAACCACACCAACTGAGTCTGGCCCCTCAGAAATGAGGGAAACCAGGACCACACTGTGCCCTGGATCCCCACTCCTCATTCCAGAAGGATTTTATTTATTTATTTATTTAAATTTGTTTATCACCCTCCTCCCCGAAGGAACCCAGGGCAATTCCCAACACAACAGCATATTGACAACAATTTAAAACCAGTTCAAAAATTAAAAGTTATAAAAGAAGCTTAAAAACTTAGCATTAAAAACTAGGCATTGTAGCTAGGAGGCACTAGGTGTCAAACCATCCAGCCAGCTGGGGAAATTGATCCATCCATTCCCCAGACCTGACCTGCCAGCCAGGTTTTCAATCCTTTCCTGAAGGACAGCAGCTCCGTTTGCAGGCGTAGTTCTATTGGGAGGAGGTTCCATAAGCCCATTTAAGCTCCCTCAAATCCTCCGTAAACCACGGGAATGAGGATGCCCACGTACGCAGAGAGGCCGTAGTGCCGCAATCGTGTCCAAGGCTGCCATCGCACCCCATGCCAGAGGTCAATGAGAACCTTGGGCAAATTGTGTAGCCGATCCAAAGGAAAACACCCCAGTTCCCTTTGGAATCTTTCAGGATCCATCAATCACCAGGGGCAGGCCAACTGAACTGGCCCTGCCTTCCTATGATAGGACATCACCCCCAGAAAGTCCAGAGTTACCAGATAGTGATCTAACCATGGCACAGGAGTTATGTCTAGACACTGTAATTTCAGATCACTCTGCCACCACTCTGACAAGAAAACTAGATCCATTGTGTCAGAAGAGTAGCATGCCTTAGCGGGGCCCCGTATAAAAATTTGTTTGGGGGCCCTTAGGAAGGGTAAAGATTTGTTTTGCTTACGCATGTTGGGGGCCCCCGTGGCCTGGGGGCCCCGTATAATTGATACGGCAGATACGGCGGTAGCTACGCCTCTGCGTTGTGTGGCCACTGCTCCCTGAATTACCTGAGTCAGGCCCACGGCTGCCATGGAAGCTATGAACTTCCGTGCTACCTCAGACCCAGCCCCCAATGAAGGCAAGTTGAAGTCCCCCAGAACAGTAGCTCTAAGATACTAAGGTGGTAAAGGTTCCACCAGTTCTCTTTTTTAAAAAAAATTCTATTCTTCACAGACTGTTAAAGGGGATGTTTATCCCTCAAATTTAGTGCAGCAACTGATTTTAAAGGGAACCTTTTAATCCGGGTTTTAAGATTTAGATATTATATTTTTAATACAATTAGAATTTTCATCTAATAAATAAGAATAATCTTGGAAATGACATCATTATTGAAAGAAAAGGGACCACCATAGCCCAATCATAGAGCACATGCTATCAAGCAAGATGGGCATCTCACCAGGTACAAAACCACATCTATGTTTTATTCTTCACTTAGTTACTTATTTCAATCATATATCTTTTGCAATTACTAACAGAACACTTGATTTAAAGCTGTTTACTAGAATATTAAAATATATCTATAACACATTAACAGTTTAATGGTGTTTTCATGGATGGAGCAATTCATATTCCAACATGAAGAATGCCTGGATCATTATCATCTACATGGATGACTGTAATGGAGGAGTGGCATACAGTATCAGAAATCATTAGTGTGCAAAAACAACTCAATATTTCCTCTCATTAAAGTTTAAGAGATCATTTTTCTTTCATCTGTGCTGGAGAATTAAAAAAAACAAAAACAAAAACGGAAGGAAATTAAATCATTAAATCCCACAGTTAGTTGTCATAAGAGAACATATACACAATTTTTCACTTTTTCTATACAGTATGAAATCATGGAGAAGAGTCAAACAAGCAGCAGCAACACACTGTTCCTTTCATGGAGTTATACGGAAAATACAAGGCAAACCTATTTGGATTTTCTTGCTTGACAATCAGTCCTGAATTTATTCTACATTGGGTCATAAAAAAGATGGAAAACAGCTGCACAGGAAGTTAGCAATGACATTGACCGTAATGGCTGTAATTTTAAACATCAAGCTCATTGAGTACATAATGTCATTGGTTCCAGTGTGATTTGTCATGTTCCTCCCTCCAATATGTTTTCTTATTACCAAAATAACATTGGACACACACAAATAATCCAAGAAACCTCATCATTCCATCTTGGTGGTAATCATCACACCCACCTCTTTTCTCCAACGCAAAAATGATTTCCATGAGGAAATAATTTTTTTTAGCATTGAATACTGTTCTTTAGCAAAAGAACAGGGAACTCCTCGAGATCTGGGGTCCATAAATGGCCTGAGAGAGCCGTTTATGGCCTGGCAGGCAGCTGAGGACCTTGCCCCCTCCTCTGGGCCCACACCAATGGGGAGAAGACTCCATGGCCTAGCAGGCGGCTGGGGAGCTTGCCCCCTCCTCTGGGCCCACACCAATGGCCAGAGGGGAATTAGTCTGTGTTCTGCTTTGGTTGTTTTGTGAGGTTGTATTTTATGATTTTTAATGAACTCTTGCTGTTTTGACTGTAAGCCACACTGAGTCGCCATGGCAAGTGGGCAGCAATACAAATCTGAACAAATAAACAAACAAACACATCTTAACGTTGGCAGCTACCATAACCCTTTGCACTTCTAACCTTTCCCAGATTTTTTTTTTAAAAAGAATAAGAGCCTTTTACCCCCTCTAAGAGGCATTATGAGTTATTTTACTGCATGTTCCCCTTGTCTTGTTTTAGGCCTATGGGGAGCCTTTTTTCCTTGAAACCAAAAATGGCTTGATTTCCAAATTTAATTAGTAGAAAATGTTCCCCTGCTGTCCATAGTGGAACCCCAGATGTTTTGGATTTCAATTCTCAGAAGCTCTAGCCCTCACAAACACTTGCCAGTTTTTAGCCATTGCAGCCCAAGAATACCTGAGACTTCTTTTAAAACTTTTAATTTCTAAATTGGTTTTAAATTGTTGTCTTGCTGATTGTGTTGGGAATCGCCCTGGGTCCCTTCGGGGAGGAGGGCGATAAACAAATTTAAATAAATAAATATAAATAAATAAATAGACCCCAAATTTAGAAACCACTCCTTTAACAATCGGTAAAACTATATGCAAATCTCTTTGAAATGGTAGCCTGTGATCTATTTCAGGGTGCCCTGAGATTGATAGAAGTGAATGGATCTTTTTCTCTCATTCTCCAAGATGCCTCACATCCTGCCAATATAGCAGGAACATCACAGTATTTCTACTCTGAAGTAGCCACATCAGTTTCTAACAATGTAAGAAAAGGCTGGGTGGGAGGAGTCTTGTAAATCTGATAGTATTAAAAGTTTCCTTTCTAAAATAATTGTTCTTACATTGCCAAATATATCTTGAGTGTAGAATTATGCACTAAAGTATGTAGCACTATACAGAAAGGAACTGAAACAGAATTTACCATTTCAAGACTTGAGTGCTGCATTACAGAGTAAGCTCCTGTCATCTGTCACAGCTCCCAACCTAGCAGTTCAAAAGCAAGAAACTGCAAGTAGATAAATAGATACAGCTTTGACGGGAAAGGTAATAACATACTGTATGCTTCAGCATCTAGTCATGCCTGCTACGTAACCATGGAAATATTTTCAGGCACAGATAGCACTGGAGATGTAAATGGAGATGACTCCCTAGAGTCAGACACAACTGGTTTTCAGGCACAGGAGACCTTTTAGGAATGGAGAGGTTAAATGAGATAAATTTTCCTGAATCTGCCATACTCCAGAAAAACTAGTTGTAAGAAAATATTTTGCCAAGTTCAGCTTTTCTGTGGCTTTTAGCAGAAAACAAATTTTCACCTTCAGCCACTCTAGACAAATGTGCTTACAATACATTTCTCCTTTGTATTCTTATTCTTGTTTTTCTTTACTGCCGTTCACTTTTCATAAATAATCACTACACATCTAATTCTCATCCAGGCCAAGTTTCTGAAGAAAGGATTGTGACCTTCTAAAAAACCAAGCCTGTCTTTCTCTTGTGCCTTGATACGGCAAGATGGAATTTTGAAAACTAGGTAATGCATGATGGAATGAGCGCCTGTCTCTGTCCCAGCTCCTGCCAAACTAGCAGATAGAAAGCAAGAAATTGCAAGTACAGTTATACCTCACTTAAAGAGCATAATGCGTTCCACAAGATTGCTCTTTAAGCAAGTTTGCTCTTTAAGCGAAAAAGCATTGTAAATGACCAATTGTGGGAGGGATTGTGAACCCCGATTCATTTGTTAAGCGAGTTTTTGGTTGGTTTTATTTGTTAAGCGAAGCGAAAATTCAGAGAAAATTCTACTCTTTAAGCGAGTTACTCTTTAAGCAAGGCGCTCTTTATGCGAGGTTTGACTGTAGATAAATAAAGGCCACTTCAGTGGGAAAAGATCCTGGAAACACGAAAGGAGCCTCATTCAGGCGTTACCTGAGTGGAGTTTCTCCAACAAAAATCCTTTCAACCCAGAATAATTTCTGACACAAAATTATTATTATCCTGAAGATAAATATTATTTCCCATCAGGGGCATGCTAGCTTCCTTAAAAGGGCGCTGGACAGTGAGTAATTAGGGTGTCTAACCCTAAAAAATTATATATGTTCCCAATTGCTTTCTTATTTCAACTCCCCTCTGGGGATTCAAACCAACAACCTCCTGCTTTCAAGGCAAAATTGCAACCTCTAAGCCACAGTGGCGCCACTATCAACAGAACTGCTTTTAATAATCTTTTAACAGAGAACTCTATGTTAACCAGAGAGGATATCATTGCTTTAAAAAATCAAGTTTAAAGAGAAATCCTTAGTGATTAAGTGGTTAGTGTTTTTGACTATGCCCAAATATACAGAGTTTGATTCCCACTTAGGAGTCTCTCCTGAGGCAGAGTTTGATTCCCATTTAGGGCTTCTACAGCCCGGATTTTAAAAGCAATTTTATCATCTCTGGTTAACATAGAGTTTTCTGTTATAAGATTGCCAAAAGCAGTTCCATTGGTTGTGGAGCTGCCATGGCTTAGAGGTTGAAATTTTGCCTTGCAAGCAGAAGGTTGGGGTTTGATTCCCCAGGAAGGATGGTGGGAACATGTATAATGGCCAGAGACAAGGCAGGAGGAAGGTGCCCATCCTGCCGGTGTCGCCGCCCCACCCCTGCTTCCCCTTGAGTTATGATAAGCCCTGTGCGGCGTTGGCTTGGCTTCTCTCTTCCCACCCTTTGGTTAAGGAAAAAAATAAAATTCCTGCAAGGGTGGAGATTGCTGGGGCAGAGTGGGACATTGCCTTATTGCCGGATACCCCAGCACGCCATTGTTTTCCACTATGTGCTGTGGATAGTGACAGCTTCAGAGGCTGGTTCAAAAGTTTAAAAGTTAATACTTGCAGAAAATATGTCTGAAGAAAAAGCAATGGTTTATTCAGTGCAAAACTGTGGAGCAGAAGCCACAGACATCCACACAACAGAATAAACGAAAAGGTTTCCAATTCCAGCACTGCTGGCTTTTGAAGCAATGTGTATACAGTACATACTATTATCTCAAAAGCCCACCATAACTTACATAAAGCAATTAACTCAAGCTTCTAAAACTATGTTCAACAAAAAGAGATAACAGAGATAACCAGAACAAGTAAAGGTCTTTGGCCTGCTGGGAACTGGAATTCTTCCCAAATGACAAATATGGTTGCCAGAGACCTTGTGAGATCACAGCCAATTCACTAAATCTTCCCAAAAGGAAATAAGAGAAGGGTCAATTACACAACATTTTGAATAAATGTAGGCTTGAACGTTTAGCTGCTCAAGTTACCCATGGCCCTTCCATACTGGAAGTTTGTTATTATGTACTTCTTTGACAAATGAACTGGGCAATTGTCCTAATATGAATTTCATAACAATTACAGATACAATGGAACACCGTGTTCAGAAGTAAAGTAAGACAGCACAACATTCATACATCCTGCCACAATCACCAGGAAGGCAAATCCTTTCATAGCAGTTAAGTGTGGGAGGCAAATTTATTATTATTATTATTATTATTATTAAATTCAAATTTATATGCCGCTCTCCTTGCCGAAGCAACCCAGAGCGGCTAACAATGTTACAATAGAAAACATAATATACATACAATATAACAAGTATAATACAATCAATGTGGTCGACAAGACCTTCATAAAAAAAATAAAATATATATATAAATACAGTACAGTCAAAGAAATACAAAAAACAATCATGGATATACAGTACAAAGCAATAGGGAAAGTCCTCATCCCTTATAAATATTTCAATTATTAAATATACATTTAACTGGAGAGTGGTTGGCCGTGGTTCAGCTGTGGCGGTAATAGCGGGACTGGCGTCTCTCTCTCTCCGGGCCGGACCGGACGAGGAGCCGAAGTTCATTGGGGGGGCGGCAGGTCTTATAGCCACCCGCCCGCGCCGCACAGCAGCTGGGCTCACTCTCCGGGCCGGACCGGACGAGGAGCCGAAGTTTGTTGGGGGCGGCGGCAGGTCTTATAGCCGCCTGCCCGCGCCGCGCAGCAGCTGGGCTCACTCTCCAGGCCGGACCGGACGAGGAGCCGAAGTTCGTTGGGGGCGGCGGCAGGTCTTATAGCCGCCCGCCCGCGCCGCGCAGCAGCTGGGCTCACTCTCCGGGTCGGACCGGACGAGGAGCCGAAGTTCGTTGGGGGCGGCGGCAGGTCTTATAGCCGCCTGCCCGCGCCGCGCAGCAGCTGGGCTCACTCTCCGGGCCGGACCGGACGAGGAGCCAAAGTTCGTTGGGGGGGGCGGCAGGTCTTATAGCCGCCCGCCCGCGCCGCGCAGCAGCTGGGCTCACTCTCCGGGCAATTGTCATTGTTCATTGTTCCCATAGGATTGAAACTAGCTGAGCTGGATCCAGACTAAGTTAAATGAACTTTGTTCATGTGGACTAAACAATAGAGCAAGATAGTAATGAACCATCATTTCATGAGGAACTAATTCAATGATCTTGATGTAGCCCTATTCTACTGTGTCTCTCTGTCTGTAACATGGGGGGGGGGGACAGGTTTTTATTTCTGACTTCGTGGAGAAAGCCACTTAAAGAGTGTGGTTTTTACTCTGTGGTTTCTACTCTCTTGAGAAAAGTTATAAATAGAAAGCACATGGCACATTGTGCAGCATTTTGTGCTTATTGAAAAGTCATGCAATCAAACTGGTGTAATCCATGCATCTTTAAACACTGAACAAGGGCTGAAGTGTGCAATCAAACTAGGTTTTGTTCACAGCCAAAATAAGTAAGGCTTATTGATGAGGCTCTTGCTCTTTTCCACATCAGAATATAAGAGTACTTAGGCTCTTAGGTTTTGAAACAGAGATGAGCAGTGAACCCTAGAGTTGGATATGACTGGGTTTTGAGCAAGGGAAACCTTTACCTTTACCTCTTCATTAATAACTAGTAACGTATAATGAATTCTTTTCCAACACTTATGGTATAATTACACTGCATTACAAAAATAATTTCTTTCGCTGTGTCTAGGCTAGGCATGAAACTGCCCTTTTCAGTGAGTTCATTCTGCAATATCTTTTGCCTGACCTAGTGTGAGAAAGATTAGCTGGAACAACAAGGTTGGTGTTGCCCTGGGCTCTTTCTGTGTAACCCACACAAATAACTTAATAAGAAACATTGTGACTTTTACTGCAACTTTTATGAGTTGTTGTTGTTCAGTCGCACAGTCGATTCCAACCCTTTACGACCTCATGGACCACTGTCCGCCAGGCACTTCTGTCCTCCACCATCCTCCTCAACTCACTCAGCTCTGTGCCCATTGTGTCTACAATACCATCTAGCCATCTCATTTTGGGCCGCCCCTTTCTTCCTTTGCCCTCTACTCTTCCCAGCATCAAGGCTTTCTCAAGCAAATCCTCTCTTCCCATTTGATGTCCAAAGTACGTTAGCTTCATCTTTACTATTTAACCTTCTAAGGAGCAGTCAGGGTTAATTTCTTCTAAGATTGATCTATTTGTTCTCCTCACTGTCCAGGGGACTCTCAAAACTCTCCTCCAACACCACATCTCAAAGGCATCTATTCTTCTCCGCTCAGCTTTCCTTAGTACTGTACTTTTAAAATTGCAGTGTATAATCTCTTGAAATTGTGGAGAATGAACTGCTGCTTCATGCTCTGTTGTGGCTGATAAAGGACTAATGAGGTAGAAGAAAGGAGAGTCAGTTTCTTGTACCTCAGTTAGCAGCTTATAGCATTCAGATCTTTAAAATATTGTAAATGTAAAGTATCGATTATATTTTGAACTGGAAAGCATATCGTTTCTTGTTTTAAGATTGTTCTTTTTTGACTAACCACTTTTGGGGACCTTTAATTACTTGTACAAGTAATTTAATAGTATTTAATAGTTACTTTTTACCAATTACAAGATACTTGTTACTTTTTAAGTGATTTTCCAAATGTAGCTGTTTTCTCCTTCATAGCCAGAGTAATTGCAATTCAAATTCATAACAGTAGTACACCTACTTCTTACATGACATCATCATTTTTAATTTAGCAGTATCTTTGCTTCTTCTCAGGCATAAGTCTTCAGAGCATATGCTTACAGATTGCATATACAGTGGAACCTCGGTTAACAAATGGCTCGGTTAACCAAAAAATCACATAACAAAAGGTAAGCCATAGAAAATAGTGGCTTGGTTTATGGATTTTTTTTTCCGGAATGGATTAATTGATTTTTCAGTGCATTCCTATGGGAAACCGCATTTTGGTTGAAGTATTTTGGTTTTCAATGCATTCCTATGGGAAATTGCATTCAATGCATTCCTGTGGGAAATTCAGTTAAAGTAATTGTGGCTGTAAGAAACATCCCGAAGAATGCATTAATTACGTTAACCGAGGTTCCACTGTATTTTGAACCTCACAATGACTTGTTATTGCAGGAGAACACAACCTTGTACTAGCTTTTCCTTTCTTCTTTGGCTCAGCTGTGCCCAATAAAGATGCAATAGTACTTATTTTTAAAACATTCTGTTTTTAACTAACTAGTTTCTGTATCCTGTGGTGATACTTAACCACATTGATTTTTATTTTATTTTTGCCAGAGACAATTATAGGAGCCTAGAGCCAAGTGGTGAAAAATGTTGTTTTTTCCCTGCCCTTGCTGCTGATTTCCAGGCATATACTTTAATTGCTGATAGCAGAGCTAGTCTTGTGTCTTTGGGGTATTTAAAATACACAAATTAATTTCTCCTTGGGTGGTGGTGGTCATGGTGGTGGTTTGCTTTCCTACTGGTTTTGAATATTTTGTGATTTATTAATACTCCTTTCAATAGCAGTTTAGAATAGCATCTTACATACATTTCAGTCATCAAAAATATTTTTGCACATTCACACTACAAATTGAAATACAGTAAAACACCGTATAACGATTGGATCAGATAACGCTAAAATTGCATAATGTTAGGTAATCTGGGGAGGATAATTGGATCGTATAACGTTAAGGTCCTATGGGATGGAGCGGATAGCAACCGCTAAAGCCTGTGCAGTTACAATGTATCTCAATGGAGCTTTAACGTTATCCGATCCATCCCATAGGATTTTAACATGCATCGGATAACACTAAAAATCGAATAACACCAAGACTTGTGGAACCAAGTTTTAGCATTATCCAGTGTTTTACTGCACATACATTAGTTTCTTTCCTTTATTTAATGAATTTTGGATTAATCTCTAATGCTAAATGTTTGCATTTGTTATCAGTGATATGCTTCCTAAATATTGTATGACAGTTCACCATCCTGATTTTAAAACCACCAGATTAAAAGATTATAATGTCTTCATTTATTTGAATCTATATAAATTCTAAAAACTGTCCAAGAAGTGAATTTATCTATCTTTTTATTAAGTAATGGTAAAGTTGCCCTTGCTTGAAAGCCAGTTGTATCTGACTCTAGGGTTCAATGCTCATCTCTGTTTATAATCAAAGAGCCAGCATTGTCTCATTTGCAGACATTTCCGTGGACATGTGGCAGGCATGCCTCAACAGTGCATGGAACACTGTTTACCTTCCCACCGAAGTGGTCCCTATTTATCTACTTGCAATTTCTTGCTTTTGAACTGCTAGGTTGGCAGGAGCTAAGACAGATATGGGAGCTCTCTCATGCAGTACCCGGGTCTCAAACTGCTGAACTGCCAACCTTCCAGTCATCAAGTTCAGCAACTTATCGACTAAGCCACTGCATTCCCTTCTTTGGATTTAGCCTAGCATAAAACTGGTAGACATATTACAGCAAAAGTTCGTTACTTTGGAGAACCCAATATAAGTGTTATTGTGAAAAAACAAATAGTAAATATTATTTCATGAGCACTGTACATGTTATGTATTTACATATTAGGTAGAGTGAGAAGTGAGTTAGGATTTGCCTGAGATATTAGCACAGCTACCTATTATTCCTATCCTAATTTAAGAACTGAGGTTGTGCATTAAATAATTGACATGTTTCATCTGCTCCTATGGTGGTAGACCAGGCTGATAAATCTGTCTTGGAAAACTAGAGAATGGCTTACCCTCTAAATTTGGCACCATGAGGAAAAAGCCCTACTTGTCCTGCTCTAGGACATGTGTGTGTGTGATCACATGTGCTCATGTAGCATGCTGCTGATTTATGAGCAAAAAAGAAATATATCTATTTTCCAACACTGCATTGATTTAAATTAGTGGTTACTAAAGCAACAGAGGCTTTTAAGTACATATTTTAAAAAATTCAATATGCCCGACATTCTCTAACCATTTGCTTAGGTCATTGAAATCTTGTAAATCAAAACAGTCAGATCATTCACACCACTGCAATCAATACTGTATTGTTGCTGTTATTTTAAGCACTACCTGAGTTCATGAAATGTATGTTTGTACTTAAATGGAGAGAATGCCTTAAGACTCTACAGTAGTATATACTACCACCCTTCTACCGAAGTTGAAAAAGTGTTTTTTAAAAAGCATAACAGCTGTGTGGTTACATTTCTAAAACAGCTTTACAGCACTATTAACCATCCCTTTCACATTGGGCATGCTTCTTGTCATCGAGTGCTGCTCTGTCCTTGGAAGAGTTAGAGCACTGTGAAGAAGCAGTGGCACAGCAGCCATGGTCGTATAGTGGTCAGTACTCTGCACTGGGACTGCAGAAGCCTCGGTTCGAATCCGAGTCATGGCACAAACTCATGGATTTTTATGCAAAGCTGGTGAACGTTCCATTTTTTTTAACTACAATTCACAGAATACCCATAGAAAACAATTCCCAAAAAGAACTGCTCCCATTTTTGCTTTTATGGTTTTTGACCACCACCCTCCTTGGAGGTAATATGAAGCCCCACCCATACAGCTAGGAACAAAAAAAAATCTACTTGCTGAAGTACCACTGGGAATCAAACCCAGGGCTTGCTATTTATTAGACACATACTTTAGTCAGCTAAGCCACAGGGCCACACACCTTAACTGTGGCTCAGGAACTGAGAGAAGACAAGAGCAAGTAGTACATTAGCACCATATGCTCCTCTCTGCCTATGAGAATCAATAACAAGGCACTTTCAGTGTGGGTACAGAAGAGGCTGTTGTGCAGAGGAGGCTGTTTTGTGTGGCTTGCTGCTCTAGATGCAGGATTCCTAGCCTCTGAAAAGCCCTAGGCTCAAATCCCCGGCTACCTCTCTGCATGCCTTGTACAACATCAATTATAGAGTTTTATAGTCTCAGTCCTGGCAGAAGGGTGCTAAAGGATTACTCCCTGATTATTCAGTTCCTGTACCAGGAACTGAACTCATGACTGCATTTATAAGGTTTCAGTCAGTGTAGTCTCAGAGTTTCCAAGTGCAAACTTCTCCCATTGACTGCTAAATGGCAGAAATAAAGTGGTGGGTTAACAACCCATCTCACTTCTTCCTGGGAGGAGGGGGGATAAAAATCAAGGCCCTTTCAATGAAGGTGGTTCAGCTATGCAGTCATGTTGTCACTGACCATTTAGAGTTATTCCGGTCATACTGCCATTTTTGTTGCTTATTTGGAAAGCTCATTCCAGTATTTGCATGCCCACACAGGGAGGATAATTGTTGTTGGATGGACTGAGATGTAATTGGTACCATCTCTCCGTCCCAAAGAGGTCTTTGATTTCTCTTTTCCAGTAGACTGCCCTTTTCTTTTGTCTGTCTTCTCTGCCCTCTCCGTGCCTACTTTGCTATATCCTCCCTTTCATTCCTGGTTTACTTATACTCATGAATCATAGAGGGGTTAGCCTGAGCTCTAGAAAAATATATGTAACAAAATATCAAGAAGTAAAATATCAGCCCTGAGAAATGCACTTTTAGGGCCCATATGAGCAGATCCTACATTGGAGGAAGTCAGAGCAGAGGGGGAAACATCTAGCATCACTAGTTGGCACTAGTTTTCATCATGAACTGTGTGCCGTATTAGTATCATGTCTGCAAACTTAATAAATGTTCATTGTGGTTGGGCTCATAAATGTAATGGAGACTCCTATCAGATTTATTGGTCCAAGACCAGGATAGGAAACATCAGCTGTTCTGGGGACCCAGTTTTGTCCACTCCCAAGCCTGCCTAGCAGATCTGCTGGGTTGAGTTCTATCAAAATTCATCTGCAAGGGGAAAAGAAAGGTTTAAACCAGTGCTTCCCAATCTTTGGTTATTGAACTTAAATTCCCAGAAGCCTAAGTCAATTCCACAAAGCACTGATCAGCCAATGTACTATCTTACGATTTTGGGAATTGAAGTCCCGCTGTGGTGTGTGTGCCCCATGTGGGAAATCACTGGTTTAATGCTAGCCTTTTCCTTCCCCCAGGATAAAGCTCTCATCTGAAAACACACAGCTAGCACATGCTAGAGGGTGAACCAAGCATGGATTGAACATGACAGGATGCAGCGAACTCACTTTTCCTGTTTTTCCCAGGACTAATAAGCAAAGTGGGACTGGCCATGCCAGGGAGAGATGCTCAAGCATGGGCAGCAGCAAGCAATCGGCCACAGGTGAGGTGAGATAAACCAAACAAGCAAGAGTGAACATCTGGCTATTTCTAGTTTCACATCATCAGTGGTTTTCACAATGTATTTTGTGTGGTCTGTACAGCCGCCAGAAGTCCCAGAGACAAAAACAAATGACCCTTCCTTAATGCAGACCTCCTGGTTAAAGCACCTCTCTAGTAAACAGGAGATGCTGGGTTCAAATCCCAGTGGTGTCCATGCAACTATATTTTCCTTGGCCTGACAGTACAGATGTGGGCTTTTTGAGGTAAAACAAGAGAGACATACATACAATAATACACCGGATAACGTTATGACTTGGTTCCACAAGTCATAACGTTATCCGATTTTTAGCGTTGTCTGATACATGCATCGAATAACGCTTTAAAAAAAAGCCCTGACGTCAGGGACAAACTGCACGGTTTGTCCCTGAAGTCAAACTGACCCTAGGATAGAGATTGCTAGCCTAGGGTCAGCTTGACTTCGGGGGCAAACCTCTTCTCGCCACCTGACACGAGCCTTAGCAAGGGCTAAGGCTCGTGTCGGGTGGCGAGACAAGGCGCCCGATCGCACGCCACAAGGGACAAACAGCACAGTTTGTCCCTTGTGGCGTGCGATCGGGAAACTCTTCTCTCTTGCTAAGGTGCATGTCGGGTGGCGAAACAAGGTGCCTGTTCCCCTCACCCAACTGGCCCCTTAGCAAGTGCTATGGGGCCAGTAGGGTGGGGGGAAGAGGCACCCACTCTGTGTCCGAAGCCCAGCGGCTTTGGACACAGCCCGCAAGGGCTTCGGAAGGCTAGCCCAACCCAGCTGAGCTGGGCTAGCCTTCTTCCGCAGCCCTTGCGGGCTGTGTCCGAAGCCGCTGGGCTTTGAACACAGCATGAAACGGCTTCGGAAGAAGGCTAGCCCTGCCCAGCCGGACGGGCTGTTGACGAAGCCTAGCGGCGCTCGGGCTAGATAGCCCGTGCGCCGCTAGGCTTCGTTCAGCAATTGCTGCTACTGAACTAGGGTCGGGGAAAAGGCAGGCACCCGCATGCCTTTCCCCTGACCCTAGTTCAGTAGCAGCGATCCATCGCTGGGTGGGGGGGTGGATTGGGTAGATGTTCTACCCAATCCAACACCCACACACAGATGATTGGCTCGGATAACGCAAAAAATCGTTGAATAGAATCGTTATCCGATGCAAGGTTTTTCCAAAAATCTTGCATCGTTATCCAATTCTAGCGCTATCCGGTCCAATCGTTATTTCTGTATTACTGTATTACTGTATTTTCAAGTCTGTTTTTCATGACAAGGGTTTACACCAGTGGTTCCCAACGCGGGGCACATGCCCCACAGGAGGACTTCAGTTTCCAGAAGCCTAAGTCAGTACATTGGCTGATCAGTGCTTTGGGAAATTGACTTAGGCTTCTGGGAATTGAAGTCCAAAAACCAAAGTTTGGGAAACAATGGTTTACACCAAAGTTGAGTAGAGGTGACTCCAACATATAACAACCAAGGCTTTGGGGAAAGGGTCAATGGAAGTTGTGCTAAGTGTCATAACCAAAGGGTTCCACTAAATGTCTTTTATGATAGAATAATACAATTGCCCCTTCATTTGGCTGATGCATTAGCATTAATACTAAGTACTGTACTGGACTATGCAACTCCTGCCTGTGGTATAAAGCAGTAAAAAAAAAGAAACCAATGTGAATCAAAAACAACCTGGAGCCCAAGGAGAAGAAAAATTCTGTACAGAATAAGATAAGAGGAACATCACCTGGATATTAGGGGAAGTTTTATTCAAAGCTTAATGGAGAACATAAAATGCTAGAATTGTTCCATCTGGAAGTGCCTTTAGTCTCCCTGGCAGGAGAGATACTTACTGCTAAACTGCCACTTCGGTCTCATCCTCTGACCAAATGTATAGTATGGATTACTGTGGCTAAGCTAGCTAAGGCATCTGTCCCATAAATGGGAGAACCTGGGTTCAATTCCCAGTGGTGCCTTAACAGCCAAGCTTTTTGGCCCTAGCACTAAGGCACCTGGTGGTTTGCAGAATCTTTTTACTACTTTCTGAAGGAAGAAATTACACCCACGTTGATCCCCACTTTGGAGTCTTAGGGTAAACCTGCTCTTTTATCGGTAAGATGGGACAGAACACTTGACTCTAAACTTGTGCCAAGTCTGCAGGGTGCATTAAGTTAGGAGAGCAGCCAGAACCAGAACCAGCAATTTGGCTACCCGGAGCAAGCAGCACAAAATGCACCCCCAAGTTGACATTGTACTTTGTCATGTGAAAATAATGCAAGCAGTAATTCCAGCACTGAAAAGCTTGCCAGCATCCCCCTCACCTCCACAGGGGTTTAGCAGCATTTCCAAAGCTGCAAAAACAAATCAAAGTGTTTCCCTCTCTTTCTCTCTCATAGCTCAGTCATCAGCAACCAGACTTGCAAATTAAAATTGTGCTGTGCAGAACAGTTCCCTAGCAACAATTTGGGGAGTACTTCTGCAAACATGTGCTCAACATACTGGCATCTGTGGTAGCTGGTGTCTAACGGAGGTGGTGGTAGCCTTGTTTTCAGTTAATGGTTACCTCCATGCAATGCAGGTTGGATGATTGTACCTCTTCTTGTCTGGCCCGGATTAGATTCGTAATACAGGGTTGTACTTAGTAGTGTCTTTCGGCAAATGGCTATGGAAGGTTTGGCATCAAACCTGACAAATCCCTTCCCCTATTGCAGCAATCCATGTCACATCTTGCATTGTTCCAGAAGGCCCCCCAGTCTTCGAGAGGAGAGTGAATGAATGTTGGAGGTTATAGTAGACAGAGAGAATCAGAAAAATTGATAACCTGAGGTACTGATAGTGTAGTCTCCTGCTGCAATAACTCAGAATGTCTTGAGATAATGCTCTTCCTCCACAAAATGTCTAGGTTTATCAGCATCTGTTACATTTCTCCTTTGGTTAGGGACAACTGAAACACTACACTACAAATAAATGGTTTTCTATGACTCTCTTCAACCTCACCCATAAACTATTTCCCTGAACTTAAAAGAGCCCAGATGTATACCCTCCCATCGTAGAAAATATGTTGCAATCCCTTTTTTAGGGTGTGGCTACATGGCATTATACCCTGATGTTTGCATCAGACTTGGCACAATTAAAATTGATGTGTTTTCCACCAACTACATGACCTAAAGTTAATTGCATGGAAGCCCCACTATTTCTGTGGGCATTTTCTACCATGTGTGATCCCCTGTCTCAGTCCAAAGGGCCAATTGTGGGTGAGTCCTACAGTAGTATCAATGTTGACATCTTCACTAACATGTAGTATACCATGGGAGAAATATAATCCCTCTCAAGCAAAGGTGTGGTGTCTCTCCTCCAAATATTTGTTCTCCTTTTTGCTTTTGTTTCAATATGACATTAGCTGCTAAGTGCCACAGTGCTGAGGCTGCCTTGTTTGTTCCTTTGTTTGTTTTCTTTCTTCCAGTCACTTCATTTACTTGCTTGCTGCTATGACCATACCTGCTCTTTCATTGAAACAATTGCTTCTACCAAAATGTTGATCTTCCTCCCTACTTTTGAATGGCACTGCCACTAGCTGTGCGCTAGGTTGATACGGTCAATTTGGTCCTTTGTTTGCTTGCTTGCTTGTTTGTTTGTACACTGTCCTATTAGTACAAGCACTACTCTGTAAACCTGAGAAAATCTTTATCACTTCTGAAAATAAAATTTAATAGATGATTCCAAGCTGCAGGGACATAAAGGTCATCCATGAGTCCACAAGGCAATCCTTAGACACACAACCGTCCTGGATTTCAGTCACTCGTGAAGAAAGGTGAAATGGTTTCAATTGCAGGTCTTGTTCTCAGACAATTGTTCTCGCACAATTAAGAATTGCATTAATTTGGGCCTTGGGAACTGAGCCTGCTACAGTAAGAGGTTCTGTCCTGTACACTATTTTCCACTCTCATCTTTTGTCCTCCCAAAGTGTTTCTTCCATTTCTCTTCCTTTAATTCCAGCGACTGAGGCAACCCCATGGAAGGACTCAGTAGCCAAGGGAAGAAGCTTCACCTTCCGACTCACTTCATGCCCACCTGAGTGTTTGCTGTTTCCCATGCTTGTGCATCTCCCATCTGGTGTGGCCACTCTCATTTTGATTGCCAGTCCCAGGGAGAAGAGGAGAAGAAGTGAGGGCTCTCCATCCTGTCATGTTCACCCCAGGCCTGGCTCACTCTCCAGCATGTGCTAGCTATGTTTATTCAGATAAGAGCTTCTAAAGATCTCATCTACAGGGTGGCCTATAAATCCTTATTAACTCTTTCTCTAAATCTGCCACTTATTGTATCCAGGGTGTCACCAGTGTTCTTGTGCTCATGTACCCACATACTTGTCACAATACACTCTTCAAGTGTAAATGGGCTTAAATTGGCCATATCTCTTTTTTTAAAAAGAAAAATTATAATACATATGGACAGGTAGGGACTTATGGGCCACCCTATACCAATCCCGTCACTTATGAAAAGTGGGGGGAATCCAAACTGTGGGGACATGAATGTTATGCTTTTGCATTATAGGGAGGGGAAAGGGGACTGCTGGGAAAGAAGTGGGGGGAAGAGGGTGTTGTCAAGAGAAGATGATCAAGCTGAAAACTGCACTAATTAGGAAGTGCTGTGTGGATTCTTGGCATTGATTAATCTTATCTGTGTGGGCACCAGCAGAAACTAGTGTAGAAATGATGCAATCATTCTGAATTAATCCAAGACTACCTCTCTGTTTAGTCAGATCCCCTTTTGGTATCTTTTCTAGAATTGTATCTTTTCTGAAATGGAATGATTAAATTTAGTGATTTAAAAGACACAGTATTTGTCTGCCTTAACTCCAAGCTTATGTGGTGTGTTTGTTCTATTGTGTAACAACAAATTCCACACCTCCATCTGCTGATGTGCATCTTTCTAGCAAAATTCACAATGTTTTTGTTTGATGTGTCTTTATTAAAATATGCAGTATTATGGGAAAATAGAGTTGTATGTTGTTGTTTATTCCTCCCCGAGGCTTAATTTTTTTTTCAGGAAAGTTCTGAGTACATGCAGTGATGGGATGTCCCCGGTTCCAGACGGTTCCCTGGAACCGGTAGGACCAATCCCGGAGGGTTCTCCGGGAGGGTAGACAACTTTTGAGGCATCCGGTTCCGGACGCCTCACCGAAAGAAATTTTTTTTAAAAAAATCGGAGCTAAAATGGCTCCAATTGACTGCGCATGCGCAGAAACTCAATCTGACGCCTTGCGCATGCATCAGATTGAGTTTCTGCGCATGCGCAGTCAATTGGAGCCATTTTAGCTCCAATTTTAAAAAAAATGTTCTATAGCTTTCAGGGTGGCGGCACCAGCCCTCTGAGGAGGGCACCTCCCCCGCGGCACTTTGAGGGCTGCCTGGGCCGTCCGGTGCCAACAAGCCCCATGCCCTGGGGACGCCCGGTGCGGCGCACCGCTGCCACCTCCTCTTACGCCGGGCGCCTGTGGGCTGGGTGCCTGCAGACGCCGCCCACGCCGCCGGACCTGCCGCTGCCTGCATCCCTGTGGCCTCCTCCTTGGGCCGGTCCCTTTTTAGCCCGGCTGCGGTGCCTGGTGGAGGAGGAAGCTGCAGGCGGCGGCAGTGCGGCATGGGGACGGCCCAGGGAGGCTCGGCAGCCGCGGCTGGAGCCACCGCCAGAGCCACTGCCCCCCGCCGCCCCTGGCTGTGGCCGGAGTCAAGCTAAAAAGGTACCGGCCCGAGGAGGAGGCCACAGGGGTGCAGGCAGCTCCGGCGGCAGCGGCGGCTGTGGACGGCGGCTGCAGCCAGTGGCTCCTGTGGCCGCAGTTGGGGTGCCGGGTCCCAAGAAAGGTAAGCGAGGGGTTTTTATTTGGGGTGGGTGGGTAATTTATTTGTGTTTTGGGTGGGTGGTAGTTATTATTTTATTTCTTTATTTATTTATTTGTGTCTGGGTGGGTGGACTGAGAGGGAGGTGTGTGTGTGTGTATGTTTGTTTATGTTTATTTTTTATTTATTTTTATTTTTGGCCCCGCCCACAATGTCATGACATCATGACGTCGGCTTCGGCCATGACGTCATGATGTCATGACATTGGCCACGCCCATGACGTCCGTGATGTCATGGCGTGGTAGTAGAATTTTTGTCATCCCATCACTGAGTACATGCCATGATTTGGATTCGAACAGAGATTGCTGCAGCCACAATGCAGAGTACTAACCAATATACGATCAGCCTGTTGGGATTCCCAGAGCTTGTGAGCAGAAATGAGATGGTAGAGCAGCTGACTCGGGCATCATAGCTTAGTAGGTTAAAGCCTTGTAAGCAGGAGATCCTGGGTTTGAATCCCAGTAGTGCCTGTGTCTTTAAAAAGCAAATCATTGTTTCTGAAAGCTTTCAGGAACTTCAATCCCTCCCCATTTTTCTGTTTTTGATAGAAACTTCCTTTTAGCAGAAAGAGGCTGGAAAGTTAGGCATGGGGGCACACATATGGCCCTTAGACTGTACTTAGCCAACTCATGGTATGGGTGACACAAATTCTAATTTAAACAGACCTCTTTCTGTCTGGGGGACAGAATTCGTCACTTTCTAAATTGTTACATCCTGAGCCAAAGCCCCACTTTCTCTGCCCTAATTACTGAAAGAGGAAAGTTTGGTTTTTAAATCTCCACCCACTTTCATCTGATACAAGAGAGTTTGCTCTATTCTTGTATGTTTCTCTTGTGTATTATTCAAAGAAGAAAGGACTCAGAAAGCCACAGGAATGTGATTATGAGGCTGGAACTCTGGGACTAATCCTTGAGTGTAGGAAAATTCAGATGTGATCTGATAGCAGGAAAAACATGGAAAAACCAGAGGGAACTGTGATGACAGTGATTAAAATGCTGAACTTCACGCCCGGAAGGTCAGAAGGATGGCATGTCAAGACTTCAGTGCTGCATGACAGAGTGAGCTCCCATCTCTGTCCCAGCTCCTGCCAACCTAGCAGTTTGAAAGCAAGAAATTGCAAGTAGATAAACAGGTACCACTTTGGTGGGAAGATAAACATGTTTCGTGCCTAGTCATGCCTGCCACCTGTCCATGGAAAAGTCCGCAGATGCAGACAGCACTGGCTCTTTGGCTATAAACAGAGATGAGCACTGAACCCTAGAGCCGGATACAAATGGCTTACAAGCAAGAGCAACCTTTACCTTTACTTAATTATACCAGAAAGGGTCACCTTTTTTTTTCAGTGAGCAATCTGCCTTAAAGCAACTTCTATCATTCCAATCTGCCCCCCAAAGTAGCCAGGCTGGAATGATAAAAGTTGGTTTAAGGGAGATTGCTCACTGCAAAAAATAAAGTGACCACTACAGCTGGGCCAGAAAGCTAGAACTTGGGCACAGGTTGGGATCAGGCTGGAGTGTAATTCCCCATAAGTCATGTGAGTGGTGAGAAATAAGTCACAAATAGGCCACTCCACAAGAGGTCCGAAATGTGCTGCATTTCCCCATATGATTACACCCTCTGTTTCTTTAGAGGGAGGATATCCTGACAGGAAAACTGTGGTTTTATGTGTTCTATTTAGAGGAATACATTTGGGGGACTAATTTTAGAAGAAGTTAGGTAAACCTCCTGTGGCAATTGCATTATCTTTCTGTAAAGAAAGTGTTTTGTTGAGGCAGGAAAATGTATAGCTTAACAGGGTTTTTTTTTTATGGTTCCCAAAATGCTTCCGGGAAAATCCAGATGTGTCCAAAATAATACAATTACCTTCTTATAGTTTCCTACAATACAAAAGGTCCTGGGCACAACCATGATAAGATGCCTGCTATGCCTTTGCTATGGGGGAGGGGGATTCTTATTTTATTTTTAGTGGCTCACTTGTCAAGAAAATGGAGTTTTGTAAAAGACACAGGCACCACTGGGATCTGAATCCAGGATCTCCTGCTTACAAGGAAGAGGCTTTGACCTACTAAGCTATGGTGTCCGAGCCAGCTGTTCTACCATCTCATTTCTTCTCACAAGCACTGGAAATCCCAATAGGGTGGTCTTTCAGCTCATCATGCTGAAAGAGATCTTCTTTGCTTTGGAAAGAAGAGCCACTGATAGAGTGGCAGCACCACTCCAGCCATGATCACAGACTAGCTTCAATAGTATCCCTGTCACTCAGGCCCAGGATTTCTTACACAGATGTTTTAGCCAGCGCAACTATAATGCTCTTCTAGGCTGAAACCCTTACCAATCTCTTCTGCCAGAAAACAGAAGCGAAGTAGCACTCTGCCAGGAAGGATCAGCAACAAAAACCCTTTTATGGTCAGGAGTAATGCAACTGTTTTATGTGAAGGATATCCACCTGTCTGATTTGTTGGTGACACAGCAGGAATTTTACTAAGGGTACAAAAGGTCCTGACTTCGAATCCCAGACAAATTCTATGGCATGAAATCTAATCATCTCTTTAGATTTTAATTTTCCTTGGGATGAAGAGCCTCTTCTGGAAAGGCATCAGGCAAGGCTGCAACTAGGATGGGATATTGTTTATCCCAAGGTGCCAAATTTATCAGTCCCATCCCTTCTACAATCCATGGTCTGATCTCCCAGGCTAGACTCCTCCTGGCCCAGCAACCAGGTCTCTGGGGCCAGAGAGGGCAGGAAGGGCGATTGGTATACCAGGCATTGCTGAGGCAACAGGAGTGATCTCTCAGGGTCTCACTACCAGACCATGTCTTTAGGCAAGGCAGAATACAAAGTGTTACAAATACATTCTCTCTCTCTCTTGTTAGGGACAGCTCTGAAAGTGTTAGAGAAAAGAAGATGCAGAGAAGGTGCTTAATATTGTAAGTGCTTCTTATATTATTTGCACATTAAGAGTCACAGTGTGGATTTGGGTCAGGGCCCGTTTTGTATTGGGTGCTCTTAGTGCCAGAATTACTAATTATGGCTCTGGCATAAGAATGGGAGAACTTCTAACCGGCTAGGCTGGTTTACAGTTCTTCTTGTTGCCTTGGCCAACCAAGAGGCGCCCACCCAAGGTTCTGACTGTAATTACAACAGAAACCACAAATTTTGTAACAAGTATAATAAAGTGTGCTGTATGAACAGAAAATGTCTTGTAGCTACCGGGACTGTGTCCAACAAGCTAGAACAAAGGTCACCAGAAAAAGGCAAACAGCAGGCCAGAAGCAATGAAGCCCTGACACCCATATGTTCACAGAGAACAACAAAGCCCACCCTAGAGGCTCTTGACAATGTCTTTACGCACTAGATACAGAAATGCATTTTGGATGTTAGTGCTGTACTGCATAGAACATGAACATTAAATACCCTTCCCTGTTTCTGTATATTGTTTTATATACAGATCTTAGTGTGCAGATCCTGGCATTTTAGATGAGTAAATTTTTCTTAAAACATTTTACTCTTTCCAAAAGAGAAAATATTTATCAGATTTCTCTCCTCACCCCCACTTTTCCTGAATTTTTCCATTGTTTCCCACAGGTCTACACATCCCTACCACCAGCTTTGGCTACATCAGTCTCACTTTTTTTCCTCTAGGGTTCAGTGCTCATCTCTGTTTATAGCCAAAAAGCCAGCACTGTCTGCATCTGCAAACGTTTCCATGGACATGTGGCAGGCATGCCTCAATACCGGAATGCACAGAACACTGTTTACCTTCCCACTGAAATGGTCCCTATTTATCTACTTGCAATTTCTTGCTTTCTAACTGGTAGGTTGGCAGGAGCTAGAACAGAGATGGGAGCTCATTGCGTCATGCAGTACGCAGAAATCGAACTCTGACCTTCCAGTCAGCAAGGTCAGCATCTTAACCACCTGAGCCACCAGAGTCCTATGACTACCATCCTAGACATATTTCAACTTTTTGTCCTTCAGTCCATTTCTGCTCCTTCTTTCATGAGGTTGTTGTTCTTCAGTCACACAGTCAACGCCAACCTTTTGCAACCCCATGCACCACTGCATGCCAAGTTTCTCTGCCATCTGCCATCATCCATATGCCCAAGATTGATGCCCATGACATTAATGATGAGGCACATTGTTATTAATTGATTGATTGATTGAGTAAACTATTAAAATTTATTTCTTTATTCCTTATAGCCAGGCTGAAAGGAATAGTTATCAAGGTTCCCCCGGGAACTGAAACTTTTGTTTATTTTTTAGAGTTTTGTCATGTTGGCCAGTGTCCAACACTGTATGCCTCACTAATTTAAATGTCAGAAAGTAGAAATAATAACAATAATTTTGTGTCAGAAATTATTCTAGGTTGAAAGGATTTTTGCTGGAGAAACTGCACTCAGGGAATGCCCAATTGAAGCTCCTTTCATGTCCCCAAGAACTGGGACAGAGATGGCACTCAATCCGTCATGTAATACTCAGGTCTCGAACTGCTGACTTGCTAGCCTTCCAGCTAACAAGGCAAGCTTCTTAACCACTGAGCCACCACAGCCCCTATGGAAAGTAGAAATGAAGCTGTATATTAATGCATCCTTCCTTCTCTCAAGGAAGCTTGACAGTAATTTCTCTTGTTTGTCAGAATAAATATCTTAACAGGAGAGTCGTGTCTATGTTGGCCTGATGGTCTAGACTTGGTGTAGTTGATGCTTAAAATGTGGAAGGTTGTGATTTAAAATCTTGAGCAATCTCTGTATTATATTATATTATATTATATTATATTATATTATATTATATTATATTATATTATATTATATTATATTATATTATATTTATTATATTATATTATATTATATTGAGTTCCTTTGTTCTGATCTGGTGTTAGAAGAATTAGCCCACAAATTTGCCAACTGTATGCACAATCTTCGTGGAGGATCCTTCTGTATACCCCAAAGCAAAATTATACTGGAGTAACAGCAGACCAAATAGTCAGTTGCTAAAGAAAGGGACTGCAGTGGCTCATGTGGCTAAGATGCTGACTGGGAGGCAGAAGGTCAGCAGTTCGATTCCCGAGTACTGCAAGATGGAATGACCTCCCGTCTTTGTCCCAGCTCCTGCCAACCTAGCAGTTTGAAAGCAAGAAATTGCAAGTAGATAAATAGGGACCACTTCGGTGGGAAGGTAACAGCATTCCGTGCGCTCCGGTGTCTAGTCATGACTGCTACATGACCACGGAAACGTCTGCAGAAGCAGACAACACTGGCTCTTCGGCTTTGAAAAAGAGATGAGCACTGACCCCTAGAGTAGGATACGACTGGCTTTCAAGCAAGGGAAACCTTTACCTTTACCTTAAAGAAAAGGAAAATGCAAGGCAAAAAGGTGCAGGGGAAAAGCTATCCAAGCAGAGAACAATAGCTCCTTTGTGACATCTGAATTAGAGGAAGCTGTAAACAGCATGAAACCAAATAAAGCAGCAGGCATTGATGATGTAAGAACAAAGCAGATGAAGAATTTGGTCCCCACACTTTGGAATGACTCCTGCAATTAATGAACAACTGTATAGACGAACTTACGGTTCCTAAATTGTGGAGACAGGCTAGAGTTGTTGCTTTATTGAAACCAGACAAAGACCCTGATGATCCAAAAAGCTACCGAGCAGCGTTACTCCTTTGCCATCTTTATAAGGCACTGGAATAGATGATTCACAATCGCATCTCTGAATGTATTGATGTAAACATTATAAAGGAGCAAACAGGCTTCAGGCCAGACAGATCATGTTATGGTCAAATCCTTAACCTTACAGAACACATTGAGGATGGTTTCAAAAGGAAGCTAATTACAAGAGTGGCTTTCATTGACCTAACTGCAGCATACAGTACTATCAACCATAGGATTCTGCTCTATAAAATAAATAAGCTTACCAATGATAACAAGCTTACTAGGGTCATTGGCAGCTTCCTTCAGAACCGGAGATTCTATGTGATGATGAATGGAAAGAACAGCAGATGCAGGGTACAGAAGAATGGTCTGTCTCAAGGAAGTGTATTATCTCCAACACTGTACAATACAGGGGCACCCAAACTTTGCAAGCCATGGTCCGGTCAAGTTGTCAAGCCGGCCGGTCATGTGGTTCCTCCCAAATGGAAGTGGAAGTAAAACACACATGCGTGGATGCCGAATGCACTCATACATACACAGAATGCTGCTGTAAAGGACTTGTGGCGGTCATAAATGCCTTTATGACAGGTGTGGATCATTTAAAGCAGTGTTCTGTGCATACGTGGGTGCATTAGGCACCCACGTATGTGTGTTTTACTTCCACTTCCAAGAGTGGCAAGGGTGTCAGGGGCTGGATGAAATGGCTCTGGGGGCTGGGTCCAGCCTGCATGCCATAGTTTGGGCACCCCTGGTATAATATATATACAAATGCGGACAACACAGCAATGGCCATTCAAGGGTTAAGCTTTGATGAGGCAGCTGGAAAACTTACTGGAGCACTTGAAGAATTAGGACAGTATTACATCATTAACCATTTGAATCCTAATCCAAGCAAGACTCAAGTATGTGATTTTCACCTTCGAAACCGAGAGGCAAGAGTTAAGTTGAATGTTATGTGGAAAGGGAATCAATTACAGCACTGTTCAACACCAAAATACCTCAGTGTGACAATTGACTGGACACCCTCTTTTAAGCAACACTCTCTGAATACCAAAGCCAAAGTTAGTATAAGAAACAACATCAACAGGAAACTCACAAACTATAAATGAAGGACTCAACCATCCACACTGCACACATCAGCTTTGGCCCTGAGCATCCCTACAGCAGAATATGTTACTCCAGTATGGAACACATCCACACTAGCAAAAGAAGTTGCTGCTAATAAAGCCATGCGGATAGTGACAGGATGGCTTAAACCAGGAGTTCTCAACTTTTTTAAGCTGGGGGCTGGCTCACGCTCCCTCAGACAGCTTCAAGGGCCAGATGGTCATTTTGCCCTTCCTCTACTACATGGCAATTCCTGGTGTGGTGGAGGTGGGGCCCCCGCATGAAATGGTGCCACGGGCTGCATTCAGCCCACAGGCCACAGATTGAGAATCCCTTCCTTAAACCTATGCCAGAATGAGAGAATGAAAAGAATAAACTGTAATCAAGCAAAGAAGCTTCACTGTATGAATAAGGAACAGTTTCTACAGTGACAAACCTTGAACCCAGCAGAAACTTTCAACGTGTGTTGTTTGCTGGACTGAAGAATGAAGATTTTGGTTTAGTTGCTTGTCGCTGGGTCTGACACAAAGTAAGAATATGCAATCAGCTAAGCAGAATGCCTGCAGGGGCTGCTTCAGGGCTCAATGTCTCAGCTTGATAAAATAAAGCTTACATTTCTGCCAGCACTGCTATAGCAGGTGTTCCATTATGCATGACTTCTTACTACTTATGGTATCAGTGTTCAAAGGGAAGATGAGTGGAACATTAAAGCTTTTAACTCTAGTGTAGTTATATAGGTTCATTTTTTTTACCCTGTGTAATAGATTCTGGAGCACTTTTTTTTATAGCAATGGTCCTTTTAGTTGCTTCTATTCCAGGACCAGTGTGCCATTCAATAGAATGCTGTTTTGGGTCTGTGATATATTAAACTGGAAAGGAAGTCATTCTTTAGGAAAACTTTGCAGTAACGCTTCATTGTGAGTGTCAGCTTGTGCACTGCGAAATGAAGATCCTACCTGACATCTTTTCAAAACAATGTGAAAGTGCTGTGAACATGACAATGGTTACACCAGCATAAACTGAACCTGACACCAGAAATATTTAATCTAGACCAGTGTTTCCCAATCTTTGGTTTTTGGACTTTTAATTCCTAGAAGCCTAAGTCAATTCCCCAAAGCACTGATCAGCCAATGTACTGACTTAGGCTTCTGAGAAAAGAAGTCTCCCTGTGAGGGATGTGCCTTACATTGGAAACCACGGATCTAAACTAATTAAAACTTTCTACCTGCCATCTTCTTTTAGATTTGGAGGCTCCCAAGGGCTCCCTGTTGTACTGGGGAAGCCTTTGGAAGCTTTGGGCTAAAAGTAGTACAGTCAAACCTTGCATAAAGAGTGCCTCACTTAAAGAGTAACTCGCTTAAAGAGCGGAATTTTCTCTGAATTGTCGTTTCGCTTAAAAAATAAAGCCAACCAAAAACTTGTTTAACAAATAAATCGGGTTTCGCAATCCCCCCCACCAGAAGTCACAGTTGGTCACTTACAATGGTGTTTCGCTTAAAGAGCAAACTCACTTAAAAAGCAATCCTGTGGAACGAATTATGCTCTTTGAGGTAGAACTGTAGTAGTAGTAGTAGTAGCAGCAGCAGCAGCAGCAGCAGTAGTAGTTCCATGTCATGCTGTGTGGTGCCTGTCTCTGCCACTACAGCAGATTGGGCAGCAAGTTTTCTCGTTGTTTCTTCAGCAATGACGTTTTATGGAAACGGGATGCTGATCTGATGCCGAACCCTTCCTCTTTCTCATCCTGGCTTGTGACCAACAATAGTGGAGTTTGGGCTAAGAGTGGAAGGTGCAAAATTAACTTATGTTGACTTTCCAATGACCAACCAGAAAACAAAGCTTGCTATGTGAGGAAAACCCTGTGTTACATCTGCCACCACTTGGGGAGGCATTTATGTTGGGAAAACAGGTTGAGTTTGAGGAAGTCTATGGGGTCGTTCAAATACCATGTGACCTTTTTAGGGGGGAGGAGTCGACCAAAAGTCACAGAAAGTCACGGGGGAGGGGGTTTCGTCATGAAGTCACATTAATCCAAAATTATCATTGCTTTTCGCATCCAACTGGCCATAGATCTATCTTCAAAGTACATGAGGGGGGCGGGTCTGTCAAAGGTCATGGAAAGTCACAGAGGGGGGAGGGGACTCAAAAATTGGCCTATTTTAAGTCACGTGGTATTTGAAAGAGCCCTATAAGGAATGGAGGAAAGCTCACATTAACATAAACATGTTAATCTTGCCACAATACTTCTGTTTTTGTTCTACATACTAGAATGGGCTTTACATGCTGGAACAACAAAGGGCAGAAATCTGACAAACATTTCTGGCACAACAAGATGCTGCTGCTCAGAATGAAGAAAGTAGACATGTTATTGCACTAGGTAGGAGTCAGTAAGTCAGACAGTATGGAAGGAGGGGTGGTGCTGACCCTTTGGTGTAAAGAACAAGCGATGACCAGTCTAGCTCCTGACAGAAAAGTGATGCTCTGTTTCTTAGTCATGAGCTGATAGGATACTTAGACCCAAGACCGTAGCCAGAGAGGGGCGGGGGGTGAAAACCCTCCTGAGCTAACAGCCCACCCACCACCCCAACCCACTCCAGGATGCCAATGTGATATATGTGTGTGTGTGTGACTCTCCTGAAAACCCTCCTGAATTTTTTTGCCCCTCCCCCCCAAAAAAAATCTAGAATCCTGGCTACAGCCCTCCCTAAGCATCTTTGATTGCTTCCAATATGTCATACTTGTTTTGAGGTGATGCTTGGGGACCATGCAAAGTAAATATGGTATATCCATGGTGATATATACATATTCGTTCCAGTCTCTTATAATAAATAAATTCAACCAGGAAACTGCATATGGGCAGAATATCTGTTTGCTTTATTTCCATCCAGACTGATAAAAAATGAAATTCAGTGTTGTCCCCTCTAGTTGAAAAGGAGAGGTACAACAAAACCAAAAATCCTTACTATGGATCATACTTGAGCTCCCTGGAATCTGTTAAAGTTGCCTGGATTCTCAGGGAAGCACCCAACCAGAACAAGGAGAACAAAAAAAAAGCTGAAGACGCCAGGAAAATACTCAGACTTGAGACTGCTGGTGAGTGAGTAATTTGGTCATTTTTTGTTGTTCAGTCACACAGTCGATTCTGACCCTCTGCGACCCCATGGACCACTGTCCGTCAGGCACTTCTGTCCTCCACCATCCTCCTCAACTCGCTCAGCTTTGTGCCCATTGTGTCTACAATACCATCTAGCCATCTCATTTTGGGCCGCCCCCTTCTTCTTTTGCCCTCCACCCTTCCCAGCAGTAAGGCTTTCTCAAGCGAATCCTCCCTTCTCATTTGATGTCCAAAGTACTTCAGCTTCATCTTTACTATTTGACCTTCTAGGGAGCAGTCAGGGTTGATTTCTTCTAAAATTGACCTATTTGTTCTCCTCGCTGTCCAGGGGACTCTCAAAACTCTCCTCCAACACCACATCTCAAAGGCATCTATTCTTCTGTGCTCAGCTTTCCTAATGGTCCAGCTCTCACAACCATACATTGCCACAGGGAATACCATTGCTTTGACTACGCGAATTTTTGTTTGCAATGTGATGTCTCTACTTTTCACTATGCTCCCCAGGTTTCTCATTGCTTGCCTCCCAAGAATCAGTCGCCTTTTTATTTCGTGGCTGCAATCGCCATCTGCAGTGAGCTTTGATCCTAAGAAAGTAAAATCTGTCACTGCTTCTACTTCTTCCCCATCTATTTTCCAAGGACTGACAGGGCCTGTTGCCATGATCTTTCGTTTCTTTATATTGAGTCTCAAGCCAGCTTTTTCACTCTCTTCTTTCAACCTAATCAGGAGCTTCTTTAAGTCCTCCCCACTTTCTGCCATTAAGGTGGTATCATCTGTATATCTCAAATTGTTAATATTTCTCCCAGCAATTTTGATCCCAATTTGTGATTCCTCCATCCCTTTGGTCATACCCTGCTGCCTTTCTCATATTGAGGTCCTACAGTTGAGAGAAGCTGATGAAATAACAAATGACATGCACAGTGCTTATATCCTATTCCTCTTTGGGATGATGATGATGATGATGATGATGATGATGATGATGATGATGATGATGATGATGATGATGATGGGGTTGCTGAACAACATTGATTGTTGTTGCTTCCTTCTCTTCTAAATATTCTATGGAAGAGTTATTCCTGATGAATTATGTATGAATTTTACATCATTTCCCCAAAATTACTTAACAGCTTCTAGCAGAGCTGCAAAATGGAACGTTCAACATGTGTGGTTACATCGTTCTGTATAGGCTGGTGGCTTTAAAATGAATGTGCTTTTATCTACTCTGCAACTATCAATGATTTTTATCTAGGTATCCTTTTGTAGCTCCAAGTCTACTTAGCACCTTGTTAGTTTCCCACTGCTAGGTGAGAGAACAGCTTGTTAACAATCTGTTTCATTTCCCTTTAGAAGTTGATTCTGTTTGTGATTATATCATATCAGAGACTTGAAAAGGGGCTCAGTTTACTGAAACCTAATGACTTATTGATCTGCCACAAAGTGTATATGCGTTATAATAACCGAAGGGCAAGACTCATCCATTTTTAATATGGCAGGACACTACATTTTTTTCCTTTCACAATCTGTTGTTGATTGATTACAAGTTTTTAACTGATTTTACATCCCATTGGCTCAAATGTATTAATATGATGCAATTGATTTGAAATGATATGAGACCATACGACAATGAGAATCCCATCACTATGGACAGAAGAATTTTCTTCCATTCCTTTGTCAGGAAAGAGATGCATATCAAGTTATTTCTAACACTCATTACTCTTATTATGTATTTGTCTGATTTCCTAACATGTGGAAATGTGACTAGCAATTTAAAATGTCTAGAAAATGAGATGGCTAGATGGTATTGTTGACGTAATGGGCACAGAGTTGGGTGGGTTGAAGAGGATGGTGGAGGATAGGTGTGCCTGGCATGCAATGGTCCATGGGATCATAGGGGGTCAGAATCAACTGTGCAACTGAACAACAACAAAAGATGTATGTAACATGTCTATGTGTTGATCCTTTTAAAAAGTTGAAATAAGTTTTTTTACAGCTAAATAACCAGAACCAGATTATGAGCAATGGTACCTGGGAATGTTTTCTTTTTATCCATGAACACAAGAAGTATATTCAGTAATTTATATATATGTTGTGCATGGGACTATGTAAATGGTATTATATTTTCAGTTCCATTGTACAGTACCTCTGGGTGCTGTATAGCAATAGCAATGGAACTTATATACTGACCCGGAGCACTTAGTGCACTCTCTGAGTGGTTCACAAGTTAATTATCATTTTACCACCAAAATGCTGGGTAATCATTTTACTGACCTTAGAAGAATGGAAGGCTGAGTCAAGCTGGAGCCTGTCAGGATCAAGCTCACAACATGAGCAGTTTTGGCTACAGTACTACAGTTTAATCACTATGCCACAAGAGCTCTTACATGGGTAATGATATTTGCTATGACTATTCAGATCCAAAAGATCCACGTAGCTTACCCCTCCACTTGAACACGTTGCTGTGTGTAGAATGAATTATCAGGACACTGAACCAAGCAGCAACCTATCTTACTTGGGCCTAGTTCTAATAGGAGGAATGCTATAAATATTGTTAACAACCTCAACAATAGTATTTAACTTGCTACACATTAATAAGACAAGATCAAGGGGACACTATTTACTTCTGAGAAAGGATAAAGAAAACAGAAGAATAGGGAATGCCGTGAAGTGGTACCCAAATACATTTCTTATTAGAGAAATCTTCTGAAAAGCTAAAACCTGGCACAGCCTAGAGCCAATTCTCAATATACAAACAAACCAAACTAGGAGCATCTGAACCCAAAGGATTGCTGTTCTTTTTATCCTCCTTTAAACTAAATTGTGCTTGGCATTTTTCTCCAATAAAGTCAAAGGGAACATCCATACAAATCAAATTAGCAGGATTCAAACCTCCTGGCCAGATTCTTTCCTCACCAACATTACTTTATTCAGTGGCACAGCTCCATTTTCTCTGGAATATGCATTTCTAATTTCTATAAAACCAAGTGAAAGTCCATCCTATCAACTTGAATTACTCCCAAAATGCTTATTTCTCATAGTTGTGCATTCATGGATATGAATCTATACCTCAGTTATGTAATTGTAACTGACTTCCTCATCAGTGTATTCATAATATAAAGCCTTGTTCTATCTTGCTTATTTAGTCAAGTGATATACACACTCTTTTGACAAGTAATGTCTACAGCTGATTCTCAACTACCCTCACCTGTAGGCAGGAAAGAAAGGTTCAGATATTTATAGGACAAAAATACACATTATCAAATTAAATCAAGTACCAAAAATCAAACATTACTACAGTACTTGCTAATTTTGCCAGACATCAAATTTCAGATGATGTGTGGCAAAAGTTGTCAGCTATTTGAATATTGCCTGATTTTCAACAGTAGCTGTCAACCACTAAACATGACGGTGTATTAGACAGTGACTGAATATTTTCAAACATCCATTTTCTAATACACTAGTTCCTCGGATAATGATGAGACTTGGTTCCACAAGTCTCGCCGTTATCTGGTTTTTAACGTTGTGTGATGCATTGATCGCACAACGTTAAAAAAAGCCCTGTTCCCTTTCCAAAGAGGAAAGGGAACAGGGTGGCGATCTGCCTGCCTCTTTCCAAAGAGGCAGGCGGACCACAGCATGGGATCGGCTGGTTGGGTTGGGGGTTGAATGGGGCATGCACCCGTTCAACCCCCCAACCCAAGCACTGATCCCACACTGTGATCGCAGTATCTGGGGAGGTCAGGAACAGTGCAGATCAGGTCCCCCAACCTCCCCAGAGGTGACAGGGGTGCCAGAGAGCCCAAAATGGGCAAAAAAAACCCAAAAGAAAATGAGATGGCTAGAAGGTATTGTTGACGTAATGGGCAAAGAGTTGGGTGGGTTGAAGAGGATGGTGGAGGATAGGGGTGCCTGGCATGCAAGTAAGTCAAAGATGGCTAGATGGTATTGTTGACGTAATGGGCACACAGTTGGGTGGGTTGAAGAAAATGATGGAGGATAGGGGTGCCTGGCATGCAAGTAAGTCAAAACATTGGGATTTTAATCCCAATGTTTTGACTCAGTGCACCGGCCAGGGAGGTCGGGGAATGGCAGAAACAGTGCAGATCGGGTCCCCCAACCTCCCCAGAGGTGGCAGGGTGTCAGAGAGCCCAAAATGGGTGAAAAAAACTTCAAATTGTTTCATGCGTTTTGGGCTTTCTGGCATCCCTGCTGGCTCCTGGGAGGTCGGGGGACCTGATCCACGCTGTTTCCGATGTCCCCTGACCTCCCAGGCCGGTGCAGTAAGTCAAAGCGTCAGGGTTCAAATCCTGATGTTTTGACTTACTCCCGCAGCTGCGGGGTGGCTGGGGAAGCTGAATGGGGGAGCCACCCATTCGCTTTCCAGCCACACCGCCCCTGCCCCCACAGCTGCAGGGTGGCTGGGAAGCGAAACAGGGAGCCCCCGTTCAGCTTCCCAGCCACCCCGCTGCTACAAACCATTGCATAATGCTAAGAGATCATTACCTGATGCAAAATAAAATTCAAAATTTTGCATCATTATCCAATTCCAGCATTATCCGATGCAATCATTATCCGAGGTATTACTGTATTAGATAGTAAGCTCAAAAATGTCATATTGCCCTGGATATAATAAATTATTCTGAATTGCAAACATTAAGTTGCTATTCTGAGATGAACTGAAGGTGACAAATTTATGTCAGCTATATATTTTTCAGGTCTCTTAACTTTAACCACCAGTATGAAGCCATTAAGCATTACTTTACTCCAGATTACCAAGTCAAAGTGACTTAACCATCAAATAAATATCACTTGTATAACCAATTGCTCCTTAGTTCATTCTGCTTAAGTGGAGGGGGGGAGTTCTCTGCTGAAAATGTAGTCTGGATATCAAACATTTCTACTCACCACTGAAACAATTAGAGGAAGTTTCTACACCAGTTTATAAACATTTGTTACTCCACTCTTAAGCTCCTGTGTCTTGATGTTCTGGACACCTCCTCAATAGACATCATCCTCCAAGGAAACAAATATGGCTCCTGTCAACAGCTATGTGTAGTACAAGCAGGGAGACAATTCATTGTATATTACTTTCACACTAGTGAGGGGGGTATTCATATTCTTGTGCTGTCATGCTCTCTACAGGAAATCCTAATGATTTTCACAGTGTGCATATCTTGCAACTCACTTCCATTGAAAGTAGCCTGAAGCCAACCAGTGGTTGGCCAGACCTCACAGGGTCAAAGCATCATGGCCTCTGCATTGGGAGACACTGTTTCATTATCTGCTACCCATTCTGAGTTCTAGACACAGTCTTCACATTAAGTGGTGCAGGAGGAGAGTTTGGATGGATCTCTTCAGCATCTAGATCAGTGGTTCCCAACATGGGGCACACACCCCACAGGGGGACTTGAATTCCCAGAAGCCTAAGTCAGTCCATTAGCTGATCAGTGCTTTTGGGGAATTGATTTAAGCTTCTAGGAACAGAAATCAAAAAAACCAAAGGTTGGGAAACACTGATCTAGATGTTGTTGTGTTCTCTCATAACACCAAATATTTTGGGGTGTTTTGATTTTGATGACACATGTAGGACCCATTAGTTTTCCAAAATATATCCTAGAGAAAATAAAAATTGCTAGAAATGACTCTAAAATAAAGGAATTCCTTAAAAAAAACCTTGAGCTGTGGGAGGAGATGTTTCACATAATTACATACATATACCAGAGATTTTTTTTTTGGGGGGGGGGGAGATTGAGAGAGAGAGAAGACAGGTAAATCAATACAAGTGTCAGGGGTTGTTTGTTTGTTGTTGGGTTTTTTTTTTTTTATATATATCTGTTTGGGGCCGTGACTCTGAAGAGTGTCACAGAGAGCACCTTTTGTTCAAAATTGTACCACTACATCACTGCAATCAATTGTGCATCTAAAGACTGAATGAGTCAAAGGATTATGAAAACAGCAGGCTATCAAAATTACTGCATAATCCTAGGAAAGTGAGGAAGACCTAAAGAAGCTCCTGTTTTGGTTGAAAGAAGAGAGTGCAAAAGCTGACTTGAGACTCAACATTAAGAAAACAAAGATAATGGCAACAGGTCCTATCACTCCTTAGAAAATAGGTGGGGAAGAAGTAGAAGCAGTGACAGACCTTACATTCTTAGTATCCAAGATCACTGCAGATGATGATTGTAGCCATGAAATAAAAAGGCAACTAATTCTTGGGAGGCAAGCTATAAGAAACTTAGGGAACATAGTCAAAAGTAGAGACATCGCCTTGCAAACAAAAGTCCACATAGTCAAAACAATGGTATTCCCGGTGGTAATGTATGATTGTGAGAGCTGGACCATAAGGAAAGCTGAGCACAGAAGAATAGATGCCTTTGAAATGTGGTGTTGGAGGAGAGTTTTGAGAGTCCCCTGGACAGCGAGGAGAACAAATAGGTCAATCTTAGAAGAAATTATTATTATTATTATTATTATTATTATTATTATTATTATTATTATTATTATTATTATTATTATTATTATTATTATTATTATTATTATTATTATTATTATTATTATTTTGATTTATATGCCGCCCCACTTGGTGAAAACCAACTCTGGGCGGCTTACATCATAAAATCGAATACAATACAATATAACAGATCAACAATACAAAATCACAGCATAGTGCAACAACATAAATGTAAACACAATATGATCAAAATACAGTCCATAATCACAATACAATTCATATCTAATACAAAGAGAATAACCATACAGTAATCAATTCAGTATTGTACAATAAAAAACCCCGTCCCACTACCCATCCACATCCCCCCCAACACAGCTGCCATCCAGTCCCGGTATGGCTGCGGTGAAATTAACCCTGACTGCTCCTTAGAAGGTCAAATAGTAAAGATGAAGCTAAAGTACTTTGGACATCAAATGAGAAGAGAGGATTCGCTTGAGAAAGCTTTGATGCTGGGAAGGGTGGAGGACAAAAGAAGAAGGGGGTGGCCAAAAATGAAATGGCTAGATGGTATTGTAGACACAATGGGCACAAAGCTGAGCGAGTTGAGGAGGATGGTGGAGGACAGAAGTGCCTGGCAGACAGTGGTCCATGGGGTCACAAAGGGTCGGAATCGACTGTGCAACTGAACAACAACAAAAGTTTGTTGTTTAGCTTTCTATTTATTTTTGCCCTAAAACTCTGTACATTTATGAATTTTAATATCCAATATCGATTTGTCATCACTTATCTATTTAAGAGCAAATCAACCAAAAATAGTTGATTTTGGTTGATTTATGAATTAAGGAAAGAAAAAGAAAAAATCTTTGTGACCAAATCCCATTTATATTTCCCACATTGGCATTTTGTCATATTGAATCAAATTACATCCATGTGATGTTGGATTGATTAGGCAACATCTTTTGCTTTTTCTGTAGGTAACATGGTTGTAACACATCTTGAGGAAATGGGTTATCTATGGTTTCTGTTTTCCTCTTTATTACCAACAGTTTGAAGGAACCAATGAAGTACTAATTGATTTGAGAAAGCAAAGTTCTTAGTTGAAAGAGTGCTTCATTAATTCAGCATAGGTCAATAGTCTCAACCTCCCAATAAAGCATTAAATGCAGTCGAACTCTTTAGACTTCTACTCTTAACACTTCAATCTTTGAATGAGTTTATACTTCACAGGCAAGCAACTCATTAAGGACAGAGTGACCTTCAATGATTTACTTTGGATGAATGTATGTGCATATGCAAGTTATTTTCACTGACACATTCTTCATTACTTTCACCCAAATGATCAATTAGTATTTTTCTTACTTAAATCTTATTATAACAGTTGGTGTGTAAGAGCATATGAGCAATGCTCTATCACTTTCTTATTTGGTTTACAGTCAGCTTTTAGCATTCTTCTTCTTTGCCATTCATGCACAATTTAGTCAATACCAATATAACAAGCATTGTGAATTAGATCAGAATGTATTGAAATCACATTTCTCCTGTTTCATGCAAATTAAATCTTAGTCTCCCAGAGAAATTCCATAAAAAAGAAGAGTTACCTCTCAAAGAGCTGGTATGGTTTACTGACTAGAACGTATGTCTCTGGCTCTGAAATAAATGGGCTTATATTGCTGGATAGCTCAATAGTTTAGGTATCTGACTGTGGAGCAGAGGCTAAGAGTTTGATTCCCCTCTGTGTCACCTTGACATATATTAACATACAGTTAGTTAGAAGATTTTAACTAAGATACCCTTAGATAAGATTTTAAAGATGCAGGCAGGATTTCTGCATTCCTGAATGTCAACAAAAATAAGGGCTTTCTATTTTCTTTTTTGCTCTTAAAGACAGAGGTGTTTCCAGAGATACAAAAAGAGAACAACAAAGGACTGCTAGTGAGGGACCCAGGTTCATCCCATTTGTTATATGACAGGATAAGGAGCTCATAGGTTGTGCACCACTTAACCACTTAACCACAATTAGCTACTTAAGCTGGCTGAACATATTTTTCTGAGTGCTGCATTCAGCGGCAGCTATATTAACCAAGATGAATAGTTTGATCACAAAATTATAATGTAACTCTTTAGTTTAGCATGTATTCAGATGCACTTGTATTACACCAAAGACATATTTCCTTTGTAAATGTGTTAGCCTACATCATGTTTTGATCAGAATGAATAGCTGTTGGAAGCCATGAACAAAATATAACTGGAAAACACAATGAAGCTGATTTGAGGGAATATGTTTGCCATGCCCAGTAAACACAAACTGATAAGAGTGGATCTCTAAGCCAGTATCTATTGTGAGGTAGTATAATGCAAAGAGAAGGTGTCAACTTATATATTATAAGTAACTTTCTGAATCTGTGGGGAGCCTTGACAAATTTGTTGGGTCTGTATCTGAAAGTTTTTGCTTGATCCACATCTCCCACATCTGTGCTGATGTACAGATCAGAACATAATTCTCTTCTGGAATGCAATGTTCAACACATTTTATAAACTGGGTCCAAAGACTACCTTCTAAAAGCAGCTATCAGCTTCAGCTAATATTATTTTTCTTTTTTTTAAAAAAAGCACAAGATTCTTCACAGACAACCCGCAGAAGATCTGAAGTGTGTTTGAACATTTCAAATGGATTTTAAGAGATGCTCTTTAGTGTAGAAATGGGATAGGATGGACTTAATTATGAATTAATTACCAAATGATATAACCCAGAAATAGAAGGATCTATTATTCCCAAGAAATTACATACAGTCTAATATGTGAACATAAGAACTACGGCTCAGGGATGAAGAACTGGACTATTACTATCTAATTCCCAGCAAAAAAAAAGACAGACATGTAAAATGAGCAACAACACATGGAACAAGGAACTAGCACAGCTGGAGAGCACTAGACAGATGAGTTCTATTCAGTCTTAACCTTCCCAGATGTTATTAATACAACGTCTTACCTTTGACCTCTCTGTTGTTGCTTTTTCCAAATGAAGAGGATCCTGGTTGCATGCAAGATCTACTTTTCAGTAAATTTATTTCTTTTTTTCCCTTCTAACAACCAACTTGTTGTTACCGTAATACCTCAGATAACAAATGCATCGGATAATGCTAGAATCGGATAACGATGCAAAATTTCTTTTAAAAGTTTGCATTAAATAACGATCTGTTAGCGTTATCCGATACAGTCGTTCGTAGCAGCAGGGTGGCTGGAAAGCTGAACGGGAGTTTCCTGTTTGGGTTCCCAGCCACCCCACAGCTGCAGAGGCAGGGATAGGGTGGATGGAAAGCTGATGGGGGCTCTCCCATTGGCTTCCCCAGCCATGCTGCAGCTCAGAGGCAGGGGTGGGGTGGCTAGAAAGCTGATGGGGGGCTCCCCCATTGGCTTCCCCAGCCACCTGCAGCTGTGGAGGCAGGGGTATGGTGGCTGGAAAGTTGATGGGGGGGCTCCCTCATCAGCATCTCCAGCCACCCTTCAGCTGCAGAGGCAGGGGCAGATGGCTAGGGAAGCGAGCAGGGACCTGATCCGCGCTGTTTCTGAAGTTCCCTGACCTCCCTGGCCGCCGCAGTAAGCCAAAATATTGGGATTTAAATCCCGACATTTTGGCTAACTGCAGTGGCCAGGGAGGTCAGGGAGTGGCGGGAACAGCATGGACCAGGTCCCCTGACCTCCCCAGAGGTGGCAGGGTTAGCAGGGAGCCCAAAATGGGTGAAAAAAACTTCCACTTTTTTCACCATTTTGGGCTCTCCGGCACCCCTGCCGGCTGTGGGAGGTCGGAGGACCTGATACGCAGCTGCGGAACCAAGTCTCAGCATTATCCAAGGTACTAGTGTATTTAAATTGCTATTCTCAAGGTTTCCTCCTTTTCTTTAAAGTTTTGTCATCCTTCTTCTTTGTTAGAGAGGCAGGCATACAAACAATCTTCCTTGTTATGGTTCGCACTATTCCTGTACCCTTGGAAGCCAACTTTAGGATTTTCATAATAAATTAGAGGTCATTCCTCCTATTTTATCCCTGAATGGATTTATTTCAACCAAAAAGTGGATGTTGATTCCCTATTCCTGCCCGCCCCCGCCCCCATCTTTTGGCCTAATTACAAATTTCCAGAGAAGTTATTCCCCTTCAGTAGTCACTAGCTCAACACTAATTTTACTAGCACAGTAATACCACAGATAACGTTTGCATCAGATAACATTAAAACCACATGATGTTAAGCAATCGGGGGGGGGGGGATTGCATCAAATAACGTTAAGTTCCTATGGGATGCATCGGATAACATTTGCTAAAGCCTGTGCCAGTTACAATGTATCTCTATGGAGTTTTAACGTTATCCGGTGCATCCCATAGGATTTTAACATGTATCGGATAACATTAAAAATCAGATAACACTAAGACTTGTGGAACCAAGTTTTAGCGTTATCCGAGGATTTACTATAGTATGAAAATGAAATATCCCTACACAGTACATGCAAAAAAGGCAGAAAATAATTCTGCAGTTGAACCTTGGTTAACAAATGGCTCAGTTAACATAAAAATCACATAACAAAAGGAAATCCATAGAAAATAGTGGCTCAGTTTACAGAATTTTTTTCAGATGGTTTAATTAGTTTTCAATGCATTCCTATGGGAAACCACATTTCAGTTAAGGTATTTTGGTTTTCAATGCATTTCTATGGGAAATTCCATTTAATGCATTCCTATGGGAAATTCAGTTGAAGTAATATTCGCTGTAAGAAACATCCAGGAGAATGTATTAATTACATTAACTGAGGTTCCACTATATTTGGTTTTTCAGAGAAAAAGTGTCTGTCTTTTCTATTCTTTCTCAAGCCCTTTAGAACATTGAACCACTTGTGAACGTTGTCATAGATAACTTTGAAGGAACAATTTCAATTCCCTCCACCTTGCTACAATCTGAAAATAATAGTATTTCCAACCTTCATGCAGGTTGTGCGCTACGGCCATCAGGTTAGTGACATTTTTACTGTGGATGGTTAGATACATAATTAATTCTGACACAAGCATTGAGGTTCCACATCAATTATGTAGATGAAGTTGGAAGAATATATAAAAGATGTATTATCCATGTGCCCTAAGGATCCAAAGTTCTGCAGAAATATACAAAGGCACAAAATCCTCCAAGACAAACTAAAAGGAACAAATAGACAGGATAAGCGATGTTTTTCTAAAGAATAAACCCATTAAGTATCCATTTAACACAGACTATGTAACGCTAATTATTTTTATACCGACTCAGCCGCCTACACATAGTTCGGTTTGGCCTGCATGATTATATGAGAGTGGAAACATGCCGCCAATAACAAAAAGAATAGATTGTAAAGAAACTAGTATAATACTGATAATCACTGTTGCTAGCTGTGGTGTTAAATTAAACTCTGACAAAAATGTCGTATTTTGAATGTTAGCAAGGACAGTGACTTGTAATAATAATAATTCAGATTGACAGTGAACAATGAGGAAAAGCAATCTGGTTATGCAAGACTTACATTTGCACAATAACAACCCTTATGAAAGCAATCTTTTCAAAGGTACATGGGTGCTAACAAACCACAACTTTAAACTATGTGTTTTCCCTCCTATTATTAAATCCAGCCTCTGGGTCTCTAATTACAAATGAGAGATCTTGGTAGCTTCCATTTGACAATAAGCAGTCATTAAAAAGTCAATTATTCTGTTCTCTGCATTTCAGTACAATTCCATTTACACTGAATGCTATTCAGACACAGAAAACCTAAGGTCATTTTTTTTAAAGTAGAAAATAAAACGAGGAGAAACATAGAAGAGAGAAAACAGCTTAGGAAGAAAACAGGAAAAGAAAAGGGGAAAGGGAAAAATCTAGAAAGAGAACAAGAAAAGTAAAACCATCCATACTGTAATGGATTGGAATGGGAAAAGTAAATTTGATCCACAAAAGTTTACATTAAAATATAGCAGTTAGTCTTTAAGGTGTAACAACATTTTGGTCTTGTTTCTTGTCTGATATGTCTGCACAGACTAACACGGTTACCTCAAAACGCATCATATTGATGTTGTTTCTGTTACTTATTGACGTGACAGCTTGTTTATATGTGACATTCCATTATTTGTCCCCTGTAATTATCTACCATCTTTTTTTGTGTGCACCCTCTTATAGATGCTTGAGTAGATTGTAACTAATTCCTCATATGATTGCCATCTTCAGTCGTCTAAACAGCTTGCAAGCTTATTTTTGGCACTCTAGATGAGTGTAGAACTCAAACCAACAGATTCAAATTCCACAAAAGAAAATTCTGACTAAATATTAAAAAGATTTTCAAAAAAGCAACAAAAGTTGAATGGCAATCTGTGAGGAATGCCTTTACTAGGATTTGTCTGCATTGGTTAATGTTTCACTTAAATGACCCTATATGTGCTGACCTACCACAGCGGGCAGGGTTGATGCACAGCAGAGCTACACAGAGAGTCCTGGCAACAGTCTATCCAAGGAGAATCTGAATATCAAAGTCCAAAGAGAAAGGCAAGGTCTGGTTACTGGTAGTTCAAAATGAGTGTCTAGTCCAAAGGATGTCCAAGGTGTCGTCCTAGTTGTTGTCCTGGGTGTCATCATAGAAGTCAGGGTCATGGCAGTCAATCTGAAGTCAAGCAGGGTGTCAGCCTTTGTACAGAGAAATTGTACCAACATTTGACAGGTGGAACATGCTTGTTTAAAAGCCTCCCAGCTAATGGGTATCAGCTGGGAGCCTTCTCTGATAACAAGCTCTAGCTTTCTTATATCTCAGCTGCAGATCCTTTCGGCACTATTCCCTGGCTAAGGGCTGATTACTGTCAGAGTCAGACCTCTGGTCTGGCAGGTTATCTGTCTGGGGAGTCAGAGTTGAGCAAGAAGCAGACTGAGGTTCCTGTTTCAAGACATTTTCATGTTTAGGTGCAGGCTGGGGCTCAGGTTCAGATGCAGGCTGGGGAGGCAGAACTGGGCTGGGCATAGGAAGTGCCTCCTGATCCAGGTCATCTTTGGCATCTGATGAGGGCTGGATCACAACACTATGTTTCAATAAGTCCATAAGTGAAGGAAGGCATCTACCTATAAAAAGCAGCACAGAGGTAGGATATGCCTTTTTAAAAAGTTTACCTAGTTCCATTGCAAGGATATGCTTTCACCTGCCATTAGTGACAGGGTTTCCTTCAAAACCAGCAGAATGTTTTCTGTTAGTCTGTTGAAGGCTGGCAGTTTAACCAGAATGCTATTCTCAATAAGCATGACACATTTAAGTTCTCCTCAGGCAAATGGCGAGCTGTTGTCATTAAGTATTATAAAAATGCCACATAAAGCGGGCTCTTGGCAGATTTAGATGTGTAATGAAGATTTTCTTCAATTTTTCACAGCATATTAGCAGTTTTCTGGCAGCACATTATTGGATTCCAGCATACAGTTTGTGAAGGTCTATTATTGGGCTCAAGGTTGACTCAGCTTTCCATCCTTCTGAGGTTGGTAGGGGGCAAAATGCTAATAAACTTGTGAACCATCCAGAGAGTGCACTAAGCACTATGGGGCAGTATATAAATGTGATTGCTATGCTTTGCTTGGCCCTGTTTTCTGACTTGTAGCAGCATAATATAGAAAAAGGCTGACATTTGAAAAGATAGCCAAGTGCTTCGCGTACCCAGGTAGCATTTTCCAACATGAAACAGACAGATGGCACTATGAAAATTGCCCCAGCATTGTACTGCAAGTGCGAAATAACTAGATTCCAGTGTCATATTCGAGAAAAATGCATCCTCCCCGCCCACTCACAAATACTGGCTCAAGCAAAGATAGAAATTCAAATATGGAAGAATCTTTGTCCTATATTGCCAGAACTCAACAGAAACACTATTTTAAAAAAAAAACCTACCCACTGGTCAATATTTAGAAAGTTTCAAGGTTATGGCTTCTTCCTGCAGTTTTGTTTTTTTCTAAGATAACTAGTGGAAATATACGCAGGCAAGGCAAATAAAGAAGAATTCTTTTAAAATCTGAATTGTGGGAAAGTACAAAATGAAAGGGGAATGTCAAGATGTAATGTTTACTCAAACTAGCAGTGACCTTAGGTTGAAGGCTACTTCTGGAAGCTTCAAAGAAAAAGATCATCTGAGAATTGCATACCTGCCAAAAAAATTTGGAAAAAATCCAAGGGATAGATTTTAACACTATCCTTAAGCTTTAAGATCTCATTGTCATCATCTTTTCAGATACAATTAAATTAATGACAGGGGGGAATGCTGCACATATTTTAATGTTTATTTATTTACTTTACTGGTTCTAACTGAATAGAAAGAGTAGTCCTCTTCTCACCATTCCATCTGTGCTTTCTATTTATGCACATAAAAAGGAATAGAAGTGCAACCACTAGTCCTTCCTGAAGCCTCCATGGATTCCACCAAGCTGCCCCCTGACAGCCACATGTGTAATGGAAGATAAGTATGGGAACCACCACCCTTGGACTTGCCTGCGGCTGGAGTGGAGAGGCCACTGTACTATTGTATTGTTGCATTGTTTTATATTATGATATGTGCTTTTGCAGGATGAATATGGTATAATTATTGTCTATGTTGTATATTGTATTATTGTGTTTACTGCAGAATATTGTGTGAGCCACCCTGAGTCAGGTTTCCTGATTGGGTGGCATACAAGTATGAGAATTAAATTAAAATTAAAACTGTGTCTGTAGGATCTGTATGCATGGGACAGATCACTGGTACACTTTTGAGCTGGTACATCTGTTTAGGCTAAACAAAGAGATGTAAAAATGTGAGCAAGCTTGATTGATACAACCTTTATGCAATCAGGCAGACTCCCAGGTCCTTGAGTTGAAAAAATTATAGTGTAAAGCAACTTCTCTATATGGCATTCTCAAGTAAATAACTTACAGAAATGGAGCCATGCACCTGCTAGTAATCCAGCCTCAAGATCAGAGGCATGCCTATTGTTTTAACTAGGCTGAGTTGAGATTAGAGTTGAAACCTTAGTTTAAAAACCTGTATTTTATGCCTCATGTCCTCTTTTCATCACATCATCTTTCCCCTCTTAGATGTTTATCTTTGATTCATCTATTTCTCTCCTCCCATCTCACATACCCATTTTAATTAGATTCTTCCTAAGAGTCACAGCTTAACCAAGATTTCTATTAAGAAGGAAAATGGATCAACAGGCAGGTTTTATTTGACCTTAACTTTCTGAGTTCTGTTATATAATTCAATTACTGTCCATCTGTTCATGTTCTTGTGGTGATGTTCTGAAACATAAAATAACTGGGAAATAGGAGACTGAAACAAAAAAGCAATAGAAATTAAATGTAACATATTTATTTATTCAATTTGTATAGCCACTTCAATCGGTGTGCGACTTTGGACAGTGTACATAAAATCCCCAATGTTTAAAATTAAATTCCTAAAAACACTGAAACATATGTGAAGTGAATTTGGGAGAAGGGGAAATATAGAAATAGTCTACCTTTATCAATGCACTTATAAATAAAAAAATTAATGGATTCCTCTAATGAAACCAATAAATCAAGATGCCTTTTCACTGTTAGCGAAAGACCTGTAGCATAGTTCTTTCCTTTACTCATGTACTTTCACTTTGAATTGATTTTTCTCCATAGTATACCATAGTATAAATAATCTTGGCCTTCCTCTTGAGCAGCATATTCTTATATGTAATAATCTTTTTCTAATTTCTTCACAGCACCTCTTCTAAGTTCGTCTTCTGATTTCTTGGCTGCAGTCTCCATTTGGATTGACAACTGAACCAAGGTATAGAAAATCCTCGTGTAAATTCTTCTGCTGAAATTATTTTTGTTTTCCAGGTGTCCGTCTGCAATTCTAGCTTTGTATTTTGTTCTTTAACCTCATCAGTAGCTATTTCAGGTCAGTGAGATAAATTCTTTGAACCAGTGGGTCTTAGGAAGAGAGGAAAAATGCTTTATCCTAGCCCAATGATGGTGAACCTTGGCACTCCAGGTGTTCTTGGACTTCAATTGCCAGAAGCCCAAGTCAGCACTCCTGCTGATCAGGGCTTCTGGGAATTGAAGTTCGCCATCACTGTACTAGCCAAGATTTTTTTTCATAGTTGTGCCTTTGCAATGGGAGTGACATCACCACCAGCAGCATATTGCTACCAATTAAAGAGTCCCTTGTTTGATTCTAATGCACATATAGCTTTATACCTTTGTCAACCTGGAATAAAAAAAGGAACTCCTTAACTGGCAGCAATCTCTTGTTGCCATTGACATGACTCTCTTGAACAGAGAAAGCTATGGAACAGGATGCTGGTCATTGTTGATACTGACTGGCAGCAGTTGTGAGAATTTCAGAGAGGATTCTTTCCTAGTCCTATCTGGAGACCCATCCAACTGTGTTTAGCTTCCAAAATCAGATGAAATGGTGTATATTCAAAGAGACAGTATGGGTGCGTAGACTTACATAAGCATTGACCTGAAATAGCTTGTTAATGCAATGGATCTGATCTAGGAGGAGCTCGTAATAGGATATAATCCTTGGACAATAGCAAATACATTGCAGTCTTTCAGATATTGCTAGAAGTCAATGCCAAGCATGTGTTACTACTGATTGTTCTGGCTAGAGTGATGAGAGTTGCAAACCAATAACAATAAAAGGACTCATTCCTTCTCTAGCAGAAAGTTTGCAACGCTATAAACTGATCTTCCCATCCCCCTCATAACCACTTGGTAAAATATTTGAGGTTCACCCAGTAACCACCAATCTCAAAAGCTAGACTGGGAACAATGTGAAATAAAAGAGTGGTCCTTGAATATTGGGAAGCAGTGCTTTCTGTTACCATAACACGTCCATCAATAGAAGTTGATGTTCCATATTGTCAGAATTACCAAGACATTTGTAAGCATTCCAAGCAATGAATAAATGCAAAATATAAATTTCTATATTGTTCTCAGCATAGGGTTCATTTTGGGTTAAACTAGATGTTAAACAGAATGTGTATTCTGCTGAAAATTCCTCCCCCCTTCCACAATGTGGTTTGCACAAAGAAACATGTGCTATGCTTGCCATAGCTGACAAGGGTTCTTTTAGAATGTGGTGACAATGAACACATCAATTAAGGGAAAGGCACAAAAATTATTAAAGAGACAGAAGACAGTAAAGCAAACACACAAGCAGTAGAAGAATAAAGTAGAAAGAAACTCACACCCTTTCTGCTTACCAGGAGCTCCTGAAAAATGGAGGTGGGCAGTCAATTGCTGTGCAGCATCTCTGCTGAGTCTGGTCTACAGTGAAGCTTAGCAAGAGACCAAAATCCTAGCCTTTATGTACCTTTTCTTACAATTTATCTGTTCATTACCACATCTCTTTGCCATCCAATTTCTTGGATGTTTTGATTTCACTAAATGGCAAAATGATAACAGAGTACCTGAGTAATGAGCAAACCAGACATCAAAGCATGACAGAGTCAGACAACAAAGCATAAGACATGTTAGGACTATCTGACCCTGGTACACCTTATCACTATTCAAACATCTGGGATAAACAACTTGGTCATTTGGCTGGATAGACTGGTTTCTGCCAGTTTCCAGGATTTGATGTTTCTCCTCTAAAACCTCTGGCCAGGTTATCCTGTTATAGTAATAGAGTAAACCATACTGCAAGCGACTCAACACCAATTGCCAGGCAGCAGTTAACTAACCTGATAACCTTTGAGTGCCAAAGTCCACTGGGAAGCGTGATGATCCCCAAATAGATTAAACCCCACTTGAATCCATCTTGATGGAGGGCAGCAGCTTCATCAATACTGACCTAGGGCTGATGAGGAATTTGTGTGCCAGAAAGGCTCAGGACTAGAAAGTGACTCGTGGAACTGGACCAATGGTATGGGTGTCATGCTGTGATATGGAAGGCAGATGAAAGGCCACAGCATTATATTCTCATGACAGTCTTCATGGCAGATTGCCATGATGATTGCCAGTATTCAGATTCAGATACAGCAGCAGAAGAACTTCTAATAACTTGAGATGCCTTGTGAGTGTCCAGAATTTTACAGCATTTTAACTATTAACATTTTAAGCCTCTTAAGACCCAGACACAGAGAAATACTGCTGCATAACACTCTAAAGCTATTCACCATCTTCCTCTAGACATGACAATGCCTCAGTGATCAGATATGCAAAATGAACTGTTTATTTTCCAGTACCCAATCGCAAAAGAAACCATGCTGAAAGCAGAAACTGTAGATGATGAGAACTGCATGTTGTGACATGCAGAACACACTTCACCCAGTTAGGGAAGCACTACTTCAAAATATATGGCAAAATATCATATAATTTTACTCTAAGGAATTGTGCACCAGACAAAAATACTTAAACAGGCATGGCAGTGTAGAATGTTTTACTCTTCCAAGCACCAACATCTCTGGTATTTTGCAATTGTTACATAAACCTCTTGCTAACTCATATTCCCATGACTTATAGCTTTTCCAGATGTTCACATTTAAAAGCTGCCCAGGAGCTGAGGGGGGCAGGGAAAAACAAAAATTTTGAGTGGAGAACAGTCGACCATTCATCATTCTTAGCCCATAAATTTGCAAGATTATGTCATTATTCACAGCACTTCAAGAGAAAAACAACCTTCCTTGGTGCTGTTTTTCTTCCTGCCAGATTTCCTCTTCTACTGGAGACTGAGAGAAAGAACACAGAAACAATTTTTAAAAAACATTCTGGGAAGGCTTATGCTTACAAGGGAAGACTGGGTACCTTCAGTCCTTCCATAGCCCTTTCAAGAAACTATTAGTGTGGATCTCAGCACACTGTGACCCATTAAAAGCTTTGGATGCTTAGACAACAATATTTTCCTAATAAGCTACCTATTCAGGCAATATGGTTTTGAGTAATCAGGACATACATGAGGAAGGGGAAAGTACTAGATACCTCTTTTCTACTAGTAGTCCCACTGTCCTTCAGGTGCAGAAGTTGATTTTGCAAAGATACAAACTTCCTCTATCCTTAGAGCCTCTATAACAGGGGTCCCCAACTTTTTAAGCCAGGGGGCAGTCCACACTCCCTCAGACTGTTGAGGGGCCGGACTGGTGGGAAAGCCATGCTCGCCCAGAGTGGCAGCTGCTTCTGCCATCACCATATCAATCCTTGTCCCCTCCACTTGGCTTGGCATATCCGTAATGGTGCTCCGTAGCAGGGCAGATGTTGTAAGCCTTACAACATCTGCCCTGCTATGCACTGCTGGCAGGGATATCCCAAGCCAAGTGGAGGGGACAAGGGTTGAGACAGTGGTGGTGGAAGCAGCAGCCGAAGTGTGGGGGTGGGCTGGATGATTTCTCTAGAGAACCAACCACATCTCTCTCTTTCCCCTTCCCTGTAGTTTAAATATAGGGAGGGAAAGAGAAAAGGAGTCTCTGCGACTGCAGTAGGGTCGGGGGAAAGGCGGGTGCTTTTCCCCGACCCTACTGCAGTCGCAGAGACCGCTGCGCGTAGGGGGTGGATTGGGTTGTTCTACCCAAACCACCCCACACCCGCAGACCATTGCATCGGATAACGCTAAGAATCATTATCCAGAATCGTTATCCGATGCAAGTTTTTTCCAAAAAACCTGCATTGTTATCAGATTCTAGCGTTATCCGATGCAATCGTTATCCGGGGTATTATTGTACTTTAAATTTGCCTAATTGTTCTATGATTCAGTTTTCTCTTATTTTTTCCAATATTAATTCATTCTGTTTTAATTTTTCCAATTGTCTTTAAGTCAACAGAAATAAACCAAGTTTTCTTTTTTAATTTCTTCTGCTTTTTCATCTGCTGGACAGGAAAAGGGAAAGGAAAGAAAAAATAAGATAAAACTCTAGGTGATGTGAAGAAACAGCAAACTCTTTCCATTCTTTTAAAAAAGAACTGTATCCATTACCTTTCTAAAGTTCCCCACTCACTCCTTTCCCTGTCCTTCCTTAGGAAGCCTCATTACTCACTAGTGAGTTTGGAGCCTTCTTCCTAAAGAGCTGGTGGCGCGCGGGGGGGGGGGGAGGCAGGTGGGAAACACAGCTTCCAATTCTGCAACCTGTTTCCACCTTGACTAGGTCTCATTTTGCTCTTCCTGCACCCAAAGGCTATTCAAAACTCTGAGGCTCAGTGTTGTTGTTTTATTTGTTCAATCAAGGACCCAGGCTTTCCAGTTGCAAGAATGGCATTTTTCCTGGATATTCAAAAATGCACAAATATGGGCACAGCCTAAATAGGAGTCATTCCAAAATGACAGGGTCTTGATCTGTAGGTCCTTAGCTGGATATAGATCAAACTGGGTACAGGGAACAATGCACAAGTTTAATAAGCACATTAGTACAAAAACACGGAAAAAATATTTTGAAATAGATGAGAAGGTATTGTAGGAGGAATGGGTAGTATCTACTTTGGATTTTATTTGGTATGCTCATAGAGACTACAGTTAAAATATGAAATTACTTTTTGTACCTCTGTCTCCCTGTAAATCCCTGAGCTTATGTGCAAGCAAGAAAACATGTTTTTAGTATTCTGAGATATGCGTTTGTGAACAGATGTTTGAGTTACCTTCCTGCAGCAATAATTGCAAGGTGGCGGTTAGGGAATTGGACAATATGGACTAAATGACATGCATGTTGTCAGTGTATGTTTTCTATGCTAATTGTCTGCTTAGCGTTTGATAATTTCCAAATAAGATGCTACTGTAATCTCTTGATATTCTGTAAGAATATTCCCAAATGTTTCACATAACTCCATTGCAAAGGCATGGCATACTCAACCCAGATAATCTTAAATGTATGCCTCCACTCCAAAGTTTACTCTTCCCCCCCCCCCGGCCCGGAAAACTGCTTGAAATAGAAAAATTCCAAGATGACCCTGCTGTGTACAAGTTTTGGACAGTAATTCATTACTGTCTCCTGGATCCTGCAAATGGAGCCCTTCAATTGCCTAGTTCTGCTCTTGCCGCTTTTGTTACTTGAGTCCACAAAAAAAAGCATACGCTTTTACCAGGATTCACATCCAATGTGTTATATCCCTAAACAGCTTTACTGTTAAGTGTGTTGATTTGGGAAGTTAGCTGGCTTCCAGCAGAGGAAGCTGGGAGGAGAGAATACAGTAGCTGGTATGTCTTCATCAAAACAAAGGACACATTTCCAGTTGAATTGAAATTAAACAAGGGAGGGGCTCACCATTTCTCTTTTCCTCTGCATCCACAACCATTCCCCCCCATCTAGCTTGATAATTTTAAGAGGCTCCAGGCTGCTAGCTGGATAGATCAGTGGGTTAGTTACCTGGCTATGGAGCCAGTGGTTGGGAGTTCAATTATCCCTTGTGTTTTATGGGAGAACTACTGGGCCGTGTAGCCATAGGTAAAGCTGTGAAGTCTCACAGCCTCTTCAGTGAAAGGAAATTGTAAACTATTTCTGAGTACTGTATTTGATGGCTAGAATATTTTAGAAAAGGTCAACATAAATTAGAATCAACTTAATGTCATGCAATAATAAGGATGTCTGGGTGAAAAATAATTTCTGTGTAGCAGGGAATGTGAACAACAGTCCTCTGCAGTGTATATAGGAGTGCAGGACTGATGATAGTAGTCCTGAGATGAGTCATGACTTATTAAAAATAAATGGTGTGAGAGCTTTTGGTTGCTATCCACATAAGGATGAGAGAGGGGAGAACTCAGTTTAGGAACTACAGTGGCTTAGTGGTTAAGATGCTGAACTTGATGACTGGAAGGTTGACAGGTCAACAGTTCAAGACCTGAGTACTGCATGATGGAGAGAACCCCTGTCTCTGTCCCAGCTCCTGCCAACCTAACAGTTCAAAAGCAAGAAATTGTAAGTAGATAAATAGGTACCACCTTGGTGGGAAGGTAAACAGAATTCTGTGCACTCCAGTGTTTAGTCACGCCTGCCACATGTCCATGGAAACATCTGCAGACACAGACAGCACTGCTCTTTGGCTATAAAGAGAGATAAGCACGAACCCTAAGGTCAGAAATGACTGGCTTTTGAGTGAGGGCAACCTTTACCTTACATTAGCTATCTATTCATATACAAAGGCTGACATCTGCTCAGTCTTTACATGGAGCTGTGGCAATCTGACAAGGTGCTGGTCATGTGCCTCACCACTTGACTATCATCTCATCAGAGTGCTGTGGCAGCTTCCAGAGTTGGAACTCTGTGTGCATAAATAATGAACAGGATATCAGCCAGAGAGTTTCAACCTGGCGACATGAATGCATCATAGTTTTAGTGTTCTTTGAGGCAAGTGTTGGCATTTGCACAGAATAAGCACCCATCCTCTTTCCATTCTCAACCACTGCACACAATTTTTATTTAAGATTTTTATAGCTCACCGTTTTGTCACACATAGCAGACACTATGTCCAAGTGGCAGTAGTGATGATAAAGAGGAACAGCAGTAACAGCAACAGCTAATAATTGCTGGAAGAAGGTAGACTCCGTGAAAGAAAGGATTCCATAGACGATTTATGTTGTGCTTCCAATGTATGTTAGCATCTGTGATCTTTCCTTGCCATTCTCCATTCATTGCTAAGTTATAGTTGGCCACTTTAGCCAAACATAAATACCTTCACACTTTCTTCTACCTGGGTTAGGTTGCCATTAAAAACTACCTCCTAAGACTAAATTGTGTGTCATGTTTGGCTACTCAGCCTTATTAAACTATTTTCAATTACCAAAGAGCTATCACAAAAAGAAATTAGAATTGTTTCATTATTTACAACCCTATGATGTCATATAGTTACAGCTTACTTCTCACCAATGTCTAGTTCTAGCACATAAACATTACAAGACAGGTCATACTGTACTCAATATAGTCAACGCTAGACCTAGGCAGCAAAACAAGTTGGGCAAAGTGCAATTCTCTAGATCCATGGTTCCCATCTGTGGTTCCTACCGGGGGGCGGGGTTGATTTTTAAGGGCGGCAATTCAAGAATGAGTTATTAACAGTGACTGGCCTTTTAGGCCAGAGATCACTTTTTAAATAATAAGAATTATATGTCACAGGGGGGAGGGGGATGAGATCAGGATTTTAAAGATGCTTAGGTGGAACATGGCCAAAAAGAGGTTGGGAACCACTGCTCTAGATGCTGTTGAACTGCAACTCCCATAAACCCTAATCAGCATAGTAAAGAATTTTGCCCACTACTGTATTCAACACTTAAATAAATGTTTCTTTCATTCATACACACACAGTAAGCAAACTCCTGTTGGCATAAAGTTACGCCAGCAATATTGTTTTTACAACAACATTATATAAAATGTTGGGCTGTACATGGACTGCAGTGGCTCAAGTCACTAAGACACTAACTGGGAAGTGGAAGGTCAGCAGTTCGATTCCCGAGTACTGCAGGACGGAATAAGCTCCCGTCTCTGTCCCAGCTCTGGCCAACCTAGCAGTTTGAAAGCAAGAAATTGCAAGTAGATAAATAGGGACCACTTCGGTGGGAAGGAAACAGCATTCCATGCACTCCGGTGTCTAGTCATGCCTGCCACATGACCATGGAAACGTCTGCAGAAGCAGACAGCACTGGCTCTTCGGCTTAGAAACAGAGATGAGCACTGACCCCTAGAGTCGGATACGACTGGCTTTCGAGCAAGGGAAACCTTTACATGTTTCTCAAATGACAGACAGGTGTTGGTCAGCAGCAGTCACCAAGTTGTATCCCATAGGAGTAAAAAGACCCCTTGGCTTCCCCACCCACCAAAAGATGGGAAGACTCAGTCGTGAAAGGTTTTGGTCAAACCTGTAGAAGAAGAGCACAACAGAAAAAGGAATGGAAAGTGAGTTGTAACCAGCAGGAATTCATCCCCTGATAGTCTGGTCAATTGAGGAATGGAGGAATGATGTAAAACCAATGGCGGGTATGCCTGATCTCTTAAAATGGCTTTTTGGTATATTTTGATCAGCTGGCAGGGGCTCTAGATTTTTTGGTAGCATTTCCCCTCACATTGATTTCTGGAATGTGTGATTGGAGATATTGGTCTAAAAGAGCCAATGGGGGGGGGGGGCAGGGGAAGATAAGTGATAAGTGAAGATGGTAGAGAGAAGGCACATCTGAAATGCTAGGACATCTGTTCTATATACAGTGGTACTCCACATAACATGTGCACTGCACAACGTTAAAACCGCACAATGTCAAGAAATCTGAGAGAAAACTTGTGAGCAGATACATCGCAGTTTTCCTCAGATTTCTTTGCATCTGGGCAGATTGCTTTACCGGTGGGAAGTGAGAGCAGCTGGCGCTGCAGACCCCACCGCCGCCAGACTCCTTCCCTGGCCCATCTGTCTGAATAGGACAGGGAGGGAGTCCAGTGGTAGCAGCAGCAGGAGTGGTGGTGATTTTGAGGCCGCCAATACTGCAGCAGCAGCAGCTGTTCCCACTTTCCACCAGCCTGACAGTCCAGGGAGGGAGTCCATCAGCGGTGGCAGCGGCAATTTTGAGGCTGCCAACACCACCACCACTGGAAGCTGGGGTTCGGAGCCTCTGAGCCAAGCTTCCTACAGAAGGAGGGGGTGAGCAGATTGCCTCTATCCTTCCAAAGGAAGCCAGGTTTGGGAGCTTCTGAGCCCGGCTTCCTACAGAAGGAGAGGGCAAGCAGATTACCTCCCTCCTTCCAAAGCAAGATGGGGCAGGGAAGGAGTTCATCATTTTTGGGGTCCGCAGCAGCAGCTGCTCCCACTTCCCACTGGCTGAACGGGCCAGGGAGGGAGTCCGGCAGCGGCATTGGCGGTAGCAATTTTGAGGCCATGAACGATTTACAGATAAACCTAAACATAAACTAAACCTAGAATAAATATAACAAAAAATCTGCCCCTCATATATATACTACCCCTCCAAAAGGACTTCCTTGTATGCACACATCCTTTGGAGTCTCGTGTATGGATCTATTTCAGTTCAGCACCAATTTGAGCCTTACCATTTAGCCTAGAGCAGGGATCTGCAAACTTGGCTCTCCAGATGTTCTTGGACTTCAATTCCCAGAAGTCCTGATCAGCAAGCATACTGACTTGGGCTTCTGGTAATTGAAGTCCAAGAACACCTGGAGAGCCAAGTTTGCAGATCCCTGGCCTAGAGCATGTGTTTTACAATGAAAGAAGGATAAAGTGCAATCTAATGCCTGAAGAGCACAAAGCAAATTCACATGAATTGTAATTTTAACCCAAAAGAAAATTTCAAGTGGTTGGGGTTTTTTTCTTTTTAAAACATAGGCAATTAGCTATGTAAGGCTCAACATGAGCCAACAAGAGAAAAGGCATTCCACATTTGCAAATAAGCTAGGAAATGAATTTAATCTCCAGTCATAGTTAGGAAGTGCAGGGTTCATATGGAGAAAACAAGATTGCTTAATGATGAAGAATCTGCAGCACTAGAATCCAACACATAGTTGGACAGGTTGAAACATTGGCACTGCTGAAAGAAGGTTTGTTTAAAAACCAGCGGACCAAGTGCAGGGTGATGGAAATTAAGTTCTCTAGGGATGGCTGACACATTTTGGCAGCCTGGGCAACCGGCCAGTTTTTGAGCGTTTTTCCAGACGTGCCAGACTGAATGTTTCTTATGTTTGTCCAAGAGAGCGAAGGAACAGCCCTGCATATCTTCTGGCCTCCTTTCTTCATAATAATGTCACCTGCGGAATGAATATTTCTATGGAGAACTTAAGTAAAAATTATACATTCCCTATTAGACAGGTCTGTGGAGTGGTTCTTTTTTTTTTTTTTTTTTTTGTGGCGGCGGGGTGAAGGGAAAAGGTCAGCATAGTCAGGAAAGAGACAAATACTCACAGACTCAGATTTAATAAAATGCATTGCATTTGATAGAATTTAACATGGTGTCTGGCCAAGTATCATCTCACCTCATGGAAAGTTTGCTTTTTCAATTCTTTTCCTGTTCTTTTTGGGACAGGCATTATGTTCTAAGCACTATGGCTTAATGGTTAAGATGCTGAACTTGAAGACTGGAAAGTCGGCAGGTCAGCAGTTCGAGTCCCAAGTACTGAATGACAGAGTGAGCTCCAGTCTCTGTGCCAGCTCCTGCCAACCTAGCAATTGGAAAGCAAAAAATTGCAAGGAGATAATAGGTACTCCTTCAGTGGGAAAATAACAGCATTTTGTGTGCTCCAGTGTGTAGTCATGCCTGCCACATGACCATGTAAATGTCTGCAGATGCATGCAGTGTTGGATCTTTCACTGTAAATGGAGATGAGCATTGTACCCTAAAGTCGGATACAACTGGCTTTTAAGAAAGGGCAACCTTTACCTATTGGTGTTATAAAATTTGTAATCCAAAAAGTAATGTTTCTCTGAGTAGTACCACCACTGTGCTCCATAGAAGTTACTTGGCCACTTCCCCCCCCCCCCCCTCCATCCTCCTGACAAACTGGCCCAGTGGGTCGCAGTGCTTCTGAATGAGAGACGGTTTGGAAAATATGTCTAATCTAATATCTCATGGGATTGGTATCGGGGTATATACTTGCTAATTGAAAGTGGGGTAATTAATAAGATTTGAATTGTTTGTAAGTTCCCTTCAAACTTCCCCTCATGCTCAGCATGTTTCCTAGCCTAAAAAATTACTCAGGCCAAAAGCTTGAGGTAAAAGATTAAAATATATATGCTCACTAGATGCTCAGAAATCTTAACAGGTTGCTTTCAGGATTTTTTGTGGGGTTTTTTAAGAAGAGGATGAAGATTTAGATTAGCCATAAGGGGGAAAATGAAGAATGCTTTCCTCCATTACAGCCCTGTGGCTGAAAAAAAAAATACAGGGAAAGTTAAAAATGACTGCATCTCCCTCAAGAACAAATGTCCAACATCTCCTAACAAACAGGAGATGAGAGATTTGGGTTAGGCAAACAAATTTCAGGTGGGAAGGCAGAAAACATATTCTGATTGGTTAGTAAAAACATGGCAGCAACTTACTGTATTCCAAAACCTCTGTTCTACCAAGGATTATGTGTTAACCCCTTGCATGCTGAATTGCCATATTCCATCAGTTGAGGCAAGTTTACAGTAGGCAGGCCACTGACTACAAGCTCTTCAAGGTTGGGACCTCTATTGGGAATGGTGAACGCCCTTAGCAACACCACATCCAATAGCACCCTAGTATCTACCACTTATCTTAGCTTCTTCTATCAGAGTTCCTACCTGAAAGGCATAAAAATAGGCTCAAGAAAACTTGTCACATAATAATCAGTTTGATGTGAAGGCTATATGCAACCTTCTCCATAAGCAGGCCAAAGTTTTTAGCATTAGCTGCCTTCACATAAACCTCTGCTCATAGCAAAATCAGAACACCATCAGAACTTCAGTGCTCTCATGATGAATGCCCAATAAACAAAATGAGAATTATTTCCTTGTGTATGTCTGTATACATAGAAAACTCCTACACTTGAGGAGACATCATGCCTAATTCTGGAACTACAATCTGATTAATTTATCTATTCATTATAGCCTGCTCTTCCTCTAGTGAATTGAAGGTAATGTACATGGCTTTTTTGCTCCCTATTTTATTTTCCCAATAACCTTGCAAAGCACATCAGGCTTACTGAGAGTGAAAGACTGGTCAATATTTCATGTGAGTTTTCTAGAATGGAAGAGAATAGAGCCTAGATTTCCCACGTCTAAGTCCAACAGCCTGACTATTAATTCACAGTGCTGTTGAGCTCAGGAGTGCCTGATAGATGTTCTCTCAAAGGATGGGGAAGCAGCGTATAGGTCTGGCAGTGGATGAGGTAGTCCTTAGGAACACATCACACAATTTGGTATTTTATACTATCACCAGGAATATTTGACAGTGGCACGGAGACTTACCCCATGATTGAACACCAATCAGGATAAACCAGCATACAAGAAGAACTGACAGCATAGAGGCAAAGCAAATTTCATGCAGTCTTCTTCTGACAGCTATCTCAGAAGCAGACTAGCCAAGTGTCTAACACAAAAGAAAGTGTCTAAAGAAAAAGGAAAAATGTTGAGCTGCAGATATATCAACAAAACTGAAAGGAAATCAAGATTAAAGCATGTCTCACTACATAGTTCAGCTGCATAGCTGACCTCACCAGTGTACGTAGGCTATTCTATATGGCAATGCTGTTTTAACAGTGGGGATCCTTGCTCTTGTAAGCTGTGTGCACACATCACCCCCTCAGCTGTCTTGAGACTGGACAACAGACAGTCTACGTTGATGAACATCTCAGCCATTGGTTTGGAGCCTGAATGGGTGGGTAGGTGTAATCCACTTTGAGCTGTTTTATTTCTATTTTATTATGCAAACATGGTGCATTAGATTACAGCACCTGGCCAGAGTTTAATTTCCCACTATGTCTCAAAGGAAAGTGACCAATTAAAATCAGTTACCTTGTGACTGCTAGGATTACAACTTTCCTCTGTGGCTTTGGCCAAACTGTACAATCCTGGAATGTCACAATTAGGATTACTTAGTAAATTGGTGGTGGTGGTGGTGGTGGTAGTAGTAGTGGTGGTGGTGGTGGTGGTGGTGGTGGTGGTGGTGGTGGTGGTGGTGGTAGTAATAGTAGTAGTAGTAGTAGTGGTGGTGGTGGTGGTGGTGGTGGTGGTGGTGGTGGTAGTGGTAGTAGTAGTAGTAGTAGTAGTAGTAGTAGTAGTAGTAGTAGTAGTAGTAAATAAAAATCTATCATTAGATTCACAAAGACTGGTATAAAATTAACAGTTCAAGACCTAACCAAGGACCTAAGAGCTGTTAAAGGTTACGTCTAAGTATATAGGCCAGTTATGGCGAAACCTGCCACTCCAGCTGTTCCTGGACTTCAATTTCCAGAAGCACTGATCATTGGATATGCTGACTTGGGCTTCTGGTAATTGAAGTCCAGGAACAGCTGGAGTGCCAAGGTTAGCCACTGTTGATTTAGACAGTTCCTAGTAAAGTTATTTTTTTAGAGTTAGGAAATTCAAGTACAATAAATCCAAAATTTCCAAATATCTAGAAAGACTTTTAGCTCCAAAAGTTCTGATTGCTCTGGGTACAACAACATATTTCTTCCTCCATAACTGCTCAGCTTCAACTTCATCATTATTCTAAACTGGTAATTAAAGATTCTAGAGATAATCCAGTTGCTGGAATTAGTACAGTGAGAAGGATGACCTGAGATTGTTTCTATATTCTTTTCATGTCTTCTCTTAATGTTTAGTACTTTGCAGTTTCTGTACTTCATGTGCTTTTTAGGTTGCTTGATGGAACTCCAATCCATATGTTAGTGTGGGCAGGTGAGGATGCCTCCACCTTCCCCTCCTCCCCCCCGGACGCAACAGGAGCCCGGCCGAAGAAGCAGCCCCGGTCGTGCGGGCGTTTGCCCCGTCGCCTCGACCGTGCGGGCAATTCCATTGGGAATAGACTGCAACTTGGCAATAAGAAGGTGTTATAGTATCTCTGATGTATTTTTTAGGATGTCCTGATGTTTTGTAATTTGTAATTGTTACTGGAGATTGTTGGGATGTATTTGGATATGTTTTGTGATGCTATTCTTGCAATGTGATATTTGTAATTTGCTATGTGATATATGTAATTGTTTTTTATGCTATGGAATTTTGCTATGTAATTGTAACTGTTTCTTCTGTGAGCCGCCCAGAGTCGCTGTGCAAATGGGGCGGCATATAAGTCAAAATATACAATACAATACAATTTTGAACAGGAACATTTGTTTTCCTCTGTGGATTTCACAGTGCAAAATAGATTACCCATCTTCCATCTTCCCTCAACTATAGAACCCATGTGGCCTACTGATTAAAAAAAAGCTCTATTCATGACTTGAGTTCACTGCCATTGAGCGCAATGTCGACTAAGCCTTCCATCCTTCTGAGATTGGTCAAATGATGACCCAGCATGGGGTGAGGGAAATGGTAACTACTACTACTCTTCCTCTTTCTCCTCCTTCCATCCCCAGCTGACCACAAGCTGCTGGAGTGGCTGCCCTCAGCGACAGCATCTCCATGCACTACACTTGAGCTCCTCCGTAGTCCCCAGCAGCCCAAAGGCTTAGCCATCATCTTCTTCTCTCCCCTTTTCCTTTTTGTGAACTGCCCAGAGAGTGCTCCAAGCGCTATGGGCAGTATATAATTGCTATTGCTAACTATTTCCTGTTGTAAACAACTTGCCTCGTTTTTCCCCCTTGGTTTAAGCTGTTTTTCTAGCAAATACCGATCAGCATGGTTAATATACCAATGTCATTTTAAAAATCTTAATCAAAATACCAATTTTCAGCATAGCCTTTTCTCATTTACTTTCTCTCCCCTAGGAAGCAACAGATTGCTCTCAGCAATTTCTCTACCCATCCTTATTGAAAATGTTCTTCCCCAGAACTCTTATATAAGTAATTATGTTGACCCCGACAAAATCTGGCGTTGGTATAATCGCCAGGTGGCATCACAGAATACAGAACGAAAGCATACAGTACAAACAGTTCCAGCTTTGCATACCTCAAGGGTTGCATTCTATTCCATTCATCTACAGATGTAGCAATTAGAGTTGACAAGGAAGCCCTCTAAACAAATCTACCAATGTGAGAAATTTATGACAAAGGCTGGGAACATCATGAAGTATCTCACAGTCATCCCTATTTTCTTGGAGAGCTGCCAATTTCTCTAGCCAGCCTTTTTTCCAAAAGTAGTGCAAGACCTGCTTTTCAGAATTACCAGAATATCCAATTTCATGTTTTAATTGCTATTCTTGTTTACTGGCAGGCTTTTAAAAGTGTCACAAAGTAGAAGACTTCATCACAGCCCACATTTGCTTCGAAAACATCCACACACACACCCTAAAATGAATTTTAAGACAGAAAGACCCAAAACTAAACTAAACAAAAAAGAATCATCATAAAACAAGCTGTAAATATGACTAAATACTTTCAGAACAATTAGCTTGATTCCCAATGACTCATGACCATAAATTGTTAAATGGGATGATCATCAAGGAACAGTCAATTCTTCAGACAGCTTGTCTAATAACATTATTTCAGTTAATCTCCATATATGAAATTATGCTTTTAGTGTCATTTGTGCATTCACTTCATCCATTAAAGGAAGACATCCGCAGGATGCCTGCTATCATCATTGATCTGATGATGTCAGTGATGCAAATACAATCACATAATATCGACTAGCTGCATTGGATTGTTTTGCAAAGATGGCATTAATCTTGTTTTCATTTCTGTGCTCATCAAGTTTGACTTTAGAGTGCAAGGAATGTAAGCCTTTGTTTTAGTGATAACGTCTACTGCACATGAACAGACACCATTACACAACGATGAAAATATATTCTGACTGGGAATGTGAACAGATCTTGATATTGCTGAGATGAGAATGCTGGTCTCAACAAGAGAAGACAGTATCTCAGAGATTCTCCACCAGCACAAGACTGAAATGTCAATTGGTCAGCAAAATTCATTGCCCTTTCTGCATTATGCATAAAATATGCTTCATTGTAACCCTTCTGTCTTTGTAGAAAACTATGCATTTTTCCATCTGAAAAGTTAATCACAATGAAGAAAAACAGCTAAATTGTGTCCAAAAAGAAACAGCTGAGGGAAAATGGACAACCTATTTAGCATTGTGAAGACCATAGTAGAAGACAAGTATGCAATGAGCAGGAGGTTGAACTCAATGGCCTAAATGGCCTCTTCCAATTCAGTGATTCTAGGATTCTATGGAAGGAGCTGTTCTTTGCTGAATAGGGAACAAGTTGTTGAGATTATGTTAAATTATTGTTGTTTGTGTGTGTTTGCCAGATGTTGTTGGTTCACATCACTGTAGAGAGCACATTGCTAGAAATCGGTTTGTTCCATGGGGCAGACAGCCATGCCATTTTAATATAGGTGGAGAATCTGCACTATTCTGGATGCTATTGGACTTCTGTTTCCATTAACCCAAGAAGTGTGATGTGCCCCATTGCCAGGAATGATGGGAATTATAATCTATTAGTATCTGGAGGGGAGGTGCTGTATCTTAGCTCAGTGCAGTCCAGTGCATTCTGTCTATTTTGGCAATGTGTTCAGTTACTGGCAACAAAATCATACCCTTTATTTACAAATCTGTGGCCACAGGCTACAGATCTGCAATTTCAGGATGCACTTCTTTCATCATGCCTTGTGGATTTCCATAGATTTCATGCCAGGCATGAAGCTGGCAAAAAAAAGCCCTCTTTGGTGAGTTCATTCTACAGATCCTTTTGCCTAACCTATTGTGAGAAAGATTAGCCAGCAACACAAGTTTGCCATTACTAGGGTATGCCTGATTGTGGTTCCAAAAAACCACAGTCTTCAAGGAGGCTCTTTCTATGTACCCCTATAGACTGCCTGCGCTATTTTAACAATAGTAAGTAGTAAAGAAAGATTGATTTTGTCAATGCCAGTCATATCCAACTCTAGGGTTCAGTGCTCATCTCTGTTTATAGCCAAAGAGCCAGTGCTGTCTGCATCTGCAGATGTTTTTGTGGGCATGTGGCAGGCATGGCTAGACACGGGAGTGCCTAGCTCCCAATGGTTGCTACCAAATTTTTGAATGGTTGCTACCAAATTTTTGATAAGTAATTTTTAGCCTATCTAAGCAGTGGCTCAAGTGGCTAAGACGCTGACTGGAAGGTAGCAGGTAGCAGGTCAGCAGTTCAATACCCAAATACTGCAGGATGGAGTGAGCTCCCATCTCTGTCTCAGCTCCTGCCAACCTAGCAGTTCAAAAACAAGAAATTGCAAGTAGATAAATAGGGACCACTTCGGTGGGAAGGTAAACAGTGTTCAGTGCACTCCCGTGTCTAGCCATGCCTGCCACATGCCCACAAAAACATCTGCAGATGCTGACAGCACTGGCTCTTTGGCTATAAACAGAGATGAGCACTGAACCCTAGAGTTGGATATGACTGGCTTTTGAGCAAGGGCAACCTTTAAGGGTTTGGTCTTGTGGGGCAATCTGATGTGATCTTTTTCTCAACCATCACAGGACATGTGGGGAAATGTGGCTCCAGCCCAACCCCAATCCATGCCCAGGCTGGATAGGGCTTCAACCAGTGATGGGATGTCAAAAATTCTACTACCACGCCATGACGTCATGGACGTCATGGGCGTGGCCAATGTCATGACGTCATGACGTCATGGGCGGAGCCAACGTCATGACATCATGACGTTGTGGGCAAGGCCAAAAATAAAATAAAAATAAAAAAAATAAACACGCACACAGACCCGTAAATAACTTAAAGAAATAAAATAAAGAAATAAATAAAACACATCCAGACAGATGCAGGGAAACACACAAACACACCCAGACAGACGCAGGGAAAGGGGCAGCCCCGGGTGTCATTCGGCGCGCACTTAAAAACCAGGTCTTCAAAGCCTCTTCCCTCCACCCCATCTAAACAAACGATCCCCCTCCCCTTTTTCTCTTATTTATCACGACCCCTTCTGCTCCCCTGCTTCTCATGCACCACCAACAAGGGAAGCATTTTTTTTTTACAAAGGAAAATAAAGCTGGAAACTGGCAGAGAAAAATTAAAAGTAAAGCCAAAGAGAAGCAAACCTTTACATGTCTTGCAACCGAGCCAGCGATCAATGGCAAGCCGCGCTCCGGAATCAAAGCTTTCTGGATCGGGGGAAGGAGAGGCGCGCAAACACACACACACACACCAACAACACGCCCACACAACCCAGCCGCCGCCGAAGCGTCCCAGCTGCTCCGGCTCGCCTGCCCCGCCTCCGCCTCGCATATAATATCGCTCTCCCACAAAAAAGACAGCCCGGCATCGGAAGCCGGGGAGACACCCAGACAAAAGCCACCTTGCAACGCCCGCACGGATGGATGGATGGATGAATGGGTGGATGGATGGATGAATGAAAGGGCCCCCCAAGTCCCGAGACGCACCCCGCCACCGGCGATCTCTCCCCACTGCGCCCTGCATCCACACCCACCCACCCATCCCCGCTTGCTTCCCCGATGACTTACCTCCTTTTTGCGCTTGCAAAGGCGCAAGAAGGGAGCCCAACCGGGGGGGGGGTCGGGGAGAGGCAAAAGGGCGGCCTCCTCCGCAGCCCTTTAAAGAGCGCGGCCAGCCCGAAGAAGCTGCAGGCGCCCGCCCGGCGGAGGAGGATGCGGCGGTGGCGAGCCCCGCCGGGCTTACCCAGGGCATGGGGGTTTGTCGGGCCCAAGTCCCTAGGAGGGCGCAGCGGCGGCGGATGGCCCGGGCAGGCACCAACGTGCCCGTGGGAGCTCGGTGGCCGGCTAGGGGAGGTGCCCTTCTCTGAGGGCTGCCGCCGCTGCTGCCGGAGCCACTCTAAAAAGGGGCGGCTCCAGCTTCGGAAGATTTTTTTAAAAAAATTGGAGCCATTTGGCTCCAATTTAGTGCGCATGACCAGAAACTCAATTTGACGCATGCGCAATGCGTCAGATTGAGTTTCTGCGCATGCGCAGTCAATTGGAGCCATTTTTGTTCCAATTTTTTTAAAAAAATTTCTTTCGGTGAGGTGTCCGGAACCGGACGCCTCAAAAATGGGTTACCCTCTCGGAGAACCCTCCGGGACTGGTCCTACCGGTTCCAGGGAACCGTCTGGAACCGGGGACATCCCATCACTGGCTTCAACATTTGGGAGTTAGGCTAGAGTGAATTCCCAGGCAGAAAGAAGGGTGGCTTTAAGTTGTTACTCTCAGCCGGAGTAGAGTTGCTGCATTAGTTTGTAGTTGGGTGAGTTAACACTTATGTAAATACTATTGATTCAGTGGGCCTACTGTAACTTTAGTTAATTTTCAGTGTAGACCCCACCCACCCCAGAACTGAGGATGGTCTGGTTTGAATAAGCCTTCTGGTAAACTTTGAAGGCTATCAATACATATTAGTTAAAAATAAAGGTATAAAGCTGGGACAAGAATATTTAGCCTTTTGGAAATAGAGGAAATTTTGTTAAGAAGATAACAATGTTCCAGTGGTGTTCATAGCACAGGTATTATTGTTGTTGTTGTTGTTGTTGTTGTTGTTGTTGTTGTTGTTGTTGTTGTTGTTGTTGTTGTTGTTGTTGTTGTTGTTGTTGTTGTTGTTGTTGTTGTTGTTGTTGTTGTTGTTGTTGTTGTTGTTGTTGTTGTTGTTGTTATCATCATCATGATCTTCTTCTATATGTTTATGATGTTTATTATTAATTTTGTGGTATTTGTAAGCACTTTTTGTGTGAGTGTGTTTATGTTTATAATAAAAAAGAAGAAGGGTATCATTTCTGTGTTGGTGGGATGAAAAGAGACAAGCACAGGAGAAAAAGAAATAAATAGGACAATGCTGAATATATATGGTGGAAGGAATCTTAAACTGAATGTGGTTTTTAGTATAATTTCTGTATCTAATATCATATAGGGAAAAAAATGAAAACTTCACATCATGAAATTTCATAAAATGAAAGTACACGTGCAACCATCTGCAAAGCAATTTTAGCTTTATTTCTTAAGACTGAATTCATAAGCATAGTGCTCATTTCACTAAACTGCAGATTGAGAAGACATATGACACATACCCTTTGGTGAAATACAAGCAGATTTTGAGAAATGAGTGGAGACTTCATATTCCTTCTGCTTGCCTCACATGCTATTATATAGTTTCATCAGTGGCAAAAAAAATCACAAAACCGAACACCCCCATTGGGCAAATCTCTGCTGTTTCCCAAACTTACTTTTGAAATGTATGGTAATTTGTTTTCCCTGTTTGAGCTCTGCAAGAATAATGCCTTCAGGAATGAATTTTAAAATGGGCATTATTACCCCCTGGGGCACTGTAGAATATTGGACTTAGATAAATTCTGAAGTCCATGAACTCCACTCACATTATTTAAATACATTATACTGACTAAACAGTGCTCCACATTACTTTAGCTATATAAAAAATTACTAGAACAGTCATACCTCGCTTAAAGAGCATAATGCATTCCACAGGATTGCTCTTTAAGCGAGTTTGCTCTTTAAGCGAAACACCATTGTAAATTACCAATTGTGGAGGGGATTGTGAACCCCGATTTATTTGTTAAGCAAGTTTTTGGTTGGTTTTATCTGTTAAGCGAAGATTCAGAGAAAATTCTGCTCTTTAAGCGAGTTACTCTTTAGGTGAAACACTCTTTATGTGAGGTTTGACTGTACATGAATCATTTCAAAGAGTAGGCAAAAGGGGGGAGGTTATTTGGATAGAACGTAGAGACAGAAATCCTGTTCCACAGTTCTGCATGCACAACAGTGATGGTAGCAGCAGCAGCAAATTGCCACTAATTAGAGATAATTTTGGAATGCATGTGATTTGTACACAATACAATGAAGTCATGTGCACCCTGAGATCACCAAAGGATGTATTTCAGCAGCGGCAACTTGTCAAAGAATATGATGCCATTACCATTGTGCATGCAAAGCTGTGTAATGGGTTTTCAAGTCGCTGTGTAATAGGGATTAATATGTTACAACAAGTTTAATCAATATAAAGATTTCAATTAATTCATACAATTTATGGTAATAACGTACATTTGCATATCAGTTTAAAAAAAATCAGAATAAATTAATATGGTTTGTAAGTGTTGTAGCCAGCATCATCTTCAAAGATTCGTTTTTAAAAGTGTGAAACCAGAATGAATGCATACCTCTTAAATCACAAATGCTACCAGAGGTTTTTATAAAAACTTCCCAAAATAGCATTTTTACTGACTGTGCCAGCAATAGGACATTTTCTTCTCCTGAAGTTTTAAAATCAGGTCTATTCCAAACTAATTAGTTTAATTAACAATACAAGCATAGATATAAACAATAAGCCCCACTGAGTTTAATAGGGCTTGTTTCCAAATAAGTCAGTATATGATTTCAGCCTAAATCAATTATATTAAATCAATTCTATATATATATATAGAAAGCAACCCCAACCTTTTCTCAGGGTTATAAACCCTGGGGTCAATCCTTCCACATTCTCTAGAGAAGAAATTCTTTACAAGTCTTGGGGGGGGGGCGTAATCCGAGGCTTCTTTTTACTTTCTTGTTTTTTTGTCTACAATGATCTTGGCTGTTTCTAACTTAGTTTTAGTTTTTTATTTTAAAACAGCAAAGCACACATGACTAGAGTTGATGCTGGTCAAAAATAATCCTAAGGTTTCAAACTCCTAAAGTTTTACTTCTAGGTGCTTGATAGCTGGGCAGCCTAGGGATAGAAATGACATGTACTTTTATATCCTCAGAAGCCGCTCCCAGCCAGGTCACACACACTTCATAAATGGAAATATACACACTTCCCTATGTGTTTCCCTGTTTCCTCTTTTACCATCCTGGTTCCCTCTGGTTGTTTCCAGACGTGTCAGTATTTGAGTGTAAGGTTGAAATGGGAACTAAATGTTTTAATTCGGCTCTTCTACCTGTAGGGAGCAGACCTCTTGCTTAAGAATACAGTAAAAACTCACATAAAGAGTGCTTCGCTTAGAGACTAACACGCTTAAAGAGCAGAATTTTCTCTGAATGGTCACCTCACTTAACAATTAAAACCAACCAAAAACTCACTTAACAACTAAATCGGGGGTCGCAATCCCCCCCACCAGAAGTCACAATTGGTCACTTACAATGGTGTTTCGCTTAAAAAGCAAGATCACTTAAAGAACAATTCCGTGAAACACATTATGCTCTTTAAGCGAGGTACCACTGTATCAAAGAAGTAAGGGAGAGTCAAATAGTCGTCAAAAAGTTGAAAGAAAGAGATAATGTTTAAATCAGATCTAAATTAAATGTTGCAACTTCTATTTAAGGGGAGGCTGGACATCTTTCTGTCTTTAGACTTCACCCAAAATCACAAACTTTCTTAAGCTGCAGTCAACTCAAAATGCAGGGAGGTAGGCACTATTGAAACTAGTTGAGGAACTTGCCTCAAAGTATATATGCTTATGAATCAGGAGAACCAGAACACTCAGTTTAAGAATTCCCAGGTAAAAAAAATTAGAAAGGAATACAGTAGCTGTTTCAACAGGAGATATAGTATATATGTTATAGTTAAAACTAGTTTTCAGTTAAAACTAGTTTTCCCTAGTTAAAACTAGTTCTGACTAACTGTGTTTGTTTGTGAGAACTAGAATTAACTGACGATAAAAGATCCATTTCTAGTGAAAACTGGTTTTAACTATTCAAAACTAGTTCTTACTAAAAGGCTTAGCTAAAACTAGAATTTCCTATCAAGGAAAGTTTCAGTTAAAACCAGTTTCCCGTTAAAATGGGTTTTGACTAGTCAAAACTAGTTCTGACTAGTCAAAACTAGTTCTAACTAAATGTCTTAGTTACAACTAGAATTTCCTAATACAGTGGTACCTCGCTTAAAGAGCATAATGACCCCAGCACATTGGATGATCTGAGCCCCTCTCTTTTTCTACTTTTAAATTAGTAGTTGTAGCATCTGGTGTGTTTTTAATCTGTTTTTAATCTTTTTCAGATTTTAATTTTAAATTTTAAAAGTTTTAAGGTTTTTAGATGGAAGCTCCCACTTCCTAATCCTGGGCCCTATTTGCCCAGGGAAGGAAAAGACTAACATCCTCTGGCCGGAAGGAGGAATGGATTTTAGCTGTTTGTGTTGTGTGTGTTGTTGTTGTTGTTTTTTTCCTGATTGTAAACCGCCCTGAGTCGCCACGGCGAGTGGGCGGTGATATAAATCTAAATAAATAAATAAATAATTCCACAGGATTGCTCTTTAAGCGAGTTTGCTCTTTAAGCAAAACACCATTGTAAGTGACCAATTGTGACTTCTGGTGGGGGGGATTGCGAACCCCAATTTATTTGTTAAGCGAGTTTTTGGTTGGTTTTAGTTAAGCGAGGTGACCATTCAGAGAAAATTCTGCTATTTAAGCGAGTTACTCTCTAAGCAAGGCACTCTTTATGCAAGGTTTTACTGTAATAGTAAGTGAAAGTGCAAGGCTGGAAGTGTCAGGCTAGCGGAGCCTCACTTTTCCAGCCAAAGCACAGTACAAAGAACATCAGAGGCTGGGGCAACAGAGGCAAGACATTGCCATGAGAATCTGGCTATTGCAAAGGGGCTGTGGTGGCTGGAAGGCTGGCAAGTTGGCAGTTCGAGACCTGGGGACTGCATGATGGTTTGAGTGCCCTTCTCTGTCCTAGCTCTTGGGGACATGAAAGAAGCCTTAGCTGCGTGCCACCCACGGGGTCTATTTAAACTTCTGCACTGTTTCTGTGTCTTTTTTTCAGCTGCCTGTGCTTCCTCAACACCATCCATTAGTGTTTCATAATTCTCTTTTCTGATAACATTGTAGTGGTTTTCTGTTTTCTTTTGGTGTTCTTCTATCTTTAAAATCCTTTTCAAAAATTCTTCTCTCCATCTTGTTTTTTTGTTTGAATCTGACATGACAACTTTTTGGAAGCTATTTGCCAAACAGAAACCAAATAGAACTTAAAATACCTAATAGGGGGAAACCTGCAGAGCACCCCCAAAATATTACGTCACTTGCGAGGCAAGTAAGAAGAGGCTGTGACTTGCCCCATGACTAAATGTAATTCAGTTTAGATTATATTTGCAAAGATTTATGGTAAAACAGCAAACAAATTGCTGCCTATGTTCAGTCTGAGAGTACATGATCATATTCAGCAAAAGCCAAGACTTTAAACTTGTTTTGAAAAATGCTTTAAAAACCTGATTAAAAACTTGTTTTGAAAAATGCTTTTAAAAACACATTTTTTGGAATTAGAAACAGCAAATTATAATGAATTATGGATTTGTATCTTAATTGCAACACACTAAGGAAGAAACTGTGAGCTTAATGGTTGTTCACATCTAAGCTAAAACATAAACATGAGGAAATGTGACCATTCCAATGTAATGAATGTGTTCGTGCCATAAACAGAAAATGTCCACATATAATCCCAATCTAAATCTAGTGCCCATCATAATAAACCATGGCAGCTTTATTTGTTGGCACTCAGTTGCTGATCAAATTATAATGCTGTTATATGGAAGAGAGAGATAAAGGTGTATTCTGCTTCTACAAGGAAGCATTATGTAGCTGGTTTTTCTGTGTTGAGCTCTGATATTTGTATTGCCTGTTGTGGTATTGTTTTAAAATAATTGGATGGTGTTTTCTAAAAATAGACCTATGGGACCCAAGGCAGATAGACGTTTGCTACGAATGACTCCTACTTGAAGATGAAAACAGTTTTCCCTCTTCAATTTTTCCACCTCGGTACCCAATATGGTGTAAATGGATAAAGTGCCAGACTAGGACTCCGGAAACCAGGTTTTGATTCCCCACATGGCCATGGGAACTCTGAGGGTGAGTGGAACTAGTAAACCCATTCCTTAAACAAACTGCTTACCTTGACAGCCTATTAAGAGTCACTATAAATTGGTTTCAATACCATTTAACACCAACAACTATCAAAAACAAGGATTTACCACCACCTTCTGGCTGCTTACTAAAAAGCACTGAAAATAAAGCAACAAGGAATGACTGAAAAATTGTGATGCACTTATCTTGTTCGAAGCAAAACTAATCAACCTCCTGACCTGAGTGAACAGAGGAATATTTATTTTCCTATTCCTGTCATTTCTCAAACAATTAAATAATTTCTTATACTAGACAACATGTGCAGAGTTGTGAGTCTGCCATCTAATAGGCGCCTCCCCAGGTTGCAGATCAGGGAATGTCTCCCAGAAATGGGTAGTACCTAAGAAATGAAATACTTGGGGTGGACCAAAACTAGCACTTCTTTGGTCAGAGGCCAGCAATAGGCTACCAACCCATTCAGGGAAACTTGAAGGTATCGAGTGTCACACTAGGGCAGGGGTTCCTAACCTTTTCGGGCAGCAGGCCAGTCATGTGGTTGAGCTGGCCAGTCCCGTGGTTCTTCCCACCTGGAAACAGAAGTAAAACATGTCCATGCTTGTACAGAATGCTGCGCAGGTCATTTATGGCATTTTGCACATGCACAGGTGCGTTTTACTTCCACTTCCAGGAGCGGTGCAGGTGGCGTGGGTTGGATCCAAACTGCAGACCATAGGTTAGGAACAGTGATGGGATGTCCCCGGTTCCAGACGGATCCCTGGAACCGGTAGGACCAATTCCGGAGGGTTCTCCGTGAGGGGAGTCCACTTTTGAAGCATCCGGTTCCGGACGCCTCACCGAAAGAAATTTTTTTAAAAAAAATCGGAGCTAAAATGGCTCCAATTGACTGCGCATGTGCAGAAACTCAATCTGACACATTGCGCATGCGTCAGATTGAGTTTCTGCACATGCGCAGTCAATTGGAGCCATTTTAGCTCCGATTTTAAAAAAAATTGTTTAGAGCTTTCAGGACGGCGGCGGCGGAGGCGGCACCAGCCCTCTGAGAAGGGCACCTCCCCCGCGACACGTTGAGGGCTGCCTGGGCCGTCCGCTGCCGACAAGCCCCATGCCCTGGGGACGCGCGGCGCACCGCTGACGCCTCCTCCTCCGCCGGGCGCAGCCTGTGAGCTGGGTGCCCGCCGCCGGAGCTGCCGTTGGCTACATTCCTGTGGCCTCCTCCTTGGGCCGGTCTTTTTAGCCCGGCTGCGGCGCCTGGCGGAGGAGGAATGCAGGCGGCGGTGGTGCGGCATGGGGATGGCCCAGGGAGGCTCGGCAGCTGCGGCTGGAGCCGCGGCTGCCCGCCGCCCCGGCCATGGCCGGAGCCGGGCTAAAAAGGAGGAGGAGGAGGAGGCCACAGGGGTGCAGGCAGCTCTGGTGGCGGCGGTGGCTGTGGACGCAGTCGGGGTGCCGGGTCCCAAGAAAGGTAAGCGAGGGGTAATTTATTTGTGTTTTGGGTGGGTGGTTGTTTTTATTTTATTTATTTATTTATTTATTTGTGTCTGGGTGGGTGGGCTGAGAGGGAGGGGTGTGTGTGTGTATGTTTATTTTTATTTTTTATTTATTTTTATTTTTGGCCCCGCCCACAACGTCATGACGTCATGACGTCGGCTTCGGCCATGACGTCATGACGTCATGACATTGGCCACGCCCATGACGTCCGTGACGTCATGGCGTGGTAGTAGATTTTTTGTCATCCCATTACTGGTTAGGAACCCCTGCACTAGGGCCTCAAACAGGAAGAATCTCTAGAAAATGACCAAACCAAGAGCCTTATTTGTGACAACTTGTGTGATGATGATGATACTATAATAGAAAGCCTCTCTGAAAATTACAACATAAAACATTGAAGGGAAAAGGATATGGTATTCGTCAATTCAACATTTCTATGCGAAACTACCTCTCAGATAAATATAAGATAACTTTCTAGTATGTATTCTTCATGACAACTACCTGTTGGATCAACCAGGAAATAATACTTCAGGACTTGTTTATACTACCATTCTATGTCACTGCATTAGTACCTTATGATAGGATTTTCTATCATTAGTGATGTCTCAAATAGAAAGACAAGCATGGGAAAACACAGAGACACAACAGAATGCATACCTTCTGAATGAGACACTTGGCACCAGTTCCCCCAGCTGGACACATTAAAATTTGTAATCAGGTTATTTGTTATTTTCTACCAATACCTGTTGCCTATATATTGATGTAAGCAATTGCTCTTTAAGTAGAGGGGATATCATTAGAAGACTCAACTGGAAAAGACAATGATGCTAGGAGAAGATGGAGGTGGGGGAGGAAGAGGATGATCAAGTATGAGATTGTTTGGACTGGTGAAGGAAGAAACGGCCTTGATTTTCAATACATGAGAAAGACTGTTAATGACAAGACATTTTGGAAGTCACCAAATGCATATGGTTGACCTTCACAAGAGGCCATCTGATGACACATAACAATGAGTATAACAAACTGTAGGTCTCTATAAATATATTGGATCAACTAATTCAACACTGTCGTTCTGTCAAATTCTAATTTGCAACATAATGTGGGATATATACGTAGCAGCTACTATGAAGCTAGTATGAAGTACACTAGTACCCCGAATAACGTTATGACTTGGTTCCACAAGTCCCGTCGTTATCCGGTTTTTAACGTTGTGCGATACATTGAACACACAATGTTTAAAAAGGCCCTGTTTCCCTGGAGGCTGCAGGAAGCCAGAACGTCGGGATTTGAATCCTGACATTTTGGCTTGCTGCTGCCTCCAGGGAGGTGGGGGAACTTTGGAAACAGCTTGGAGCGGGTTTCCCCACCTCCCTGGACCCGGCGGGGGGTCAGAGACCCCAAAATTGGTTTTAAAAAAAACGTCCGTTTTTTTTACCAATTTTGGGGTTTCTGACCCCCCCGCCGGGTCCAGGGAGGTGGGCAGACCTGATCCAAGGTGTTTCTGGGCTTCCCCGACGTCCTGAGCCAGTGCAGCAAGCCAGAATGTCAGAGTTCGAATCCCGACATTCTGGCTTGCTGCACTGGCTCAGGACGTCGGGGAAGCCCAGAAACACCTTGGATCGGGTCCCCACACCTCCCTGGACCCAGCGGGGGGGGGGGGGTCAGACACCCCAAAATTGGTAAAAAAAAACGGACGTTTTTTTTTACCAATTTTGGGGGCTCTGACCCCCCCCCCCCCCCGCCGGGTCCAGGGAGGTGTGGGGACCCGCTCCAAGCTGTTTCCAAAGTTCTCCCACCTCCCTGGAGGCTGCAGCAAGGCAAAATGTCAGGATTCGAATCCCGACGTTCTCGCTTCCTGCAGCATAAAAGAGGGTGGGGGAAGTTCAAAATTAGCGCGCATCAGCTCTAGGGAGGTCGGGAGACCCGATGCGTGCTAATTTTGAACTTCCCCCACCCTCTTTTATGCTGCAGCAAGCCAGAACGTCGGGATTCGAATCCTGACATTTTGCCTTGCTGCAGCCTCCAGGGAGGTGGGAGAACTTTGGAAACAGCTTGGAGCGGGTCCCCACACCTCCCTGGACCCGGCGGGGGGGTCAGAGACCCCAAAATTGGTAAAAAAACGTCCGTTTTTTTTACCAATTTTGGGGTTTCTGACCCCCCCACTGGGTCCAGGGAGGTGTGGGGACCCGATCCAAGGTGTTTCTGGGCTTCCCCGACGTCCTGAGCCAGTGCAGCAAGCCAGAATGTCGGGATTCGAACTCTGACATTCTGGCTTGCTGCACTGGCTCAGGACGTCGGGGAAGCCCAGAAACACCTCCAGAGAGATCAGAGGACCCGATCTACAGCTGCAGGGTGGCTGGGGAAGCTGACAGGGACTCCCTGTCGGCTTCCCTAGCCACCCGCCCATGCCTCCGCAGCTGTGAGGTGGCTGGGTAAGCCGATGGGAGAGCCCCCCGTCAGCTTTCCAGCCTCCCCACCCCTGCCTGCGTAGCTGCAGGGTGGCTGGGAAGCTAAATGGAGAAACCCGTTCAGCTTTCCAGCCCCCCTGCTGCTAAGAACGACTGTATCGTATAACGTTAAAAATCACGTTATTCGATACAAGATTTTTCCGAAAATATTGTAACGTTATGCGGCTTTAACGCTATATGATACTCGGGTTATACGGGGTATTACTGTATGCCAAATACAATATATATTATGGATCAACTTAATTTATTCAATAGTTACAAATTTCTGCAAATTCTAGTTGATTACAATGTGGTACATACAAGTGGCAACTACTACAGGGTGGTTTCTTATACCATCACATACTGCATATAGACAGAATAATCATACTTTCAAGATGCACTTTCAAAAGAACTAGAATTATTATTTTGTATGTTAATTTTTTAAAATGTAGTCCAGCCTACAACTACTCATTAGATGGATTCCTCATTTTCAGCTTTCGGGTACATTTAACTAATTTTAATTATTTCAAACTTATCTGTAAATATCTTACCTTTAAAAAAACAGCTTTATACTGTCAATACTAATAGTGAGAAAAAGGTAGCTGAAATGCAGTAAAAGCAACTATTTTCTTAAGAATCCCCTCCTTAACAGTAATCCCTGGGAAACATGAAATGCTACTGACATGTCAAAATATTGCTATGAGTTTTGTTCATTTTGTGGATACCGTTGACTGTCAGAAAAAAAAATTGGGTCCTAGAGCAAATCAAGCCTTATCTAACATGGGAGGCAAAAATGATGAACTTGAGGCCCTCTTACTTCGGGCCTCCTACCAATCTAGCAGATCAGCAGTTCCAGACCTGAGTGCTGTGCGACAGAGTGAGCACCCATTGTCTGTTCTATCTCCTGCCAACCTAGCAGTCTGAAAGCAAGAAACTGCAAATAGATAAATAGGTACCACTTCGGGGGGGGGGGGATAACAGTGTTCCATGCACTCTGGCATCTAGTCATGCCTGCCACATGCCCACAGAAACGTCTCCAGGTGCAGACAGCGCTGGCTCTTTGACTGTATACAGAGATAAGCACTGCACCATAGATTAGGATATGACTGGTTTTTCAGCAAGGGAGACCTTTACCTTGCTTCAGACACACCATAAGGTGGCGAGATTCTCTGGAGAAGCAAAATTGCTGGGGAAATTTAATATAGCAGAAAAGGAGTACTACTACATATGAGATGGACTGACTCCCTAAAGCAGTGTTTACCAATATAGGGCTCATGCCTCACAGGGGGACCTCAATTCTCAGAAGCCTATGTCAGTACATTAGCTGATCAGTGCTTGGCAGAATTGGCTTAGGCTTCTGGAAATTGAAGTCCAAAAAACAAAGGCTGGGAAACACCGCCCTAAAGGAAGTTACTGGGTTGAATTTATAAAACTGGGCAGGGCAGTTAAGGACAAAATAATTTGGAGATTGGTCATTCATAAGGTCATCACAGGTTGGTATCAAATTGGCAGCACATAACAACAACGAATGACTCCAGTAACAACTCAGTCAATACTGGCACATTGATCATGGAATTTGGAGAGTTCTCATTCAAGACAGAAACATTTCCTTCCTCTTGCCCATCCAATGGATTATCTTACAAAGGACTTCCTTGCCTGGTGGCATTTAAAGTACAGGAGAAGCCTAGCAGAACAAGCTAAAGTAGTCAGGAATAGCCGGCTGTGGTGCATGCTGTGATTTCTGGCTGAAGAAAGAGGTGATGATGCCCTGATGGTGGGCAGGAACATAATCCATGCTTCTAGAGGCAAGAATCCATTTACAATCCTTAACCAGCATGGCAGGATCAGAGATAAGCAGTCAAGAGTCTTGTGAGTGAGGGGTGACAAAGCAGTCTTGCTCTTCAAATCTCTTCAAAATGAGACAGTGATGGCCATTTCAGACTGTAACCTTGGTGGGCGACATGCAAAAGCTCTCTTTGAAGATCTGCTAACTGCTGAAGAAGTCCTTATATGCTTGCATACAGCTGTGCTTGCTTAGTTTTGGGTAAAACATTTTACAATATTGTTATGTCTCCATAGCTCTCTTGTCCAAAGGAAAACAATTTCTTACTATCTGATGTATCAGCATTGCAGTATTAGAAAGAAAACGTCAACAATCAGCCCAACATTACCTTCTAGTAAAAGTATTTGAATGGCTGAGTTGGAAATCAGTGTAGTTAGTCTGATATAATAGGTAGACATATGTATCAAAGAAGAGATTTGACTCACCAAGGTAAAGTTAGCTGAGAAAACTTCAAGCACCATAAAATATAATTTTTATGACCCCAGGAAAAAAATAAAGATGTTACATCCTCTTAAGCCTTTCCAATATGAAATAGTTCTCAATATAAAATCACAAATCTCTCAGAGGCATCATTCTAACAATTAAATTTATTAACAAAATGTTTCATTCCCATTCAAATAAAAACTGGATTATTATTTTTAACTTTACATTCAAGATGATCACAAGTTCAAGAATCAGAGCATCCAGTGCTACTCGGCTTAAAACAAAGAGTACCTGCTTATTACAATCACAAAACATGATTGGAATGATATCTCAGTTGATTGACCTTCATGAATCAATACTCTGAAAGTTGAAAGGCTCTTGATCTTCTGAAGCGATGATTTCCATGCAAGGTACAATCATTAGCACCAGCAGTGAGATTTCAGTCCTTTACCAAATGATAAAGAAGATGCCAAATATTTTAACACGTTCTTAGAATTTGGTACATCTGATTTATATAACTTACACTTTGGATGAAACATAAGGAAATATTCTTTAAAAGTTCATAAACATAATTCATAGGATGAAGTCTAAGACATTTTCCAAAGTCACAATAGAGAAAATAATTATTTCTTTTGATCCATAATTGGGGGGGGGGGGGAAATAGAACTATTTGATATCAGAAGTTTTCATATTCAACAAGATTAAAAATACTATAACCAAGAAGGGCAGGGTGCTCCAGAATACTGCTTTTGCAGGAACACTTTGAAATCAAACTGTAGGCAGACGTTGAATTGTGTACCTTCAAAAAGATAACATGGTTTTGTGAATAATGTCAGTGCACTCTCTGATCTCATCCTCCTTGATCACTAGGGGTGGAGCCAACCGAATAATATCACCATGTGTTGGCTTTGCCAGCAGTCCATTGTCACGAAGTCGCAGACACACTTTCCATGCATTGTAGTCTGTGAAAAATTTCAAATAATCAGATTTAGTCAATTTAAAGAACACGCTAATCTGAAAGAAACAGGAAATAAATTGCAATTTCACTTCATTTCCAACAATAATAAAAAAGAAATGCCTCCAAAACTCATTATTAAACAGTCTAGAAAAATAGTTTGTGTCCATATGGATACAGCTATTTTCTACTGAAAAACATATCTTTGCCCAGCCCTCCCCCCCCACACACATTTTTTTAAATGGGAAAAACAAGCACAGAACTGCAATTCCTCTGCTCAAACATCAACATTAAGAATTTCAATGATATTATGCTAGTGCTTCTTAATGGGAATTTGCAATAAAACTCTCTTAACAAATAGTCTTACCTTTGGTTTCTCGAATAACAATGGCATTTAATAAGCCTTTTCCTCTGACACAAGTCACAATATCTGATGGTGTTTTCATAAGCTCATTCCTCAATAAATTACCCATGAGTTCTGCATTTTTCACCAATTCTTCTTCTTCAATTACCTGCAGCAGCATGAATTAAAGGCAAGAAAGCTGAACAGTGGGGAATCATCTCAGAGAGGTAAATACACACTTTGATGATTCTCATTATAAAACCATCCTAGCAACTGAGTAACTCAGTTAAAAACATATACAGTAATACTTCGGATAACGTTTGCATCAGATAATGCTAAAACCGCATACCGTTAAGCAATCTGGGGAGGGGGAAATAGCATCGAATAACGTTAAGACCCTATGGGATGCATCGGATAACATTCACTAAATCTCTATGGAGTATAATGTATCTCTATGGAGTTTTAATGTTATCCAATGGATCCCATAGGATTTTAACATGCATTGGATAACATTAAAAATCGGATAACACTAGGACTTGTGGAACCAAGTTTTAGTGTTATCCAAGGTTTTACTGTATATCAGTGGTTCCCAATTAGTGGTACGTGTACCCCCAGGGGTACGCGAGATTGCATCAAGGGGTATGTGCAGCAATCTCTTAACTAAACTATTAAATCCTTAAAAAACAATAATGCAATAACAATTGCCAAAAAATTATTCAATTTAATTAAACGATCAGTAGGTAAGTCAATCGTATGCATCAAGCGCTTTCTCCTGCGGCTGCAGTTTTTCCCGCGCCTCCCGCGTCTTGCATCACCCGATCGTGGCTGCCCCCGTTCCCACCTATTTGCTCGTCATTGTCAACATGCACATTTGTCACATTAATGAAACATGTGTTCTCTGTCATTAGAATGTCTTTTGATAATAAATATAAAATACACCTGATTTCATTTTTTATTTAACGTTCCTGCAATAAGGGGTACGCGATATTTAACGTTCCTGCAATAAGGGGTACGCAAGTTTGAGGTCTTTCTTGAAGTGGTACGTAGAAAAAACTAATTGGGAACCACTGCTGTATATTATAGACATGACATAAGAAGATACATGATTCTTTGGCAGTACTGTATTTATTATTTGAATTTAAAATTGTGATTCTCTTCATAGTGTTAGCATGGTTTATGAAAAAGTTACCTGAAATTCCAAATAGGATGCCCTCATATTACCATGTTTTTGCAGCATTACTAGAAAAAAATCCATTTACCGGTAGTTACTTCTTCCAGGTCAACCAGGAGAGGGGGAATTACTTCTCTCTCCTGAGGCCACCAGCTCCAGAAGCCCCCAAAAAGTGCTTTAGCACTTCAACAGACAAAGAGTTTCTCAAGGCTGTGCAAGCATACTTTTTCTCCTTGTCCACAAAGGGAGCAAGGCAGCTTCACTAGCATTTTGAAAACTTATTATTTACATACCTCAAGTGCTGCCATGGCTACTCGACAGGCCAGTGGGTTTCCTCCATATGTAGAACCATGTTCTCCAGGCTTTATAGAGAGCATAATTTCATCATCACACAGCACTGCCGAAACCTATAAGGTAAGACTTGTTAAAAACCTGTAAAGTGAATATTCTTTTGTATCATAGCATTGTAGAAATCCCACTGAATTGCAGCCAGATAAAATATTCCTTAAACACGGCTGCCTATCACGTGCAGAGATACTGTTTTTAAACAGAGTCAAGGTTGCATTACTCAACAGCTCACTTTTATTCCCTGTTGCTTTCAGAAAGGGATTTCTTGTTGCCTTGGAAGATGCAGCTGTCTGTTTCAATGTAAATGTCAACTTTGCTTGAAAGCTAGTCAAATCCGACTCTAGGGTCCAGTGCTCATCTCTGTTTACAGCCAAAGAGCCGGCATTGTCTGCGTCTGCAGATATTTCCATCGACATGTGGCAGGCATCACTAGACACCGGAGTGTGCAAAACACTGCTTACCTTCCCACCGAAGTGGTACCTATTTATCTACTTGCAATTTCTTGCTTTCGAACTGCTGTTTCAATGTAAGGTAAAGGTAAAGGTTTCCCTTGCTCGAAAGCCAGTCGTATCAGACTCTAGGGGTCAGTGCTCATCTGTTTCTAAGCCGAAAAGCCAGCGTTGTCTGCTTCTGCAGACGTTTCTGTCGTCATGTGGCAGGCATGACTAGACACCGGAGCGCACGGAACGCTGTTACCTTCCCACCGAAGTGGTCCCTATTTATCTACTTGCAATTTCTTGCTTTCAAACTGCTAGGTTGGCAGCTAGCATTTATTTACTGGATAATTCTGGGAGGGGGAACCTGTCTCTCCTTCTGTTATGAGCCCTTGCTACTATGACCAATGATGAGGATTGAAAGGAGATGCAATTCAGCAGTATCTGAATGACCACTGGTTTCTCCTCTCTAACAAAAATCAGAGCATTTCTAATCAAGCATAGGTGAAAGTCATATTAAGCCTAGCCAAGTACCCAACAAGAAAAGGCTAAGGTGCAAGCTATGCACTTATGAGTATTTTTTTTCCCTGTGGTTCAGTGATCCACTGGTCTTTCTACCATTTTTCATAGACTGTTATCACAGATCCTTCTTCCTGTCTTCTCTTGCATTTAAAAGAATTGCTATAGGGTGTTTCTTGATCTCACAGCTGCTTTCTATATTTAAAATGTTGTACCAAAGAAGAATTGCATCAGCAGGTCTATAATGCCTCAAAGGCAACATGGGAAAGCTAACATTGTCTCTTCTATGGAAGAAAAAAAATCTGCTATGGATACAACAACATTAGTGTCCTTCTTAGATATAGTATTGTGTTCCTTTCCTTTCCATGTGGCTTTTTAAAAACAGGCTTTGCTGAACCACTGCCACACTGTATGAATTTGTACACTAGATGAGTCATCCTGCTCAAATTCACCCCCATCACTGACCTTTCCTTACAGCCGCTTTATACTTAATTTGTTGAAAACTCCAAAGAGACATTCAGAATACTTTGTCATAAAAGAAGCAATACTTACAGGGTACAGGCCTCCAGAAAGAGCCTTTCCAAGCAAGATAATATCTGCCCTAACATTTTCATGATCAACAGCCAGCATTTTTCCAGTCCTAGCTAATCCAGTCTGAATTTCATCAGCAATAAAGAGAACCTGTTTTGTTTTTAAAGAGATCAATGTATGAGATGCTATTCATATCCAGAATACTTTTTAAAGCATATTAAGTCCATTCCATTCTTCCCACCTATTCTGTTCCAAACTACCAGAAATAAAATGGAAGAGAGTTTAGAAACATACCGATCATAAGAAGGTAGGAAGGTCAATCTTAAACAGGGGAAAAGCTTTATAGCAGAAGTGAAAAATGATATCTGGCCAATATGTTTATATCTAACTTTCTGTGTATGATAAAGTGAGTACTGTACAGTAAAACCTCACATAAAGAGTGCCTCCATTAGAGACTAACTCGCTTAAAGAGCAGAATTTTATCTGAATGGTCGCCTCGCTTAACAACTAAAACCAACCAAAAACTCACATAACTAAATCGGGGTTCACAATCCCCCCCCCCCGAAATCACAGTTGGTCACTTACAATGGTATTTCTCTTAAAGAACAAACTCGCTTAAAAAACAATCCCGTGGAACGCATTATTCTCTTTAAGCGAGGTAACACTGTATAACATAAACATTCCATAAGGCCAGATTCACCACTGCCATACCCAAAAGATACAAAGTTGTTATTTGGAAATAGTCTAATAAATACTCTGAAAAGTAAAGAATGCTTGCCCCCAAGTAGAATAAAGTCCAAACTTAAATGGTACACAAACCATAGTCCAGTAATTTTGTCTACTTAAGGACTGATAAGGAAGAAGGGTTGAGCAATGGAAAATGTTTGAGAAAACTGTTTTACCAGGACAAAAGTAAAGTCACTGTTGAGAAAATAAGAACTCTGGGTTCTCCAAAAATTCTGCAACACTTACTGCTGGGTCCTCGGGAAAATTCAAGAAACTATGTATTACATTATGTGCTACTAGGATTCAGAACAAAAAAAGGAAAATATATACCGCACCTAACTGTGCAGTATATAAGTGTAATTGTTATTGTTAAAAAGCAAGGTCCAGAACAAACTGGTATAGTACCTTGAAATTAATAATAGGATTATAAGATTACTATCTTTGGACTAAAAGTTATCCATTGTATTAGTTGGTTGAAAGGCTTGGTCACTTTTCAAAGCCAAAATGTCCTCATTTAAGTGCAGTGAGTTACTTACATTGTGCTTTGTGCAAAGTTCTCGAACGCCTGTTAAATAACCTTTGTCAGGAACGATCACACCTGCTTCACCCTGAATGGGTTCAACCATGAAAGCTGCTACATTTGGATCCTGAAGTGCCCGCTAGAGAGAACCATATTGTAGTGAAAACAAAATTATTAAATAAACTAAAAGATATTGTTTTAGCCTCAACAGCAACACCTGTAAGTATCTAACTCCTAAACAGGCATGCATGTGCTGTCTTAAAAAATAGTCTGCAATGTAAACAGCTAAATACAGAAACTTATTTTAATACTACAAACAGGTATTACCCTCCAATTCCTCACTACCCATAAGGTGGGACAAGTGAGGTATAGGTGGCATCCTTACTACCTTACTATAACAGGTTTACCAACAATCAAGCCTGCAGTTAGATACCTTTCAAAACAAAACAAGCTGTAGTTTACTAAACTGTCATTGCTGAGTTACAAAATATGACCTCTGCAAATGCAATGGCGCCACTATTAGTTCTCATGGAAATGTGCCTTTCAATCAGATTCCCAAGACAAAAACAGAAACAAAAATAAGAGGAAAGGTGGGGAGGAGGCAAAAGATACATAGGAAAAAAATCAATACATGAATTCACAGAACTGAAAATAATCTGGTACCTCTAGTGCGGGCAAGTCATTGTACGGAATTAGTTCAAAACCAGGCATAAATGGTCCAAACCCATCATAGCTGGCAGGGTCTGTAGAACTTGAGATGGCAGAAAGTGTTCTTCCCCAGAAATTGCCAGCTGGTAGGAAACACAGATATGACTCTTAAGAACAGCACCTATACTGATGGTTTATATACATGTCCCAACTTGTTCAAAGATCTAAGAAGGTGATCAGCCATTGTGCATTTTTAAAAGGTAGAGATTTAAATGTTTACAATTGCTAAATCTGAATCAAGCCCCATTACCTGTTATGATCCCTATCGCAAATTTATTTCATTTATTTTTGGAACAAGGTCACATTCAAAACGATGTAGTCCCTATTCCAGGTTAAAAGAAACAAACCTCTATAAATCATTTTTCACCAGCAAATTCATATTTAAATGTCTTCTTTTTGGTGGAAATATACCCTTACTATTTATTAACCACTACAGCATCATTTAAGTCCATCAAGTGTATTAACCTAGCATTTTAAAACAACAGTCAGCAATGACTAGATTTTATGTATAAAAAATAAGAAATCAGCCATTATCCATCTCTTTGTCCCAGCAACCCTACATTCAAGCTGATCTAACCAATCCTGCAATCCTGCAGCTAGAGGATCTCTAAGAGTATATGTATCTGTCATAAATGCTAATTGTGAGGAAATGATAGAGACACAGTGGCCCTGGAAACCTGGGATCCAAAGCTGCACCATGCCCTTGACGCATGTCCAAATAACAGCTAAGAATCATGGCAGCCCTGGAGTTGACATGTCTAATTTCTTTCCAATTGGTATTAATGGAAGGGAAATGTGGAAAGATATATGCACTGGGAATAGAAAAGAAAAGCCTGCACTCTTCCACCCAACCAGAAAGGATGCATGGAATGGTGTCAGTTTCATCATATTCCCCCTCCTTCAACAGGCTGCTTTATGAGTTTGCAATCGCCTTCCATAATGTAGTGTAAGACTAGCCTAAATGCAGTCTTTGTGCCTCACACAGTGACCCAGCTTTCTTTTTCTAGTTCCACTCTTTCTATAATATCCAGAAAGCTAAAGAATTCTCAAGACTGCAGAAGAATTGCTTGTTCACTGTTTTGAAAACAGTGGCAGTGGACCTAAAAGACCAGGACCCTAAACTGCCTCATATCCTTGACTCCCTCCAAACAAAGTTAACCACACAGTACCTGGAGTTGGCATTTACAGGATTGTACCCAATAAAGGTACAGTCTGATTGGCTTCTGACTCCCCCATCCCAATGGACTGCTGCCTTTCCTATTTCTTCTATGCATCTGAAATCTTAACTGAAAGCAATTGTATCATTTATCACAATTAGATATACTCCACCTTTCAGGATACAAATCTTTCCAATGCAGACTAACAATAGCATGGAAAGCACATGAAAAACTCACAGTGAATCTAGCAAGCGCTATTCCCACAGGGCAGTCAGTATTCCATACCCTTGGGTGAAGAGGACAGGAGTGTCCAGCTAGAGTAGGTGTGTGGCGTTATCCCTGCCTGCCTCCTCTCATCCTGGACTCCTTCCTATATGAAAGTTGGCAACAGAAAGGCAGTGGCCGACAGGGGACAAGAACCAATTTCAAACTTAACATTTTGTGCTCTGGTATTTGTAATATCTTCTCTCCTTTCTGCTGACTCTGGCCACCGATTTTATAAACCAGAAACTTCTACTTAACTCTGAACTTTAAACAGCATTACAGTAGAGGGAGTCAATTAAGTTGCAAAGGCGTAACTAATAGCAGATTATACTTTAACCACTAATGGCTTGCACCAGCTGCAACAGTGGCAAAGAAAGCACTTAGGAGGAGGAATATCCTTACATGTTTCTTACAAATAAGCTGTTCTACAATGTTAATTAGCAGAACCAGAAACAATGAGTCCATCTGATTGCAGCTGACAGGTATTCTCTCTCAACTTGAAGACAGTGTATGATCGTTTTCTTCCTAACTACTATGTTTCAAGATTGAGACTTTATCAACAACTTCTAAGTCCCCATCCCACAACACACACAAAGTATGTCCAGACATGCATTTAGCTTGCTCTTTTGAGCTCTTGGGAGAATCACTCCACATTTCGCAGATGCTGGAGTACCGCAATCTGCCCATGTGCTTCTTTTTGAACCCTCCGGGGGGGGGGGGGTGTTCCCTACTTTTTATAAGAAAGTCTCTAGGATATTTCCAGCGGTCAGAGATAGAGGGAACAGAGTATAAGGGAGCCTCGTAGCCATCAAAGGCTGCTTCCATAGGTAAAATATCAGATGACCAAGTTAAACACTTTCCTTGCTCTACTACAGAAGGGCAGGGAAAGTGCAATTTCCCCTCTTCCTAGCCGACCATTGTAATGCTAGAATATTGAGAGGGGTGATAATTACACTGTTCCTGCACATCTACACAGGAGCAAGGAAAATGTTTTGCTAAACCCACACATGTGAATGCATCCCCTCAGTGGGGCCTCTATCTCTGCCTCTCTGCCCACCCACATCTCCCTTCATTTGTCAACCACCTACTCCTCACACAAAAACCTCCAAGTTGCTTGGGGTGTTTGGACAAGGGAGGAGGCTAAATGTAATTTTGCCTTCTAAAAGCAATCTGAAAATGCAGATGCTCAAATTGCCCCAGAGGGGGCAGTCTGGGCATGCTCAAAGTTTAATCCTTTTACTTGGATGTAGTATCTTTATAGCATCAAATAACACAAGAATAAATTATTTAAAATGTGAAAAAGAGAGAAGGCAAAACCATACAAACTAAGTTACTGTAACTTAACAAATAATGTGGTGGATTGATTGCAAGCAACAGAAAGCCTAACATGGCATACGTGATATTTAGAGAATGGCCAAACAACTCCTTTAATGCAAAGATAGTTCAAGATAATCTATAGTTTTAGCATATTTTGCTTACAGACTGGTAACAACGTCTTGTAATACTAAGCGCTGGAATACCTGCAAAAATAATCTTTGCCTTATATTTCGGGATTCCTTTCACTGTATATGCCCATTTGCGAGCCAGTTTACAGGCTGTTTCTCCAGCTTCAACACCTAAAGTAAGAGAACAAATATATGGGGGCGAGAAGAGTACAAAAGAAGACATCAATTAATATTAGAAGCTTTGATAAAGACAACCTATCATTGTATAATGGAAAGAAGAAACATTTAGAGATCAAGCGGTACCAGTCCCTACAGATCAATTCTGTCTGATTTTGTCCTTCCGGGGGGGGGGGGGGGGGGAATGTGTCAGGGCTAAGAAAACAAGAAAAGTCTCCACTTAGGAATATACACAAAAAAAGTAAACCCATACTGTTAATGGCAGTAAGCTGCCTTAGTGTGGTCAAAACAAATACAGAATCACTGTGCCCAACACATCTCCAAACACTCTGGAAGCAAACTTCAGAATTCCACAACTATCCTCTATAGCTGGGGTCGCCAACCTTTTTAAGGCAGGGACCGGGTCACGCTTCCTCAGATAGTTAAGGGGGCTGGATTGGTGCCCCCCCCAACATTGCCAGTATGTCTCTGGGTGCAATTCAAGGTGCTGGTTATTACCTTTAAAGCCCTATATGGTAGTGGGCCAGGATACCTAAGAGACCGCGTCACCCCAAGAACATCTGTCCGACCCACCAGGGCGGATCGGAGAGGCTTCCTTGTTATTCCTTCGGCGAGAGAGGCGCACCTCGCCTGTACTAGGAAGAGAGCCTTCTCTGTGTCCGCCCCGACCCTCTGGAACCTCCTGCCCACCGAGCTGCGCCTTCAGACAGAGCTCATGCCCTTCCGGAGGGCTTGAAAACCTGGCTGGCAGGACAAGTTTGGTGACCCGGAAACGTGGGTTCCCATACTAAGTGGCTTATTTAAAGGATTGCCACCCCTGGGTCTGAATATGGGAATACTTGTGCGTAGTCTCTGTATTGTTTTAACTTTTGATGACTTTTTAACTTGGACGATTTTTATTGATATAGATTGTTTTATGTTTCCATTTTTTATCGTGATGTAAGCCGCTCAGAGTCAGGTTCTCCCGATTGGGGCGGGGTAACAAATGCAATAAATAAATAAATAAAAATAAACATTTACGGCTGTCGTAAAAGTGTCTGTGGCTGTCCTAAATGAGTCCATGGCCAATTCCGTGGATTATTTGGCTCCATGGGCTGGATCTGTAGGTTGCCTACCCTGGCTCTATAGCTTTCAGTTTAAGTCAAATAATGTGTGCACTTTGAGGAAAACAGAAAATTACCTGTGTTCATTGGAAGCACTTTGTTGTATTTAAACAGTTTAGTGATATATTCTTCATATTCACCAAGCACATCATTATAAAATGCTCTTGAGGTAAGAGTAAGTTTCTCACATTGGGATTTCAGAGCAGCTACAATCTTTGGGTGACAGTGGCCTTGATTGACAGCACTGTAAGCACTTAGGAAGTCAAAATATTTTTTGCCTTCTACATCCCACACATAAACACCTGAAAAGAATAAGAATAAGTTAAGGTTCTAGCAGAATACTAAAAAAACACAACCTGTATACAATTCTTGTAATTCGGCAAAACCTCACCACAGTTTGTTTCTATAAATGTTTGGACAAAAAATGGGCTTAAAATTCATCTTTCTGCCATTTAAAAACTGCCATCATATATACATATACAGAGAACTCATTAGTTAAGAAGGTGGGGATAATGTGACAATTACTACAGCACTACTGAGAAAGACTGATGCCCATGAACTAACAAGATTAAATGCAAAAAGTGTTCCTTTTTCCTTTTAAAATGGTCACTGTGTTACATTTTTGTCAAACAAAGCTTAATGTTTAGCATGAGTTGCCAAAAAGATATCGCCTTTGTGAGCACTGACCAGAGGTTATGTTTTTGGCAACACCCATAATAACCTGCTGTTGATGACCACAGACAGCAGAGTTAGCTAACTTTAACTAACTAACTTCGTCTGACAAAGTGGACTGGATCCACGAAAGCTAATGTTAAAATACAGCAGTTAGTCTTTAAGGTGCCAGAACGTTTTTACCTTTATGTTTTGTTTATTCTCTGTTTAACTATTAAAGAGTACCATTACTTGGCAGAAATTTCTTATTTGTTTCCAAGATATGGCTTTATGAAGACATTGTCTTTTGGAGTTTCCAAAAAAAATCCTGCAGCAGTCTGCACTCAAAAAACAAGAAAGATGTATTCAAAAACTATGGGAAACAAAAAGCTGTGACAAGCATTTAAGTTATGCTCACATTTACTCACTATGCCCAATATGCCCCTTTTAGCTTTAAGATGGATCAGACATCCTGTGTAAACTCATCAGTTTAAAGCAGTGTTTCTCAAATGCTGGTGTTTGGACTTCAATTCCCAGAAGCTTAAGTCAATTCCCCAAAGCACTGATCAGTCAATATACTGGCTTAGGCTTCTGGGAACTGAAGTCCAAACACCAGCATTTGGGAAACACTGGTTTAAAGTGAAGAAGACTTTGGCAGATCAACAGGAGGAAGCCCAGAGAAGACTCATATTTTCACATTTCCAAGGTAAGCAGAAGACTACGCAAGCTACTCCAAAGCAAAATGCTACAGCAGGCTACAAAATGTGGAGATGAAGCAGCAATTTATTTGTCCTCCAGGAAGCATGTGATATGGCTGTACATAGCTTTGTTATCTAATCTACTTGACAAACAAATGTTCAATGAGATAACATTGTTGTTCTAAACTACTAACTAGGAATTATAAACCAATAAAAGATTTGACCTGCAGTTTCCAAACAGTTTCCAGCAAGCTTTAATCTAACATTTTAAGGCTATCTATTAACAACAATGCAGACTTTGACACTATTTAAGGATCTAATTAGACTAAAAATGCATGTGCAGAAACTTGCCAAATGTAATAAAACTTCAGAGACAATTGAGGTTGAGTGGTAACTCCTGTAAACAACTGGTGCTCAAAAACAGTGGACAACCCAATAACATATGCTCTGTTTACATCAAAGTAGTAGTAGTACCACACAAGTATTACCATGTGCAGTTATACAAGGAGCTGTGATGATTCATATACCTCTCTCTCTCTTCTGTGTATAGACACATTTTATATGCATCACAAACATGTACTTGTTGCAAGATGTTTGCATACTAAATATTGGTGAGTATGTTGTCCTATACTTGTTAGAAAACTAAAAATGGGGTACATAGAAAGAGCCTCTCAAAAATTATGGTATTTTTGAACTACTACCAGGTGTACTCCCAGGCAATGGTAATATCCTTGTGAAAGTTAATCTTTCTCATTTTAGGTCAGGTGAAAGGAACTACAGAATGAATTCACCAAAAGGTGGCTTCATTTTGGCAGTTTAAAGTCTGACCTAAACACAAAAGAAGAAAAGTAAAAGTAATGTCACTGATAGGTTGGCACTAACTGAAAAATGTTGCTTCACCCTCAGATCGTCTGTGACACACACACAATAAAATGAAGCTGTGAACAACCTAGAATTTAAGCAAGAACTCTAACTAGCAGCAAACTGCCTACACTGGTGACATCTTGCCTGCTGTACCACCAAAGATTGCAACAGAATACTGATCAATATATACATATAACATGCAAGTCTATTAAATGGCCACTGGAAGCAGGAATTACTATACAGTACATCACTTTTTTGCCCAACAAGACTCACAAAAAATGATGTATAATAAAACAGATATAAAAAGATATTTGAAAAAGTTGATTCTTATACTTCTAACATAGAGTTCCTGGAATGACAGCAACATGATGTGATTCTTCTGCTCACCTACCAGTCCACATGGTTTCTGTGGACATACAGGATCAAACTTTGTCTCTTGTGGAGACACCACAAACTTTCGGTGAAGAAACACAAAGATTCATGCTTCTAGCACCAGCCAAATGATGTCCTAAACTAGACATACGGGACACACTACATCATCTCTGGCCTGCAGAGATTGTACAAGTTTATTTTTGCTCATGAGAACAGCTGGCAAAGGAGGGATAGAGTACTGTACATGCAAATCAAAGCTATTATAAACATGCCATACATTTCACAGCAGGTGTAAGCCGCAGACATCAGAAAATGCACAGAATCCAATTGCCAATGTATAATTGCATGGGTGAAACAGAGTTAAGTTACATTGTTGCTAATTAATAAGTTGCTGGTTGCATTCCTGACTCCATGCCCAGTCACATGATCAGACATTAACATAGAAATACAGCCAGCACAAAATTATTTAGCAGCAAGTTGCCACTGTGACTTACACAACTTCACCTATGTACACATAAATCGGCAGTTGGATTCTGGCCATTGTAAGACCGACCAACTCTTCTCTGCAGCCAAATGGAAACACACCATTTACCTTAAGCTTTCCATGAACTTCTCTAGCTTTCTACCGTAGGATGTAAAGGCATGGATATGATCCCCACCAAGTATTACTCAACATGTGAGCAGTGAAAAATAAACAGTTACAGATCTGCTTCAGCCACTGGCAGGTATAGCTGCTCTTTAAAGTTCATTGCAAAACTACCACCTCATGCCTCTTCTGAAAAAAGCAGGCAGAGGCAGAGAAGAAAAAGAAAAAGCTTATCGACCAACAGTAGCATCCTACAATTACTTCTTTCTTGCAGTGATAACATATCTGCCATGGAAGAAGGCCAAGAAAACCAGTTAAGTACACCACTGAACTATGTGTGTTATCTGGTGCCAAGTTGCATCTGATTTATAGTGAGCCTAGTAAAGTTTTCAAGATGTGAGTTTTTAAAGAATAGTTTTACCACTGTCACCCTGCAAGTAAGTTTCAATGCCCAAATGGATCTGAACCTAGGTCTCCTCAGCATTAATGCATAACTGCACCCCATCACACTAGAGCCTGTGTAATCCAACACTCTTATGAAAATAATGAATAGTCTGAAAAATAAATACCTTTTCCTTTTTCAAGTGCAACAGGAAGTGGATGGTAGTTATGTGCACCATACTTAGCTTCACGCTCAAATATGTATTCAGATGATGGTGGACCCTGGACCGTTTTCTTCGTTGCAACCGACGTAGCTGAACTCACTGAAGCGTGAACACCCCGACGGAGAAGAGCAAGCGATTGTGTAGAGGCCAGTTTGGAAAACATGATTATAATATGTCTTAAGTCTACAAAAAGAGAAGTTCAAATTGAGGAAAACAGGTAAGAAATTGAAACTTGTATAGGACAGTTGCTTCAGCACCAAGTTACAAAAGAATACATTACTTTTTAAAAACAAAACTTAGAAAAACAGTTAAGACTAATAGAGCTACTCCTTCTCACCACATGTCAAACTCTTGTGTTATAAAACAGTCCTATCAAACAGCTTCTGGAACTTGAGAACCAAAACATAAGTAGATTATGATATTTTAAACAATCAATTTCAATTACACAAACTCCACTGAAACTATTATTTTCATTGGGCAATTCTATGAAGGATGTGTCAATTGTAGAGGTAAACAAACTGAACAGAGCATTAGAAAGGAAATCAGACAAGAAGAAATACCATCAAAGATATACTAAAGCAGGGATTCTCAACCTTTTTAAGCCGCCAGCCGGGTCACACTAACTCAGACAGTTGAGCAGGTCAGAAGGGCGGTTTCCCCCACGATTAGATAAGTTCACAGCTGTTGTAAATGCATTTACAACATGCATTTATGTAAATGCATTTATGACAGCTGCTTCTGCATTTACGACTGTTGTAAACACATTTACAACAACCGTGGATGCGCTTACAGCTTTTTCCGCCTGTTTCTGGCCGTGGTGGCAGGCCACACGAAATGGTGCTACAGGCCACATCCAGCCCCAGGGCCATACGTTGAGAACCCATGTGCTAAAGGAAAAAAATGTTAGCCAAATTGAAATATGTGCAAATGTTAGTAATATATGTATTAGATAAGATCAAAGATGTATCTCGTGCAACTTTGGGATTACCAATCAGTGTCTATTTAGGTAGTTACTAAAGACTTAAAGGTGTTACATGATGACAACAGCCCTCTTATGTGCGCCAACATCTTGTACTGAGATGTGTGCTTATGATGGAGCACTCCTTGAAAACCACCTCCTGTCTTGCAAGGGAGATCTTCCAAAGTTGCCCAGGTTTGTACACTTCTAAACAGTCTTTAGTTTCATCATCATAGTTTACACTTCATGCTTGGGGCCGGGGGAGGGTTTCCACAGTCTTTAAGTAGTTTTTGTTTGGGAAAACTACGGTAACTCCATGTTGGAAACTTGTTATCCAGTCCTCGGGCTTCTCTCTTACTTCTTATTAGGTATAAACTGCATAGTCTGGTAGTGAGACAAGTAGCTTGGCAAATGGAAGTAGGGAGAGAAAAGCTACTTTGCTAGATTTGTTCAGAAGATCTGCATAGCAAAACATGAATCAATTCTGGAGGATCTATTTAAAAAGTGAATATAATACAAGACAGAAAAAAGGACAGGTATAAAAGAAAATCAAAACAGTGTAACTTCTAACCCGTGCTGAGAGAGATGTTGACCATCAACAAAAGATCATATTCCATTTATTAGGTTTTTCCATATGATGGCAGAGGGCTCATCTAATTAAGTCTCCCGTTAGATATAACCAAAATAATTAGGGAGGGAGAGCCTCCTCAAAGATTGTAGTATTTTTTAACCACAAACAGGTGCACCCTGGTAACGGCAACATTCTGTTGCCAGCTAGTCATTCTCACACTAGGTCACGTGAGGGGACATGCAGAATGAACAAACCAAAAGGTGGCTTCATTTTGGCAGTTTCACATCTGGCCTAGAAACAGAAGAAGACCTTACCTGCTAAAGTTAGGAAAGGGCCATTTGAAAGAACATGGCTGAACCCAACTCTGCATGGCTGAATACATAAGGTTTTCTATTTTGTGGGTTTAGAAATCTAAGACAGACATGTAGTGTTCAGGAAACACTATGGACACCAGCTAGTTGTCCTAATCAAAAATATAGTTCTGGAAGATTGGATACTTAAATTCAGCTCTACATTCCAATATCTAAGAGGCTGTACTAACAGAATGTGTTACTGAAATATTATTTTCCTAGATGCCCACTTAACTTGGGGGGGGGGGTGAGAGAACCAGAATTGAGCTTGGTTGCATGGCCCCTTGATTCTGTCAGCAAAGGATTAAGAATATTTTTCCATCCTGCTGACCTTTGCTATGTAACTTTTCATATAGAGGATTTTTTAAAAGAACAATTAATCTGAGCTTCAATACAATTCTTGTTGCTAGACCAATGCAAACTGACAGTGCCTAATCCTTAAAGCAAATAAGATTTGTTTTACTTTTAGGTACTATTTGCTGTCATATGTGTGGTTTTAAATATGACTTACACAGGAATTGAGAACTGAGCAGTCCTATGTGCAAAGTCCTCTCTTTATTCAGAAACCAGCTACTACCATTTAACTTCAGCCCCAGCCTCCACCAATATTTCTATATTATAAGATAATCAAGTGATTGATCCCTCAAAATGAACAAAACTGGAGCAATATTCTGCTACCAAGAACTCCTTTACTTTCATGAAATTTCAAGGATTCTTCTTCTTCCGTGTCTAGGCCAGACATGAAACTGCCAAAATGAAGGCACCATTTGGTGAGTTCATTCTGCAGTTCCTTTCGCATGATCTAGCATGAGAAATATTTTCTGGTAACACAAGGTTGCCGTTACCAAGGTACATCCGATTATGGTTCAAAAGCAGACTCCCAAAATGTATAACTGTGAAATGGCTTGGTTACTTGAAATGGTTCAACTATTCCATGTTGCTTCTAGTCCACAGGATTGTTTTAAATCATTTTCTTGAGTACTGTATTTTGACATGTGTAGTCCATTGTAAAGTTCTTTGAAAACAGCATAAAAATAAAGAAAAAAATACAGAAAACTGAAAACACCTGAATTAAATCTGTGACTATTTCCTGAACTGGCAGTCCACCTGGATGAGTGAAGAAGAAACTAGTGCCTGTTCGATAATTTTTGTGGTTCAGTTGCACAGTTGATTCCAACACTTTGCAACCCCATGGACTGTTGCCCGCCAGGCACCATCCTCCTCAATCCGCCCAGCTCTGTGCCCATTGTGTCTACAATACCATCTAGCCATCTCATTTTTGGCCACCCCCTTCTTCTTTGTACTCCACTTTTCCCAACATCAAGGCTTTCTCAAGTGAATCCTCTCTTCTCATTTGATGTCCAAAGTACTTTAGCTTCATCTTTACTATTTGACCTTCTAAGGAACAGTCAGGGTTGATTTCTTCTAGGATTGACCTATTTGTTCTCCTTGCTGTCCAGGGCACTCTCAAAACTCTCCTCCAACACCACATTTCAAAGGCATCTGTTCTTCTGCGCTCAGCTTTCCTTATGGTCCAGCTCTCATAATCATAAATTACCACCGGGAAAACCATTCCCTTCACTATGCAAATTTTTGTTTGCAAGGTGATGTCTCTACTTTTGACTATGTTCCCCAGGTTTCTCATAGCTTGCCTCCCAAGAATTGGATAATACAAGAATTGAATAATACAGTGAGGAAAAAAACTGTCTTGAGTAGGAAACAGACACATCTGCAAGTCGGCTGAATGTGAAATTTACATGGTCCTTCCCTGGAGACGTGGCAGTACAACATAACTACCTTGAAATAACAGCTGTCTGCCACCATATCTGCTAAGTTCATAAATTTACATATAAAACAAATCTTGTGCCACAATTTTCCAATCTCAGGAAAACTACATCATCTAATGTTATCCCAGGACTTCTCAATAGAATTCAGGGACAGGGAGAATTTAAGAATATTTTACCAGAATGTCTGTTTTTTCTTAACAAAACCTCAAAGCCTGAATAGAAAAAGAATTCACAAGTTGCATATACAATAAAATGAAACCTAGATGTTACCATTCCTAATCATGTAATTGTTCACTCTTAAACTGCACACAGATGACACAGCTTAAGAGTTGGTTTCCAATGCTGCATGCCAGGAATCTGCTGCAAAGAGGGCGGGTAGACAGGGGAGTGGTATTACCTCCTACTGCTCAGGACCAACCAACTTTGCAGACAAATTAAGTATTGGTAATGAGTCAACCATTTAACATTTACAGACAGCCAATAAACCCCGGGCTAGGATCCAGTTGGGTACTTCGGATGGACTGCACTGTTTCTACCAGGATTTGTGGGGCCCCCCATAGCTCACTATGCACTCTAAAAACCTGCTCCAGAGGTTTCTCAGGAAACTTCCAGGACAGTTTATTTGCACGTAGAGCAGGCTGTAGAAAGCGATGGCCACTAATTTTGACAGATGCTATACAATTCAGCCTAAGTACTCAACTGGCCAATTTCAATTCTCAGTACAGTATTTCCAAATAGGACTAGGAATTTTTACAAAAACCCCTGGGGAATCATTACCAGACACTGTCAATAATATTGGCCTCAAAGAACCAACTCAATATAAGTCAATTTCTTATAGTGGCATCTAGGCAATTCATTCCCAAACACAGTTAAGTCTATTCTATACCTTTGTGTCTGTTGATTAGAAACTTTTAGAACTTCCAAAATATGTCAAGCATCCTTCTCCATAAAAGATGACCAGTCCAGCTACATTTTAAAAAGGTGGAAATACTATACCTTGGAAGCTACACATTTGGAAGGAAATGTTAGTGGTCCCAGCTATCTTGGAAGGCTACACATAAACCTCAATAATTTTATAGGATCCTGGAACACCTGACATTCCAACTGCAGTGGCTCAAGTGGCTAAGACACTGGAAGGCAGGAGGTCAACAGTTCGATTGCCGAGTACTGCAGGATGGAATGAGCTCCCGTCTTTGTCCCAGGTCCTGCCAACCTAGCAGTTCAAAAGCTAGAAATTGCAAGTAGATAAATCAGGGCCACTTTGGTGGGAAGGTAAACAGCGTTCTGTGTACTTCGGCATCTAGTCATGCCTGCTACATGACCACAGAAAAGTCTGTAGAAGCAGACAGCTTTGAAACAGAGATGAGCACTGACCCCTAGAGTCAGATACAACTGGATTTCAAGCAAGGGAAATTTTTACCTCTACCTAACACCAAACAAATTATCAGTATTTCCAGTCTGGCTAGAAAACACTTTTTACCTGAAGCCTAGAGAATTATTAAAGGCAAGAAAAATACTAGTTTCTATATATTTCCATAATTTTCCCTTCACCATACAAATATCAATTCCTTATCAATGCTTACAAAGCAGGTTAGCTTGTTTTCTGTGACTGATGTGAGGTGTCAAAACCCATGCAGGTTGATGTGAGGAACTCCTCTTATACAACCATACATTCTAATCTACTGCGGAATTTCATAGTAATAAACAAATCTGGAATATATTTCTTAGTTCTTTTAAGCCTCACTCATAAATCCACATACAGTATTAGGAAGAAAACTTGATTGGACATAGTAAGATAGTTGTACTGCACACAGCATAGGACAATGCTTTTGATGTCATAGGAATTCAGCTTATAAAACAGTTTCACAACTACACTACTACTTCAAAGGAAATAATTTTTCCTGTTAATATTGACACAGGACAGTAATGCAATTCCAGTATAAAACTTGGATATTTCACAAGAAAAAAGAGCAAGTACCTCAGAATGGAGAAATCTCACAGATAATATTGCATCATTGAGTGTTGCATCAGACTGCTCCAGTGTCACAGGACGAGCATATAGGATGGATTTCCCACACAACTCACAGAAAATAAGCTAGCTTGCTTAAGAAACACAAATAAGGACAAGAAATATTAAGAATTGCCCATCTGAAGTGAGTAGCTCTGGTAATATCAATGTAACTGTACTTTATGTTACTGGCACATTCTCAACTTGAGAGGTGAGATTCTGAGTAATGTAAATAACAAAACGAGGTAGAAACCTGCCAGCCCCTGGATTAGTTGCCAGGGTCAAAAAGGACGTCAGTGTGTGCTATCTAGTGACTCTTCCCTGAAGCAAGAGCAGCTATACTAGTCACAGTGTTTTCTCTGTGGTTAGTTTATTGCCAGACATAGCAATAAATATCTTTCCTTCTCTGACCTGTCCCCTCCCAACAAAATAGAGAAAGAATCAAGGCTTTGCTCTTGGCTTCTTTATCCAATCTGTTGTCATGAGACAATCTAAAGCTGGGGTGGCCAAACTATGGCCTGCGGGCCAGCCCCGGCCCACGGCACTATTTCATGTGGCCTGCCGCAGCCTTCGCTACTACCGAAAGCAGACCCGTTTACGGTAAAACACACCATGCATGCATAAACACGCCCACGCCTGTAAATGCATCCATAGCTGTCATAAACGCATTTACGACAGCCACAGAGGTGTTTTATGGCAGCGTTTACAGCGGGAGGAACAATGTGATCGGCCTGCTCAACTGTCTGAGGGCGTGGTCAGGCCCATGGCTTGAAAAGTTTGGGAACCCCTGATCTAAAGAAAGGAAGTTGCCAACTACTATACAACACGATAAAATAATCCCTATTGGTTTAGTAACTCGCACTGCAAGTCAGAGCAATCAAACAGTGTGCACCAATACACCCTTCATCACAAGTCAGAGTCCTTTCTCATCCCTAGTCTGTTGTGTTGCACAAATGTAACTTCAGTACAGTATTCACCACTATAACAGAGTAACAAAAGGAGATGAGACAGTATTTAGTATATCAATGTATGAATTTTTAATCTTTTACTTTGCTCAGTTTTAATCTCTTTTAATATTAATTTTAGCCAGGATTTTATATTGTGTTTTATGTCTCTTTTTGAAGCTTTGTTAGCCGCCCTGAGTCTCTTTGAGGAGGGTGGCATATAACTCTGATTAAATAAAATAAAATAAATAAATAAAACCTTACTTAATTTTGAGAAAATGTCGTGCTTATATATACATTCATACAACAATTAATAAAACTGCATTTGCACTGTTGTTTAACAATATCCCTGTTAGGTAATTGAAATGGCAATCTTAATGTCAAGTAATCCCACTCAAGGTGGTGTCTTGCAGGTTCTGCTTTCCTATTTAATCCTTTACATTTATAACCTGAGTACTGAACACACTGCAATGGAAATTGTTGACACAGACATGTCACTAGATGCAACAGTGAAGCAAAACAACAGACTTGCAATTAAAGCTTTCAAACTTGAGAAAAATCCTGTTCCTTCATATTAACAAGGGGGAAAAAATCATGTACCTAATCAGCAAAGCTGCAAAATATCAGCCTAGAACAGCTTTGCCTTCGTAAACTGGATTTGCAAGTTTTGTATTCCCCCCCCCCCAAACCCACAAAAGCCTGTTCAACAAGCAGCACCAAAACAAAACATGCATTTACACCAGAGGCACCTTCACTTCTTTGAATCCAATCTGCACATGAAAACTAGAATCCGCTTATACCTGAAGTATGTTACATTATGTCAGGAAAGTCCAACTATCAGAAGACAATACTAAAATACTCTGAGATTGTATTTCCTTGGGGTCCCTACAATTCTAAATAGACTGGGGGAAGTCAGACTCTCCAATTAGAACTAGCCAGCATAACCAATGGATAGAAACGATGAAACTTGAGCTCAATATCATTTGGAGGGCAGCACATACCACAAATTTGATTTGTAGTAATTACTGTAGGTTGAGAGATATTCTGCAGAGGTTTCTAAAGCAACACCAGTCAGATCTCAAATCACAAGCCTTTATCATTACTTCATGACAGAAGGAATAGTCCTTACAGCTTCTATTCCTCAAGTTAGCTGGGACTGATGGGAACTGGAGTCTGACAGATTTCAAGACAATAGATCCCTCACTGCAGTCGGACTGAGGAACACTCTACCAAATCCTATTTCGCTGCATCAGTCGTAGCTAATCATAGGCTGATAACTTAGCATCACTGAGTTGGAAGGGGCCTTTTGTCCACACACCCACCCATGCGCAATGCAGGAATCCAAATCAAAGCACGTCTGACAGATGGTTGTCCAATCCTCTCTTGAATGCTTCCAGTGTTGGAGCGCTCACCACCTCTCTGAGCAGTTGGTTCCACTCTCGTACTGCTCTAACCATTGAAAAGTTTTTCCTGATATTCAGCCTATACCAGTGGTACTTCGCTTAAAGAGCATAATGCATTCCACAGTATTGCTCTTTAAGAGAGTTGCTCTTTAAGCAAAACATTTGGAAAAACTGCCACCACTGCCATTGTAAGTGACTTCTGGGGGGGGGGTGAACCCCAATTTAGTTGTTAAGCAAGTTTGGGTTGTTTTTAATTGTTAAGCAAGGGCAACCATTCAGAGAAAATTCTGATCTTTAAGCAAGTTAGTCTCTAAGCGAGGTGCTCTTTATGCAAGGTTTTACTGTACAGTATCTGAATCCCTGTAATTTCAGCCTATTATTACAGCTCCTGCAGTGTGGGATGATGGAAAACAGATCCTGCTCTTCTTCTTTAGGACCATCTTTCAGGTATTTGAAGACCGCTATCATATCCCTTCTCCCACTTCTTTTCTCAAGGCTAAACATGTCCAGTTCCTTCAGTCTTTCCCCCATAGGGCTTGACTTAAGGGGCTCAGCTCCCCAGTGAACCCTTGGTAAGAAACTGGAGACAAGGTGGAGATTTATAAGGCGGGAGTGGGAACCCCATAAAAAAGCAACAAGGGGCCACCTCCACCCCAAACTGTCCTCCATGTCCTGCCACTTAACCACCACCACCCCATGGTAGGGCCCCTTATATTCCACCCCATAGCGCTCAGTGCACTCCCTGGGCCAGCGATGGCTAACCTTGGCACGCCAGGTGTTCTTGGGCTTCAATTCCCAGAAGTTCAATCAGTACTCCTGCTTCTGGGAATTGAAGCTCAAGAATATAAGAGTGCCAAGGTTAGCCATCACTGCACTGGGCGGTTCACAAGGTCATTCGCATTTTGCCCTCCGAAGGAAGGAAGGTTGGGTCAACCTTGATGCCTTGCCAGGATCGAACTCACAACCTTTGGGCTGCAGGACAGCAGTTCAACCACTGCACCACCAGGGATCTCCACTACGCATCAAGAGCCGCCCCCCACTCTCTCTTCCTCGTTACCTCCTAGAGCCGAGCGGGGCTTCCGTCTGCGTCCGCCGAAAGCAATTGGAGGAAAAGGCAGCGGCCGCTTCCTGCAGCGCCGGTCACGGCTCCAAAGAGCGGCCACGTCACAAGCCCACGCTCGCGACGAGCCGCCGCTGAAGCTCCCCCATTGGCTACAGTACCGTCAAGCCCTCACCGAGCACGGCGTCACGGTAGCTCCGCCTCCCGACACTTCTCAATTTCTATTGGCTAGCTACTGCCCCGCCCTCTGGCCGCCTTTGATCCCTTTTAGTACATCCCTGTCTCCGCTTCCAACCAATCAGAAAATCGTTGTGTGTGGACGTGAGGGTGGGGGCATGTTCTGGTGGAGTCGGTCTTTTTCGTTTGTTTGTTTTTATTATTATTATTATTATTATTATTATTATTATTATTATTATTTAAAATAAACATAAACAATAAAGAAAGAAAATATATTTTTAAACCCATATAATAACTATAACAAAAGAAAATATTTATATAAACTACTACGTGCACTTAAGAGGGATATTATATCGTGTAAATATTCTCTATATATGACATTTCATTTACTGTAAATATGCATGAATATATAAAATCATGATCAGCTCTGACTTGGGGTTGTGACTAATAATTAGCTTATTAAGATTACTTCAGTTCTCTTAATAAGCTATGCACGTATAGTTTAAGGCACTGCAGTGTCTTAGACCCTAAGATACCAAACTTGGCAACTGGAAGGTCAGCAGTTCAAGACCAGAAGTTCTCTTAATAAGCTATGCACGTATAGTTTAAGGCACTGCAGTGCCTTCTTAGACCGTAAGATACCAAACTTGACGACTGGAAGGTCAGCAGTTCAAGACCAGAAGTTTTCTTAATAAGCTATGCACGTATAGTTTAAGGCACTGCAGTGTCTTAGACCCTAAGATACCAAACTTGACGACTGGAAGGTCAGCAGTTCAAGACCAGAAGTTCTCTTAATAAGCTATGCAGGTATAGTTTCAGGCACTCCAGTGTCTTAGACCCTAAGATACCAAACTTGACGACTGGAAGGTCAGCAGTTCAAGACCAGAATCCTGCACAACAGAGTGAGCTTCTGCCTCTGTCCCAGCTCCTACCAACCTTGCAGTTCAAAAGCAAGAAATTGCAAGTAGATAAATAGGAATAGATAAATAAGCAAGGTAATGGTGTTCCGTGTGCTCCAGCATCTAGTCATGCCTGCCCCATGACCACAGAAACGTCTGGAAATGCAGACAGCGCTGTCTCTGGTGCTATAAATGGAAATGAGCACCGCTCCCTAGAGTCGGATGCAATTGCCTTTCGAGCAAAGCCAACCTTAACTTTATCAGAATATTTTTTTGAATAGTAGCCGTGTTAGTCTGTTGTTCAGGCATCTCAGAAAACAAAACAAAATAAAATAAAGTAAAATAAAAATAAAAAACACAGTAGCACTTTAAAGACTAACTGCTATATTTTCACTGTTAGCCTTCGTGGACTTGATCCACAAAAGCTAACAGTGAAAATATAGCAGTTAGTCTTTAAAGTCCTACTGTGTTTTTTATTTTTATTTTACTTTATTTTGTTTATTTTGTTTTGTTTTATCAGAATATGTTTATAATTTCCCATTTTGCCTTGTAAAATTATCTACACTACACACTTATAGCAGTTTGATTCCATTGAATTGCCATGCTGTACTAGAAAATGGGGAGATCTGTTGTTTAGTGAGGGGAGAGCATCTGTGTGTGAGAATCAGAAAGGATCCTGTCAGATCAAATCAGAACAATTTGTTTTGCTGACAGTGGCCTCCCTTAAAGTAACCCTTTGTCTGAGCAAGAATTACTCATGCCTGGCATAACTAACCCTGGCATAACTAACCCTCTGGACTAAAAAGATCCAGCCTGACCATGTGTCAGGATCAAGGCTGGATCATTATTGTTTGTTGATTCTATGATCATTGGGAAATTGCTGGCGCTAGAGCACACACCAAGCAGTCCAAAAGGTGAACCCTTTCCTGAACTGGACATCCCTGGATTTAGTTTTCACTGCTGTAGTTGAGGGAAATGCCCTAGAATGCTCAGGCAGAAAATTTCAATTCTTTCACCAAACTACAAATCCCAGCATTCCACACTACAAAATCATGGTCACTTAAGTGGAATTACCGGTAATTTTTGCTATAATTGTGTTTTTTGTGTGTTGTGGTACCTAGCAAAAACTTTCTGCATGCACTTTTCATAGTGCTCCAACTCTTCCCATCCTGATCTTTCCATCCTGATTTTATCTGCCATGTCTTGCTGTGAAGTCAAGCATCCAAATAAACATCCATGGTTCAGTGTGAAAGAGTTCACATGAGAATCCCAAATAGGCACATTAAGGGATTCACCAGGTGATGATTTATAATACTAACAAGTCCCTTTTTATTAAGTCATCATGGACATAATCCTGCTACGTAACTCTGCCCTTGCATTGAGAATGACACCACTGCAGGCTTCTGTGACTCCAAGGTACACACAGCTCTCACACATTGAGAAAAACTCACAGTGACTCTGAAAATGAAAAAGGAAATGTTTAATAAGTTATAATCTGCCACTGATGATCATGTGATTCTGATTATGGAGCCTGCCACTGGATTCTGGAAGGTCAAATAGTAAAGATGAAGCTAAGGTACTTTGGACATCAAATGCGAAGAGAGGATTCACTTGAGAAGGCCTTGATGCTGGGAAAGGTGGAGGGCAAAAGAAAAAGGGGGTGGCAAAAATGAGATGGCTAGATGGTATTGTGGATGCAGTGGGAACAGAGCTGGGTGGGCTGAGGAGGATGGTGGAGAACAGGGGTGCCTGGTCGGCGGTGGCCCATGGGGTCGCGGAGGGTCGGAATCAACTGTGCGACTGAACAACAACAACTATTTGTTTTAAGATTGTGAGACTTCTTGAGTCATTACTGGGAGAAAGGCAGCATATACAAGAGATGAATAAAATAAACTTTGTTTGTATCAATGTTACAAAATACACTGTAACATTTAGGTTTTATTTTATTAAATAAAATATCTTGTGGTCCTGAAATATGTTATAACACACATGAATTCTGCAGATCATTCTCTCATCTTACTCTACTTATTCCAATCACAATACTTTTAGAAACACTTGTGATTCTGTAAGATCTCCTGGGTGAACTTGGGCTGAGCCAGGCAAACACTGTGATCTTATGTGTAATCACACAGAAACACACACAATTAAGTCTCACTGAATTCATCTTAGTTATTTTGGGGATTTTTTTTTTACTAGAGGGATCAAAGTTCTATAACAGAACATCTGCTTTACAGGTTCAAATTCAATCCTCTGAATCCCCAGATAGAACTCAAAAATTCCTGCCCAATCTCTGGGGAACTGCTACCAATTAAAATCCATCAGTAACATTCTGCTTTATATAAAAAAGACTGTCATTTGAGTTATACAGGAGAGTCTATATCTGTACAGTACTTATAAAATTATTTCACAGACTGGCTCAGAGTGACCTCAATTAACTGGGACAGAAGGATTGGTCTTGATGTTATCTGAAATCTGACCTTTGGCATGTTTTTAGCTATATAGTTACCGTTATCTTATCTTAGGGTTTTTTATAGTTAAAGCTTATCACCCATTCTGGAACTGTTCCAACCTAACAGAAGGAACAATGACCTCTTTTATCTTGGATGCAAAAAAAAGGTATAACTTAAGCAACATTAATATTTCACCATCCTTGATAACATGCATTTGGGAAATACCCTCCTACCATTTTCTTCTGAGACAAAAAAAATCCTTTGAAAAAGTAGAAATTAGAAAAGAGAAAGAAGGGCCTGGTTGAATATTGCTCTATCTAGAGCTCATGCAATGCGGTGATTATTGCAGCAATAGGAGCAACACATCCATTTTACCACTCAAAGCAGAGCAAATGTTTCTCTTTTGTCTTTGTGAGAAGCTCCTGCTTTGTTTTTAGCACCAAACAAAATCATTCCCCCAATTCCACAGTTTTTCAACTCTTCTTCCCATCTCTTTCTAAAATCACTGTTTGATATCACAGAATTTTCAAAGGTTATGGAGGGGGGAACTACTTCAGCTTGAGGAAAACAGGGATACACACACGAGTTCTTCAAATCAGACTGGTGCTCCTTATTACATTGCAATTTTATATGGGTCTTCTCAGAAATAAATCAATTTGTGCTAAATAGAATTCACTCCCAAGTAAGTGGGCATACAGCCTTTAAGTGCAGGTACTCATCATCACAATCTTCCTGGTCTTCCTGATTCCCATGAGAGTCCAAAAAAAGCAAGCAAATGGATTAGTCAATATCAACAAATACATTCTGGTACATTTTGTGGTGCTTGAGAGTCCCCTGGACTGCAAGGAGATGAAATCAGTCAATCCTAAAGGAAATCAACCCTGACTGCTCCTTGGAAGGACAAATACTGGTGCTGACATTCAAGTACTTTGGCTACCAAATGAGAAGAGAGGACTCACTGAAGAAGGTTCTGATGCTGGGAAATATTGAAGGCAAAAGGAAAAGGGGGATGAGATGGTTAGATGGCATCCTTGATGCAGTGGCCATAGATCTGGGTGGACTATAGATGATGGCAGATGACAGAAGAACCTGGCATGCGGTGGACCATGAGGACAGACTCGAATGTGCAACTGAACTTCAACAACAACATTTTGTTTCCACTTTCCACTAGAAAAACTGATGTTTTTTAATTGCCTATTTAGGACCACACAATCCTCAAATACTTGCAGCAGGAAATAGCATACAACAATGTACTAATATTAGGAAGATCCATTTTTCCTTCAGCTACTGTGTGCATTGAAACTTAGCTCAGAGGGAAGCTTAAGGAAAGAATTAGCTGGAATCATAATCTCTCCTACTCAGAAAGTCCAAGGCCTTAAACTCTGCAAGCTATCGTTTTGCTACTGGGTGGACATATCTTCATGTAAAGCTTGTCCGTTGTTAATCTGTGTAATGATAATCCATAATTATCAGACCTCCTAAAAGAAAATTTGTGTTAAGAAAATTGAAAGTAGATTGGGAATCTGAATTGGATAATTTGTATAAAGAGATATGGAATACAGCTATAAATGATAAAATAATATGTAATTTAAAGGTAAACAAGGATTAGTAAAAAAACAACAACCTGATTTTAGAGATATGGGGATAATTTTTAGATTATGTATTAGTGAAAGAGAAAGTTGTAAAACCAGACCAGGATGCATTATCTTTTTGGAATGAGGGAATAACTATATTTAAAATGTAATAATATTGAGAATATCTAACCGAGGTGGTGAGTGCACGTAGTAATTATATGTTATTTTATATGTAAGTTTTTGTGTGTTTTATTTGTAGTTATTGTGATTTTTTGTTTATCTTTGTGGTTTTTTAATTTTATATTTAAATTAAATAAATAAGAAAATGCTTGGCCCTGCACAAATCCAGTTATAGGCCCATGTACCTCTTGGTTTCCCAGTCTAGCCAAGATCTCCTTGCTATCCTTCTATGTTGGCAGACTCCCTATTATATCTCCCTCCATTCTGCTCTCTGTAGAGACGCTAGGTGCCTGTAAAGTTGCTTAGTTGTCTGCCTGTATTTTCCTCTAGTTCATTATGACAAACAGTCTGATTTATTTTTTTACTTTCCTTTAACATGTCAAGTTCCTTCCCATATTCAGCAAATTGTTTTAAAAAAGAAAAAGAAAAACCCACTGTATCATGGTCAGGGAGAAAATGATATCTTAGTGGTTAAGACGCTGAACTTGGTGACTGGAATGTGGCAGATTATCAGTTCTAGACCGAGTACTGCACAATAGAATGTGCTCCCTTCTCTGTCCCAGCTCCTGCCAACCAAGCAGTTCGAAAGCAGTAGATAAATAGGTACCACTTCAGTGTCAAGGCATGCCTGCCACGTGTCCACTGGCTCTTTGACTGTAAACAGAGATGAGCACTGAACCCTAGAATTGGATACGACTGGCTTTCGAACAAAGGCAACCTTTACCTATACCTACTTCCCTCTCCAACAAGCTGTAATCAATTTATATTATTTACTACTATTATATCCAGCTTCTTATTCAAGCAGCTGAAGGTGACGTGTATGTTTCTGTTGCCAGCCCATTTTATCCTCACATCAACCTCACATCCTCCCTTGAGGTAGATTAGACTACGAGATGGTGGCTGGAACCCTATTGCTTAATATAGTAAATTGCAACTCTCAGGAAGTTCCTTTGACTCAATGAGCCTACTGAAGTGCAAGTCAGTTATGCTAAGCAACAGGATTTCAGCCAATCAATCATCCAAAATCACCCAGTGGTCTTCATAGGTTAACAGATATTCAAACCTGAGTCTCTCTAGACTGAATTGGGCTTTCTGGCCACTGAACCAACACAATGATTCATATAAAATATGTTTTGAAATTCTCTCACAATGTGCACTGCTTAGTGTATTTTTAAAAAAAAATTATACAAGACCCAAATTCAAATCTCATTTACAAAGCTCTCAACATAGCTTCAAGTCATAATATCCTGATAATAATTTCGTGTCAGAAATTATTCTGGGTTGAAAGGATTTTTGCTGGAGAAACTCCTCTCAGGGGACACCCAAATGAGGCTTCTTTCATGTCCCCAAGATCTTTTCCCCACCTAAGTGGTCCCTATTGATCAACTTGCAATTTCTTGCTTTCGATCTGCTAGGTTGGCAGGAGCTGGGACAGAGATGGGCGTTCATTACATCATGCAGTACTCAGGTCTTGAACTGCCGACTTGCTGACGTTCCAGCTAACAAGGCAAGCTTCTTAACCACTAAGCCATCGCAGTCCCAACAGCCTGATAAAAATAAAGAAATACAGTAACATTAACATGGTATAGCAAGTATCTAATTAAATAGGCATGTTCATTGGACCGTCCACCAGAGGGCACTGGGAACATGGAAATTTTTTTACGTCTGAAAACAGTAAACGCTAATATTAAGGATTACTTTTTCTTATTACTCCATTATGAAAAGGTCTCCTTGGAGCAAAAGAAATAAATCATACAGCACTAGAAAGACTAATGGATTTGTAATGGTGTATGCTTTTCAAGGATTGGAGCCCACATCATCATAACAAAAATATTATACACAGTGGGCCAAGGAAGACAGATGTAAATAAAATCGCAATTCAACAATTCAACAATTTAAGAACAGTAGCTGATCTCTGTTTGGAGATCCTGCCTACATTTGCATGTTGCATTGAGGACTTACATACCACAATATTAGTTCTCTCTGATCTCGTGCATCATATAATAACCATTTGTATAGCACTTTCAAATTTCCAAAGCACATCACATACATTACCTAGTTATAATTCTAGCAATAAAACTACAGTTGTACCTCGCTTAAAGAGCATAATGCGTTCCACAAGATTGCTTTTTAAGTGAGTTTGCTCTTTAAGTGAAACACCATTGTAAGTGACCAATTGTGACTTCTGGTGGGGGGGGGGATTGCGAACCCTGATTTATTTGTTAAGCGAAGTGAACTTACAGAGAAAATTCTGCTCTTTAAGCGAGTTATTCTTTAAGCGAGGCACTCTTTATACAAGGTTTGACTTTATACTGTAAATCATCATTCTTTTCCCCCCACATTGGACACTAAGGAGATTTCAAGCCAAAGTAGATGAGACTTCTGCCACACTGTCCTCCTGCCTCATATGCTGAATTTTTCTGGAGCATTCATGTGACAGTATCCTCTAGTCCACTGGTGGCAAACCTATGGCACGCGTTTTCTTCCCAATGTTGCTGTGTTGGCACTTTATGATAAATAAGTGGGGTTGGGGTTGCAGTTTGGGCACTCGGTTTCTAAAAGTTTTGCCATCACTGCTCTAGTCACATCCTTCCTTGTTTTTCTATTCCTTTTCTCCTACCTTTAAAGAGGAAAAGACAAAATACTGTACAGTCTTTTCTAAAAGCTAGTGTGAGTTGAACTCCATCAGGAAACATTAAGTCTCAGAAAGAAGGCCTAAGATGTGAACCAAGGAACAGACTGGTCTGAAATGCTGTCTCCTCCAGCATAGCCCTGTCTTCTGAGATTTGCTGCCAGATAGGCAAGTACAGTATCAGATTGCATCCCTAGCCACTACATTTACTCTTCCAAAGGTGGGGGACCTGTGGTCTGTTCCAAAGGTGGGGAACCCATGACCTTTCAAGTCTTGGATCACAAACCACCACCACCCCGTTACTAGGCATATGTCATGCTTGTTGCAAGCTTACCACATTTGCACTTAAGCTTCAAAAGTGCAATACCTGAGATCCCTTTATACACCTGTCTTGGGAATAGCTTTTCTTTGCCCAGCAAAGGCAGATTTCATCCATATAAATTTACATTAAAATAGACTTTTTAGTCTTTAAGTTGACATAAATCTTTGTTATTAAAGAAGGCAGAAACCAGTTTCAGGACTAAGGTGAAGATGCTGTTCACCCTAGTCTAGAAGTTATTCTTCAAAGTGTGTGTATATACACAATGTGAAGGAGATCTTTGCATGTAATTTTGGAAGTTTTCTTGGGTAAACACTGGAACAAAGCAGAACAATGGGAGAAGTGGGCATTTCTTTTTTTAAAAAAAAAATTAACAATAGGTAGGTCCTAAACAAAAATAAAATTCTTCAGATCAAATCTTCTTCCTCATGAAGTCTATGTCTTCCAAGACATGTAATTAGCAGACATTGGACTTTGTTTAGGATCAATATTTAAAACCATGTCATGATAGCATCATTGCTGATGTCTATATTTTTAATATGAATTCCACCATGCATCATTCTTCAACATTACCTTATTCTGCATGTGATTTGTTCTTGATATGTGTTCAAGAAGGTACAACCTGTGGCTTAATGACATGCTGGGTTTTGGACACAATACACATATACAGTACAGTGCTGAATTCAATATACAGTTCAGTTTACTCTAGCCCTAAGTTGGGCAGCAGGCATGGAGTTCCTACAGTACAGTGACACAAAATAAGTCTGAAATTGTTGATACAGTACGTCCTTTCAACAGGGAGATGGTCTAATAGCAGGTCTAACTGATTATCCATGTTTTGCAATTGTACCAGCACTGATTATAGGCACTGTTTGTACAGTACTTGTAAAATCCCGTTGTAAACATTTGGTGCCTTCTCTGCTGAAGTAAGTCTTTTTGATTCAGCAGAAATTTCCACCAGCAGAACTTGAAGTAGGCAACATTTTCAATTTCATCCCCAAATTTGGTTTTGTTTCCCACCTCCGAATCTGCTCTAGTGGGATGGGGAATCTTCACAAGAGCATGAGACACACAGCATTAGAAATGGGAAGGCTGTAAAAAATAACACTTTCCACCTTCCAAAATTCTTTTTTTTTCCCCTTGCATTTTCTGCTCCTTCCTTACATAGATGGCAAGTGGGAAACAGCTTTCCTTATTTGGAGGGATCTCTCCCAAACTGTTCGCAGAAACCTCTGCTGGACCAAAAATGCTTCAACCAGCACTGATGCACCAATTAGACATCATCCTTTGTCTTTAAGAATACAGCAATGCCCCTGCAACTGAGCGCAAAGAAATATAGTGTAATAAACTATCCCAGCACAAGACCTCCATTTTGTTCAAAGCTATAAACCAGAATCCAATTGTGTAGTTCTGCTGGCAGACAAAGTTGAAACCTTAAAACAAGAAATAGAATGTATAGACATTGCAATGCTTGAGATCAGTGAATTAAGTAGATTGGAGTGGGGTGTTTTCAGTCAGCCAACTAGAAAGTATTCTACTATGGAAATGAACAAGTCAGAAGAGATGGAGTATGTCCAATAATGAGCCAGGATGGGCTCATTATTGGCAGTTAGGGGCTATAATACAGATTCTGATCAAATAATATCAATTGGACTCTGAAGAAAACCTATCATCATAATCATCATTCAGGTCTATACTCCAACCACAGATTCTTTGGAAAATAAGAGAAAATTAAAAGCTTTTATGTAAGCATTCAGGAGGAAACTGATCACACATCAAGACATAGTTATAATCATAAGTTACTGGAACACAAAAGTAGGAAACAAAGCAGAAACCAAATGTGTTTTGAAACTTTGGCTTAGGATACAGAAACAAAGCAGAAAAATGATTAATAGAGTTCTGTGAAGCCACCAATCTGTTTATTGCAAATACATACTTCAAGCAACCAAACGGGCAACTGTACACATGGTCATCACTAGATGGTTAATATAGAAATCAAATAAACTATGTAATTGGAAGCAGGAGGTAGAGAAGCTTTATTCTCTGTGCCAAAACAAGACAAGAAGATCGTGGTATTGATCATGAACCATTTATACCTGACATTAAAGTAAAACTGAAAAAGAACATTAAAATAATTATAGTGACAAAATATAATTTAACCAACTTTTCTGATGAAGTTAAAAGTCCACATAAGGAATAGATTTTCATTATTAGATTCTACTGACCGTGAATCAGAAGAGCTATGATTGAAACCACAGGTATTATTAGGAAATAATGGGAAAAGACAATTCTTGTAGTGAAAAGAAGAAAAACCTGTTGGATGACAGAAGAAACACTTAAAATTGTGAAAGACAGGCAGGAAGCAACAGTAAAAGGTGGCAGCTATAGGGTCAGAGCCCCAACTGCAGCTTCTCAGTGACTGTCACAAAGACACAAAAAGAACTACAGTGTTACAAAAACCATTGCAAATAAATGTAGAACTATAAAAAGGTGAAAATAAGAGATTCCTTCTAGAACATCCAAGATATCAAAGGGAAATTGAAGCCTAGATTAGGAATGTTGAAAACTCTGCAATTGCCAGCCCCAAGCCCAGAGAAAGGAGGAGTGTTGGATGTTGGATTAGCACCCCAGTCCTGTAAAACTTTATTGCTGCAGAAGCAATAGGAAGTCTCATTGCCCATTTTGCTGCAGGTGGAGATGAGTCCCGCACAGCTTGAGAAAGATCTACTACCACTAGGGATGTTGAAAGACCAACAAAGTAGCATACTATATGAGAAGGAAAAACTAGAAAGATGAAAATAGTACAGTACAGTACATTGAAGACTTATACAGAATGATGATAGACTGTTTTGTAGGGAATCCTATGATGAAGAATCTGCAGTTTCAGAAAGTGAAATGGCAGCTGCTTTGAAAGGAGTAGGAAGAAATAAATCACTAGGGGAAAATGAAATACTGTACCAATAGAAATAGTTCAAGCCATAGAGACTGAACATGTCAAAATCCTAAGAAAAAATATGTTAACAAATGTGGAAAACAAAACAATGGCCCACAAACTGTAAATGTTCAACATACATTTCAATCCACAAGAAAGGAGATGCTAAGAAATGTAGTAGTTATATGGCCATTATTCTAATTTTCCAAGTGATGCTCAAGGTGTTACAACAAAAGATTTTACCTTGAATGAAACAAGAAATGCCTGTTCTTCAAACTGGATTCCAAAAAGGGGAAAGCACTCAAGATCCTATTGTAAATATCCACTGGCTACTGGAGCACACTATAGAATTTTAGAAGATATCTCTGTGCTTTATAAACTACAGTAAAGCCTTTGACTGTGTGAAAACAGAAATGAGAAACTATGGGTTGTTCTGAAATTAATGTTTCTCAGCACTTTATTGTGGACAAGAAGCCACGGTTAGGGCAAAACATGGAGAGGCAGAGATAGTTCCCTCTAGGTAAAGATGTCATGCAAAGATGCCTTTTATCCCCGTACCTATACAGTCTGTACACACAACATATCATACGAAAAAGCCAGACAAGTGGAAGATGAAAGAGGAACAAAGAAACATCACAAATTTAAGATACTGTATACTGGTGATATCTTCTTATTGGAAGGAGAAATAACTTCAAATGGCTTTTAGTAAAAATGAAAGAAGAAAGTGTTAAAGCAGGACTGGAGTTGAGCATCAGGAAAACAGAAATCATGCTATGTCACTTTAATGTTGATAATGAAGAAATTGAAATAATGATTTTGTATGCCTTGGTTCAATCTCAATTCACTGGAGACTGCAGCCAAGAAATCAGAAGCTGAGACTGAGACTTGGAAGGGCAGCAATGAAAGAATTAGAGATCATAAAATATAAAGATGTATCGATGAGACCAAGACCATCTATATTCTTATATTCCCATCATTATGTGCAGGTGTGAAAGCTGGACAGTAAAGAAAGCTGACATGAAAAATGACTTTTTTGAAATATAGCTCTGAAGGAGAGTTTTGTGAAAGCCCTAAAGGTAAAGGTTTCCCTTGGTCAAAAGCCAGTCTCATCCAACTCTAGGGTTCAGTGCTCATCTGTTTCAAAGCCAAAGAGCCAGTGCTGTCTGCTTCTGCAGACATTTCCGTCATGTGGCAGGCAAGACTAGCCACCGGAGTGCACAAAACGCTGTTTACCTTCCCACCAAAGTGGTCCCTATTTATCTACTTGCAATTTCTTGCTTTCAAACTGCTAGGTTGGCAGGAGCTGGGACAAAGATGGGAGCTCATTCCATCCTGCAGTACTCAGGAATTGATCTGCTGACCTCCCACCTTCCAGTCAGCATTTTAGCCACTTGAGCCACTGCAGCAAATCAAGCCTGAATTATCTCTGGAGGCAAATATGATGAAACTGAGGCTGTCTTACTTTGGACTGTGGCTGTCTGTCTTATTTTGGACACATCAGAAGAGAGTAAGATTCTCTGGAAAAGACAATAATGCTGGAAAAGGTTGAAAACAGGTGTGGAGATGACCAAACATGAGATGGAATGACTCCATGTAGGGACCACAGCCTTCAGTTTACAAGCACTGAGCATGGCTATTGAGGACAGAGCATTTTAGAGTTCTTTCTTTAATAGGGTATCCATCAATCAGAGGTGACATGACAGCACATAACTACAATAGTTCTGTTAGATTCGGAAAGCATTGGCAATTCTGTCCCACCCAGTCCTTGTAAATCTCAGTGAACCTGAAATACCTATTTTGTAGGTCTGGGAGTCTATGTGTTTTCAGCCACACAAGGCTGCAGCAGAAGAGGGAAGAGAGGAAGGTTCAAATTCTCTGACCTGTGGATGCCAAAGCACACCACCAAATACTGGCCAAAGCCCCAACACATTGACAGTGCAATCTAATGCACACTGGCAAAATGCAGTGAGAGCCATTGAACAGCACAATCCTACATAAAGGAGGACTATCTTTTAATCTAATACTGTACCGTAGTTCAGGGGTGCCTTAATTTGGGCACCACTGACGTAGTTGAACCCTACAGCAGTTTATGCTGCCCTCTGGTGGTTTTAGCCCCACCACACAAGAGCAATGTTAAAGTTCACAGTAGAATGCACACTTTATTAAAATAACGTTTCCATTTCCAATCTACATTTTGCATACAGTATTCCCACGATTACACACATCCTGCATTTCTCCTTGGAAGTGAGCTGGAATGATCAGAGTGCGGTCCTCCAGCATTGGTAGGTTCCAACATCTAGCAAACTGCAGTGATCCAGCAGAGATGAAGGCGGCAGAGGCCAAGAGGCAAACCAGCTCTTACATCCACACAACACCTGCATCTTCTCTCATTTTTGCACAGATCACCGTGAATCAGTCCACATACAGATCAAAAACATTTACACCTCCTTGATTTAAAGTCCCCATCCTTGCATTAAAAAGAAAGTTGCTTCCACAAGAGTTTCAGTAGCATTCCTCTCAGATACTCTTGTTTTTACCCTCTGAATGGGTGAATGGGCGCATGTTCTTTCCCCCACAAGACTCCAAAGAGCTCCCTGGACTCAGATAATCATGTTCACGGAGTGTATGTTGTGGAGGGAGAAATGCTCTCAGAGACTTGGAAGGGAGGAAGAGGCAGTGGGGCACAGGAGGGCGAAGACCCTTCCCTTCTCCAACTCCGTGTCTGTTCTTATGGGGCTGCGGTGGCTCAGTGGTTAAAAAGCTCGCCTTGTTAGCTGGAAGACCGGGAAGTCCGTTCGAGACCTGGGTACTGCATGACGGACTGAGTGCCCGTCTCTGTCCCAGCTCTTGGAGACAGGAAAGGAGCCTCATTCGGGAGTCCCCCGAGCAGAGTTTCTCCAGCAAAAAATCCTTTCAACCCAGAATAATTTCTGACACGAAATTATTATTATTATTATGGCATAGAGTAAGTCCCACCGGGACACACCCTCCTTTTCGCCACAGGAAGGTTGGGCAGTTTTTGGCGGGAAGAGGCTCCGTTTATAGGTGAGGGGCATAAAAGGGACTCAAGTACGCGGGGCTGAGGAAAGAAGGGAAGGCTCCTCCTCCTCCTCTTCCTCCTGCCGACGCCAGGGGCAGAGGAGCCGTGGCGGGAAAGAGGACGCTCCCCGAGGGGTACGAAGGGAAAGTCTGGTAGGCCAAGGCGCTACTGGGCCCTGGAGGGCTAGGGCTGCCCCCGCCGCCTCCAGGGAGGCCCCCGTGGGGCCCGGGCTGCCCCGAGCCGTCGGCGCCGGGGTTCTGCTTCTTCCACTTGGTCCGTCGGTTCTGGAACCAGATTTTGACCTGCGTCTCGGTGAGGCTGAGCGAGAGGGCCAGGTTGAGGCGCTCGCACACCGACAGGTACCGCGTGGCGCGGAACTTGTTCTCGAGCGCCACCAGCTGCTCGTACGTGAAGGCCGTCCGGGCCCGCCGGGGCTTGGAGCAGTGGGGCTCCGGCCGGCGCCGCTTGGAGGAGGGCGGCGACTCGGGCTCCTCCGGGTCCGACGGCGAGGAGGCCGGGAAGTCGGGCGAGGGGAGCGAGGTGGAGCTGGCTCTCGTCTCAAGGGTGGCTAAGCGGCCCCCGAGGACCCGCTCCGGCTTCTCGTCCTCCGGCGGCTCAAGGGAGGTGGTGGCTTCGCACTCGCCCACGCCATCTAAGGAGAGACACAGAAGCCCTGATCAGGATGTGTGAAGTGGTAGCCGTGTAAGTCTGTGCAAGCATATCTGAGAGTAAATAAATCAGAACAGCAAAAAAAGACACAAACCGTTGTGGCACCTTAAAGCAGGGGTGCCCAAACTTTTTGGGCCACGGGCTAGTCATGTGGTTCAGGGAGCCCATTCTACAGCCCGGGGGCCGAATCAAGCCCCCAATGCCAATTCATCCGGCCGTGAAGCCCTCGTCGCTCCTGGAAGCGGAAGTAAAACGTGCCCATATGGATATGGATGCGTTTTACTTCTGCTTCCAGGAGCGACGAGGGCTTCGCGGCCGGATGAATTGGCATTGGGGGCTGGGCTGACCCCCGGGCCATAGTTTGGACACCCCTGCCTTAACAGCTAACTCCTGTATTTAACTATGAGCTTCCATGGACCAAGACCACATCATCAGACATAAGAGTGAGGCCACATGGCGCCAATTCATACATCATGTACACAGGCACACGGTAATTGGCCATCCTAACTGTATAGTAACGTATCTTTTTTCAACTGACAAAATCCCCTGTTATTATTCAAACCTGCAAAGCTTGACCCCCTATTCCAAATGGTTACAAAACAAACTTCTCTTGCAAGCTGATGCATCACATCCAAAGGGTGGATGCAACAAATATTGTGGTATTACACGTTTGCCAATGAATTAGCATCTATTGACAATGGTTTGAGTGACTCAGGCAAAACTGCAGCATATAACAACCGGTTCTGATCAGGATGAGACCGCCCGAAATACATCGTTGTCCCCATCCAGACTGCTTCCCCCCTGCCACCCATCTCTGTCTAACAACTACACTTTCCCTCCCAGGAAGCGGATCCTCTCCAGTTGGATCGACCTCACTCCACTTCAAATAGCACCTGAACCGAAGGGTTTTCAGTTCAGCCTCTCGCCCTCTCCAATTCTTCTGGCATTAGGGAACACAATCTTTGAACACTCGTGGACATGTTAGAAGAAAAAGCAGGTCAAAAGTTTAGCTATGAAAAAGACACCCTTTCTCTTGAGCATACGCAGAGTGCCATTTCCTGAGACCCAGTCAAGCAACGTCGTGGGACAGCGTCGGCCAAGGAACGCCATTAAACTCCTTGTCCTGCTTCGAAATCCTTTCTCATTTCTAGGACAGGTTTTCCTATGAAAACCATAAACTGACCACTTCAAAGAGCCTGTTTTTTTAGGCGCTCAGCACTTTGACCAAAAAAATTAAAGCTGTCAAAAATTAATCCGAGTTATCGGAGAGAAACGGTTGTGTTTGGAGCGGGAACGTTAAAATGAAAAACGGTACCGTTACTTCTCACACCCATAAATCCAACACGCTCCTTCCACTGAAACTGGTTTTCCATCCTCCTGGAAGGGGCTGGGCATAATTTTAAGCTCAGGGCTAAGATCTAGTCGCTTTCACGAAAGAAAGTTATACAGACTTCTGATGTTTCAGTAATATTGCTGGTTTGTTTTTGTACCTGCCAGTGGAGAACTAGGGGGACTTTTGTGCAGTGAAGAACCTGGGACTTGCTCCCTATCAAATCAGGAAACGGATTTATTTATTTTTACAAGAAAGAAATGAATTTTAGAATCAACCAGCACCACAATATAGGAGGCATGAAAATAATACATTTCCGTTTTCTTATCACGTACGAAATTAATCCTCTCCAAACTTCCATGACCCCTAAGCAGCCCCTTCCCACTGAACAATCTCTCTGACGCCTGGAAAATTATTGGGGGGGGGGGGGTTAAATGGTGAAAATTACATGAGTTATAATCCTGTAAGCAATTACGTCGGAGAAAGTCCCATGAAACCCAATGGCAGTGGCTTCAAAGACGACAAGTACAGGAATCCACTGTGAAATGTGGCGGCTTTTTTTTTAAAAAAAAACTTTATTTTTAATTTTTTCGCCAAGAGGAAAAATACATCTTCCTTCCTCGCCCTCTCCCCCTTCCTTTCCCATCTTCTCCTTCCTCGCCGTCCTAATAGAGCTTCAGATTTGTGAAGGGGCAGATCGATAGATGTCATCTATTAAAGCGAGGTTTTAATCGAACAATATTAGGATCAGACCGTGGGGGGAAGCGGTTTTGAAGTCGGTACCTGCAAGCTGTGGGAAGGAGATACGCCGGAGTCGGTAATGGGATATCGATCAAGAGGGAAAAGCGAAGGCATCCTCGGGTGGGGAGACCGCGGGAACAATTATCTCGCTTGTCCTTTGCCTGGCGCGTCCCGGTGTCAATCAGGCCCATCCGAACAGGCTTGGGCCGAAAAACAGACCAGGGGTCCGGTTATACACGTACACACAAACACACCAGCCCAACCAACCCTGCCGGCGCGATAAGGTCAAAAATTGCCGGGGAAACTAAAGATGGTCTTCTGCCCAGACTGGAACTCTGCCATGTGAGTATCATGGGAGGTCCCACTTCGGAGCGATCGCATGTGGGAGGGGACGCCTCCCAACTCCGAAGTGGAACCTCTTCCCTAGTGTGATGTCCCATGATACTCACAGGCCGTCGCTCCAGTCTGGGCAAAAGACCTTCTTAACAGCCCCCCCCCCCCCCAATTATTAACTCTTAACATGAATCGGCGAAGGTAGATCAAACATGGGGGGAGAGAAAGAGGGGGACTGAATAGCTTTCAGCACCGGAGCCGCACTGATTTGAAACTTCAGCGCCAGCCCCGGGACCTGTTTGGGATGAAAAGGCTCAGCCCAACGGTTGAAAGTAAGCCTTACCTTTCTCCATGAGCCCCCAGGATGACTTCCCCTGCTGCTGTGTCTTTAACGGCTGCACGACAGGTGGGAATTCGGTTTCCCATCACTGCCAGGTTCACCGGGTGAATTTCCGCCTGGCTCCCTGCCCTTAAAAGCAAAATAAGCCCGGTGCGGTGGCGGCGCTTCCCGGGACCCGGCACCTCTTTTGTCAAGAAACGGAGCCAGTGTTTTTTGTTTGTTTGTTTAAAATTTTGTTGCTAGGGCTGGAAAAGAGTAATTTATGGGGATGAGCAGGTAGGTGTCCTTCCGCCCTCGAAACCAAGGGACGGAAATCCAGCCCACGCGGGGGATCCAATCTGCAAAGAACAAGGAGCGCAGTCGAAACTCTGCATTTGGCGTGGCTCCGGGTCGCAGCCAGCAAATGCTCACTTGCTCTAAGTCAGAGATCCCCAAAAAATTTTGGCCACGGGCTGGTCAGTAGTTCAGGGGGCTGGTCACTATGGCCCAGACCTGCATCTGCCACCAACACCAATTCATCCGGCCCAAGCCCTCGTTGCTCCCGGACGCTGGTGTAAAACGTTTTACTTCCGCTTCCTGGGGCGACGAGGGCTTCCTGGGCCGGATGAATTGGTGTGGGATGGGTGCTTCCCGCCCCCGGGCGGTAGTTTGGGCACCCCTGCTCTAAGTACAGAGCGCAGCTGCACCTGTTAATCCTCATAGACCAGTGGCCGTGGATCGCACTACTTTCTTGACAAAAGATGCGCAGGGATCCTCCTTCCGACTAAAGAAGGGGGGGAGATCTAACTGGGGACCCTTTGCGCCGTAATACCATCTATTCGTCTCCTAAGAGGTCTCAGCCAATTTCTTTGCCATCCTCTGCTTGACAATCCCCCTTTGCCGGCTCTCGGGGTTCGCGATCGCTCTCTAAACAGACCGTGAGGGGATCGCCTACCGGGAAACGCCGCGAGTCGATTCCACCGGCCGGCCGGCCTCGGCTCCGGCTCAACTCCGGGCAAACTTTTCTCCCGCGGGCCCGCCTGCGGAGGGGGCGAGAGGCTTTCCTTCCTCCCCGCCGGCAGGCGATTCCTTTTCCGGGTAAACTTCTGCGGATCCAGGATGTCCAAGATGGAGAAGGAGATCTTCGCGTGGAGGGGGCCGCCTTTGGCCCCGTTGTCCTGACAGTCCGGCATCCCCCCTCTCTGAGCTCCGGGTCGACCCTGGTGGCAGCGGCAACCCAAGCTTGGCGGCCAGAGGAGGGCCAGGAGACAATCCAGCCCTGCTCTGCTGTCCAAGATGCCTGTGCGGGTCCCCAGGGAAGGCCGCTGTCCATAAGAGGCGGGCGTTGGTGTGGGGAGGGGGTTTCCTCCTTCAGATGACACCGAGCGTGGGCTTCCCAGACAGCCGTCTGGGAAGAAGGAACTGGCCGTGGAGGGAGGGGGGGGGAGAAGGAGGATCCCGGCTTGGCGAGCCGAAAGGTCCGCGATCGGGAGGAAGAAGAGGCGGCTGACCCCACGGCTGGCACTTTCCTTGGGGTCTGGAAGAGGACGAGGAGGAGTCTGCCCTTCTGCCAAGCCAAACACGTGGAGAAGCCCTACAAAGCTCGGCCGCGGTCTTTTAAGGGCTGGGATTGCCGCCTTTCCCCGCTCACCCCCAGCCCCTCCTGCTCCTCCAGCGAATGGAGTGTCAGAGAAACGTGCTTTCTGTCACAAACGGCAGCACACAGATCTCGGCAGTGGCAGGGAAGTCCCAGTGAGCCAACTGCCAGGGGAGGGAGCCTTTGGGTAGGAAATTTAAGGCCAAGCTCTTAGTCTTCTAGTAAATAACATTTCGTGTTAGGAATCACTCTGGGCTGAAAGGGTTTTTGCTGGAGAAACTCCGCTCACAGGATGACCGAATGAGGCTCCTATCATGCCCCCAAGATCCGTCCTGCAGCACTAGGGTATCAAACCCTGACCTTCAGTCTACAATGTGGCTCAGCGTCTTAACCACTAAGCCACTGCAGTGCGAGCGATAAGCTTTTATTAGAAAAGGATGTTTTTTAAGTGCAGATCGCCAGCGACTGTTACAGAAGGTGCTTTCCAAAATTCCCAGTTTGCACATTAGCTAATTTGGGCTTGGAATTGGCCCCCAGCACTGTTATTTATCTGCAAATCTGATTACTTAAATCACAAAGATATGCCTGATTCACAAAACATGGAACATTAAGATTACAGTACTTCAGCTCTATTAATAAGCTACCTGTAGGTATAGTTTAAGGGACTGCTGTGGCTTAGTGGTTAAGATGCTGAACCTATGCTCCACGACTGAGTGAGCTCCTGTCTCTGTTCCAGCTCCTGCCAACCTAGCAGTTCAAAAGCAAGAAATTGCAATTAGATAAATAGGTACTACTTTGGTGGGCAAGGTAACAGTGTTCTGTGTGGTCTGGTGTCTAGTCATGTCTCCCACGTGACCATGGAAAAATCTGCAGACTTAGACAGTGCTGACTCTTTGGCTGTAAATGGAGATGAGCATGTTTCCTAGAGTCTGATACCACTGACTTTTGGGCAAAGATGACCTTGGCCTTGGCCTTTAGGTATTGTTTGGCCTTTAGCCAGGACACATCAGAAACCCTAGTGATCTGCTATACTGTTTTTGAATCAAATGTTCTGAGGTAGGATAGCTGCAAGGCAGAATGAAGCAGCCTCCTCAAGCAAGAGATCTTTGGTGATGTGAAAAAGTATTCCGTTTTAAACTAGCAATTGATTATTGTTACATTTTTAAATAATAGACAGCGAAATATTTTTGGTCAGCTCTGGATAGCTGCAATTTGTTTGGAACCCACCGGTGCTGTATTTGGGGATCACACTATTGAAGTATGAGCATATAACAAATTTAGTATCTAAACCCTGCATCTAAAATTTAGCCAAAGCTAAAAACCTGTGGTACACCACCAATGCTTTGTAGGAAACTGTAGCTCCAAGCATACCCTGATATTAGAAAGAACAAACCAGTTGCCCCAGGTGGCAGATGCTGCTATGAAGGAGGCTTCCTTGAGACCCATGTTGAAATAAGATCTAAAATATGCAGTATAATGTGACAGTCTTTTAGATTATATCCAGAAGATTGTGAGAAAAGCAGAGAAAGCTTTCTGACAAGCTAGAAATAGAGAATGGGCCTTCTGCAACACTTTCAGCCTTTAATGTATCCCTTCTTCTAATGATGTGCTAATCGGTTTGCCATGTTTGCATGGAATGAACAGACATTTATTACCATGCCTGAGACAGCACTGACTACTTGTGAAGAAAAGCTCAGTTGGTAGGAGAAAAGAATGCTGTGTAACCCCCGTGACTGGCAGAACTTACTAACTTAAACATAACAGATCATGCAATCTAATTTATATAAATGAGTCCAAGCGCTTAGGATGTCATCTTCAGTATGTAGGCAAAACAACAATTGACATACACAAACTATTTTGGAACCATAAATTTGTGTCATTTTGAGAACAACCAATACCAAGACACTTCAGTTGAAAACTTCACAGCCCATCTGATGTATCCGCTGATGGAATATAAATACGATCAGCTCCAACAACATTAGGAGACCTTTGGCATATATTAAGTTAACACCCTAGTTGTACTGCATCAGGGGTGGCCAACCTATGGCCCTTGGGCTGGACCCAGCCTGCAGCACCATTTCATGTGGCCAGCCACCACTCTTACTGCTACAGGAAGCTGAAGTGGACATGTTTACGACAGTCGTAAAACACACCCATGCATGCATAAACGTGCTTGTGCCTGCCGTAAACACTGTAAATGCATTTACAACAGCTGCAGAAGCATTTTACAGCAGCATTTATGGTGGGAGGAACCACATGACTGGCCCGCTCAGCTGTCCGGAGGGCATGCTTTTGGCCCAGAGCATGAAAAGGTTGGGAACCTTTGTACTATATGGTCTCAACTCAGGGCCGTAGCCAGAGGGGGACCAGGGAGGCAAAAACCCTCCTGAGTGTGTGTATCACTTCACTTCTGGTTTTGGATATGCCACCCTGGCAACAACATACTGTATTTCAATTCAGAGCACCAGAAGATCAGTGCCAGAAGGTTTTGCTATGGCATGTCAGTGCTTTTGCTATATTAGTCTGTACATGTGGTTACATGCCACCGAGTCTCATCTGACTTATGATGACCCTATGAGTTAATTACTTCCAGAAGGTCCTGTCATTAACAGGCACACTTAGCCATTGCAGATTAAGGGTTATGGCTTCCTTCTCACTTTATGTATTGAAAATTATTTAAAAGTGTTTGCATGTATCCTGTGTATAAAGGCTGTGGTTATTTACTTGTCTGAGAATGAGTGTCATGGGATATATTTCTCAGGGGTCTTATTGTATCTTATTTCAGTCATGCTGAAATATATACAGCTGAATAAATGTGAACTTCAGGTGAAGCTTTTATCATGCAGCCAGTCTCCTTAATTTTATTTTATTTTTAAAATAACATAGGTCCACACCAGAGCTTGGGAACATTACCTTTTGAGGTTGGGGGAGAGGATGAACTTTAACAGGGAGAGGCCACATTAGATGGGGATTCTGGAAGCCATAATCCAAAAAATTAGTGTTTCCTAGCAGTGGTCCAGGTGAGAACATATTGCTGTAGTCCAACATCTTGAGTGTCACAAATTTCCAACCCCATACATCAGAGGAAAATCTGTGTAAACAAATGCATGGTTGTTTTGTGTATCTGAGTAAATATGCAGGATTAAACCATATGGAGTCTAAGCATGTTAGTGAACAGTTCCATGTAAACATTTGATGGTTCACACTATTGTTCAGTCTGTTATAAATCTTCATTTTTATATGGCAAATATTAGAAGCAAAGCAAAACAATCACACTTATATATTGCCCCATATAGCACTTAGTGCACTCTCTGGGTGGTTCACAAGTTAATTAGCATGTTGGGTACTCATTTTACCGACCTCAGAAGGATGGAAAGCTGAGTCAACTTTGAGCCCTGGTCAGGATCATACTCACAACCTTTTGATTGCAGGACAGCAGCGTAACCACTGCGCCACCAGGGCTCAACCATTGCACCACCAGAAGCTGATATATGATTTCAGCCTAAAATTTTTATCCTAATCAGATAACAGAAACATTGTCAAAACAATTTTATTTTACTCCCAACTAAATAAACTAGAATTATTCTACCATTTCCATTTCATTGGTGCATTATAAGATAGATGAACTTTGTAGATTGCTCCTGTAACTGTTTACTCAAAGTAAGTCTATACATTTGGCTCACATACCAGTAAGTGCACATAGGATTGCAGACTTTGTCTCCTGCAAAACTTTTGGAGGCAGTTTTCCTGTATTTCCTGTTTTTTGGTATGGAAAGCCAATGATCAGATAGTGATATGTTAAATATCATATGATACAGTACTCAACTTTGAAGTGAATGAACTCCAATTGCTCAATTTTTCCTTCCATTAAAACAGAGGTTTTTCAAACTATTATCCAAGTTCTGGTCCAATGAATGTCAGATTGGGGGTGGGGGCATTAGTTCCAAACAATTATATGTCAAGACTATCAAGTATGCTAAAAGACCCCAACTTAATGCCTATGAATTTATAAAATACACTTTGCTTACACTTCTGTAAGCAAAGGTAAAGGTCGCCCTTGCTTATCTCCATTTACAGCCAAAGAGCCAGTGCCATCTGCATAAAGAGACCATTCTCAGGGTTGTTTTCACGTGAATTCTATTAACATCTTACCTTTTGGTTGGCTGGTCTGACAGCTCTTGCAATGTAATGAAAATCATATACTTTTGCCAAGCTGCAACACTAAAACTAAGGCACCTACGAAAATAAGGGTTATGTCATTTGAAAGATTGTCTCGGCGACTTTAAGAATTGGTAGAAACCAAAAGCCAAAAATGCAAAGCGGTGATATCATCGCTTTTGGAAGTAGCATTGGAAAAGTGATGGGTTTGCAGGGGGGGGTCAGTTGTTGGAGGTCCAGCGAAAAAACTACCCAACCCAATTCAGATGTTCCAATGTGCGTTTGAAAGAAGAAAGATTAACCTTTGTGAGAACACTTTCAGATTTGGAATTGGACTTCGGAAACATAATCTATGAAGCATTTTACAAAAAGACCCAGTAAAAAGAGGCCACACAAACCCCCCAAAAGGAGGGGGAACCAATTTAAAAAGTGAATATGACAACTTCCTGAGGTGGATACAGTTTACATACAATATGTGGAGAAAAATGAAGCCAAAGCAGGGATCCACAAAAAAGATATTGAGGAAAAACATGACACTCTGAAATGACATTTCCGCGTGGGGGGGGGGGTTTGGCGGTGATCCAACAAAACAAAACCAATCCACCAATCAAAGTGATCTAAAGTGCACTTGAAAGAGGACAGAATAACCTTTCTTTTGATACTTATACAATTTGGATCAGACTTCAGAAACATTTTCTATGAAGGTTTAAACAAAAACACACACTTTCTTTCTAACCTTCTTTCCTTCAAAAAAAGAATCTCTCCACTCCATAATAGATACATTGGTGTGAGAATGGATACACTGTAGGAAGTTTCCCTTTTGATGTCATATTGTCACAACCAGTTTCCTTTTTGGCTTTCCCTCTTATCGAAGAACTGCTTTCAAGGAATCGTGAAGGAAAAACTCTTTTTCTTTGCAGTTTGACTATTGAAATGTTTATTAAAAATAGATCCTTTGTAGTTATTCACCTGTGGTGAATTGTTGTTTGTATAGTGGGCTGCTTATGGACACGTGTGCATAGTGGGTAGAGTCGGGGAGAATGGAAAATAAAGGTTAAAAGCATCTTTATTGAAAAATAAAAAATATATGAAAAATAAACACAAATGAAATTGGGATTTCTGGTTTTGGGTTAAAACAACGTAGCAGGTCAAAAACAAGAAATTGCAAGAAGATAAATAGGGACCACTTTGGTGGGAAGGTAAACAGCATTCCATGCCTGCCACATGCTGGATCTTTGGCTATAAACAGAGATGAGCACTGAAACCTAGAGTCGGATATGACTGGCTTTCGATCAAGGATGACCTTTACCTTAGCTCAGAAAACCTTAGATTTTATGAACATTTTCTGAAAACCTTAATTTTATGAACATAATGTCTTTATTTTTCCCCATTTGAAACATCACCCTTAACTAATGAATGAAATAAAAGAAATAAATGAACTAATGAGCATAATTCAACACATCGAATTCACGCACTAAATCCCTGACGGTAGTGTCCTTAGACTCTACCTGCCACTTTTTTCATAACAGAAGGTTGATTTTTACTATTTAGTCTAGGAGTTATCAACCTTTTAAAGCCAGGGGCTGGGTCACACTCCCTCAGACAGCTTTGGGGGTCAGATGGCCATTTTACCCTTCCTCCACCACATGACACTTCCTGGTGTGGTGGAGGTGGTGGTGGGCCACATGAAATGGTCCCATGGGCTGTATCTGGCCCACAGGGCAAAGGTTGAGAATCCCTGATTTAGTCAGTGCCAAAGAGAAACTGTTACTAAAATATAAGTGGCCATTTTCAAAACAAAAAATAGATTAATATCTATGCTCTTGATTGCATTGGCTCCCACTGGAATAAATTTGTGGCACCAGACATGGGACAGAACCTCTGCTTCCCACAAATAAAGACAGAGGGAGGCAAATTTTCCCTTTTGTCATTATTTAATCACTTTGATCATATGAAGAAAGAGCTGACTGTGTTTTTTTCAGTTGTAACTATTGTGTAGTAATTGATCCTAGATTTGCACCTAATGGAAGGGAGGTTGGAACACATGGATACAGCTGATTTTTGTGACACTGTTGTTAGTGAAGATTTACTGGGAGAACAATATCCCCCTTGATTTCCTTAGCTACAACCATGCCTCTTGTCTACATACCTATTTGCAACAGAAAAGGGAAAATAGTTCAAAATTGCCATAAAGAAACTCCCCATCGTAAAACACATTATTGCAAATGCGCATTTTAACTTGAAAAGCTTGCTGGGCAGAGATACTCAGAACTTGAAAGAAAGGCAAGGCATTTCAAAGCACTTCAGTGATCTGAAGGAACAGTTTAGGAACATAAGCCCACCCACTCCCCATTCATGGCAGTATGCAATGTGGAACAAGTCCCTGATGCCCAGCCATTTCTGAAAGGCAAACTGGAAAGCACCCATTCTATCCGGAAATAGCAGTGGGAGACTAATGCTCATAACCTCGCCCCTCTGTTTTGCTAAATAACAATGCTCAAGCAATTAATATTGTTTTGTGGGTAAGAGATAGGCAGGGGAAGAGCTTTCCTAATTGCAGCTCTAGATCTCCTTTTCCCAGCTGGTGCTGTAAATTAACTTTTAAAAGAAGTATCTTAGACTAGCATTTTACATTCAGAAATTGCCTTTCTTTTCTCCAAACATTCTCCAAATTAGCCTCTGAAATATGTAATACTGAAATCCATTTTTTATTTATGATCTTTTCCTTCAGCATTACTGTTTCTGAACCATATACTGTAATACATTCTATATGAAAACAAATCAGTATGGCATTAATTCATGAATTGGTAACTACTGTAGTAGGGATGTGGGACAACTGGCACCTCTAATTTTGGTTCTCAACTCTCATCAGTCCTCACCTTTGGCTATTCTAGCTGTAAATGATGGAAGCTATAATCTGAAATCATTTGGGGGCATTATTCCTGCTGCTGCACCACAGTTCCATGGCTGTTCTTCAATAATGTTCCATTTGTGTTTTGTTTTCTTTTCATTTTGCATAGTTGTGCTATACAACATTACTATCTGCTGATGAAATTGCTGTTCCAAGATGTAGGCCATAATGACTATATTTCAGAAACATTTTGGGGAGCACAGAAAGAGCTTCCTTAAAGGTTGTGCTGGTTTTGCACTACAATCTGGTGTACCCTGGGCTATGATAACCTTGTTGTGCTGACTAATCTATCTCATGCTGAATTCACCAAAAAGGTGGCTGCATTTTGGCAGTTTGAAGTCTGACTTAGACATGGAAGAAGAGGAGGAGGAGGAACATTTTAAGTTCTGAAGCATAATGATGAACTTGGTAGTAATATCTAGTACCTAGAACAACAGAATTATGATAAATTAATTAAATGATTGATTTTTTGCTGCAAATACCAAGAAGGTTGTTGGGTTACATTTATTTTATGCTATCAGTGCTACAGAAAACACCTGGATGGAAAAGGAAGATGTCAGCTTTTATTAAGGCATGCCATAGCATTACACTCTCACAATGAAATCAAAAATTTCCCAAAGTCTGCACTGTAGTTATTCAAATGATCAGTATAATTCATGGTAAGCTATTTCATCACTTGCTGGGTAGCTCATTGAGATGGAGATGCTAACTGTGGAGTCAGGAATTAGGTGTCCCCTTCCTTATTGTGTTCTGTACGACAAAAGCCAGTCTGTGTAAACTTGAGGAGCTACACAGTCTAAGAGCATGGGAAGGGAGGCAGTAAAACAGTTCTGTGTACGCCATACCTAGCAAACACTGGAAATGGTCATGATGAGTTCAAATTGACTCATCATTAATTAATTAAGATTCTTCATAGCTACCTCTCCCATCCCCCAAGATTTTTTTTAAACCAACATAAATCAAGTATATAAGTATTTACTACTGACAGTTGCGCTAATCCCTTATGCTAGCAAGGTGATGCTCAAGATAATACAGGATAGGCTGCAATGGTAGGTGGAGAGAGAATTACCAGAAGTGCAGGCGAGTTTCAGAAGAGGCAGGGGGACTAGAGACCACATTGCCAACATAAGATGGATCATGGAAAAAACAAAGGAATATCAGAAACAAGTCTACTTCTGTTTCATTGACTACACCAAGGCCTTTGACTGTGTCGATCACAACAAAATGTGGCAAGTAATTAAAGAGATGGGAATACCGGAACACCTTATATGCCTCATGAGAAATCTGTACATGAATCAAGAAGCAACAGTTAGGACAGAAAATGGAATGATGGAGTGGTTTGGAATAGGAAAAGGAGTAAGACAAGGCTGCATTTTGTCACCCTGCTTATTCAACTTATACACAGAACACATAATGCGCAATGTAGGGATGGAGGAATCACAATTTGGGATCAAAATTGCTGGGAGAAACATCAACAATTTGAGATATGCAGATGATACCACCCTCATGGCAGAAAGTGAGGAAGACCTAAAGAAGCTCCTGATTAGGCCGAAAGAAGAAAGTGAAAAAGCTGGCTTGAGACTCAATATAAAGAAAAAAAAGATCATGGCAACGGGCCCTATCAGTCCCTGGAAAATAGATGGGGAAGAAGTAGAAGCAGTGACAGATTTTACTTTCTTAGGATCTAAGCTCACTGCAGATGGTGATTGCAGCCATGAAATAAAAATGCGACTGATTCTTGGGAGGCAAGCAATGAGAAACCTGGGGAACATAGTGAAAAGTAGAGATATCAAATTGCAAACAAAAATTTGCATAATCAAAGCAATGGTATTCCCTGTGCCAATGTATGGTTGTGAGAGCTGGACCATTAGGAAAGCTGAGCGCAGAAGAATAGATGCCTTTGAGATGTGGTGTTGGAGGAGAGTTTTGAGAGTCCCCTGGACAGCGAGCAGAACAAATAGGTCGATCTTAGAAGAAATTAACCCTGACTGCTCCTTAGAAGGTCAAATTGTAAAGATGAAGCTAAAGTACTTTGGACATCAAATGAGAAGAGAAGATTCACTTGCGAAAGCCTTGATGCTTGGAAAGGTCGAGGGCAAAAGAAGAAGGGGGCGGCCAAAAATGAGATGGCTAGATGGTATTGTAGACACAATGGGCACAGAGCTGAGTGAGTTGAAGAGAATGGTGGAGGACAGAAGTGCCTGGCAGACAGTGGTCCATGGGGTCGCAAAGGGTCGGAATTGACTGTGTGACTGAACAACAACAAAAACTGACAGTCAGTACACACTTCTGTTTCTTGACACCTTGTTTAATTGAGGACCTTTTTTTCATCAAATACAAAATTGGCTGGGACAATATGGAATAGAAAAATTGTGACAATTTTTGTCCCAGATCTTTTTTTGTCTTGAAAAAAGAATGTACTTAGCCAGTGGTTGACACTCAGGTACATTGTTTATAACTGTAAAGGTGACAGTATTCCAGAATTCCTACCTTGTATGAATAATTCTGTGTAAATTCTTTACCAAAAAAGTGATTCCAGAGGACTAAAACATCAGCCAGGATAGACAACAGGCCAAATAATATGATTCACTGGTAGAAGGTTTAGGACAATGTCATAAATATTATATGTGTGGAAATAATTTCACAAAACCATTATTTATGTTCCAGTACACATTAGTCCATTCTCTAGGATAGATTCTGCCATCATCACTCATGCTCAGAACCACCTTACATGGCAAATGATTCCCACTAAAATGAATTATTGGTAGACATGTCAGGTTTGCTTTTCCTGTGTACAAGAAAGGCTGCAATCTTATACACACTTGTCTCTGAGTAAAACCAATTTCATTCATTGCAATGTAGTATCTGAATAGGCACAAATAAGACTACTATATATATCAAAAACATTTTGGAGTAAGCATAGGCATTAATCACAAAAACTAAATTTAAAACTATTATCTAAAGCAGGACTTTTAAAATAATTTATTATAATGGATAAGCTTTTGTTTGCATTTCATATCCCTGCAATACTAAGTAGTTATTTAGAAGTGGTATTATTGTTCAATTAAAAATCAAGAGTATACCAGTCTGTCTAAATTCTACTTTATCTCTAAAAAGCTCCTACCTGACGTACTGTACATTTATTTTGACGGGAGCAAGGGGATATGACAGTTGCATATAGATCATAATAGAATACCTTCTTGTGAATTTATTGCAATTATTGTTCAAGCTGGATGAGTTGTTTAGACATGAAACAAATGACCCTTAAAGTATAAATTTTAGGGCTAAAGGGCTTCTTTAAATACTGTTACAGTCAAGTCACAAAGGTGTGGGGTGGGGGACCTTCTTGGGATTGTTTTGCTTTTCAGGCAAAAGCATTAAAATTCCATCTGAATGCTGTCTTTAAATTGCTTTGATGCTAGGTGGGTTTCAACCCTGACCTGTCCTGATGGCAAGTGATGGCTGTTACAAGCTCCAGATCAATATTCATAGCGGGTGTCTCAGACTGATAACATTATCCAAGACAATGCTCCCTATCAGTGTGGGCAGCTAAGATATTGTACCATTAGTGGTGGCGTTTTAAATAACCTGATCCATTTCTGGGTATATACAATGAATCTTACAGTTTAGATGTTACTGTATCTCGAAGAAGTGACTTTGCAACATTGAGGCAAATCAATAATTCTAGGTCTCCTTGAGATAAAGTATACTATAATTCCAACATTGTTTCTTATATACAGTCAAACCTCGCATAAAGAGCGTCTTGCTTAAAGAGTAACTCGCTTAAAGAGCAGAATTTTCTCTGAATGTTCGTTTCGCTTAACAAATAAAACCAACCAAAAACTCGCTTAACAAATAAATCGGGATTCGCAATCCCCCCCACAATTAGTCATTTACAATGGTGTTTCGCTTAAAGAGCAAACTCGCTTAAAGAGCATTCCTGTGGAATGGATTATGCTCTTTAAGCGAGACATAACTGTATTCTTGAATTGTGGCATGCCCAGTGATTGTGTTTTCAATAAAAACAACAATTGTACTATATCAAGGGGGTGGGGGGAACGGGACATACCATTCTAAGTTTGAACATATTGGGGCTGGTAGGTTCTGGTCTGGAAACATCTGGGGGGAGGCACACACACATACCCCAAATTCTTCTCCTTGCTGTGAGAAGAGTTACCAATCTATTAGCTTATACTTTTCCTATTTGTTCACTTGTTACCTCTTTAGGAAACAGGAAAAATTAAAGGCAGCAGGTCTGCTAAGACACAGCAACTGCCTCTGCCACCAACTCTGCCTGCTTACTTGCTTGCTTTTTCTAGATGGTTCAGCTGGCATAATTTTCAGTCCCATCCTTACTAGTGTTGAGAGGGATAATACACTTGAAGAAGTTCAACAAGAATGCTTCTTGCCTCTCTCTTTGCATAGTCCTGCTATGCTTTACCTTTGAAAAACAACCCAGGGGCATGGGAGATGACCTCTCCATATAGGGATGTCCAGAGGAAGGTACAAACACAGGACCATTTCATGACGTTTTATCACCCAAGGCTCTGGAACACACTTCTTCTATTTGGTTTACAGTACTGAATGGACCAGTGGTGGCTCAGCAGTTAAGATGCTGAGCTTGATGACTGGAAGGTTGGCAAGTCAGCAGCTTGAGCCCCAAGTGCTGCACAACAGAGTGAGCACCTGTCATCTGTCCCAGCTCCTGACAACCTTCTTCTTCTACCATATCTGAATCCAAACATTAGTGATCTTCATGGCAATCACCCACGAAGACTGTCCTGAGAATATAATGCAGTGGCTGTTCATCTGCCTTCCACCTTGCAGCATGACACCTGTACCACTGATCCAGTTCCACTAGTCACTTTCTGGTCCTGAGCTCTTTTGGCACACAAAGTCCTCCTCAGCACCAGGCCAGTATTGATGAAGCTGTTGCCCTTCATCAAGATGGATCCAAGTGGGATTTAATCCACATCTCAAAGATGTCTATTTTTCTGTGCTCAGCTTTCTTTATGGTCCAACTCTCACAACCATACATTACTAAGGAAATACCATTGCTTTGTTTATGCTGACTTTTGTTTGCAAGGTGATGTCTCTACTTTTGACTATGTTCCTCCTCAAGCACATAGCATCCTCTATATTTTATTTTCAAGGGGCACCTGAAAGAAGCAGGTCTCTACTACGGTCAGCTTGCCAGATGTTCTCCAGGAGTCAGCAAGTCGCACCAACTGCGCACGTAAACCTCCTGGAATTAGTCATACAACACACCTTCTCAAGAGTAATGTGTTTCTGGACTTCAAGGGGACAAATCCTAAAGCTAGCAAATGTAAGGAAGACAGTGACCGGTGGACAACTACATTTCCCAGAAGCCTTCGCAGGCAGGAAGAGTTGGAGAGCCGGCGGCGCTGCGTCCTGCTACACAAACACACACACATTATACTGTATATATATTTGTCGTGTGCGTCCTGAGTAGGGAGGTCGCGTTTACTCGTTTCCTTCATGGCTGCCTGGAGTAAACGCCTTGCGGGCATTAAGGGGCTGGTGTTAGATATCAGCGGGGTGCTTTATGACAGTGGAGGCGAAGCAGGCGGAGTCCCTATTCCTGGATCTATAGAAGCTGTGAAAAAGTAAGTGGAGACCCTTTTAGCGAGTGCTAATGAGCTTCCTCGCTCCTTCCTTCCAGTCAAAGGCATTGCCTTGTTCGCACCTTATTTACACTTTCTTTAGACGGTGCATTCATATCTTGCTTTTCGTCCAGTAAACTCCAGACTGCAAACCCTCGTCAGAAAAAGGAAGGCTGCAGAAATACTTCGATTTCAGAAAGTTTGGGCTTTTAAGTAGGATCATTTCTTGCTTTTTCCCCACCCAGGAAAACTATTGGGACTGATAAAGAGCCAATACAGTACAGTACTTTAATTTCTTTTTTAAAAAACCAATTTAAATAACAGATTTTAAATCTATCTTGGGGCCACAGCCTCTGACCTAAAAACCCTGATCATCTGATGTCCAATCTGGCTTGAATTGGCTGTCAGTGATTGTTAGAGTAAATGACACTCTGTACACACTCAGCAGTTTCACTGTAATTACAAGTTTCATCCCGGTTGTGGATGTTGAAAATCATATACAGTATTTGCCTATTTACAAATGGCTTGGGAACATACGCCATAATAAATAAATTATTTCTTTGTGTCACAAGAAGCTTTGTTGGCTTTCTTCATGGGCCAGATCTGGCCCACAGCACCAAATAATCCAGCCCCCACACTTGTTCCAACCACCACTACCGCCAGAGTTGGCTGGGGACTCATTTATGATAGCCTTTAAATGGCTGGGAGACAACCAGTCTGGCCCCCTCAACTGGTCCCTGACTTAAAAAGGTTGAGCACCCCTGGTCTAGAACATATGCATGTTGCATTTTTTTTATATTTCTCTATATTATCACTTCTAAAGTTTTATCACCCAAGGCTCTGGAACACACTTCCTCTATTTGGTTTACAGTAGTGAATGGACCAGTGGTGGCTCAGCAGTTAAGATGCTGAGCTTGATGACTGGAAGGTTGGCAAGTCAGCACTATATTGGTAGTCACAGCATGAACAAACCAATTGAGTGGGTAAGATTTACATAGAAATTGAATCACTGTTAGAAACATTGATTTAATGGGTTTACTTTGGTTGGGTATAGCAATAGAATTTAGACCAAAGAGAGTCATGCCAAGTTAGAGCAAAGACCTTCTTAGTCTAGTATTTTGTCCATACAGAGGTCAGACATTTTAATTAATTATGTGTTATCCAGTTGGAGCCTTCTTATAATACTCTAATAGGGTTTTCAAAGTACTGTATGTGATATATTTAAGGAGTGGCTTTACCAGTTCCACTCCCCCAGTGAGTTTCCATGGCCAAGTGGGGACTTGAACCCAGGCCTTCTGAGTCTTAGCCTGTCACCTTATCCACTACATGCTGTGTAGGGTCAGCTTGTAACTTGTGGAAAACTTTTGAGGGTAACAGAAGCACAACAGTGTCTTCCTGATTATGTTCTCCAGCAGTTGACATGCAGAGGCTTGCTTCTTTGGGTACTTGAGGGAATATTTTTATATCACACCTAGTTGCCACAGGTAGCCCCAGCTTCCATGAAAAATAGAGATGTTTGCATTTCTGATGCTTTCAAAATCCTCTGGCATTAAAAAATATTTTGATATGTACGGTAGTAAGAAAAATAATAGTTAACAACCTTCTAAAAGTGAAACATTTAGTCTAATCAACATTAAGAAAAGTGAACAAGAACAGAATCTGACATATAGTGTCTGTTTAAAATGAAAGCAACTATCACACATTATTTCTTTTTCTTATACATATTATACTCAATGCCATACACAAAGCTCTAGAGATTACAGACTTGAAGCTCCATGTAATAATCAATGGGTAACTTGAAACTAGAAATGTGCAGATTGATTTTGGAGAATTCTGCCTGGGCAATTCAGAAGGTTGTATTCCAGAAACAAATTTACACTCTTCTACTTCAAATGTTTCTTGGTAGCTTAGTGGTATCAGAGTGGTGAACCTAAATATGATGAGCCCATCTGCTTGCTTCTCACCGGTGGTCAGCATTCACTGCTGGAATAAGGGCTGCCAGACTTCAGGTAGTTGTCTGAAATCTCAAGGGTTTCACTAGGGGTACAGTACCATTTGAACCTCAGTCTGCATTACCTTTGAAATAACAGTCAATGCTCAAACAGGAGCTGCAGATTGATTCGAGTTCACTGAACTGAGAAGATCAGTGGTTTCCAACTTTTTTTTGGCCATGCCCCATCTAAGCATCTCTAAAATACTGATGAACCCCAACCCCACTCGGTGACATATTAATTCTTATTAGTCAAAAGGGTGAACTGTTCACGTGGAGGAAGACTAAAATGCCCTTAAATGTGGTCTAAACAAGGTCAAATTGTCACCCTTAAAAATCAAATTGCCACTATGTGAGACATGTACCCCACATTGGGAACCACATGACTAGATACAATGTGATTTGCATTCCAGCTCACAACCTTTCCCTCTTCTGGTCTCATCATTACCAATCATTTTATTGTCTGGAGAATTGATGGAAGGATAAATATGAGGAAAAATAATATGGTGATCTAGTGCTAATTTCATATATACCGTACTTAAAAAAAAAAAAAGAATTGGAGGATGAGTGGGGAAGAGGAAAGAATGCCAGAGGGGAGGGTCTTTCCTGATCTTGAATATCATGCCCCAACTGTCTCTGTAACTGAAGTAGCACTTATAGATATGAACACTGCCTTTAATAGAATGTATCACAACCACATAGGGAAAAAGCTTGTTTGGATTGTTCTATCCTAAAAAAGTAGAAGCCCCCACCCACAGAGGAGCACAGGAAAAAGCAATATGTGGTCACAAAAGGTAAAGGTTGCCCTTGCTTGAAAGCCAGTCATATCTGACTCTAGGGTTCACTGCTCATCTCTGTTTATAGCCAAAGAGCCAGTGGTGTCTGCATCTTCAAAAATTTCCGTGGACATGTGGTAGTAAAACAATACTGTATTCAAATCACCCATTTTATATGCTGAGCAAATCCTGTGCTTTGCCATATTTGTTTGTTGCAACAAAAAGAACAAAATCTAATAACTTCTACTTGACGTTAGCCTGCATCTGATGAAATATGCTGCTGTTTATGAAAGCCTGTGCTAAATATAATCTCTTTATGTTTAAGATAGCATTCTTCACCAAAGGAGTAAATAGCTTCAGTAATTTTACTGCTTGGGACATTGGGTAAAGTTTATTATACTGTAACTTTACCAAAGTTGAGGAAAGTTATTGAAAGGCTGCTTCTTGCTTTGCTTGGCTGCCTGTGTGCTGGCTAGTTTCAGAAGATAACTTTCTTTAAACAACATCATCTATTTAACCATGTTTAAGTTAATGTATTTTGGTTTTAAATGCATTCCTATGGGAAATTTCATTCAGTGCATTCTTATGGGAAATTCAGTTAAAGTAATTTTTGCTATAAGAAACATCCTGGAGAATGCATTAATTACATTAACCAAAGTACCAATGTACTAACAGCTCAGCTGGCACATCTTCTTAACCCACTCCCTATTCCTTGCCTGGCATTTATTCCCATTCCTTCTCTTCCAGATTTCCAAGCATACCTTTTATCACTTCCAGCTCCCACGGACCTTTCTCTTCTACCTCCAAGTCAACTGGTATCAACTCCTCAGGGCTTCTAGAACCTTCCCTCTCAACAGGGAAAGCCCCCTCAGTATCCACAGCCTCCTTTGAAGCTGTTAAATAACAGGCAGGCTCAGATAGGAAAATATGACCCTTCAGATTGCCTAAATTCAAATCATAAATGGCTTTGTATTTCATTTACAATATCTATACAACACAGCATCTAAATTTTCAATCGAGAAACAAAGCAAAATAAAAGTAGGAAAAAAATAAAGACAAAAACATTCTGAGGAAGTAAACATGATCCATGAAAGCTCACATTAAAATATAGCAGTTAGTCTTTAAAGTGCCACATCTTTATTTTACTAATTTTTTTGTTTGTTTCTTGACTGGTATTTCTGTACAGAACTAAATTTTCAATGAATCTGAGACTTCAGGTCCATTGAAATCAGTGGGATTAAGGTTTTGGCTAACTATTTTGTTGAGTAAGTTGATGATATGTATAACTAGGTCTATAAATATAACTACAGTCAAACCTCGCATAAAGAGCACCTCACTTAAAGAGTAACTCACTTAATGAGCAGAATTTTCTCTGAATGTTTGCTTAACAAATAAAACCAACCAAAAACTCGCTTAACAAATAAATCGAGGTTCTCAATCCCTCCCACCAGAAGTCACAATTGGTCACTTACCATGGTGTTTCGCTTAAAGAACAAACTCGCTTAAAGAGCAATCCTGTGGAACACCTTATGCTCTTTAAATGAGGTACAATTTGTATTTCATTTCAGTGCATATAATCTAGACTCTAGAGGAGTTCATACATACCATAGATTTATCTATTAAGCAACAGCATGGTTGAGAATACTTACCTTATTGCAGAAGAACTACTCTTAACCTTTGGGGTAGTATAATATCTGTGATATGTTACGTGTTCTTTTTTTAAATCTCAAGATATGTTGTGAGTATTGTGTGATACAATAACAGTGCTGAAACCTGTTCTTTCTGACATCCTTGGAGATTTTTACTATAAAGTGTCCAAATCAAAGTGCTGTCTACTGTTATTTTAGGAGAGTTTTTGACTGTCATTTGCCTGTACTGTACAGTATTGAGCTTTTGAGCTCCCTTCCACCTTTTGACTACAAAATAAATTATGTATTGTTTGCTATTGTGTTTACTCTACTTTACATATTATAATCTTAGTAGACAGCATAAACTATAACAGAATGTAGAATAATGTCAGACCACGTTGGTTGAAATGGCAGCAAAACTAGAGCCTTCAGGCAAAATGCAACATGTTTGTGTTCTGTTAGAAATGCTGGGAACCCATGAGTCCGGGTTGTTCATTAGCGATCAGTTTGTTTCAACAGTTAATTTGGCTTCTTCGCTTATTTGACCCAAGGGAGAGAAGGAGAACATATTGAATCTTCAAAGTGTCCTTTGACATGCTTACTAACGATGGTCCCCAGGATATTTAGTCAAAACAGTCAAATGCATTTGGGCTAGGTCCACAGTGGTAGTCAAGGAGGTGAAATTAGCTCAAAGGCTTGTGTGTCCAAAAGAATGGGTGCATTGCTTGAAGCTGGAAGTTAGCTTTGTGTTCAAGAAAATGCCTTGTTCACTTCTTCATAGGACTACCTCATCCCTTCAATTTAGCTGGGTTGATTTCTGTCACTACTCTTCAAGATCTGCCCTGAGGACATTTCTCCAACATATTTTATTAGACAGAAGATGGGTGAAGTTGCCTATCTTTACAATAGGGAAATGGGAAAATATACATCAATGTGTAATAGGTTTTTTTTTTTGGTGGAAGTTTGTGCAAAATTAGCATTTCTAAACTTGCATACAGTACAGAGGAGCTGATTCTGATCTCATTTTCTTTTGAGACCCTGATGTTTTAAACCAGAGAAAGAAAAACTCCCAGTAGTAGAATTGTTCATAGAGTCTGTGTCATTGTTTATCTTCTTAGTTAGGGGATTGGGATTGGGGGAATTTTTGCCATACCTTCATGTGAGTTACATCTAGTCATTTAGAAGTTGCAGAGATAAAGGTTTTTTTTTTTTTAAAAATTACCATCCCTTTGTATTGAAACCACTGTTGTTCCACAGTTAACATACTTTGTCTGAGCAGGTCATATGCTATGTCACAGAGGATGTGGCATGTTATAAATGTACATTAGTAATGGTCTCAAAAAAGACATTTTGTTATATCATCAGTTTCTTATCTAAGGAAACTGCCCATTCAGAGAAATGCATAGAGTGGTAGAAATATATAATTTTATTACTAATTTGAAATTATGCTATTCGGTAGTACTTCTCTTGCTTAAATCCATTTATAAAGAACATGCAGTATTCATATTTAATTAGGAAGGAGAGAAGGTGATCCCAAACACAAGTAGTCAATTCTTATTGTGTTTGCTTTGTAATAAGGGGCAGTCTAAGACTGCAGACCTATAGACGTAATCCTGAATCCAACATGGAGCTAGCATAATTCCTTCCTTTCCCCTCTTGCTTTTATATGAGAACTATCTGGGCACTGGTTTAATGGGTTTCTTTGTGTTCCACAGCAGATTTCTGGGATGCAGATGAAATTGTAAAGGACAATGAAGTTGTTCCTCTTACTTTCTTTGGATTCTGCTGTTCCGTCAACAGAAGTCCAGTGCTGGATCTGCCTTTCTGTGGGATTTTACTCTTAGAAACTCTGTCATATTTGATGTTTAAATACATACGCATTTATGTGAAATGGAAGTTAATAAAATTAGAACCGTAAAGTAAAGAAGACATTTCTCTTTAAATTTAGTTTCACTTTGTTCATTATCTTTATCATAGCATAATCTTTTATCTTTGGAACAAATCTGGGTTTTGTACTGCAACAGATGTCAGGATACAGGTGATTGGTGGAACTAACTCACTCTCTCATTGTAGGACAGAACCATCAAAGAGCAGTGCTATATTGAATTTTGTATTCAGGTTAATTTATTTATATTTATTTATTTATTTATTTATTTAGAGTCAGGCAAACCTGACTCTAGGCGGCTTACAGAAAAGGGGGAGAGACTATACACAATGCAAAACAATTAAACAATCCCCCTACAAATTCATAAATTAAAACCTTAAGGTTCAAAATTACTTAAAAATCAATTAAACAAGAATTAAACTATGAATTTACAAAAATCTAAAAGATTTTAAAAGTTAAAAGGTTTAAAAAGGTTTAAAAGTTTAAAAGAGCGAGGGAAGGGTGGCTGTCCCATCAGATCAACCACCCAACATGGGACCTTGCCAGCCAGGTTTTTAGGCCCTTCCGAAAGGGCAGGAGCTCTGTCTGTGACGTAACTCAGTTGGCAGGAGGTTTTATTTTTATTTATTTATTTTTTTGGATTTCTATACCGCCCTACTTGGTGTGACCAACTCAGGGCGGTGTACAACATAATTAATATACAGTCGATCAATAGAGTCCAACAATAAAGGCAGAAACATACAATATATAAAAAATGTAACAGTATAATAGCAAGATAATATTCCAATCAGCATTACAAATATGATTCAGTGTCATAAATACAAATATCAAGTCACAAATACAAATACAAATATAGGGCCAGGGCAGCCACGGAGAAGGCCCTCCTTCTAGTGCTAGAGAGATGCGCCTCTCCGATGGTGGGACGGACAGATGTTCTTGGGGTGACGTGGTCGCTTAAGTATCCTGGCCCACTACCATGTAGGGCTTTAAAGGTAACAACCAGCACCTTGAATTGCACCCGGATACATACTGGCAACCAGTGCAGCTCCTGAAGCAGCGGTGAGGCACGAGCATAACACTCGCACCCCACCACTACCTGAGTAGCCGCATTCTGGACCAGCTGCAGCCTCCGAATGGTCACCAAGGGCAGCCCCATGTAGAGCCCATTACAGTAATCAAGTCTGGAGGTGGCCAAAGCATGTGTGATCATGAGCAAGGAGTCCCGGTCTAGGAGCGGGCATAGCTGGCGTATTGCACGAAGTTGTGCAAAAGCCCTCCTGGCCACGACTGCCACCTGCTCTATGTTAAACACACTGTGCATGGTAAATGGGAAGTTAGTTAATATTTTTATATGAGGACAACTGTATTTACAAAAATATATAGTTATACATTATGGAAATAATAAATATTTTGTTTAAAATGTATTGTAAGTTGCCAAAACTATCTTTGCATTGCAAAATAGTAATTGTGATTGCACTCCTATAGCAACCCACATGAGTCATGTTGTACTCAATGGTTCTTTGGAAGGAGTGGCTGTGAATAGGATTTTACTGACCTTTTTTCATTTTATTAAGACATCTGTTGATTGGGCAGGGCTTTATGTATGTAGTTTTGTAACTTAATATTGAGTGTGACCATGCTATACATCCTCTGCTATTCTGGCGGTTACTTGTATAGATCAGTTTATTGCAATAATAGACAAGAATACTACTGAGAATCTTAGATAAAAGGCTTGATCAAATCCACCATGGCAACTCTCTGGCATTGTTGCCCTGATTGGTTTGTATAGCATAGACATGAGGCAAGCAATTTGCTTTTCATGTTGCAACCAGCGAGGAGTTTTCAGTTACAATGCAGAAAATGGTGAAAGAGCAGTAAACCATGTCATGCCTGAGACATGTTTTTTCCATTTACAACTCTATGCTGATAGCATGCCTATTAGCATATGCATCTGAAAAGCCCTCAGCAGTTGGACATTTACAACATCCTGTTGTTTAGCTGCTATAAGGCATCTGTTAGCTGAACTTTCAACAGGGCTTCTTTAAAAGAGGGACGGAAATCTGGGACATCAAGAGGCGGCAGAGCAGCTGGACTGTCATGTTAGAATAAGATACCTGCAGAGTCTTACAAGGGCAGGATTGCTAGTGAAGCTAGCTGAATGGGAATTGTAAAACAATTTAAAATGGTTGTTGTTGGCTGGAGGAGGGAATGGTTACACAGGGGTCTTGATACAGATGGTTCTGCAAACTCATATACAAAGACCCTCCTTGGGGTTCGCGTGGCATCTGCTAAGATCTGTAAATGACTACTGATGTTGATACATTCCAGATCGGGCTGTATTTTAAAAAATAGCAAGATTAAATATGCATCCTCCATGTTTTTGTATTGGAGGTGTTGAATATATTCAATTTTTTTTTAAAAATGGATCTCTTTAAAATTAATATTAATATTTCTGTTTGGAAATATAACACAATCTTGAACAATTTGTACATTCTGAAGGAAGAACAGTATTTTAAGATCATAAATATGCATGAATAAAAGTCTTAAAACAAATCATAATAGTGATATTTCTTTCTTCACCTCTAGTTTACTTTGAATTCTACCTCCTTTCCCTTCCTATAATTCCATCTGTTTTATTGCCTGCCATGAGGAACAAAGCAGTATAAAAATGTAATACATACATACATACATACATACATACATACATACATACATACATACATACATACATACATACATACATACATACAATTTTGGCTAAGAAGAATAACTGAACCAAAGAACATATATATTTCTGGATAAAAATCAGAAAAGAAAACTGAGGAAATAGGAAGAGAGCTTATGTTACTGTATCTGAAGATAAGAAGATTTTTTTTAGTTTTGTAATATTGATCCCTCCCCAAAGCCATTTCAAATAAGTTACTGTAATCACAATTAACACCTGCCAAGACAATCACCACAGTTCTTGTATACTTGGAGCAAAGTGATAGATAGTCCCAGTTTTTTGGTTTTGGTTGTTGTTGTTTTTTTTTGCTATTGTCATCTTTGCAGCAAATCAATAATTCACCCACTGGTTTTCTTTTCAGGTTTAATCTTACATTTAAAATAACATAACAATATCATTAAAGGGTCTGTTGTTTCCTTGTACCAACAGTTTCTTTATTTGCTTGGAACACTTACCTTCAGCATTGATTTAGTCTTGAACATTGTCACTGATCCTGCAAGAAAAGTTGTTTCATTCTTATTGTATCTCTGTCATGGTTTTTAGGCTCTTTGAGCACCCTCTTTCAAACTTACCAGGTTTTAAAAAATGTCTTGTACAGTATTTCTGAATTCATGGCAAATCTAAGTCTAGTAAACCATAAACATATGGTTGGCAGGAGCTGGGACAGAGATGGGAGCTCATTCCGTTGTTCAGTACTCTGGTATCGAACTCCGACATTCCAGGGGTTGAGTTCAGCATCTTAACCACTTGAGCCACCGCAGTGTGGCATGTACAGATTGCTAAAATAAGTAGAGGAGGTGTAGAAGAAATCAGCATTGAAATTGTACATTTCACTTCAAAATGAAGCATGAACTATACTAATTGTTCTTTACTGTAGCTGTTTCAAAGCTAAGTTCTTTTCTTAGCAGCTGAATGTATGTTTCTCTTTAAAAGTATAAAGAATTATGCCAGCGGAATGTTGTTTAACTTGAGAAATATAAATATATGTGTGAATGAATGAAAAACATTCTTCTCCTTAGGGCCACCTTGTGAAAGTTACAGTATTCCGTATTATTCTGATGTCCAAACCCATGATACCATAAGATAGTAATGGCAAACTTTTTAGAGACCGTGCCCAAACTGCAACCCAAACCCCACTTATTTATTGCAAAGTGCCAACACAGCAACATGGGATGAAGGAAAGGCTCCCATTGGGATGCTAGGGGAGGGAAGAAGCGCTCCCATTTGGGATGCTGGGTAGAGGGGTGGGCAACCTATGGCCTGTGGCACCAAATAATCCAGCTCCCACCTTTGCTCTAGTGGCTGCTGCCAGAATTGGCCACAAACTCATTTATGGCTGTTGTAAATGCATTTATGGCAGCCGTAAACAGCAGGGGAGCCACCAATTTGGCCCCCTTAACCGACTCAAAAAGGTAGGCAACTCCTGTTTTAAGCATTTGAATATAAAACAATGGCTCACAATCTACCAATGTCCAATATATATTCTGGTCCCAAAGAAAGGAGATGCTAAGGAAAGTGGTAACTATAGGACCATTATTTTAATTTTCTATACAAGCAAGGTGATGCTCAAGGTGCTCAGCAAAGGCTTTTATCATACAGTATATGGAACAAGAAATGTGTGACATTCAAACTTGAATTTGAAAAGAAAAAGGCACTAGAGATCATATTGCAACTATCTGATGGATTCTGTAACATATCAAAGATTTGCAGAAGAAGATAAATCTGTGCTTTATTGACTACAGCAAAACCTTTTGATTATGTAGATTATATTATGGGTGGTTCAGAAAGAAATTGTTGTATCTGATTGTCCTGATGTATCACCTACAATAAGCTACTATTAGGACAATATGGAGAGAGAAAATGGTTTCTCATGGGCAAAGGTTTAAAACAAGGGTGCATTTTATCTCTTTTTCTATTCAGTCTCTGCAATATATATCATATGGAAAGCCAAACTAGATCCAGATTAAGGAGGAAAAAATTGGTGGAAGAAATATCAATAATTTAAGATATGCAGATAATACCATTTTATGGGCAGAAAGCATCAATGACTTGAAATGACTTTTAGTTAAAGTGGAAGAAGAAAATGACAAAGCGGGACTGAACATTAAGAACACAACAATCAGGGTTACAGAACTACACAACTGACAAATGAATAAATTTTTATAATTGTATATCTTGTTTTAGTCATCAGTCCAAATGGAAATTAATCAAGAAATTAGAAGACTGAAATTCAGAAGGGCATCAATGAAGGAATAATAAAGATCATTAAGTGTAAGGATGTTTCTTTCACTGGAAACCAAGATCAACATAGTCCATATTACTGTATTATCAATATGTATGGGTGTGAAGGCTGGACAATAAAGAAAGCTGATGGGGAGGGGGGATTACTCATTTGAAATATAGTGCTGGAGGAGATATTTTTGAATATTCTGTAAGGCTGCCAGAAAGATGTACAAGTGAATCCTAGAGTACCAGAAAGATGCAAAAGTGAGCAAATCAAGCCTGAACTATCTCCGGAGGCAAAAATGATAAATTTGAAGCTGTCCTACTTTGAGCATATCATAAGATGGCAAGATTCTCAGGAAAGGACAATAATGTTTGAAGCTGCAGCAGGTAAAAATAGAAAGATAAAATATGAGATGAATTGACTCCTTAAAGGAAACCATAAGCTTGAATCTACTAGAGCTGAGCAGGAGTATCCAGGACAGGATTTTTTGGGTGCCCATAAGTTCAGTGGGGGGCAACTTGATGGCCCTCTGGGCCATTTATACAAGGTATATAACAAGAACTTCCAGGGACAGATCGTTATGGACAGAAGTTGTGTGGAATGTCATCACGGAGATGTCTGCTAATTCAAGGACTCCTCGCTGAATAATGACTCCAAGGTATCCAAGGTATATAACAAGATCGGAGTGAAACATGCTCACTAATGAAGGCTGAGGAAGAAGAACTATCAAGAGCCATTGAAAGATCAATGCTAAAGATTCCCTTCACGACCACATCCCCAACACTCAGATAAGAATACAATGCGGAATCAACAAAGCTGTTGCTAAATATTATAAACGGAAATTGCTCTGGGATCGACATGTCTCTCAAATGTCAAATGGGCTTTGGGCAACAGCAGTCACTGAGTGGTATTCCAGAGGAGTAAAAACACCCCTTGGCAGGCCTCCCAAAAGATGAGAAGACCCACTCATGAAAAGTTTTGGTCGAACCTGGAGAAGAAGAATGTGGCAGCAAAAGGAGTAGAAAGCGAGTTGTGACCAGCAGGAACTCACCCCTTGATAAATCTGGTCAAACAAGGAATATAACAAGATAAATCCACTATTATAAAAAGTATTCAATGTTCTTGCATAATCATAGAAATTGGTGGCTACTTTGTAGCTCTTTAAACAAAATGTAGTGACTGACTGAACTATCCGCTTCCTCTGTCAAGGCATTAGCTAAGCAATTATTAAAATGAGGCTAAGAATGGCTTCCTTTCTGTTAGTTTCAAGTTAATTATTTACCAACAGATGTTCTTTAAATACAAAGTATAATAATTATTTCACAGTGGAAGTGTTGTACTGGATTTGATTGGGTTTTATAGATAATAATTAGTGGCTTCAAAGGCAAACAGTTAAGTATCCATCAGAATGAAACAAAGGCCAGTGTAATATGATTACTGGATTATATTGCCCATTAAAATGTTGTGATTAAGATAGCTTAGTACAGTAGTAATGGCAAATAAATTTTCCTGAGCCATTTACACTAATTAAATAATATCTGAAATGCTAAGATCCATAGCATTTTTGGGCTAAGTACAGGCAAATTTTATAGTTGTACAAAATACCTGTGTAAAGATAAGCTTTTTCATGCAATTTCAGTTTACAATTAGAGATCTGTTAATTGTGTTTTCAAGATCAGAGACTAATTGGTGAACTTTTAAGCAGCTGTTTGCAGTTAATAGATTATAGCTTGGGGCTGCTAGTTTTACGCTTCCAATTGGAACAATAGGATTGTGGGCCTAACAGAAAGTTTTGCTTTCCTTTCAAAACTGAATTGATTTAGATCAGTTGTGTGTCTGATAGTGCATGCTTCTTGTAAATGGTACTTCCAAGTTTTGCTGCTACTTGGCTTTTAATCTGCAATTCAACCGTTAGATTCATTATTTCTTTCCACTCACAGCATTAATATTCATTCAGCGAAGAAATATTTCTCTTTTAATTTTTATAGCAGTTGGTCAAGCTCTTTGGTGTTGGTCTTGCAGGGGAATGAGAAAACATCAAATTCTCTAGGTTTTAATGATACTGGGGTATTTGCAGCACTAAACATTTATGTTGTAATGGACTACGATTCAGTGGAAAAAGCCCCATGTTTTATATCTATAGGGTCCCAAATTTATTGCCCATCTTCTGTAGTTAAATAACCTGCAGGTGGCATGATCAGCAAAGTCATCAAGTTATACAGTTGTACCTCACATACAGAGCATAATGTGTTCCACAGGATTGCTCTTTAAGCGAGTTTGCTCTTTAAACGAAACACCATTGTAAGTAACCAATTGTGACTTTTGGCAGGGTGGTGGTGGTGATTGCGAACCCCGATTTATTTGTTAAGTGAGTTTTTGGTTGGTTTTATTTGTTAAGTGAAGCGAACATTCAGATAAAATTCTGCTGTTTAAGCGAGTTACTCTTAAGGGAGGCGCTCTTTATGTGAGGTTTGACTGTATTATAGAATGGCTTCTAGTGAGAAGAAGTAATACTGGACTAGATTGATTTATGGTATTTATTTATTTATTTGGTGAACTTTTGGTGAGCATTGTACAATTTAAAATCGTGCATCTGAGAAAATTTAGATCGCTCAAACATTGCATTCTTTCCTTGTATTAAAACCGAGACAGTGACCTGAATAAACATTGAGTTAGCAGGATTTGCATAAGTGTTGATTAGCTGGTATTATCAATGGGGTTTTTTAGGACAACCTAAACAGAATTGTAATAGTTTGGGAGCCTCAAGACAGTTACATAAATGCCATTCCTGAGATGTGAATTTGGGATCTTAGGCTCTGATCACCAGTGACTTTTCACCTGAAGACCACTTTGGAATGTGACTAGGGGATTGGGAGCAGAAAGGCCATGTCTTGTCCCAAACTGACTTGATGATGTTTATAGATAGTATTCTCTTCCCTGCAGCTTTTCCAGGTTTTTTTCCCTTTATTGGTATCAGAGTGTTGCACAATTTAAAAGATAGACATACAGTATGTGAAATATAGGCAAAATTCAAAACATATTACATTAATCAGTCTTTTTAACCAGAAGCAGGCTACTTCAATAGTGTTGTGTCAGATTTTTACTAGATCCTCTCTTGTACATGTGGTGGGACATAAATTACATGCACATAAATGCAGCATTGATTTAATTCCTCCATTCATAGAAAATTTATCCTGTTTCCAAGTAGACCCATTTTACTTGACTTTTCTTTCTTTTTACTTTCCTTTGATGTCCGGTAAGTGACGGTCCAGCCAGAATATTGTCCTACTAGGAGACATTCTTCAGCGTTTATCCTTTCAGCAATGTGTGCTTTTTTGCTTTTGATAGGTTTAGTATAGCCTCTTCTAGTTTAATATTTGGACACTAAAGACTTGCAGAAAAGCCTTCCTCAATTTTTACAATCATCTGTGGGTTTGATGTCCATGCTGTAGATTTGTTTAGTGTTGTATTACCTTATTCCATTTGTTGTTGGGTTTGTTTGTTTTTTTACTAGCACCTATCAATCTACTTCAGGAGAGGCAATGTCATCCAAATGTGTGCCAAATAAAGGAAGAAGATGTCCATTGCTTTGCCAGTTTAGTTTTACTCCACTTTGTCCTATTAAGGCCAATGAACAATATATGGTGGGATTTTTTGCATTTAAATTTGAGTGTCTTCCTTCCATCCCTGTCCTGTCCAGGTGAGAGCATTTTCCTTTCTAAACATGTACAGCCATGTTTGTACATATGTACATGTATTGTATTTTTTTTTAAAAAGGCTTTATAGGGCCCATGGGGTCGCAGAGGGTCGGAATCGACTGTGCGACTGAACAAAAAAAAAGGGGTATCTGATTCTATGATATAGTTTTTAGCCTGCAAGGACCATAAGAAACTACTTTCTGTTGATACAGACGATTGATTCATGTTGTCCAGTATTATCAACTCCAGTTGACAGTGGCTTTCTTGGTTTTCAGAGATATTTTTTTCCTAGCTGCTTCTGGGGACCCATACTGCTCTCTGGTGGTTTCAAAAGCTAAGTAGGTCTGACCATGCTCATCTCTGAAATCCAGCAAAGATCAGTGTAATTAGAGTAGAGTGGTTTTCCTCTATATGTGCTATAACCGTATATTGAGATATCTCAGAATAGTGTCATAAATATGAGGATTGTGAACACATTCTGGCTCCCCTGGCCAACAGCAGCTTTCTATTGTCTGATCTTCTGACTCCATAAATACTATTGGATTGTGAACAATGATCTCAACTGCATGGTCTAGCATTGGCACAAGCAGTTTTGTGTTTAGTAGCATGTTTGAATTAGGAAAATGATAGTTTTTGTAAACTACACTTTGTCTCTAAACTAGGATTGGAAACCAATATTTGAACTGGGTTTCCAGTTGTAAATTATAAAGAAGGCATGGTTTTCCATGAACAGGAACTAGGGAGAGAATTTGAGGCTAATGTCGAAAGAGGACAAGAAGGCGTGTAAACCTAAGGCATAGGCATTTTGCTTGTAGAAATGTTTTTACTAACTTAATTTGTGTCAAACAGATCATACCAACTGCCAAACAAACATTACTGATTTGACCTCACTGTGTTTCTCAGAGCTTTCTGGATCTTAAGTCTTTTTGTACTTTTTATTTGAATATCTGTCTACCCGTTTTCAGTGTACTGTAGTCTACTGACATATGCGTGATACCATAAATGGAAATGATAGATGAGTGAACAAATAGGAGTGTGTCTGGTGAGGCTTCTTGGGGCCTAGGCAATGGTCTGAAGGTTCCTCTTTACCTGTACTGAGAGAAAGTGTAAGAGGTGTTTTACTCTGGGCTTCTTAGAGAAAGTATGAGAAAAAATTAAAGTTAACCATGAAGTAAATTTATTTGTCAGAGAAAGACTGAATTGAGAATTAAGCATACAATTTAGAAGTGGGAATTTATAACAACTCGATTATCTATGTGTACAAATATCAATTAAAAACCCTCAGTTTCATATGCCACCCAATAAATTAGAACAGTGGACTCATTCCTGTGTTTCCTAGTGTTGTGGCTTGAATGTGGAAGAGAGGTATGAAAATATTTTTAATTTCAGTACAGAAGTGTCCCTTATGTCAGTTCTTTGAACTGACCTTTACCTCACCCAGACAGAACAGGACAAGACTCTGAGTGACAATGTCCCACAATGCAATTACAGTGCGTCAGATGAGCTGGTCCCTTACAAATCACCTCGAACTTTACACATCTGCTGGCTGTCAGCATCTGCCAGGTTCATTCACCCGAAAATAATGAAAAAAACCTCTCATTATTGTGCCATAACAGGTAAAGTGTTAGGACAATTATTGGACATCCTGAGTGACCTTGTACTGTACAGTCTTAGCCAACTGCTCGTGCCAGCATTTTGGGGGGTCAGCCTATAGGTATGCCTCTCCCCCTCTTTTTCACTTTTAAATGACACCGTTTATAGTGCAAGTTGGGTAGAGGGGGAGTTAAAGAAACAGAATCAAAGGATCACATCAAAGCTCTATTACTTCTAAACTGCTGCTTTTGTTTCTCATAGAGGAAAAAAGAGAATAAAGATTCAGCCTCACCTGCTGAGGTTAGGCCTTGTCTTTTCTCACCAGTGAATATGAAACATAGCTGAGGCTGGTTTTGTATCAACATATCTTAGAGTGTTTTCCTCATTTTTATCTATGTCTGGTCTGCATCTCAATGTGCCAGTATGTGTCCCTCTGTCATTGTGTTATTTTTGAGAACCTAACTTATTGGTAAGCTTATTCATGAGATATTTTAGAGCAGGGATTACCAACCTTTTATGCCACGAGCCTGACCATACCCCCTGGACAGCTGAGTGGGTCTGACCACGCCCCCCCCCCCTGTGGGTGTGTTTTCGACAGGTGTGGGTGCATTTACGCATGTGCAGATGCATTTTACGGCTGATGTAAATGCATCCGCTTCCACTTCCAGAAGCAGAGAGTGTGGCTGCCACCACATGAAATGGTGCTGTGGGCCATGGGCAGTCCGTGGGCCATAGGTTAGGAACCCCTGTTTTATAGTGTTCAGCTTGTTTTTCTGCATAGAGTACATCATTCTTGGTGGTATGTGTACTCAGTAGTTTTTGTTTGAAAGCAAATTAACTCTTGGATAAATGAGCAGCTTTTCAGCAGTTAGGGAGGGCCTAGATAGCTAAAACAAAACTATAGCAGTAGTGTTAAGAGGCAGATAAATAATGGAGAAGTCAGACTGGACGCTGAGTTGTTTGTCATTTATTTCAATCCCAATTTAGGAAAAGGTGAATTTCTGGATAAAGTATTTCTTAGTAACAGAATTTCTTCCTAAATCTGGGATAAGTAGCCTGACATATTGTAGGTGGAAGAGGACAAGTAACTTGTAGGCTAAAATGTAAAATTGCTGAAGGAGCAGTTTGCCTAATAGGCTATACTGTACTTGAAACTATGAGCAAGCAGTACTTAATCCTGCATTCAGTTTCACCGTCAGTTTTGGTCCTTGTTCTTCCATGTCTAGACCAGATGTGAAACTGCCAAAATGAAGCCACCTTTTTGTGAGTTCGTTCTGCAATTTTCTTTCACCTGACCTAGTGTGAGAAAGATTAGCTGGCATAAAGTGGCCATTGCCTGGGGTACACCTGATTGTGGTTCAAAAATGCCACAATCTTCCAGGACAGTAATGGTAAACCTTGGCATTCCAGGTGTTCTTGGACTTCAATTATCAGAAGCCCAAGTCAGCACTCCTGCTGATCAGGACTTCTGGTAATTGAAGTTCAAGAATCACAATTTGGGATCAAAATTGCTGGAAGAAACATCAACAATTTGAGATATGCAGATGATACCACCCTCATGGCAGGACCTAAAGAAGCTCCTGATTAGGTTGAAAGAAGAAAGTGAAAAAGCTGGCTTGAGACTCAATATCAAGAAAACCAAGATCATGGCAACAGGCCCTATCAGTCCCTGGAAAATAGATGGGGAAGAAGCAGAAGCAGTGACAGATTTTACTTTCCTAGGATCAAAGCTCACTGCAGATGGTGACTGCAGCCATGAAATAAAAAGGCGACTGATTCTTGGGAGACAAGCAATGAGAAACCTGGGGAACATAGTGAAAAGTAGAGACATCACATTGCAAACAAAAATTCGCATAGTCAAAGCAATGGTATTCCCTGTGGCAATGTATGGTTGTGAGAGCTGGACCATTAGGAAAGCTGAGTGCAGAAGAATAGACGCCTTTGAGATGTGGTGTTGGAGGAGAGTTTTGAGAGTCCCCTGGACAGCGAGGAGAACAAATAGGTCGATCTTAGAAGAAATCAATCCTGACTGCTCCTTGGAAGGTCAAATAATAAAGATGAAGCTAACGTACTTAGGACATCAAATGAGAAGAGAGGATTCACTTGAGAAAGCCTTGATGCTTGGAAGGGTCGAGGGCAAAAGAAAAAGGGGACGGCCCAAGATGAGATGGCTAGATGGTATTGTGGAAGCAGTGGGCACAGAGCTGGGCGAGTTGAGGGGGATAGTGGAGGACAGGAGTGCCTGGCGGATGGTGGTCCATGGGGTCGCAGAGGGTCGGAATCGACTGCGACTGAACAACAACAACAAAATACCTGGAGGGCCAAGGTTCGCCATCACTGTTCTAGGAGGCTCTTTCCATGTACCCCAGTTTTGTTCCTGAAAACTGACAAAAAATAACATACTGTATTATTGAGAATACAGGTCTCTGTCTCCGACTCTGTCTGTCTCTCTTTCTCTCTCTCTCTCTCTCTCACACACACATGTCTTAGACGTGTGGAGAGACTGCAAAGAGGGCAGCCAGAAGCATAGAGGAGAAGGGCAAGTAGCCAAATTGGAGGAGGGTTTTTAATAGCCAGTCTGCCCCCCCCCCGAAAGTAATGCCTGACGGCTGTCCTGCAAGCTGGTGTGGCGTAATGGGAAGTGGTTTTAGTGGGTAAAAATCCCACACACTGTGATGCTGAAGCAAGGGCTCACAGTGTCTTTTGAGGATTTCCACCTGCCTTTAAAAAACAAAACCCACACACGTCTAAGTTTCCAAGATGACCTCGGCCGTATAATTAGACATCATTACCCAGGTAGTCTCCCTGCTCAACATCTCACTGATGATGTCTTCCAGAAATAGCTGTCGTCAAAGATGCCTCTGTAAAATTTCCCATTCTGCATCAAAGCGTGGACAATATAAGTCTAAATATAAATACAAATACATGTAAGTCTAAATACAAATACAAATACAAAACAATGAAAAAACACGCGCTCCACGTCTTCCTGCACTGACTGGCAGACAAGACATGAAGCATCATCATCCAACCTAAAGTGGTGTTGGTAGGCTCTGAAGCAGCCATGCCCTGTCAACAGCTGTGTGGGGTAGTAATCTACCTCTCCATGCTGTCTTGTTGACCATGCACTGATGTTTGGGATAAGGCGATGAGTCCACCATCCCTTGGTCAATGTATCCCAGATCTGCTGCCATTGTGCTATCCTCTCAATCCTGGCTTCTATAGCAATTGTGCGTCGTTCCGTCACCTGATTTTCTCACCTCTGCCGGTAAATCTCTGTCCATTCCTCTGCCATCAGATGGATCGGCATCATATTGGCAACGACAAACACGGCATTGTACGAGACTGTTTGAAATGCCCGAGCCACCCACAGGGCACTCCTACGGTATATCGAACTTATTTGTTGCATGTATGATGTCCCTGTCGTGGCTTCTGACCAAATTGGGGCTGCATGCAGCAACATGGAACTAACAACACTCAAGAGGAGTCTTCGGTGAGTCTGCTGCAGGCCTCCAATATTTGGCATGATCCTTGTCAACACATTACATACTGCTCCGGCCCTTACACTCACAATTTGCAAATGCTCATCGAAGCGTAGCCTGGCGTCTATCTGGACACCCAGATGTTGTATTGACGGTTGCGAGAGAATACTGCAGCCTACAACAGTAAGGGTGATGGTCTCCCTAGCTTTCCTACTGGTCATGAGAACTGCCTCAGTCTTATGATCTGATAAATGCAAACCAGCTAATGAGAGCCACTGACGAATTTTGGCAACACTTTCGTTTGCAGTTTGGACAACTTCCTCCAGAACTTAGATGTGTGGAGAGACTGCGAAGAGGGCAGCCAGAGGCATAGAGGAGGTCGAGTAGCCAAATTGGAGGAGGGTTTTAAACAGCCAGCCCCCCCCCCGCGAAGTAATGCCTGACGGTGGTCCTGCAGGGTGGTGGGGTGTAATGGGAAGTGGTTTTAGTGGGTAGAAATCCCACACACTGTGAAGCTGAAGCAACGGCACACAGAGTCTTTTGAAGATTTCCACCTGCCCTTAAAACACACACACACACAGAGAGAGATTCAGTATGCCCAGGTTCAGTTATGTACAGATCCAGAAATATTCAGTGAAAAATACTTTAAATATCTATATGTTTCCTAGGTATATTGCCAGAGCTGAGGTCACTGTCTACAATTTAATATTGCACAGAGACAGATTGTTCCCAAGGGAATAATTTCCTGAGTGAATCTAAAAGACTGATAGGGATTTGCAGCTCCCACACCCCACTTATATGGCCCAGATACTGTATGTGGACTATAGTACAGTACAAGATTTGCTGCTTTCTACAGTTTCAAGTATCTGCAGAAGATCTTGGAACATAACCCTCATAGATATGGGGAGGCGATGTTTATTCTCAATCCCAAACCCCTATATGTGATTATAACCAGACTGCACTGGCCTGAAACTGAAAAGAACTTAACTTTAAGTTAAATCTATCCTGGGCTGGTTCTGCCATTAGGCAGAATGAAGCAGACCTTGAGAAGCAGGGTTTTTTTCTTATCAGGAAATAACAGAAGATTGATTAATTTATACAGGTATTTACTGTTCAATATTGTTTGATATAACTTTGCTAGTATAAATAATGTTGTTTGGAGATGCATAGTTGTGGACTATGTGCAAAAGGAGAATCAAGAACAGTTTCCAGTTATGCAGCCAGTTGTATAAGTGATAGCATAAAGGGACCACAAGAACAGAAGGTCTGCTGGTTACACAGCTAGAAAAAGCAGATAAGTTCTGCTAGTATAACATGTTCACCTTGTAATGTTATACTGAATATAGGCAGTTACATTTTTACTTCCAGGGACAGACATTTCTGGAATGATGCACCTTCAGTACTAGAAGAACTTGTTGCACCTTTGAGAGTGAGGTGCCATTTTCCATTATGCTTCAGGCAGCAAAATAGCTTGCCACTGCTTTGACTGCATCAATTATGGGAGTGGGCAATTGTGGCCCACAATATTTTTTTTTAATTACCTACAGTTCTGAATACCTTCAGCCAGTACACCCATGTAGTAAAGGATCTTGGGAATTTCACCAAAAAACCTGGTAGACCACAGTTTCCAACTCATGGTCTATTGGAACCTCTGAAGATGTCTTCATAAATGCATATAATTTGACTATTTTACATAGCTCCAAATTTCTCTGTGTTGATCTCTTCAGTAAACAGCACTGTCTAAATAAGTAATAAAATTACTGTTCAAATCAGTTATGTCCTCAAATAATTGTTTTCTATGTATGCCCATTTGTGGTTTAAGTAGGTTTGTTTGAACCATATAATTGTTCTTAAAACCTTGATGAATTTGAAATATATTATTCTGTTTATATTCATGTTTATTTGGAATAACAGATGTGAAGTGCTGTCATCTGACTGTTAGACCAATTGTTCATTCTTCTGAGAAGGTCACATCATAATTCATTAACAATAATTATTCCCTAGGTACACGCTGCACTTCTTTACCCAATTGCTTCATTAGTTCATGAGTGATTCTCACATTCATTGCTCCAATCAATGAAGATATATTTGTAATATACAAGTGGATGCTATTAGTTACAATTTATTAACTGCTTAATTTAAAATAGAAAAACTATCTTTATGAAGGGCAATTAACCACTAAGTGTAATTGATAATTCACATACCTATGATTAGGATAGACAAATAATATGAAAAAAATATGTCTTCTGATGACAAATTTGGGTATTTGAAATGGTTATAAGCTGTTTTTCCACAGGCAGTGTACATTTTTCAGAATTGTTTTTGATGGATATTTTTTGCCTGAAATGATCTCTGTTCCTCTCTTCCTCACATTTTCTCACTCCAACCACCACCACCGCCACCCCACACACCATTTCTCTGTTAAGTCCTTTCTGTTTTCAGACTAGACCTCTTAGATCTTAACCTTTTTGAACGGTGGTAGACAATGCAGAAATATAATTCATAAGAATGGCTAACAAGCAGACGTGCTTAAGGACAATGTTTCCATTTCTACCTCCTTCAGTTGTTCTGATAAAAATTAAAAAACATTTTTTACCAGTTCAGCCAAAGAAGACAGGACCAAGGACTAAGCATTTTGCTTAGATACTTCTGTTGTCTTAAGTTTTACACCATTTCTGGAATCTCAACTTTGATTATTCTACCTTGAGTGCCCCTGCCATTAGTATAGACTAAGAATGGAGTCTAACCACAAAATGGTATTGCTGTCAGACACCTTCAGCATTTTAAGATATGTATCTGATTGGAAGGAAGAGAGGTTATGTTCAGTTAAATGTGCACAGGATGTTCCTTGGTTCTTGTTTTGTGGCTTGGGTTAATGAATGCTTGTTTAATGCCTCTTGAGTTTTACTGTGATTTAACCCATAAAAACTGTACAGTGGTTGGTGTATTCACATGTTCAAGGTAGAGAATTTCTGGCCCTTTAGATCAAGGGTTCCCAACCTATGGCCTGTGGGCCAGACCCAGCTCATGGCACCATTTCATCTGGTCCTTCGCTGCTACTGCCACACCCACACCTGGAAGTGGAAGCAGATGTATTTATGTGAGCCCTAAAATGTGCCCATGCATATGTAAACACACACATGGCTGTCATAAATGTGGACGTGGGTGCATTTACAGCTGTTGTAAATGTGCCCGCTTCCACTTTCAGGGTCAGGCCCATGGCATGAAAAGGTTGAGAACCCATGCTTCAGATATTGTTGTACTTTAATTCCCATCAGACATAGCCTATGAAGTTAAGTGGAAATGCATGGTGAGAACTGGCAACACAGTGACCTGAATTATATACAGCAGGGTTTCTAATATAGTTCTTTTTGCCTGTCCTCCCCCCATTTTTTATTTACATCCATATTTTTTGAGATAATTATTCATTTAAATCTTGAATTCTTTATCTAATTAGTTTCATGTTCCATTCTTTTGCTCTACCCAGGATCAAGGCTTCTGTTCTGAAATTGAGATTCTGCACCAACGAAACACAAGCTACTCGAGACAAGTTTGTTGAAAAGTTGCAGCGGTTGGGTTTTGACATTGTGGTAGATGAAGTTACTGCTCCAGCACCAGCAGCATGCCGAATTCTGAAAGAGCGTAACCTGAGGCCACACCTTCTTGTTCATGATGGTCAGTTATTCCTTAATGGTGCGGAGGCATTTACTGTCATGGGCCTTTTAATGGTGAAGGACCTTAAAGCCAGAAATATTCATTTTTAGAAACAAGAGGTGACTTTTAGAGACACCTCTCCATTTTTCTTGTTAAAAAAATATCTATTTTTAGACCTAAAGGGGGCTGGGTGTATGTGTGATGTATCAGGTAAATGTCCAGGTAAATGTCCAGTAAACCAAAGGCTTTGTGCCAATCTTTAGTCAGGCAGGGTCATGTGTTAGAGAAATCAGTGGTGCTGTCTTCCATGTAGAATTTGTCTATTCATGTATTATTATTATTATTATTATTATTATTATTATTATTATTATTATTATTATTATTATTATTATTATTATTATTATTATTATTATTATTATTATTATTATTATTATTATTATTATTATTATTATTATTATTATTTCAATTTATATGCCGCCCTACTTGGTCCAAACCAACTCAGGGCGGCTCACAACATACAATTAAATACAAAATAACAGTTCAGTAATAATACAATATAAAATACAGTGCAACAAGACAAAATAAAATAAATATAACACAATATGATAAGGCTACAGTCCATAATCAATATTCAGTACCAAATGGACAATAAACAATATACTCACAATACAATCCATACCCAATCCATACCCAGTACAAAATGAAAAAATAAGTTATACACTAATCGATTAACAATACAAAATACTAAGAACAAGAGGAGCAAGAGGTCTAAAATCTAAATCCGGGAAAGAGCAATGCAGAGAGTCCCATAGAGGCAGCAGCAATGGCCCTTTTAAAATGCCACCAGCCCAGCGCAGGTGTTTTCACTCTTCCCGGTCGAGACCAGGAAGGGCAGCGCAGAGAGTATTATCTTTACAGTTCACATTAAGGCCCCATACTGATTGAAAGTGATAAATCTATTTCTACCAATCCAGAAGCCCCCAGGTCAAGGAAGGGCATTAGACAAACAAGGTGAAAAAAGTGGTAAGTTCTAGGATGTGTTCCACAAAAGCTTCCTGCAATCTCATAAAAATGAACATGAACAAATACAGGACTGTGTATCTATTGCATCTGTGTATCTCCTCTGTGTTAGAGTCTGTAATAGGGCCAGCGTGGCATAGTGGTTAAGACGCTTAACTTGTTGACTGGAAGGTCGGCAGGTCAGCAGTTCAAGATCCTACTGCTGCACAATGGAGTGAGCTTCGGTCTCTGTCCCAGCTCCTGCCAACCTAGCAGTTCGAAAGCAAGAAATTGCAAGTAGATAAATAGGTACCACTTTGGTGTGAAGGTAAACAGTGTTTGGTACACTCTGGTGTCCAGTCATGCCAGCCCCATGTCCACAGAAACATCTGCAGACACAGACAGCACTGGCCCTTTGGCTATAAACAGAGATGAGCACTGAATCCTAAAGTTGGATACAAATGGCTTTCGAGCAAGGGCGACCTAGCTAAGCCTCTTACCTAGTTGTGTTTGTGAGAACAGCTGCTGTGTTTATCCATGATGTGGAATGTCTGTTCCTCTCCCTGACATAAAATCCCTGTAGAGTGATGTGAGGGCCTCAGCTGGTTTACCAGCAAACAACTGCTTGTGGTCCATTGAACTGCAAATGAAAAACCTGATTGATTTTGTTTTGGGACATACACCAGCATCACCACCACCTGGAAAACCCCCAAAAGCAAATACAGTGGAACCTCATACAACAATTGCCCCGTACAGCAATGAAATCACATAACAATTAGGTTTTGGCGTCCCACATAACAATTTTCCCTATGGAAAAAATCGTACAACAATTTTTCAATGGGAAGAACCACTGAGCAAAAAAATTATTGTACGATGCATCCCATAGGGAAAATCACTATACAGTAATACCTCGGATAACGCTAAGACTTGGTTCCACAAGTCTTGGTGTTATCCGATTTTCAGTGTTATCCGATGCATGTTAAAATCCTATGGGATGTATCGGATAACGTTAAAGCTCCATAGAGATACATTGTAACCGCACAGGCTTTAGCAGTTGTTATCCGATACATCCCATAGGACCTTAATGTTATTCGATCCAATTCTCCTCCCCAGATTACTTAATGTTATGCGATTTTAGCGTTATCCGAGGTAAACGTTATCCGAGGTATTACTGTACAATGAATGCATCATATAGCAATTGTTTCGTGCAACAACGAGCCCCGTGGAATGGATTAAAATCGTGGTATGAGGTACCACTGTGTGGTTACTTTTGGTGCTCATGACATTAATCCCACATGTCACAAAAATAGTAGGGTTCACTAGCATTAAAAATACTGTAGTCCTTCAATCAAAATACAATCATTTTTATTTTTTGACTAGGCTGGATTTCTAAAGATTATGTGGCTATGCATCTCCAGGGGAAGAAAAATAAGAGGTTTGGGTGGTGAAAGAAGGATGTAGTCTGGGATACTCTATAGTAGCAATCTGAGGTAGCAACTTGAAGGATGTGTCATGAAGTTCAGTCACACTTCAAAAAAGGGAAAAAAGGGGGGGGGGAATCTTGAACACACTAGAAGCCAAAGAAAGGAGACAATTGCTCAAAATGATTATTCAAATGGGATGGTGCAGGGAGAAATACAGTGGTCTGGTTTGGATGTTTGTTCAAATTGACCGAATCTGTAAATGAACATGCATGAGTGCTTCCCCTTCCCATCACACACCAGCTTTGGTGTAAACATCTTGGCATTGGATCTTGGCATTGTTGACCAACATTAAGCTACAGTTCTCCTGTTGAGACATAATGTGGAGAGCCAGCATAATATTACATAGACATGTGGGATTCATGCTATCCTTTTGCCAAAATTGGCACAGAGCAGGAGGAAGATAATAATTTCATGTCAGATATTATCATGTTAGGTATTCAGCCTGGGCTGGATTAATTATATGCACGGGCCTAATTGGGCCCATGGGCCATAGGTTGGGTACCACTGTCCTAATCCAACAAATATACCTGTAGGAGGAAGGCAATTCCTTTTATAGGATCACTTAAAAAAAATCAAACATTGCAAGCTTTTGTGATTAAAAGATCACTTCATCAGGCAGACTTCATTAGATGTTTTTCAAGCTAGGCTGGTTTGCTTAGATCGGAGCTTCTCAACCTATGGCCTGCAGGCCTGATCCGGCCCATGGCAACATTCCATCCAGCCTCATGCCCTTGCTCCTACCACTCCTGCCGCTGCTTCAATCCTTGTCCCCTCCACGGCTTGGTGTGTCCCTAACTACATTTGTTTGATTTTACGTATGGATCATTCAGCTTATCTTTGTTTATTGAATTACTGAGGATACCACAAAGAGCTGCATGAATGAATCCTACAGGGACCTTGGACACCAGCTCAGCAGGACCACAGATTTGACTGACTTCCACTAGGTAATATTGCTAATTGACTCTGATTTGGACTGATTGGGACTAATTTGGCTACAATTGGCGTGCTTAGTACGTAGGTAAAGTAAATTTGTTGCCCAATTCTGGAGGGCAATGGGTTTGAATTGCACCTCTCCGGGCCACTAAGAAAGCTCTTTAGCTTCAAAGAGGGTCATTTGGGGAAGGTAATGTGCAAATACCTGACTTCCTGTTCTTGTTTATTTCCCCATGGAACATCTATGCAAACCAGCCTGGTTTGAACAATATTCCATGGAATCTGCCTGATGAAGTGATATTTGAATCACGAAAGCTTTGTAATGTTTGATTTTTTTTCAAGAGATCCTATAAAAGGTATTGCCTTCTTCCTATATTTGTTTGATTTTACATATGGATCACATGGCTTATCTTTGCTTATCGAGCTATCCAACTGGCTCTTTAATGAGAGATAAGATACCAAATAAATTGGTTGTCTTGAACTTTTAATTTTTGTTTGTTGTTGTTGTTCTATCAGCAAAAATCTTGTTAAGTAGCAGAGTAAGTCTTAACTAGAGTAGGCCAATTTGAATCAACTGAGTTTATGGAGGAGTTTTCATCAAATCCTTACCGATTCAGTGAACCTAATCTAGTGTGATTTACTTTACTTAAAAGCAGGGTTTCAGCCATTGTATTTTATGATACACATCAATGAAGCCTGCATCAGATTGTGCTATGTAGTATTTACAGAGTGCTGGTCATCAATACAGTACTCTCTTTTGGCGTTCACAATCCATCCTACCTCTGATATGATTTCCTTCTTCCACAGTTTTTTCAACTTTCTGCAAAATTTGAGATTGCCCTTAACCTGTTCATAATAAGTCATGTATGAATGGAGCTGTTCACTGTAAAGGTGTAAAATGGAATAATTGAGTCTTTTTCTTTCTTGACCTTTTGTGTTTACCAGATTAAATACCATGAAGTTTGAGAAACAGTTGGTACGTGCAACTGTGAAAAGATTCCTTTAGCTCAACTCATTTGCATTTGTTTATCAAAATAAGAAAAATTGCCTGTTCTGGAAAGGTTTAACTCTTGATTTTCCCCCCCGTAGATGTTATCCCTGAATTTGCTGATATTGATAAAGCAGACCCAAATTGTGTGGTAATCGGTGATGCAGCAGACAGCTTTTCATATAAAAACCTTAATGATGCTTTCCAAGTTCTAATTGGCCTGGAGAATCCAGTTCTCCTGTCCCTGGGAAAAGGGTAAGTTGAAGTAGTGTATACTGCTATGATATACTGGGGATACTAAAATCACTCACCAACATTTTTCCTACACTGACTTGTTGTATTTTGGTAGCTGCAGTTTTGTAGCACTGGATCATATGTGTTTGAAATCACTCAGTACTGTGTAATTGATGGGTTCAATTCTTTATCATGTATGGCAAGTTTGTTTTGGTTTTTTTGAGAGTCATTTGAGAGTTTTTTTTTTGAGAGTCAATTTCTCTCTATGTGCATTTGTATTACCTGAGAATGAGATACACTGACAATATTGCCTGTGCAAGACCTTGTTCAAGTATCTGAGACCTTGGCACTTCAGGTGTTCTTGGACTTCAATTCCCAGAAGCCCAAGCCTCTGTGAATTCACACAAATTGGTTTGTTGCACATTGATCTAAATCTACATAGAGGAAATTACGTAGTCTTGGTAGCAAATTGTCCTTCATTTATGAGGTGTTTGTGCCCACCGTGGTACACACTGTGCCAAAGGCTCACATCTAACACATCATTATTGAACAGGACTTTGCTACCAAGATTTGCATTATTTCTGTTACATGAACATAACTTGGCAATCGCATTCTGGCTGGTGACTGTTGTGGCAGTTAAAGCTTAAAATGTGTTCTTTGTAGTAATTAATAATATATTCCTCCCTGCTGGCCATCCTTTGGGACATAGGAGCAAGGTGGTGGAAATCCTATTGTTTTTCATGTCAGGTTTGTGTAGCTTGTCATGGCTCACTGCAACTAGTTGCTGAGGTGTCTGGTACATGTCATTAGCACTGTTAGGTGCATAACCAGGCATGCAACTGATACACACTCCAGTACACAAACTTTGCATGAATTTCAAGGAGTTTTTGGCTAGTGTAAATTAGGGACAACTTTCACAAACTTTTACTTTGGGGAGTGCCTGTAACTCACATTCTTTCCATAGCAAATGTCATAAGCTGTATCTCACACAGTTCTAGTTGAATGAATCAGGTACCAGACATGTGCCACCTTGCAGAATAGGTAATGATGAATAAGGCAGTTATCTGATTATAAGTGGAGATCTGCTATGAATTTATAGTTACCATCTTCCCAAAGAGGTAGATTTTCTTTTTTGCAAAACTATAACAAGTTCATAAACTTAGTAATGGATATTTAAGCCAATTCTTATTTTGATGTCTCAGAGCTGCCAAAAATGAATATTGATTTGTCATTGCTTTGGAAGAAATGTAACCAAATTGTGCTGACATTGGATCATCTAGTAATAATAGCATCAGCAGCATGTAGTTATTTATTCTCATGTGATGTCAGTAACGTTACATAGAAATACTGTACTGTAGTTTAATAACATTCATTTGTTCAGACTTTCTTTGAAGAAGCAAATATTCTTCCCACTAAAGTTGTAACTTGTTGTCTCAAAATGAAGAGCATCATGTTCCTTTTCTGAAGTTGGAGTGATTTACATTTAGCATCTGTTTGGGGCTGAGAGTAGGAATTGGCTTTGTAATTTCTTCTGTCATGCTAGCATCAGAAAATTAAGCTGTTTACGCTAGACTATAGAAGGTTAATGGCTGTTCTAGCAAAGGTCAAGTGGTCATTTTAAAGAAAGGCTGTGCTGAATAATCGAAAATGGCAGGAGTATAAAGCATAAAATCTTATCTGACTGCTTATCCTAGACATTTTTGTTCTCTTTTTATTTGTCTATGGATATAAAATAAAATACAGTACTCATATATGTAGATAGATAGATAGATAGATAGATAGATAGATAGATAGATAGATAAATAGATAGATAGATAGATAGATAGATAGATAGATAGATAGATAGATAGATAGATTCTCCCTTGCTCAAAAACTAGTTGTATTCAACTATAGAGTATGGTGCTCATGTTTGTTTACAGCCAAAGAGCCAGTGCTGTCTGCGTTTGCAGATGTTTCCATGGTCATGTGGCAGGCATACCTAGACACCAGAGTGCACAGAATGTTACCTTTCATACTGAAATGGTACCTATTTATCTACTTGCAATTGCTTTCATACTGCTGGGTTGGCAGGAGCTGAGGCATTGATGGAAGCTCTCTCCATATATATATATGAATGAGAGAGAGACTGAGTAATATTATTATTAGTTACTGAAGAAAAGCCTGGTCTTAATTAGTCTTATTAAACATGATTTCTTGGAAGTGTTTCCACTTTAAGCATTACAGAACAAGCGTGTTGAACTTGGATGCCAGTTTTAATGGTAATCCCCTTATTAATTAATTAAAAGCTTCCTTTGACAAACAAAGACCACCACCACCACCATTATTTTAGTTCCCAAGGTTAAAAATGTGCTCTTTTGCTGGTGGGGAAACTTTAGCTTAGAACTGGATTTAGCGAGGAACCCTTTAATTGCCAAAATAACATGGATTGCCTCTGACTTCCAAGGCTCTGAAAGGTTTCCCATGGCCAAAAGGGTACCCTAGATAATCTGTGAACCTAAAATGGGTATAGGAAGCTTATAATTAATTTAAATTAAACTTTACTGATACCGGCTGATGACATCACCACCTCCCACCAGCATAATTTTATACAGGAGGAGTTTCTCACTGTGTTGCTAATTTTATTGCTTTAAAAAAAAAAAACCAGGGCATTATACAAAAACTGATGGAGAAATAAATTTGCTCTCTTTTTCTTAAAAAAAATATAACAAGCTCTGTATGTAAAATATTTGTATTTAAATATTAACTTTTCATTTTCAGCCGCTATTATAAAGAAACTGATGGCCTAAAACTTGATGTTGGAGTATACATGAAGGCACTAGAGGTATGTTATAGCTCAAGCGAGATGTGGTATATTTAATCAGAAGTTTAGTTATTATGCTGTACAGCTTTTTCGTTTCATTATTGTGGATACAAGTACAGTAATACCTCGGATAACGATTGCCTCGGATAACGCTAAAATTGGATAACGCTGCCTGCTTTAAGATCGGGCTGGCTGGGGGTGGCAGGAACCTCTAACCAGCCTGATCCCGCCTGCCCGGGCTGCCTGCTTTGGGATCGGGTTGGTTGGAGGTGCCTCCCCAAGCAAACTGGATGCCCTTATGTTCCTTTTCCAAAGAGGAAAAGGAACAGGTTTTTTTTAAACGTTGTGCGATCAATGCATTGCACAACATTAAAAAACAGATATCGTTATGACTTGTGGAACCAAGTCATAATGTTATCTGTGGTACTAGTGTATGTTAGAGGTTCTCTGTACGAAAGAAAGGGTGAGCAGCCTGTGACCTTCCAGGTGTTATTGGGCTGGAATTCCCACTAGCATTGTCATAGATCAGGGGTTCCCAACCTAAGGCCCATAGGCTGGATTTGGCCCATGGTGCTATTTCATGTGGCTCCCCACCCCTCCAAGGTCATTCAAGAAACAAAATGGCCATTCCTTTGAAGATATTGGGACAGAATGGCCACCCCATCTTGCAGACAGGACAAAATGGCTGTCTGGCCCTCAAAGCTGACTAAGAGAGGGTGACCCGACCCCTGGCTTGAAAAAGTTGGGAACCCCAAGTTGGGAACCCCTATCATAGATACTGCAGGTTGTAATCTCAAAACATATGAAGCTCACATGTTCCCCATCTAGCACTAATGAGCATTGGTTTTGCTGTTCCTTGTCTTTTGTTTGAGAACAGCTGTTGTTATATTCTTTTTAATATCATTGCTGTAGAATTGTTTTCTAATTTGAGAGTGAGAATTTGTTGCCAGCTGTAGAAAAATGCTAAGCTGTTTCATTTTAAATGTAGTTTTGGCTTCCATACTCTGATGTGACTAGTGATGCTACTTCAGAGAGTGCAGTAATACAAACTGAAGTCCTGCTGTCAGGTTTGAAAGCCCAGGATATTCATAGAGAGATATCCATCTCCTGAAATTAAAAATAATAATACATGCATCGTTGAAGAGAAAAGTGGCCAAGTTGGACACCAGTCAAAGTATAACAGGGCTCTCAAAAATGAAAGAAAATTTTGGCTTACTTCTGAGTGTGCTTTGTTTGTATGTACATCATTCAGACTCATTTGTTTTAAAAACTCATTGAGTTAATTTTCTTGTCACCTAGTATGCCTGTGACATTCAAGCTGAAGTTGTAGGAAAGCCAGCCAAACTGTTCTTCCTATCAGCCTTGGCAGAAATGGGCATTGAACCACACCAGGTGAGATATCTTGATTAATATGTTTGAAATTGGTTCGAAAAATACTCCTGTTGGATGACTTGAGAGTAAATGCTCGACATTAATAGAAAATTAACATAAGTGAACAGGACAGTGAGTAGGTTTTTTGAACAATACAATGCAAAGATGAAAGAGATGCCTTTTTGCTAATATTGAAGCATGTTGGGAACTAAGGGATTCATGTAGCTCAGGAATGCCCTAACTTTTCAGGCCTTGGGCCAGTCATGTGGTTCAGGGAGCCAGTCACTATGACCCGGGGTCTGGATCCAGCCCCAACGCCAATTCATCCGGCCTACGAAGCCACTCCTGGACATTTTTCTTTCACTTCCAGGAGCAACAAGGGCTTCGTGGGCCGGATGAATTGGTGTCAGGGGTTGGATCCAGCCCCTGGGCCATAGTTTGGGCACCCCTGATGTAGATCATGCTAATAGAACCCAACCTCCTTTCCCCAACTGAATAGCTGGGTTTCAGGCAGAACCCAGTGTTCTAGGGCTTTGAATATTGTGTTTTACAGTATCTGCTGCTGTTAGAGGACTGGATGTGGAGAGGTGCTCATATGTTGGTATGATTGTGTGTATACACAAGCATGCATGTGCATTCCTTGACTCCCTGTGACACATAATGTGTGCCTTGTGATCCAAACTCTGACCTAAAGACCACTTTAGAAACAGTCGGTGAAACAGTTTTTCCTACAGGAGGAAGTGTCAATGTGTGGAGATGACTTCTAATCTATTACTGTATTCTAATCTAATACAGTAAAACCTCAGATAACACTAAAACCTGGTTCCACAAGTCTTGGTGTTATACGATTTTTAGTGTTATCTGATGCATGTTAAAATCCTATGGGATCCATAGAGATACATTGTAACCACACAGGCTTTGGCGGTTGTTATCTGAAGCATCCCATAGGATCTTAATGTTATCCGATGCAATTCTTCCCCCCAGATTCCTTAATGTTATGCGATTTTCGTGTTATTCGATACTAATGTTATATGAGGTATTACTGTACTGTATTTGCCATAAAACAAGCTGGTAAACATTTTACATATTTACTACACTTCCTGTTTTTTCTGATGCAGCGATTTATCTGTTCTTCTTTGACTCAGACATTTAGCTGCCCCAGCTGGTAGATTAAATGCACAACCTTAATTATTGTAGTTTCGTGAAATAGCTGACAGTTCTCTTTGGTACATGGAGCTTTCCAGTTAATCTCTGATGAGGCTAAGAGCTAGCATGATGACTTTTGTCTCATAAAGAGGTTCATTTATGTATTGTACTTAAATATAAAGGTAACTGCATCATTTAATCACTGCAAATCCCCATCTGTGCTTTATGAAACATGTTAGAGCCCGCTGCCTCTTCATTTTACCATCACACCAGCTTAAATTCTCTAACTGCATTAGAGCTAGACTGTAGCCAAAGTTTGAAATTTTTTGGAGTGGCTTTAATCAATAAGGTTATCACCAATCATTTCCCTTGATAACTTCTCTGTAGAAATAATCTGACTTTGCTGGCTACAGTTGAGACATTTTCAGCCTGTTCTTTGAATAGAAGGTACTCCCCAAAGTCCAATTTTCATTTTAACCTTTCTTCAATGGCTTTGGGGGGTGGGGGGGATTGCTGGCATTACTTTAACAGATAGGAAATTTAAACAGAGGTAACCAGCCCCTTCTTATGATTCAGTAATATCACAAAGAATAACACATCTTTAAAGGTTACTGAAATAGTCTAATTCATATGTTTTAAGGCAGTTGTAAACGTGGGTGATTTTTACTGCATTACAATAAAATGTAAACAACGATAAGGTTCCAGTAGTTTAATACCATCATTAAAAAGGATCTGTCAGAGGCAAATTGTCCTATTCTAATGGGAGTTACAATGGGTCACACAAGAATGCATAAACTACCAATAGTTGCATATGCCAGATTCTGACAGTACCAAATATAAGTATGAAATGGTGCATAAGAAAATATCTCTTGAACCAGTGGCTATACAAAATTAACTTTGGGAGAAAGTAGCAATGTCACAGTACTGCATTATAAAAGTCCTTCATTGAATGGTGAATAGTCTACAAAACATAGCTGTCTGCAAATATGCGACTTGTTAAACAGAAGAAGCAGAAATCCTACACACATATGGGATCAGCCCTACACCTAGAATACAGTGAGGTGCCATCTAGGTGATTATTTATTTATTTAGCATATGGCATGTATAGAGGTTAAAGAAGTATAGATAAACAAGATCCTTGCTCATGATCACACACGCTCTGGTCACCTCCAGACTTGATTATTGTAATGCGCTCTACATGGGGCTGCCCTTGATGACCATTCGGAGACTTCAACTGGTCCAGAATGCCTTCTTGCCCCCAACCTTCCTGCTCCCAACTGGTCCAGTAGCCTTCCTGCCCCCAACCTTCTAAAGCCTTTGCAGAGTTACAGGTGACTGCAAGGAGAAAGTTCCTTCTTGGAATTTAAGTTAAATTGTCTTAGAAACCAGGTATCCTTGTGAAACCAAGTCATAGGATTAATGGGGCATAGGATGTGATCTCCTACATAAGCCTACCTGTCTTATAAACAACTTTAAAGGGAAAATTTCTGAGAACCTTACTTAATCAGCTGTCAGCTCTTTGAGGGAAGAGGATAATAAATTTGTTTTAGTTTTTAAAAACCCACTCCATTTATAGTTTTGAATTTATAGTCTTTAAGCTGGTGTCTCAAGATTTTATTTACTGTATACTTGACTTTGTTTTATTTCGTACGCATGATAGTACCATATTTTGTATACTATATCTTGAATTTTTATAATACCTCATCATTTATGTAATCTTTTTAAGTGTGCAAAAAGGATTTAAATTGCCATTTATATCTGCTAAATTTAAATGAGGTCAGGTATAGAATGTGTTCCTCTTTGAAGACCAATGGTATGTTTCCTGACTCTGCAGAGTTTAGAACTTTTGGCTCTATCCAGTGTTTTTAAAGTTGCTTTTTCATGCTACAACTCCCGGAAGTTGCGTGTTAACACCTGACCAAGGAAAGGAGTCTGCCACAGAATAATTTTGGGCCAGATCCTTTGGTGATGATTCTCATGTTTTCAGATTTTCTGAAAACTGATTTTTCAGAGAGTTTTCAAACCAAGGATTAGACAACTTTGGCTCCCCAGATTTAGTTGTTATTTTGGCTCATAATAACCACACTTTTTTAAACCCTTGATGGCACTGACTATGGCTGCTATGAGTCGCAGAGTGCAGACATCAGAAATTGCCCACTTTGATTGTAAATATATGAGAATAAACTACCATATATACTTGACTATAAGTCATCCTGAATATAAGTCGAGGTACCTAATTTGGACCTCTAAAACTAGAAAAATAGATTGACCCAAGTATAAGCTGGGGGTGGAAAATGCAGCAGCTGTTAGTGAGTTTCAGTAATTAAAATACATGAAAATACGGTAAAACTAATTAATTCAGACATTTGTGTTGGTATGTTTTTGAGTTTTTACAGTACTGCTAGTGGTTTTTTTTTTTAAATGTATGTTTGAATTTGCACCACTGCAGTTTTGGGACCCTTGGGATCGTTGACCTGAGTATAAGTCGAGTCCCTTTTTTGGATCTCATTTTGGGAGCTAAAAAACTAGATTTATACTCAAGTATATATAGTAATGGGGGGAAACCAAAGATATGTCGTGATGATCCTCTCTGCTGCTCCTTTCAGGAAAATAACTTGTAGGTTTGCCTGTAATTTTATGTTGAATTAAACATGAATAAATCCTACTAGAATCAATGGAGTTTGCTTTTCAGTAGTTCTACCTAGAGATTGCATAGTATTATACTGTTCATTGTTGTGATGTACCACGGATTTCTTGGGCCTCTAGCTCTAAATGGTTGATGGTTTTAGCAGCATGCAGCACATTCCAACTCTTTTAGTAGTGATTTTCATGACTTTAAAATTGTATTCTTCCACAAATTGAACAAAACAATTGTGCTCCTTGTGTCAACTGTGAGGATGAACTAGAGATCTTTTAATTCTGGCCTTCAGTGGCTGTGTGACCTTTCCATTTTATCTTCCCTCACCCCCCTCTCCCTCCTTTCCTCCTTTCCTCCTTTCTCCTTACTATATTGCAGTCAGAGAGGAAGTTAAACCTAGGTTTGACAGGTAGAGTTTTTTATTTCCCTTGACAGTGCACCTCTTGACCTCTATCTTCTTGCCAATGATTTTTTAAATCCTAAATGATTTGGGAATAATTGCTCCTCCTTTAGTGATTATTGCCCTTCACCGATAGTAAATCTGTGAAATCCCCAGGGGCTGGAGTACATTTTTGTATGCGTATGCCACAAGCTGGCCAGGATAAGCACTGCTGCTCATGCGCAGCTGCACTTTTGAAATGGATGGTCTCCTTGCATGGAAACTTCTGTATGGACAGAATAAAATACTTCATCAGTAATCAAACATCCCATTTAATTGCTGCACAGGGGATTTGATTCTTGCCAAGTTTTCTATTTTTTTCCTTCAGAAGCTTTCCTCACAGCTTTCATAAACAACAGGGAAATTCTTTCCCTTGAACAGTGGACTGCAAATAGATGTTGGTGTCTCCTCCTGTGAAACATAGCTCAGCACTGATCCTGCTAAGCTAGTTGCATAGATGAGACAACCTCTGGAATGTATTTAATTGGAAATGTTCAGTTGAACGAATAGCAGCATACGAACATTCAGGCATTGATCCAACGTGTTATTTATGCCTTTGAAATACACAGTGTCCTATGAAATCTTTGTATATTCTGTGGTAAACACAAGAATATCAGCAATGTCTGCCACAACATTCTTGTCCATCACTGTTAATTCCCACTGGCACCTAATTAAGTAAAGGGTAAAGGTCGCCCTTGCTCGAAAGCCAGTCATATCCGACTCTAGGGTTCGGTGTTCATCTCCATCTATAGCCAAAGAGCCAACACTGTCTGTGTCTGCAGACATTTCCATGGAGAGGTGGTAGGCATGACTAGACACCAGAGTGCACTGAACACTGTTTACCTTCCCACCAAAGTGGTACCTATTTATCTACTTGCAATTTCTTGCTTTCAAACTGCTAGGTTGGCAGGAGCTGGGACGGAGCTGGGAACTCACCCCATGGTGAAGCACTCAGGTCTCAAATTGCTGACCTGCTGACCTTTCAGTCATCAAGTTCAAGAGAAGGGGGGGAGGACTATGTGCTAAAACGCACTGAGTGTTCTCACCTTTTGGGATTGAAAGTTACCAAAGCGCCAATTCAGAATACCATATGTGTTAGTCATAGAGTTTGAAAAGTTACATTTTTTTACTGTAATTCACATAATCCTAACTAGATTAGCCAGTGGCAATATTATTTGAGGGTTCTAGGAGTTATAGTCCAAAATAACATTTCCAAGCTGTGGCCAGTTATTTGAGAATTCACGTCTTATTAAACTTGCGAATCTATTTATTTATGTGGATAATGATGGTTGTCTGTATTTGAGATGCTTATAGCACAGGGGTTCACAACCTATGACCCGTGGACCAACACTGGCCCCCAGTGGCAAATTATCAGGCCCACAGCGACAACCTTGGAAGCTGGCACATTTACAACTGCTGTAATATAACCCTGTTATAGCACGTTGGTGTGCACAACTAGAATTAGGTTCAGACCCACTGCCACACATGGTCCTCTAAATGTCAAATTATGTTGAATGGTTGATCCACAACCTTAGAGGTAAGAGTTGTATTTCAATAGTTGCATATGTTGAGTTTAAGATTGCTGGATTCACATACAGAAATTAGAAATGATTTGCTAGCCCCCTGCTTGTGACATGGCATGGTGGCTATAAGAGAAAGACATTATGTACCAAAGTTAAATCTGTCCTGGTTTTTTTGGAATACAGGATTTGGATTATCTGAAGCATTAACCACTTGTGTAAAGAAGTTGATTTGTCTCTTTAGTTTTCTGTGGGTCTAAATTATAACAAATCTGATCCTGGTTCTTAATCTCCTGGAATACATTCCTCATTTTTTAGAATCTGTAGGAACCAATCAGCTTCACAGATAGGAGTTCCCCAGCTATATCAGCAGCTGAAATTATTTCTACAACTCTTTCTGATACTGTAGTAATGTGACCAGTCTGGAAAAGCGCAGTGTTCTAGAAAGGTGCCAGAACAAGAATAACAAACACTGTCACTCAAGTCTGCGTAGCTACAAAGGTCAGTGCATAGCGTCAGGACACAGTGAGAGCAGGGCTTATGGCCACTCATCTGTGCTTAATTTCGAAGACATTTTGCTCATCATAGAGCCAAGAGACAGTAAATATGGTAGCATGATGAACTTTTCTGCTTTGCCTTTTGCAGTGGCTGTTATACCTGTGTTCCACTCAAATCTGTCCTTATTTTCAGGAGCAAGGTGGGGCATTCAAGGTCTTAAAATTTTATTTTAAGCACAGTCTGGGAATCAAGTACTGTATGTTAAGTTAACCCTGAATAAAAATGAGATCACAGAAAAGCTATTTGGTTTTGCAGAATTTGGAGTACGTTTCCGTCCAGTCACTTTTATTATCTTTAAAGACAATAGGAACAGAGGACGGAAGCATGTTACAAGTCATAATACATTTCCTGTTCTACCACACTGCACTACTGCAGATCTTTAGATTAGTTCTGCAATATGCACTGACCCAAATCATTCATGAGGCCTGCAATCAGTGCTTGATACGTAGTGAACAGTAGGTGAAAGGAACTGCAGAATGAACCTACCAAAAGGTGTCTCCATTTTGGCAGTTTCACATCTGCCCTAGACACAGTAGAAGAAGTACAGTTCTGTAGCACTATGTAAAGAAAATGATGGAAAGAGTACAGTGCTGTGAGAGATTGGTAGGAACAGAAGAGGAAATGCATTACAATTAAACAAGCCTGAAGTGAAGAAGTAGATGCTGCCCTCCTCACTTCCATACCTCCAAACAATGGGATCAGTATTTGACCCTTCCTCAAAGACACAACATGGGCCACTGTATTCCCCTGGATTTTGAACACTGTAGAATACGGTAGCTTAGGGGGAAGCAAAGATGACTGTGGAATGCACAGTTTTTTCCTTGAGCAGTTTCCTGCCACCTCCTAGCATCTGATGCCTGAGGCAATTTCCTTGTTTTACTGAACAGTAAGCCTGGCCCTGATAATAAAATAGTAAATTTCAAGCAATTAGTTTTTAAGAGATATATCAAGAACATCTTGAAATGTCATCGTGCCCTCTGAATTGTGTCCAAAAGATGTTGACTTTTATGATAGCATGGACATTTGATGTTTTCCTATAGAGTCCTTATAGGTGGAAGCTGAGTTATAGTCGAGGCGAGTTGACTTTTAATCAATATGGTGACAATATTATCTAGTTTAATTTGTATGATGGCTGTATTAAACATCAAATCATGCTGTTTATTATGTCAAGGAAGATGAAGTGAGACTGCAATCAAACGTATTTGACAGCACCTCTCTGTATTTCATTACTTTGACAGGCCATCATGATTGGAGATGATATTGTAAATGATGTAGGAGGTGCCCAGCAATGTGGTATGAGAGCTTTGCAAGTACGGACCGGAAAGTACAGGTCAGTTCATGTTAAGTACACCTTATAACCTATACAGAGACATACATGTGACAGAACAGTGTATGTCATTTGGCTCTAATGTGCTTTCAAACCCATTGTTACTTTCATGCATTTATTATGAAACCAACACCCCCCATGTTATTTCATTTTATGAAGTGCAGGTTTATGATGACTGTATTTGCTCTGTGTCCTGTCTTTCTCCCAGAATTGGGGCTCTGGGTGGATGATTCACACTAATATTAAAAACAGGTGTGCATAAAATGCTACGTTACAGTGTTAAAAAAAACAATTAAACATACAGTATTATGATATTTGTATACTACTAAATTAAAAGTGGTGGAGAGCACACCATTAAATAAGTACAACATCCACATGGTGAAAGCTCCTTTCTTAGCAGCTAGTCAGTTGCTGGAAGCCTGATGAATTGTTTGCTTTGCAAGTCAACAAGCAACTGAAAGGAAAGCAGGGGCTTATGGTAAGACTCATTTTGGTTTAGAGATCAATGCGTTATATGTTCATCATTAAGTATATTAAAAGTTTAAGGGTTCAAACATCTAAAGTCAAAGTCTTTTTATTGGAAAGATACTAGGACATCTCTGCTGATTCTAGATGAAACTGCCCAAAATACATGTTTCAGAAAATTACCAGCTTGCAAATTGGGTCCATTCTTTATTTCTAATGATGGGTCACAAATAAAGCATGCTAAAAGCAAGTGGCATCAGTAAGCAGAATCATATTCTATGACAAATTGTAGTTTCACCACTGCAGGGAACTCCTCTTTAGTTTGACACTGAGTCCTGAAATGCCTCTTCTATATTGGTTTCAGAACCTTCCATTTTTCATTGATGTCCTTCACCATGCTGATATTTGAAATTAATATTTTGTAGCTATTGATGCAAGGTTACAATATAGTTTTGTGTCTTCTCTTGGTTCAAACTTTGTTCTTTCTCTTTCTACTTGAATGGTAACACTTTTTTTAAAAAAAATTGGAATAGTAGTCGTGTTAGTCTGTGGTTCAGGCATATCAGAAAACAAAACAAAATAAACAAAATAAAATAAAAAACACTGTGGCACTTCAGGTCTGAAGAAGTGGACTTGATCCACGAAAGCTAACAATAAAAATATAGCAGTTAGTCTTTAGAGTGCTACAGTGGTTTTTTAATTTTGTTTTGTTTTCCGATATATGGTACCTTAAAAAAAACAATCTAGGGCTCTTGGCCCTTGGTCCCTATTGATCCAGACTTTACACAAATGTTTCTCATAAAAATCTGTATGAAGTGTGCTTTTATTGCTTGGCCTATACTTGAATAAAATGTATTGTTCCTGTATAGTGTCTTCCCACCCTGCTATTGTTTTACTGATGAAGGCAGAACAAAGTTTTAAAAGTAGTTTTAAAAAACAGGGAAAAGCCATCAGATTCTGATAGAGGGCTCCTACTTCATCCTGTACAGTTAATAAAATAGAAAATTATACAAAGCTATCAATTGCACTTTCCCCCTGTAATTTCTCATCATAGTTAATGAAGTGATTTCTGCCCTGCTTCCTCAAGCAAGCAGAAAAGGAAGCTGAAAACCATTTCATATGAACTTTCTACACACTTGCTTCAGGAGTGCAGTGCTAACATGAGACTCCATACATTTAAGGGAAGAGCTAAAGTTCATCCCTTTAGGTCTCCGGGGAGGACAGGGAAACCCATTTCAAATCCAGCAAAGCAGTTTCCACTAAATTAATCAAGGCTGGCCCAAGATGGCATATACTTACTTGGAAACAAGCTAGCATATGATGGCTGTACAGTGTACAAATCTAGCTATCCTGACAAGTGTATCTTTCTTGAATGCTGATGATGGTGCAACACCCACAGAATATGAAGGCACCATAGCTTAGGAACAGGCTGTATAGTTACTTGATTCTCTCATCTGGCATCTTGCTGCTGCCTCCCAAGATGTAGCAGACCTTTTCAGTCTGATAATAAGGCTGGGTCTGACTGTAGGTCAGCAGTGAGGAACATGTGGTCCTCTAGCTGCTGGTTGGCTGCAGTTCCTTTCACCCTGTCCAACATAAAATAAGGATAGAAGGTGGGAGATGTTGGCCAGAAACATCTAGAGCAGGGGTTCTCAACCTTTTCAAGCCAGGGACCGGGTCCCTCTCTCTCAGTCAGCTTCGAGAGCCAGATGGCCATTTTGCCCTGCCTGCAGGATGGGCGCAGCCATTTTGTCTCAACAGCTTCGAAGAGTCAGCCATTTTGTTTCTTGGATGCCATTGGAGGGTGGGCCCCCACATGAAATGGCGCCATGGAACAGATCCAGTCAGTGGGCCTTGGGTTGGGAACCCCTGGCCTAGAGGGCCACAAGCTCTCCATCCATGAGTCAGTATAAGGCAGTTTCATATGCTCTAAAGTACAGGAGTTTCCCTTCTTTATGGAGGCCCACTCCTATACCATGAAGGTAATAGTGCAGCTTGTACAGCTGTTAGATAACCCATAATTGCCCCCTGGACATAAAAAGCTAACATGATATATAGCATCTTTATGTACTGCAGGGGCTTGGTGTGCATTGAGAGCCTTTCCAATCCTTTATATAAATGTCTCTGGATGTGTCGCGGGAGTTATTAAGATGAATGACCACAGTGGAGACCCTATAAACCCTTCATACTCCCCTCAGCATTTTATGAGCCAGAAAGCTGTTTTGTAAACCTTTTAAGAACTACATCATGATTAATATATTTAGTACCTTTATTTCATGCTTATCATCCAAAGCCAATTTCAGCTTAAAATCTATACAATGCTGTGTTCTTCAGACCTTATTTAAACCCCAGGTTACAAAATGAATGTAATTGCTGCTCTCTTGTGGTTTGCTTCTAAGTAATCTTATAAGGATAATAGCAATAGAATGATTCAGAGGGAAATGTTTCGATAAAGCCCAGACATGCTGCAGGAATAGAATCATGACCAATTACTAAAAGAGCCCACAGCATCTACATGTTGGACATAAGAGTCATTCTACAGGAACTGTGTGGATTAGTCTTAGCCAGCCAATCCTTCTCACACTAGCTCAGGTGAAAGGAACTGCAGAATGAACTCACCAAAAGTGCCTTCATTTTGCAGTTTCATGTCTGGCCTAGACGCAAAAGAAGCAGCAGCAGTAGCACATACTGAATTCAGAGTTTTGCAGTCTTGGACCCTTTAAAAACACAGAACATGGTCATATGTATCATGCCCATAATGACCTGGAAATGCCATGTGCAGTCATGACACATGATGGCTGAATGCCTGGTATACCTGAAGTTAGGACAGATGTACTCAGGGGTAGAACAGGAGGTTGTAATTTCCTCCCCCACTACACAGTTTAATATACTAGCTCAATATTTAAGGGATTTAAGGGTTCTAGTCTTGCAGTGAACCATGTAACTCATTCTCTAATCTTGAACTCATCATTCCACTTCAACCTGGCTTGTCTCACAGGGTTATTGTGAGAAAGAAGTGATGGAGAAGACAATGAAGCCCAAGTACACCATCTTGAGTTCATAGGAAGGTAAACAGGATGTAGATATAACATCACTATTATTGTATTTGTCCTCCTGCTCCTCCTAGATTCAGTTGGTGTCTCAACTGGTCTGTTTCTTCCCGGCAATTCCTAGTAATGTGTGAAAGGGGATGTGATGCACTGGCTTACTGAGAGTGAATTTTTTCCATGTAGTATTCAAAACACTAAATAAAAATCTCCAAAACAAAACAAAGTAGCACATTGGTAAAGTGTAAAAAAGAAGAAATGTCTTGTTAATCTATACTAATGGGGAGCAAATCTGACTTATTTTATATTACATCTCATGTTTTCAGAATATGTTTCCATGCAGAATTTGCTTTTGAGAGAGCATGCACTGCATCCTAGTACCCTTAGATGGTGCCATTAGTACACTTACCAGAGGTTTGACCAACATTCATTCCTAAGGATTCTAGCAGCTATTGACAAATGACAGTAAAGTTTCAATGCTTTATTAGAGGCTGTCACCACAAGGGGAATTTTTGACAGCGTGGAAAATTTATTCTTTAGACCAGCATTTCCCAAACTATGTTCTGTGGAACACTGATGGACTTCAGTTCTCAGAAGCCTGAGTCAGTACATTGGCTGATCAGTACTTTGGGAAATTGACTTAGGCTTCTGGGAATTGAAGTCCAAAAACCAAATATTAGGAAACACTGCTTAGACTATGGTTCCTTGTATCATGTACCAAACATGGATTTTGATATTCTGGGAGTTCTTTTCCAAAAGGTAACTTTTAATCTTCTAGACTCCCAAAATCAAAACCTTTCAACTTTCTAATGTTTGGGTAAGTTTCTTCTTGGGCACTACTTAGATTCTTAGGAAAGCTTTCTTTCCATTTTCCATTCTTTCCATGATAAATGAGCAAAGCGAAATGTATGAAGAGGCCTGGGTGAAACACAGCATCCAGAAGGGAACATAGAATAAATAAATATGTTTATTGGTTTGGTAAAACAGGACAATTAAGACAAACATTAGAGTTCTCCAGAACTGTTCACCAGTAAAAGATGGTGTAAAATTTGTGGTTAAGGAAAATAGACCAAAAATTGGGCCAGATTTACTTCCTGTGGCTCATAAAGCCAGACTACCAACAAAGCACATGTATCAATCTGTACATCCATTTCTGCTTCACAGACAAAGGCTGTTTTGCCTCTGCCTCCTGTGCAAATGGACATGCAACAGATAAGAGCATGCTGTTGTTTTTTAATTTGAACAGTAGCACCATGAGTAGTCTTGGACCTTTCTCTAACTAGCAATGCAAAATTATTTATACTGTATATGGACATGCATAGTTAGTAGTGACGGTATAGGATTCCTTTAAGGACAGAGTGGTGATGAGGTTGTTACTTCTACTGGCCTGCATATCTAATGAAACAGTTATATGGTGGGGACCTGGAACATTGACTAAAACCTTTTTCATCCCTGACTATTGGCCATTCTGGCTAGACCTAGTTGGAAGGAGGAGTTCAACACAATCTAGAAGAAAAGAGATTTCCCATATCCCTGGTGTTTGAGGTTTGAGTGGGAAGAAACATGATAGATATGACTGTTAAGAGCTCTACTTTAAGACATGTCCTAGATCAAGAGTTCTCAACCTTTTAAAGCCAGGTCACGCTCCCTCAGACAGCTTTGGGGGCTGGATGGTCATTTTCCCCTTCCTCTGCCACATGGCACTTTTTGGTATGGTGCAGGCAGTTGGGGGTCACATGAAATGGTACCATGGGCTGCATCCGGCCTGCGAGCTGCAGGTTGAGAATCCTTGTCCTAGATGTTAGGAGTGAGGTAACCATGGAGGCATTCCAATAAGACTGATAAAGAGCAGTCCTTGCAAAGTCTACTAGTTTAGAGAGGTGGCGTTGGTGGGCTAAAAAACTGATGTCTGTCAACGTGAGGAGTAAAAGATGTATTTCTTACCAGATGAGTGCATAAAGGGTAAATGTACAGACTGTTCTGTGGCACTCTGTTCTTTTAGACTCCAAACAATATCACTGTGAATTATTTTATTTATTTAGATGTTTATAACCCACCTTATATCACAAGATCTCAGGGCAGATTCCTCCGTGTCTAGGTCAGAAGTGAAACTGTGGAAATGAAGGTTCGTAAGCAAGAAATGGCAAGTAGATAAATAGGTACCACTTTGGTGGAAAGGTAAACTGCATTCTGTGCACTCCAGTGTCATGCGTGCCACATGTCCATGGAAATGTCTACAGACACAGACAGCACTGGCTCTTGGGCTGTAAACAGAGATGAGCACTGAACCCTTGAGTCAGATATGACTGGCTTTCAAGCAAGGGCGACCCTTACCTTTGGTGAATTCATTCTGTAGTTCTTTTGCCTGACCAACTGTGAGAAAGATTAGCTGGCACAACTGGGTTGCCATTGTCAGGGCAGATTACAAAGCTTTATAAAGCAGTTTTAAAATACTGAAAACAATGTAAAGACAAACACAAAATTAAAAATGCTCAACCATTAAAAACCTGTGCAGGCCAAGATCCTCAACCACTCAAAGGCTTTAATAAGTAAATATGTCTTGACGGTGCAAGAATGATGACAGGATCAGTGCCAGTCAAGTCTTCAGGGAGAGAGCATTCTACAATTGGGGTGCTGTGGCTGCAAACACTCCCCCCATGTCTCCACATAGTGAGTTGTTCTCAATGGTGGGACATGTAGGAAGGCCTTCCTGGAAGATCTTAGTAAGAGGGCAGGTTTGTGTAGAGCAGGGCTGCCTAAACTATGGCCTGGGGGCCGAATCTGGCCCCTTATGCCAGATCATCCGGCCCACGAAGCCCTCGTCGCTCCTGGAAGTGGAAGGGAAACACGCCCGTATGGGTGCGTTTTACTTCCGCTTCCAGGAGTGACAGCTTCGCAGGCCGGATGAATTGGCATCGGGGGCTGGATCCAGCCCCCAGGCAATCGTGACCAGCTCCCTGAACCATGTGACTACCCTACTGCCCAAAAAATTTGGGCACCCCTGATGTAGAGAGAGGCATTCCCTCATAAATCCACGTCCCAAGCTGTTTAGGGTTTTGAAGTCATCGTCTATTCTTTTGTTATGAAGGTACAGTAGTTAGTATACAGTACTTACATCCTGAGGTATAGAGAATTAATTTTCAAAGAGCTGTCAAATTGATATTAACTTAGAACAACTCTCCCAGGGTTTTCTAGATACAAAGTACTCAGAAGCAGGTTACTGGCCTCTCTTGGTGATTGGGGACTATGCAGTTTCCCCAGTCTACACAGGTTATAGGACAAGAGTGCCCTATGGGCCAGATCCAGCCCATTACACCAATTAATTGCCACCCTCACCACTCCCGTAAGTAAAAGTAAAACATGCATGTGTGTGCCCAGAACGATACTGCAAATGACCCACAGCTGTCATAAATACATTTTGTGCATTCTGCACATGCACATGCATGTTTTACTTCTGCTTTCAGTGGGAGGAACCATGTGACTGGCGCACTCAATCACGTGACCAGCTCATGGCCCAAAAGGTTTGGTCACCCCGTTATAGGACTGGATTGTCCTGACCAATTGCTATAAAGACAGGAGACAGAAATAGGAAATTTGGCAAGAATACTACTGAGTTCACAATGCAAAGGACTAGATAGGTTGTGTGTCAAAATTCCTTTTCCTGGAGCCTTTTATTTTTCCTGGAATGTTTCTACAGCAGTAAGAGTTAGAAACTCAAAACTTAGTACAGGTACTGTTGACTTATGTAACTAGACTAAAAGAATTTCTAAATCAATTTCTCTAAAGGTTCTTTTATTTGTTTTGTCTTAAAGATTTTTGAAATCGTAAGAACCAGAAATTCAAGTTTGCACAGATGCTTTAGCTGAAATAACTTGACCGGTTAAATTTCAAAATTGGTTAACCCTAGTTGAGGCCATGAAAGCTGCCTTTAAATAGTGCTAAGCATAGGCATTTGTTGGACTTTTCTGCTAAGTTTCTGCAAGTGTGTGAGGGAGAAAGATACCAGAGCAAAATAATTATCATGGGGAGAAGATGGTGGGATTCATTGGTTTTGATGAAGCAAATTATATTTGTGAATGGCCAAAATCCTGTTGGTTACATATGCTGCCATAAGTGCAATGACATCATTCATAAAGATTGCGATCGGAATACCATGTTTTGAATGGTGTGATACTTTGGTGAAACATTGTTTGTTTGTTTTATTTCTATACTGCCCATTTGGGTGGTATACCACTCTGGGCGGTGACCAAACAGATAACAAATAACAACAAAACACACAGCAGATCAACACAAATAACCAACAAATACATCGCAAACTAAACTAAACTAAAGTAATTGGTATCTGAGGGCATAGTGACTCAACCTGACTGACAATTTATCCGTAATGGGACAACACCCTGAAAAGCCTCCTTGAAGAAGAGAGTTTTCAGTTGCTTTTTAAAGATAGCCAGTGATGGGGCCTGGCACAGCTCTACTGGTAGAGAGTTCCACAGTGTTGGTGCTGCAACTAAGAAGGCTATGTTTCTAGTTAAAGACTTTTGAATCATCCTTGGTGTTGGCACCTGGAGCTGCACCGACTATGATGACTGGGTGATGTGGGGAGTTGTTTTGAGGGAGAGATGCTCTGACAGATAGCAAGGTCCCAAGCCATATAAGGCCTTATATGATAACATTAACACCTTGTATCTGACAAGGTAGGCAACAGGTAACCAGTGCAGGCCTCCCAAGGCTGGGGAAATATGATCCCCTGCCAAGGCTTGGGAAAATATTTTTTTTTCTTCCAAAGAAGACTTACTGTAGCTGTTTTAGGTAGAGATTCACAGAACTCTTTTTTTATGATACCACAGTTTGAAAGAGTCTAAGAGACTGTATTAAATGTCATTAACAGAAAAACAACTCACATTAGTCATAGAGCCAAAAGTATTATGTCCTGCATTTTTATGTCTTCTCTTGACATTCATTCTCTTACATACCAGATGAATGTGGACAGAAGGTTCCAGTATATTTTCTGCACTTAAAAAACAGAACTAGCCTGGAAACAAAATTTGTTGTGTCCTGTGTTATTTCTGCCTTCAAGGTGTTTAAGAACATATAGGCTAGCTTATAGGTTTGTGTGTTGTGTGTGTGGATTTGCATGTTTGCTTTAATGTATTATTGCTGTCACTTAAGTCTCAGTAATATATGGCCAGCAAAGCACCATTATGAAAGGCTTTTTAGCAAAGGAGTTTCATATTACATGTGAATGACAAATGGAAATATATATATATATATATTACAAGAATGTGGAAGTTAAACTTGATATTCCTTTTAATAGTTTTTTTTTTGTTTCTATTTACAAATAAAAAGACACTTGAATGAAATTTATAGTAGGTGGTGATAGTAACATCCCTACATAAAAATTGTGCAGGGAAAGGCTACTATGAAAGTTAAAAGTAATTTCTTACACAGAGAACCGTGCATTGAGATTATGACAATTGGCCAAATGAATATTATTTTATATGGATTTGATATTATTATTGTCATCTTCATTCAAGATCTGTAGTCTTCCCTTTTCTCCATCACAAATTATAAGTCAAGAGCAGTCTCCCCTGCAGCCTGTGGTCAACATGAGACGTGCTTAATTTAAGTAAGGCTACTATATAATGTGCTTTGAGACCTTGTCCTACAGTGAAATCATAAATGCTTCATGCAGGTGTGAGATATAACAGAGTTCCACAAACTTAGTAGGATTGATCAGTTTTTAGAATAAGAAAGAATAAGAAATGCTGTGTTTAAGCAAGATTAAAATTTAGGGAACATTTATGTCAGATATATTCTGTCAGTCAAACAATTGATGAGCTTAAAGCTCCAGTGTGAGAAGACCAAGGATCAAAGCATGGAGTGAAATCATCAAAGCAATCTCAACCTGATATGTTATCATGTCATAGCTTAATAGAGGGATTTGCAATGAACGGCTCATGGGCCAGCCCCGGCCCCTGACGCCATTCCATCCAGCCCTCAGTGGTGACCCCAGAAGTAGACTCATTTACGGCAGCTGTAAATGTGCCCACGCATGTGCAACATGGCAGTGTTTGCAGTGGTGGAAACCACATTTTCAGCCCACTCAGCTATCTGAGAGGGAGTTGTCCAGCCTGTGGCGCGGTAAGGTTGAGAACCCCTGGCTTAATATATTACTATAGGCTAGGGTATGCAAGTGCAGTGGTGGGTTGCATGTGAGCCCCCAGAATCCAGATGTAATCCAAGGAACCATTCAAATCCTGTAGCCTGACAAGATGAAGAATTCAAAGGCCTGAAAGATCACTAAAAAGACATTTAAAAAAATAAGTGATGCTTCTGCTTTCAGTGGCTGAATGGTTAATGTCTCTCTGGATTTAATTTATCCCCCCCCCCCGCTCCGTGGGGGATTGCTGAGAGTTATATCATCCACAGCATATATGCAACCTTAAGTCCCTTTTTGTGGTCTTCAAAAGGTATTTTTGGACATTCTCTACAGCTGAAAAAGTAGAACTGAAAGCAAAGAATCACCACTCCTGAAAGTCTCCAGCAAAAGCATTTCTTCGCTAAAGCAAGTAGGCATAAGGCCTTGCTTTTCGTGCCCATGAGAGTGGGTCTTTCCTGCCTTTATTTCAAACCCCCAAAGTTTGTCATGGAGTGTCTGTGCTCTCCTACTTTGCATAATATTTAAAGAGCCACAGTTTGAAAAAGGTCCAAGGCCAGGCAGCAGAAGCATAACCGGCACAAAATATCCACCATACTATAGAACAAGCCTGAGATTTCCAGCACCTGATTCACTACTTTATAGGTTGAAACCAACACTCTAAACTGGATAGAGACTACTCTTTTGGATGTTGATTTGTAGAATTTTAACAATGGCCATGCTAGTGTAAATTGTGCCTGCTAGAATACTGCCATAGTATAATCCAAATGCTCAGTTGCATTTTATGCCAGTTGCAGTTTCCAGGATGCTTTTAAAGGCAGTCCTTGCACACAATGCATTGCAGCTGATGCTTTAAAATGGTATGTTAATATAATCCTGTCAAAACTGGTTAATGGACTGGATGGGACTCTCGTCAAGCGCTTATCAACAATTAAGCATTATTTGGGCACTTAAAATGCTATTGTAGAATTGCCATGTATTTTGCATTTACAAGGAGCTTAGATATTTCACTCCCCATCCCCCTTCTTGCTCTGTTACTTGTTATTGAGGACTGACATTTCTGCATGTGCCAAAAGACACAGTATAACTTCTTTCAAAGAGCGCTTGGTAATTGTTTGGTGAGTGTCACTCCCCTATTGTTTAATGGTGGGCAGACTTGGTAGACAAATTTGGAGAGCCACTTAAGTTTATTCAGGTTGCCTGTTGAGCCAGTTTATAATTTTCTTTACCAATGTATTATTCATAAAGCTATGTGGGTAGCTGGAAAGCATACATGAGAAGAAAGACATTGTAAGCAGGCCTTCCCAAAGTTTGTTATGGAGTGTCTGTGGAACAACCCAGTTGCATTTTGTCAACAATTAAGCAATGGTGCTGCAACATAATCCCTCCTCAGCAAATGAAACATTACAGTGTTTTTGCTACAAATGAAACATTACATTATATTTGCTACTTATTATTAAGCATTCCTGCTGAATATCACTACAAATATAGCTATAAAGCAGCATTAGCATCAGAGACACAGCTGCTCAGTTGTGGTTTTGGTAGTGACTTCCTTTCAATTCTATCAGTGGTTCCTCCTTTCTAACTCTTGTCTCATCCTTCATGTTTGCATGGTTCCTGTAAGATGTCTGCAATAGTTTTTGATGGACGTTATGTGGTGGCTTAGTGGTTAAGATGCTGAACTTGATGACTAAAAGGTCAGCATGTCAGCAGTTTGAGATCCAAATACTGTACTGCACAACGGAATGAGCTCACATCTGTCCCAGCTCTTGCCAGCCAAGGAGTTTTAAAGCAAGAAATTGCAAGTAGATAAATAGGTATCACTTTGGTGGGAAGCTAACAGCATTCTGTACACTCTAGTGTCTAGGGATGCCTGCCACATGTTCATGGAAAAGGATGCAGACAGACAGCACTGGCTCTTTGGCTATAAATGAAGATGAGCACCGAACCCTAGAGTTGAATACGACTGGCTTTTGAGCAAGAGTGGTGTGTGTGTGTGTGTGTGTGTGTGTGTGTGTGTGTGTGTGTGTGTGTGTGTGTGTGTGTGTGCGCGCGCGCCTGCCTGCCTGCCTTGTATCCTAGCAATGAAATATTAAAACTGATATAGTAAAACCCCTACTTACAAAAAAAAAGTCCGTTCCATAGGCTTTTGCTTAAATCGGTTTTTTACGTAACTCAAAGCAAACCCATAGGGAAATGAATTTTTATGTAACTTGAAGCAAACCCATAGGAAAAAGAATATTTATGTAACTCGAAGCAAACCCATAGGAAATTGTGTAAATCGGGACATGGATTTAGCACAAAAACATTATGTAAGTCGAATTTTATGTAACTTGAAGCATATGTAAGTTGGGGTTTTACTGTATTATTATCCAACTCCATGTACATAAGAAATTTTGAACATGTGGCTATTACCCAAAGCTGATGAAAGTCCATAGAACATGGTTTGAGGACATTATGGTGTGGTTATTTATAGTGTGAGATAAGGCTTGAGAATAACTGAGTTGCCTAAGGCCAGTGGATCTTTCTGTGAATAGTGATAACATCTATTTACATACAGTAATACCTCGGATAACGCTAAAACTTGGTTCCACAAGTCTTGGTGTTATCCGATTTTTAGTGTTATCCAATCCATGTTATAATCCTATGGGATGGATCGGATAACGTTAAAGCTCCATAGAGATACATTGTAACCGCAAAGACTTTAGCAGTTGTTATCCGATCCATCCCATAGGACCTTAACGTTATTTGATCCAATTCTCCTCCCCAGATTACTTAACGTTATGTGATTTTAGCGTTATCTGATCCAATCGTTATCCGGTGTTTTACTGTATTAACCTATTTACATATGAACCAATCTCCCACCCCCATCCCTGAGACAGGCTATAGGATACATGGATTTCATTGTTGCCACACTGCTGCAGGATTGTTGTTTTTTAGAAAATCAGAAAAAGTTAAAACAAGGTAAAAATTGGGCTTTAAATTGTATTTCTCAATTTACTGCTGAATTTCACTGGCAAACAGTGAAAGCTAGGAGATGATGCGCAATCAAAAATTTCTTTTTCTCGGTATCTTCCAAGTCTTCTTACACCAGTAAGAATTCCTGGTTTCCCACAGAAATGACACACCTGTGTTCTTTTACTTCCACATTTCTTTTTGTTTTTCTCCTGTTATTATGCACAAAAAACTGCTTATGCAGCTATTTAATAAACAGTATAAGTGAATCATATTCTGTCTAGGAGGTATTCTTGTTCTGGGTAGGTTGGAGTTTCTTTTGCTCTTTTTCTGGAAGAGATTTATACAGGAAGTATAACAATCATGTGTGTCCTGCTATTTCATTCAGAAAAGAATGACTAGAAACATCTGAGAAATCCTGTGAAATTTCCCACAAGAATTCTTGAGGCAGGGGGAAAGTTCACACAGAAATCTTGCTGTGAGATGAAGAGAAACCCATCCCCTTGTTGACTGCAAGATTCATGTCCTCAGTGAAAACTCCTTTAAAGCAAAGGAACATTTTAAAAAGTTTTTAGCAGCTTGTCACTTAGCATCCAGAAAAGCTATTTGCAACTACAGTAATATATATTCCCCCCTCTTGTATGTACAAGGAACGTACAGGGAAACTCTTAGCTGGAGCTTCTAAGCCCCTTCAAAGATGTCCTACGCTCTCTTTGAGAGAGATAGTTTCTTGTTAAAGCAAAATACTGTACAGTATATGCTTTTTGACTGCAAGCAGATAAATACTGTAGACCATCTCTGGAGGTATGGATCTGCTTGTACACAAGGCACAACTTGCTTTAACGGAGAAATGACTCCCTTGAAGGTAAAACACAGCTTTTTTGAAGTTGCCATTTTCATAGAGCAGTGGGACAGGAGACCTTCACAGGGCTGCAAATATGAATAGGCATTTGCAAAGCCCATGAACGCATATTAACCGGTCTAAGTTAATACCAAACCATTTATATCCAACCCGGAGACTTCATCGTGCTTGCTTGCCAGGTAGCTCATCAGGCATGGATCCCATTTCAGGTGATACTGATCCTACTTCAAGCTCTAAAAATCTTTTGACATATCTTAGGTTTGTATCATACCACTTGTTGCTTGGTCATAACTAATCATCACTGTGTTTTTAATCAAAAGGGTGTGCACAACTGTGGATGCTGTCAATTCACTTCTGACTTATGGTGATCCTATGATAGCTTCTGAAAGGTCCTATCTTTAATTGCTCTGCTCAACAACTGTAAACTCAAGGCTGGGGATTGAGTAGGGCACTCAGTTACTTAAATAAATGGAAGGTTTGAAATGTGGTCTGGATACTAGGTGGGTGCAAGGGTGTTTGCAGAAAGATTTCTAAGCAATTTACCAAATGAATTGTTTTCGCTTTACCACTGTATGAGTATATGGAAGAGCTCGAGTTGTTCATCTGTTTTGTGTTTTTAGAAGTAAGCTCTTGGAATATGATTATGTTTATCAGAAGGCATTGATGAAACCCTGGTCCATAAGAATGTATGCGTAAAGAAGAACTGAGCAACACTCTTGATATGGTTTTAAGCTGCTGGACAGTCACTACAGTCACAGTACTAGCACTGAGGAAGGCTTCTGAGCAAAAGCGTATCTGGATTTTTTTTAAAAAAATAATCTCTGTAAAGGTTGACTAAATATTTTCTATACACAAGCCTTTACAGAAAGCTCTAGACATTTGGGCTTTGTTGTAACCAGTATTGCTAAAGTGCTCTTTCCATTTGCGTTTTTTTCTTCAAACCTTTTCATGCTTTTAGTCTGCTGTACATAGTAGTCTTTGTTTTAAAGAGCTACCGGTATACACTTCTGCTCTAATATTTATTTATTTATTTATTTACATTTTTATACCGCCCTTCTCGCTGGGGCGACCCAGGGCGGTTTACAACATCATAAAAGCATAATAAAACCCTACCCAAACCCATTGTTAAAAACTTCAAAATTACAATTATAAAATTTAAAAAGTTTTTAAAATTTATAAAAATCCACAGGTCCCAATAATAATTTTAAAAAGTTAAAAAGTTAAAAACAAAAGATTAAAAAGATTAAAAGACCAGGGGAGAGAGAGAGCTCAAACAAGCCAGCGAGCTGGGGTCATGGTACCTCCAGGATCCCATACCTGTCCCGCCAGCCATGTTTTTAGGTTCTTCCTAAAAGACAGCAAGTCCATCTGAAGACGTAGCTCAGTTGGTAGGAGGTTCCCTAGGGCTGGAATGGACACAGAGAAGGCCCTCCTTCTAGTGCCAGAGAGATGTGCCTCTCTGGCCAATGGAACAACTAGAGAGCCTCTCCGGTCCGCTCTGGTGGGACGGACAGATGTTCTTGGGGTGATGCGGTCTCTTAAGTTTCCTGTAATAATAAATGTTATCTCTTTTGTAGTGCAATCCTTGTATCCTCAGTACAAAAGTGGGTCTAATCAAGACATACATCAGCATTTGGTGCCTTCTGGCAGTTGCTAGTTAGGTTTGGAATTGTACCTCCAATACTCCAGCAAGTACTCTGCTGGTGGTGCTTTTCCAGGGCCTTCCTTTTTAAGAAAATGGCAATTGTTGTTTGTGCCTCTTCCCCCATATCGATTTCCTCAGCTGCCTCTGAGAAAATGTCAGCTCTTTGATTCTGCCACCCATTTTGGACTGGAGAGTAGTTCTCTGCAGCAGCCACCATAGCCAGTGGGTAAGCAACTACATAATTCTTTGTTGAAGGCCCCATCAGACCTGCACCTAGTCCTCCATCCTAGACTATTCTGTTCCAACCCAGTCTAGTTCAAGGGTTTCAATATATAATGCTCATCATCTCAAAAGAAAAATTGTTTACTGGAGATTATAATTTTAGTGCATGTTGAGGGTATCTCCTTGAAGAAAGCTATTCTAGACTTTTTTGTAAGTACAAATAATTTGCAAGAATAATTCTCTAACTGGGTGAAATCCATACATATTTTCTCCTGAGGCTAGCACTGTCTCAGAATGACAGTGCCTTTTTGCCTACATATGGAAAGTTTTTGTATTGTCTTTAAGTTGATATACAGAGGCTGAAGCAAACTATTTGGAGAATAGTATACAAGTCTCAAAGTTAAATAAACATCACATACATTGAACTGGGTGGTTGTAGGACAGGAATGGGTATTCGCCAGAGCTACTGATTTGACACACCTATTAATTAGACTTGGATTTTATTTCACTTCTATGCCACCTTTTTCCTGGTATAGAGTTCATTATATTTAAAAAAAGTAAACAGCTAGACTGAAACTAAATTGTATCATAAAAAAGAAACATATTAAAAGATTGCTAACTTAAAACAATAATTTTAAAAACACACACATATATGGAAATCAATAAACATGTACAGCATCCTGGAATATAACTCAGTTGTCCAATACAGCTTGCTGGCACCTGAAACATGCTGTTTGGGGGGTTATTTTGCAGATAAATTTAATCTAATTACAGGTAATATCTTCTTCTACTGTATCCATATCTGAATATTGGTGATTAACATGGTGACCAGCCATCATAGCTGTCCTGAGAATATAATGCAGTGGCCTTTCATCTGTCTTCCACATCACAGTGTGACACCCGTACCACTGATCCAGTTCCATGAGTCATTTTCTGCCCCTGAGCCCTTTTGGCACTCAAAAGTCCTCATCAGTCCCAGGCCAGTATTGATGAAGCTGTTCCCATCCATCAAGATGGATTCAAGTGGGATTTAATACACTTGGAGACCATCAACCTCCCCTGTACTTCAATACCCAAGGCCATTAGTCCTCAGTGTGGTCTGGTTAGTTAACCACCACCTGACACTCAGCATTGAGTAGCTGGCAGTATGTTCTGCTCTATTACCATAGCAGGATAACCTGGCCAGGCAATATCTATAATGCAATATTAGGAATATTCGTTACTCCCCAAATATTATTTTCAGAACATCACTTTGGAAAATGTAGAGCCATTCTTGCATTTGAATTTCATTATTTTATTTTAAAAATTAGCTAAATATATAATTTGCTTCTCTCAAAATCATGGTAACAAATAACTCATACACGCAATTTCCAAAAATAATAAATACAGTAATGAGCAACAAATTATTTTTAAAGAATAAAGCTACAAGCGTTGGTTTGGAATTTAGCATAGTTGCAGGATTGCTTTAGTTACATTTCTTTGATGTCATCTTCAAGGTCTGAGGGAGGTGTGATCTTCTCAGGTTCCTATTTAAACTTTAAGGGCAGCAGTGGAACCATAATGAAAACAAAACTGTAGTTATTGCTTGGATACGTTAAGAGTGGCAATCTTTGAATCTTTCCTGATTTCACCGTGTCAATGAACTGAATCTTGATTTAGTCATACATACCAATAAAAAAGAATTGATTTCTGTGGTCTCTTCCAAGTATGACTAAATCTGGATGCAGCTCATAATAATGATAATTATAATTCCTGATGACTCCCATCCATAGCTGGTTTTCTCATCAACCTTTATAGTTGACATCTTTCCTGAATGTTAGCTTATTGAGATTTATTTTCAGATTCTTCTAACTGTGCTTTTTATTGCACACAGCAGTCACTGTCATTCAAATGGAAAACTGTTGCTACTCTTAAAAGAATAATTGGATCATTGATTTGTCAGCCTAGAGAAGGTATGTGAAACCTCTGTTACAGTGCCATTTTTCTGAACTGGAATCATCTGCAGCCAAACACTTCTTATTTAGATTGTTCAATATCATCCAGGACACTTACAGAAAATTAATATTTTTGTCCCTGTTTTTGCTTGGTAATTCTTCTATTATTCATTTTATTTTATGAGCACCAATGTGGTATATTGGATAGGTGGGTGAGATCATCCATTCCCATGGGGTGAGGTATTATCAATATGCAGATGATACCCAGTTGTATATCCCGGCCTGTGGGGACCCTAGTGAAGCAGTGGAAGTCTTCTCCAGGTGTCTGGAGGCTGGGGGGGAAACAAGCTACAACTGAATCCTGGCAAAACTGAATGGTTGTGGTTCAGGGGTCCTGCTCTATCTCGGGAGCTACCACCTTTGGTTCTGGATGGAGCAGTTTTGCCCCAAACAGACCTGATGTGTAATCTGGGGGTCTTTTTGGACTCATGACTACTGCTCAAAGAGCAGGTGGCAGTCGTGGCTAGGAGGGCTTTTGCTGATCTTCGTGTTGTGCACCAGTTACGCCTGCTCCTGGATCAAGACTCCTTGCTCACGATCACACATGCTTTGGTCACCCCCAGACTTGATTATTGTAATGCGCTCTACATGGGGCTGCCCTTGGCAACCATTCGGAGGCTTCAACTGGTCCAGAATGCAGCTGCTTGAGTTGTTATGGGGTGCGGGCGTTATGCTCATGCCTCACCACTTCTCCGAGAGCTGCACTGGCTCCCAGTATGCCTCTGGGTGCAATTCAAGGTGCTGGTTATTACCTTTAAAGCCCTACATAGTAGTGGACCAGAGTACTTAAGAGACTGCGTCACCCCAACAACATCTGTCCGTCCCACTAGAGAGGACCAAAGAGGCTCTCTGGTCGTACCATCAGCTAGAGAGGTACATCTCTCTGTCTAGCACAAGAAGGAGGGACTTTTCTGTGTCTACTTCGGTCCTGTGGAACCTCCTGCCAACGGAGTTGCGTCTCCAGACAGAGTTGCTGCCCTTTAGGAAAGGAGTGGAGACCTGGCTGGCGGGGCACTTGTGGGGAGTGGGCCAGACAGCCAACTTGGTTGCCTGGCTCTTTTGAATACCCCACCTCTCTCCTTGTTGTTTTTAACTTTTAACTTTAACTTTTAATTTTTAAGCTAATTTTAACTTGTTGTATGTAATATGTTTTAGTTGCTTTTAGTTGCTTTTAGTTGCTTTTAGTTGCTTTTAGTTGCTTTTAGTTGTAAAGCCACCCTGGGTCTTCAGAGGTGGGTGGGGTACAAATGAAAATAAATAAATAAATAAATAAATAAATAAATAAAAATAGAATTCAAATTTTTGCTCAGCCATGAGATTCACAGGTAAATGGAACTAGTAAAAGCACTCATTACAGATGTCACAAAGTCCTGTGGGGGTTGATATACAGTAATGCAAATGTAATGTAATAGCATATAAGGCACACAATTCTTTTATGTGATACTATATTATCTATTTTTACCAGTAAAAACCATTCTCATTTTGTAGCTGAAGTACTGTATTGTGGTTTAGTGTCTTTTGCATCACATATGTGATTAAATATCTGCTGGAGATTAGTTTATTATTTCGTTCCCGGTATTGGGGACTATTAGCTATTGTATAACAATTTTATTAATATGCTTTTTAAAAATCTTAATTAAATACTTCCTCTGAAGCAACCTAATGTACTTGTGATCAATAGCCAATCTGCTTTAGTTACTGAAATGTTGCTTGCATGAGTGTTGTGTATTGGAGACAAGATATCTGGCAAATGTTTTGAATGATATTACAGGTCCCCCAGATTTGAGAATGCAGCTGGGCCATGTTCTTGGGATCTCAGGGATCTTCACATCTAGATAGCCAATTTTACTTCCTTCTCATCTTCCTCAATCAAGCAAGACATGGGGAGAACAGAGTACAAGAAGCCAGTGATTTGAAATCCATCTGAGTCCTTTAGATTTATTGGGGTATTGAAGCACCAGCCAGGTTTATCTGGTTTTGGTTCCCGCCTCTCAGACCCATAAGTACCTATTTTGGACCTTGGGCTTAGCTGGGCTTTTGTTTAAGATTCGGCTGAATAAAAGTAGCCTATATGGGAAGAAGAAAGGGAATGAGTAGGAATGCTTGAATATACAGTGGCAATATTGGTTCTCCTCTGAGAACATCTGTTCTGTGTTTCCTTTTCCTCATGGAAGAATGACTAGATGTGATATAGAGCAGTGATGGCAAACCTATGGCACATGTTGCAGAGGTGACACTCGGAGCCCTCTCTGTGGCCACCTGTTTAGTCACCCCAGCACAGAATTTGCCCTCCCCCTCTACCCAGCAGCCCAATGGAAGTGGAAATCCTTGCAGAGCTATCATACCTTCTGTCCACCTAGACTCAGTTATGCACAGTGTGGCTAAAAAGAATGAAATGCCTTTTTTAGTATTTGCCAAAATATTATTAGCAGCAGAATGTTTTTTCACCCTTGTAGGGAGATTGACTATTTCCAGCTGGTACATGATGCAAAATATTTCTGCTTGTGTGTGACCCTTCAGAACTGTACTTATCATAATGCCTCCATGTGAAAATTCTCCCATGTCTTTCTGAATTCAAGGCCCTCATTTATCCTCTGAAATGCAGTTTTATGGACAGTGCGTCCTTCAAGGACTTTTCATCATTACATGAACTGCCTGAGCACAGAGTGAAGTGAAGCAGCTGGGCTCAGCCTCTGTAACCTGCTACAAAGTGAACCATTTGTTCATGCTGTGAAAGACATTTTGCAGTTGAATAACATTAGCCTCTGTTATACCATTGGCTGCAAGAGACTGAATTCATACCTAAAAATAGGGGAATGTTTAAAAGAGCCTGTCCAACTCCAACATGAAGAATTTACAGTTGTAACCAAGCTTGACATCTGGTTGGGGATTACATCATCTGGAGGAGAAGTTGGACATGCTTTCAAAATGATGCTTTTCTCAAAGGTTCTAAACAGTTGTGTCAGCTAATAATCATGCATTATGTTTGTGGTTGCTCATGAATTTATTCTTTCAAAGGAAGTGTAGGAAGACAAGTGAGGAAAGCTCAGAAGGAACAAGCAACTTGGTTGTGTCTCTGAATACAGACCATTTGCATCCTGATTTAATTTGACATTGCTTTGGGCCTTAGTATGTCTCAGTTTGGCATTTTAAAGAATGGGCTGACACATAAGTTCTAATTGAGATATTTCTGCATTCTATGATCCTCGCCCCATTCTCACCAGTATTTGCAACACTTTTGCATGACAACACATTCAAACATCTTTCCTCCTCCTTAAAGGCTTAGGTCCAGTGATGGGATGTTCCCAGTTCGCACCGGTTCGCCTGAACCATTGGAAACATTCCTGGGTGGTTCGCTGAACCGGTAGCAACCACCTGGATTGTTTGGGGTTTTTTTAGGCATCCAGTTCGGATGCCTCACTGGCAAAAAAATATATTTAAATTTGGAGCCAAAATGGCTCCCGGGTACTGCGCATGCATCAAACCTTCATTTGATGCATGCGGAGTTCTATTTTTTTTTACTGTGCATGCATCAAATGAAAGTTTGATGCATGCACGGTTCCCAGCAGTCATTTTGGCTACTGGGAAAGGAAGGGCGCAAGGAGTGCCTGAAGAAGCGGTGGCAACCTTTCCGCGCCTGGCCCCGCTGCCCTGCCAGGATGCCATGCCATTGCAGTGGTTTGCCGCGCTGCCACCTCTGCTGCTTCCAAGGGTAAGTGAGGGGGTTGTGTTTGGGGTGGGTGGGTTTATTTGTGTTTGGGGAGGGTGGGTGGGTGTTTGGGTGGGTGGGTGGGTGTATTTTTATTTTATTTTTATTTTATTTTATTTATGTATGGGGTTTTGTTGTTGGGTGGGTGGGTGGGTTGAGGGGTGTGTGTGTGTGTGTTTATTTTAATTTAATTTTATTAATTTTTTAAAAAATATATATTATTTTTGGGCCCTGCCTATGACGTCATGACATCGGCTCCGCCCATGACGTCTGTGACATCACGGTGTGGTAGCAAAATTTTTGTCACCCTATCACTGCTTAGGTCCACCTAATAGATGCAATGAGCACAGAGCTGGGCGGGTTGAGGTTGGTGGAGGATAGAGGTGATTGGCATGCAATTGTCCATGGGGTCACAAAGGGTCAGAATTGTGTGACTAAACAGCAACAACGACCAAGTAGCAAAATGGTGCATGTATAGTTATTTGCATGTAATGATGTGATGTGCTGATTGGCCTTCCTCAAATGTGTTGAGTCCATGCTGATATCAAATAACTGTGGTTGCAACATGCAGTGGCTTAGGCAGAAATGGTGAATGAAATGTTTCTATTGGTATATATAACTTAAGATTGCCCACATTGGCTGGTAGCGGTTTTCCAGTATTCCTGGCAGGTGGCTTTCCTAGCCTGTCTGGAAGATGCAAGGATTGAATCTGGCCTCTCATGTCTGTAGTTTGGTTTATTTTCCTTTCTAAAAAGCTAGTCTGCATGGCAAGTTGGCTCACTTTAATAACTTGCCTCATAGAGCAGTGTCCATGTCTACCCAGTTTCCAGCAGCATGTGCTAGACTTAAATGTCATGGAAATGGTACACCATTTCAGCTCCATGTTGGAGGTATTCTGTATCAAATAATCACTGTAAAACAAATAAAGAAAAAGATACTTTAAGTTTAATAGAGAATGTTTAAAAATGAATGTTCTCATATCATGTGGCATAAGCAGGCCAGAATCATTTTTATTTTTATCACACCAGGGATTCTCAACCTGCGGCCCAAGGCCCGAATGCGGCCCACAGCACCATTTCATGTGCCCCCCTCACTGCCTCCACCACACCAGGAAGTGCCATGTCGTGGAAGAAGGGCAAAATGGCTGTCCAGCCCCCAAAGCTGTCTGAGGGAGTGTGACCTGGCCCCTGGCTTAGAAAGGTTGAGAACTCCTGACATACACAATGGCTTTCTTTCATTTGGTATTTGAAACAAGAGAATGTTAGCTAGTGTTTGTGCACACAGACGTCCTGTTGCTTTCACAGGGCAATCTGTATGTCAAAGATCATTTAGAGTGTGATAGAGGAATGGTGCTCTGCATTTTCTTGTAGAATTCAGCTCATGATCCTTTTGTACCCTGCCATTCTGGGAACTGCTTCACAAAACATATTTCCTTGAAAATATGTCATAAAATCATTGTGACAGATGAGTTGTCCTATGATTTTATGGCACTTTAAAATCCCAGAGTCTCTACTTTATGTGGTGTTCAGTAGCAGGCTGGTTTTTGAAATGGAAGTCAGTTGTTGTCATATCTGGTTTGATCACAGCTTGAAACTGTTAATTTTGGACCAAATTCTCTAGAATATCAGTGGCCATGCTGGTTGGGAGGGGTCCAGAGGGATCTGAGAATTAACAGTCTAAACTAAAAGTAATGTTTCTAAGTTCTGAAATGGGCTATTGCTCAGGAGCAAGCTTCAGAGGTTTCTTAGGGTTCCTTCAGAATGCAGTCTGGAAAATCACTGCCCTGAAGAAGAGAATGAAGCTGTTCTCCCTGAAAGTTCAATTTACTGGCTGATCTCAGCAAAAATACAATCCAGGTGACCTGTCATTAGAGCAATGAATAATGATGAATTATCTGTATCATATAGTTTCTCCAACATTTTTAAACAGTCAGAAATCATCAAGAAGTAAATATCAGGGCTAAAATGAAGTTCAAGTATTCTAGTTATTGGCAGTGTGTGTGATATTTTATTAGGGTCTGTTTTATTTGAGCTTTTTCTGTACAGGCAAAATGACATGGATCTTGTCTTTATAGAGCAGAAAAAGGACTTGTGGCTTTATTTTAGTTTTTATTGCTCACTAACCTTTATTAGGGTACTGTAGCATGAGTAATTGTGTGAAAGGTAGGGATGTAAACTTCAGTGGATGAAATAAATCTGCTTTTAATACAGGACCACATAGCAGCTCAGCCATAGGTCAACAACCCTATCTCAGATTCTCAGTTTCATGGAGCATTAGCAGAACTGACAAAAATGAATAAAATTTCCACCACACTTGAGGCAGAATCTCTCCCCCCCCCAATGGAAATTGCTTGTTAGCTCTCTTGTTTAGTATACCTGTATTTCCAAAAGAAAGTTTCTTTCCTGCTTCCTGAATCCACATAATTTAAAAGGCTTGTCAATTACTCTTTTTCATAAAACAAGAAATTACCTTTTCTGACCCATCTAATCTACCTGCTGGGATTCTTGGCATGGCTAAATAGTCTTCTGTTCATCAGTCTCCCAAACTTACATTTCATGGTGGTATTCTTGTTTTTGTTTTAACAGAAAAATTGCAACTCAATATGTTTATTATTTTCAAATCCATCTCCTGCTTTTCAGGACTGTCCCCCAGGCAATTGGCATTTATTTTCCTTCTCTCACACAAAAACCATGACTTTCAGCGGATATAAAGTGATTTCCTTTCCATTCTTTTTTGAACATTCAGACTGCTTTTTGACTGTGTAATATTCAGAATGAGCTAACTTGCCATTTTCTTACATTAGTAAGGTCTTACAAGATTGCAATATAGTCACACCATTTCACCCATCAGCTTCTTAATTTAGAAGAGGCTAAATGGTGGTGAGATGGTATAATGCGTTTTTTATGATGATGTTGAGTTAAAACTATTAATAGTGCAAGAAAAATGTTCTCCCCAGGATTGGGTTGAGAAAACCACAAATGGACAATGTGTTGAATGAGGTCAGGGTCTATGTCAAAACTGGATGTGTGTAGTTTGCAAATGGTTAGAAAACTCACAGGCTTCATAGGGTCCAATGGGGCTTTTAAAAAATCTGTTTTGTCCCAAGAACTTGTGCATTCTTTTGAAAAAATGTTGCAAAACAATTAGACAAATAGTATTTTGTTTGTTTCTGAAGGTGTCCAAGAGAGTGGTTGTGGCATGGGAGACTCATGTTGGGGACATCTCCTCAGTTCCTCTAAAAACAAAACCCCAAACCAGAAGTAAATGTCTGAGCACTTCCTGTTTTCATGTTTTTAAATGGGCTAAAGTGCCTATTCTGATCTTTTTATGGGATGTGGCAGTATCTGAGGGTAAAATTTTGGCTTTCAGCAGGACTTTTGTTGTCTGACTTCATTTAGAAACTTAACAAAACAGATTTTGTAACCCTAGCCTAGATTTGGGCCACCCACTACCTATGTAAATTTCACCTGAGTGCTGGAATTTTGTCTGTTTTAATCCTTCTGACAGCAGCAGATTGAATGAACTGAAATCCAGCAGTCCTGAATTGCTGTAGAGCAGTTTTGTTCTCCCTCCCCTCTTGCCCAACTGCAGCACTGTTTGGAAATGCAATAAAAGCTACTCATTTGGGCTGCTACATAATATTAGAGAAGGACAGTGTATTTTCATTGAAACAAGTGAGGTCTTACCCTATTTTATATATTCTTGCTGTTGTTCAGTCCAGTTTCTTTTCTTTCTTTTTTTTAGTGGTGTGGGCTTTATATCTTCCTTTAAGCAAAAAATAAAAAACCTGAAATGCAGCAGCCGGGCTGATTACAGGAGTGAGAAAATTTGAGCATATCTCCCCAGCCGTGGCAGGCCTGTACTGGCTACCCATCCCTTTACATATCAGGTGCAAGGTGCTAGTGCTAACTTTTAAAGCCCTAAACGTTTTGGGACCTTCTTACCTTGCGTAACGCCTTCCCTTCAGGACAGTAGCCAGCATCGCTTGTTCCTCAATATTGGCCCAGCTTCAGGTTCCGACCCTGAGATAGGCTAGAAAAGCCATGACGAGGAGAGGGGCCTTCTTGGTGGCGGCACCAATGCTGTGGAAGGCCATTCCAGCTGAGCTATGCCAGGCTCCATCCCTGCAGTCTTTTAAAAAAACAACTAAAAACATTGCTCTTTGAGGAGGCCTTTGGAAATGTGCTGCCTATTCCTGGTTGTTAGAAATGCTGCCCGGCTCCTTTTCGTTTTAAATAGGTTGCATTTTCAGGGTCCTGGATTGTGGTACTTTCTGGCTATTGTAATGTTTGATGATGATTTTATTGGGAGTTTTATTGTGTGTATTTTTAAAAAATAATTCTTGATTGTTGTATTACTGGTTTTATGATGTTAGCCGCCCTGAGTAGGGATGATTTGTTCCCTAGATGAGTGGGATATAAGTGTAAATAATAAAATAAATAAATAAATAAATAGATTTAAGCTATACTGTTGTCAAAAGAGACAGTGTTTGTCCCATTGTAATCTTGTTAATTGTGTAGCCACGGGACAATATTACTAGACCAAGGAAATACATTGGGGAAAACATTCATCCTGACATGGGTAAAACAGCATTCATCTATATAAATGTACCCATGGTCCTGTCTAAGCAAACTTTTAAAACAGGAAGATGTGACTCTTCTCTAGAAGAACAAAACATCTTATGGCACCTTAAATGCTAACAAGTAGTTTTTGTATGTATGGACTCCAAATGCTGGACCAAACAGCATCATATTTATCAGGTTTAGGCCAGAGAAAACTTAGTAGATCTTGAGGTGTCACTAGATTCATTGGTTTTGCTGCAAAAGACTAATATGGCTTTCTTTTCCTCCCTTGAAATATCCCCTCTAGTTCATCAATGCACATTAAATATATCACTGGGAACAGGACCAGACGAATGCTTAGCGCACTCTTTTGTGCCCTCGAGGGTCGGTCCAGGCTCCACACTTCCAGATTTCCCAGACACTGGAGTGACCCAGCCTTCCCCTGAGTGCTTCTTTTTGAAGCCCTTTCAGGGTTTTTTTGCTTTTTTGTTACTGCACTGAAATATATAAGCAGAAAGTTACAAGCCCTGTCTCGCAACAGCTTCCTGTGTTTCTTTGCAATGAGATAATTTTAGCAGGCTAAATAATTGCTTGTACTGCTTCCAATAGGGGAAGATCTGTCTCATGACATGAAAAAACAAACAGGCCTCAAAACAACTAAGCAGCCAGCCAGAGTGCCACTGCTGTTCTAGTTAAAAGGGGAACTCTTGTGGTGAATGGCAAATGACCTGGGGCTGGGGGAAGGAGGGGTTATTGGAGGTACTTGGAATTTCAAAAGCAATTACTTGCACTTAGACCATACAAAGTCTGTTGTTGTTCCAAGTTCTCTTGATCATTGCTTTCATTACTATTAGTTATACTACTGCTTGGTATGCAAGTCCAGGGGGGTTTGCAGCAGAGCATCACAGGGGGCCATAATTACTCATCTGGAATAGTTTTCAAAGAAAGTGTAGGCTCAGCCACCGTCCATGCTTGCTCTGTCAACTTGTGTTCAGTTGGCATAAAGTTAGTTCTCTTTTTTCTTTTTCGTCTTATTTTAGGAAGCTGGTCTTAACCATTGAAAACACACACGCGCATGCAAAAAAAGCACACGTGTGTACACACACAAAATGTGGCTTTTCCTGTCAAGTATTGCTTCTTACCAGAAACTCAGTATATTTTAGGTAAAGGTAAAAGTTGCCCTTGCTTGAAAGCCAGTCATATCCGATTCTAGGGTTCAGTGCTTATCTCCATTCATAGCCAAAGAGCCATGCTGTCTGTGTCTGCAGACGTTTCCATGGATATGTGGCAGTCATAACTAGACACTGGAGTGCATGGAACACTGTTTACCTTCCCACCGAAGTGCTACCTATTTATCTACTTGCAATTTCTTGCTTTCTAACTGCTAGGTTGGCAGGAGTTGGGACAGAGACATAAGCTCATTCTGTCATGTAGCACTCAGGGCTTGAACTACCGTCTTTCCAGTTGTCAAGTTCAGGTTCTTAACCACTTGACCACCATAGTCCCACCAATATATTTTACTAGTCCTCTAATTTCATGCCCATCCTCAAGTAACCCTTATGTGAGAATACTTAAATATATAATCAAGACTCAGACATAAGAAATGCTGTTATTTGCATGGAAAACACTTGCCATATGTCCTTTGACTTATCACAGTGGAATATTAGATTGAGAGTAATGCTTTAAAACTTATCCAGAACAAACAAAATTTAGCCCAAACAGGGTCTCTCTGCCTTTTGTGTTTGTGTACTTGTGTACTAGTATGGTGATTGTCAAGAGATTTACCAGTGCCAGTACAACTTGTTATATAAAAGGACAATTGAGAGAAATCAGTGGGATGCAGTGGATGAAATGATTTAAGATCTTGCCCTTATTCAGTAACTCAGAACATACAACTCAGAGTTCATCCAGACAGATGCTTCCTGGATTAATATGAACAACTGGACCTGATGGAAAGTCAATTAAGCAGCTTTACTGTTCTGGACTCTCCACTTGACAATGCCACATGCTGCTATTCCAATTATAGCATTGTTCCCTATGTTTGCTGAATCTGTGTGGGGGAGGGGAAATGTTGAAATATGGTGAAGTACTGCCAGTGAATTTGGATAGCATTTGCAGACATGCCTAAGGTTAACAGGCCTGGCGTAGCTGTTTTTAATTGGCCAGAGCTGTGAAAAGAGACTTTTTGGATTAAAGCAAAGCAATCACACTTATATACCGTCCCATAACGCTTATTGCACTCTCTGGGCGCTTCACAAGTTAATTAGCATTTTGCTCCAAACGTGCTGGGTACTCATTTTACCAACCTCAGAAAGATGGAAGGCAGAGTCAACTTTGAGCCCTGGTCAGGATCGAACTCATAACATTTTGGTTGTAGTATAGCAGCTTAAACATTGTGTCACCAGAGCTCTTAGAATTCTTTAGACACACCATATATACGTATAAATGAGTAACCTAACTCAAGGTAAAGTGAGAAACCTAAACCTGATGCAGGGGCAGAGAATTGTAGGTATCCTGAACCAAAAAAGTAATTTTTCCACGCAGTACTATCAGTTGTGGCTGCAAATCTGTATTTATATCTGCATTGTGCCTTTTGCAGCCATTTTGTGGGTGCCCAGATTATATTTTTGTGGTTTAGTTGTCTCTTTTAATAACTTGTGTGATATATGAAGAAGCCTGGAAAAAGCAGAGGCATGAACTGTTGTAAAACAAAAATTTTATCTTATATCTGGGCTGGAGGTAAGAAATTAAAGCATATCCAGATGGCTCTAACTTGGAGAGTGATGTCTCAGAACATCTGCTGTTTTCAGTCCAGAAGAACAAGGTGAATGATGAACCTGTCCTGCTATTCTTTCAGTCTATCCAGCCCTTATAGACTGCAAAGAGGAACATAGTACAGTAATACCTCAGATAACGTTTGCATCAGATAACGATAAAACCTCATAACGTTAAGCAATCTGGGGGGAAATTGGATCGCATAACGTTATAATCCTATGGGAGGCATCAGATAACGTTCGCTAAAGCCTATGCTGGTTACAATGTATCTCTATGGAGTTTTAGTATTATGCAATTCATCCCATAGGATTTTAATGTTATCCGATGCATGCATTGGGTAACATTAAAAATCAGATAACACTAAGACTTGTGGAACCAAGTTTTAGCATTTTTCTAAGGCTTTACTGTAATTTCATCTACAACTCGAAACACGCCAAGGTGCCTCAGAAAAGCCATAGCACATCACAGGGTGCAGGATGAGAATGTTTTTACCAAGATCACAAATGGACCCAGGAAGTAAAAATGCCCCATGCAAAAACTCAGAGTAGACACTGTTCTCCACCCTTCAGAAACTAAGGTGTTTGGTTTTTTTACAATTCAAAGCATTCTTCTAGCCTTAGATTACAAATGTAATTATAAAATGTACAAACAACACTTCACAGTTTGCATTTAAATCTTAAATAGTTTTCATGTCACCTATTATGAATGAGATCTAACTACCAAGAAGGGGAAGAAGGTGGTTGACATAGGCAGATATGACAAGGGAAAGTTGTATTATTGATTATAAGCACTAGCATAGTTCTAATTTATTAATTTATGACTTTACAATAAAATCTCACATAAAGAACGCCTCGCTTAGAGACTAACTTCCTTAAAGAGCAGAATTTGCTCTGGATGGTCGCCCCGCTTAACAACTAAAACCAACCAAAAACTCGTTTAACAACTAAATCAGGGTTCGCATTCCCCTCCCCCCCAGAAGTCATAACTGGTCACTTACAATGGTGTTTTGCTTAAAGAGCAAACTCACTTAAAGAGCAATCCCATGGAATGCATTATGCTATTTAAGCAAGGTACCACTGTATTTTAAAACTTACACCCCACCTCATGAAGGTGTGTATAGAGGAATGAAATCCCTATACCCCAGTCCCAAAATCTTTTGTGGATTAATAGTTAGTACTAGGGTAAAGGCTGACCAGACAAGCAAGGGTTGATCAGATACAGTAAAATACTGGATAAAGATTGGATGAGATAACGCTAAAATCGCATAATGTTAAGTAATCTGGGGAGGAGAATTGGATCGAATAACGTTAAGGTCCTATGGGATGGATCGGATAACAACCGCTAAAGCCTGTGCGGTTACAATGTATCTCTATGGAGCTTTAACATTATCTGATCCATCCCATAGGATTTTAACATGGATCAGATAACACTAAAAATCGGATAACACCAAGACTTGTGGAACCAAGTTTTAGCGTTATCTGGTGTTTTACTATCTGGCAGTGTACTCAGAACCAGAAATCTTAAAAAAAGTGAAAAAAGATTTCACCACCTGTGTAATAAAACTGAGCTAAATTATAGCACAAATGCCCAGAAGACTTCTGTACAGAATGTTTCCTTACAAGACCCAACAGTGGGGACATAATCACCAGATAACAATTACTCATTGAAACCTAACTTGATACTCTCAGCAACAGGAGACAGTAAGTTATCCAATGTTTGGATGGGAACGTTTCAGAGGTGTTCAGAGCAAGGCTTCATCAGTAGGACAAATAGCCTTAGAGTTTATGGTTTCCTCTGTAAAAGCCTAAAAGACATTTTGTCTTTAGTCAGCAAAGCCAACATTTATTGTGTTCAGTAGTTCTCATTGGAAATAATAAGAATGCAGCAAAGGTGGAGAGAAAAACTAAGGCTATACAATGGTTCCCAACCTTTGGTTTTTGGACTTAAGTTCCCAGAAGCCGAAGTCAATTCCCCAAAGCACTGATCAGTCAATGTACTGATTTAGGCTTCTGGGAATTGATGTCCCCCTGCAGAGCATGGGCGCCACATTGGGAACAAACAGTATATAACACAGTGAATAAAGAGTTTGAGGTTTAGTCTTCTGATAGATCATTCTTTTATCAAGATTTGCAACAGCTGTTTGACTATGGGAACAGACAATCCTTTCTGGACTTGGTCCCAGTTATTCCACCCAAAATGCTGAACTGGAAGAACTAAAAACTGACTGCCAATCAGACATTAATGATTTATTGAGATTCGCAGTGGGTGGTTCAGGTACTTTCATATAGGCTGCTTTTAGGGATATTACATCATTTTATAAAAACAGATGGGACTGCTTTAATCCACAAGCAATTGTGTGAGGAGGTAAAGGCTTGGATTAAGAACATCCAGATCCATTTTAGCACATCTTATATTGACTCATTGGAAAGGAAGTGTCTGACATATAAAGGTATTGGAACCATCAAGTTCTAAAGGTAGGCAGAAGGTGGCAAAAGAGAAATGGAATGCACAGATAGTTAGGCTACAAGAGAGGGAAAGGAAGCATAGATCTAAAAATTGAAAGGATTGGGATTAGGAGATTCCTGGATGGAAAAATCCCAAGATCCAGAGCCACTATGGTGTAGTGATTAGAGCAGGGGTGCCCAAACTACGGCCTGGGGGCTGGATCCAGCCCCCAACACCAATTCATCCGGCCTGTGAAGCCCTCGCCACTCCCAAAAATGGAAGTAAAACGTGCCCATACGGGTGCATTTTACTTCTGCTTCTGGGAGTGATGAGGGCTTTGTGGACTAGATGAATTTGTGTCGGGGGCTGGATCTGGCCCCCAGGACATAGTGACCAGCCCACTGAACCATGTGACCGGCCTACGGCCCAAAAGGTTCGCCATCACTGGCATATCATGAGGAATGACATGAAGTATAGAATACTCCAGCTCATTATGCAAGGGAAGATCCTTGGGAAGAGAAACCCTGGACGTAGATGGACTTCGTGGCTAAAGAACCTGAGAGACTGGTGCGGAAAATCCTTGGAAAAACTGTTCCAAGGAGTTAAAAACAGGAAGACTTTCGCCATGATGATAGCCAATATTTGGAACAGATGTGACACTTGAAGAAGAAGACTAATGCTGGGAAAAGTTGAAGCCAGAAAGAAAAGATAAAGACTGAACATGAGATTGAGTAATCCAATAAAAACACAGCCTTGAGTTTGCCAGACTTGAGGAGGGATTTTAATGACAGGACCTTTTAAAGGTCACTAACTCACAGGATTGCCATAAGCTGGAAGCAGCTTAATGGCACATAAGTACTACAACGTGTTCAATTGAGTTTACTTCATGATAAGGAATAATCATGAGAGACTACATTCTTTACATACATTACTTATGTATCTTCCATAGTCTCTTAAATATGTGACTTTTGTAAAGTGATTAGGATGAGAAGTGGTAACTATCAGTGGTGGGATGTCAAAAATTTTACTACCCCACCGTGATGTCATCACAGTGTGGGCGGAGCTAACATCATGATGTCATGTCATGGGTGGGGCCAAAGAAAAAAAATACAAAATAATAAAAATAGGGAGCTTCAGGCTATAGGGAGCTTCAGGCTAGCAGCTTCTCTTCCTCCTCCCCGTTTGGGAGGACAGCAAGGAGGCCGTGCATATGTGCCAAGCACTAGGCGTGCATGCACACCAAGTGCTTGGCATGCATGCGCAGTGGGGAAACCAGTGAAAAGGTAAGCCCCAAAAAAGCTGCTACAGGTTCTCTGGGACACTGGGAAAAAGTTACTACCGGTTCTGGAGAACTGGTGAGAACCTGTTACATCCCATCACTGGTAACTATCCACAGTCAACAAGTGAGCTTCAAAGCTGGGTGGGGATTCAAATCTCTATTATGCAGACTGGATAGGTTGTGTAATCATAGTGGCAAGTTGAAGAGTTCCATACAAAAATGATAAAACCACATTTCTTTCAGAATGATTATGTAGGCATGATTGAAATGCTTATCAAACAATTTTTTGAAATGACAGATGTTCTAATATAGGTTGCTGCTTAAGTGTGGACTCTAAAAAGACCAGCATTGATAGGTCTGGGGAATTTAGATAGTTACGTAAATAAATGCAAGGTGTTTCCCTAAGTCAACTAAATGTTTCTTCACAGGTCATGTTTGTGAGCGTGTTTCTCTGTGCCCTCATGAATATTGCCCTGCTTGAAAATTTTAACTGTTAAGATAGTACTTCTCTGTAAATTATCTTACTATCCAGGGTGTTTTGCAATTGGTAAACAAGTCCCACTACTGAATACATCTGTCCCTTTGCCTCTACAGCTTTTCATAGCTATAGTCCTAAATCTCCATTAGGTGGCATTATTGACAAAGCATGGGTTCACAAAGGCTGGGGTGGGGGTTGTGATGAAGTAGCCAGGATTGCCTTTCATGAATTTGTTTTTCTTAGTACTGTTGATAAAGCAGAAAGATAGTACCAAGGAAATACAGGAGAATAGGCTTTGGTTTGTAAACTTACTTTCTCTTGTAACTAATTACAGCTTACACAAAGATCTGTGCCAGAAGGGAGAGAATAAATATTGTCTTTTGTCCTGTTATACTTGTAATAATTCACAACTATAAGAGGAAGAGTTGTCTTTCATTGACATCATGACTAATATCAGAAGAGCCATAGCAACCTCACTTTACTTCTCTATTTAATCTTCTTATATATTGTCCAGTGCCATCTCTTTACACTTCATAGAAGTTTTTCTTGCTGCAGAAGGCCAGAAATGGCACCAGGTAATTCGCAGTCAAACTATACAAAACATTTGTTCCTTGTTCTTATATTCTTTTTATATCATGACTTTTCTTCACCCAAGAGCTCAAGGTGGTGTGCTTTCCTCCTCACTTTATCTTTACAGCATCTCTTATTAGATAACACCTAGTTAACCTTCTGGTTGAGTGGTGATTTGAAGCTAGGTCTTCCAAGGCATAAGCCAGTGATGGCCAACCTTGGCACTCCAGGTGTTCTTGGAATTCAATTACCAGAAACCCAAGTCAGTACTCCTGCTGATCAGGGCTTCTGGGCCTTGAAGTTCAAGAACATCTGCAGTGTCAAGGTTGGCCATCAATGTCATAGGCCAAGATTCTAATCACCATGTCACACTATCACACTATCATATTTAACAGGTACCTACAACCTACCTCAAGAAAAGACATTTTCCCAGTCATGTATCTCTGAAGAAGTCTTGTGCATGAAGGAAAATAGGATAACCAGATGTATGCATGCTACGTATGACACTGTTGTCCCACTGATTTCGTACTCTAAGTGTGATGATATATTCTAAGCGTTATCTTGAACCAGTCAACTGGATGGCAAGTGTGGAGAATCAGGTCATTTTCTGACCTGATGTATAATAAATGCTGTCAGATACTACTTTATTTTTTATCCAGACAAAAAAGAAAAAGCCCATAAAGGTTTATTCTAAATTTCCATTCAAATTTGACTTAATTATCTGGCAAGGATATTTTGCATGATGTCTGAGTGAGAAGCTACATTTCTCAGTGTGCAGCTGGTAATGTTGCAGAAATGATTCATTCATTTGTGCACATTCCTCATTCCAGTGCTGTGAGGCAGGAGAAAAGTAATTGCATTTCTTTTACTGTTTATTTTTAAAAGCCAGCGTGTCAAAGAGCTATTAATAATGTAAACATTTCCTGGGCCTTCAGGAATTATTCAGGGAGGCAGGGATATGATAGGAAAGGGAACAGGAATAGTGTCACACCTCAGCATTGATTTTCAAAGGGATCACAAGGTTTCTCTTAGTAGAAAAGTGTTGCTTAATAGACAGGGGTGTCCTGAGTCAGTACTGTAATCATGGAACAGAAAATAAGACAGTTGAACGATCGTCCAGAACAGCTGGCGGCTATAGCAGTCTCTTCTTAGCATTGGAGAAACACTATTGCATCCTTATCCAACTATCTAGGTCTTTCTGGGGTACACAGAAAGAGCCTCCTCAAAGACTGTGTTATTTTTGAACCACAATCAGGTGTACCCTGGTACCAGCAGCCTTGTGCTGCCAGCTAATCTTTCTCACACTGGGTCAGGTGTAAGGACGTGCAGAATGAACTCACCAAAAGGTTCCTTCATTTTGGCAATTTCACATCTGGCCTAGACACAAAAGAAAATGAAGAAATGCTTAATTTTCTCCTTTTTGAACGCGGGCAGTTGCTGTTAGATGGAAGCAGCCTATTCTCCATGGTTGCTAGCAGCATACTTTCATGTATGGAAATCATGATTACTTTGGGTTGAAAGGATTTTTGCAGGGGTTGTCCAAATGAGGCTCATATCATGTTCCCCATCATGCAGCTCTCGGGAATCGAACCCATCTTCCCAGTCTCCAAGCCTAGCACCTTAACCACTAAGTCACCGGCGAAGCTGGCACTTCTGTAACAACTATAGGATTTTTTCTCTCCTGCATTATCTCTGAATGGATTTTCTGAAGCAATATATATGTATTTTCTATTTCTACCTAAATATATATTTCCAGAATGTTGCTTTTTAGTAGCTACAAGCTCACCTCTAGCATTTGACGGAATAAATACTGAATGTTCTTCTGTGTGCAATAGAGACTTGAATTTCACTTCAGCCAAGTGATTGACAGAAAATTCTCTACCCATCAAATAAAATTATTTTTATACAACATATACCCCACACATCTGAGATACACTCCCACTCTGGGTGGGTCACAATGTTGAAAAGAACAAAACAAACATCAGAAAACCACAGAACAACCCCCCCCCCCAGCTGTCCAATCAGAACAAAGGACCACTAGCCTGAGTGGCAAAAAATGATGAGAGGGTCTCCTCTTTGGTCTTCAACTAGCTGCCAGAAAGGTTTTCAGTTGTTTCTTGAAGGTCCCTAAAGAGTCAATCAAATGCAGCTCCTCAGGTAAAGCGTTCCGGCTAGCCAGAGCTGCCACCGAGAAAGCCCTCCGATGGGTAGTGGACTTTCTAGCCAACCCGGAAGTCGGTACTTGGAGTTGAGTTGTCAGAATAGAGTGGGTGGCACATAATTTTTACCTAGTACTGTAGTATTATTTTCTAAGGGACTGTGGTGGCTTAGTGCTTAAGACACTGAACTTGATGACTGGGAGGTTAGCAGGTCAGCAGTTCGAGACCCGAGTGCTGCATGTGGAGTGAGCTTCCATGTCTGTCCCAGCACCTGCCAACCTAGCAGACTGAAAGCAAGAAATTGCAGTAGACTAATTGATACCTCTTTGGTGGGAAGGTAAACAGCGTCCCACAGCATCTACAGAAACATCTGCAAACACAGACAATGTTGGCTCTTTGGCTATAAACAGATGAGCATCGAACCCTAGAGTCAGATACGACTGGCTTTCAAGCAATTCACAGCAATTTGACTGTAATATAAGTTAGATAAAAATTGGAAGTGAGAAGACTAGCACAATCCATTTCTAAATCCACCCCCACCCTCCACTCCATTCACAGTTCTAAGACCCTGACTCCTTATGCTGACTGTGTGTTTAGAATTGTGGCTTTTCATGACCATTATATCATAAAGCTCTCTTTAAGTTCACTGATGTAAACTAAAGAAGAAATGCCACTGATGACAGTGAGGCCCAGCTATTCATACAAAAGAAAATATTGGCTTTTGTTCTAGCAAATAATAAGCATACAATGGAGAGAAATGGCGGTTGAAAATTAATAAGTAACCAGTAATTGCATTCACTGCTGTGTACTAGAAAAGGTTTCTGAGATGTTTCCAGTACTGTAACCAAATTGGTGAGTCTCTGTTTATATTAAGAATGTTTGGGAGCTCCTACATGTTAAGTGGGCCCTAAGAATCCATTATTTTTCTTTTCTCTTAAAAAAACTCTATTAGGTTTTGTATATTTGATGGCTTTTTAGCTATAATCTATTTTATTGTTTTACTAGGGTTTTGGGTTTTTTTGTTTGTTACTCGTGATTTTTATTAGTGATTTCTTTTATTTTTTTTTAAAAAAGGGGGGATATAAATTTGCATAATATTTGCAGATACTATTTTATATGTGTGGAAGAACATTTAGAAACAATTATTTAATTTAAATAGAAATAGAAATACAGTCCATCTCACCAATATATAGAAGACTCTGGACCTCTTAGTGTTAATAGGCAAACCCAAAGCTTATTTTCTCCTTTCTTGGACTGTTTTACCTTAAAGCTAGACTTGAATAGTTCTCCAGATAAAGGATACATTAAAATAGAGGACATTTGTGGATAGCTCAGTGGTTTAAGAGTTAGATTCCTTGCTGTGCCTTTTTGGCAGGGGCTGGACCAAATGATGTATAGCAGGGGTTGGCAACCTGGATCTCACTCGTGGTGCCAAATCATCCAGCCTGCACCCTTGCTTCAACCGTCGCTGCCAAATCAGCTAAGGACTCGTTTACAACAGCCATGGGCGCATTTACGGCAGCATTTATGGCGGCGGCGGGGGGGGGCACCAGCCCAGCCCCTTCAACTGCCTGAGGGAGCGTGACCCGGCCCCTGACCTAAAAAGGTTGCAGACCTCTGATCTATACGATCCCTTCCAGCTCTGCAGTTCTAAGATAATGATTAGCTGGAGTAGAATTCAAAATATTTTTAAAAAGAAAAAAACAAAAAAGTATTATAAGAACATTAACTAGTATTATATAACAGATACAAGTTTTAACCAAAAACCTAAGTATCAGTTAAATATTGATATTAGTCATATCTCGCATAATGAAAACAATTTGTTCTGCGAGGCTGCATAGTGAAAATTCCTATGGGAAAACTCGCATAATAAAAATTTCTATGGAGAAATTTGCATAGCAAAAAATTTTCGTTATGCGAGTTTTCTCCATAGAAATGCTCTTTATGTGAGTTTTCCCATAGGGAAAGTCTGACTCGCATAGCAAAAATTTTCGTTATGTGAGTTGGATCGCTAAGTGAGGTTTGACTGTGTCAAAGGTGTACACAGTCCACCAGATTTTCAGACTGGAGTTTTGGACCTCCACTGCTCAAATTCTAGCTCTGAGCCTAAGAGTCAGCACAGTGTTGCCTGATGTTGTAGCTGGTATGTAGGTGTACTATTCTTTGCATTTGCTCTGTCATGATCTTATCAACGCCAATCACATTCAGATGTTTTTTTAAACCCTTTTGGGATTGCTCCCAGCACTTCTATTGTTGCTGACATTACTGTCCTCTTTTCTCCCAGAGGCGCTGTAATTCAGTTCTCAAATCCTGATATCTCATTATCTTTTCAATCTCTTTTTCTTCTACCAAACCATAACCTGGGATTGCCACGTCAGTTAACAAAAAAAAAAAATCATTCTCAGTAATGTCTGGAGTGTTGTGCTTGAGCTTCTTATCTGCTTAAATCTTAAAATCCCACAAGATTTTAACTGTTTTATCCTCATATTCAATTCCCTTTCAGGTTTGTTTTCCCACCAATACTTCATATAAGGTGTCTTGACAAAGGAGTGATTTCATATTTTAATTTTCTTTACATTTATTAAGTGTTAAGATTCATATAGTATATTCTCTGTAGGTTTAAGGATAGCTAACTCATAAGGAAGCACACTGAAGGCAGTTGCATTCCAATACATATTCTACACATTAACATGTCACTGAATACCAAGGTTGCTAAGTAGCAGTGCCAGTCACTTAAGACACCTGTGAGTTAGCTCACAAGGGGGATTCTCCAGGTAAATAGCTCATCACCTTAGAGAAAGGGGAAAGGTAACATTCACACAGAAGTGGATCATGGGACAGTTAACATCTGTTCATACATCTGGGGACAGACAGGGTGACAAACAAACACCTGAAAATTAGATTACGTCAATTCATGTCTGAGAATTTGGTTACATTATAAACACCTGTTTGGGTAAACAACATCTAGTCAAAACAATGAGGTAATCTCACATGTTTAATACTCTAGAGGTAGGTGTGAAGACTCACAAAGTGTATTTAAACAGCACCTTTTGAGGGTTCAGATATCGTAGAGGCGTAGCCTACACCACCTCAAACTCAGAACATGGACTCATAAAGGAAATCCTGATGGGGGCTTTCAAGCCCATAGAAAAGAAATGTTTTCATACTGAAGTTAGCTATTTTCTTATTTTTTTAGTTTGTTAAATTAGAGTAGAATAGATTGTTTCTTCAATGTGTATCCTGTATACTCTTGGATTATTATTCTTCAATAAAAAGCCAGAAAGACACCTACAAGTTTCATCTTTGACCATCTGAACAGAAGGGGAGTAAGTTTTGCAGAGCGGAGGGAAGCCGAATCATAAGGCTGCATTTTCTCAAGGGCACAACCTTTCTCAAAGAGAGATTTCACTTTGGGGAGAGATAAGGTTGCTATGGTGAAGAGAAGGGAGTATCACCTGATTCAACCATTGGCCTGGGACTATTATGTGCCAAACTATCCCAGCCTAGGAAGGTAAAAGCTATCATTGGAGCGGGGCAGTTTCCCAGGGCCTATTTCACTCTGTGTGTGTGTTTGTGGGAAGGTGGCAAAATTTAAACCAAACTATTATTAAGTCTTGCTACCACATTACTGCCTGAAGAGCAGAAGTGCCATCTTCCCCATTCCAGCAGCATGTGGTCCGAGGGAGGGTGTTCTTGGGGCAGACGGGCAGCTGAACTTAGAGGAATCGCCCGCGTGGTTACCCCAAAGCAGGGGCACCCCTGATAATCCCTTGAGAACCTCCCCCGGCTTCATGACATAAGGTATTCTTGAACAGATTCCAATGTAAGGTTGTTGTGACTCTGTAGTCAGTCTGTGTGATTTTATTGCCTCCAGTAATCATGTAGTCTACTGTTTAATCAATTCATTTACAAAGCCTACACTTATTGTCAATCCCAGTTTTCCCCCCATTTTTGCTCTAATTATGTTGATTCATAGTGCTTTTTCTTGGTCAGCAAATATAAATCCTTTTGTCTCCTTTTTTAGGATACCAGATTTTAGCCATAGCTAAAAATTAGACCTAAACCACTTATCTTCATTTTTTTAAATATACAAGTAAAACACCGGATAACGCTAAAACTTGGTTCCACAAGTCTTGGTGTTATCCAATTTTTAGTGTTATCCAATCCATGTTAAAATCCTTTGGGATGGATCGGATAACATTAAAGCTCCATAGAGATACAGTGTAACCGCACAGGCTTTAGCGGTTGTTATCCGATCCATCCCATAGGACCTTAACGTTATTCGATCCAATTCTCCTCCCCAGATTACTTAACATTATGCGATTTTAGCATTATCCGATCCAATCGTTATCCGGTGTTTTACTGTATTGGACATGTAACTGTTTATTATTCCAAGCATTTATTCTGTTTCTTAATACCTCTTCCCTGTATGCATCTTTTGATTCAGCCATCTTGACAATAACTTCCCTAGAAGACTTGCAAAAATGTCTGAGGCTCCAGCTTTCTATTATAACAGTCTTATAAAGAACTTTTTTTAAAAAAACTGGAGAGAAGTTCCCTGTCATTCAGCTTATCTCCACTTGATTTAGCTGAACACCCAGAACAAAACAACTTTGCATCTTGGTTTGATCTTTTATTGCTGTTTGCTGCCAGCTGTCAGAGTAGAATCTCTGGAATTGTTGGAACTATTTTCCATTTGAGTGGAAAAACCCCACATACCCTTCTCACAGACTTTGTTTATTGGAAACCTGTATTTTACTACCATTTGGAACTTTAAAAATTCTGGTTGGAAGCTTAGAATGCTTGTAAGTGAAACAAACATAGAGGACAGAAGGAAATAAGGCAATGCCATGAAATTGGTGTTTGGCTTCATGGGAAATGCAAAATGCCAGAATTTCATCGTAAAGTCATAAAATCTATCATAGTATCATTGCTGAATATTCAGACTGCATGCACAAGTGGTTGAGGTCCTGCATTGTTTTCCCATAAAGCTTGAGGTCATCCATAAACAGCAGGTGCAAAATCCTTTCAGATGTCCTTGATGCTTGATCAGGGGCGTAGCTACCGCCGTATCTGCCGTATCAATTATACGGGGGGGGGGGAGGCCACGGGGGCCCCCAACGTGCGTAAGCAAAAATTAATAAAAACTTCCCAAATTTTAATTATGATGAATAAATATTTCTTTTAATTTTATGCAATTTTTTTTCTTTTGTGAGAAATCTTTACCCTTCCTAAGGGCCCCCAAACAAATTTTTATACGGGGCCCCGTCAAGGCACGCTACGCTTCTGTGCTTGATATTCATGACCCATATATTATTTAATAGTATCATCACTGGTTGTGCTGACCCACCTCAGCGGGCATGGTCACCACACAGCAGCGTTACACAGAGAGTCTATTTGAGGGGAGTCCAGATAGCAAAGTCCAAAGAGCAAGCTGAGGTTTGGTTACCAGTAGTTCAAGCTAGTGTCTAGTCCAAAGGATGTCCGGGGTGTCGTCAGGGTTGGGAGAAAAGTCAGGGTCAAGGCAGGTAGGTCAGGGTCAGGCAGGTTATCCAAAGTCAAGCAGGGTGTCAGTCTTTGCACTGAAGAATTGTATTGATGCTGGAAGACTGCAACAAGCTTGCTTATAAGCCTCCCAGCTAAATGCTATCAGCTGGGAGTCTTCTCTGGTGCGTCTCAGGTGTAGATGGCTTCTGCACTTTGCCCTGACTGAGGGCTGATCACTGTCAGAGTCAGACCTCTGATCTGACAGGTCATCTGCCTGGGGCAACAGACTTGGGCTAGAAGCAAGTTGAGATTCCTGGATCAGGACATTCTCAGGATTGTGTACAGGCAGAACTGGGCTAGGCATAGGGAGTCCCCCCGATCCAGGTCATCCTCAGAGTCCAGCAAGGACTGGATCACAACATTAGTGCCCTGAATATTACAAATAACAAAGGCAATAATGAATCACCTTGAAATATCTCTCTCCTGATCTTGATCCATCATCATTTTTGTCATTGTCATCGTCATTTTATCTGGAAGCCATTTAGATGGGGGACTATCATCCCAAAAGTAGGATTCATGGCCACCCTACATGTATGAAAGCTATGGCAGTGTTGGAGAAAAGAAAGGTTGTGGTGTATTAGCTGTATGTGTTTCTGTGAAACAAAGCATGTTTCACTGAAGCAAGTGAAAGAGAAGTATGACACCCTCACAGTGTTGACTTCCGGTCAAATTATAACTCATTGTACCACTGAATGTTTTCCAGAAATTTAATTTGTGCAAATAACATGAAGAATGAAACATAGTTCAATTTTATTTTGTTTTTACTTGATAACAATAGCAGCATTTCATTAGTAAATGAGAATGTTTATTTGCCCAGTAATACCGCATACTGTTGCAGTGCTTGAGGGTTTTCTTTCCCTGTGTCTTCTGGGACAAAACTTTCTTGCTTTGCTGTCACAAGCAGTCCTACTGTAATAAATGTTCATGAGTAAGACAAGCTGAGTTTGGCTCTTTGTGCATTTAAGAATGAATAAATAAATAATCTTTCTTGGCCAGTGCAATTCACCATTTATAGTAATGCAGCAAGCCCTTATAGGCTGAATTTCCTGGAGCAACTGCCATCTGGGGGATTAAAAAATATATCTCTTAAATTGACTTGAGATTGGAAGCTTGGTCCCTGAGTAGCAGCAATTCATATGCTAAAAGGAATCCATTCTTTTCTTGAAGCTTTATGGATTTAACATACACTTTAAGTTGCCTTGTCACATGTTTCAGTATTAATCATACTGCAGCACACAACAGTTATCGAGGACATTCATCCCCACCACGCACTATCATATCTGTACACACACCTAGAAGATGCATTTATTTATTCATGGACTGTTTCATTCACAGATTGCTTATGCTAGTGTAGTTCTGCAGGGACATCAGCTGTGGAAAGGGACCATTTTGTACATTGTGAGTCTCTTACTAGTTCACTGGCAAGAAGAGTCCATTAATTATGGAATGATTGAGAATAGACCTGCCCTGGTAATGTACAGGCCTATTTTCACATACAGTTTATCATAATTAAGGTGGAATGCAGAGATTAACTGTTACATACCCTTCTTGTGTATATGTGACAGTGATTTAAATTTTATATTCAGGTCTATAAAATAATGAAGGCTATATATTTTAGGATGAATTAAGCAGAGGTAGGTACTGTCTGTCTGCAGCAAAGCTTAATCATAGCACAAAAATTACTCAAAGTCCATTGAATATTTAACACCACCCTACTACACATTAATCTCACAATCTGCCCCTTTTCTTTGAAAGAGCTCTGAAGGACATTCAGATAGTTTTCAATTGTGGGTGAGGGGTTAGTACATTAATATGTCCACCTTGATGCCTATATTTTATTGGGGCATAATAGATCAAAAATTAAAGCCGCAGGAAGAGGTTGCTCATAGTCCCTTTGGATTGTCTGTTACTCGCTAAGAAGATGTGATCTGTTTTTAAAATCTAAAAGTATAGCCACATTAAAATTAGTTAACACAGATGCAGTGGTGCGTATGTTGTTTTCTTAAAGGTCTTTTACTGTTTCATTTTGTGAATTCTGTTGCTAACAGGAGTAAATGTGCTGAACTGTCCAATGGAAACCTGCATTTCCATGAAACACATATGTCAACATGATTTCCCTGTTAAATGATATTGGTTCACATGATTATATACTTTTGATTACATATCTGCCACACATGTTTGTATTCTCAATTGCATTAAAAGACTAAATTGTTTAAGAATTGTCCAAGGTTGCATCTTGCAGAGTCAAAACATTGATTAGGTAAAATGAGAGTCTGGGGGCTTTTGTTGGCAGCTACAATGTCTAACTATAAGAAATGTTACATGCAGGTCCGACCTCAAGACATTTTGCTACCTGAGGTAAAGAACAAGATGATGCTGTTTCCCATTCCATGTCCATAAGCTGATGACATTGGCAATTCAGTCTTACTTTGACACAGTGATGGGTTAGTATTTTCCACTGCATCAGAAGACCACATACTATCTAGATAGCATATTTGGGCAAACACAACACTCTGACTTAATACCTCCTTCCATCTCCCTACATTTCAAGCATCTGACATTTCAAGTGGCTGCCTCATTATACCAGCTCTGTGTGCATAACAGCTTAGTGTAGAGCATGATATTGATCACTATAATGGTTGTAAGAATCAGGAATTCAGACAGAAGGATAAAAAAATGGTAAATGAGTCTGTGATCAGGAAAGTCTCACATAAAAATGTGATTAAACATGGATGTCTGGCGAACTTATGATCTTAAAAAAATATAAAAATAGCATGAAGTTTTGAGCGCTCAAAAGAAAAGGTATCATTGCCCCAGTGATCTTTGTTTTCACCACAAGTAGCAACTGAGTACCCTGCATGTTGGGAGCAAAATGCTAATTAACTTGTGAACTGTTCAGAGAGTGCACTAAGCACCATGGGGTGATATATAAATGTGATTGCTTTACTTTGCAAATGTTGTTATTCAGTTGCATAGTCGAGTCCGACCCTTTGCCGTTCTGCACCATCCTCCTCAACCCTCTGAGTTTTGTGCTCATTGAGTCAACAATACCATCTAGCCATCTCATTTTCTGCTGCCCCCTTCTTCTTTTGCCCTGAACCTTTCCCAGCATCAAGGCTTTCTCAAGTGAATCCTCTCTTCTCATTTGATGTCCAAAGTATTTTAGCTTCAACTTCAACATCTGACTTTCCAAGGAGCAGTCGGGTTGATTTCTTTTAGGATCAACCTATTTGTTCTCCTTGCTGTCCAGGGTACTGTCAAAATTCTCCTCCAACACCACATTTCAAAGGCATCTGTTCTTCTGTGCTCAGTTTATTGACAGCTTGTCAAAGCAATAAACATGATTAGTTTTCTTACTTTTTATGGTTTTCAGTTTTTCCTTGCCTGGTTGAACAAGCCACACATTTTCCTTATTTCATGTTCACAGAGGCACATTCTGAAGACAGATATAAGTTCGTGCTTGGGTTCTACATACAAAATTATGTGTACTTTTGAAAGGTGTATGATTTTTTTTTCCTGGGATGCACCCAGCCAGTTGTCAGACTGAACTGTAGCTGTGCACAAATGGCTTTTTGAAATCTTCCTTCCTGTTTGTGTGTGTGTGTGTGAAGGGGGGGGGGAATTGAAAAAAAGTGTCATTTGAATTTCTTCAGGAAAAGGAGGAACTCTTTGGCGAATGTTAACAATGGTAGTAGGTAAAATAATGTTTGGTTTTTGTATTCCTACTGCAAGTAGCAAAAAGCTATCACTATAGTGGTATCCTGGCCATCATTTTAGTTTTTCACCATTTCTTTTTGCCTGATATCATCGTACAGCACTGTGGCATTAGTAAAAGAGAGACAGCAACCCTTTCACCCTAATCCCCCAACCCCTAATTATTTTGGGAATAAGTATTAAAAACAGACCTCTTTTAAGTTGGGAACCAAAAAAGAAAAAGAAAGAAAGAAGCTCTGAACTCTTCTCAGAGAAATATCTTCAAAAAATTTAGCTCAGTGCTTGGCATTCTTCCCTATGCCTTCCAGATGTTAGGTTAGGAGAGATAATTGTAAATACATTTCTCTATGTAACACAGAACATTCTCTGTAGGTTCTTTAGCAGGTGTAAGAGAGGGCAGTGGTAAATCCATCTCCATGCAAATGTTGAAGCTAGTGTTGTGGCATAATTTGGTTTCCATTTCCCCAAAGATTTTATTCTCTGAGACTTCTGTTGCCTCATTCTCGGTGTATTTTAGATTTTTTTTCCTGGTTATATATTTGAAACAATCTGGTTCTGCAAATTGGTCAAATGTCCGCTGCTCCTGCTTTTTGTTTTGTTGCTAAAACACATTTCCTTGTCATTTTGCACTTTCTCTGGCTTCCCACACATCCTGTTCTGAAAAAGCATTATGGGAAGAATTACCATATCACATCCTCTTCTGGTCTTTAATTAACATGTAGAAAGTCGGAATGTGGATTGAGAGATTGTAAGCTTCCACATAGATGGTTATACAAACAACATCATGACACATTCTGCATCTGCAGAACTCCTGACAATATCTTCTAAATTCTTCTTCCGAAATTAATTCTGAAAGGAAATTCTCACCCTTCAGGCTTCAAGAGAATGGCTGAACTTTCTCTTGGAAGATTTTCTTTTTTTACACAGCACTGCACCACACTGGAGTGGACAGGGTGATAGCTTGGAATTAAATTATTTTTACTGGTCCAGATTCTTCTAGTTCATGAAAATTATCTACACTTCAGAGCACAATAGCTTCCAGGTTTTTCAGGTTATAGTAGCACATGGTACTTTCAGGGTTTTTAAAAACAAAAATCTCTGGAAAAGCTACTGTCTTCCACATTGAATTGGAGGTCTGTGCCAATTTCCATAGATTCTACAGTAAATGGCTTTGCCTTTCAGTTATCATAACATTCATGATGATCAACAGAGTCTTCCTTTGAATTATTTTCTTGTCTACCTTGCCTCTGAATAATACTTTACACCTCTACTCCCCCCCCCCATCATGAGGTTTCAGTTACTGAGCAGATTGTGTTGATTGAGACTTGATACCTTTTGAAGTCTCCTAGATTTCTGCATGTCCATTACCTAGACTGCTTGCTTTGGCGTGGCCATTTGCACATTAGTGAACAAAGGAAGCTCCGTAACCAAGTTAACATTGTAGAAAAGGCTTTGTCTCATATCCCTAACACCTTACCTCTCTGGAATATTTGATGTGTTAGCAGGACTTTACTGTCTGAATAGCTCAGTGAGTTAGGTATTTGGCTATGGAGCTGTAGATTGGAAGTTTGGTTCCCCACTGTGAATCCCAAAAGACCAGAGGTTGGGAGTTCCAATTTCCCACAGTGGTTCCTAAGAGATAGCCTATGTATCCTTGAGCAAGCCAAACAGTACTATAGTATCCCCAAAACAAGAGAATGGCAAACCATTCTTAGGCATTTTATACTTAGGAGTCACCTAAATTGAAATCAATTTGATAGCACATTATTATACTGTAGGTACCGGTATATCTCCATAGTATTAAAGAATTGAGAGAATAATCAAACATTTGTAAATTAAATTCTGAAGGACTATTCCATATACTTTTCAAGAACACAAGAAAAGTTGATCACAGGAAATCTTAGACAGAATGTTAATAATGTTTAACAAAGTGACCCTAAAGAGCCATTCAGTCTGCTTTCGACTGCTAATAGAAGCTACAGAGCCTTTTTTCTCTAATTAGATAATGACTGTAATCTATACTTCAGTTCCAATAATTGCACTTATTAATCTAATACAATCAAAAGATCAGTCATTTGTTAGTTAATTAAGACATTAGTAATTAACCTGGGGAGACTTTTAATTGCCTGCAATATCCTTTAAGGTGCCCTTTGCAATAGATAATGAAAATGTTGAAGCTATGCTACTTAATTTACGTGCTGTGCTTCAGGTTCTATCATGTTCCTTCATTCCGAACCAGTTAAAAGAGGTATTTTCCAATATACAAATTAGGAAATCAAGGCATTGTAGTTCATGACAGCATATCACATCAATACAGTTACTTTTTGTGACTTTAGTGGCTTTTGAAAGAAGCTACACCATGATAGCAGGCCTTGGAGATAACAACACTGATAGCACTATGTTTAAGCAAATGGTTTGATTCACATGAAGTCACATGAGCTTTCCGTATTCCTCAAGAAGGGATGAGATTGGAAGCTACCACTTCTATTTTACAACTGGCCACAGTTGCCACAGTTTATGTCCAGACATTCACTGTAGTTCATTTCAACCATAGACAGTTTGCCAACTGGACAGGCTGGCTTGGCTCCAGTCATAAACCACTTACAGCAGTGATTGCGAACCTTTTAAAGACTGAGTGCCTAAACTGCAACCCAAAGTGCCAACACACCCAAAGTGCCAACACAGCAACAGGGGAGGAAGGAAATGCTCCCATTGGGCTGCTGGGCAGAGGGGTGGAGCAAATTCTGTGGTGGGGGAAGGAGGAAGTGCTCCCATTGGGCTGTTGGGCAGAAGGGTGGGGTGAACTCTGTGCTGGAGGGAAGGAGAAAGCGCTGCCATTGGGCTGATGGGCAGAGGGGTGGGGCAAACTCTGTGCTGGGGTGACTTTACCGGCTCCCACAGAGAGGACTCCAAGTGCCACCTCTGGCACGTGTGCCATAGGTTCACCACCACTGACATACAGCATTAAATATGATTTTGAGATACTAATCAGGATCAATACCATGATTTGAAGTTGGCTTGTTCGTTTAGTGCAAAACATTTAGTGTTCAACAACATGTTCATAGCAAGCCAGTAAGCTCACCACGTGCTTTTAGGTAAAGGTAAAGATCACCCTTGATTGAAAGCCAGTCGCATCCGACTCTAGGGTTCAGTGCTCATCTCTGTTTATAGCCAAAGAGCCAGCTCTGTGTGCACTTGCAGACATTTCCATGGACGTGTGTCAGGCATGCCTAGACACCGTAGTGCACGGAACACTGTTTACCTTTCCACTGAAGTGGTGCCTATTTATCTACTTGCAATTTCTTGTTTTCGAACTGCTCTGTTGGCAGGAGCTGGGACAGAGACAGGAGCTCTTTCCACCATGTAGTACTCTTGAGCCACTGCAGCCCCCCACCTGCTTTTGCATGCTGTCAAATCAGGGAAACAAGAGGTACATGGAAATGTAATATTGCAGATACTGCAGTTTTTCGCATTTCTTCTTTTGTTAGGATAATATGACATGTAGATATGTTATCATACAACTGTGAAAATTTGTGACTAGTAACTAAATATGGAATATACAAACTTGACATTTGTAGACTTTTTTAAATTGAGAAAGTGCATGCAGAAAGGATATTTATTCTCTATGGTGTCTGTTTTCTTTTTCTGTATCATGAAGCAGTGTGCTATAAATGAGAAAGTCCTGTTGTTTAATTTGTTAAAGACTTCTGAGAGTCCAAAAACCCAGGGGGAAACTGGATCCCAGTGGTGGACCATTAATGGATTGTTTTGTTTTCATGGAAGTTCAATCGTCTCTTTCATGCTCACGTTAAAAACAGTTTCTTCACGAATGCTAGCTGAATATGCTACTTTTCCTTTTAAGGTTTTGCTTGGCTAGACTGAGGGTGACTTGAATAGCAAGGCAAGAGTGTCAATTATATCAGCCTTTCAACATATCAGAGACTTATTTTGATCACATCTAGACACAACATGGTAGTTACAAGCTAATAGTTCTTTAGCTCTGAGGCTCTTGAGGATCCTGCTGCTACCAGTGTAAGGAGTAATTCAAGTGAACTACATTTTGATGATGGGAAAATAGAGGAATGATATCACTAGTGCTGATAAATTATGGGGTAATACATAAGGGGTAGTTGTTATTGCTATTGTTATAATTTCAGTGGCAATCCTGGTTTACCTAATCTCATAATCTAATTGTTCGTGATTTTTTTTACTGTGGCAAGAGGGGTCCTGCATATGACTTCTTGCTTTTATACAAAGTACTCAAGACCAAGCTCTTTTAATAATAATGACTGCATGAGATCGAGTCAATTCTGACTTACGGCAACCCTTATTAGGATTTTCCAGGCAGAGAATACTGAGAAGTGGTTTACCTTCTTAGGGAGCATTCTGGGACTATTCAGTTTGCCCATGACTAGACAGGCTGGTTTTTTTTCCTCAAAAGGCACAGTGGAGAATCAAAATCTTAATCTATGGCTCCACAACCAGATATTTAAACCACTGTGCTATTAAGCTCTTTTACTTGGTCATATACAATATTTGAAATTTGTAGCTTCAAATGTTACTTTGGCCTTTGGCCTTCCAAGCAGTGAATAGATATTTTCTGTTCAATTCCAAGATGTTGCCCTATAGCAGTTCTTGATGGAAGGGATGATATCTCACCCTCAGATTTTGGAGTGAATCCTTCTTCAGACCATAAACCACTCCTATGTTGACCTCATAGTGCATGCGTGCATGGATGTGTGTGTGCATGTGTGCGTGCGTGTGCGTGTGCGTGTATGTAATATATATATATATTACATAATCATAGAAAATGACATGTTGTATTCAGGATGAAAAAGCTGGCTGTATCACAAGGCAAAATAATCCAGCCACCTCAGAGTGCAAATGCTGGCGGATGGCACCAGTCTTTCAGCCATTCCCTCTGTTAACTTATAGAGCTGTGTGTGCCACATGGCCTCTTATGTACGTGGTAAACCAGTCTGTTGCCCTAATAAGAATGCCTTTCAGCCCTTAACTAGTACCACCGCAATAATAGTTTACTGTCAAACCAATTGGGATATATGGTGAATTTTTCGAGGGTTCTATTGGTATAGAACACTCAGAAGTGGTTTATTTATTTATTTAATCATATTTGTATGCCGCCCTCCGTATGTATGACCCAGGGTGGCTAACACGACATTAAAAAAACAGCAGTTAAAACACAGAATAAAAATTGGAGTTAAAAGATTAAAAAGAGATTAAAAAGATTAAAAAATGAGATTTACAAAGAGATTCACTAAGAGAGAAGAAGGAATCAAACAAGCCGGCAGGCCAACGTGACCGTCTGGCCCGTACCCCATACCCAGTGATGGGATGACAAAAATTCTACTACCACGCCATGACATCACGGACGTCATGGGCGTGGCCAGTGTCATGATGTCATGACATCATGGGCGGAGCCGACGTCATGACGTCACGACGTCATGACGTCACGACGTCATGGGCAGGGGCAAAAAATAATAAATAAATAAATAAATAAATAAATAAAATAAAAATAAACACACACACACACTCAACCCACCCACCCAACCAGACAGCTACAACACAAACCTATTATTAACTTAAATAACTTAAATAAAGAAATAAAATAAAAATTAAACGAAAATGCAACCACCCACCCAAAACACAAATAATTCACCCACCCACCCCAAATACAAAACCCTCACTTACTTGCCTCCTCCTCCGAAGGCCGCGGCCGCAGGAGCCACCGTCTGCAGCTGCTGGCAACAGCCACCGCCTCCTGCAGCCGCTGGCCACAGCCACCGCCGCTACCCACAGCCCCTGGCCGCCCCTGGCCATGGCCACAGCCGGGCCGAAAAGGCTCTTGCCCAGCCAGTCCTTCCGCACTGTCCTTCCTCCCGACGGGTGCCTGGTCCAGTCCTGGCCCCAGGAGCGATCAGCCATTTGCACAGGCTCAGAGGCAGCCTTGCCTGCCTGCGCCTCCCCGCAGGGGAGCGGCTGCGAGGCTCTGCCTGGGTGTGGGTGGGCGCGCGTGCGGGCGCGTTCCTGGCTCCTGCCCCGCCAGTCCTTCCGCTCGGTCCTTCTGACAGGCACCCGGTCCAGTCCTGGCCCTGGGAGTGATCAGCCTTTTTGCATAGGCTCAGCCTTTTTGCATGGGCGCCTGGTCCAGCCAGCCCAGTCTGGCTATGGGGATCTCCAAGCTGGCCGATCTGCTCAAGGCGGAGGCGCCCCAGGCCGTGAGCTCCGTGGGGGTGGAGCGCTACTGTGGTGAGCAACGACGCCGATGACGCTGTGCCCAGGCAGGGCCACCCGAGGGGGGCAGGCAGGCTGGTGCGGGGCCTTCGGAAGGGGAACCGCAGGACCAACCTCCCATCACCCCCACTCTGGTGGGGGCTCAGCGGCCCCGGGGGAGGTACCTTCCTCTGAGGGCTGGTGCCACCGCCGCCACCGGAGCCGCTCCGAAAAGGTGCAGCTCTGGCTCTGAAAGAAAAACATTTAAAATTGGAGCCAAAATGGCTCCAATTTAGTGCGCATGCGCAGAAACTCAATCTGGCGTATGCACAATGCGTCAGATTGAGTTTCTGCGCATGCGCACTAAATTTGAGCCATTTTGGCTCTGATTTTTTTTAAAAAAAATCTTTTGGTGAGGCGTCCGGAACCGGATGCCTTAAAAATGGGCTACCCTCTCGGAGAACCCTCTGAGATTGTTCCTACCAGTTCCGGGGAACCGGATGGAACCGGGGTCATCCCATCACTGCCCATACCGGCTCTGCCAGCCAGGTCTTAACACCCTTTCTGAAGGGCAGCAACTCCGTCTGGAGACGCAATTCGGTTGGCAGGAGGTTCCACAGGGCCGAAGCAGACACAGAAAAGGCCTTCCTCCTGGTGCTAGAGAGAAGCGCCTCTCTAGCCAATGGCACTACCAGAGAGCCCCTCCGGTCTGCTGTGGTGGGACAGACAGATGATCTTGGGGTGACGTGGTCTCTTAAATATCCTGGGCCACTACCATGTAGGGCTTTAAAGGTAATAACCAGCACCTTGAATTGCACTCGGAGGAAAACTGGCAACCAGTGTAACTCCCAGAGCAGTGATGAGGCGCGAGCATAACGACCGCACCCCATCACGACCCCAGCAGCCACATTCTGGACCAGTTGCAACCTCTGAATGGTCACCAAGGGCATTCCCTTGTTCTGGAAACACTCTGGGTCTGTGTAACTTGCTACACACGCTGGCTCTTTTCCTGGGAAGCACAGTTAGGAATTGAACTCCCATTCTCTAGCCCTGTGGCCAGAGACCTCACAAACTGAGCTATCCAGCCCTTAGTAGTGAAATAAAATTCAGCTCTCAGTTCAGATCACATTTGTGTATTTAGGGTGTATCATCTTTGCTATAGACAACAGAATGTTGTGAGTGAGTTCTATTCTAATGTGGATATACTTTTATCTACACTGGGACCAGTAATTGTGAAGGGGCTAATGACCATGTTTCAGATTAGTTGTCTGCTAGGAGGGATTTATTCCCAAGAAAATGTGGCCAAAATGGAAGAGGTTGGGGTCGTAACAAGTAGTTTCTTAATTTTTAAAAACACATTACTCTATTTGACCACTATGATATCTAAATGTATAAAAAGGTTGCTACAATATGTAAAAACATTGTGTAATATAGTACAGTAATACCCCGGATAACGATTGCATCGGATAACGCTAGAATCGGATAATGATGCAAGTTTTTTTGGGGAAAAACTTGCATCAGATAACGATTCTGGATAATGATTCTTAGCGTTATCCGAGGCAATGGTCTGTGGGTGTGGGGTGGTTTGGGTAGAACTACCCAATCCACCCCCACCCCCCCCACCCGCAGCGATCTCTGAGACTGCAGTAGGGTCGGGGAAAAGCACACGCCTTTCCCCCGACCCTACTGCAGTCGCAGAGACCGCTGCGGGTGGGGGGTGGCTTTAAAGGCAGGGAAGAAAAGGTCTCTTTCTTTCCCTGCCTGCCTTTAAAGCAGTTTGTCCCTGAAGTCAGGGCTTTTTTTTAGCATTGTTCGATGCATGCATCGGACAACGCTAAAAATCGGATAACGTCATGACTTGTGGAACCAAGTCATAACGTTATCCGGGGTATTACTGTATATAGAAACAAGTTAATTCTTGTGTCTCAGTGTGCTAGTTGTTGAGTGTAATATTTTTACACTTAAAATAACATTCCATGGCTAGTTTAAAGCTTCCTCCCCCTTGAGCTGAGTGAACGTTACTCTGTCCCTATATAAGGCATTTACCATCACAGGCTCATTCATAACCACTCTTTGGTAATTAATTCAAAGCTGAGTTTGACTTTATGTGTTGGATGTTTATTTGGTATCAAAATGTCCTGAATGCTAAAAGAGCATAGATGTCTTAAGAAAACAAGAAACAGACCAGACTTGAAAATGTTTTTTGCTCTATACATTCTCAGGTGCTCTTTGCAGACTTGGGGTTGCCTGCCAAATATAATTTCAGAAGAAGCTTGGAAGAAATGTCAAATTCTGTTCTGTCTTTTGTTCAATTCTTCTTTCAAGGGAGGTTCTGGTGCTTTTGTGTTGAAAGGCAAAGCTATAAAATGAAACAGAACTTTACTCTGCTTTAAAAAAAAAACATGGACAGTTTTCTAAAAGAGTTTCTGGTTAGAGCCACATTCTGAAGTTCCTTGAGCTCCATAGGTATGAAGAATTAGAATTGTCATGTATTTCACTGTAACATCCAGCTTAATACCTTTTAAAAACTCCAGAATGAACTCACCAAAAGTTGCCTTCATTTTAGCAGTTTCATGTCTGGCCTAGGCACAGAAGAAGAAGAAGAATTTCTTTATGTGTTTCTGAACAAGGAGGAAAAGATGATTTAGTGCTGAAATAAATATCAGAAAAGTACCTTGTTTTGTTATTTCTTACACACAGTGATGGGATGCAGCAGGTTCGCACCAGCTCGCCAGAAACGGTAGTAACTTTTCCCAGTGTCCCAGAGAACCAGTAGCACCTTTTGGGGGGGAAAAAAAACACCTTCAGGGGTTACCTTTTCACTGGTTCCCCCACTGTGCATGTGCACCAAGCACTTGGTGTGTATGCACGCCTACAGTGCTTGGGGCGTATGCACGGCCTCCTTGCTGTCCTCCCAAGCAGGGATGAGGAAGAGAAGCTGCTAGCCTGAAGCTCCCAATAGCCTGCTCCCCAGGGTAAGTGACCTTTGAATGTGGTGTGTCTGTGTGTATTTTAATGTGTATTTAATACCTTTACCTATATTGACATACTACCACAGTTCCTAAAAAGGCCTGGCGGTTGGTAGGCCTGGCGGCCGGCAGGCCTGGCTTGGGGTTTTTAAGCAAAGTCTTGGAGTTACCTCATCAATAATTTACACCTGTGCTGTTCCAATTGCTGTTCCAATTGGAGAACCCTTAAGGAGGTAGAGCTGTTTTACATTTTCATTAAAGCATATTATCCTAGAGAACTGGTATGATGACCATATCCATCTTGCAACATGGTGCTGCCCAGGCACTTATACTAACAGGTAAGTGATGGGTTTGTGTTTGAGGTGGGTGGGTGGGCGGTTTGATTTGTGTTTGGGGTGGATGAGTGGGTATATTTTAATGTAATTTGTATTGTATTGTATTTATTTATTTAATTTATTTACGGGTTTGTGTTGTGGGTGGATGGGTTGAAGGGTAGGGGTGTGTGTGTGTGTGTGTGTGTGTGTGCTTATTTTTATTTTACTATTATTATTTTCTTTGGCCTTGCCAAAGTAGTAAATTTTTTGACAACCCACCACTGCTTACACATCACTATGTGAAGGCTCTTTCTGAGAAGGTAGAGTCCAAAATAAACAAGTTATCAGTTAACTCTAATTGCAACAATTTACTTTTTGGTCTGTTATATTTATGTATTCCTGAGTATAGTATGTGTGTTTCTGTATTTAAGCAAAGGAAAGAAAGGGTGTGAATGTTTCAGTCTGTTCTGAATGTCCAAAAAATAGATGTGTAGAAGGAAGAGGTCATTGTGCCCCAGCACCTGTTTTCTCCAGCACTACATGAGCTTGTTACAGCTGTATTCCTAACTTACCTGAAATCTCATGATGCAATATTAATATGAGATCTCACAAGGCCATGGGATCTTGCAAGATTTTGATAGGAGTGGACTTCAGTAGGCTTGCCAAGATCTGGATCAGCCATTCTTAAGGTGTATTATTCTGACATTTATCATTTTGGATTTTAATATATAGTTTACTTAGCTTGTGCATAAACCCAAGAGTATCTGTGTACCTTCTTCCACATCCAATTCTGATTATTGGCTATCATCATAGCAATCAGCCATGCAAATTGTCTGGGGAACAATATAATGCAGTAGTTTTCCATTTGCCTTCTGCATCACAGCATGACACCCATACTACTGCTCCAGTTATGTGAGACACTTGGTGCTCCTGAGCTCTTATGGCACACAATGTCCTCAACAGCCCCAGACCTGTATTGATGAAGCTGCTTCCCTTCATCAAGATGGATTCAAGTGGGACTTAATCCACTTGGGGACCATCACTTTTCCCAGTGGATTTCACCATCCAAGGCTGTTAGGGTTGTCAGGTTAGTTAACCACTGCCTGATGATTTGCGTTGAGTTGCTGGTAGTATGGTTTACTCTATCACCATAGAAGGGTAGCTTGGTCAGATATTATCTGTGAACCTGGCCTGGCAGAATTCAGCATGGCCCTGAGTACTGTTAAGGGCATTGCATGGGATTGCCTCATATGCTAACAGCATTTTGAGGAACAGCATTGGCACTTGCTCAAATCCAGTTATTTCAATATTACAAGAAAAATAAGAAACGAGAATATTCCCTTCATTATTCCAGAACTCTCTTTATGACTTTCATATATACAAGTATATACCACCCAAAACAACATGTTTCTATTTAGTACATATTAAATTATCAGCTATGTAATATTGATCCTTGTGCTCCCCATTTGGTGTTTATTACTAAATGGCCAAGGCTTCAGGTTTATTCCACCAAAGGATCAGCAAACTTTGGGCATTCTGACACATCAATTGACCTGTTATAGTATTTCTAATCTAAATCAGTTCAGGCAATTTAGGTGATCATTCTTGGTCTGGTTTACCTGTCCATGCACTACTGACACAGATTCATGTACTTCCAAGTTAAAGATAATTACTCATCTTGTCTAGAAAAACAGAGAAGGGAAGCATGTATACCAATCATCAAGCTTTCTGACAAAGTTAATTAGGAAATCCTCCACTGATATTGCTGAAAATTGTGCTGATAGTTTTGTATAACATTTCAGAAAAAACATAGGGTGAGCAGACTTGGTTTCTGCTGCAAATCTAAGAAATGATTTTTCCAGCTGTGTAAACATCATTAAGCATTTGATTGGAACCAGATTGGGATGATCAAGAGCTGTATTTAATAGAAGATTTTCAGCTACTATTGACTGAAGCATACTCCAGAAACTTCAGACACATGAAAATACTCATACTTGCAAATGTGTGTTTAATATTTTCCCACATACATTTATGTAAGAAAATGATTGGGTACTATTTGGCAAAATGTTTATTTAGTGTCACTTCCCGAGTTTTAGTGTTTCCTAGGAGCAGATCCAACTTAAGCAAAGCTGAAGAGGAGAATGGCCATAACTGACTAGTAGAGTATGCATGCAGAAGGTTCATTCCCTGGCAACTCCTCAAAAGTATCTTAGTTACATAGCTCAATGTCTTGGAGACTCACTATTCAGGGGAAAATACTAGCTACCTGAGCCAATTAGCTTAGTAAAAGGCAACTTTATATGTTTATGTCCATTAGTGATAAAGGATCTTTTAATATTTGGATGTGATGAGAATAAAGAAAGGTCACTATAAGTCACATGTGTCTGATCAAGTAATGTCTGCAACATGAAAAGTTATCTAGTTGTGCTTGCTCAGTTCTTATTCCTTCTCTTTTCTGTTCTTTCTGTTCTACTTTTTTCTTCTTCTGAATTTGGAACATCCAAGATGGAAGATTCAGTCATAATGATTGATTGGAGGGCAGCACAGGATCAGAAACTGGGGCCAGTATGAATAATTGGGATATTGTTCTTAACCCAGAAGTCTTACATTCTCAGAGCATGGTTTGGATTTAGGAAGCTACTTTATACTGAGCCATCTTGATCCATATTGTCAACTCTGACTTGTAGCAGCTATCTTGAAATCTATGGCATTCCCTGTTGGTCTCCTGTCTGATCAATTATGGTCATAACTGACGTGCTTAGCTTCTGAAATTGGATGAAAACAGCATGTTCAGGGTAATATAGCAGTATACTCACATCTTTACCAGTTTGCAAGGCTGTACTTGTTTTCACATGTATTCAGAAACTAGAGGAGAGGAAGAAAGTTGTGGCTCTGAAGTCTGCTTAGAAGAAAAGATTAGATTAAGCCACCGGCAAACACCTATCATTGTTTTGTCATTCTTTTCCATTTGTTCTAGACTTTCCTCATCAAACATTCCTATCTTTTACTTTAGGCAATTGAATGATGGGTTCACATGATCCAGGATGATCATAGTGCCCAGTCGGAGCAGAATTGGCACCAGTCTATCAGGTCTGGTGTTAAAAATACTTGAGATACTTACTGAGAAATAGCTAAACAGGTGTCAATTTTCATTCTTCTCAATAGACCTGTATGGGACAACCTGCAGTAGGTTAACTCTAACTAATAACTGAGGAAGGAAGATTTTTTTGGAATAGTAGCCATGTTAGCCTGTGGTTCAGGCATATCAGAAAGTAAAATAAAATAAAATAAGTAATATTATTTTAGAAATATTATAATAGAAAGTAATACCGTACAAGTTAATATGTACATTTCATGCCTGATGAGCAAATTTCCTGATGGGAAATAGAGAAATATAGCGAAAGGTTTATGATTATATATAATGTTCCAATGTGAGATATGGGGTTGAGGAAGAAGACTTTGTTCCCATTAATATAATTAATAAATTGATACCACATGCCCCCAAAAATAAATCATGTGTCTGAATACATCATTCTGCCCTTGACTTTACAAGGAAGACAGCTGAGGTGGAACGTTCTAATATGCCAGTCCCACCTGTTTCATCACATTCTAATTTTAAAAGTAATGTGTTTCAACAAAACAGTTTCCAGGCAGCAGAGTGAAAAAAGGCTGTGTACTGTTCCTGCCTTTCTAATTCAGGTGTTTTATCCATTTAACTGAACACATGTTCCCCATTAGAGATCATGCAGTCTAAATGCAAACATGGCTAGAGGGTTTCCAAACAAAACAATTGAGCTGAGTTAGCTCGATGTTTAATATTAATGTCTTGTATTTTTGTGAGAATAGTGTTATCTCATTCTCTCTCACCCACACACATAGAGACAGACATGCAACTTAACCCAATATGAATGAATGTAGCTTCCAGGCAGATAAGTACAAGATTTCCTTAGGACTCTAGAGATTGTGCCTCCATTGACTTACTTACCTACCCATGTATTTATGCAAATACAAATGCCAATATGCTGCCCTGTAGTGTTAAAGCACTCTCTGGGCATTCTATAAGATAATTATGTAAACTACAATTTGCCCCCAAGAAGCTGAATACTCAAAGTACAACTTGCAAGTGAGAATCAGCCTATGTTTATGAAAGTCCCGCAGTACAGGCATTCGTAGATTGAGAAAAAACTACATGGGCAACACCCCAGTTACCTCCTGGATTAGCATTCAGTTTAAAAAACCAATCAAATCAGTAGCTTTAACAAAAATCATGACACTTCTGAATGTTGTGGTTTCACAGAAAAAAAAATCGGGCAGGTTTCAGACTTAGAATTACTGTATAAGCAAGTTCCCCAAGAATTCCCTGTTAACTAAATAAGCTAACCAAATGATCAGTCAGATGATAGTAAAATGAATCAATGTTTATTTACAAAGATTGTTATGAAGGCATAGTGTAGTTAGTGATTTAAAACTGAATAATTAATCTAATAAATGGTAAGAAAAAATAATGTTTTTCACTCTCTACTGCTGAAGAGGAAGCTACATAGAACACATACATCAGAAGATAGAGCAGACATAAATTTATCTCAGAGTGAAGAAGGTGAAGCACCTAACAAAAAAGGAAGATTGGGAATTTTAGAACAAGCAAACAAGTTTGTTTTTCTAGAGAGTTGTTTCTCTTAGTAATTTAGCCCACACATAACTTGCTGGATTTCAACGCATTTCAACAAAACCAAGGTGTAAATAATATATGTAGGGCCTGTCATGAATCTAAAGAAACAATTCATCATGTCATAATTGAATGCCTTGATTATATGTGCAGGTACAACCAAATTGTAAATATCATTTTTCAGCAATTGGTTAAATCTTACAAAGTATTCACTTATTTTCCTTGATATTATAAATTTCAATCACCTCTAGTTTTAGAGAATGAAATAACAGTGATATGATGGAGCAAGCAAGTTATAACAGGAAAAATAATTTGTTGTAATTAATTGGATATTATACTTCTGGATAAACTACAAGGAAGAAAATGTTTTGTAGAAATTGGAATTCTGTCAACAAAGAACCTCAAAAGAACAGAAAGCACAAAAATGACAAAGAACTAGACACTGAGGCAATAAATTAAAAGAATATGGAAGCAAGATCAGGACATCCTCTTGCTTACACTAAATTCAATAACTAAAATGGTTCCAAAATCTTTGGTTACAATTTAAAAAAGTTGACAGTAGCTACTAATTTACTTACTGAAATTCAAAAATCAGTGATTTTACAGATGTATCATTTCACCTGCAGATTTTTAGGACTTGCCTTTTAATCCTTGCCTTTGGTCTACTCCATGCAGAAGCAAAGTTAAGAAACACAAAGGTGCATGATGATGATAATGATGACAGAATCATAGAATAATTGAATAATTGAGTTGGTAGGGGCCTACGAGGCCATTGAGGACCCTGCTCAGTACAGAAATCCAAACCAGATTTGATGGGTGGTTGTCCACCTCTCTGTTGAATGTCTCCAGCATTGGAGTACTCACCACCTCCAGAGGTAAATTGGTTCCATTGTCAGATTGTTCTAACAGTTATGACGATAGTGACAATAATAAAGGTGCTGCTAAATCCATTCTGACATGGCAATCTATTCCAAGGTTTCCTAGGTATAGGGTATTCAAAAGTGGGGTACCACTGCCTTCTCTTGGGGCAATCTGAGACCATATATCTTTCTGAAGGCTACACAGTTCTGTCAGGAGGCACAATGAGGAATTGAACTGTCCTCTGGCTATACAGCTTAGTGATTATTCTGGTAGACATGATTAGTGGTTTAAAAATGACTTCCTCAAAGAAGAATTGCCAAATATTATTGTCACCACATTATATAGTAAAACATTTTTAACCTGATTCCCCCATCCCCAAATAAATCCAGAATGGTATGTTTGTAGTTTTCTTTTACTTTAACAGGAAAGCAAAATTTAGTCTGCCACCTTCCTCACTTCATTTACTGAGAACAGTATTGGAGTTTTATGATTTATGAAAATGAAGTAACTTTTCCTTCAGATATATAACCATGGTCAAAGGTTACTTGTATTATAACTCTCTGCTTCCTTCTTTCTTGTTTCATAGGTATCAAACCTTTAGATACATGAAGACCTTGTTGAGAGGTTTCATGTCATAAACCTACTAACCCAAACAAAATTATTTACACAGATGTCTCTTCAGAGCACATAAAGCAGCCCCTTGTGAGATACACATTGTCTGGTTTCCAAATGCTCGCTGTCATCCCTGCTATTGGATGTCTGCTTTCTGTCTCCTACCTTCCTTTCTTCAAATGTTTCTTTGAAGACAGAGCGATCTGATAATTGATTTAACAACTCATACACTGTATCTTCCCTCTTTTGTAGATGATAGTTACTAGAACAGGGATTCTCAACCTCCGGCCCATGGGGCGGATGCAGCCCGCAGCACCATTTCATGTGGCCCTCACCGCCTCCACCTTACCAGGAAGTGCCATGTAGTGGAGGAAGGTCAAAATGGCCATCTGGCCCCCAAAGCTGTCTGAAGGAGCATGACTCGGCCCCCAGCTTAAAAAGGTTGAGAACTCCTGCACTAGAAGAATGCTTTTTATTTGCTGATTTTGTTACTGTTCTCATATATAAATGTCCCTGGCCAAGAAAGACCAAAATTTCTGAGCCAAGAGGTACAAAAAATGTCTGCCTCTCTGGAAGAATCTTAAATTTATTGGTAGAATATCTAAAAATGTTGTACTTAATTTTCCCCACACACTGCTACAAGACTGCATAAAATTTCTGGATGAGGAGTTTAGGATGGAGAAAGGTGGCCTATAAAAATAACAAATAAATATGCTTTCTCTGAGTATTGTCTCAGCTGCTGAGGTTGACTACTGTCATGGTATATCTCCATTTATCCCTCAATGTGTGGGTTTGTTGTTCTTTGTTAAGGTCAAGCTGGTCTCTGGTGTTACACATTTAAGAAATCTGACTTCTAGCTCTTCCATATTTAACTGTGATCTTCCCTTCAGAGATGTAATGCAGTGTGTTATGTTTGTTATGACAAATTGTTTATTTAGTGCTACAGTGTTTTTTATTTTTTTATTTTATTTTGTTTTGTTTTGTTTTCTGATATGTTTATTTAAGAAATGGGATCTTGTGTTCCTTAATAATCAACTCAATTTCTTTTTGTTCTCCTATCTAATGAATGAACAGGACATGCTAGGGCTTGTGAAATCATTAGTAAGGCTGCTTACCTGACAAACACAGCAGTAGCTATCTGTTGAGCTACCATTTTGATGTGGTCAGTTGACTAATCAATAAATAAAGGAACCTGAATCTGAACCTACTGAGCTACCAGATTAAAACTTTTGCTAATCATATATTCAGGCTGATGGTTATCTAAATTGCTTCATTATTTCTAGTCTTCTTGAACTGCATGGGTACTGAAAGAGGATAGTTCATAGCACATACTTTGCATGCAAGAGATTCCTGAGTCAGTTCCTAGAATATCCAAGCAGAGCTATGAAATCTTCCTCTTTTGAAATTCTAGAGAACTACTGGTCAAATTAGGCAGGGGCAAACAAGGCTAAGAGCAGCTAAGGGTATAACTACATTGTGAAACCAATAGAATGATTTGGCTTTGTTGAAATTTGAACACAGCCCTTATTATTACCTTTGAAATAGTAATCAGGGCTAACATTGAGGTTGCTATTTGAATCAGGAGTTCAGTGTTCATGCTTGCTGTAAAAAACCACAGAGACTTGTTCTGGGTAAAGTGATGGAGTGAGGTGTTTTTTTTTAGTTTTCCTCCCTGGTGACTAAACTGGTAGCAGGCATGGTAGCTTTTCCCTGGCCCCCCTCATGCATGAAATAGACTCCAGGTGGTTTACAGTGCAAGAAACCACACTGAGCTAAAAACACTCCAACACTCAACACACATAAGTAAAACATCATAAAACTCTAAAATCATAAAATCCCCAATCTAAAAATCTAAGAATCAGATGGTAGAGTTGACCAATATGAGCCGGTGGGAGGAGGTCCAGTAGAAGCACCCCACACCCACTGGGCCAACCATGTCTTTAAATCTCTTCTAAAGGGCAACAATTCTGGTTGGAGGTGGAGGTCAGTTGGCAGGAGGTTCCATAGGGCCGGAGCGGATACCAAAAAGGCCCTCTGTTTAGTGCTGGAGAGGCTTGCCTCTCCAGCCGCTGGTATGCATTGAGAGCCCCTCCGGTCCACTCTAGTGGGACATGCAAATGTTCTCGGGGTGACGTGGTTTCTTAAGAAACCTGGCCCACTTCCATGTAGGGGTTTAAAGGTCATAACTAGCACCTTGAATTGCACCCAGAGGCACACTGATATAGGTTGTTACCAGGTATGCATTCAGAATACATATATGAACTCAAAGACACACCCTTGAACTGTGACAATAGTGTGTCTTTACATAGCGTGTTCTGAGTATACCACACTCACACAGAGCTATTCACAAGGAGGATTTTATTGAACACAGGGGACAGGTGCTGGGACCCTCCGCCACTGCCCTGTGCCCAGCCCTGAGGTGGAGGATGCCGGGAGGGCATGAGCTCAACAGCAGGGTGGGGACCAGGGGGGTGCTTTTTTCTCTTCTGCTGCCTTCGTCGTTGTCATCCTCTTCTTCAGACTTCCTCTTACGGCCAGCTCGTGGTGCTGAGCAGTGCTGCACAGGGCCTGGGGCTGCTCCTGGTCCCGGGTCAAAATCCAAAGGCTAAGGTGGTGTGGTGGAAGCCCAGCAAAGAGCCCGTTATCGTCGTCCCTGGTGCACAGCTGCCCTATCTCCACCTTCAAAGGCAACAGCGTGCAGGAGGGCGGGAAGCGGGACCGGTGGTCATTGCAGGCCAGTGCCCTCAGCCAGAGCAGTGCCAACCAGGCCAAGACCCCCCTCCCCCTAAAAGGCCTGGCCACAAGGCCTGGTCATTGCCGCTGAAGGTGGAGCTGTTGCTGTCAGGCTGGAAGATGGGGTGACTGCGCGCCTGGGATGCTGACAGCAGGCTCTTTGCTGCGTTTCCACCGTGCTGCCTCAGCCTCTGGGTCTTGACCCAGGACCAAGGGTGGCTCCGGGCCCTGCGCAGCACCGCCTGGCACCACGAGCTGATCATAAGAGGAAACCTGAAGAAGAGGACAATGATGAAGGCAGCGGAGGAGAAAGAAGTGCCCCCTGGTCCCCACCAAGGTAGGATTTTCACTTCGTTTCGGGACAGCGAGCCAGGGGGGTGAGTTTGGCCTGGATCCCAGGCGGCTGAAACCCACCCTATGCCACTGCACCTGCCTAATCCTGGAACAATGGATGTAGAATGGGCATTTGACTAAAGAGAAAGAAGATTGGTTGTTTGGTTTCTCAGACCTCCAGACAATCCATTTATTATCAAAACAGCTGTCATAAATGCAGAAGTAAAACACGCCCACACATGCACAAAACACTGCTGTAAATGCACCCGTGGCTGATGTAAATGTGTGCATTTACAGCACTGTTTTGCACATGTGTGGGTGTGTTTTACTTCCACGTCTGGGAGCAGCATGGACTGGATGATTTGGCAGTACAGGTTGGATCCAGTCTACGTGCTGTAGTTTGACTACCTCTGGTTTAAAGCTAACTTTTGTCTATCTTTTAAAAATCTTCATACAGTTAGAATAAATCAGCACCGGCACTTATTGACTAGTTGGTTTTGTAGGTGTATATTCCCAGAGAAAAAGATGAAGACACAGGTTTTGTCTACTTTGCATGATAGGAAAAGAATATATCCATGGGAGCACTATTAAAGTAGTATCTAGGATAATTCAGTGCTAACAGTGGAAAGAGCAATAAAATAAAATAAAACCATAGCTGTAAAACAAGACTATTAATCTAATGCAGTGTTTCCCAACCTTTGGTTTTTGGACTTCAATTCCCAGAAGCCTAAGTCAATTCCCCAAAGCACTGATCAGCCAATGAACTGACTTAGACTTCTGGGAATTGAAGTCCCACTGTGGGGCATGTGCCACTAGTGTGCCACAAGGAAGGACACAACAGAAAGTAATAATAATAGAGGCACATGAATAATCAAATGTGTAAGGCTGGCCACAAACTGCAGGAGGAAAAAAAATAAACCCCAGGGTTTTACTAGAGACAGAGGATAGATATTTCCTTCTCACACCAAAATGATCTGATCTCGTGTGATCAATCCCATCCATTACATCTTCCCAGATAGAATGTGGTTGGTGTACATCACAGGTCTTCACTTTATCCCATGTACTGTATCCCTATGCTGTCAAATTTTCTTAGAGGCAGTGGACTTGTAACCAGAAAGAGCTATCTTATTACTCTCCAAGTATTGTTGAACTGCATCTTCCACCATCCTTCACCAGTACTAATCTGATGCTACTCTATTCTATTTCTGTTTATCCGTACACAGTATACCATTCCTTTTGTTTTTTTAAAAAAGCTAGTAGTGTTGATGCTTCAGCTAGCTATATAGCCAACACTCTGCCTCTGCTTATGTGGGTTATATTGTTCAGCTTTCCTGAATATCCTCCACCCTTCCCTTCCTTTCTTTCTTTGGCCTTCAGATGGGTTTGCTTTTAGTCAAAATCAGCTTCCTGTTTAGCTTAACTTTCATCCCAGTTACTGGCCAAGTATGGAAAGCATTTCAGTGCCAGATATTTTATAGTCCTTCATGAAAAAAAGAAATGAAGCACAAAGTGACTGTTTTCTCAAGAGCTAGTGCACGGACAAACCCAAAGTTACCTTTCTGGACTGCAGCTCCCACAAGACCAGAGCCAGCAGGATGATCCAGCCACAGAATAGATTGGTTAGAGGATTTTAGCAGTTTGGGGTAAATGTGTCTTAACCATGTGTTTGTGGCAGTTCTGCCAAAGTAACCTGTGATAGAAGAAAGTGAACAGTAGAAGAGGAACGAAGGGTTTGGAAATGTTGACCCTATAGGCTAAACTAGAGTGTTATGAAAATGCTTGCTAAATTTCTTGCCCTTATTAATTGTTGTTGTCTTGACATCATGAAACACCTCACAAGGAATTTGACAGTCTTCTGAGGTCTCTTGTCTCCTGCTGAAGATGAACCAAAGGCTTTATTTAAGGTCTCTATAAACATATACAGAAAGCACAGTAGATCTGATTGATCAACACAAAGACACACACAAAAAAACCATCCTTTAAATTTGTGAATGTCAATGAAACAAAGTAGCTCTCATCACTGTTTTATTGATTTGTTGCTTTTTTAAATATATATTTATTGCTTTGTTCTGCATGCACACAAAATAATCCTTACAAATGCAGGGGACATTTGAGACTGCAATAAAATCTCAGGTAGTCTTCATAGATGAGAATTATATGATGTCTTCTTCTTTACCACAAGAACTGTGATAGGGCGTGGACACAGCCTCCCCAAAGAACATGTCCCCTGGGGAAGAGCAGCACTCATCCTGTCAGCTCATCCTTCTGCACCAGAAGCACTATTGGGTTGCTTCCTACCAAAAAAAAAAAAAAAGGTGAGGATTCGCAATCCTACTACAGATGTTTTGGTCTACATCTCCCATCAGCTCTACTCAATGCAGTGAATGCCATGCAGATTTATGAGGTTATATGCCAAAAACTGGACCCAGATGTTTCCCGTCTATTCTGTACAGCTTGCTTTAAAAATTGAGGAAATAAAAGAATGACTTACCTCCTGCTTTTCCAGCAACTGCTTTGTCTCTGCCTCTTGCTATTTTGGTAGGCGATGTTGAAAAATAGGCTCCTGTCCCCATCAAAATGCTTATAATAAAGCCACTGATTAGGAGGATGTTGAGTTGGTCCTGGCTTCTGAATTCTGCCCTCTCAGAAAAAAACACATAGAAGGCAACTATTTTAATATTGTCATTTATCTGCTTGCTTTTATTTTGCTTTCTAGTCAATTTCCTGATGATAGCTTTTTTAAAAGTAAGCATATGTTTGGTCCACCGCTATCCTGAGTTATTCTTTATCAGTCAGAACATGCCTCCCATGATGACTCTAAGGTTGATAGCCCATTTGGAGCTTTCCAAATTTACCCTGGTGCAGGCCCATTCCCTGCTGTACAACGCTCCTGTTATATTAAAAGAAAAATTCATGTAGGAATTAATTGGTCTGTCTTTTTGATATTTTCTTTTCTGTTTCCACAAAAGTCTGTTTTGTTCTGTTTCAACATAATTTTATGGGTTTTTTTTAAAAAAGCTAAGGTTTGCATTTAATTACATATTTAGTAGATATTTTGTTTTGGCATATGCCATTCTAATATAAAGGTCACTCACCATATCTGTGGGTGCACTATCTTCAGTTTCAGTTATCTATGGGTCTACAAATATTCAATTTAAAAAATCCCTGAAATACATAACATATATATGTACTGTATGTATTTCTATGGGACATTACCAGACCTGGCCACCAGAGGCCACTGGCTGCTGTACTTTACAAAGAGCAGGGACAGACGTTTTAGTAGCTCTCATGTCGAAGGATGGAGGCATTTTAATTCCCTCCCCGGTTTCAGTGTTTCAGATATATGTGATATCCACAATTTTAGATAGCTGCAGAAGGTCACCAAACAAATCCCCTAAGGATACAGGGGGAGACCTGTACATTCAAACTACACATTTCTAAATGTATTCCTTGTGAAAATTCCAGTTAAAATATTGATGCTTTTTATTAGAAGTGAATAGTTTAGAACTTTTCAGAAGGGCAAAAGCTGCAAATAATCCCATTCTGATTTGTGCATTTTCCCAGAAAGATCCTAACAAGTCCATTCCTATCAGAATCCAACAAAACAAAATCCTTCAGTCATACTTAGATTTTTTTTATTTGATATTTTTCTTTTTGGCAGTCATGCAGTAAAAGTTCAGGATCATTTTTGTGATTGTTATCTAAGTGACTTCTTCCTTCCTTTGCCTTCCTTTCCCTCCAGTTTGTTTATATACACAAAAGCAGTTCCTGCTTTCAGATGTATGGGTCTAAAGCCAGTGATGGAAGACAGATTTTCCCCAGAGGGTTTAAAATATATATATATATACTTGGCCCATCAAAATAATGGATGTATTCATTTTCCTTATATAGGTAAATAATGCTCCCATTGGGAGATTAATTTCTTGTAAACTACAAAAATAGTTCTCTCAATGTCCCTGTTAGTGACCACAATATAGTTAAAATATTATTCTAAACAGAAATACCTCAGCAGGGACATGCATACAGAAATGGAATCTGATGCCAAAAAATTAAGATTGAGAGAGAGCTAGCTGTAGTAGTGTGAATGCTATGACCATAATATCCTAGAGAGGTTTGTTGCTGAGAGTAGATAGGGTTTCTGTTTTTATTATATGATTATAAATGATTGTATCATGGCAGTGTAATGGCAAATTAACACTTCTTTAAAGCCTCTGGGGAGACAAGGGAATATTCAGATGGACACAAACTTTCTGAGAATGCAGATTAAGGGGCAATAGCCCAATGCAAGTACTCAGTCTGTCAAAAGAGTTGTGAGAAAATGAACACAAATGTGCAAACCACACCTGTATGTCCTCACTGTAATAATGTTTATTTGAATTTGAATAAAACCCTCTGCATAACTGGGAATACCAGGATAGCATGGTATGGGACCAGAACCATCCCCTCATTGGTGATAGCAGTAGGAAAAAGCCCCAATAGGTATTAATTTGTTCAAAGAACTCCTTCCTTCGCCAATCACAAATTGAGGTTAAGTAAGAACCAAGAATGCAAACATGGAGGGATGGCTTAAATCTCCCCTTCTGTATATTGTGTTCTTGAAGCAAATACCCTTTGCCTTACATACCTACATCTTGGATCAAAGTTTTAAAATCCTGTGAGGTAGTTACATGCCACACACTTAATATAGCAGGTAGGTCAACTAGTTAGGCCCTCGCTGTCTTGATTTTCAGGTTTACCAAGTATCAGCCATCCTACAGACTCATCAGGAAACATGGAGCAGTGCACACACACAAAAAAAAAACCCCTGGGAATTCATGTATACACTTTCGGTAACCTCATTGCTACTTGCTGGTGTTCTACATAGTTCTCTTATTAAAATCCTCATAGGTCGGTGTATCATTGTTAGCAGTGAGTGAACTGAGCTACTGTGTTTGCTGGCATATAAGACCAACTTTCCTTCCTTAAAATACACTGGAAAACTGGAGTGTATCTTGTACTGTATATAGTGGTCTATAGTGGGCTATTTTGGTAATAACGGGGTGCATGTTATACTCCGATGCATTTTATACACTGGCAAATACGGTATTTGATTCTTACCTTTAAGAATCTTGGAGATGAGTAGGAGGTATGTGCAATTTCCACCTTACCCTTTAAGGAACGATTCCGAATATGATTCTGCTTTGTTATCATAATCCTTCACTGTCGTTTCTTGTAATTGCAGTAGTCCCCCAGAGCATACTGCATTAATTAGTTACTAATAATTGAAATACTATTGCTTGGAGCAGAATTTCTCATATTCTAGAATGATAAATTATTACACTAAGACTCCTTGTTACATCACATATCATGTTTATGATGCCCAACCAGCAAACAGAGTCCATGTTCATTAATAGAGTTTTTAGTCATTCCTGTTTTCTAGTTAATGAAAGCTAATGAAAATAAACATATCATCTTCCATTAAGGAAGAAAGAGCAAAAATCATTACTTTTAATATATTGCAAGCTTATGGTTTTTGTGATAGTGTTTATTCAGCGTACAGCTGGATTTGGATGATAATAATTTTAAAAATTTAGAACTATAGATCTGGAATAGGCCCTGTGGGTCATCAATTTGAGTCTCTGTCATGGAGCCATAGCAGAATTGAACTCCAACCTCTGCAGCCAGATACCTAAACCAGTGAACTATCCTTGAGAAAGGGACATACAAGTCACACAAGCAATATGATCCAGTCATGTTGCTTTATTACTATTCACTTTTTACAGCTTTTCAGACTTCTCTGCCCCCAAGTCCTTATCTTGAGTCTGTTTAAGCCTTTGCTGGTACACCTGTCTTGGACTGTGGCCGTGGCTGCATCCTGTCCACAGTGAAAACTGTGTGGTCTGTCTTCTAAGCAACCCATAGGGCAGTGGGCCTCAGTTCTCACGGTGGTGTAGAAACAAGGCCTGATATTTCTTGCACCACCACCCCTTCTGAATCACAATGGACCATTCATCATTCCACATTGAACAGGGTGGGCGATACCAGGATCCACATTGAACAGGGTGGGCGATATCAGGAATAGTCCTTGGTTGGTAATGCCAGGAACAATCCATAAAGTTGTAGTCAGCTCAACCTTACCACCCACCTTCTCCACTCTTTCCTTTCACTCCCTTCTTCCCCCAACTCAGGAGTGTCATTCTCTTTTGTCTCTCTTCTCAGGCTCTGCTCCCTCACTCAGTACCTCCACATGTACACTGTGAATGGCAGGTGGCTCTCTGGTCCTGGTTTGGGTTGTGCCTTTCTCCTACAGTGTTGTTACCCAGCCATGTCCTTTCTCTCTGACCAGCCTCACCAGATACCAATAACTGGATGTTGTCACTCATAGGCAAGGTACGGGAGGCATGAAGATGGGTCTGAATTGGCCGGCTCTGTTGCCCACACAACCTTTATTCAGTGAATATTCAAATAAATTGACTTCTGTGGGGGTTGGGAGCCCTTTCCTGGATAGGATTGAAAAGGCTTTACATAAGACATAGCTGCCACCATTGAGTTGGGTTCCTTAGCTTTATCATACAGATTGCCCATTCTCTACTGACATCTGTATAAACTGCAAGGCCAATGAAAGGGCCAAAAATAGTTGGCTACAGAATACAGATTTTATTCCTTATACACATGAGGGTAATAGTCTACCAAACTGCATTTTTACAAGCTCTTCTCCTCCCCCCCCCCATATCTGTGTTTGAGTATAAGTTCTCGATTGCTGAGAAGTCTTGTTTTTGACTTTACATCTTTAGTTATTTCAACAAATGTGCTCTTGAAAAACCATTAACTGTTCTTTTTCTGAGAAACCTCTAGGGAACAAAATAATGGCTATAACAAGCTGAAACTTCTCCCTTCATTATTGAAAAGTAGTCACCTATGTACAATAAGATGCAATAGGAAAAAGTAAAAGTCACCCTTGCTTGAAAGCCAGTAGTATCCAACTCTAGGGTCCAGTGCTCATCTCTCTTTATAGCCAAAGAGCCATTGCTGTCTGTGTCTGCAGACGTTTCTGTGGACATGTGGCAGGCATGCCTAGACACCGGAGTGCATGGAACACTGTTACCTTCCCACCAAAGTGGTCCCTATTTATCTACTTGCAATTTCTTGCTTTCGAACTGCTAGGTTGGCAGGAGCTGGGACAGAGACAGGAGCTCACTCCCCCATGCAGTACTCAGGTCTCAAACTGCTGACCTTCCGGTCATCAAGTTTAGTGTCTTAACCACTAAGACACTGCAGTCCCTTTAAAATGCAAGAGTGCCACAAACAGAGCCCCATAACCTATCTGGTTATGAAAGGCAATTTAGATATGTGGCATGTGCTCTTAAAATAAATGCTATTTAGTTTAGTATTTTGTAACATGGGTAAAATACATACATAAAACCCACATCACAGTATCCCATCATACTCTAAGATGGGAGTTCTCAACCTTACTGTGCCACAGGCCAGACAACTCCCCCTCTGACAGCTGAGCGGGCCAGACTCGTGGTTCCCCCTGCCGCAAACCCTGCCATAAACCACGGCAGGCGCATTTGTGCATACATGAACACATTTATAGCTGTCGTAAATGCATCCACTTATGCTTCCAGGGTTGTTGCCGTAGGCCGGATGGAATGGTGTCACGGGTCGGAGCCAGTCCACAAGCCATAGGATGCAAACCCCTGCTCTAAGAGGACCAAGATAGATCAACATAAATAGAAGAGGTTTGATTCTTAGTAGTACAGATAACTGGAGCCATAAGATGGTGGCATCAGTTAGTAGGTTTAGTCCCCACCCAGATGGTGCTTCCAGGTGACACACTGTAACAGGTTTTTTTTAAAAAAAAGTCTTTCCATATATTGTCTTCCTCTCATAGTAGCCATTTATAAAAGGCTGAGGCTTGTGGGGCCTGGCCACGTGGCCCTCAGGAGCCCCTCAGCCTTTGCATGGGCTGCTTCCGTTTCTGACACCCCAGGACTTTCGCTGCAAAAGAAACACTCCAGTCACTTATTGTAGATATAAAAGTGTATTGAGGGAAAGGATTACATGCAAGGGAGGGGGGCTTAGGGGCTCCCCCCTCGTTATGGGTAAGCCACCTACATTATGGTGCTTCCCTGGGACTCAGCAAAGCCAAGCCTCAGGAGCACAGAAAGAAAAAGCAAAGAAAGCTGTGAACAAGCCAAAAGTCATGTGACATTGCAATGTTTCATACAGTAAAATCCCGGATAACGTTATGACTTTGTTCCACAAGTCATGACGTTATCCAATTTTAAGCGTTGTCCGCTGCATGCATTGAACAACGCTAAAAAAAGCCCTGACTTCAGGGACAAACCGCTTTAAAGGCAGGCAGAGAAAGAAAAAGACACGATAGGGTCTCTTTCTTTTCCTCCCTGCCTTTAAAGCCACCCCCACCCGCGCGCGCCTTTCCCCAACCCTACTGCAGTCGCAGAGACCTCTGCGTGTGGTGGTGGTGGTGGGGGGTTGGATAGAAGTTCTACCCAACCACCCCACACCCGCAGACCATTGCCTCGGATAACGCTAAGAATCATTATCCAGAATCGTTATCCAATGCAAGTTTTTCCCAAAAAACTTGCATCATTATCCGATTCTAGCATTATCCGATGCAATCGTTATCCGGGGTATTACTGTATTTAGAACATTTTTTTCACCCACTCCTGTCAGTCACAGTTGGTATCCAATCCTGGCCCTCACAGGAGTGGCCAGTGACCAGTACTGTCTGGCCCTCTCTGGGGTAACTAGAGGCCAGACTTTCATGCAGCCTCCTCATCCATCTTTTCCTCTTAAGGCCATCCATCACGAGCTAGAACCAATCAGGGCTATAGTATGGAAATTAGGGAACCACCCCAGGCACCACTTTGCAGGGGCGGTGACACTGCTGCCCTGGACTTCCTGGCAGCCAGGGCGGGCGCTGGGACCCTCTGCCACCACTGGCGTCCTGGGCCATGCCCCAGAGGGTGCGGGTCTGATGACACGGTAGAGGCCAGAGGGTGCTCCTCCCCAGGCACTGCCTCCTTACCTCCTGCTAGGCTGGAGCGGCGTGGCCCCAGCGGCAAGCCCACCGTCAGGTTCCCAGGCGTGCGGCTGCCCCACCTCCTAGCCCGGCAAAGCCCGAAGGTAGGACTTTCCTACCTGTGGGGGCCTGAGCCAGGGGCAGTGGCGAGTTTGGCCTGCAGCCCCAGGTGACTGAAACCTGCCCTACGCTACTGACGCCACTGACATTCTCCCTCCCTTTGGAAGTGTAGGAGTGTTGAGGCCTTGTTGTACTTTCTATCTGGCCTTGCTGTCCTGTCCCCCTGGGGCAGACAGATAACGGCCAGGCTTGTCTCCATGAGGGGATAAAACTCTTTTCTTTTGCAAAGGCTCAAAGAAATGCAGGCCCCCACCCCCAGCAATAACCAGAACCAAGGTGTCCCCATTTTTTAAATCACTCTGCAATGCTAACCACATATGCAGAAAAACTCTTTTGAGATCAGTGATTTGTAGTTCAAACACAAAGCTTTGAGATCATGGTGAGGGAAGCCCACATTACTGGGGCATTGCAATGTTTTATTATGCTAGATGTCATAGATCTTGCAGAAACTTATAGTTTATCCATTATGAAAAAAGTAAATTGCTTTTATAGCAAAGAACTTGGACCCCTTCTTCCTTTGGCTAAATTACACATTGGCCATAATCTTGTGTCTTACCATGGTAAATCATACTGGAGTAGGGTCTTTGAATCAATAGAGATTTGGTGAATCAACCCGTCTGTATGTTCGATTGATTCAGTGAGCCTGCTCTAGTGTGATTTACCACACTAAGCACTAAGCAATGAACTTGAAGCAGTGGAAAAAAATCCAGACCTACTTCACGTTGGTCAGTCATCAGATTATTTTTAGTTTAGTGCTGGTTATATTTCAGAGTGCAGCGCAATATATATATATATATATTCAAGGATACTTTCCTGGCATACTTTGTAGGAGACACTGTGCTAGCAAAAAGATGTCTGGGCAGTAAGCTGAGTTCTGAGAACGGAAAATGGGCTAGTGTATGAAAGGATGTAGCTTCCAGTTTTCTCAGAAGCAGAGTTCACCAATTCATGTTAAGTGGTTTCTTTCTATGCAAAAACTGGACAGGATTGTGTTCTCTTTTTCTTATAACGGTTTGGCTTAATATACATTAAGCTTTGTCATAGCAGCAGAGGAAGGAAGAGTACAAAGGTTACAGAAAACAAAACATTAATTTTCTTGACCAGCTATGTTACACTCAAAGTTCAGCTTATTTATAACTGTAGTGTACCATACATAAATCATGTCTTTCATCCAGTAGTGCCTTTAATGAAAACTATTAAATGTCTTCATGTTGTATTCATCATTGCCATCAGATTTGAGAAATAAATTTAAGAATCCCACAACTGGCAGTTCCTTATAGGACTTGTGATGTTCAATTAGAGACTTTTGTGCAGCAAGTCGGGGAAGAAAAACAGTCTTAAGTATACTTAATACAAGGATGGCCAAACTTTTCGCACCGTTGGCCAGTCACATGGTTTAGCGGGCTGGCCACATGGTTCCACCGTAAACCATGTCCATGGCTGTTGTAAATGCATTTACAACAGCTGGGGGTGCATTTATGGCAGCATTTGTGCATGTGCGGCACATTTTACTTCTGCTTTCGGTTAGCAACAAGGGCGGTGTGGGCCAGATGATTTGACACTATGGGCCAAGTCTGGCCCAGGGGCCATCGTTTGGTGACACCTGGCTTAATATATCTTCTTCAGATCTAAATTCAGTAATACTCCCAACCAGTGGTGGGATGTCAAAAATTTTACTACCCCACCGTGACATCATCACAGTGTGGGTGGAGCTAATGTCATGATGTCATGATGTTGTGGGCGGGGCCAAAGAAAAATAATTAAAATAATTAAAAATAAAATACTAGGTTGGAAGGAACTACAGAATGAGCTCACCACAAGATTGGCTTCATTTTGACAAGTCTTTGTCTAACCAGTTCTCTAGGATAATATGCCTTAATGTAAATCTAAAACAGCTGTACCTCCTTAAGGGTTCTCCAATTGGAAAAGCACAGGTGTAGCTTATTGATGAGGTAACTCCAAGACTTTGCTTAAAAACCCCAAGCCAGGCCGCTAGGCCTGCCAGCTGCCAGGCCTTTTTAGGAACTGTGGTAGTACGTCATTATAGGTAAAGGTATTAAATGCACATGAAAATACACACAGACACACCACATCCAAAGGTGAGTCACTTACCCTGGAGAGCAGGCTATAAGGAGCTTCAGGCTAGCAGCTTCTCTTCCCCCTCTCCACTTGGGAGGACAGCAAGGAGGTCGTGCATACGCGCCAAGCACTGTAGGCGTGCATGCACACCAAGTGCTTGACACACATGCACAGTGAAAAGGTACGCCCCAAAGGTGGTTCCCTCTAAAAGCTGCTACTGGTTCTCCGGGACACTGGGGGAAGTTACTACCGGTTCTAGAGAACTGGTTAGAACCTGTTACATCCCATCACTGCTCCCAACTAGATCAGGCTGTCAATTTCTTATGGGGTGAGTGAACACTTGTATATATCCTATTTATTTAATGGGTTAATTCTGGTTGGGCCTATTGGTTGTATTGAGGTCATATTGGATGGGGGATCAAAATGAAAATCATAATGAATTCAGCTATTTGCCTAACACTCAGTGGTAAATTTGTTTTGGCTTTATGTATTTAGCCCCATCTCCTACTGCAGTGATGGCAAACCTTTTAGAGACTGAGTTCCCAAACTGGAACCCAAAACCCATTTATTTATCACAAAGTGCCAACATAGCAACAGGGGAGGGAAGAATCACTCCCATTGGGCTGCTGGGCAGAGGGGTGGGGTGAATTTTGTGCTGGAGGAGGAAGGAAATGCTCCCATTGAGCTGTTGGAGAGAGGGGAGGGGCAAACTCTGTGCTGGGGTGATTGCACGGGTGCCCACAGAGAAGGCTCCGAGTGCCACCTGTGGCACGTGTGCCATAGGTTCATCACCACTGTCCTATTGTATATGGACTTTTTTCCGGTTTCAAAAATACCACCAACAAACTAGATAAATATTGCAATAATCTTGTCTGAAAGAAAATGAGCTACTCTGTATGTGTTGATAGAGGTACTTTTTAAATGCCCTTTGCTTTTTATCAAAGCAGTTCTCAGTGTAATTTCAGGGATAAGGTATAAACACACGAAACAGTATAAACATACCAAGTTACACTCTAATACTGAGTATGTGTATGTGCTCAGAAATCCACCACAGTGACCCTATACCAGCAACAGTTATTTTCATGAATATGTATGCAGATACTTCATATGGCTCCTGAGTATGATTTGCCTAATCCAGCATGGCAACACTCCTTTGTCAGATGGTGAGAGTGAATGCAAACCAGGGGGGGGGGGGGGGGAGAGACCACAGTTGATTCAGAGCCAGTTATGGACTATTCTAATAACTCTCAAAAAGCTAAAGACCATTAGATCAAGGAAATATATTTTGGGATTCTTGGCCTTATACTCGTGCAATGTTGATTAAATAAAATCCAAGACATCAAGAGGTCTTATTTTGCAGATGTCATCTTTTTATATCAATTAAATAAGCAGCTTCATATATAAAATAAAATAAGCATTCTTCTGGGATGTTTTTATTATTGGTCTGAATAATACTTGTGATATTAAAAAACTAGAATAAAAATTAAAGCTAATGGAAAATGTACCCCCACAAAATCCTAGCACTGTTTGAAAGACTGATTTACTCACTAGCCTTTCTCTAGAAGTTTAGAGCTTATCTTTCAAATGTAATGACCTAACAAGGTCTTTGCTACATATTCAGTATCTCCATCATTCTCATAAAGCCCCATAAAACCTGGGCATCTTGAGACACATTATTATGTGCCATCTGCTGCATTATAGATTTGGGTGCGTGTGCACAATGTGCACCTGTGTGTGAGGACACACACACACACACACACACACACACACACACACACACACACACACACACACACACACACACACACACACACACAGAGTAGTCATGGGTGCTCTTAGGGCTATGCTTTCTCTTACCAAAAAAATGTAGTCTTGCCACTCTCTTCTAAAACAAACATGTTATCTTCTCCAAGAAGTAAAAGCAAATGACACAGACAAGGTTGCATGCTGCTGCTGCTGCTGCTGCTGCTGCTGCTGCTGCTGCTGCTGCTTCTTCTTCTTTTGCAATTATATTTTTATTTATTATCACATATATATTACAACAAACATATAGAACAATAATATAACAACAACAAAAACAGTGAACAGAAACCAAAATTGTACATATAAAGACATATGCGAATACACCCACCCATTCACATACATGTGCACGCACACTAACTTGTAAACAAAGCACATAAATCATTCCAGCTCATGTTGTACATATGATCCCAGATAAGTTGAATAGCTTGAAGATGTTAATATCTCAGTTCTGCCAAAACTTCAACATTTCTTGACTTGGTTTAATACCATCATTACTAGTCATACCAAATATAACGAATGGTTCCCAGATTTTCCAAAATACATTCTTAATGTTTAAACCTCTTCTAATCTTTGTTTCCTTTGTTAATTTGTCATTAAGTGCTAAACGCCATGCCATATTATACCATTTTCCTTTATCAATTATAAACTTGTTTTTCCATTCGCAAGCAATTAATTGTCTCACCACAGATAGTAAAGTGATCATTAACTCTTTCTTATTCTCACTTAACTTCACTTTATCTGTTTCCCCCAGTAGCACAGCTTTGGCGGATAATCTGATCTCTAATGACATAATCTTTCCCAGCTCTTTTTCTATCATTTTCCAAAATTTATTTGCAAATTCACACGACCACCACATGTGAATATACGTTCCAGGTTCTTTGCCACACCTCCAACATAAATTTGTTTCAACCTTGCCCATTTGCCATAAACGTATTGGGGTGGTATACCATTTCCATAATACTTTACAATTGTGTTCTTTCTCTTTTATAGAAAGTACCTTCATTAATCTTTGGTTCCATTTCCGGTTCCATTCTTTATCACAGATTACAATACCTAAGTCCTTTCCCCATGATTCTTTTAGTAATTTTTGGGGTAGCTCATTTTTATTAATTATCTTATAAATTTTGCCAACTAATCTTTTTTCCAGAGTTAACCCCTTCCTTAATTTGTATATAATCTCCTCAAAAGGTGTTATTTCTCTCCCTATATAATTTTTTAATCTCTGTTTCCTATCCCATTCTTCCATTTGTTTTTCCTGAAACCAATTCAGACTTAAACTGGTATATATCATTTTTCTTCTTTGCTGTTCCCCGCAAGATGCAATCCACTGACTTAAAAGCATTACCTCTCCTGATTTAATTTTGTTTTCTTTTCATTGTTTAAAGTTAATGGAAAAATCCGGTAAATCTGTAAGTTGTAAGACTGGAGAGTCCCCTGGTGACATAGTATTTTTCATTCCTTTCCAGAATAAGTATAGATCTTTTAAAGTTTTACTATTAATCTTAACTTTTTTCTCTTGATTTGTTAAAAACAGGCTTCATTTATGTCTATTGTATTCTAACCTGTCTCTCTCTTCTGTTTTTACATAATCCTGTGTTAACAAATTTGCTATATGTTTCAATTGAAAGGCCTTATAATAATTAAGTATATTCGGGATACCCAATCCACCGTCTTTCTGGTGTTGATACCATAATGATTTCACTATCCTGGATTTTTTTTCTTCATTACAAAACCTGTCTACTAATTTTTGCCATTCCTTCAGCTCTTTTTCATTTATCTTAATTGGGAGGTTCCCTAATATGAAATTTATTTTAGGTACAATTTTCATTTTGCTGATGTTTACCCTTCCAAACCATGATAGATTTAATTTCCTCAACTTTGTTATAATCAATTTAACCTCATTCTTAACTTTTTCAAAGTTTATCTTTTGAATTTGTTTGAAATCATCCACTATGTAGATCCCTAAATATTTTAATCTATCCTTAATTTGTAAATTATATAATTTCTTTATTTTTTCCTTTTCCCTTTTGCTGTGGTTGCATACTATTATTTCTGTTTCCCCCCCAATTAATTTTTAAACCTGAAATCTTTTCAAAGCTACTTAAATGCTCTTTGACCAAACCTATAGCGTTTCTGGGATCTTTTAGCACCAGAAGGGTATCATCAGCATACATATTTATCTTCTTGTTGTCTACCCCTTTAATCCTATCGTCATTTCTAATTACATTCGCTAGAACCTCCATTGCAAAAATAAACAAGACAGGGGACAATGGGCATCCCTGTCTAGTGCCTGCTTGAATCTCAACATTTTTTGTAAAGTTTTGATTTATTTTTATCCTTGTTTGGGCCCGATTGTAGAATTGATTCATAATATGTATGAATTTTTCTCCAAATCCCATGATTTTTATTATTTCTTTGATTTTTTGCCACTGGATGGAATCAAAAGCTTTGTAGCTATCCAAAGACAAAAAAAACATGTTTTTTCTTTATTTTGTTTAATTGACTTCAGAATATTCAATACTCTAGTGATTAATTTTTCCATGTGTCTGCCCTTCGCGAATCCTGCTTGGTCTTCATGCAGGTAATGGTGTATAAATTTATTCATTCTGTTCACCAAGATTGAAGAAAAATTCTTGGCTTCCTGATTTAAAAGGGCAATTGGTCTATATGACTCCATCTTCTCTTCATTTTTGTTAGGTTTAAGGTTGCATGCTTCTCACTTCTCACTTCTTCCTTTGTGGTTTCAAAAATCCATTTTTCATGAAGGCTTTTGGTAGAGAGTTTAGGTTTTTAGAATGCAAATTCCATAATGTCCACACTGAGTGGATTCTGAGAGCAGGAGGTCAAAAAAGGGGCCTTCCCCCAGCTCTGGCTTCCTAGTGCTGTGTCCCATTTATGTTTCATCTCAGCTTCCTACTCAGATGTTATTGATGCAGACAGTCTTCTATTCAGCCTTTAAGTCCAGCTGGCAACACTTTGTCTTCGATAGCGCAGAATACAAACAAAAAATACTTTAGGACAGAGTCCACAAAATTCTGTGTAGTACTGAGATTAGAATCCCACCTGGCATAGAGGCTCAACACAAACTGCTTGAAAATGGTCCATGCATTCACAAGTCCCAGGACTTTCCCAAATGAAGAATATAATGATTTCTCCAGCAACTTTTATACAGCAACATTTAACAGGCAAGGATCATTTAGCAATGGAATAGCTGTCATGAGTCCACAGCCATGTGACTCTCTGCCTGATTTTCAAATAAGAATCCCTGCAAGTAATGCCCCTTTGTCAAATGTACATTGAGGCATTGAACTCTAGAGGCCAATTAATTTATCCAAACACTTGCCTTTTTTGTAAATAATAATCAGAGAGCCTGAATTCTGGAATTTTGGTAATAATAATAATTTCATGCCAGAAATTATTCTGGGTTGAAAGGATTTTTTCAGAAGAAACTCCGCTCATGGAACACCCAAAGGAGGCTCCTTTCATGTCCCCAAGAGCTGGGACAGAGATAGGCACTCAATCCATCATGCCGTACCCGGGTCTCAAACTGCTGACTTGCCAGTCTTCCAGCTATCTTCTCTCTTTGCCAAAATACCTTATTAACAGACCTATTTATACATACTGTTATCTAGAGAGAAAAGTAAAATCCTCATGTTTCCTATTATTTTCTTTTTATAATAGCGACTGTGCCATTATTTCATTTAGCTCAAGTATTCTAATTCATACTTAAGTCAAATTCTGACCTCTGTTTACTCTAGTTTTATTATGTTGCCACTACATTGACCTCCCTGGGGTTGCTTCACATTTACATGCTCAGGGTATTGTGTTCCTGCTGCTCCCTCAGGTTTGCAAATCTCCTAACACATTCTAACTCTTCTTGACCTATTCAGCTGTTCTGAATGAGTTCATTATTCTCAGGCTTTCAGTTTTGTATTTTGCCAGTGGTTGGTTTACAATATCAGCAGTTTTTGGGAGCCAGCAGGAATAGTTTGATTTCATGTTCCAGTGCCAAGTGTTTTCAATGACGATGTCATTTTAAACATGGAAAATAAAGTAGTAGTCAATGGTTGTTTCTTCCTTACAAGTAATAAAACAATTTGACTTTGCAGGAGTCTTTAATCTTTTGGAGCCGTTTTATTTTATTTAAGTTTTGGAAAAAGACACTTCAATGAAGGCTCACCTGCTGATTAGGGCTTCTGGGAATTGAAGACCAAGAACATCAGGAGAGTCATGTTTGCTTACCCCTGACCTAGAGTACTGCAAATTAAGAATGTATGTAAACTCCTGGTGCAATGGTTCTCGATTTTTAGTCTTCCAAATGTTTTGGACTTCAATTTGCAGAATCCTTGCCCTCTCCCCATACTGACAGAAGTTTCTAGAAACTGGTGTTAAGCAGGTCGAGGATGAAAGTGGAGAAAGTGCTGCAATGTGCATGATGAATGTATTTGTGGAGAAGGGAGCGATGAAGTTAAGACAAATATCCCAGGGGCTACATGCTAGCCATGGGTTTGGCAATATGACTTCAAGTGCCTCTTCTTTTTCATAATCCAGCTTGAACATGAGGCAGTTGACCTAGAAAAGCAATCAAGGAGAGGCAGGAAGCATCTTGCATTTTAAGCAAGGGGGAGTTCTGAGAGAATAAGATATGGCAAAGCTTTTCAACGAAAATATGAAGCTGTTGGTGGAGAAACATAGTCTCGTATGTCATGCAGGCTGACTTCCAAAACTGCCTGCTGTCAGTGTTCCCAGATGTCACACAGTACATGTGGCTTTGGGGGTGCATAGAGCTTGTATTTTTTATTTCTGTGGCTGACACAGATGTACTTTCATCCCACCACATTAAACTTTATCTTAGTTTAAAATGGTTTTGAGGGTTACACTTGACACTAAAGTTTGGATCTGCCACCATTTTAACTCAAAACCCTAATTTTCAGTCTAGGGATTTAACCAAACAATGTGCTCTGCACATGAATGCAGATTACTGAAGGGTAGGCTGCAAATTTCATACACATTTTTTCTTAATACTTCAAGCAGTTCCTCTTTTAGAATTACTGCTATTTTGGCAACAGCAAAATAAAATAAGAACAAATATGATTCAAGTTGGTGCTGAACTAACTTTTAAGCCTAAAGAAGGGCATTTTCTCCAAATTATGAGAAAGGTGGAAGGCTGTTTTGCTCACGCCCATTTAAAATAGGCAAATGTTGCATAGGAGAAGGGGACGGGAAATGTTTTTGAGGGTAATTAAAGGTGATGTTGTCACACCCATACATCAATTTAATGTAGTAAAGTCAACCTCTTAACATAGTAATGTCAACCCCTTAAATTCTTCCTTGTTTCCCTTAAATTCAGTTCACCTCATGTAGGCCTAAAAGACCAGTTATATGAAGCTAAAAGAGAGGCTGTCCTCCTCTGTAATTTAACTTTACAACAGCCTTCTGAGGTAGTTTAAACTGAGAGGATAACTCACCCATGGTTATCCAATAGATTTAATAGCTTTGGAGGGGGTTGGAACCTCAATTTGCTATGTCCGAATCAAATAGCAGGAGTTAGTGTGGGGCTTAGCTAACTTTTCTAAAAAGGATTATTCAGACCAGCTCACACACAAAATCTTGGTAGAAGGTAAATATACACATACCAAACCTAAATCAGGTACAGTTTGGTTGATGGTGTTTCCTGTTTATATTCTAAAGGTATTTGCTTTGGGCCAATAAAACTGGACATTTTTTTAAAAACACATTGGTTAACTGCATAGGTAAACACAAAATGGGAAGGCAAAATTAGTGTGGATTTTGTAAAGGAGAACCCTGCTTGTTGGCTTTTAGAAGGAGGTCACAAATGTGTGTATTATGGTGTTGCAGCTGATACTATCTTTGGCAAGCCTTTCATTAAAAACCCCCCTCTAAAAATGATAAATTGTCCTGGCATCAAAAGAACTACCCATTAGTCGATTGGCATCTAGTTAAGAGATTAGGCAACAGATGGTCGGCATAAAGGGACAGTTCATATAGTGGAAAGAAGTAAACAATAGGGTTCACCAAGAATCTGCACTGGGATCTTTTCGAAATCACTTACGATTTAGGAATGAGAGAGGGTGGATATATAACACATATTTAGCGTACAGTATTTTTAAAGCAGACAACATTGGCAATCACACTTCTATAATGCCTATAATGCCCCAGTGCACTCTCTGAGCAGTTCACAACTTCATTAGCATTTTGACCCCAACATGCTGGGTATTCATTTTAGCGACCTTGGAAGGATGAAAGGCTGAGTCAACCTTGAACTTTGTCTGGATTGAACTCACAACCTTCTGGTTGCAGTACAGCAGTTTAACCACTGCGCCACCAAGGCTTCACTGAAGTGGAGAACTTCAGAAGAGTTTTAGGATGCAACCTAATTTAGTATGACTAAGAGAAAGTGATTAACAGCAACAAAATCCTTGTTTTACACTCACCAAAGATGGAACAGACTTCTGGAGCTAGAAGAATGAACCCCGTGTAGCACATAATTTGGCAGCTGAGTTTGGGGGGAAATACTTTTTGTAAATAATGAAATATTTGCAATTAATCCATTTTTTTCCAATACTGTAATTACTTTGCAGTTATAACTTAATGAGGGATAATGTCATACCTCTCATGGTTTAACTGTAACTTGTTATATTTGTAGTTTAAAAAAATTATTAGGCACTCATGATATCAGGCATTTGATTTACTATTTGTATTTTGTATTTGTATTTCGACTTCTATGCCGCCCCACTCGCACAGCGACTCTGGGCGACTTACAGAAGAAACAGTTACAATTCCATAGCACATTCCATAGCATGAAAGCAATTACAAATATCACATAGCAAATTACAAATATCACATAGCAGGAATAACATCACAAAATATATCAAAATACATCCCTATCTCTCTCTCGCTCTCTCTCCAGTAACAATTGCAATTACAAAATATCAGGACATCCTAAAAAAGAAATCAGAGATACTATAATATAAATCATCACAGCATCAGAATTCAATAGGCAACAATATCAAGCAACAATCAAAAATTCCAAATATCAATTTACTCTGTGTACAAGTGTGGTTGTTGCTGAAAACAAATGTTCTTCCAAAACAATTTATTTTCCATTCTCTCACTCGCTCACCAGCTCACACACATGCATGCACGTACACATGGACTCTTTTAAAGCTTCGTTTTCAGTTTTCTCCTGTTCCCTGATTAGCGCACAAATAATTGGACAACAGTAACAATACTTTAGAGAGATAATTGGGGTTTTGTTCATTCTTAGTAGTGTAGCTAGTCCTAGATCACCACTGGGCATCTCCCATCTGTCAGCATGGTACAGTGGATCAGCTTTAGTGGCTATTGTGCAAATGGTTGTTCACTCTATAGCAGCTTGAAGAGCACCCTGTGCTTATCAAGTGGGTCACAGATATCTAGTTCTGCCCTACTTATATTTGTATGAATGTCAATATTGCCTTTATATGCAGCTTCTGGTCTAATAAACTGTTCCTAGGTTACCCATTGTTAGGAAATCACTTGAAACCCTTCCTGCTCTTTCATTATAGAGGAAGGCTGAAAAGAGTCAATGGCACTGCTACAGCTTTTTTTTTCTTTCGGGGGGGGGGGGAGCTAAGTCCCAGTGTAACCCAGTGTGAGGAATCTCTGATCACATGATCATGGTTGTACAACCTTTCAGTTTATGAGTAACATTTCTGTATGGTTGAATATGACCAGTGATGGGCAGCCAAAATTTTTACTACCACACTGTGGGTGGAGACAGTGTCATGGGTGGAGCCAACATCATAATGTCATGGGCGGAGCCAATGACATGGGTGGAGCCAAAGTTAAAAACACCATAAAATACAGTATAGGCTGGCTGGAAGTGCTTGACACCCCCAGCCAGCCCAATCCCAAAGCAGGCAGCCAGGCAGGCTGCCTGCTTTAAGATCGAGCTTTCTGGAGGTGCCTGACACCCCCAACCAGCCTGATCTTAAAGGAGGCATCCCACCCAGGATGCCTGCTTTAAGATCAGGCTGGCTGGGGATATCAGGCACCCCCAGCCAGCCTGATTTTAAAGCAGGGACCTCAGGCAGGCTGCCTCCTTTAAGATTGGGCTGGCTGGGGGTGCGAGGTACCTCCAGCCAGCCCGGTCTTAAAGGAGGCAGCCTGCCTGTGCTTCCTGCTTTGGGATCAGGCTGGCTGGAGGTGTCAGGCACCTCCAGCCAGCCCGATCTTAAAGGAGGCTACTTCGGCAGGCTAACGCATGCTGCAATTGGTATTTTAATGCATGCGCAACTAACCAGAAGCCATTTTGGGTTGCAGAGTCGGGCAGCCGGTGAGGCAACCAAACCGGTCGCCTCAAAAAAAGGTAACCATCCCTGGTGGTCTCCCGGGAAGGTTACTAAACCCACCCACCCCACCCCACCCTGGGAGACTACCTGGGATTGTTACCACTGGTTCTACAGAACTGGGGCAAACCGGCCCATGCCCACCACTGAATATAACCAGTTCCTTTCACCAAAAAGCTCAGACTCTCTTCTTCTCTGTGTGACTTCCTAAACATTCCTATCAGACTGTTCTCTAACCTTTCTCACTGTCGGCTTTATTTGCCTAACTACTCTTTTATGTGCTAGATCTCATTGTAGGACTTTTAATCCCACCTCTCTTCTATAGAATCAACTTAACTCCAGGGTATGTAGAAAGAAACTCCCTCACATTAGGTCAGGTGAAAGGAACTGCAGAATGACCTCACCAAAAGGTGGCTTTATTTTGGAAGTTTCACATCTGTCCTAGACATGGAAGAAGAAGAACTTAACTCCAGGTCAAGTTGCTTGAGGAACCTCTGCTTGATGAACCATCATTGGAGGCCAGTGGTCATTGTGCCCTCTTTAGAGAAGCATGACTCCTAGTGAGAGAAGATAGTTCTCCAAATCTCCAAGACTAGGACTTCTCTCTATTACATTTGATGCAATGAGAGAGAGAAGACTTTGAGATGTGGTCTGAAAAATATGATTGAAATTAGTGTGCAAGGGAGAAGACGCAGATTTGGAAAAAATGCAAAAGGAGAGTTCCATAAATCCCCCCTCTCAATACCACAAAACCACTTCCTTGTAGGCAACAATCCTGACTTCATTTCCAGAAAGAACTCTATTTTGAATTTTAGTTTGCACAGAATGTTTCAAGACAATGGTAACAGTTCTTTACATTATGAAGACTAATCAAATGTTCTCTTACCTTCTGCTAACTTTATACATGCTTGGGACATCCCCCTTTCAACTAAGCTGATGAATTTTGTTCCAGTGACTCACAATTTCTGTTTAGTAGCAGACAATACTCATAACATTTCTGAGCTCTGTGACTTGACTTCTACAACAGCTGCGACAAAGATGGAGATTTTACTGCACAGTCCAGCCACTGGTACAAGGCTGGAATTGGACACGCTAACATTTAAACCAGAAAGAAATTTCAGTGGCCTTGTAAACCATATTTCTCTCTTTCTGAGGAAGACATTCCACAGTTTTGTACCCCACCCAAAACTCAGTAATATTTTTAATCAGATAGATATTTTGCTTTGCAAGCTTTTTTCCTCTCATGGTATTTTTGGTCATTACTTATACCTCCAGTCCTAACTTGTAAACCTGCTGAATCCTGGATACAGAGGAAACAAGAATACAGTACATTACTCTCAGAAACACCAAGAAGCTGCATTAAAGTTAAACCAGGAAATAATTTGGTCATGTTTAAGCTCTTCCCCAGTTTGGTACTTTTGGAAGAGAATGGGAGTTGTAATCTAGACCATCTGGAGGACAGCAGAAAGGGCTACAAAGGAGGACAAGGTGGGCAAAGTTTAGCCTTCCTTGCGTAATTGGACAGAAAGTCCCAGGGTTCCTCTGTTGCCTAAGTCAGCTGGGGGTTCCATAACCCTGGAGGCCATACTTTCTTTGGTCACCTGCAGTCTCAGTAGAATTTACAGCAGTTAGTCTTCAAAGAAAAGGTAGATGTTCTGGATGCACAGGAGTATTAATTCTAATTTCTGTCTTTACTAATCCTACCTTATCTTCTTTCAATCAAAGTGTCCTTCAGTATATTGTTTACCATTTCTCCATACACTATTCACTTTCTTTTTTTATTTCATTTCCAATCTTCTTATTTCTCCATTCTCTGTTGTCCATCCTTTGTTATTTGTTGTTCTTTATGCGTTGGCCTACATATCTGTAAATATCAGAACAGAGATAAGAAGAGGAAGAAGACTAGTAGAGACACAATAGGTGGCTTCAAATGCTAGGAAGAGGCACCAGTTCTCAGATGAGTTTATAATGACCTAGGTTGCCTCAATGTTTAGAGCAGTGTTTCCAAAATGCTGGTGTTTGGACTTCAATTCCCAGAAGCCTAAGTCATTTCCCCAAAGCACTGATCAGCCAATGTACTGACTTAGGCTTCTGGGAATTGAAGTCCACCTGTGGGCTGTGTACCCCTTGTTGGGAACCACTGGTTTAGAGCAATTACCAAAGTATAGGAAAGTGATCTTGGATGATAGTTCCTCAACTCTCTTAGCTGACATGGCTAGCAAGCATGCTGGCTATGGGTTTCTGAGAGTCTTTAAAGATTAATTAAATAAAACCTTTGCACTTCAGGGTCAAAGCCCGAACTGAAATGCAACATCAGCTAGTTAAATACCGACATCACTGAAGCAAGTCCTTGTGATGTACAGCTATTTTGTGGCTGGCCGAATTACACGGCTGGGAAAAACACACTGAATGGAAGGTTGGTGTGTCTGTTTTCCTGAGCTAGTGAAACTTTTCTTTCACCTCCTTTGGGGCAGTCAAAAGTCAAATAGTCCTTGTTTGACTCTAGGGTTTACTGCTCATCTCTGTTTATAGCCAAAGAGCCAGTGCTGTATACCTCTGCAGCAGTGGCGTCGCGCAGTCTTCAGCCGCCTGGGGCGAAGAACAAACACGCCGCCCCGCCCCCCAGCTCGCCGCTGCCGCCCCCCTCCCCCCGACCCAGGCAGAAGTCAGCCCCCTGCTGACTAGCGGCGCGCGCGCGATCTCGCGCGCGCCACACATCTCCGTCCGCTCGCACCTCGGCAGATCGCTCGCCCGGCTGGCTGTCGGGGGCTCTCCGGGGGCGGCAAACATCCCCCGAGGATTCCCTCCCATCTTACCTCCGAAAGCAAGCCGCCTCTTCGCCTTCCCCTTAAGGGCGCGCAGGCAGGGCCATTACGCGGGGTGCCAAGGCGGGACCTGCCGGCCCAGTCCTTCTTCGCCTCTCCGGCTGCTCAACGCCCAAGCACTGCACAGCCCTCCCAGGAAGCCCGAGGAGGAGGAGGAGGAGGAGGAGGGCCGGGCCGGAGGTTAACGGGAGCCAGAGGAGCCCCACGCCTCCCCAAGGGACGGAGCGCGCCCGGGTGGAGTGGGCGAGGTGGCGGCGGCAGGCCTCCGGGGCGGCCTAGGCGAAGCCCAGAGGGCTAAACCGGGAAGCCCGCTCGGGTCCAAACACCCGAGGGGAGCCCAGCGCCCCACCAGAGGCTTCGCGGCCTGCCAGCCGCCGTACAGCCGCGGCACCAACAGCCTATGGAGAAGGGTCGCCTTGGCTAGCGGGAGGAGGAGGAGGAGCTGGGAGGAAGGCGCTTGGCCGGCTGCCCACAACGGGCCCGGGTTGGGAGCGGGAAACCGGCGGGCGGCTGAATCCCTCCGTGGGGAAGGATCACCCCAGGTTGCCCTCAGCCCGCGAGGGCAGCAACCTGCGTGCGCTTCGCCGCTTGCAGGCGAGGAGGAGAAAAAGGGGTTTTTTTTAGGCAGACAATTCAAAGAGGGGCCCGCCCGCCCGGCTGGCCGTCGGGGGCTCTCCTGGTGGGCGGCCCGCGTGCGCGCGCACGCTGCCCACCTCCTCCTGCCCACCCACCCACCAGGGGCTCCCCGCCACCGCGCCACCCACCCCCAACGAGCGCCCCGTCTCACGGCAAGCTGGGTGGGTGGCTGGGCGGGCGGGCCCCTCCTTGAATTGTCCGCCTAAAAAAACCCTTTTTCTCCTCCTCGCCTGCAAGCGGCGAAGCGCACACGGGGCACTCGCCAGCAAAAGGGTGGGGAGGGAACATTTTGCCGCCCCTGAAAGCCGCTGCCCGGGGCATCCGCCCCCCCGCCCCCCCACGCTACGTCACTGCTCTGCAGACTTTTCCATGTACATGTGGCAGGCATGACTAGACACCAGAGTGCACGGAACGCTGTTACATTCCCACCAAAGTGGTATCTAACATATTTGCTGGTGTAGAAGACCCACTCCCCCCCCTTAAAATACACTGGAAAAATGGAGTGTGTCTTTATATAGTAGCCTATAGGGAGCTATTTTGGTAATAATGTGGTGCGCCTTATACTCTGATGCATCTTATACGCTGGCAAATATGGTATTTATATACTTGCAATTTCTTGCTTTGAACTGCTAGGTTGGCAGGAGCTGGAACAGAGATGGAAGCTCACTCCATCATGCAGTACTCGGGTCTCGAACTGCTGACCTTCCAGTCATCAACTTCAGCGTCTTAACCACTAAGCCACTGGAGTCTATACAGCAGGTTTTTCATGTACTTTAATCTCTGTTCAGTTTGTAAAGCTTGATAGAGCAACCAATCTCATTTACTGCTTATTTACTTTTGTAATTTCTCTGTTATGAAAACGTGTAGATCTTGTGTTTTTCCCACTTCTGGGTAGTGGTAGGTTATACCCCTGAGACAAGTTGCACATCCCTGAGAAGTACCATTTCAAACTGTACATAGAGATCTGAAGATTGAATGATTTTTTTTATCCCCTGGCCAAAAAACCCCCTCCGTACATGTGATGTCACCTCCAGGCTGAAGTGTTTTAACCTAACCTTTTCTTGACATACCTCCTGTGACAGACTGTTCCACAGGGAAGATTCTAATGCAGAAAAGACCTGATATCTAGTTAAAGAAATATTTACTGGTGAAGGGAGTTTTTGCTAGGAAAACAAGAACAGCAAGAACAGGAGGGATTGAAAGAATATTCCAGCCAAGTAGTTGGCTTACCTCAAAATAAAAATATCTTAAAAGCATGATTGCTTGAATATGTGTTGTCTGGTTGTCCCAACAGAGTCATTCTGCCAGACAAATCTATCTCACAGAGTTGCTATGAGGATAAAAGAGGAGGAAGAGTTACAAAAAAGCAAACTGCCAGTTTGAGCTGTTTTCAGGAAGATCAAGATATTGATGAGATTTAGGCTGTAACTACATGGTTAAGAACTATGGCATTTGCTGTGGATATAAAATGGTTGAAATTGATTTTTTTTACTCGTCACATGAAGCAAATGCCAATTAAAATCAATCTGACTGTTTTTAGCTCCTAATGTGGAGTTTTATCTCTCTGCTGCTGTGGACTTCTGCTTTTTTCATGCCAGAACTATTTGAAAGGACTTTTGTTTGTGTGATCAGTGCCTGTAGGTGATGTTATAATGACATAAGCAGTTGGGATGTGATATTTAGGGACTCCAAGAATATTTGCCCCTATGGTCTTTCCCCTGAATGTCTTAGTTTCTTAAATTATTTTTTTTAATTAAATCAGTTTAGCACTGAGTCATTGCATTAATATAATTAGTTTAGTGCTAAACCACTTTGACACACACACACAAATCAGCCTGGAATTCCATACACACAAGCTGTAGTTTTTCCTCACACCAGAAACCCTTCTACTTTATAGAAGTTAAATTCATTCACTTTCATCAATGCAGAAAGTAAAGACTATACACAAAGTGGTGCTTTGGCAAAAGGATTTTCTCTCCTGTCTCAAAAGTGGGGATGAGGAGAGAATGCACGCACACACTAGTACTCTTCTCTCTGCAAAGCCTCTCTCTAAAGTCAGATATTTTTAAAAAAGCTTTCCTGGGAAAACAACAACTACTACTACTACTACTACTACTACTACTACTACTACTACTACTACTACTACTACTACTACTACTACTACTACTACTACTACTACTTCTTCTTCTTCTTCTTCTTCTTCTTCTTCTTCTTCTTCTTCTTCTTCTTCTTCTTCTTCTTCTTCTTCTTCTTCTTCTTCTTCTTCTTCTTCTTCTTCTTCTTCTTCTTCTTCTTCTTCTTCTTCTTCTTCTTCTTCTTCTTCTTCTTCTTCACAACTTAATGAGTTGTCCAGTTTTCCAGTGAGAAAATATACAGGGTGACCTGTAAGTCCCTACCCATCCTCACCCAGCAGCCCAATGCGAGCGCTTCCTCCCTCTTCACAGCACAGAGGTCTCTGTCCAGAAGCCAAATGGGAGCACTTCCTGTCTCCCCCAGCAGAGCCCTAATCTCTTTGTGGCCAGGTAGGGACTTATGGACCACCCTGTAGTTGTTGAAGGTTGAATGCCTTCTTAAAACAGTTCTTTAGAACTATTAGAAGGCTGTAATTAGAAGGCTTTTCCCTTCCTGTGCATGTGTGATCAGTTAGTTTTTAAAGTGCTGCAGTGTTATTTTTTTGTATTTGTTTTTTCCTGATATGCCTGAAACACAGACTAACACGGCTATTATTCAAAAAAAAAAAAGCCACTCTTTTAAAGAGAACCAATTGGCCAGGTGTAACTTCAGTTCACATTTCTTTTGCTGTGTAGTCTTACTGTTGAGTGAATGCAAACTGTGGAGAGGGGGGAGAGACATTCCATGAAAATATTAAAGCACATCAAGATACTGTATATAACTACTGTATTTCCAAATGGCTAAATGTAAGCAAATTTAGCATTTCCACAAGTTACTGAACTGTACAATTTGTGCTAGTTCAGGCCTTCTACAGATGTAAGCATTTCAAAGTAGATTTGGTGGCAAATATTACAATGGGAAGGGTAACTAATCATGGGGGCAAATGTCTGGCTCAGAACCAGAGGTAGATAAAAACAACAGCTTTCATAGACTGCTTTATTGCACAGGTATCAAAAATCATCAGGCCCTCAATATAAATCTTTATTTCCTAGACATGGTCCAGGGACTTATGCCCAGATTTAAAGAAAACTGGGCAAGAAATTTTAGATTTGTTTTATTGGCTGGAACTAAAGTCAATAGGGTTGGAGTCAATGTTAGCTAAGACAGAAGATCTGTATCAGATCTGTAGAACAAGATTGGGTACACGTGGCAGCATGTTTAAGTCTGCACTCTTTTCCGACCTTATTTTGAAGGTGATTTAAAATATTTTAAAGGTTTTGCAAGATGTGTCATTAGTTACTTCCCCACATTTGGTTATACCCTTGTTATTCCACCTATTGTATCTCATCTGGATAATATCTGACAAGCCAGATGATGAAACAGATTTTCCCTGCAGCTGGGGGAAATGTGTCAAAGTCAGCTTTGAATCAATATCCACTTAGTAAATGTTCTCCATCCATAATTAGAAAAAAAAATTCCCAGGATAGTCCAAAGGCATGAAAACATTCATGTACTTTAAGCTGTAGTATGTGAGAGGATAGCTAACAATATAACCTAGAAAAGATTTCAGAGGTAATGTGTACATACCTTCTTTTTACAATATAGAGCTGTGGCTTATCACTGAAAAGTGAACCTTCATGTTATGTTATGTTATGTTATGTTATGTTATGTTATGTTATGTTATGTTATGTTATGTTATGTTATGTTATGTTATGTTATGTGTGGTGGCTGCAGCTGCGATTCATATCCAAGAATACTTTTTTTTTCTTGAAGCAGGAAAAATGCAATTGGCGTGAATTTGTTTTAGGTGGATCCCAGGCTGCCATGAAGTGACCCACACACTATGATAATGGAGCCATCTCCTGTGGCACATATGAAATGAAACATGCAGGATTTAATACCAGGATTGCAATGGTCTGCTGCAGCCTTGAGGATGTGGACAAGGTACACCTTCACAGCCAGTCCATCTGGCATGGCCTCTTCTGTCTCCATGACAGCTGGGAATCAGACATCTTCCTCCACTCATTTTGCCATTTGGCCTAATATGATGATTTCCAGCGGCATTTCCTCCACTGAGAGGACCATCACCCCACCTAAAGGGGCTCATCCACCTGTAGCCATTGGCCCCTTTACGATGTCTGGTTATTTACCACCACCGCCCAACACTCATCATTGAGTCGCTGGTTGTACAGTCTACTCCATTACTGTATTGGGATGTCTGGCCAGATATTATATTATATTATATTATATTATATTATATTATATTATATTATATTATATTATATTATATTATATTATATTATATTATATTATATTATATTATATTATATTATATTATATTATAACGGTACCCCGGTTAACCAATGCACTGGTTAACATTAAAATTGGATAACGTCAGGGAATTTGAGGAATACTTTTGCACCGCACAACGTTAAGTTAACGTTGTGCGATGCAAAAGTGTTCCTCAAATTTCCCAATGTTGATCTGCTTTGGAGCAGAGATCTCCAGAGGCCCCCTTGCGGGGGGGCAAGGGGGTCTCTGTAGACCCAAGCATCTGATCCCTGGTTAAGGGAACTGGGCATCGGACACTCGCCTCCCTTCCCTGAAAAGAAGCCGGTGTTCGGATTCTCTGATCACCGGCTTCCTTTGGGGAAAGAGAGTCCACCTTCCCCCAAAGGAAGCTGGTATTCGGACGCTCTGATTGCCCATTTTGTTTGGGGGAAAGTGGATGAGCGCGAGCATGCACTTTCCTCCAAATGAAATCAGGTATCAGAGTGGCCAAACGCCAGTTTCCTTTGGGGGAGAGCGGGGGTGTATTCCTCCAAAGGAAACCAGCGATCCAACACTCCAATCACCGGTTTTCTTTGGGGAATGTGTGAGCTTCCGCCCTCCCCCAAAGGAAACTGGTGTTTGGAGCGTCGGAGCATCAGTTTCCTTTGGGAAATATGTGCTTGTCTACTCTACCCCAAAGGAAACCAGTGGGTCAGAGCGTCAGAGCACCAGTTTTCTTTGGGTGAATGTGCGCACGTCCACTCCCCCCCAAAAGAAACCAGCAGTCGGAGTGCCGGTTTCCTTTGGGGGAATGCGTGTGCGTCCAGACTCCCTCAAAGGAAACTGGCAATCTGATGCTGTGATCACCCATTTCCTTTGGGGGAGAGCAGACACATGTGCATTCCCCCAAAGGAAACTGGCAATCTGATGCTCCAATTGCCAAGTTTCCTTTGGGCGAAGGTGGACTCCTTTCCCTGAAAGGAAGCTGGCATTTGGAGCATCCCAACACTGGCTTCCTTTTGGAGAAGGCAACATTCGCTGGAGAGCCAAGCCCCAAAGTCGGCAGGGCTGGTCTCTGTCTGGGAAGGCACTTCTCAGGCAGAGACCAGTCCTGCTGATTTTGTGGCTTGCTTCGATCCTCCTGCCTCTTTGGAAAGGGTAGCAGGGATTCCATGCATCAAATCCCTGGTTCCCTTTCCTCTTCATAAAGGGAACCAGGCTTTTTTTTTTTTACATTTTGCGATAAATGTATCACATAACGTTGAAAGTTGGATGACGCTAAGACTCATGGAACCAATTTTAGCGTTTTCTGGGGTATTATATTATATTATATTATATTATATTATATTATATTATATTATATTATATTATATTATATTAAAACCTAGCCACAGCTAGCCACAGAGGCCTGCAGTCAAGATCAAAGAATGCTGGGTGGAAGAAAATGGTATTTAACTGTTTCCCTGCAGATGATTTGTTAAGCTCAGTCTTCTTTTGCCAAACCAGCTTTCTAGCCCCTTGGTGATAGAAAATATGTAGCTTGTCAAAGCTTTCCCTCTGTTCAGACTAAAATAGCTTGGGGAAGTTAATTCCGAGCAACAGCAGCAACAGCGAAATGACTCAGTCATTTTGTTCTAGCTTAAAACATCCCACAGCTCCTCTTCATTGGAAAAAAAAATGTTATGTGCCTTAGCCTATAATGTGTAGTTTTTGCCCAGAGGAGTACTACATATTCAGGCAGGTATAAATAAGCTGAGATATTGTATTCCATGTATATTGCCATATGTGTTTAAAGGTGTACTTGGTGTGTGGGTTTTAACATCTGTATTTTTGGAAGCTGAAGCAATATTTTTTTAGGTTTTACAACAGAGCTGGGCCCAAGGTTGTGTGTGTGTTTTCATTTTCTGCACACAAAATTTTCTCTGACTTTGCTAGATTTGGCATAGCCCTGCTTTAGAAGTTACCCATGATCACGACCTCTTGAGTTTTTAGAGTTGATTTCACAAAGTTAGGCCAGTCCAACTCTGATTTGTAAAGAATTAGAGTAGTGAATTGCTTCAAACCTGCTCAACAAGCAAATGAAAGGTTCTTTGTAAAATGCCAAATAAAGAATAGGAATGTCATCTGGTGATGTTTAGAATGAGAGATAATGTTGAGAAGAGATATATGGAATGTATGCATTAATCTATTTTACAGCTCCACTGTTCAGTAACACATTATTAGTAAAAAAAATACTTTCCAATACGATTTTACAATGCCGTCCCTCAATTACTTCTTAAAATCGTAGAAATTTTTGAAGTGATAGCTGTGTTGCCATGTTAGTCTGTGCAAGCATATCAGAGAGTAAAAAAAAAAAAGACCAAAAAAACCTGCTGTGGCACCTTGAAGACTAACTCCTGTATTTTAATGTTAGCTTTCGTAGGTCTGATGAAGTTGACTTGATCCACAAAAGCTAACATTAAAATACAGGAGTTAGTCTTTAAAGTGCCAGAGCGTTTTTTGTCTTTTTAAATTTTGTTGTTTACTCTCTGATATCCTTAAAATTGTTGTCTGTTGGTACAGAAAGTGCTACTTTGTCCAGGTTTCTTCAAATGTTAATATTTCTGTCAAGTCTGGCGCTTCCTCATAGCCATAGATCTCTTCATTTCTTATGGGAAGTTAACCCACTGAATGAGACTGGTTCTGTATGGCACAGAACAGAATATGTCAGTATACCTGCTGATGGAGGCGTCTGGTAATTGAAATCCAAGAACATCTGGGGTTGAGGAAACCTGAACTATGGATTACCAAGTCTGGAACTGAGTGTCAACCACCACAATCCTCTAGTCATTTGAAAGTTTTCATTGGAGACTTAAATACCTAAATGTAACTATCCAACTATCTTGAACATTCTCATTCCAGTGGATCAGGCAGTTAGAGCAGGGGTTCCCAACCTATGGTCTGTGGTCCGGACCCAGCCCTTGAAACCATTCCATGTGGCCTGCCACCGCTGCTGCCACACCCAGAACTGGAAACAGGCATGTTTACAACAGCTGTAAAACACACATGCGCATGCGTAAATGTGGTTACGTCAGCTGTAAATGTGCCCGTGTCTGTTGTAAATGCGGAAGCAGGTGCATTTACTTTCACTTCCGGGGTGTGGTCTGGCCTGCTCAGCTGTCCAGGTGTGGTCAGGCCCGCAGCATACAAAAGTTGGAAACCCCTGAGTTAGAGGCTACTGGTGAATTGGGCAACTTTGATCTGCCATATGTTTGGGATTAGAATTTCCATAATTCTTTGTCATTGGCAATTGTGGTGGAGACTGCTCAGTGGTGAAGTATGAAACATCTGAGGACACAAGGTTCTGCACTTCATGCAGTAGATATTTGTACCATTCCCTCAACCTTGGCATAGCTCCTGTGCTGCTGCTACTGGGGGCAGGGAAGGGAGAATCTTTGTTCTTCAGATGTTGGATACCAAGCTCCATCCAGCATAACCATCAAGGATTATGGGCTTTTAAAAAAAATATATCTGGAGGCTCACAGATTTCATCCTGTTTTCTCCTGGCTATTTCTGATAGTGAATGGTAGAATGTGAAGCAGTAATTGAAACAATGCTGAGAAAGTGGTTGGTAGATGGACATAATTTTTTAGGAGAGAATGAAGCAGAAAACCTTAACAAGCAAAATAGAAAGTGAGGAGACTGATTATGGTACTGCTGATGTTTGGGAAGGCTGTTAGAAAAATAGATCTCTCCTCTTGCCATCAATCACTACCCTACTTTCTTCCCATCTAATTGCTTCTATCATGGTTTTACATAAAATGAACTACTTTAGTATTATGGTATGGTGCTATGATTATTATTTTAAGTATCCCAAACATGATTGGGGGGTTCTTTTCTCTCTAATCTCATTATATTTCACTCTGCATTTGGGTTTAGTTTGCTTTGCAGCACGTTGTGCCCACAGCATGGATTGCAATTCCATCATGTGTGTTACTAATCACCATGACTAAAGCTGCAAACAAGACTATAGGGAAGGCAGGCACTTAATTGCCTTCCAGAAGCCTCTCAGTGTAGGGAATTGATCCAAAGATGGCTGAATGAAGTCCTTGAATAGAATAAGTCATTAAACTATATTTACAAATCTGTTTGAAGACTTTAATGCGAAATTCATTGGGGAATATAAATCTTTTGTTGTTGTTGTTTATTTAACAAGCATTTGGAACTGTACTGTTAAAACTCCTTCAAATCAGGGTCTTTGATACCTTAACATTGACAGGATTGGACACAAGGGTTGGCACAGATAAATTTTCTCAAAAGCTAAGTTGAGGTTTTTGTATGTTTGTGAGTGCCAGTTTTATAGTGCTAAAACTTCCTAACAATTCTTGTTTGGCATGTACAAGGAGAGAGAAGAAAACAGTAACAGTCCTGCCAGTGCCTTCTTTTGTGTTTTTCTTGAAACAAGCTCAATGTTGAAAATGTTTCACCCTCCTTAATTAGACCCTTCAAAAAGCTGATTGTGATCAAGAGCACATCTCCACTTTTAATCCATTTCAGGAAGAAACCAAGCAGTGAAGCAGAGAACCAAAGGCTTAGCAGCACCCTGATGATCTACAGTCTCTGTTCAGCTGTGTAGAAGTTAGCCACAGCTGAGAGAATCTGTCCCACTCTGTTAACTACTTGAGTTCTTTAGTTGCAAGCACAAAGTATTATCACCCTAGGAACAGAGCTAGCATCTTCAGTTTTTTAAACAGAAAGTGATAAATGGACATAGCAAGTAATTCTTCTTCTTCTATGTCTAGGCCAGATGTAAACTGCCAAAATAAAGGCACCTTTTGGTGAGTTTATTCTGCAGTTCCTTTTGCCCAATCTAGTGTGAGAAAGATTAGCTGGCACAAAGTAGGCATTGCCCAGTGGTTCAGAATTACCACAATCTTTGAGGAGGCTCTTTCTATGTATAGCAGGCAGTAAGAAAGCAAATTTAAAATCTGACAGGTTTTATGTATGTTGAGGGAAAATGGCATTCTAAATTTATCAGCTTAAACCAGTAATAACAAAAGCCTAAGTCTAACTGCTAGTTTCAAATGGAGTAGAAATTTACTGAATCTATCGAACATAACTAAGTACTGTACGGTATTGACTTTCCAAATTCTCATTGATTTTGTGAATCTGCTCTGGTTAAGGTTCATGATTAGATTAGAACATTATTTATTAATTTAAGAATATCTCTATGTTGTGTTTAGGAAAATTTTGCAGGGTAGCCAGCAGTAATATTATTTTTAAAATAAATATCCAAAAGAAAATAAAACAGCTGGAATCCAGAAAAATGGATAAACAAGCACAACATTTAGATTAAACTAGGTGGTTATAAGTTTAAGCAAATAAAAAGGTTTCTTTTGGAGTGAAACAGTATCAAGGGCTGTTGAACAGATAAGGATCAGATTTGAAATCAAAGCAGGAACTGTGCCAGATGAAATCACAACAGGGCTGGGGACTGCAAAAATAGCAATTCTGGCTGCCTCATTTGGGCCACCTGTAGTTTCCTAGCACTTTGGAAAAGCAGCATTATGTAGAGTGCATGCTAATAATCTAACCTGATTGTGCTTGAGACATCATTGTCAGTTTCTCCTTTGGTAGGGATCAGTTCATCCGGCACCCTATGGAATCTATGTGAGTTGGTCAAAAGCACTTTGTTTCCACAGGATAGACGTGATCATTCAAAAAGAATGCTTCACAATCCTAGAACAACTGAATGAATGTGAATTGTCTTGCTTATAGATCAGGAAATCTGCCTTTTTTTTTTACTACAGTACCCAGAACAGAACCCTCCACCGAGTTGCAGTCCCAAAAAGTAAAATTTCCAAATTCAGGTTTCACCAATTATAAATTCTGAATCAGTGTAGGCAAACCTATGGCATGCATGCCAAAAGTGGCACGCAGAGGAAGGTCATCATAGCTCACAATCAGCTCAATAGCAGGTATTTATTTATAGATATTGAACATAGTTTTAAATTAAGCCTCTTGGGCAAAAAAGTATGTGACGACAAAGTTTGCTGTTGGAGTGAATCTATCTCAGCAGAAGTTTAATAATTTGGAGGGCAATCTGTATTTCCCCCTGTTAGCTTAATTATTTCACCTGGATAGAGCAGATAAACCATGTGCCATAGAATTCGAAGTGTTCTAAGCCTTACAATGGAGATTTAGAGTGACACTTAGTTCCATTAATTAAATGGGCAGCTGGGTACCTCAAACAGTCTTGTGTGCCTTTGGTTCCCCTCCTCCCTTTTGACCTTATTTTGTAAGAGCTACTTTCCTGTCTAGTGGGCAATGACATCATATTTCTTCCTCCTCATCAGCATTGAACCTTAATCAGTGGTGAAATTTTACTGCAGCTATGGGAGTGTGCAAAACTAAGTGTCTTGAAGCAAATAGTCTGGTTTGGGCATGCCAGGATTTATCTCTGCAATTAAGCAAGACAAGAAGGAGAGGTCACACAGAGAATCTGCAGAAAGCTTGTGAGAGAGATAGCAGAAGTTGGGAAGGCAGGAGATTTCACAGACTTATCATTTCTGACCATTAACAAGTAAAGGTTTCTGTGCTTATATGGCTGTGTGATTAGCTTACCAGAGTTGAGTAATCTTCCAGCCACAAGAAGAGATTCATCTCTCATTTTTACATCTTACATCAGGAGTTCTCAACTGTTTAAAGCCAGGGGCCAGGTCACACTTCCTCAGACAGCTTCAGGAGCTGGATGGCTATTTTGCCCTTCCTCCACCACATGGCACTTCCTGGTGTGGTGGAGCCCCCACATAAAATGGTGCCTTGGGCCGCATCTGGCTCACAGGCTGCAGGTTGAGAATCCCTGTCTTACATATTTAACCTCTCATTTCTGAAAAGTTGTTAAAATATTGAATAATGAAGCAGAGTCCCCAGTCATTTTATTTTAGTGGAGAACTATGTGACAATTTCACCCTGCACATAGAGTGACAAAAGCATACTGTATAAATTGTCCTGTTTGCATCATTGCAGGAATGCATATGTATCCTGAGAGCAGGTGGAATATGTATGTGTCCTTACTCCTAACTCATTTCCAAATTACTCTATTTGGTACAGTATTAGGTGCTGTGTTTTATATTCTGGATCAGAGGTGCCAAACTATGACCTGCAGGTTATGACCATACGGGCGTGTTTTACTTCTGCTTCCAGGAGCAACGTGGGCTTTGTGGGCCAGATGAATTGGCATAGGTGGCCGCACCCGGCCCCCAGCCCTTAGTTTGGGCACCACTGTTCTAGATGGTATGGTACAGTCGGAGCATATTGTTACTGTATTGAGACTAAGATATTTCTGTAAATTCCAGAAGTGTTAAGACTGAGTTAACATAAAATTAAAAGCTGGCCATCAGCATCAGCTTGAGGTAGGTTGGGCAGCATGTGGCCTTCTGGGCTGTGACTCTTACCATTCAATGGTGAGGAATTCTGACTGTCATAGTTGAACAATATTTAATGTGTACCTCTTTGCCAATCATTGCATCAATGGGATTTAGGGATAAATCTAACCTTCATTCTAAACAGAGGAGACCCACTGTTAGTTGTGACTAGTACATCTCATTCACTTCAGTGGGTCTGTTATTATGCAGGGCTATTGCTAAATTTAGTTCTAAGGCTGAAATATAATACAGATTTATCTGGGAGGGAGCTCTGTTCAAGTAGTGAAATTTCCTGCCGAATAAACATGTGTATAATTGCACTGCTGAAAAATAAGAGTTCTCTTCCATGTCTGAAGAAATCAAAGAGAACTTAAGTGCCAAAATTCACATTCAGGAATGATAGAAAGATTAACAAATAAATATATTATCTGATCAGGATACAGTAAAGAGATGGGGGAAACAATTCATGTGAAAGGAATTGGAGGATCCATGGGCCAAGAAAAAGACAGATAGGTTCTGGGTCAAATCAAGCCTGAATTCACACCATAAAATAACTAAAGTGAAGTTGTCATACTTTAGGAACTTTATGAGAAGAAACATTGACTGGAAAATACCTTTATGCTAGGAAAAGTTGAAAGCAGCAGGAAAAGAGGAAAATTAAATATGAGATGGATAGACTCAGTGAGGGTTGAATCTACAAGAAATGAGCAGCACTATTGATGGCAAGATCTTTTAATTCATAGGGTTTCCAAGGACTTAATAGTAAAACAAATGGCCACTGCTTGGACAGAGGGTGAAAGTGGTGCCCAGTTAGCTTTCAGGTGCTGGAAACAGAGAGAGTTCAGGCTGCTGCTGGATCGTCTTTTGTCACCTGAAAGCCTGTGCAATCCAAGCATCAGATTGGCGTCCCATGAGCAACACAGCAGTCATTTGAGGTTGGATGCAGGGACCAAGCTGACATGCATTATAGAGACATCACTGGCCGGAAGACTCAAGTGTTTCTGACTGTGATGGAGATAAGTGTTTCTCCGTAACTCTACCCTCTGCTCACCAGGTTTAAGGACCAATACTGGTATTTATGTAGCTCAGTGAAGCGCAATGACTGAAAATAAGTTTTTCTTTAAAAGAACATTTCTCTGGCAGCTCAAAAATTGTTCCGTCTCGCAGTATGTAGAGGCAGGTGGTGTTGAATCAGCTTCACAGAAGGAATCACACGGTCACTTTACACAGTGCTATTTTCAGAGCAATGGATGAGCAGCCTGGAATTGCTCTTGAGGAGGACTGAACAGAGTTTGGAAAGTTACTTTTTTAGTCTATGATCTCTCACATTGGGTGGGCTATTTTTGGATGCTCTTGTTGGGAGGGACAAAGTAACTTCTCCAAATACTGGGGTTAAGTGCTGAGCTTTCCTACAATAAGGCCGTGGCTTGTGTCATATGTATTCTCCACACTGAAACTGTCAGCATTACCTTCCTATTCTGTCCCTCCTCTCTCACATTAGTATATGTAATATGTATACTAAGCTACCCATAGGGGTTGAAATCCAAAGTATGAACTTAAGATCTCAGGTAGCTTGGGAAAGGCCTAAAAGTTAACCTTTTCTAATTTGGTGAGTTAATAATTACAGCATTCTGTTACCTGTTAGTTCTGTAAGTGTACTTAAGGTAGATACTTGGGTGCAGAGCTTGGAACTTTTATGTACATGTATTCCTTTTTGGAGTTCTTCAGTTGTCTCTAATTATGCTGGAGACAGAACCCCCAGCTTAGTTTGCAAGTAATAAAACTAAGCGAACAGATGGATATTAACCTTGGAGTTTAACAACTCGGCAGTAATCTCTATCCCTGAATTTCTCAGTAAACTGGCAAAGGGGGAGCACATATGAACATTTGCTGTTTTGGAGGGGAAAGGAGATGTCATTTTATTGAAAACAGCTGTGCTGCTCTCACTGTGAACAGCCATACTCTGTGCCTCCATTGAAGACATGGGAGTGCTCTGGTTACAGTCATTCAGACCAACTCAGCATGGATGGGAACTCTTTTATTTCTACCATCCACTATAAATTCACACCCTAGGTCAGAGGTTCTCAACCTTTTCAAGCCGACGGCTGGGTCATGTTCCCTCAGACAGCTTCAGGGGTCAGACATCCCTTTTGCCCTGCCTGCCACACATAGCACTTCTGGGTGTTGCAGAGGCAGTGGGGGGGGGGGACATAAAATGGTGTCACAGGCTGTATCCAGTCCCTGGGCCGTAGTTTGAGAATCCCTGCCCTAAAGCCATAGTCTCATTGAGTATTTTAAGATCAGAATTTATATAGTTATCCTTTATTTCCAACACTTGTGTGTATGTTTCAGATTCAAAATGGATTAATAAAATGGAATTGTTTTTTTAAAAACCAAGGTCAGTCACCAAAGAAAAAGTATTGGGGGGGGGGGAGTAAAGACATTTGTAAAAATTTATTCATAAATGTCTGGCACTTGCTTCAGAAAATATCCAAAAGGTTGGTCAAGACTTACTTGATGGTATTGTTTTGCTTTCATAATTACTCTGACTAGAATTTGGAAATAGTGGATTACAGTAACACCCCGGATAACATTATGACTTGGTTCCATAAGTCATGACGTTATCCAATTTTTAGCGTTGTCCGATGCATGCATCAAACAACGCTAAAAAAAAGCCCTGACTTCAGGGACAAACCGCTTTAAAGGCAGGCAGGGAAAGAGACCTCCCTGCCTTTGAAGCCACCCCCCCACGCCTCTGCGACTGCAATAGGGTCGGGGAAAAGCACCCGCCTTTCCCCTGACCCTACTACAGTCGCAGAGACTCTCTAGAGAACCAATCACGTCTCTCTCTTTCCCCCTTCCCTATAGTTTAAATACAGGGAGGGAAAGAGACAAGGAGCCTCTGCGACTGCAATAGGGTCGGGGGAAAGGCGGGTGCTTTTCCCCGACCCTACTGCAGTTGCAGAGACCGCTGCGCATGGGGGGTGGATTGGGTAGTTCTACCCAAACCACCCCACACCCGCAGACCATTGCATCGGATAACACTAAGAATCATTATCCAGAATCGTTATCTGATGCAAGTTTTTTCCAAAAAACTTGCATCGTTATCCGATTCTAGTGTTATCCGATGCAATTGTTATCCAGGGTATTACTGTATATAGTAAAAGTCTCCCGTGCTTGAAAGCCAGTCATATCCAACTCTAGGGTGCAGTAGTCATCTCCATTTACAGCCAGAGAGCCAGTGCTGTCTGTGTCTGCAGACATTTCCATGGGCATTTGGTAGGCATAACGTTGGTACCGGTGCATGAAACACTGTTACCTTTCCCACTGAAGTAGTACCTATTTATCTACTTGCATTTTCTTGCTTTTGAACTGCTATGTTGGCAGAAGCTGGGACATAGATGGGAGCTTGAACTGATGACCTCATGAATTTCTAGTTGTCAAGTTCAGCATCTTAACCACTAAACCTCAGTCCCTAGTGGATTATATAGTGACATCTAGTTGCTTTTTAAATGTAACAAAGAACCATTTCATTTAAAGTACTTTCAGATTTTAATTTTCAGGGTATATTTGAGACATTTGATAGGAATTTTTCAAATATACAATTCTGTGATCAAGCCTAAATGGCAGGGAAATGGTTCCTGGATTTTCTTATCTATGGTGGCTGGATAGTTCCCTGGTTTAAGTATTTGGCTGTAGAGCTAGAACAGTGATGGCGAACCTTGCCACTCCAGGTGTTCTGGAATTTCAATCCCCATAAACCCTGATCAGCAAGAGTGCTGACTTGGGCTTCTGGTAATTGAAATCCAAGAACACCTGGAGTGCCAAAGTCCACCATCATGGAGCTAGAGGTTGGGAGTTTGAATGTCCCCTGTGTCTTCCAGAAGAAGAGCCACCCTGTGTGGTAAGCTGTGTGGTAAGTTCCAGGGAACCTCCGAAGGAGGGAATTGCAAACCACTTTTGTGTATTCTCTATCTAGAAAACCTTGCAAAGTTCATGATAGGTTAGAATTTACTTGACATCACACTATTACTATTATTTGTCCAGGGTGAGGGGAGACAGGCAACTCCCAGAAGCCACTAATATTCCAGGTGGAATGTCAGAACCAGCCACTAGCAGAAACTAGAGAACATTTTCTGCCTTGCTGGTGACACCACTACCTGTGTTAACACAATGAGTTGTTTGTACTGTTGAAGCAACAATGTTAACAACAGTCTATCCACAAAACTAGTAACAAAACTAATTGATTTTTAAACAATCTTCCATGTTCTGAGTCTGGCATGCATTCTGATATTTTTATCCATACTATACATTCAGAACATGGCTTAGTGGTTAAGATGCTGAATTTGATGACTGGAAGATCAGCATGTCAGAGGTCAAGACCTGAGTGCTGCATGAGAGTGAGCTCTCGTCTCTTTCCCAACTCCTGCCAACCTAGCGGTTTGAAAGCAAGATATTGCAAATAGATGAAAAGGTACCACTTTGATTGGAAAGTACATGAAATGGTAAAATATAGCAGAGTACAGGAAGGTGGCTGGCTTTTGCCACACCCTGAGGTTTGAGAGTGTTTGTTGAGATACAGGAGACAAAAACAAACTCTGGCTTGGGTTGCAGGAAATATGTATTTACACTATTTACAAAGGTTGTGCACAAAGTGCAAGTTAACACTTGTCTTCAAGTCAGACCAAGTGGTGCAGCAAGTCCTTATAGTCTATGTGAGCTAATTAAGCTCTTATCTTCGATAAAGCAATGCAAGCAGTCCAAACCTTTATCTGTTGCTTCAAGGTCGGCTTCGAAGATATTCACCAGTTCATTCTAGCTACGGAGTAGCTCGGTTCCAAAACAGTCCTTGGTTAGGTCACCACAATGTGGCTGAGGTATGTGTTCCAATATCTTGCAATAAACGGCAAGTAGACATACCAGACAATCCTCAAGAACGACGAAGGTCCGATGGACGTGAGCACAGCAACAAAGCAGTCAGAGAACAACAGGCTGGCTGGCTGGCAAAGACTGTTGCCTCAATTTATGCTAGACACAAACACTCAATGCTTGCACCTGGCTGTGGTAGTTGCACAGTCTTAAAGATACAGTTATTGGTTTGCTCTCGTTGCAAACCTACTCATATATCCTAACAGTACAAGTGTTCCATGAGCTCTGGTGTTTAGTCATGTCTGCTACATGACCATGGTGATGTCTGCAGATACAGACCGTGCTGGCTTTTTGGTTGTAAATGGAGATGAGCACTGCACCGTAGAGTCAGATATGACTGACTTTCAAGCAAGGACAACCTTTACCTTCACTATTTACAGGAGGTAGAGGTTAGGGACTTCTGTACTGGTGATAAAACTTGGTAAAAGCCAGCTGATAGTAGTAACTTAGTTCATATAGTTTGAGGGCCATGAACATTAAGATATATTGTTATCCATATGACATTTTCCCATGGCAAATCCCACCTCGTGCCTCAACATGGCACAGTGGTGAGCCTGGCCATCCAACAGCTATGGTGGGTGTGTCAGCGATCTCTTCTGATGCATTACAGTGGCTCAGAGGGAGATACGCCACCAGTCAGGACCCTCCGCCCAGGCTTTCTTGCACTCACTACTGTGTTAGCCTTGGGTATCCCCAGGCCCAGGCTATGAACTCCCAGACTTGGGAAATCTGCACTGGCTTTGTGCTGGGTTGGAGCAAACAAACCCCCTGAGGATTGTTCTGGCTTCAAGCCTCCTCAACCAAGAGAGTTTTATACCAAAGGTTTTTTAAAGCCTGGCAACACTCACCCAATAACCACTACTTGTTTATACAAAAACAGAGTTTCATTTATTGACATTAAAAAAATACCTCAGAGACAAACATTGCCCTTTTCCCAAACAGAAACAAAATCATCTAACATACCCTGCTTCCTGCTCCATCCAAAGACTGGGGTAAACTTCTTCCCACCCATTCAGGCCTTTCCCTTCACTACTTTAATAGGGAAAACCAGACCATGACTCAGCTTCTCAGTGGCGTCGCGCAGAGTTCAGCCGCCGGGGGCGAAGAACAAACTCGCTCCCCCCCCAGCTCGCCGCTGCCGCCGCCCCCCCAGGACCCAGGCAGAAGGTGGCCCCCCTGCTGACGAGCGGCGCGCGCGCGTGCCGCACACCTCCGCCCGCCAGCCCACCCAGCTAGCCGCCAGGGGCGCACCCACTCCCGACGAGCACCCCGCGCGCGTGCGCGCGCACACACACACACACCAACCCTATGGACTTTCCAGCCTTCTTGCACTGCAGCCAAAACGTTGCGAGTTCGATCCTGGCGGGATACCAGATTGCCTAAGCCAGGGGTTTGCAAACTTGGCTCTCCAGGTGTTCTTGGACTTCAATTCCCAGAAGCCCAAGTCAGCACTCCTGCTGATCAAGGCTTCTGGGAACTGAAGTTCAAGAACAGCTGGAGAGCCAAGTTTGCTGACCACTGGGCCATTCATCCTTCCGAGGCCGGTTAAATGAGTACCCAATGGGACGGAGGCGAGCAGGGCTCACCAGCAAAAGGGCCGCCCTCCGCCTGGGAAGTCCTGCACGCGCGCGCGCCCGCTGCCCACCTCCTCCCGCCCAGCCAGCCGCCAGGGGCTCCGCACCACGGCGCCACCCACCCCCGACGAGCGCCCCCTCTGACGGCAAGCTGGGTGGATGGCTGGGCGGGCAGAGGTGGGCAGCGTGCGCGCGTGCGTGCAGGACTTCCCAGGCGGAGGGCGGCCCTTTTGCTGGCGAGCGTTGCTCGCCTCCGTCCCATTGGGTACTCATTTAACCAGCCTCGGAAGGATGAATGGCTTAGGCAATCTGGTATCCCGCCAGGATCGAACTCGCAACGGAGGAGGAGTCAGGGGCAGGCGGCGAAGAGCCCCCGACGGCCAGCCAGGTGGACGGAGGCGAGCAGCGCTCGCCAGCAAAAGGGCCGCCCTCCGCCTGGGAAGTCCTGTTTCCTAACCCCAGGCAGAGGGAGGCCAAAGTGGTGGGGACATTTTGCCACCCCCTGAAAGCCGCTGCCCGGGGCATCCGCCCCCCCGCCCCCCCACGCTACGCCACTGCAGCTTCTTGACTCCAGGTGCTGGTTCTGTAATCCTCTCCACCTTCTAAACCACATCAAGCTTACTAAAACATTTCTCTTAAAACCCAACACCATTAGGGGGGAGGGGTTTACAATGCCATCACAGGGTGGCGGGGTGTATTCCCCTGGCAGGTTCGACCATGCCACAAAGTTGTTAGCTAGCAGTCCAGAATGGTTCTCCATTCTGGAACCACAGGTCAGCTAAATGGAGTTGGGTACTCAGGCAATGCACTTGGCCAGTACATTGCTTTAACATGGCCAACTTCAACATGAGCCCAAACAGCTGTGTCCTCGTATTTAAAATGGCTAAAGGAATGTTGGAAAAAATGGGCCTCAGTCCCCTGTGCAGCATCAGACTCTGCTACGGCAGTGGTAGGACCTCCTGATGGCGAGAGCCCACTAAAATTCCATGGGAGACAATGCTTCAATCCACCACATCAAACTAGATGTGTGACGTACGGATCAACCAAGTAATTATGACATTAAAATCATTATCGTTGTCAATATCAGGATTAGCAAGATAATAAATTATGATGATAGTGATGATGATGTCTGGTTTTCATGTTGGTATAGAAAGTATGTCCAAAGCCTATTTGAGATATAAAGAGGATGCATCCACAGGCGACTTTATGTAATCTGTTAACCATAGGGAAGAATGTGTGATTACCTCTATAATTAGAGCGGGGAAGGAAATTTTTAGATTTTACCATATCTTCTCCATACACCATTACAGATGAGAAAAATCTCTTCTCTGACTGCAGTGTGGAGAAATGTACTTTACCTCAGCAGTAGAACACATGCCTGAAGTGCAGTAAGTCTTGGTTTCAAACTGATGTTCAAGACATTTAATCACATATAGGGAAGAATTGCTAAATGAAGTGAACTCTACTACAGGAAAGACAAGTGTGAGTTCTGAAAAACTGAGCACAGGGTTTTTTTTAGGAGCCCTGTTATCCATGATATGCTGATCTAGCATCCAACCATTTGTCTTCATTCTGGATGGGGGAGGAGACAGGCAACTGCCAGAAGCCATTAATGAGTGGTTTGTTGATCATGTCAGTTAATAAAAGAAAGAGACCGTTAGTGATAAATTTTATGCTACAGCTCTGTGCTATGCCTGTTCACCAAGAAGCAAGCCCCAAAGAATCCAGTGGGACTTGTTTTCAGAACTGCAGCCATGGTAATAAAGACACTGCCATGTGACAAGAGAATAGGAACCAGATAGTTTTCTGTTTACCTTGCTCTCATCCTATGTGTGTATTTACTCTGAAGCACATGGGATTACTTTGGAATAACTGAAGTTCTCAGTTGCTGTAGAAATTTGGCCTTGCTCCCAAACAACAGAATGGCTGTTGAGGGCAGCAAAGCACGCTACAGTTCCATTTTATATACTAGAAACTTCATCAAGAATTGTCCCCCTGGTGATCTTTATCTCGGTGTTATTAACTTTTTTATGTTCGGCTGGGACGTGGTGGAGCCAGATTCTTAATGGTTTAACCATGTTGTTAATCGTCATCTGTCAACTGAAAGCCACAACAAAGGAAGGGGAACCTGGTCATAAGTCAATACTCTCTGCTGGGCCTCCTGCCAACTCTTCCCAGTACCCTTCATTTACATTTGCTGTGGCTTTCTGCCTGACTCACCTTCTTCAAGTGCGTTAGATGCTTCCTGCTCCAGTATCTTGGGGGGGGGGGGAGAGATAGAGAGAAAATATCAGCTGTTTGTACATGTCAGCAGACCCAAATATGCCCTCTTGGGTCATTTATTCAAAACTGACTATCTTTGGCAGGCTCTTTTATCTAGGGACATGTAGAGCCGGGAGACGCTTTATTTTTGAACATATTGACAGAGGAATTTTGGGAGCTATACTCTTTAAAAAGTCACTTTTCCAAGCTTTGGAGTTCACTGGTACTGGGAGAAAATTATAAAAAGAAAACGTGCTCTGTGCTGGTATTTCTTGATATTTGCTCCATTTATTCATTTACATATGAAGGAAATAATTTGTATTTGTATTTTCGACTTATATGCCGCCCCACTCGCACAGCGACTCTGGGCGGCTTACAGAAGAAACAGTTACAATTACATAGCACATTCCATAGGATAAAAACAATTACAGATATCACATAGTAAATTACAAATATCACATAGCAGGAATAACATCAAAAAACATATCAAAATATATCCCCCCCAAAATAATCTCTAATAACAATTGTAATTACAAAACATCAGGACATCCTAAAAAATACATCAGAGATACTATAATATAAATCATTACAACATCAAAATTCAATAGGCAACAATATCAAGCAGCAATCAAAGATTCCAAATATCGATCCAGTTTACACAAAATTACAAGAATTACAAAAGCAGAAAACTAAACAAGAAAAAAAACAATTGCTTAATCCTGCAATAAGTGACAAGACTCTCCTCCCAGCTGCAGGTGTTTCTAGCGGCGGCTGGGCTTGAAGAGTGTCCTGCCGCCGTAGCGGCTTTTAAGCCCTGGCCAGGATGGAGCCTCCGGGACAGGTGGCTAGAGTCCCGGGGCTCGACGAAACGGTGGCCACTCCTCCTTTCCCAACAATTTGGACTGGGAAGTATGTCACAGATGGCTCTGACCAACTTAAAGATGACATGTTAAGGTATTGTATATTGCAGACATATTAATGTGAGGTTAGTGTGTCAATTGTAGCTTAGTCGCATCAAGATTTTAACTGGTCCTAGCAAAATCACCTGTGAAAATGTCCAGGTCCATGTGCTCCATGCATAAACGAACTCCTATTTATATAGCCTTCCTTACATTCAGTGGCAGGCACCCTTAGGTTCACACCAGTTAGCCAGAACCAGTAGCAGAAATTTTGGTTGGCCCTGCCCACCCAAGTTTTGAAATAAAGTAGTTCTAATTCGGGTGCAATTCAGGGCTTTCCCCCTGGCCACGCCCACCATACCACTCCCACAGAGTAGGTAGTAAAAAATTTTTGAATCCCACCACTACTTACATTAATAACCTGACTTCCTAAGGGAGCCAATGGCTATGGGCAGATGAGCCCTTTTAGGTCAGGTGATGGTCCCCTCAGTGGAGGAAATGACACTGGAAACCATCATATTGGGCCCAATGGCAAAATGAGCAGAGGAACCAGTTCACTATTCTGATTCCTAGCAGTCATGGAGGTGGAAGAGGCCATGCCAGATGGACTGGCTGTGTAGGTGCACCTTGTCAATATCTTTAAGGCTGCACCAGTCCATTATAGTCCTGGCGTCAAATCCTGTATGTCTTATTTCATACATGCCGCAGGAGATGACTCCATTATCATAGTGTGTGGGTCATTTCATGGCAAGCTGGGATCCACCTTAAACAAGTTCATGCCAATGGCATTTTTTCCTGAAAATGATTTTCAGTGGGGAAAATGTATACTCGGACATGAGTAGTAGACAACAATGACGGTTACATTATCTATATCAGCATTTTCCAAACTTTGATTTTTGGACTTCAGTTCCAAGACACCTAAGTCAATTCCCTCAAAGCATTGATCAGCCAATATACTGACTTAGGCTTCTGGGAATTGAAGTCCACCAGAGTTCCGTGGAACATAGTTTAGGAAATGCTAGTACTGTATATATATTTTTATCAGCTTTCAGTGCAAATTAGTGGCTCAGATGGGTAGACTAATCCTCAAAATATCATGGGGGAGGGGGCTTCTTCTGGCCACAACCCCACTAATGGTTCAAATACTCTGTTGGCTGTGTCAGCAAAACATATAAGCTAAACACTTTTGACTCTTATGTGCCCTGTTGTTTCTGTATACATCTCCCTTTTCATCAATAGCTTAGTATTTGTTTTTATTTTTATGCCTGAGAACATTTTTTGGTTTCTTTTGCCCCTGCACTGCACAAAAGGAAAGGGATAAAAGGGCATAATTGATGTATTGGAACATATAAATTTTGTTTCTCTTCAATCACTTAGATTAAAATCACTGAAATCAGTGCTACATCAGTCTATTCTATATATACATTTGGACAGTAAGATGTATACATTTGGACAATGAGATGTTCCTTCAGCATGAAAAGGAATGATGCTGTATGGGGAAAAAAGGTGGAAATTAATGAAAAAAACTGCATGTTTCATGATAATTGATAGAAATGGTTGTGTTTCTGCTACATATATTTATACCAATGTTCAAAGTGTGGCATTTCCCTATGTATGTGTACCCACAGCAGGTGTACTTACATGTCTTATGAGAGTACCAGAATGTTATTGTATCCAATTATCCTCATGTATCATTAAGCACCTTATGAGGGCATAAGCACAGGGGTGGCCAACCTTGATGCTCCAGTGGTTCTTGGATTTCAATTCCCAGAAGCCCTGATCAGCAGGTGTGCTGACTTGGGCTTCTGGTAATTGAAGTACAAGAACAGCTGGAGTGCCAAGGCTGGCCACCCCTTGGATAAGGTATATATAGTTAAAAAGCAGGGCCTGCATTGGCCTTAGGGTTTAAGAGTGATGGCATTATTCAAAAATTGTGAGTGTGACCAGTTCTCTTACAATATGAAAAACTGAATCTCCTTCTGTCCCAGGTTACAAGTTGAGATATACTTTTTGCAGAGTTGTTTGTCAGAGAGATTTGGCTGTTACCCAAGAGGTAGAGGCACACCTTTCTGCAGTGTAGATTACACTGTTCAGGAAGAATGTAGGTCTTGTTAACTTATTGATCCTCACTGTGATGAAGGCCTTCCTCTCTCTTTGATCCACAAGCCACCCAAGCTCTAAGTGGAATAGCACTAGTATTTCCTTTGGCTAGACAAAGTAGTTCCCGACTGAGCTAATGGCAAGAATGCTCCTTAATCACTGTCATGGGTTGATCATGAGCCAGGGGACAGAAAGCTTATGTACTGTACAATGTCTGGAAAAAATATGCCCAAAATGTCCCTTATATGCCATAAAGGTGGGGCCAGACAACCGCAAATGCATGTGCCTGATTGAACTGGGAAGGTTTGCTTAAACAGGAGTGATCTCTCTTAGAGAGAGACATTTACCAGGAAAGCTCTCCAGCCTACACCCCAACCTCAACCCCAAAGTAGTAACCCTACATCTGGACCTAAAAGGTCAAATTCAGCATGGATCAGGGTTCAGCTGGACCACCTTTCCCCATATGTTGTGTGATTTCTGGGAAACAGATCACACCAGACTGGTCTACAAGCAGTCCAGATTGCAATCTGTTTCTCTGTGTGATCCACTCTAAGTCCCAAAAGCTGGACTCGACAAATATAGAAGTAGCTTTTGATTTTCTAATAGTTTTGTATAATGAAGTAGCAGTATCTACTATTTTTACTGTCATTCCCAGCATGGCCTAATAATGGTATGAATGAAGGGAAAAGGCAGGTTTCTTACATGTAATTGCCAAAACTGACTCCTGCACATGCACAGAACCCATCAGTGTGGATTCACAGTGTGGATTACCCTGAAGTTCCTGCTGCCTTATTTTCTGTTCACAATTTATATTCAGATATGTTCTATTTAGCTAGCTAGCTAACTGTCTCCCGCCCATCTGGTAACAAGATCACTTTGGACGGCTTACTAACAGTTGGTTTAAAAAAAAAAACACCAAAATGCTACATCAAAGACATTATTCAATAACAAGAGACCCAAAGTACACCACCTCAGCTTATTTCATGTGTCAGGAAAAATCCTTAATAACAAGGTAACAACATTTACAATTCTTATTAGCAATCACTAACTTTCAGGGGAAAGCCTGTTGGAACAAGTAGATTGTCAATGATTTTCTGAATGTCAGTTATGATGAAGAAGCTCTAATTTCTGCTGGCAACTCTTTCCACCAAAGGGGTGGTGGTGGTGTATGGCAGAGAAAGCTATGAATCGAGTCACCACCTTTTTTACTTCTCTAGGTGTGACTACCCTTAAATTACTCAGTTGAGTACTTTGGGTGTTCATCTTGTGGATGATATACTCCTGTAGATAACATGGCTCCAAACCATTTAGGGTTTTATAGATTAGAACCAACATCTTGAAGCTGGCACAGAACAAAATGGGTAACTAGTGCAGGCCAGCCAAGACCGGTGCGATATGATCTGCTGAAGTTTCCAAACCAGTCTCAAGGGAAGCCCCATGTAGAGAGAATTGCAATAATCAATTCTGGAAATCGTCAGTGCGTAGATCAATCCTATCAGAGACTTCCTGTCCAGGAATAAGCAGAGCTGGGCTATGAGCCTCAGATGGTAAAAAGCAGATTTGGCCACAGATGACACTTGTCCTTCCAATGACAAGGAATGAGACAGACTATTAGCAGCTCAGATATCTACTTTGAGGTAATTATTTTCTTCTATTCCTAATGTATGATTTTGCTGTTCAACTAAGTTGCCACATCAAAAGGTGTGCTGAGTTTAGGCGTAGTATAAACATGTTGCTTTTGAAAAGAGAGATGATTTTGGAATTTTATTGAATAAGCTTGACATATTTTCAAAATAAAACAGTCAACCTTGGATTTTATTTCCTGCTGAGAGTAAAACAAATGTTTCAGTATAACAACAATAATTTCCTGAAAAAAATAAAACACTGTTGGCATGTGAACCATTTATTCTTGTCATTTGCTTGTGAAGTTCTGGCAGCTCACTAAACCCTGATGTGTAAAAAAGAAAGAAAGCACGTTCCTTTGAACACTGAACTTTATTTTGAAGCTTTACAAAGGAAACTGCAAAGCAAACAGCAGATTACCAGATGGGCCTATGTATCAACAATAATAAAAATTTCTGTGCACAAGAGTATAAGGTATTAGGACATTCTTCTTCTTCTTTCGTGTGCAGATCAAACCCTGTACTGCCAAAACAAAGCCACTTTCTTCGCTTTGTTGTTGCCCAAACCCAAGTCCTCATCGGTAAATGTCTCTGTCAGTAATCAGCAGACCAGTAAACGAGCCAGATTCTGTCTCTCTCCACATTCACACAGCATGTTGTTGTCTGCCAGCAGCCCCAACTTGAGCATGTTGGTCTTGCATTTAGGGACTCCAACCATCAGCCTGCTCAGGGTCCTCCAAGTGATGTAGGGGAGGCTGAGCTTCACAGCTATATCCTCCTTTAATGTTGTATATAAATGGAAGAAGGTTGTTATTGCTGTTCCTTGTCCAGTGAGCTCCTTCCTCCATCTTCTAATTTGCTTTTGCTTTTGTGTACCCTCAAGTATTAGGACATGCCTCTGCTACAGTATCTTAACTAGGACATTACTGCTGTAATACAAAGAGTAGCACTATTAAACTTACCTTGTGCAAGTATCTGGTTCATTATCCCTTACATGTTTGATGTATGTACACAGAGAGCTTTTCTTTCTTTCTTTTTTTTTGAGCCATCTCCAGCCAAAAAGTCTCCCAGAGAGTCTTACAAAGCCAGAAATTAAAACCCTGGCTACATACTTGCAGTCTAAAACATACAAGAAGATTAACTTGGGAGGGGAGGAAAAAACCAACCCGGACCTTATATTCTTAGGCAAGGATGCTGTTGAACACGGATGGAAATTGATGCTCCATCAGAGGAGCAATATGGAACCTCCCATTTGTACAACTCTTACCACTACATGAACAGAGAACCTCATTATGGAGGTTTGGTTTATGTTTATGCTGGGAGGTCCTGGATATCTCGTGGTGCAGGTGAGACCACTCATGGTTGGTTGTGCAGGCAGTTTGCCTGCAGGTCTCTCTTACAAAGTTCAGTGTCTTGTGTCTCAGTAAAGAAGCTATCACAGCTTGTCCACTTCCATGTATGGCATGGCTCAGATCAGAAACACAGTCAAACTTGGAAAGTTTAAATTTTTGTAGCCACCTTCTGGCTGCGGGGTTCGGAGTTGTTCAAAAAAGTATATTTTCTGAGTTCAGGCTTGCGTGACTAGAAGGTGTCTGCGGGAATACGGATGCCTTGAAAGTGCATCATCTTAAGGTAGTAGGACAGTGTTTCCCCAACCCTTTTTGGCCATGCTCCACCTAGGTATCTCTAAAATCCTGATCGCCCCCCCGACATATAATTTTTTTTATTCAAAAAGTGAACTCCTATTCACATGGAGGAAGCCTAAAAGGCCATTAACAAGCTCAAATTGTCCCCCTTAAAAAACAAATTGCCCCCCAGTGGGGCATGTGCCCCACGTTGGGAACCATGGTACTAGGATGGATGTTAATTTCAAAGCAGAATGTTTGCAACTTCTGTGACAGCTTCTGTAATATTACTTTGCATATATCTCTGATTTGGTCATTTTTGTCATTAATTTAAATTATGCATATAATTTATTATTATATGCATGTTATGAACATGCGTATATGCACATTATGCATATAAACATCCAATTATGGTATACATTTTAAGCACGTCTTTGTGGTTTGCTTGCTTCTGTGCATAGCTGATGATGACGAGATGGGCACACTTCCTGTGAACTTCAATCCCTCTTTCAGAATATTAATTCCATGAAAAAGTATCATTTAGCCATAGAATGATTAAGACACTGAACACGATGACTGGAAGGACAGAGTTCGATTCCTGGGTACTGCATGATGGAGTGAGCTCCTATATCTGTCCCAGCTCCTGTCAACCTAGCAGTTCAAAAGCAAGTGGATAAATAGCGACCACATCAGTGGGAAGGTAAACAGTGTTCCGTGCACTCGTGTTGAGCCATACCTGCCACACGTCTAGGTAAACATCTGCAGACGCAGACAGCACTGGCTCTTTGGCTCTAAAAAGAGATGAGCACTGAACCCTACAATCGGATACTACTGGCTATTGAGCAAGGGCGATCTTTACCTGTCCAGAGAATCCAATGATAAGCAAAGTTCAGAAGAACTTTTGGGGGGTTGCCGTTGGTTCTATATGATTTGTGGGGTTACATGTGTATTTCATAAATCGCAAGTCCCTTGTTTAGCATTATAGTTCATTTATTTTGCATTATTATAGATAGAGAGCTGACTATGGCATCCAAGAATTCTAGTTGGAGTTCTTCAAGATTAAAGTTTTTCAATATTTCCAAAGCCATACTAGAATCCTACTGGTACAGGGGTGGGGAGTAACATTCTTATCTCGTCTCCTTCTTGGAAATGTTTATATTGACCAGTTCCAGAGCTAATTACATGACCACGAAAACGTCTGCAGAAGCAAACAGCGCTTGCTCTTTGGCTTTGAAACAGACATGAGCACTGAACCAGCCCTAGAGTCAGATATGACTGGCTTTCGAGAAAGGGAAACCTTTACCTTTACCTAGAACAAATCTAAATGTTCCCCAAACTAGAAGATGGCAGAGTGGGGAATTTTGGATCCTGCATATCCCAAATTTCACTTGTTTCGCCCACCTCATGATTCTGATCCCCTCTATAAAGCTGGAAGCCTGACATTTAAAGGGTGAAAGGTGTAGATCTCTCTTTTGGGAGCAGGGAGGATCGTACTCAGATTATCACTTCTAAAGTCAGAGACTGCCTCTCTGCTTGGAAGAGGAAATTCTATTCTTTTTAGGCTCCCTAGAGGAGGCGTATTTTAATATGTCAAGATTAGGAGGCTAAGAAACCATTCGCATGTTACAGTTGACAGAGTCTCTAGTGACATCTGGAACACGGAGCTGTAGTCCCTAGAGGCAGAAGTAAAGAGGCCCAGCATCAGTACCTGGACTGCCAGAAACATGGGTGGGAGGGGGGGGGTCTCCGTGGTTGGCAAGCCTTGTACTTTCTTCTTCTTCGTCAAAATGTTTCATAAACTGGCCAAGTGCATACTTAGTTCCAGATGCTCATTATATATACATTAAAACCCCGGGTTACGACGGAGGTCCGTTCCAACAGCTTGTCGTAACTCAAAAAAACTGCAAACCAAAACATTTATAGGGATGCATTGAAAAATTTACAAAAGGTCCTGAATTGTTCATTGTAAATCGACAAAAATACATTAAAAATTTGTAAACTGGGACAGCGTTTCCATAGGATTTGCCATTGTAAACCACAGCAAACTTAAACTGAGGCAGTTGTAACGTGGGGTTTTTACTGTACTTTCATTGCAATACATTTTGTTTAACACAACAGCACTTATTCTGAAATAAATGTGTTTAGCATCAGGGGAGAAACTCCTTCTTTACTTCTGCAACCATAATCAAGCATTGGACGACGACGACAACTACTCAGCGATGGGATGTAACAGGTTCTCACCAGTTTGCCAGAACTGGTAGTAACTTTTCCCAGTGTCCTGGAGAACCGGTAGCAGCTTTTGGGGGGAACCACCTTCGGGGCTTACCTTTTCACTGGTTCCCCCACTGCGCATGCGTGCCAAACACTTGGTGTGCATGCATGCTTACAGTGCTTGGCGTGTATACACAGCCTACTTGCTGTCCTCCCAAGCAGGGAGGAGGAAGAGAAGCTGCTAGCCTGAAGCTCCCTATAGCCTGCTTCCCAGGGTAAGTGACTCACTTTTGGATGTGGTGTGTCTGTGTGTATTTTAATGTGTATTTAATACCTTTACCTATATTGACGTACTACCATAGTTCCTAAAAAGGCCTGAGGGGTGTGTGTGTATTTTTATTTTTTATTATTTTGTATTTTTTTTATTTGGCCCCACCCACATCATCATGACATCATGATGTTAGCTCTGCCCACACTATGATGACATCACGGTGGGGTAGTAAAATTTTTGACATCCCACCACCACCGCTGCTGCTGCTGCTGCTACTACTACTACTACTTCAGTGTCTAGGCCAGACATGAAACTGCCAAAACGAAGCCACCTTTTCATGAATTCATTCCATAACTTTCACCTAACCTAGTGTGAGAAAGATTAGCTGGCACAAGGTTGCCATTGCCAGGGGTATGCCCAATTGTGGTTCAAAAATACCACCATCTTTGAGGAGGCTCTTTCTGTGTACACCAGGCATTGGTCTTAAAATGTAAAACTGCCCATGGTCAGATTATTTTTATTTTTTCCATTGGGGCGGCCAACAAATTACTCGTGTCTTTGCTCTAATGCATCAGGAGTGAAGTTGATTTAAACTGAAGGGACAAGGACAATGTTAGTTGTGTGCTTCACATAATTGTAGAAGGTTCCCCCACCCCCATCCCTGCAGACCTTCAACCCAGTGTCTAAAATTACTTTTAACTGCACTGCTGACATTCAGCATTTTAAAAATTAAAAATAGGAATGGAGAGAGAGGAGTCCACCAGGTGTTGTCAGACCACAGCTCTCAGAATTTCCTCACTGTTGGCTTGCTGGCTAAGGATCAGGGTAACTGCACATAACAACATTGGGAGGCTGGTAGATTTAATGTCTCATTTGAGTGACTGATCTGTGGGAACAACATAATGTATGAGTTGTGTACTTAATACCCCCATCAGCAATTTCCAGAAGAAGAGAACATTTGAAAATAACTGTATCTGCTGCTCTCTGATATTTGTTCTGTGGTAACTGTGTCAGTTTGTACTACATGGTGCTCTTGAGTGAAAGGATTATGCACGAGTGGTGGTGTATGAATAAGGCATGAAGCAGAGAAAAATATGCTAGAATAGTCTTTTCCCCCCCGTTCTTTTTACCTCAGGCTAAAATACATTGAGGAGAAGTTAGCATTTTCTTCTCTGTGCTTGGTTAACTCATAAATCAAACATACTCAAGCAGTCTTCAGTGTAATGTTCCATTTTCCCCTCCTGTGAAGTTGAGTAATTTGTAATCTTTCGACACTGGAGATTTTGAAAATCATCTGTCTGTCTTCCTGTTGACAGCCAGTGAAGGATAGTGGCGGGGTGGGGTGGGGGACAGGGTATGTAAGTGATGTAGTTTACAGAGAGGCCACAGCTTTTTCATGTGCCTGTAACTTTGTTTGGCAAGTTTATTCATCAGTGAAACATACTGGTTTTTCTAGTCTTCTGGAACTGACATTTTTAATACATCTGTCTATCTATTGACTACTGATAAAGGATAGTACTTAGGGAGTTTATAAGGACTTTAATTAACATGAGAAAATAAGAGTGCTTCAGAAATGTACAGTCCAACCTCGCATAAAGAGCATTTTCGCTTAAAGAGTAACTCGCTTAAAGAGCAGAATTTTCTCTGAATGTTCGCTTCGTTTAACAAATAAAACCAACCAAAAACTCGCTTATCAAATAAATCAGGGTTCGCAATCCCCCCCCCCCAACTGGTCATTTACAATGGTGTTTTGCTTAAAGTGCAAACTCGCTTAAAGAGCAATCCTGTGGAACGCATTATGCTCTTTAAGCGAGGTACAACTGTACTCAGAAAGGAAGAAACCTATGGGAGCCTTCCCTCAGGAGTTAAAACATATGGCTTGTTCTGACAAGTGTCTGTTGAATCTGACAAGTGGTAGCCATTTATCTTTTTGAAATGTATATTCACAAGTTGAGGAAATACCCTACAATAAATATATCCCTGACTTCGATATTATTGAAAAGAGGAAATGGGAGAGTGGATGATACTGTGTCAGTCTCTACAGGACTAGACCAATCATCTCAGTGTTTTTCTAATTGTGATTCATATCTTGGATAAAGCTGTTCTTATTCTGAAACAATCTTCCTGTAGAAACCTCAATCAAACTACACTTCTGGGGATTTGAGGCTTGGGGTGGAGGAAGAAGAAGAGTTACAGAACACCATGAATTGATACAGAACTAGGGGTGTGTGAAAAATTTGTTTTGAATCACTTTTTGACCAATATTTTATATTTCTTCATAATGGAAAGAATTTGAGTTGAGTGTTTTAAAAAATCACTTTGAAAGGTGACCTGCAGGGAACAGAGTGGTCATTTCTGTTGAGGGGCTTTGCAGGCTAAACTCCTAAAAGTCTGGTTTTGATTTGTTCTATACTCAGCCCCATCTGTGTTGAATGAGGCACATAACCCCATCTCTGTTTTTGATGAGCTCCTGAACTTTAATATCTATATAGCAGGGAGCCATATAGGTATTAAATATGGCAAGAAGGGTCCTGACCTGGTCCTGACCATGCAGAAATAGTTGTGCCTAGGGCTGACTGTACCTGCTGAATTTGGTGAGGTGCAGATGGTGGTATTTTCATTTTATTTCATTTTTGAGTTATTATCAGAAGTGGCAAGTTATGTATTTGGCCTAGAAATAACTTGAGACTTGTTTTCATTTTTTACTGAAACAAATTGATTCTTCCATTATTGCAAAGTGCAAGGAGACAAATTTATCCCTGTGTCCAAGATGGTATGGGTAAGCACTTATGAAATGCATAGGACATGCCTGAGTACAGTTTGTTGTAGATGTAGAAACAAGAGGTTTAATATTGTAGATCTCCAAGTTGGAAAATTAGAGATTGCTAATTAGATATGGTGCGCTGTGACTGCCGTTCTTTTCCCATGAATTTTGCCAGCTAAGCATTATTGGAACAGGAGTTTGACCATATCTGGAGGTTTACATGTTCCCCGGTCCTGCTATAAATACATGGTTATGTGTGTTATTGAAATCCCCCTCAAAAATTTTTTTTGCAGCTTTGATTAGACTACACAAAACACACAAGAAGTGCCAGCATTTATCAAGCAGTCATTCAGCATTATGTTGGCTAGGTGATCACAGATATGATTGGCTAAATTCCCAGTATCAAAGATCCAAGAAATTTAAAAAAAAGTTGGGAAATCACTGGACCAAGTAGTCAAGACTTGGTTGCTGCCGCCTGTTTTTGTGACTGCTCTGTTCACATGTGAGCTCATGGCTGAGACAGTCGGTACCAACTGAATGGACAGAATCCACTGTCTGAATGGTTCATATCACAATGAAATTCCATTGCTCACTATTCCATTTCCCACTGTTTTGTCTCCTCTACAGGCCTTGTGATGAGCAGCACCCAGAAGTGAAGGCAGATGGCTATGTGGATAACCTCGCGGAAGCCGTGGATATAATTTTAAAGCAACTGCATAAGTGAAAGTACTCGGGGAGACTTGACTGAAGGCAGAAATAAGGCTGACTTAATGTGAGGTCTTTGACAAAACCACACATACTTATGTTCCCCTTGGTTACTCATCTTCACTCAGTTTTCCATGCAGTCATCATTGGCACTGCATATGTGCCTTAGAAGACTAGGGTTGTTGTTGTTGTTTCTAATTTCACAGTGTGACTAGCTGGAGTGAAATATTGACGATAAGGCAAAATAAAATGAAGTCTGATGCATGCTTGTGACTACTAGGCACTGCCACCAAGAAACTTGTGAATCTTAACTGTGAATCTAACCATATCAAATAACTGAATAAATGACTTTGCTTACATATTCCCTGATCTGGGACCTCCTTCCTGCTCTGGGTGGTTGTCCCATCACTAACTTTTCTTTTCCAAATGAAATGTAAAGAGACCAATCACAAATCAGGCCAGGAAAAAAACAGAGAATTACAAGATTTATTTATTTATTTATTTAGGCGGTGCAGTTTATCTTAAGCTTTCTGTATGTACATCCCTCTTGCAGGGTGGAGACAGGAATTTGGAAACTTAATGAGATTGCTGAGAATCCTTGTTGCATCCAGTCTAAATATGACTTTTGACTTGGAAATGCAAATTTGCAACAGAGGATGCCTCTGTATTTTGCTGACGGTGCCACCTTGGAGCAGCAGTACAAAAATCTGCCCCAGCTTCCATCCATGGCCCCACTTCAAATGTGTTCTGGTTTTAAAAGACCCTTTTTAAATAAGTTGGTGAATGAACGCATAAATACTGTACAATGTGAAACATTGAACAGTTTTCATTAGGGTGCATAGAGCCCATCTGAAACATAGGAGGAGGGGCAACACAGGTGTCTTGGGCCAGCATTTGGCTCACTGATGTGCACATCTGTTCTTTCAGTTGCAAAGATGAGCTCAGGGACCAACCACGAGCTTTCTTTTGTAGATCACATCTATTTCTTTTTTTCATCTTAAAAGGAAGCAGTTGTCCTCAGATGAGTGAGTGTTTCAAAGCCAGTCTGAGAAATATCAAGGGTCGTCTCGAAAGGGTTTGACAAGCCACTGTTATTAACCACAGTTAGATCAGTACATGACAATTTTGAGACAAGTTTCCCCCTCTGTTTTAGATGTATGCCACTCTGAAGGTGTTCACGAGCTCTGCACTCTTTCATCCCTAAGAAACATGCACACTGGTGCTCAGTTTCACTGCTTTGGAGGCATATCAGGCTCCCACAACTAAGCTGCTTCTGTCTAATCACATTGTTTTCCTCCTCTAAGAATAGCTGTGCATGTTGGGAATTATTTTCTGGTGGCTGGATGTCAGTCTTGTGTCAAATGTCCGGATTGCAGAGCCAAGTCATTCTGCTCTCTGTTGCTCCTGATGGAACTACAGTAATACCTCGGATAACGCTAAGACTTGGTTCCACAAGTCTTGGTGTTATCCGATTTTTAGTGTTATCCAATCCATGTTAAAATCCTATGGGATGTATCGGATAACGTTAAAGCTCTATAGAGATACATTGTAACCGCATAGGCTTTAGCGGTTGTTATCCGATCCATCCCATAGGACCTTAATGTTATTCGATCCAATTCTCCTCCCCAGATTACTTAACGTTATGCGATGTTAGCGTTATCCAAGGTAAACGTTATCTGAGGTATTACTGTACAGTAAAACACCGGCTAACGATTGGATCGGATAACGCTAACATCGCATAACGTTGGGGAATTTGAAGCAAACATTTGGATTGGATAACATTATGTTAACCATTATGTTAACGTTATCCGATCCATCAGATAACCTTTGCCTCAAATTCCCTGAGGTGTGGATGTGACTCACCAGTTTCTCTTGGGAGAAAGGGAGGGGCTGCCTGCTCTCAAGCTTGCCACATTTGAATAACAAAGGCTTGCAAAAACCAGTCTGACTATTTTAGCAAAGCAAAGACTTAGGACCCTTTCCCCAGTGTAACCCAGAACACTTTGGAGAAAAATAATTGCAAAGAGACAATTTGACCCAATTACCTTTATGAAGTTTCCCCTTTAAATTCTAATCCTGAACCCAAGATTGTAGCTCCACAAGCCTCATGCATTGTCAACGGAAAACAAGCAGACTGAAACCTTTCACCTACAAAGCAATTAAGCTTTTCACACCCTGCAAAGCTGTGAGGGAACTTCCTTTATTACAGCAATGGTAGGTGGGCTGATTCTAAACGAAAACATTTTCCTAGCTTCTGTTCAGATCTTTTAATACAGCACTTTATAAAATTTTCAAAAAATTAAAAATGCTGTATGGCTTTGTTCCCCTAAAGTCAGGGTGGTCTGGCATGTTTTTGTAATGTATTTACCCTTTAGACAATTATTTCTTAAAGTTCTTTAAGTTTCCAGCATGCTTCCTTGACTTTCCCTTGAAGCCTCTGTTGCTTATCTCTATGGAGTTAACGTTATCTGATCCACCTGAATAGGATTTTAACATTATCTGGTGCATGCATCGGATAAGGCTAAAAATCGGATAACGTTAAGACTTGTGGAACCAAGTCTTAATGTTATCCAAGGTATTACTGTACTTGAAAATTATCTCTGTGTAGGGAAAGGAGAGTGAATTAATTTTAGCTAAATTACTATAAAATTGCAAAAATATGGGGCCTTTTTTGCCATTTCATCATGTTCTTGGTATTATGGCATTTGATGCTGAACTCAAGAAATACTAGCACTCAATAAATGGGGATCAAACTAAACAATATGTGAAGGAGGGATATCTATTCCTGCTTTTTTCTTTTTGTTCCTATAGAGCAGGTGTGGCCAAACTATGGCCCAAGGTTGAATCCAGCCCTCAATGCCAATTCGTCCAGTCCCCAAAGTCCTTGTCGCTCCCGGAAGCTGAGGTAAAATGTGCCTGTACTGGCTCATTTTATTTCTGCTTCTGGGAGCAACAAGGGCTTCAGGGGCCAGATGAATTGGCATTGGGACCAGATCTGGCCCCAGGCCATAGTGACCAACCCCTAAACCATGTGACCAGCCCACAGCCCAAAAAGTTTGGGCACCCCTGCTATAGAGCAAGGGTTTCCCAACGTTGGGTCCCCAGATGTTCTTGAAATTCAGTTCCCAGCAGGTGTGCTGACTTGGGCTTCTGGTAATTTAAGTCCAAGACCACCTGGGGGCCCAACGTTGGGAAACCCTGCTATAGAGGGATTTCCTCAGCAATACAACTGAAGCAATCAGACTTGCAAATTAAGGCCATGTTTACCTAGTTATGATTGAGCACAAACCAAAGCTAGAATGCAAGATAGGAAGGTCAGAAAAGGTCAAAGAATGCACATGCTGTGACAAACATATCTTTCTTTGCTTGTGTTCCCTACATCGAGATGGGAATGAAAATCCCGCACACAAAACAAACAAAGGCAGCTTGGTTTGTGATATATTGAGACCCTGGGCCAGTGGTGGCAAACCTATGGCATGCATGCCAGAGGTGGCACTGTGCGGTTGCCCCAGCACAGAGTGTGCCCCGTCCCTCTACCCAGCAGCGCAATGAGAGTGCTTCCTCCTTCTTCCACCACAGAGTTTGCACTGCCCTTCTGCCCAGCAGCCCAATGGGAGAGTTTCCTCCCTCCCCTGTTGCCGTGTTGGCACTTTGCAATAAATAAGTGGTTTTGAGTTGCAGTTTGGGCATTTGATCTCTAAAAGGTTCGCCATCACTGCCCTAGGCAGTTTTCCTGTACATTTGCAACGGATTAGTACAAGATGACCAGTGATGGGATGTCAAAAATTCTACTACCACGCCATGACATCATGGATGTCATGGGCGTGGCCAATGTCATGACATCATGACGTCATGGGCGGAGCCAACGTCATGACGTCATAACGTTGTGGGCAAGGCCAAAAATAATAATAATAATAAAAAAATAAACATGCACACAGACCCGTAAATAACTTAAAGAAATAAAATAAATAAATAAATAAAATAAAAATTAAATAAAAGTACAACCACCCACCCAAAACACAAATAAATCACCCACCCACCCTAAATATAAAAGCCTCACTTACCTTCCTTGCCGCCGACGAACCTCCATGTGGCCCGGGGCCACCCGGCAAGGCACGCTGCCCCCGACTGTGGCCGTTTCCTCCTACGAAGGCCGCGGCCGGGCCTGCATCCACCAGCCACGGCCGCCACAACCGCCTGCAGCCCCTACCTGGCCACCGAACTCCCACGGGCACGTTGAAGCCTGGCCGCGCCCTCCGCCCACGCCGCGCCCTCCTAGGGACTTGGGCCCGACAAACCCCCGTGCCCTAGGTAAGCCCGGCGGGGTTCGCTACCGCCGCATCGTCTTCTGCCGGGCGCCTGCTGCTTCCTTGGGCCGTTGCCTTTTCGGCCCCGCCGGGCTTACCCAGGGCATGGGGGTTTGTCGGGCCCAAGTCCCTAGGAGGGCGCGGCGCGGCCGGACGGCGCGGCCAGGCACCAACGTGCACGTGGGAGCCAGGTGGCCGGCTAGGGGAGGTGCCCTTCTCTTAGGGCTGCCGCCGCTGCTGCCGGAGCCACTCTAAAAAGGGGCGGCTCCAGCTTCGGAAGATTTTTTTTTTTAAATTGGAGCCATTTGGCTCCAATTTAGTGCGCATGTCCAGAAACTCAATTTGACGCATGCGCAATGCGTCAGATTGAGTTTCTGCACATGCGCAGTCAATTGGAGCCATTTTAGCTCCGGTTTTTTTTAAAAAAAATTCTTTCGGTGAGGCGTCCGGAACCGGACGCCTCAAAAGTGGACTCCCCTCCCGGAGAACTCTCCGGGATTGGTCCTACCGGTTCCAGGGATCCGTCTGGAACCGGGGACATCCCATCACTGAAGATGACTCCAAACCTGATGATCTTGGGAGCTAGTTTGAGCCACAAGTAATTTGTCCGTGTGACTAAACAGAGCCAAGAATTCATAGATCTGATCACTGCCTTTTCTACTGACTTGCTTGGGTTACCTTTGTTTTTTTGTTTTTTTAATTGAGATTTTAAAAGCATAACATAAGTAAAAAAAAGATACAAAAGACAAAAACATACAAAGAAACCATAATCGTCATACAAGAAATCAAAACAATAAGTCATAGAAAATAAAATATCATAATCAAACCCTCTTACACGTCTGTTCAATTATTACAATAATTTTCCATTTCCCAATTTTCTTTCTTATAATTTATTATTTGTGTTTTATTTTCAGTTGTTTCATATTTCCAACTTTAACAACTTTTCACTGTCTATATCTAATACCTTCTTCTGACTTTTTTTAAAAAATATCACCATTGTGTTATATACAATGTCCTGAATTTACCACTTATTTCTGTACTTTATTTTCCCCAAAAAACTCAGTGCGTCTGGTGCTGGCTTGCTCCCTTTATTCTTCAATGTATGGGTTACTTTTGTAAGGCATTTCTTGATTGGAGCAGAACACTGTACTCGGTACGGTGGTACAATCAGCTGGGATGTCGAAATAGGCTCATGGAAAGAGTATATAAAATGTTTCCAAAACATAATATTAGCAGATGCTAATGAAACGAAGAGGATCTGATTATTCCACTTGTTATCAGTCTTTTTTTTTTTTTTTTGGCAGCACCCTCTCCCCGGGGTGAAAGGCCAGTCCAACATCTGTGTATCTTCTTATGTTTCTTAAGTTGTTTGCTCACAGATATTTTTGATGTTTCAAAGCTTCTTGAATGTGTTTCCCATCTTTCCCTTTGCCAAAGATATTTTTATTCTTCCCTTTTTCAAAACACTCCCTTTCCATGGAATGAAGTTGAACCTGTGGGGGGAAAGGATTTATTTTTAAACTAGACTTTTATGGGCAGGTGGCCCGGCAAGTGGGTGGCAATAGATTCTTTGCCTTTTACTGTCAGCTGGAGATAGCTAAGAGGGAATAAAAAAGAGCTTAAATCTGCTCTGCTCCACTCCAACCCTCAACCTCTTCAGGGTCCTCCAGGTGATGTAGGGGAGATTGAGATCAGCTATATCCACCTTTAATGATATTCCTTTCCCAGTGAGCTCCTTCCTCTATCTTCTAATTTGGGTTTGCTCTTGTGTACCTTCAAGAATGTTTGTTCCTGACATAAAACTCTTCTTGGATCTGAACCTGTGGACTTGAGGCTCACATCCATTTAGAGGGTGTCGAGGGTCATTCTCTTGCTTAGTTCTCTCAGCATCTGCTGCTACTTCTCTCCTGATCTTAGGTGGAGCAATACCAACAAGGGCGTATATTTTCTCAACTGGTGCTGGTTTAAGCCATCCTGTCACTATATGCATGGCTTCATTAACAGCGATGTCAACTTTTTGTGTGTGTGGATGCATTCCATACTAGAGCAGCATATTTTGCTGCAGAGGCACTGGGCCAAAGCTGATGTGCACAGTGTGGATGGTTGAGTTCCCCAGTTATAGCTTCCGAGTTTCCTGATGATGATGTTCCTTGTACTAACTTTAGCTTTGGTATTCAGGCAGTACTGCTTAAAAGAGTGTCCAGTCAAGTGTCACACCAAGGTATTTAGGTGTTGAACAGTGTTGTAATCAATTTCCTTGCCAACATTCAGCTTAACCCTTGCCTCTTGGTTTCGAAGGAGGAAAGCACATACAGTAAAACCCTGGGTTTTCTGCAAGGAGAACACTCTTACTATTCAAAGGTCCCTCCATATTGATTGAGATCATTGTTACAGTTGGTGTCGACAGTTGGTGTCGGCAGTTGGTCTTGACAAAGACCTTTTTAGTGGGTACATTTTTAAGTTTTTCAGTTCCTTTGGTCTGATCTGGTGTTATAAGGATTAGCCAACAAGTTTGCCACCCAGGGTACGCCCAACTGTTCATAATCTTCATGGAGGCTCCATCTGTGTACCTCAACTTTTTAATACTATCATCGCAGAGAAGGGTTGGCATTAGACAGAAGGGCAAATTTGTCTGTGTTTTTAATTGGAAAATGTTCATGTGTTTTGGAATCTTATAAGCTGCATCATGAAAGCAGTGTGTCCTGAAAAGAGGGGCTTCTTCTTCTTTCATGTCCTGATCAAAACCTGGACCGCCAAAATGTAGCCACTTTCTTTGCTTTGTCATTGCCCAAACCCAAGTCCTCATTGGTGCATCTCTCTGGAAGCAATCGGCAAACCAGTAAATGAGCAGGACTCTGTGTCTTTCCACATTTACACTGTGTGTTGTCCACCAGGAGCCCCCACTTGAGCATGTTGGTCTTGCATTTAGGGCAGGAGTTCTCAGCCTGGCACTTCTGGGTATGGTGGAGGTGGTGGTGGGGGTCACATGAAATGACACCATGGGCCACATCTGGCCCATGGGCCACAGGTTGAGAATCCCTTATTTAGGGACTACAACCCTCAGCCTATTCAGGGTCCTCAAAGTTACATAGAGGAGGTTGAAAAGGTTGAAATGAAGAAAAGCGAGTACAATGAATAAAGTGGTTGTTTTGAATCTGTCCTACAGAGGGCATTCTAGATACCACATCTCTCAGGTGTGAGCCAAAATTGAAGGAGATTGAGTTGTGATTACTGGGTGGTCAGAAGTATTCAGTACATCTGAGGTTTCGCGTAATTGTGCATAGTGCTGAAGAGAAACTGTTAGCAGGAGATATGTGCATCTACTTAGATTGTAATTGATTGTAACTGATTGATTCCTCATCCCACCCAAGCTCCAGGGAAAATAACATTGTCTTGATTTTATGCCAGCTGTCAGTGCCAGAGGTGTCTGGATTGGCTTATTGACAGTGTGTGTGGCCTATCTCTAAAACAGGGCACAGTCATTACTAATGAACTGATGCCATTGACATTCCTGCAGCAGGGGTATTCCATCGTGTGGGACAATTGTACTGAAAAATTTGCTTATTTCAAATTTTAAATAAAATAAGCAACTGCAATAACCATTTCACTAAAAATGCAACAATTCTATCTTTGATTAATAATTTGCGAACATGAAAATAACACCTGCTTTATTTTATTTCCAAAAATTCTGAGTCATATATCTGTCATAGGTTGGATAAATAATAGACATTAGTTTTCATCACAGAATGTTTTACGAAAACTGTGAATTCATTTTTCTTTCCCATTTAAATCAGATGTTTTCTTACACAGATAAAGTTCAGGCACAATATTAAAAACAAACTCACAAAGAAAATTATCACATTTTTATTTTAAGAAAATAATTTTGCTCGCACGGGTGGGACACAATTTGTCACGGGCAGGACAATACAATTTTCTCTGCAAACAAAGTGCTTATATCGGTATTTTAAAAGTTTCAGACATAACCTCAAAGTCAGTGACTTGGAATACAGAACTTTTTACCCATTTGTCACGAGCAAGACATGAGAAACCATGGTTTGTTCATTCTACAGTACAATTAAAATTCTTTTTTGTTGTTCAGTCGCACAGTCGATTCTGACCCTCTGCGACCCCATGGACCACTGTCCGCCAGGCACTCCTGTCCTCCACCATCCCCCTCAACTCACTCAGCTCTGTGCCCATTGTCTCCACAATACCATCTAGACATCTCATTTTGGCCGCCCCCTTCTTTTGCCCTCGACCTTTCCAAGCATCAAGGCCTTCTCAAGTGAATCCTCTCTTCTCATTTGATGTCCAAAGTACTTTAGCTTCATCTTTATTATGTGACCTTCTAAGGAGCAGTCAGGGGTGATTTCTTCAAAGATTGACCTATTTGTTCTCCTCGCTGTCCAGAGGACTCTCAAAACTTTCCTCCAACACCACATCTCAAAGGCGTCTATTCTTACCTTTCTTAAAATGCAATGTCACTATTTTTAAAGTAGATTGATTGTCATTTATTTTCACATATCAAATACGTTTTGTTTCTGCACGCTGAAAATTCTGCAGTACTGCTAACATTAGGAAAAATAAGACGTGTTCAAGGAAAATTTAATCGTTAAGAGTTTGCAGATTAAAAATTAAATAGAACAAAATCAAATGTTTTTTCTGAATAATGCTAATTTTGGTTTTTGACGTATGATTTATCTAGTAGTAATTTATGAATAATAAACTTCAAAATTCAACACCAATGTTCACTTTGTCATGGAATACCCCAGCAATGGGATGGATTTGTTTCCACCAACTACCAGTGACTTGGTGTACTGCAACACATACTATAAAATGCTAAGAAGTGAAAGAGAAGAAATTTCTCTCTGTTCTGTTACAACTTCTGTCAAAACATTATACAACAGACTGCTAGACAAAGGAGGGAGAGAAGTGACCTTCCACCTCCACACTTGAGGCACGGGGTGGGCTTGGCTCGTGATTAAGAGAAAAGGAGGTACTGATTGAAGGGAGACGGTATGTGAATAAGGGGTAAAGTAGGGTTGTGAGACAGATGGTGGATTCAGAGCTCATAATGCTTGTATGGCACTTGAGGTGAGCAGCATGAGTCCCTAAGAGTCATGTTTATTAGCTCTAGAGTATGAATTTCATTTGTTTTAGTTACAGTAGAACCCCATAAAATGAAAATAACCTCCATTCTGCGGAGCTCTTCGCTATACAGTAATACCTCATATAACATTAGTATCGAATAACACTAAAATCGCATAACATTAAGGAATCTGGGGGGAAGAATTGCATCAGATAACATTAAGATCCTATGGGATGCTTCATATAACAACCGCTAAAGCCTGTGTGGTTACAATGTATCTCTATGGATCCCATAGGATTTTAACATGCATCAGATAACACTAAAAATCATATAACACCAAGACTTGTGGAACCAGGTTTTAGTGTTATATGAGGTTTTACTTGTATGTTTTATTCATTATGCGAAGCACATTGGTGATACTTTGCATAATTAAAAATGTTCATTATATGGGTTTTCGTTAAGCAAGGTATACCTTGCTTAACGAAAACCCTGTATAATGAAAAAATGTTATGCGGGGTATCGCAAATAGCGCACGAACACTTCGTTGTATGATTTTTTTTTGTTATACAAAGCATTCGTTATTCAGGGTCCCACTGTATAAACTCTTATATTTTGCTCAAATTATGTAACTGTCATGTCAGAAATAATTATGTTCTTGTACTTCAGAAGGAAGAAAATATTTTGTTTTTGTGAAGCTGAATAAATTAGAAAAGGGAGGAGCTGTGTGCAATCAATAGCACTTATATACCAACACATAGTGCTTAGTTGACACTCTGGGCAGTACACAAGGTAATTAACATTTTTGCCCCCAACTTGCCAGATACTCATTTAATAGATGATTCCTAAAATTTCATGAATTTGGATATATTATTTGACATTTAGCTGGTAGTGTATTTCACTGAAAGAGACACAGTGCCAAAAAAAAACATGCACCATGTGGTAAGGCTTAATTTGTCAGCAAGCTGTGCATGGACTGACACTTAATTTACTTTGGCTGTCTTGCTTGTGCTTGTTCTCTGGGCTTCTTCTGTCATCAGTAATAAAGATTGATGTCTCGTAGTGGGAAAGTCAGTGAAACTCTGCATGTTTGAAGGCACCTTTTCCATTAGAGAGGTTGATTGGATGCGGGTGTGGGGATGTAAGAGATGATAGGTAAAGGTCGCCCTTGCTCGAAAGCCAGTCGTATCTGACTCTAGGGTTCAGTGCTCATTTCTGTTTACAACCAAAGAGCCAGCGCTGTCTGCGTCTGCAGACTTTTCCATGGACATATGCCAGGTGTGACTAGACACCGGAGTGCACGGAATGCTGTTTACTTTCCCACCAAAGTGGTACCCATTTATCTACTTGCAATTTCTTGCTTTCGAACTGCTAGGTTGGCAGGAGCTAGGACAGACAGGAGCTCACTCCATTGTACAGTACTCGCAGTGATGGGATGTAACAGGTTCTCACCAGTTCTCCAGAACCGGTAGTAACTTTCCCCAGTGTCTCGGAGAACCGGTAGCAGCTTTTGGGGGGAACCACCTTCGGGGGTTATCTTTTCACTGCGCAAGCGGGCCAAGCACTTGGTGTGCATGCACACCTATTATCCTAGAGAACTGGTACGATGACCATATCCATCTTGCAACATGGTGCTGCCCACGCACTTATACTAACAGGTAAGTGAAGTTTTTGTGTTTGGTGTGTGGGTGGGTGGGTTGATTTATGTATGGGGTGGGTGGGTGGGTGTATTTTAATGTAATTTTTATTTATTTATTTATTTATTTAATTTATTTACGGGTTTGTGTTGTGGGTGGGTGGGTTGAGGGGTGTGTTTGTGTGTGTATGCTTATTTTTATTTTATATATTTTTTTATTTTTTCTTTGGCCCTGCCCACATCATGACATCATGACATTAGCTCCGCCCACACTGTGATGACATCACGGTGGGGTAGTAATTTTTTTGACATCCCACCACTGAGTACTCGGGTCTCGACCTGCCGACCTTCTAGTCATCAAGTTCAGCATCTTAACCACTAAGCCACCATAGTCTCGTTAGTGGATGCATCCTCACTAATTGAAAACTACATCAAGTCACAACAACTGAAGGGTAATGATCACAGCCTGCACCCTGCAGAATTTTCAGTCTTTTGCCCACAAGAAGCCTGTGGCCCACCCGGAGAGTATTAACAAACAGGAGGGAGGAGGAGGATCACAATATTGCTGATGCTCTTCTATATCAAGTCTCTGTTGCACAACTGCTGCCAGATAGTGTCTATGTTTGAAGATGAATAGCTTCTTTCTGATCTATGGTTCTCCAAGTTTTAATGGATGACACCTCCCATTACTACTGTCCTAACCATGCAGATAGAATACCAAGGGGGACTCCAATGCTGTATTTAGAAAATACCAGCTGTGCCTTGGTCTCCATCACTCCTCTTCTGAAAGCTCTGGAATCAGTTTATTTTCAACTTGTGTTATTACAGTCTAGCGTTTGCGATGTTTGCCGTAGACCTGAGAGCTGGAACGTAGTCCAAAAGGCTGAATGTAGACCCTATATACTGTCTGTACAGTTATTGCATAGGCAGGGAAAGCTTAAGTGATTTATTGGGAGAATTTCTAGGGAATAAATGGAGCTAGCATTTCACTGTAAAGTAAGTTTGCCTTTTATATAACAGGCTGCTCCGTGCCCTTCAGATGTTCTAATAACAGAAATACTGTATACTGTAAATGTCTTCGCTGCCTCCTAAATGAATATCTCATTCTGTTACAGACTGCTTGTTGGTCTCCTTGTATTAACAACCCTTCCATGCAAATCTGGCTGAGGCATCTGTTAGAACAGCCAGGTCCCACGTTTCAGAAGAGTACTGTAGGTTTTTCATACACTATTGAAAAAAAGGCCTCCTTTGTGGTTCATTATTAGAAGTATTTGAAGACTCATATTTTATGGAAGGATTAGCTGAAGGAAGATGAAGGAAGCTCCAGTATAAAAACACTTTTTACCATATTTCATTTTCAGTTATTTGTAGTTACACATAGTTAAAATGAAGGTAAAGGTCTCCCTTGTTCGAAAGTCAGTCGTGTCTGACTCTAGGAAAGCAGTGCTCATTTCTGTTTTCAGCCGAAGAGCCAGTGCTCTCTGCATCTGCAGACATTTCTGTGGCCATGTGACAGGCATGACTAGATGCTGGAGTGCACAGAATACTGCTTTTTGTGTCAAATTGGTACCTATTTATCTATTTGTAATTTCTTGCTATCAAAATGCTAGGTTAGCAGAAGATGGGCTAGATGACTAGAACTCACTTTGTCCCACAACACTTGGGTCTTGAACTGCTGACCTGCCAACCTTCCAGTTTACAAGGTCAGTGTCTTAACCACTAAGCCACGATGGCACCTTTACACTTAGTTACTCCCTAATGAAAAAAATGTCCATAACATCCTTAGCTGTAACTAAGCCTAATAAATTTTGTCTCTTAGGCTGACTTGTCTGCACTTGATTTGGAATACTGCAGCTGTCATGTTTAGGGCTCTATTCAAACATCTCTGAGTCCCTATTCCTGGTGTCAACATGGGTTTTTCTCACAAAAGGGTTTTAAAATTAACTGTGTAACTTATGGTGATCCTTCTCAGGATTTTTTAGGTAAAAAGTATTCAGAAGTGGCTTACCAGGGCCTTCTTTGCAGTCACAGTGAGGAATCAAAGTCCTGAGCCACTGGCTGTAGAATTAAGTGTTCCACCTCGCTGAGCTATCTAGGTAGTGAGTACAAAGGCATATGGTCAAAGCAAACTTTCTAATCTCTTACAAATATATCCTGTTTAGTATAGCCAGGGCTGCAGATACTACACAGCGCACAAGCAGAATCTTTGGGGTTATACTCTGATTCTAAGAGCATTTATTTTTCTAGGAGTGTTTTCAAAGGCAGAGGAACACATGAACACCATATTCTTCTTGCCTAGTAAAGTGTATGCTTCTCTTTGCATGCTTGGACATAATGACATAAGTGAATATATGACTATGTAGCCATATATAGGATCAATTTCCAATCTTCCCAAAGCTGGTGCCCTACAGATCTATAGATCCCAGTGTCTCAGGGCCATACAGGTTGTAGATTATTTATTTATTTATTTAAATTTGTTTATCACCCTCCTCTCCAAGGGGACCCAGGGTGATTCACAACACATCAGCATCGACAACAATTTAAAACTTTCTGGCGGCAAGGCTTCACCGCAGGGAGGTAGGGCCAGTTAAATGAGCCCGCTCCCGGCAACTAATGGATCTGGAATGATTCCAGAGGGAACTGGGGTGTTTTCCTCTGGACCAGCAATGTGATTGCACCACTACGGCCTCTCCGCGCCCACGGGCATCAATCCTCCCCCTGGTTTACTGAAGAACTAAGGGAGCTCAAGCAGACAAAGAGACTTCTAGAGCGCCGCTGGGAGAAGACCCGGAGTGAGTCTGATCGAACACTGGTTAGAGCTGCTATTAAAGCCTACCTTGTAGCGATAGGGGTGGTGCAATGTCAATATTTCACCACCCTCATTGCCTCTGCGGATAATCGCCCAGCGACCCTGTTCCGGGTTACCAGATCCCTCGTCAGCAGAGGGGGGTCAGGCCCTGGCTGGCAGGGATCTGCTGAGGATTTTTCTGATTATCTGATGGAGAAAATTGCTCAGATTCGCTCTAAGTTTAACCATAGCGTGGAGAAGGTAGAGCTGGGGTTGTCTGGAGTGCAGTCTAGCCATGTTATCTGGGATCGGTTTGATCCAGTTGTCCCTGATGAAGTGGACAAGCTCCTTGGATCTGTTTGTGCTACTGCTTGTGCACTGGACCCATGTCCCGCCTGGCTAGTCAAAACATCGAAGGCGGTAACAGGTGATTGGGTCGAAGCAATCATAAATTCCTCATTGTGGGAGGGTGTATTTCCAGCTACCTTGAAACATGCTTTGGTACACCCCCTCCTAAAAAAAATATCGCTCGACCCCACGGTGCTTGCAAACTATCGACCGGTGTCCAACCTGCCCTTTTGGGCAAGGTTTTGGAGAAGGCAGTGGCACGGCAGCTACAGGGAGTCTCGGATGAAGCGGATTATCTGGACCCTTTTCAGTCAGGATTCAGGCCCGGATATGGCACCGAAACTGCATTGGTTGCGCTGGTGGATGATCTCTGGCGAGAGCAGGACAGAGGACATCCATCTGTCCTGGCTCTTCTTGACCTCTCAGCGGCTTTCGATACTGTCGATCATGGTATCCTTCTGGAAAGGCTCCAAGGATTGGGGATCCAGGGCACTGTGTGGTCCTGGTTCACCTCATTTCTGGGGGGCTAGACCCAGTCGGTGTGGCTGGAGGACGAGGTATCCAGCCCTAGGCTGCTCCAATACGGGGTGCCTCAGGGCTCAGTACTCTCGCCTCTCCTAGTACTCTCGCCTCTCCTATTTAACATCTACGTGAAACTGCTGGGTGAGATCATCCGTTCCCACGGGGTGAAGTATCATCAATATGCTGATGATACCCAGCTATACATCTCTGCCCGTGGTGATCCAAGCGATGCAGTGGAAGTCCTTTCCAGGTGCCTGGAGGTGGTCAGGGTCTGGATGGGGGACAATGGGCTTCAGCTGAACCCTGGCAAGACTGAGTGGCTGTGGGTCGGGGGTCCTGGGCCATTGCAGGAGCTACCATCTTTGGTTCTGGATGGGGCAGTTTTGCCCCAAACAGACCCGGTGCGTAATCTGGGGGTCCTCTTGGACTCACGACTACTGCTCGAAGAGCAGATGGCAATCGTGGCCAGGAGGGCTTTTGCACAACTTCGTGTAATACGCCAGTTGCGCCTGCTCCTAGATCGGGACTCCTTGCTCGTGATCACACATGCTCTGGTCACCTCCAGACTAATTATTGTAATGCGCTCTACATGGGGCTGCCCTTGATGACAATCCGGAGGCTTCAACTGGTCCAGAATGCGACTGCGCGGGTGGTGATGGGGTGTGGGGGGTATGCACATGCCTCACCTCTGCTTCAGGAGCTGCACTGGTTGCCAGTTTGCCTCCGGGTGCAATTCAAGGTGCTGGTTATCACCTTTAAAGCCCTATATGGTAGTGGGCCAGGATACTTAAGAGACCGCATCACCCCAAGAACATCTGTCCGTCCCACCAGAGCGGACCGGAGAGGCTCTCTAGTTGTTCCATCGGCCAGAGAGCCACCTCTCTCTGGCACTAGAAGGAGGGCCTTCTCTGTGTCCGCTCCAGCCCTATGGAACCTCCTACCAACTGAGCTACGTCTTCAGATGGACTTGCTGTCTTTTAGGAAGAACCTAAAAACATGGCTGGTGGGACAGGTATGGGATCCTGGCGGTACCATGACCCCAGCTCGCTGGCTTGTTTGAGCTCCCTTTCCCCCTGGTCTTTTAATCTTTTGTTTTTAAGTTTTTAACTTTTTAAAATTATTATTGGGACCTGTGGATTTTTATACATTTTAAAAACTTTTTAAATTTTATAACTGTAATTTTGAAGTTTTTAATAATGGGTTTGGGTTGGGTTTTATTATGCTTTTATGATTTTGTAAACTGCCCTGGCTCGCCCTGGCGAGAAGGGCGGTATGAAATGTAAATAAATATAAATAAATAAATAAATAAAACCAGTTCAAAAAATTAAAAGTTTTAAAAGAAGCTTAAAAACCTATCATTAAAAACTAGGCGTTGTAACTAGGTGTTGTAGCTAGATGATAGTAGTTGTCTATCAGCAATTTCCAGTGGTGCTATTCGAGTGATGTAAAAATGGGATCTATTATAGCTACCCATGGAAGAGGACTGAAGAGAGGGCTATTGAAATCAACAGTAGCATGTAAAATTTATCTCCAATTTAGAGTTGAAGAAAGCCACCTGCTAAGCTTTTGCTGAAGCTTTCTCTGGTCTTTGAAGCATGGTTTTCCCATCGTTGTGCTACTTGCTAAATGATCACTCTCCTTTCCATTTTCTCTTGAATTTGAGGATGGGAGAAATGGAGAACTATGTAGTCTTATAATAGAAGCCCTTCCCAAAGTAATGTGTACATTGGTAAATCTCGGGTCCAGTTTGGCCAGCTTCTTCAGAGTGCTACAGCTTATGAACAATCCAGAGAGAAGGAACTTGAGTGGCAGTGATATTAAGACTTATACGCCAGCCAGTCATGCCTATTTACAAGAATAGGCATGAAAATTATGCTGAGATTTTCTTTCCCCCGGCAGGTGTTAACATGTTACATAATTAATAATTAAGGGCTGTCAATTCAATTCTGATTTATAGCAATCTTTTCCAAGGTGGTGATTACTCAGAAGTGGTTTACTTTTCCTTCTTTGGGGGCATCCTTGGGACTGTACAGCTTTTCCAAGTTCACACAGGGTGGCTCTTCTTCCTGGAGAGGAATTGAACTCCTGACTTCTGGCTCTACAGCAAGATACCTAAACCAAAAGAGCTATCCAGCCATCTAACATGCTACATAGAAATGTTTATGGTGACAAAGAGAGGGAATGGAGAGGACAAAGTCATAAATGCAATAGTCCTGGTTATCCATTCTCTGTTCTCACCTCTTACTGCAGGTTTTCCCTAAGAAGAAATAAATAAATAAATAAATAAACTGTTCTGCAGAACACTGGTGGACTTCAATTTCCAGAAGCGTAAGTCAACACATTGGCTGATCAGTGCTTTGGGGAATTGACTTAGGCTTCTCGGAATTGAAGTCCAAAAACCAAAGGTTGGGAAACAGTTTTACTGGCTTTAATCCTACTGCAGCTTTCCTGTAATGGCAGGTGGAATTTTTCCATAGGAACCAGGAAAGAAGATGTGGGACTTTTCTCCATGAGAACATGCTGAGGACTAGACAGGGAATCCTCCCTCTCCCTCAGTGAGTTGCTGCTCATGGTGCAGAGCAAACAATTGAAGGTAGTACAGCAAAATGAGAATGGGAGGAAATGAACACTGCATCCTCATCATGAGCGTGAGAACCTTGTCGGGGCGCGGGGGCTTGAGCAGTCTAATTCAGTGGTGATGTCCATCTTTTGTCAATGATGTTAGGCCGGGACTAAAACTCACCAAAGTATCCTGTCGAGTCCTCTGGGCAAGGTGAAAGTGGAGGACACATGTCATGGCCTGCCTAGCCAGCAGGTGATGTGATATCCAAATGGCTAAAAAACCACATCCAAATGGACTTGATTTCTCAAGTCCATTTGCATGCATGGAATGTCATTGCGGAGATGTCTACCAATGCATGGACTTCCTTGCTGAATAATGACTCCAATGTATCGAAGGAAAAGTTGTTTCCCTGATTGAAAAATTGAAGATTACGCAAGCCTGCTAGGAATCTGCAAATGAAACCGTCCAGATAATAGTGGACAAGCTCTTGCCAGCTGACTGTTCTGAGAATTATGTTGCACCTAAGAAGGGGAAGATGCAGTTTTCTCATGTTCTATTTCATTTAATATGCACCCACAGAATATATGGAGTCCTGGTAACTAAAGAGCCACCTACATCCCAACAGTCACAATGAATCCTTCTTACCCTTTGAACAAGAAAGGAAAGAAGATTGACCACTATGGTGTCTTGGTGACCAAAACACTGGAAAGCAGAAAAGAAAGAACAGTGCTTGGTAGCAGGTTATAGAATCAGAAAGCTTTATTTACACAGTCAAAGTAACAAGTAAATTCCTGAGACTGAGCTGCTCTATAGTGCAATAAAGTCATTTGAGAGAGTACAAATCAGCAGTCTTCTTAATTTTCAGGTCAAGGAACACTTTTTATAGTAGATCTTGAACTAACGTAACACCCAGCTACAGAGCTGACTTTGTATACACATCAATATGTCTGCAACTGTGCAACTACCATGGACATAGAGAAATATACACACGCGCACAAACATACATATACATTTACACGCACACACACATTCACTCATTCACTGTTACCAGAGTTCATTGTTTCCTAAAGGCTTTTTGGCCAATCATTATTTTTTTATTCATTGGTTCTTAAACATCAAAAACATAAAATGCTGGAGAACATTGCTACTATCCTAAAAATATCCTCTTCTCCCGCTCAGTAAGGAGTGTCCCAAAAAAAGCACTTGAAACACAGTATTATTGGTCAAAGAGGATAAGCTATCTTGTGAAAAATTACAGTCAAACACAGAAAAATGTCCTCTTTTAATGATATAGCTTAACACTTCATGAAAACTGTTCCAAAGAACACTGCTTGCAGGTGCATTACAAAATTCCTTAAGCATGTTCACTAACTTAAATGCAAAATTCTTGCAGTTAAAAATCCCTCTTGAAAGTGGAAATGTTGACAGTGCTGTTGGCTTGTAATGTCCAGTACAGACTGATTCGTGCTCAAAGTAACCCATTGTTTGTCTCCCTGTTTGACTAAACTTTAGTGCTCAGAAGGTGAAAATACTTGTCCACAGAGGATATCAGCAGCAGACACTTAGCCTGGTAGGAATTTGCCAGGAGACCTAATTTAAATGATCTGTGTGGTATCAAATAAATCCAACAGGAGCCTAGGGATCCTTATGATATAGAGCCAATGACTTTTCAACTGGCATGGGTAATCTGTAATCCAACTGAGCTTCTGATATTTGCTGGAAAGCAATATATCTTCTGTGTTACAATCAAAAGGATGCCCCCTGAACATGAGACATATATTGTATTTCAGAGCTTAAAATTTTGTGTGAGTGTGTGTAGCTGAATCTACACATGTACCCACAAATATGCATGTTCACTCATTCATAAATCCACAAAATTGTACTTCTTTTTTTTTTTTTAAAGTAAGGCTTTTAAAAATTCAGTACATAAAAATCATATTAAATAAAAACCAGTACAATCCAATGAATCACTGCCTTGGTGTGACCCAGGAGTTCTCAACCTACGGCCTGGATGTGGCCTGTAACACCATTTCATCTGCCCCCCACCGCCTCCACCACCTGGAAGTGCCATGTGTAGCAGGCAGGGCAAAATGACTATCCGGCCCCTGAAGGGAGTGTGACCTGGCCCTCGGCTTGAAAAAGTTGAGAACCCTTGGTCTAATCCTAGGCAAACCATACGGTGTTTACATAGATGTGCCCACTTTAAGGCAATTTTTCAGTGAAGCTGATAAGGCAAAGAAGGTTTGTGACTATGTAAATACTGCTTTACAGTAGGAGAGAGAGTGGTACTTTGGGGCACCTTCCTACTCTATTTTGCTAGTGGTAGGTAGCAGCCCTTGTTTTAAAGCCCTTGAGTGTTCACAAGTCCAAGATACGAGTAACGTCATCTCTATAGCACTAAAGATAAATGGAAGTGCTGTAAATCAAACTGTTTATCAATCAGGCTGGAAAGAAAGAAAATGCATCATGCTAAATGGCACAGGATGAACTTTATGCAGGTCTACATGCAGATGCTAGATTTAGGAGCAGCTACTTGAACTACAGAATGCTGTGGTAAGGAAACAGGTGGTGTGTCTATGTAGTTGAGATGGGGCAACATTAACTGGGAAACAGGTGAGATTTAGAAAATGTCTCTAAGCAATCCAAGCAAGAAGAAAGTGTTATTATTTCAGGTACAGGCAATTAACAGAAAAGAGACAGAACAGGTTTGAAGCTGGGCTATGTTAATTGAATATGGATCACACTGGACTAAAATAATTATAGACTTGTCCTATTTTTACTCAGTAAGGCCCAATATCAACAAATGTACAGAATAATCCTATTTGTATTTATTCAGAAGCAAGCTCCACTGAGTTCACCTACTCCCATGTGAGTTGCTTTAGAATACCAGACTGAGTCGAGAGTTTCAACCCCAGATTTTCAACTATATAGTACTACAGTTGGTGCAGTTCTGCATGATAATGTAGGGCTGTCACATTGAGAAAGAAAAAGAAAGAGATCATGCACACATTTTTAAAAAGTAGCTGGGAGAAGGCAGACAATGTGTAATTTCTTTGTATAGGAAGAATCGAAAGAGCTTAAGAAGAGAGGAAGGATTTGTGTCCTTTCATTGTTCATTAGCAATTGTTCATATACAGTAATACCCCGGATAACGTTATGACTTGGTTCCACAAGTCATGATGTTATCCGATTTTTAGTGTTGTCCGATGCATGCATCGAACAACGCTAAAAAAAAAAGCCCTGACTTCAGGAACAAACCACTTTAAAGGCAGGCAGGGAAAGAAAGAGACCCAATCGGGTCTCTTTCCCTCCCTGCCTTTAAAGCCACCCCCCACCCGCAGCGGTCTCTGCAACTGCAGTAGGGTTGGGGAAAGGTGCGCCTTTCCCCTGACCCTACTGCACTCGCAGAGACTGCTTGTGTCTCTTTCCCTCCCTGTATTTAAACTACAGGGAGGGGGAAAGAGAGAGAGATGATTGGTTCTCTAGAGACCCAATCACATCTCTCTCTTTCCCCCTCCCTGTAGTTTAAATACAGGGAGGAAAAGAGTAAGACGAGATCGTGTCTTACTCTTTCCCTCCCTGTATTTAAACTACAGGGAGAGAGAGAATGCTTGTGTCTCTTTCCCTCCCTGTATTTAAACTACAAGATTTTCCCCAACCCTACTGCAGTCGCAGAGACCGCTGCGGGTGGGGGGTGGATTGGGTAGTTCTACCCAAACCACCCCACACCCCAGACCATTGCCTTGGATAACACTAAGAATCATCCAGAATCGTTATCCGATGCAAGTTTTTTCCAAAAAACTTGCATCGTTATCTGATTCTAGCATTATCCAATGCAATCGTTATCCGGGGTATTACTGTACATGTGTGGCAAAAAGCCTGTCACCTTACCCTATAGTTCAGCAGTTTGCTTGAAAATGTGGATACCAGACTCATGGATTCTTCTAGCACAGCTGAACACATCTCTCACTATACTCAAATGTCCTGGTGATCAAATTTTACTCAATGTCAACTGAATAGCTAGTGTTTACTATGTCTCTCTGAAGTGACTGCATAGCCAAGATGTGCTTTTAATATTAGGTAAGCCTGTCTATTCGCCCGAGTGATTTTTTTATAAATCTAATGTGTTCAGACAAGACCTGTATATCTTATAGCTTGTACTCTCACTTGTTCTTTAGCGCCGATTCTCTAATTCTTATCTAGGTAATACATGAGTGGTCAACCAATTTGCTCAGACTGCCAGTGTGCAGAGATTTAGTTCATCTTTTGTTTCATATAAATTCGGCATTCTGATTTTATAAATAAATGACTCAGATGGCCACTCTAGCTGGGGTAAAACTACAACAAAGATCATGTCTCCTTTTAGTTTATCCAATTAAAAAACAGCCTTCAGTATTAGCTACTGCCAATCTGGAATGTGGCAGATGGCCTCACATTATACATGTCTTATTCTTTCTCACCACTCCCAAATCCCCACAATTACAACCAACTCCTGTTCCATTAAACTAGCACAATAACAACCCTGTTTCCCCATTTACCATGTGGGAGAAACCCTAAGAGACAATTTTGATTCCTTGAGATGATGGGCAAGCCAAGTGAGAAGTGAATGGGCCTTAGTACTAAATGGACTGATTCAGGCCTGAAATGTATCAAATTCAGCTCACTGGATGGAAGCCCAACTCAAGTCAAGCCCACCACCGAAGTGAACACCTGCTCCATCTCATTCTGAAATGATCAGCCATGTTAACTTGGCTTGTGCTAAATAAACTCTCTAGGCATGTAAAGCAGTGTCCTCTGAGAAAATCAAGGCTTTATAAATCTGTTTACTAGGTTGTTTCATGGCACCAAAATTAAAACAATCCCCTCTATACATTATTATTTCTTTTGGCTTGCACATTACTTTGAGTATCAGATGGGCGAGGGTGTCTGAAATCAGCATATGAACAAACAAAAAATGAGTAGAGTTTGGCTGGACATTTGTAAAGCTATATCTTGTATGGAACCTACCATGCGGAATCAGATGCCACAAACATCTAACTCACAGAAGAAGAAAAAGTGCAGCAAAAAAAGACATCATTTTTTAAAAAAAACCTCTTTCCCTCTCTATTTAAGTAAACATAAATGTTGTTTCCATAAGGTGAGTGAACAGCTTATTTAACTGAGTTGTGTGTGCTAAAGTATACACAAGTGTTGTTCACCATTATCCATGAGGATAAAAAAAATTAAAGGAGTGAAGTATTTAAACGTTAGCATCTCAAACTGCATTTTGTCTCAGCCTTGACATGGTAAAGGACAGATCCTACATGATCTACATAACTAAAAGAACGGTGAGTTCACTGTGCATTTATTGCTTGTTTCTCCTAGCAAGGGATAGGGAACATATGAACCTCCAGATGTTGTTGGATTGCAACTACCCTAGCATAATCCTTAACTATGAGGGATGCTAGCTGGGGCCAATGGGAGTTGATTCAATCTCTGTGGACTACATATTTCCCATCCTTAATACAAGCTATTTGATAATCCTTCTGTATTTGTGCACAGAAAAGATATATAAATGTATGCACTGTTTGTTTTTTTCTATGAGTCCAATGGAATGCTGCACATGTGGTCATCTTTTTATGTCAACCATGCAACATGGCATGCACTACCCCTTGTGTAAACTTGGGTGATTTTAACAGCACTATTTTTGGATTGTGTAACAGTAAGCTGGAGGCTGCTGCAACAATTGTGGAGTGCTCTACTTGTAGAACAATTATCCTCGATTGCTAATAGAATTCTGGCCCCTGAGTATAATATTAGATGTATTAGTGTAGAGATCATACAGTCAGTAACTCTTTACTTCAGCTATATGCTGCCATTTATGTAAAAGGATACTAGCGAATAGACTGCTTGTGAAACTGCTCTAAGGTTCCAGAAAATCAAACACAAAAACGATTTTGTTCATTAGGATTCTGGCCAAGGTCGAATAATTCATAGTTTGGATGTTAGCAGTTAACAGCTTTCAGTGTAAAGGAGGGAAGGATGGCCCAGGAAAGGGATTGGAAAGTTTGCACATCCAAGGCCTGCTTGTATAAATACCTACCCATGATTTGGTGTCATGGCTCGATCAAATCTTTTGTAACTACTGGAGATGTATCCATTAGTGTACAGTCAAGTTGTAAAGGGACCATATCAGAAAAATGCTCAATAAGCTTGGCCAGTATTTGTCTAATCTAAGCAGACATTTGTATATAGGAGATAATATGTCCAGAGAACCTAATTTTTTCAAGTTTAAATAGCATATATAGATTTGAAAGCACAAAATGTACATAGATATACATGTATTTCGCTAGAGATACATGTATATGTATATATAAAGATGTGTACAGATTTTTGAGGTGGGTAACTGAACAAAATTTCTAGTGGTTAGAAGCTTCTTTATTTTTTTCTATATCAGGTATAATCTTCTTATTTTATATAGTGTGCAGAATCTACATTATCTGTGCAATGGAATACACACAGCACCAGTAGAATGCCAAAATGAAGTGGTCTCTGAGAGATAAAGAGCAAAACCAATATGAACACAGGATTGAGACCTGAGGAAAATTTTAGAAAGACAATCTTCCTCCTAACATCTTACAGTTATTGTTGGCTATTATGCCATATGGATCAGTTCATTTGGCTTGTTAAAGGCCACTGTTTACTAAATAGGGGCCCTACTCAGGTCATAAAAATGAGGCAAATTCAAAAGAAAATAGAGTTAATCCTCTAAAGTAGTTTTCCCTATCTGATCTCCTTCAGTGTCTTCAACTTCAACTCATGCAGTCTTTTACTGTTATCTACGTTGTAACTGAGTTGATGGGATTTAAGAGTACAAAATCTCTGGAACATACTATGTAGGGCTAAGCCAGGGATGGGGAACCTGTGGCCTTGAGGGGAGCCTAGGCTTCTGGGAATTGAAGTCCAAGTACACCTGGAAGCCCAAGGTTGAGAAATCCTGGCCTAGAGGAAACAGGCTACATCCTCCAGGTGTTCTTGGACTTCAATTTCCAGAAGCCCAAGCTCCCGTCAAAGCCACAGGTTCCCCCACTCCTGGGCTAGGCTGATCTAGAAAGGACATGAAAAGAAGAGTGTTTATAAATGATAGCAATAGTGATTACAACTAAGCGCACTCTCTGAGTGGTTCACAACATCTACCAGCACCAAATTTAGAAACTATAGTTGATGTTTTCACACCACTATCTAACAAAGCCCTCAAAGCCCAGAGGCTATCTATGTAATGAAGGCTGCCTCAAATTATGTGCCATTATACTAATGTCTTTTCTGTTAAAAAGTGAATCAAATATATTTACTATTATGAAAGAAATTGTGCTGCAAACTGGGAAAATCAAAGAACAAGGGTTATTGTGATCTTAGGACCGAGCATCCATATATTCCACAGCATAAGTTGTGGAATAAAGATCATTCAGAAGGGATTCGTGCTCCATAACCGTGTGCACTTTGCCACTGTTTTTCTCTGAAGCTGGAAATAACACAGTGCTGCATAGGCTTTATATCAGCTTAGAGGTGAAAATGATCCCAAGGTGTATGTTATGCAGGAAGAACAAAGTGTTACCTTCAAGCCTTTCTGCTGATGACAAGCTGAACAAAATGCAGTTAAGAGTTCACATTTTAGTCACTCCATAGAAAAATCAAGGTACTGTATTTATGATCCTTTTCAGAGTTCAAAAAATCTCGAACTATTCACTAATTTAACTATCATTATGTACTGCACTTCACATCATGTCATCTGAACACCAATTTCACCTGATGCATAGAGCACTGCCTAGTTATTTTTTTGTCATTCATTTATACTTCTGGATCTACTTGTGTTTTGGGGTTATCTTCTCAATCCAGCTACAATTTCATCCAGTAGCCAATTACACCTAATAAAATTAAGACCGGGTTTATGTGACCACCATCTCCACTAGGAGATGCATCCAATCTATCCAAATCAAGTCAGGTGAATGCTGCTAAAAAACATGTTATCTAAAGGCCCCAACCTGCACACGCCCCAAAATCTCTCCTGCAGACTCTGGAGAAATGTATTGTGCTTTCTTTTCATGGTGCTACTGGTGAGTACAGAAATTAAAACAAACTCAGGTTACAGACTGATACTATGATGCCGGGAAGCTTCATTTTACGGCAAATGACCAGGAAGTCTGATCTATGATACCTTTTAAAAACGATCAGATATACAATGTGAAAGATTCTCCAATAAAAAAACAAATTTAGATTGCAATGCTGATCTCCCCTTTTCCCCCTTTGATAAAAATAGCTGAGGTGCAGTTTAGAATAAAAACCAGCCAACAACAACAATTTAAAAAAACCTAACTAAATATAGCCCACTCCATCCCAAAGCCAAAGTGGATTAGATTCCCATCAGAGAGAAAATGAAGCAGCTGCCTCTTTAGATGGTATGTTACCTGCTTTGTGCATAAAGACGAACAAGTACTCTTTCCTTTCTCTCTGCCAAAGCCCTGTCCCAAACACTTTTTTTATTTAAAAGAAACCTGCTGTTATTCTAAAGCCTGATAATTTCAAGTTTTGACACATCCACAAAGCCTTTTTTAAAAAATGTGGTGATGTAATTTTGAGGCTTTACCGTAAGTTTATCTGAAAAACCTCATAGGTTACAGTAGTTTTAAAGAGTTTCAAGATTTAACAAGATACCTGATGAAATTTTGGCAAAGCTTCTTGTCCTTTCCCACCTGCCAAGGAGGAGAATGTGGATTCTTTTCTCTGTCTACATCAACACCTGTGAAGTTCTACCACTCCCAAAAACTTTGATGAAGACAGTTCATCCTAGTTGTATTCTCAGTTATTTTCTATTTGCTCAATATCTAATTCACCATCCAACTGAAAGACATTCTCGCCTGTCCCTCTATTTCTCCATGAAGGGTTTTCGTCTTCTTTCTTGTTGCTCTCATCCTCTGTGGCACAAAACTCTGAATCTTCATAGGAGAACTGCTCTTCTTTGCTAGATTTACATTCTTCTGTGTTTGATTGTGGCTCTGGCACAGGAGTACAAGCTGGTGTCCTGCCTGGCATGATGTCCAAGGCTGGTGCCCATGTCTTGGTGCTGCTGATGTCAGGTGAGAACTGGTGCCGCTGAGAACAGTCATCCATGGTGGTGTTAAGGCAGCTAAGGCTGTTAAAGGTTTGACAATTCTGCAAAAAAGAAAACAACAAAAATGACACACTCCAATAAAGAAGCAAAGCTATCAGGCATTTGGCCATCCCTTCCGCATCAAGTTAACTTTCACTGAAAAGATGCTACTGACTAAGTTATGATTAATAATCACACCTCCATACCACCTTCTGACAGTGCCTGCAATGGCTCAAGTGGTTAAGATGCTGAACTTGAAGACTGGAAGGTCAGAGTTTGATACCTGAGTACTGCATGATGGAGTGAGCCCCTGTCTCTGTCCCAGCTCCTGCCAACCTAGTAGTTCGAAAGCAAGAAATTGCAAGCAGTGTAGATCAGTAGTTCCCAATTAGTTTTTTCTACATACCACTTCAAGAAAGACCTCAAACTTGCATACCCCTTATTGCAGGAACATTAAATATCGCATACCCCTTATTGCAGGAATGTTAAATAAAAAATGAAATCAGGTGTATTTTATATTTATTATCATCAAAAGACATTCTAATGACAGAGAACACATGTTTCATTAATGTGACAAATGTGCACGTTGACAATGACGAGCAAATAGGCGGGAACGGGGGCGGCCGCGATTGGGTGACGCGAGGTGCGGGAAAAACTGCTGCCGCGGGAAAAAGCGCTTGATGCATACAATTGACTTACCTACTGATAGTTTAATTAAATTGAATAATTTTTTGGCAATTGTTATTGCATTATTGTTTTTTAAGGATTTAATATTTTAGTTAAGAGAATGCTGCGTGTACCCCTTGATGCAATCTCGCGTACCCCTGGGGGTATGCGTACCACTAATTGGGAACCACTGGTGTAGATAAATAGGTACCACTTCAGTGGGAAAGTAAACAGCGTTCCAAGCACTCTTCTGTCTAGTCATCTTGCCACATTACCACAGAAAAGTCTGGAGACACAGAAGTGCTGGCTCTTTGGCTATAAACAGAGATGAGCACTGAATCCAAGAGTCGGGTACGACTGGCTTTTGAGCAAGGGCGAACTTTACCATTACCACCTTTTGTCCAAAAAGTCACAGACAGCATATGAGGATTTCCTCGATTCCATTTTATTCACACAAAATTATGTAGGTTAGGTAGGTTGAAGAGTGAGGAGAGAGTGGAGGCTTCCCAATGATTTAGAAGGCTAAGCCAGGCTGTAAAACTGCATTTTCTTGCTTATTTATTAAAAGGAACTATAGACCCCCTTTGCCTTTGGGTAGGGGCATTGTGTCCTTAACATAGTCCTCTCTACAGAGGGGTCTGTAAATATTAAACTACTTTTCAAAATGTTATTTTTAAAGCTTTGGTTCTGAAGGTCCATTCTTGGCCTTCGAAAAGTAATACATTCAGTATTTAATGCATGAATTTTAAAGTGTTGTTGCCAAGCTCTGCAGAAAATACATAAACATATATGTGATTCCATGTGGTAGGCTGTACCTGAAAGAACAATCTGTGATGTGGCATTAAAATGTCTAGACCACATTGCTTTTTCTACTCTGTCAGCCAAGTGTGCCGCCTGGAGCTATCACCAAGAGAGAACCTAACTACAGTCCTTGCAAAGGAGGCTCAAGGGCACTGAATGAGAACAGCTGAGACACACCCACACCCATTATGCAAACAGCTTTTCCAGTAGTGAGCGATTGAATCCACTCACACATCCCTCCACTATGAACGGGTGATCTGTAGATGGATAGCCATAAAGCTCTCCAATCCTGGGTCTCTTAATTCTGCCCCAAGAAAAGCAAGCTTGCCTGCTTTAGAATCGACCGAAGCTTTATGAACAATATAGTATTTGCAAACTCTCATTGACAATCTTTCAAATTCCAATAAAGAACTTTACCCAAGCTAAAATAACTTCTGGTGTGTTGGGTAAAGGATAGCCCCATGATGATTGATTAGCCAGACTAGGCTGTTGCCATCACAGACCAGGTATCCACTTTAAGAGAGAAAGAAGTCCTTGCCAATCTTGATACTACATAATTTGGCAGAGGTCTCTAGTTACATGGTAACAACCAAGGAGCATTAAGTTTGCTAACAGTACAGCAAGTGAAGTGGGTGAGTGCTCTGAATTCCACCTTTCACTCTTTCCTGCTCAGAGGCAACTGTGTCAATAATCACCAGTTCCCTGTGCTCTGGAATTAAAGGTGTAGACAACCTTGGGTTCAAAAGGATCTTTTCAACCTTTTGCAGCTCCCATTTTCCCTTAGCTCAGTGGTGGTGAACCTATGGCACACGTGCCAAAGCGGACACTCAAAAGAGTACTCTCTGTGGGCATGCAGGCTGCCACCCCAGCACAGAGTTCACTCTGCCCAGCAGCTCGATGGGAGCACTTCCTCCCTCCCCCCCAGCAGAATTCACCCCACCCCTCTGCTCAGGAGCCCAATGGGAGAGCTTCTCCCTCCCCTGTCGGAGGTAAGGTGGGTGGCTCACATGCAGCATGAGGGTGCGTCGTGGGCAGCAGTTTTGGCACTCGGTCTTTAAATGATTCGCCATCACTACCTTAGCTTGTTAAGTGGGTTGAAGGGTCATCCTGAGATGGGCTGCCAGCAGAAACAAAGGCTCTAGACAATGGGTGTCCAAACTATTTGGGCCGAGGGCCAGTCACATGGTTCAGGGGGCTGTTCACCACAGCCGGGGGGGGGGGGTCTGCCCCCAATGGCAATTTATCTGGCCTGCAAAGCCCTCATCACTCTTAGGAGTGACAAGGGCTTTGCAGACCAGATGAAATGGTATCAGGGGCCAGCCCTCGGGCCGTAGTTTGGGCACCTCTGCTCTAGACCAGTGATTCTCAATGTTTTCAGGCCACAGATCTGACCACGCATCCTGGGCAACTGACTGGGCTGGTCACATGGTTCCTCCCACCTGGAAGCAGAAGTAAAACACGTACAGTACATGCGCAGAATGCATTTAGTGGCATTCGGTGCATGCACGGCATGCCGGTTTGTCCACTTCCTGGTTTGGTGATGGCGACATGGACCTGATGAAATGGCTTTGGGGACCGGGTCTGGCCCACGGGCCATAGGTTGTGAATGCCTACTCTAGGCTGCTGCTCCCAAGCTCAGGAGAGCAGAAGGAAAATATTCCATTGAACTTTTTAACCAGTTTGCAGGTTTTAAGCGACAGGCAGCTGGTCCCCCCCCCCCCAAAAAAAAAAAAAAGACTCATCCTGGTACACTGAGCTATTTAGATCAGTTCTAACTTGTCTCTAACCTCAGGCACAAATTGGAACTGTTTGTGGGCTTTGCTGCAATTGTCAAATATTATAGGGGATGGCAGGTAGGCTTTGAATGATTTTGAGGTGACACTGAGCAGAGCCGAAACTGAGAAAAAATGATCCCGAGAAAGAGCCCTAAATGAGAGAACAGACACAAAATAAGATGCATGTTCTTTCAAGGACACACAAAGTACAGTACTGACAGAAGCTGTGTGGAAAGTTGATGCAATAGCTGTCTTGCTTCTACAGTTAAAAAAACAACACTCTTGGTGGATATGCTTTCTCTCCTAGACTAAAGTTTGGTGGGGTGGGGTGGGAATGGTGGCAGCCTGATTGCTGTCTGGTTACCCAAAAGTGGTCAGGAAATGTTTGGATCTCTTGTCTTTAAATAAAATGCACACATATCCGCACATCAACATCACAACCTAGTTGAAAACTGCTTCTCTTCCAATAAAAAGCTGGGGATTTATTTAAAAACTTTGATTTTAATCTAAGGAATGTTCTTCTGATTCACAAAAGAAATGGAAACAACATTAGTGCTTCCTATTAAAGGCCAAGAAATCTGAGGATGAAGTTTAGTGGGATCTGCAGGGTTGATAGTGTCTTCTTCATGGCATGAGCCTCAACGTTTCCTCATGTTCCATCATGCCTATTATTTACGTTACAGCAGTTATATCGGAATATAGGTATTCCAGTCACAAAATATGGCCACAAAGTAGTACAGAAATGCCAACAACTTTATCTTAAGTAGCCACCTGCATCTATGCTGCCATTACTTTGTGAGTTATGGCACATTATAGGGACAGTGATAGGGAGAGGGACCAAAGGTTACCAAGATAGTTACAAAGAAATATAATGGTCCTAATAATCTGGGCTTGGTCCAAATTACTTGGCTTGAGGACTGCAGCTTTTGTGAAGCATTTCTGAAAAGTTCACCCTTATATAACATCATGGGAGAAAACACAAAGACAGCTGCAGCTGAAACAGGTGGGTGATCAAAGCTGGCAGCATTTCTAGAACAAGGGCAGAGACCAAAATTGCTCAGATAAAAGAAGGGTGGGAATGAACAATTAAGACAAGTAACTTTGTTTTTAATGTGCTGCAATGCAAAGAGAAAATTAAGATATATATAACCAGACCCTTTTATCTTTTGGTTAGGAATGGTGCTTAGTTGCTACTCTTCATATTTGTATTGGCTCCGATCCATTACTCTAGTCTTCAACTATATTTTCTTTTAGTTGTATACCAGATGTCAGGGGGGAAATGGTAATCTTATACTTCCTCAGACAAGCTGTATAGATAGGCTACCCACCCACCCAACCCAACATCTGAAGGCAAAGTCACAACAGCTATTTAGCTAATATCCATTCTTCCACAAGGGAAACAGCCAACTTGTTCGGCTGGTTCAATAATGTGCAATGAGTCAGTTGTTGGTTTAATGCCATGCAAGTCCACCTGTTTATCGTCATATTTCCAGTGTTGGAGAGGATTTTTGTTTGCTTGCTTTGCCTACTTCTGTGTGTGATCCCACCTCATGTATAATGACACTATAGCTATTAGAACTGTAACAATAAACAGAATTAATATCCCCTCTTCCCTACATGCCAATGGCACAGTTATGAAAAGCAGCAAGAAAATTTCCTCTTTTATACTTGGCTTGCTAATGTGGCACTCTGTGGTTGAACACAAATAATAGACAAAACAGCAGAGATGTGGATCCTCAAGGCCATAAAACAACATTTATGCAAATGTCAAGACAATGAAAACGTCCAGTGCAACTCATAAAAGAAGAGATCCCTAAGAGAGAGGCGGTACAGTAAAACACCGGATAATGATTGGATCAGATAACGCTAAAATCGCGTAACGTTAAGTAATCTGGGGAGGAGAATTGGATCGAATAACGTTAAGGTCCTATGGGATGGATCGGATAACAACCACTAAAGCCTGTGCGGTTACAATGTATCTCTATGGAGCTTTAACGTTATCCGATCCATCCCATAGGATTTTAACATGGATCGGATAACACTAAAAATCGGATAACACCAAGACTTGTGGAACCACGTTTTAGCGTTATCCGATGTTTTACTGTATCTGGAATGACAAACTGCTACATGAACATTTTCCAAGGAACTTGATCTTGTTCAACACTTATGCCATTCTCTCCATGAGTCAGAAGAAAGGAGTCCCTGATCATTAGGTAAAGGTCACCCTTGCTTGGAAGCCAGTCATATCCAACTCTAGGGTTCAGTGCTCATCTCTGTTTATAGCTAAGGAGCCAGCACTGTCTCTGTTTGCAGAAATTTCCATGGACATATGGCAGGCATGACTAAACACCAGAGTGCACTGAATTCTGCTTACCTTCCCACTGAAGTAGTACCTATTTATCAACAGTACTTGCCATTTCTTACTTTTGAACTGGTTGGCAGGAGCTAGGACAGCACTTGGGTCTTGAACTGATGACCTGCCGACTTCCAGTCATCAAGTACAGCTTCTTAACCACTAAACCACCACAGTCCATTCCCTGATCATTATCTTAGCTTAGCACTATTCCATATTCAATTATCAACAATTGCAGTTTAAATTGATCCAAGTGAGCCACACAGTGAAAATAAGGCCATTTTGCAATGCCAAATTACATATCATGGCAGCTGTTCTCAGCTGTGGCATTCCTACATGGGGTTCTTCACAGTAATTTGTAGTTCTCTTATCCTGCAACTTTAATCCACATTGTGCATTTCTCCTTCCGCTGGCAAGAGTTACATAATATGGTGATATCACATTCATAGCTTTGCAAAGTTACTTTTCTCGATTGCATCTCTCAAAACCTCCTAGGCTACGACGGCTAGGAAATTCTGGGTGGTTTATTGTCCAGAAAGAAAGAAAAAAAACCTGGTTAGGACTGGTGAGAGGTGTAATTCCACAAATTCTGGGGATTCTGAAACCTGACATCCAAAAACTGTAACTTTTCAGCTATATCTCAGATTATGTGGGCAGAGTGAAGTTAACACATTCTGGAAAGAAACAAAGAAGAAATCTGACAGTATCCATCAGAAAGTGTAAGCAGGTCCTTCTGATTTAGATATACTATATGAGAAGAATCCCATTAGAGCAAAAGAAAAATCAAGCCATTAAAATATCATCTGTCATAATTAATCTCTATAGATAGAACTGCATTCCATGGGATTGGTTGCATGGTAAAGCATTTCTCACATTCTGCTGTTGCTATTATTCTCAGTTGATGTGAGAATAAGCACCCAACATTGGCCCTGAGAAAAGTGTTTAGATTTATCATCTCCTACAGGCCTAACATTTGGTAAACATGCCTAGACATGCCAATGCAAGCCTTATCTTGGCAACTCCCTGATGTTGCTCGTTTGAAAAGACTAGGAATGTTTTTTCAGCACCTTCTTAAAAAGTTTATGTACAGTAGCTTTGTTACATTATCTACATTCTTCTTGCACCCTGCAATCAGGAATTTGAATGACACTTATTAACTGAAAGGACTATCAACCTTGGGAGACTTCTAATTCTTGAGCTGCTGCCAAATTCTCTGTTGCTGGGCCACATGAGAATCAGTGATGCCAAAATAAACCACAACCAAGATGTGTGTTTCTATTGAGATTGGGGGCAATAATACCACTCCAGTCTTCTGGATCACAAAAATCTCACATGTATAGAGAAAGCAAGTGGGCTTCCCTCAATATTTGCATTTAGCCATTGACACTGGTCCCAGGACATGATTTAAGGCGGGGAGGGGAAGGGGAGCTGTGGCCCTCCAGGCCTTCTGCCCCACAGTCAATGGTCAGGGATTATGCAAGTAGAAGTCCAAACCTGTTTGGAAGGCCACAGCTGCCAACCTTTTGTGTATGGTGATGTGAGATACCCCTCTTCCTGACACCAAGCAAGTCTAGGTATTTTTAGTACCTGTGCGGAAGGCCAGCTGGTGATGAATCCGTGTTCATCCAGCAAGTTCCCTTACAATACTTCCAGACGATCTCACTCCACCTTGTCTACCTGCTCAGTTCTTGCTGACTGTTTAGTATCCTACACTGCTAGGTGTTTGCCAATTGTGTTACTGATTCTTAAGAATGCAGTATCTAAACCGGTGATGGTTAACCTTGGAACTCCAATTCTGAGAAGCCTTGATCAGAAGGAGTGTTGACTTGGGCTTCTGGGAACTGAAGTTCCAGAACACATGGAGTGCCAAGGTTTGCCATCACTGATCTAAACCGACTAAATGGCAAATTGGCAGCCACATTATCCAGAATAATAATTCTTTCAGGCATTTTGCTCTTTAAATGTAATGCCCTTTGTGACTGCATTATTCTTTTTCAGACACTGGCATGTCAAGATACAACATTAAGCCAAGTTCCACAAAATCCCAGCTATCATTTACAAGCAAAGTATTATATGCCACTGCAATGCTACTACTAACGACAAACCATATCTTACAACTCTGGCTAGTCCTCCGCTAGGATTACTGAATCAGAATTCTTTTGAAAAATGTAATCTTATAAGGCAGTGATGTCTAACCTTGGCACTCCAGGTGTTCTTGGACTTCAATTCCCAGAAGCCCTGATCAGCAGGAGTATTGACTTGGGTTTCTAGTGCCAAGGTTAGCACCACTGTTATATGGTGTCAAAAATGCCAATCTTACATACAGTAATACCCCGGATAACGATTGCATTGGATAACGATAGAATCGGATAACGATGCAAGTTTTTTGGAAAACACTTGCACCGGATAACGATTCTGGATAATGATTCTTAGCGTTATCCGAGGCAATGGTCTGCAGGTGTGGGGTGGTTTGGGTAGAACTACCCAATCCACCCCCCACCTGCAGCAGTCTCTGTGACTGCAGTAGGGTCGGGGGAAAGCACACGCCTTTTCCCCGACCCTACTGCAGTCGCAGAGACTGCTTGTGTCTCTTTCCCTCCCTGTATTTAAACTACAGGGAGGGGGAAAGAGAGAGATGTGATAGGGTCTAGAGACCCAATCACGTCTCTCTCTTTCCCCCTCCCTGTAGTTTAAATACAGGGAGGGAAAGAGACACAGACCCAATTACGTCTCTCTCTTTACCCCTCCCTGTAGTTTCTATGGTAACACTACAGCCCACACTGTATCAGATTGCAGATCTATTTATTTTATTTTATATTCACATTTATATGCCACCCCCTCGATTGCTCAACTCTGGGCGGCTCACATAGCAAGAAAACATCACAAAATCATACAGGTCATTAATACAACATTATAAGACATCATAAATACATTGCAAAAAAAAAAAACCACTCATTTAAAAAAGTCCATATGTTCAATTCACAAGTCTATGTTCTATATGTTGCTTTGTTCTTTATATTTGGGGGACATTTTGGCAGGTCACATCTCTTTCAGTCTCAGATTTCACTTCAAGAAGATGTGTTGATATGAGACATGAAAAAGTCTGTCCAAAGTCTGGACACTTAATCACTTAAAGTGACCATTGTCAACATGTTGCGGAAAGACTAAAGAGCACTATGCCACTGTTGCATTCTATGACTATCTACAATTCCTGTAATAGCTTCTGACCTATCTATACAGAAAGGTAAAACTGGCAATCCATATCATTTTCACCTTGTAACAAAGCATATTCATTAACCTTATGTTACTAGCACCAAACATGGGGCAGTTACAACAAAATATAAACAAAGGTTGATCACCATGGAAATAAGATGTCTGAGGAAGGCCGATGAAGTGACTATAAGGATTAAAATCAGGAATGAAATTATAAAGAAAATAATTGGAATAAAATCAATCTTAAACTACATACAGAGACAACAAATAAAGTTGTTTGTCCATTTCAAGAGAACAAGGCACATGTGAAAAGAGAAGGACCAAGAGCAAGAGGAAGACCCAAAGGAAGGGGGAGAGATAACAACAGAGACATATTACACCAAATAACTCTTATGGGGGCCACTAAAAGTGCCAGAACAAGAACCTTTTATCTCCCTCAACACTTGAAGGAGTAAAAGAGGAAGCAAAAAAGAACCATTGCAATTTATTTTTTTTATTTGTCCAATTTGTTATTCCACCCCAATTAGGTAAACCCAACTCTGGGCAGCTTACAACACTACAAAAAAGACATGACTTAAAACAACAGTACATAGTAAATATCCAGCCAATCTGGCACTCTGACATGCCTTGTACATATTAAAATTCAATTCATCTGTTACAATTAAAACTATAATTAATTAAATGTTAAAAATTCAGTTAAAATTAAGTTAAAATTAAATTTTAAAAATTATACTTACAAAAATTATACTTTGACTTGCAATAGTCAAAGACAAAAAAAAATTGGAATTATTTTTTAATCAGTGTGATTTCTCAGCTCTTGCATCTGAGATGTTTAGCCTTTGCAAACTTGATTGAATTTTATCATGACATAATGGGAAATCTTGTGATTGTATACTGGAGTGTATTGATCTACTGTTTGTAGCATTATTGTCTTCAGCTGTGCAACATCTTGGAATTTTTGAAGAATTTAAAAAATGAAATACATTTTCTGAAGAGAATACTGTACTCCTTTAAGGGCTGCTACACTTATAAATTCATGCCAGCCTAGCAGTTCGAAAGCAAAAAATAAAGTTATCTAAAAGTAACAGTTTGGCTGCAATCAGAAATCATGATAACGGTTGTTCTAACAACCAATGCCCTAACCAATGGTTCAAACATGACTTGTTTCAAATGAACCAGAGTTTACTTTAATTTGGCTTTGTCACATACAGAAAACAAGCCATGGTTGATCAAAACCAGAAGCAAAAGCTTCTGAATTCTCTGTCATGGCTGTGTTGAATGAAAAGCAGTAGGCAAGCCAAGATGGAGGCTGAGATATCTCAAAATAGCCCATAATATGGTACTGAGTTTTTATGGCAGTTCAGGAAACCAGTGCACTGAAATGAAACACTAGTGCATTTACTCTCAGGGCTCAGACCAAGGTTGAAATCTAATAGCTCAACTAACTGCTGGATGCCTTGAATTTCCAATGCGCACCACGGCTGTGAGCCTTGGAGCTCCACTCCAAAAGATGCTGAAAGATGTGGCTGTCTCATTTATCCCAGCAGCAATTATCCAGTTTTACCAGTATATACGAGAGCAGTGAGGAAAAGGCCAGAAAACTCCAAGATCAACAGTCACACTGGCGAAAAGGAGCCAGAGATTATGCTGGCATTTCTTTCCCCTGGCTTCAACTTGCAAGTGATGAATGAAGTGTCAGGAAAATATATGACAGAAATGCTCAAAGGGGGGGGGGGAGAGAAATACACAGAAGGTAGCTATAAAATATGTGAAATACAAACAGAATACTATATTCCTGGCAAGCAGACAGAACAGGTTTATGTGCTATGGAAACAAGACACTGCCAATGCATCCTATCAATGAGTTCCCACCTTTCCAATATTTCCCTTCCCCCAAGAATAGTTTCTACTTTTTAATTCATTATTTATATAATTATTCAATTGCATGCACTGTCAGGCTGTCATAAATTAGAAGTAAAAGGTGTAAATTGTGGGTGTAAGCCTTTGTCCTCCATCTCTCTGTCTGGAGCTAACAAACTCTCACCGCTACTTACCTATGTGTACTTCTATGACCATGATATTCCCTCCCCTGATTCATATGTAAGGGCCACTAACTTTAAATCCAAGCATTTAAAATGTGACAGGCATTTTCAGAAGAAGGAACATTATGTGTGACAGTTTAAATATAATAAACCCTCTAGCTGGCTTAAGCTAGTATACTGCTGTACATTCACAGTTATATATTTGTATCTAACCATTTGGAATTGTAATCCAGGTTTTGAAAGTCCAGAGAGTAGAGGATCCCACCCCCCCCACACACAAAATAATCTGTTTATCAAAAGAAAGAAAAATTGAACTATTACAAGGAACACAGCCTATGGTATTTTTTGTATAATGGGGTACTCCCTATAAGATTTGCATGCAGAGTGACTGAGAACAAGATTTTTTACTTGTGTACCTTTTTCACACCCTGGATTAGCTAATACACTAGCGGCAATATTTGAGTCACTAAAGAACAATGCAAGGTTGAAATCAATTTAATAACTGGAATGATTCTTCTTCTTACAAGTGGAGGTTGGCTTTAATCATTCTCTTGTAAAAGCAAGAGTTGTATACATGATGTATACAAGTGGAAAGACAGAAATAAATTTTCTCAAATAATATGGGGGAAATGTATTTTAAATCAATTTGCCTTTTGTCTGCCTTTAAATATTTCACTATATATTTATATATAATGGTTGGCTACCAATTTGAAGCTGAATTACTTTATGCAGTTCCTTATCTTCCTGGAAGAACTGTTCTATTAGCAACTATTAGCATGGCAATGACATACAGTATATACATCATAAAAGCACACAATACAATATTCCTTGTGCAGTAGAATCAAATGTATGCTAACTAATGTTTTCAGTGGGGCACATAGTCTAAGAAATAGGAATAAGACTATAATATTAATATTAGATAACTGAGTAGGCCAATAGGCAATAACCCTTAAATGGATGGAGTCAGATGTGTGTGTAGCAGTGGTGCCCAAACTAAGGCCTGGGTTTTGGGTGTGGCCCCCTACGCTAATTCATCCGGCCCACGAAGCCCTCCTTGCTCCTGGAAGTGGAAGTAAAACACGCCCATACGGGCGCATTTTACTTCCGCTTCCAGCAGCAACGAGGGCTTCATGGGCTGAATGAATTGGCGTCGGGGGCTGCACCCGGCCCCCGGGCCTTAGTGACCGGCTCCCTGAACCACGTGATCGGCCCATGGTCCAAAAGGTTTGTGCACCCCAGGTGTATAGTCACTGCTGGAAATGTACCTGGAAACAGCCTGCCACAAGCTGGCCTATTTAGATCTGGATCTAAGCCAGCAACACAGCTCTTAGGTTCTTAACCTAAGTTGCCCAATTGAGCCTTGAGCAAACAAAAGGGACAAAGCTAGGCAATACTCCTTTCTGTACATTAATTCCACTTCTTTGTTTAAAAAGCTCGGAATTCTTCACTTAGTTTCCTAGTGTGTGTTACTTCTCCTGCTTTAACTTCTGTGACTAGACAAAAGTTTGTTACAAAGAATCATATGTGCATGTTTTCCTTAGTTCTCAAGAAAGGTGTGCCATACCATTTTGCCAACAATGTTAATTTGTTGGGGTTAGATCTCATAGTGGATAATTTTCATCATCACTACTGCTATAGATGATAACACAGTTTGAAAACACTGCTGGCTCAGATTTCTCCAGTCCTCAGTTTCCTGCTTTTTGGGTGCTCCTACTAATTGCTATCCTTCAAACAGACATCCTGAATGCAAGACAGAGTATCTAATAGAGTACGTAGGACTAAGTAAATCAATTATTGGTCTTAGCCAGTAGTCAACTTCTATCCCCTGGGAGCAACAGTCAAAGAAAGAAACAATAGTATCTCTCAGATATGAGAGGGACCAGCCCTAAAAGAGGCAAGGCCTTGTTTTATTTCAATAGCTGCCAATAAATAATTGCTATCCTGCATAAAGTTCACTAGTACATTACAACAAAACCAGCTCTATTTGCAAAGTGGTGAAACAGAACAAGTCAGCAGTATGAAGCTGAAGTAACCCCCTGGAGACACTATGTTTCAGCTGTCGTTACTGAAACCACACAAACCAAAGTATGTTAACTTCAAAGCAAGCTGGTACAAAACATGTACATTAACTGCAGGGCTTTGGTGCTGTATTATAGTTCTCTTTAAACTGCAAGCCAGATGCGATCTGTTGTGAAGATATGAGTGGTTCTGCCAAAGAACAGTACACAATTTTTACTTAATACCCTACCATATGAAATTGAATTAGTATCTTCATGAGATGAGAAAAAGAGAACTTCATACTCTTTTTCCAGCAATCATTTTATGTGACTTAATTCAAGTAACTGGAACTACATCCTCAAGGACAAAAAAAAAATAAACAACCCAACTCTTGCATATATTAAGAAAAGCCACTTTTACTTTGCATACACACACACACACCAAAAACCCTAGTCTACCATATGTCTAATGCAAAAACACAGAAATTGAAATCTGCCACTACATTTCATTCATTGAAACCAAACAACAAAGTGTACTGGCCTGTCTATGTGGATGGAAGAAGGAGGGCCCTATTTTTGTCTCTAGATTCTCAAGGATTTTATTTCTTGGCATCCCTCAACCTGGTATCCCTCATTTCCTGCATGACATCAACTCCCATCAACTCACAAACTGGGAGTCACAGACCAGCATATCTGAGGGGAGAGCAGAGCGGAGAATTTCTGCAACATTTTCCTCCGAAATGTCAAAAAGCTGGAATGATCTTCACAGTTGTCTGATTTCAATGCAAAGATGAAACAAGGGAGGAAATGGGCCATATTTCTCTACTGAGACTGCTATCAATCTTAGAATGGAACAACATTGAACCACAGGCTTCACCCAAACTAAAAACGAAGCAGACTGATATTCTTATTTAAAACAATCCTGAACTAATAAACAAACACATGGAATAATGCCGATAGCTGCTAAGGGACATTGTTGGCTAAAATGGAAGAGATGACGTTCAGAATTTATTTATTTATTCACATTTATACCCCACCATTTTGGTGAAAGTGCCACTCATAGCAGCTCAGAATGACATTACCACAGAATAAATGCTATACCTATACCATGACCATTCCCACACCACACAAAATATTGGAATGATAAACATGGAAAGATGTCAGTCACAAATAGTGAAGTGAAACAGAACCCCCAATAAACAGGGAGTATAAACATTAGAAAGTACAGTATAACCCTTATTATAAAGAAAACAATAATAAGGATTGTACTGTTCAGATCTTGCAAATGTAAGCTATTGCTTCCTCTAATGAACCGATCTACCTCACATTTGGCCTTCCCCATGTCCTATTGCCTCCAAATTTTCCTAGCATTATTCTCAGAATAGTTATTTTTCTCGAAATCCAGGATAGACGATAGACAGATAAACAGTCTGATCAAGTACAGTATAAGGCTTTAACTGAATTAAAATCATAGCCACGGTAATATTATACATGTTTCATAAATGCAACATTATTAAAATGTTGTGACACTACCTTGTTTATTTGAAAAATCAACAACAGTTTAGCTGGGTAAGTGACAGAAAATAGCTAAAATAAAACAGTTTGGTCTGGTCCGATTTGACTTAACTAGGAGCTAAGTTAAATCTATAGGTGTGTTGTTTAAAATTACAGTGTTGCTTGCTTGCTTGCTTGAAGCCTGGTCCACATCATGACCCCACACTTCATTTACCCCTTTCAGAATTACATTTTTTTATTAACTGAAACTACCTGCCAAGCAGATACCATTTTTGGGAAGTATATCTGCTCACTGCTGGTCCTGAAATTGCATTAACTAAAATGAGAAATTAATGGCCTTGGCTTTAAGAAGAATCACCTGGGTTATTTCAAACTTTCTGGTTCTGTGGAAAAGGTAGATTCATACTGGCAGGTACGTAGGTTGGTAGCAGGTATCACGGAGAGTTGCATTTGAGAGTATGGGGTGATCAGATGAAGCCTGTGAAGGTTTGTACCCAGAAAGGTAACAGAATTGGGATGGAAGAGAGTGGGAATTGAAAACAAAAGTTTCGAGTTAAGAACAAATGTTGCTCTGGTTCATGTGTCCTTTTTAAAATGGCCTTCTGGTTACAGTAATACCTCGGATAACGCTAAGACTTGGTTCCATAAGTCTTGGTGCCATCCGATTTTTAGTGTTATCCAATCCATGTTAAAATCTTATGGGATGGATCGGATAACGTTAAAGCTCCATAGAGATACATTGTAACTGCACAGGCTTTAGCGGTTGTTATCCGATCCATCCCATAGGACCTTAACGTTATTTGATCCAATTCTTCTCCCCAGATTACTTAACGTTATGCGATTTTAGTGTTATCCGAGGTATTACTGTATTATTTTCTAAATTACTACATTTGGTTAAAATCCAATGAGTGACTTATGTTCTCTGAAAGCCCACATAGTTTTTTTTTACTGGTTTATATACAGTGTGTTCAGTCTTCTTTATATTTGGCAATTATAGAGTTGGAAATTAGCATCACCTCACACCAGGAAAGTTAGCTGAGTCCACATACAAACAGAATGCCAAGATTGCCGAGTATGCTCCAGAATAAGCAGATGCCAGTTGAGCCTCAAAAGCAGCACAGTGTAAGTAGCACACACCTTCATTCAGCAAAGTAAAGAAAGGAGACTGAGGAGCACAGGAAGCTGGCTTCAAAAACTAATTTAAGATTATTGGTCCATCTAAATTGATCTTATCAACGTGGATCAGCAGCAACATTAGGAAAATCCAGGGATGATTCTAGGCCAGGTTTTGAACACAGAACTGTTCTCATACAAGCCAGATGATCAACAACTGAGCAATGGCCCCTCTGTAAATTGGTCAGTGGGTGAGTGGATGGGTAGATGGAAATGAGCAATTTGCTAAGATATACTGTATTGTTTAAGAATAAGAGCAAAGAGGATAACTGACAGCTTCAGGCAGACAAGTCATCCACTCAACACAATACAGTACTGGTAATGAACCATCACCAAAGTATACTTCTAGTATATATTTCTTAGTCCCAGCAGCATCACTGAGGCCATCATCACTGTGGAATCCAGAAGCGTGGGGGGTGGGGGTGGGGGCGGCCTGCCCCAGGTGGCACTTTGTGGGGAGTGGCGACACCACTGCCCTGGACTTCCTGGCAGCTGCTGGGACCCTCTACCACCACCGGCGCCCTGGGCCCCGCCCTGGAGAGTGCAGGCCCAACGGTGCGGTGGAGGCCAGGGGGTGCCACTCTACCTCCTCCATTCCCCTCCTCCTCAGACACCCCCTCCTTACCGTCTGCCAGGCTGGAGCGGCACAGCCTCAGCAGAGAGCCCACTGTTGGCATCCCGGGCATGCAGCCATCCTGCCTCCTAGGCCGGCAGTGGCGCCCAGGAAGGCGGGAAGTGAGGCCAGCAGTCGCCGTGGCCCAGCGCCGGCCAGAGGACCACCACCCCCACAATGCCTGACTGGCGCTGCTCCGGCTGCTGGGCCACAACGGCCACCAGCCTCCCTTTCTGCCTTCTTGGGTACTGCTGCCGGCGCCGGGGTAGGAGGTGGGGCAGCTGCGCACCTGGGACCCTGATGGCACGGGCAAGGGTCTGGGGCGGCGTGGCATGGGTCCAGCGGTGAGCCCACCATCGTCATCCCAGGTGTGCAGCCCCCCGCCTCCTAGCCCGGTGGCGGCAGCTCATCCACCTTTGGTGGCAGCGGCGCCCAGAGGGGCAAGGCCAGTGGTCGTTGTGGCCCAGTGCCCACGGCAAGGTCGAGGACCTACCCCCCGCAAGACCTGGCTGGCGCTGCTCTGCCCCAGGCGCTGCTCCGCGGTGACCGCCGGCCTCGCTTCCCGCTGGGCCCGCACCACACCGTCCCAGACCCTTCGCTTCGCCAGCACCGTCGGGGTCCCAGGTATGCGGCCACCCCGCCTCCAAGCCCGGTGAAGCCCGAAGGCAGGACTTTCCTACCTGGGGGAGGGGCAAGCCTGGGGGGGGACAGCGAGTTTGGCCTGTGGCCCTGGGCGATTGAAATCTGCCCTACGCTACTGGTGGAATCCATTATGATTCTTCTCAGCGTCCAAGATCTTTCTATCATTATCACTGCCTTGCCAGAGGTAACCAGAAAGCCTACTCAAAGATTGTGGTATTTTTGAACCACAATTGGGAATACCCCAAGTAATGGCAATTTTGTTATACTGACTAATCTTTCTCACACTGGGGTTGGCAAAAGGAACTATGGAATGAATTAACCAAAGGTGGCTTCATTCTGGCAGTTTAATGTCTTTTTATACTTAATACTTTTTTACCTGCTATTTTCAGATAAATTCCTTCCTATTTTATTCCCAGGATACCAGATTTTGCCTCATTTGTTCTGTAACCATTTCCATAGTGCAAAACAACAATAAAATTGTATATTCATGGCCATGAGGAAAAGCAGAAGTAATCTTCAGGATAGATTATCTGAAACTAGTTGTCTACTCATTGTTAGTCTTCTTCAACCACCAAGATGAACAATTAAAGAGATTTAACAAATAAAAAAGACGACATACAATTTGAGCATTCTGGAGGACATGATGTAAATGCTTGCTTCTTTTATCTTCACATGGGAAAATGGTTTTTTATTTTATTTTTAAGAATGCTCACTCTGCCCTGTGAGAGGGCAAAATATTTTCAAGTAATAGGGACTTAACAATTTTATGCAAATTACATATTTTGCATATGTTATATGACATATATGATATGCAAGAATTAAAGTGACAGATGCTGCAGCCTATATGGTTGGTTTTGTTTCTATCTTTTTAAATAAAAAGGCTAGTACCTCTATGTTTGTGCGTATGTTCTGTTTCTTACAGTGAAGGGACACTAATGTTAAAGAGGCTGCACTGTGTGCAGCTTGCTGAAATGTCAATGGAGAAAATAAGGCCTCCTTGCCTCACTCCCACTGGTGACAAGGAATCTTGTTAGAACTAGAAAATTCCTTCCAATGTGATAATGAGGAATCTACTGCATCTCTTCCACAGCCCTATCCTACACTAAAACCACATAATCAATCCTTCTAGGTCAATACTGTCTACAGCAGGGCTTTCCCAACCTTTTTATGCTGTAGGCCAGACCACACACCCAGGAGAGCTGAGTTAGTTCTCCCCCCCCCAACACTACTACAAAATGCACCCATGGCTGCCGTAAACACACTTATGACATCCGTGGGCGCATTTGTGCAGGGAGTCATGTTTACAGCTATCATAAATGCATCCGCTTCAGCTTCTGGTGTGGTATCGGTGGTGTTGTGGGCCATAGGTTGGCCACCCCTGGTCTACCGTGAGTTAGATCCAGATCTCTGCAAGGGCAGCTGGGCTAGTGAAAATGTACTCCCTCTCTCTTCATTCCTCAGCAGCCTCTAAAGCTTCCTGAATATGCAAGACAGAGGGTCCCCACTGAACCAAGTGGAGGTATGGACCTTCCATGAGGAAAGCCCTTCCATTAACAGAAGACAGATTCTGGATCCAACCTGCTGACTAGCAGCAGCAGTCTTCTATTTTAAACTGTAGTATTTCATAGAAGTATCTGGAGACGTCCAGGCTCACATGTAGTCAAATAAACTCACACAGAACAACCATTTCAATCTTGTCGAGTAAAAATTTATCCTAATGTTAGTACCTGATATTTTCATCCCTATCACTATAGGTATACTGAAGCGTTCATCTTGATGAAGGGCAGCAGCTTCATCAATACTTGCCTGGGGCTGAGGAGGACTTTGTGTGCCAAAAGGGCTCAGGATCAGAAAGTGACTCGTGCAACTGGATCAGTGGTACAGGTGTCACGCTGTAATGCGGAAGGCAAATGAAAGGCCATTGGCTTATATTCTTGTGGCTAATTGCCATGAAGATCGCCAATATTCAGATTTGGCAGAACAAGAAGATATGGCTTTGTTAAGTTGAGCTGGATTTTTTACATTAATGCCTTGCTAGCATCATGGTGAATGATGCCAACTTCTGTAGACCTTGTCAATAATGTATTCCAGCCAGTGTGCAACTGATAAAAATTGAACTATTCTCCATTCTGAATGGCAATTGAATCCAAGTGTGTAGCTTAATTATTACACAGACACTTTGCATGCAAACTCAGCTGGCCTATTAAATGGTTCCACAAAAAGCTCCCTATATATCAGAGGAATCCATTATGTCTCATGGAAGCATGATGCTTTGAGAAAAAGAGAGGAATTGATGGAAACAAAGGATGCCTTTCAAAATAGGAGACGTTAAAATACCTTGAAAAGAATTTATCTATAGGAGAACACATGACACTTTCTGGAAATGGAAATGTGGCACTGGCTAACAAGTAGTAATTCATACAACTATAACTGTTCTTTTTATTTGGAGCAGAATTCTGATAAGATTATAAACATCTACAATATAAGAGCCAATTTAAATATGCAAGAAAAACACGTGCTACAGTTCTCCAGAGATCTTCCCTCTCTGATAGCAGAGGGGTCATCTGTCTCATGAAAGGAAAAAAAACCCAACAACACAGCCACATACACAACTCAAAAATCCTTCCAGAAGTAAAACTCTCTTCTCAAGGAGAAATTTAGTTCAGCAATTATATCCTTCCATATTTGAACCATACTTAATATTTGCAATGAAACATTCAAGGAAATAACCTCAAATACTTTATGCATGCATTAGAAAAAAGAAAAAAAGTATGGTTTAGACCACAATAACCCTAAAAAGTAGTAATCATTCTGGTTTCTACTGTTACTAAACAGGAGGAAAGACATGTGTTTAATTTAAGAGGAAATAACTCATTCATACTGATTGTTAGGAAAATGTCTTAATTGTAGAAAATGTGGAGCAATGGAACATGTTTCACATTTGGGAAATCTCCATGGCTGAATGTTCCTGTAAATTAGAAAGGCATTTGGCATTAAGGTCTGAAGTATAAAATTATCCACTTGGGACAGTTCTGTTTCTAAGCTTCCAAGAGGCAGCTCATGCCCATTTTAATCATACTCTTTAATAAAAGAACATTAAAGTATGAAAAATACAAAACAGGCATGGATAATGTGCTAGAAGATTAATGGAAGGATCACATATAGTGAAGATTACAGAGGGTGCGTTTACAGAATGGTAACGAAGCAAGTTGTATGAGTTTGATAAAGAGGATAAACTGCTAAAATGCAGAAGATTGAACAGAAAAGTAAATTTAGAATAAATAAGCATATGCTATTCACCAATTCATAAGAAATTAATTCCTGCCACCAATGGGTCAGTTTAGGGATTCTCGACCATTTCATGTGCCCCCTGCCTCCATCATACCAGGAAGTACCATGTAGTGGAGGAAACGCAAAATGGCCATCCAGCCCCCAAAGCTGCCTGAGGGAGCATGACCCAGCCCCCTCCTTAAAAAGGTTGAGTACTCCTGGAGTAGTTGATATTTGTTATTCATATCCAGAGCAATTCCCTGATGAATTCTAAAATCCTATCTATGCATAGTTAACACATAAAGTAAGACTCTGGGGGAAAGAAGTTAAAATGAGGCCAACTGAGCCAAAAGGACAGAAGCACAGGAAGTCAAAAGAAGGAGTAGCCCATGGAACATGTTACAGACCCTAAACTAAGGGACTGAGGTAGCTCAGTGGTTAAGAAGCTTGCCTTGTTAGTTGGAAGGTTGGCAAGTTGGCAGTTTGAGACCTGAGTACCCCATGATGGAATGAGTGCCCATCTCTGTCCCAGCTCCTGCCAACTTAGCAGTTTGGAAACAAGAAATTGTAAGTAAATAAATAAGGACTACTTTGGTGAGAAAAGATCTTAGGGACATGAAAGGAGCCTCATTTAGGCATCCCCTAAGCAGAGTTCCTCCAGCAAAAATCCTTTCAACCCAGAAAGGATCTGTGTATGCTTCTGACACAATAATAATAACACACTAAAACCTATAGCAGAATGAAGACAGTGGAAATTACATGAGCTACTGGAAGGGCAGAGGCATGTACGGTCCTTAGAGGTGTGGTTAGACTCAATATCCCATCAGCCTTCACTATTTGCTATACTAACTAGAGCCGATGCAAGGTGCAGTCCAATAGCTACTGAAAGATCATGATGTCCCCATCCCTGGGAAACAGAGTAAGCACCATAGCTGTATTTGGAGAAACCAACTGTTTCTGGTGGTTGCCTAGTCTCAGAAGGGAGCTTCTACTCACTAGCAGATTTGAAGAGCATCAGCAAACACGGATCCTGAACCACCCACAACATTCTTGTAGTTCCCCTGGTGAATATTGGCCTTGACCATAGAAAACCATAAAAACAGAGTTACTACAGAGCTAGTCAGAATATTCCATATTACAATTTGCATCTGTTGTGGCCCTGGAACCCGAGTCCAATGAGGAAGACTTTCTGCCAGCACCTCAGCCCACTGGCAGCATGGAATTGCCTTCTCTTGATCAAGGTGATCAAGATTGACAGGAGCTCAGCAGCAGCTGCTGAGGCACCTAGTGTCAGTGAAGAGGAGGCAGAGCCAATCACATCAGAAAGATGTAGGCAGCAGCTGCACAATGAGCTACAGGTGTGAAGAAGAGAGGCAAGGACTCATTTGCAAAGACCACTCCCGGCTGTCAGCCCCAAGACTGAACCCTCTTAAGGGGATGCCCATGCCAGCAGAAGCCTTCTCGGAACAATCTCTGTGCATTCTGACTCTGTGCCACTTGAACCTGTACCTCTTGTCTGTTTGCTGACCCTGGACCCTTGGCCTGTAGGTTAACCCTACTCTTCTGGATCAACCTTTTGTCTCTGTTCTTTAATGACCAGCTTTTGAACTTTCCTCTTCCTGACCAACACTTCTGCCTCATTTTTGGGACTATAGTAAGACTGCCTCTTGCCCCTACTCCTTGTGCAGTGGCTGCTAGCCAGCCTGCTCTGCAGGGAGGGGGGCACAACAGCATCATACGTAAGTCACAGTACTATAGTAAACCTTTTAAACAAAAATAATTACTTTTTGTTACTACTATATAAAAATTAGAGATGCTGGCCTAATTTCTTTGTGAAAGGGAAGAGGACAATGGAATGGAGCTTTGGTCAACACTGATTGCTCCAGGGAAAAGGTTTTTTAAAAAGATATAGAAAATATTCTCTGGAATGAATGCTCAACAAGTAGGACTACAAAAGGTGCCTCCTTCAGTATTTCTTACAATTGTGGCTAAAACTTTACAATGGAAAAATATCCACAGGGGAAAAAATAGAAATGTGATTTGCCCAAGAGTGTACAGCAACATTTTCTCATGCCCAAAGAAACCTTTATAACAGCTGTGCAGAAATTGGCTGTAAATCCCAAGTTCTCCTTTAATGTCTTGCCTGGACACTTTTTTCTGTTTCAGACAATTTTAACAATTCTCTTCTGCAACCACAGGCAGAAAAATAAGAAAAAAATTATCAATACGTGCTAAAGGGGAGGTATGGGGAAATATTCATGTTTATGTTTTGAAACAATTATCCCAACCAGATGAGAGGAGCCAAAAACATTGCTTGAGCTTTTGTGAACAAATGCTTCTGGCTGCCACATTACAGCATGTCAGGAAACTGGCAGCAGCAATCAGGAAAGGACCGTTCGCCCTGATACCAAGCCAGCAAAGAGAACACTCTCCAACTTAAAATAGAGGGCAGCTGGCAGACAAAGCCCATTTTCATCTGTGCATTTCAGTTTGCCTGCTGCAGTACACAGCTCTCTCCCTATTGTTGCTACTATGGGCTACACAGAAAGAACAACCTGACTTTCATATTTTGATGTGATTATTTTACTACTAGCTGGCTCTCCATCTGGATTTGCAACACAGTCCTGATCCTTATTTCTCGTCAATGTTATTTTGCACAACAAAGCCTAAAGGGAAAGTATGACCTAGATCAGTTTTGACGAACCTTGGCACTTCAGGTGTTCTTGGACTTCAATTACCAGAAGTCCAAGTCAGCACTCCTGCTGATCAGGGCTTCTGGGAATTGAAGTTCAAGAACACATGGAGTGCCAAGGTTCGCCATCAATGGCCTAGATGCTCATACTGGGGGCAAACCATTTTTATGGACTTGAACTGTCCTAGTCAATAATATGTTACAGTACCTGGTTTCACTGCTTATCTTCAAGTTCTTTTTGACTAGAGTTTGGTGGAGTCATATTGATTTAATCCAGGCTTTCTCAACTTTTTTGAATTGTGGGCCGGATCAATTTCTTTCAGATGGCTGAATGGGCTGGCCAAATGGTTTTGCTTGAGTTCTCGTGTGTATTATTGTGCAGTTTTGGTGAGTTCTCACACGAGAACACATGTTTCCGCTGCATTTTCTGTGCTTCTGCCACTTGTGGCAGTGATGGGAATGACAGCAGAGGGCCACATGAAATGGTGCTGCAGGTTTTGAATGCCTGATTTAATCCCTATATCCTTCCAATTTAACATACACAGTGACAATGTAACAGAAATGCACCATAAACACTACACTTTATACATTTTTCTCTCCATATTATTTCTTTGTAGAAAATTACCACAGTTGAAGGCAGACAATAATAATGGAAGAGTTAAAAGGTACCATTATTAGGCTCTGAAAAATATCTGTGTGACTCTGTCCCCTGCAGCTCAGATCTTTTATTAACTTTAGATCTTTCACATTTATCAAATCAAAAGAACACAACCGGGGTGTTTGTGCTTCTCTTTGCATAAATCATTGCGAGATAACTATCTACTCTTGCATCCTAAACATTAAAGTTGGTAAATTATTACTGCAATCAATAGAAGACAAAGTTGGAAAACTCTAAACTAGGCATCTAGTCTGCCAGTCTTCAAAATGCTCAGTCATTTTAGATGAATTTCTAACAGTAAAACCAGGCTTTCTTACCACACTTACTTGAGTCTGTTTCAGTATACTGTATTCAAAAAAGCGGGACCAAATATTATGCTAGATTCTGGGTTTTCTAAATTTCTATGGTAAAATTGTAGGTATGTTGTTATCCATATTTCTTCTTCATGTATTAATTGCAACAGAAACTGATATGTCTCAACTCCATAATTCCTATTTCACCAAGTCTTCCCTTCCTTAATTCATCAATTTGCTTCTTATTTTTAAGTTGTTTTTATTTAACTGATACTATGCACTTTGTGAGGGAGATTGCTTCAGCACCTGTCGGATTAGGTATACGGTCAAACCTCACATAACAAGTGCCTCACATTGCGAAAAACTCCCATAACGAGCGGGCATTTCAAAAACCTTTCCGACTCTCATAATGAAAATTTTCGCTATGTGAAATGATCTTTCCCTATGGAAAAACTCGCATAACAAAAATTTATATGGAAAAACTTGCATAATGAAAATGTTTCGTTATGCGAGTTTTTCCTATAGAAATTTTCGTTATGCGAGTTTTTCCCATAGAAATTTTCGTTATGCAAGTTTTCCATAGGGATTATCGTTATGCGAAAAAAACTCGCATAACAAAAAACTCGCATAGCGAGCAGCCTCGTAGAACGAAATATTTTCGTTACATGAGGTTTAACTGTATTAATAATGGCATTGCTCTTGATGTTTGAGTGTTTTTATCTTTTATTCTTTATATTTATTCCTATAATGTGAAGTTGTTTTTAATGTTGTAAGCTGCCTACGGTGGGGTATAAATTTACTAAGCAAACAAACAATAGTCCTCCATACATATCTATAATTTTAGTTATAAACTGGCTGGTTCTTCCATGATTAATCTAAAAGCAAACAGCAATTGGGATTAATTTAAATGAGACATTTTAGATGAATGCATACATGCACACACATGCATACATATACACACAAACAAACACTTTAGCCAAGAAAGCTTTGTGGTGGATACAGAATTGCAAAGCTGACTTTGGTAATAATAATAATAATAATTTCATGTTAGAAATCATTCTGGGTTGAAAGGATTTTTGTTGGAGAAACTCCTTTCAGGGTATGCCCAAACGAGGCTCCTTTCATGTCCCCAAGACTTTGTTTGTGATAGTGGAGGCCTTCCCAAGATTGAATCTAACAATTGTGTTTCTCTAGAACAGTGATGGTCAAACTTGGCACTCAATGTGTTTTTGAACTTCAATTCCCAGAAGCCCTGATCAGCAAGTACGTTGAGTTGGGTTCCTGGGAATTAGAGTCCAAGAACAACTGGAGTGCCAAGGTTGGCCATCACAGCCCTAGAACATTCAACTCCAGGTTGAGCCTTATGAAATTTAAATCAGACCATATGTCAAGATTTTAAAGGCCATACCTACTTCATAAATATCATTGCCTGGAAGTTTGTTTTGAGAATGAGTTTTGCAAACTTTGGTTTGTAAAGGGCTGACATAAGGAACAAGCTTGTATTTAAAATGACAAAACAACAGAAATAGAGAAAGGTCACTCTTAAACTTTCTCACTCTCTAAATCATATTAAACAGCTTCAAATATATTTGCTTTCTAGACAAGAGTCAAAAAGAGTCCAAATAAGGTTGCATATATGATAATGACATAACAAATTGTCTTAGCAGTTATTCAGCAATTTTTCTACAGGTATTAAGAAATATCCTACAAACATGATGCTATTTGAGACTTTTTCTGTTCAGGATAATGTCAGTAAATGGGAGAAACCATGCATAAGATCAGATCAGTATCCAGACCTCTCACTTTGTCTTTAGTGAGTCAACAATATTCTAAGAAGATTGTGAGTACTGACAGTACTCTAAAACTATTATGTAGTTATCTGACATCAAATAAACCTTAAATATCTATCTACTGAAACTACACTCCATACATCAAATTAAAGCTTATGCCAAACAAAACTTGCTAGTCTTTGAAGTGCTGCTAAATCAGTGTTGTTCCGATTCATATGAGTAACTGAAGCCCCACATAATCTCTGAAAACATAGTTCTTTGTTAGAAATTGGAGAATCTTCACATTCAATGGCAGCTGCTGTTTTTGATAGGACTATATCTTCCCTACATATAAAAAGAAATGACCATTGTAACTAACCTAATAAACAAATGTGATGCAGGCAAAAGGTTTAACTTATCATACATGAAAATCATTCACCATATGAAAGGTCTTGCAGAAACTGGCTAACTCAAGAGGTATTGATAGTAACTGAAATACATATCCTTTAGTTAGATTCAAAATATTTACAACAATGCTGTGACCACATGCACAAGATATCCTTACCTCTTACTAATGTGTTAATAAATGTTATCAGTCCTTCTTCTAAATGAGATGCATTAACAAAATACGTAACAAAGTCCAAACCTTTGGAGTTCCAGATATAGTACATGCTTTTTAAAATAACAATATTTAAGCAAGTGTTCTTTCTATTTGAGATCTATTAACTAATTTGAATGCTTTATAAAATGTATTTCCCAAAAAAACGTTTAAGGATGTTGTAACCAATTTACAACTTTCAGAGGCAAGTCTTAAACCCTGGGATTATGTATGACAGTGGGTGGCAATGAACGCCAGGCTTAGCCTATTTAATACACTGGGTACAATCTGCTTGTGATAATAATAGAAATCTTCCCGCCTATAGTACCACAGCAACAGAGTTGTGCTGTTCCTTTGCTGAGTCTACATGCTGATTATATGTGAACATTGTCTACTATTGGTTCCTCACAACATTGGGGTATGTGTGTGGAATTAACCCTTTAATTTTGTCAATAGGGAGATGAGAAGCAAGGAATCTCTTCTCAGCCATTAAATGTTTGGAGAACTTTTCCCCAGATGGGGGCTGATCTGCCTTTATTAAGTAGATTGACCCACCCTGCAAATAAAGTGGTCCCATTAAATTAATACATTCCAGTATGTCCTTGAATATTGCATCAGTTGAAAAGAAATCATGGGATAATGTCTTTTTATTTTAAAATGCAACTGGCACCTGCTTTTTACTGTGCAAAAACACTGTACAGTACTTATTGTTCCATTCACATGAGGAACAGCAGCAAGGGGAGATCACTTGACGCATGGAAGAATGGGTGTTCTGGGAAGACTTGTCAAGGGAACCGGTCAGAGGCTGTGATTAGGTGAAAAAGTCATTTAGATTAGCTTGTGATAGTATGTATTGCAGTAAATGCTTCAAAAACTTTAAAACATTATATTAGAAGAAACAACTAATCTGTACATCAGTTGTCGAAAGAAAGAAGACATTTAGCAATAATTCTAGCCATTTTCAAGCAGTATGCATACCTGTAAGAGATATTAGGTCATACACTATTTCCATTCTTAAAGGGTCAAACTAGACAAATGGCAACACTGAATTTAGCAGGTGACAGCAAGTTATTCCTTCAGCCATGAGATTTCTCACAGGTCCATGCCTACATAATAAGTTTTTTAAATGAAGCCCATGTTTAATTTCCAGATATCAAAAGAAGCAAGCTAATTGGAACGTATGGGAGATGAGAAATACAACTCTACTTCTAAATATCACTTAGTTTCACCTTAAATCTCCCATACCTCTATTATGAAAGGGAAAGTATGCGGGTATGTTTGCTTGAGTTTTGTGTCGTTGAGATCCTTACAAAATGAACATTTTTAAAAATGGTCTTCAGGCTTTCCCACTTGACAAGAAGAGGTAAGAGATGTTGAGGGCAAAGGATGTGTGTGCAATTCCTTCATCTTGACATGTATTACCATTCAGGGGAAATGCCTAAATAGTGCCTGTACTTTCAAATCAATATTTCTCATTAATTATGAGGTGACATATATGACATTCCAATAGCTCACTCACATACAGATCATTTTCTTCTTTTACTACTTTATTATTTCAGGCTTTTCTTCTAATATTAGAGTCAAGAAATAAAAGAAATATAATGCACCATATGATTTAAGCTTCAGAAAGTAAGGCCAATAGTAGTTTGTAAGCCACCTTGAGTGCTATTTTTCTAGTGGGAAGGTGGGATATAAGTGTCATAAATAAATAAATAATAAATAGCTGCAACTGCCATGGCAGTAGCCTGAATTCTGGTTACTAGCATAATTTTAATTTTATTAAACTTTCTTAAGCCATTAGTAGAAGCACTTCCCTACACCAATTTCTCCTTGAATACTAACTATATCAAAGTATAAATAGTCAATGTTAATTCATTAATAGCTAGAAACCTACTGAGAGAGATTGGAGACAACTCTAAGGACACTGCACAACTGTGTGGCAGTAGCAAAGTGAAAAGTGGTTTATTCAGATGTGACTCACTGGAAAAAATGTGAGCACAGTGCTAAAGTTATCAGTGACTGAAATCAAACATGACAATTGCAGTTATTTATTATTTACTGTACTAGGATCTCAGCTTTTCCAGACATTGAAAAAATATATAATATACAAAGGGAGGCAAAATGACACTTATGGCTACTTTATATTAAGTAATCTTTAATAAGCACAGCATGAATCTACCCACTCTCAAGTGGGTTTCTAATATGCTGATACAATTAAAACCAAGCAAGCTGATAGGATGATGATGATGAAGAAAATGAATATTATGATGTAATAGTATCCATGCATAACACATTTTTCATTCATTTACTACATTATACAGTACATATATGGTACTTTCACAACTTTTGAGAGGACAGACCCTTGACTTAAGAGTTTATAGTCTAGATGAGGGATTCTCAACCAGCGGCCGGGGGCCACATGCGGCTCAGGGCACCATTTCATGTGCCCTCCCCCACTGCCTCCACCACATCAGGAAGTGCCATGTGGTGGAGGAAGAGCAAAATGGCCATCCAGCCCCCGCAGTTGTCTGAGGACATATGACCCGGCTCCCAGCGTTAAAAGCCTGAGAACTCCTGGTCTAGGTCCTGGAAGAAAACAGATGCAGGAATGAAAAAAGAACCATGTATTGTTTTGGTTACAAATACTTACACCTCATTACGCTAAACTATGGGAATTACAGGTTGTATGGGAGAGTCCATGGAACAGGCATATCAGAAAACAAAATAAAAAACACTGTAGCACTTTAAAGGCTAACTGCTATATTTTTATTCTTAGCTTCCGTGGATAAAGTCCATTTCTTCAGACCTCTTCGGATTTGATCCACAAAAGCTAACAATAAAGATATAGCAGTTAGTCTTTAAAGTGCTACAGTGTTTTTTTATTTTGTTTTCTGTTATGCCTGAACCACAGACTAACACGGCTACTATTTTTTTTAAAAAAAATCCATGGAACAGGTAGGTTTGAGGAAGGATTTGATCAAAAGAAATAGGATCACAGAAACCATAGTACAAATATTAGATAATGAAGATAATGATCATGAGCCAGACTGGGGAACACAGAAAGAGCCTCCTTGAAGAGTGGTATTTTTGAACCACAATCAGGTGTACCCTGGTAATGGCATCTTTATGTTGCCGGCTAATTTTTCTCACACTAGGTCAGACAAAAGGAACTATGGAATGAATTCACCAAAAGGTGGCTTCATTTTGGCAGTTTAATGTCTGACCTAGACACGGAAGAAGAAATGAGCCGGACTGTTGCAATAATTAAATCTGCGCTGTTAAAGCAGAGAATGCACTATAGCACAGAAAGAGGAAAAAAAAGTGTGGAAAAATACTGCTCAAACAGAATATAAGAGAGACCATGAAAGAGCTTGCACATAGGTATAAACATACCAAAGTAATTTTAATGTCCTACTAGACAATCAGGATTCTTCAGTTTCTTTGGTCCAATCTGGTATTAAAAACCTGGTATTAGAATACCGGAGAGCATCTGCCATTACTAACTGTATGAAGCCACACTGATTTTGTATGTTTATCTGTTATGCTAACCAACCACTCTGTACCTGATATGTATCAATTGATACCATGAAGCCTCACTCCCATGTCTGATGAAGTGGACTTGATCCACAAAAACTAACATTAAAATATAACAGTTAGTTTTCAAAGTGCTACAGCATTTTTGTTTTGCTTATTCTATCATATGATAAAGATAATGTCTTTAGGTATATCTTTTCTAAGTTTCAGGTGAAGCTCACCATGTGGCAAAAAAGGGACTGTTGTTTAAAAACAAAAATGCTAAAGATTTATTCTTTTGTGTGTGTGTATGTGGTTTCTCATCTGAGCATTAAATAGGTCTCTGGGTCTATTTCCTTTATAAGTTATGACATATGTACTGCCTGGGGTGTTAAGGGTTTTCAAATAATGAAATGTTAAAAATAAGTTAATGTTTGTTCAGCTACCCACAGCTGGAAGCACTCAGGTGACATCACGGCAAAATATACACAATTCTTGACAGATGTTCATGTGTTTAATGGAGCAGATAGAAAAAGGAGAATTTTGGCTTATACTTGTAATTGGAATTTATGCTATAAGGCAAAGTGTGTTACAATTTAATTTTTAAAAAACCAAGTGCTCAGTCTTAATGAAGCTTTATAGTTTGTCCCTTTTTTCTTCATGGTTATTTCAGCAGCATCAATGAAAAGGGCATACTGCTTTCATAACCATTCTTCCTCCTTCCCTGTTGCTGTAAAAGAGTAGAAAGCGCTTACCCTCTCTTTAACATTGCAGGAAAAAAGGCAGTACAGTTATCACATCATCAGATGCAGTTTCCTTCAAGACAAAACTTTTTATTTCAACACAATGTTGATGAAACTCACATTTGCCAAATTCATTTGTTTTTATTAATTAGCCAGCAAGGCTATTTCTCAGACATGTGGCTTTGAAATGTGAGCATGTGCGTGGGTGCATGCGCACACGTGTGTAGAAAAGAAAAAATACTGTTCCTTTTTATCTAGCTATTACTAAAACATGTTTGAGTTTAGACAACTGACATGGCTGCATAAATAAAAATGTACTTACAATTTTTAAATATAAATGATTTTGGAGGAAGAACCATGGATTTCCCCCCCAAAATTCAAGGAAATGTTGAGCAATACCTTTATTAATACATCAAAATCATCAACATAAGGAACCTTTTGACTCCATATGAATCTTCATCAGAGTAAGCACACACTGTGCAGTGTGTAGACTAAATTTTATCTGAATTTTATTCTATGATATGGAGTTTTTGACATTCCTTTGTGTCTCTAATTCCACCGAATAAGGACTGTGATTCAAAATAAGGCAAAGTTTGGGGAGGGAAGTGGAGGAGAGAATGCTGAATTACTGCAATCTCAGGCTAATAAAATAGAGAAAGACAATCTAATCCATATCAACAGAAGTGAAACCTGAAAATTACACCTTTGACCCAAATTTGCAGCTTTTATTTTAAAACTTGGCTTTTACAAGAGCCTCACATGCACATTTAACCATGATTTTTGGAACTTTGATATTTCTTCTGCACCATCCAGAATTCTGTCCCAACCTGAACAACACTTGGATGGGGTTAAAGCTGGCTTATATTTGTAATTTCTAAGGGGTTTAATAAAGATATAAACCACTCTTCCCTTCAGATTGTGTCCAAGAACAAGATGGCTTTTCTTCTGCTTTTTGTCTCCCCCTTTTTGGGGGGAGGGGGGCTACAATACCACCATAGTCATAGTTGAAATAAGTAAATTGATCGTCAAAGGTACACTGATAGCTGTAGAAACTGACTACACATCAAAAGCATACACGCGGTTTTTCCAGAGTACAACATAACATAGCATCAAAAACCTACGAAACTGGTTTATCCAGAAACCACAGCAGGACACAAATATGAACATATATTAGGTAGCCAATATAAATCTGTATTGTGTGTCGTCAATTCTATTCTCATTTATGGAAACTTTTCCCAGGGTTTTCTACATAAAGACACATAAAAAGATTACCATTCCCTTCTTCTGGGGCTACCCTGGGATTGTGCAGGTTGTTCGTAGCTAGTCAGGCTGTTTCTTCTCTTAGTAGGCACAGTGGTGAATTGAACTCCCAAGTTCTGGCTCTGTAGCCAGATATCTAAACTAATATTACTTCAAGATACCTAAAAAACTACTTTCTACATATACAAAGCTGCAGAAATGCAGGGAATTTACCTAACACACGAGAATGACAATGGAAGTAGGCCAGGCGTTCACAACCCCCAGCCTGTGGCCCTAATCTGGCCCATGTATCTCATTAATCTGGCCCATGGTGTCCACCTGGGCACATCTAGACCTGCCCCCCGCCCTGGGAAGTTGCGTTACATCACTTAACACAGTGGTGGCAACCATCACACTGTTTTCACGGCTTTTTCCACAGCCTCTGCTGCTTCCCAGGGTGATGGGAGGCTTTTCGGAGCAATTTCACTCAGTTTGGATAATTTTCCGATGCTTCCCCACTTGTTTCGGCTGCTTGAATGCATTCGAGCAGCCAAAACAAAATGAGGAAGCAACGGAAAATTATCCAAATTAAGCAACCATGCTCTGAAAAGTCTCCTGCCACCGTGGGGAGCAGTGGTGGCTTTGCAAAAATCTGGAAAGATGGTGTGATTGCCGTCACTGCTGAAAACTTAAGTCCAGGAAGCAATGTCTCCTGCCCCTACCAGGGAGTGTCAGTGGCAGATCTGGATCCTGGCAGGAAAACATTGTGAAACCCTGTGGTAGGCTGATAATAAGGACACAGTACACTAATTAAATGTTAAGTTTAAAATAATGACTCCATTCTTCTTCATGTGCTGTATCCGATTTTGAATATTGGCTATCTTCATGGAGATCAGCCATGAAGATTGTCTGGTGAAGAATATCATGCAGTGGCCTTCCATTTGCCTTCCACATCGGAGCATGACATCCGTATCACTGATCAAGTTCCACAAGTCACTTCCTGAACCTCAGCCCTTTTGCCACACAAAGTCCTCATCAGCCTCAGGCCAGTATTGATGAAGCTGCTGCCCTCCATCAAGATGGATTCAAGTGGGATTTAATTCACTTGGGACCATCACCTTTCCCTGTGGACTTCACTACCCAAGGCCGTTAGTCCTTAGGATTGTCAGGTTAGTTAACCACTACCTGTTGATCAGCATTGAGTCACTGGCAATATGGTCTACTCTATTACCATAGCAGGATAACCTGGCCAGACTTTTAAATAATTGCATATCAGTTATTAATTTACTCCTTTTGTGCCCTAATACTATATCACAATTGTATAATTTGCTACACTCAGAACATCCTGCGGTTAATAAGACCAAGCATTTGGGTTCATCACCATCAAGGCATTTTTACTGCTGGTAGAGACATGTTCCAAAGTGTGAAGGGAACTAAATTTAGAGTCCAGACATGTTACAGCAGAAATAGCTTAAGATGATGCAAAGACTGAATCTGAGATGAAGCACAGAACCACAGATGACTTTCAGAACTTCACGAAGGTGAAGGGTCCACATATTAGATTTTAGACAATAAAGGGGAGGGGACCACACACACCCCTCCTTCTGTATAAGAGTGACATATTTTGAGACTCTACCAAACGGGGAAAATATTGTAAAATATTATTAGGGCCCTAATGCTTTATAAACAGTTCAATAGTTGTCAACATGACAATTTCAAATTACTGATTTCCGTAACTATCCAATTCTATTTTGAGGCTAATACCCAGCTCTATAGCTGGTTTCATTGCAGAGCCATAGAGAAATGAGCTATCTTTCCTATGATCCCACCTACATGGCCAGAGGAATTTGCTCTCTCAGTCTTACTTTACTAATATGGGCATAATATTATTATGGAAAGATTACAGCAAGATCATTAAGGTTGGAATTCATTCAACATTTAAAAGTTCATTTTCTATATCATCACCACTTTACATCTATATTTTTTCATTTACATCACAAAAAAGCATTTTTTCAACACAGCATAGCTACAGATGCAAACTCCCACATTAAATCTCCCAAATATTTGCCATTTTCTGTCGAATTAAAACAATTCTAATGAAACACTCATTAAACTCATTGTAGGTGATCCTTATGTGTGTGGATACTCAACTTTATCCATAATGTTTATTCATGGGTAACAGCTTCCCCATGGACTGCCAAGAACAGGTTCATGCATGCATCTCAACATGTGCACACAGAATATCCCCACCCTGAAGTTAACAGAGGATTTGAATATACAAATGGAACCACAGGAAGGTATAGCCCACAAAACTAACAATAAGCACAGGGAAATGTTTCACACATGAATGTGAAGAGTTGCCTTGTTCCTATAAACCCATTTATAAATCTATGAGAGCGTGTGGCAAAAATACTGGGCTCATAAAAAATAGAACATCCACTTTATTTGAGTCCCAAGCTGGCAAAATATATTTGGAAAAAGCCCACACTGCTATAATGACATGATACTGATCGTTCTTTTTGGTCACATTAGCATCTTTGTTTCAAGCAGCCCAAGATAGAGATCATGTGGAGCCTGGTGTCCTCTAGTACACATGATATGATTAATGGGTTTTAGCAATCTGTAGTATTCCTGTTTGTAGTAAACATCCTATCCTAAACTCACAGACCCTGCTTCATCTCTGGTGCTTCCTTGTTTGGTAACCAACTCACTTATGAAATGGGCTAATTTACAAGACATGTTGGATGACAAAGGTTACTGTCTCAACTTAAACACTAACCATTTTTAGTTATGCGGCATTGCAAAGCAATCCTAATAATAATTGTGTGTTGTTAAGTCAATGTTGACTTATGGCAACCCTTTCCAGAGTTTTCTAGGTAGAGAATACACAAATGTGGTTTACCATTCCTGTCTTCTGGGGGAGCCCTGGGATTGTGCAGCTTGCTCATGGTTATACAGACTGGCTCTTCCTCCAGGAAGCACAGTGAAGAATCCAACTCCCAGCCTGAGCAATCCAGCCAGCTAAAGCAATCTTATGAATGCAATAATATCCTTAGGAAGATTATGCCATGTGATACCCAGTACTTAAGCCTGCAAGGTTTCTTAGACTTAGTGCCAAGTTAGTGGAGCATACTTTAGGATTGTTGCCTCAACAGAAATTTACAAGCCACCAGGAAACCGAACCATTTCATTTTTTCTAAGTTAGAAGGGTGAAAAACACAGGTATCAAATGGGCCACTGCTATGGGAAACTGGTTTCAGTTTTCCATAATAACCCAATTATGGTACATGCAGGTCTGTAACATTCTTCTGAATGACCTATCACCTCTAACTGTCTAGACAGCTCAACTGCTCTGAAACCAGCACTGCGTTAAACTGACATCTGCATCAGGGTGTTGTTCCATGAGATTTAAATAGGTGTCTCAGGTTCAGGCATAAATCAAGTAGGCTGACAGGTTTGCTATTCATTAGAAAAACAGCACTGGTGCTATAAGGATGATATCCAGTTAAGGGTATGGTTGAAGATGCTGAGTAGCATCTAGAAATATGACTGCTTATGGATGTATGGGTAAGAGGGGTAATTATTTTGGGAAAGGATGAGAAAAAGAAAGATTCCAATACCATTTATATTGCAACACCAAAGTTTCTGTTCTATTATTTCATTATCAAATATAACCATAGCAATAACACTTATATACTGCTCCATAGTGCTTTGTGGCCTCTCTGGGCTGTTCACAAGATAATTAGCATTTTGCCCCCAACATGCTGGAGACTCATTTTACCAACCATGGAAAGTTGGAAGGCTGAATCAACAATTCCCCATCAGGATTGAACTCACAACATTTTGGTTGTCATACAGCAGGGCTCTTATATGGTGATTCACAAAAAACATATGCATGTACAGTAACTGTCTCAGTTGTAGCTCTACTCTGCATGGCTGTTGAAACATTCCAGGACTAAAGTTGTGTCAACTTAAAAAAATAATAATGTAGAAAGAACTTCTTGTGAACTGCTTTCAAAGATGGCAACTATCATAGTTGGCCAGATTCGACAATAACTGAGGACTATCTATCCTAAAGGAACTTCTCTGGCCGTTGCCCTCTGCCCTCCCACCTGGGGTCGGGGAGTAGAAGAACTGTGCTCTTTCGAGGTCAATGAGCCTGGACTCCATTGAGGACACTGAGCCTGGACTCCGTCAGAGGACATTGAGCCCTGGGCTCCGTCGAAGTTGTTGAGCTCTGGACTCCGACCCCTGGGCCTCACTACTGACTAGCTGTGGTGCCGACAGAGGACAGTGTGGTTTACCCGATTTATTTTTTGTTCTATTGCTTGTATTTATTTATTGGGATGTAATGTGCTTTTGATGTTTATCTGATATTCTATGATGCTTTGTAATACTTTGTTAGCTGCCCTGAGTTGCATTGCAAGTGGGCGGCATATAAGTGAAAACAAATAAATAAATAAAATAAACTTCATTACATAATAATGAACATATCTCTGTCTAAATTTAAAACTCAACACAAAATATGATAAATAGTCAGAATGTAAGGTTGCAAACTGATGCATAATTTTCTGGGGAATGAACCCAATGATCTCAATACGACTTACTTCAGAGTAGACAAAGTTATCAGACTATGCCAGGGGACGGCAACCTTTTTAAGTTGGGGGCTGGGTCACACTCCCTCAGACAGTTAAGGAGGCCGGACTGGTGGTCCCCCCGCTGTAAATGTTGCCATAAAACACATCCACAACTGTAGTAAACACGTTTATGACCGCTGTGGATGCATTTTTGACTGTTTCCACTGCTTCCAGAGGAGGCTCAGATGATTTGGTGTCGTAGCTTGCCAACCCCTGGACTATGCTGCAAATACAAAAGCCACAGATGCCATGCAAGCAACTGTTCTATCTAATTTTCAAAACAACCATGTGAGATAGGTAAAGTTGATTCATAACCATGGGCCCCTAGGTCACACAGTGAACTTTACGGCTAAGTGTAATACGGCCCCAGGAGACCCTGGTGCTTACTCTACTGAACCACACAAGATCTCAGGCTCAAAATGTACCACCATGGGCCACTGAACAGAATGTATTTTTATGTATCAGCCAATTTGTGTAACTCCCTCAAATGAGCAACGGTATTTGTGCACCAATGGTGATCCCCCAAAGCAACAGAGCCTACTTGCACATCAAAGAATAAACAAAACGGACTCACACGACTACCATTTCAAAAATCTAAACTATAAAGAGCCTACTTACTATCACTGTTACAGTTACATGAAGGGTGCTCTTGTAAATACAAACAATTATAGATAAAATAAAACACCATAAAATCAAACTAAACATAATATATGGTGAATTAGGTTCAGATCTATTTTTTAGCTCCTATGCTAATCCAGTTTCCTATTTGCATGCTGCTTTTACAGCAAGGTAATATATGGGAATGTGATTCAATATAATATAAAACAACAGTTGGGCAGAAATATTTAATGTATGCTAATTAAAAGCTTCCTATCCCTCTATTTTAGATACTTTTGTCCCAAGGAAAACTTTGAGAGCCTTAAATATTTTTAAAAATTACCACCCAATTGCCACTGGACATCCTAATCCCGACGGTGGTGATGCAGTAGTGATTCTCCATTTTAATGGTTTTTAATTAAGAGTAAATAAAATGTTCTGGCACCTGATCTAGATGTCAGCAAATGTCATGTAACAGGATTTAGCACAAAGGGTTTTGTGTTGTAGGTGTGTGTGTTTACACTACCCAAACCTCCTTCTTTATCTATCCATCTCTCCTCTCTCTTAAAATCATCAGATATATTTCCCACTCACGCTGCTAAAATAATGCCTCTTTTTACATAATCCAGCAGAACAGAGCCAGTTCTCTTCCAGTTCCATTTTGCCTCCAGGATTCTGTCTGCTTCGCCTAATATCAAATCCTCCAGTCCTATAAAAATCTGCTCCACCAAAGTCAAGAATGTTGAACCCAACTTGTCTAATCCTGTTAAATTTCCTCATGCCAGTTGTTATATTACTCCCACATGGAGGCAAGGTGATTTTTGCATCAGATTTGAACAATCTGCTTTCCCCAGAAAAATATATATGTACGGTAATAATTTCTTCCCTAACTTTTAGTCCTACACTCAGTCATTTTTTTTTTTAAAAAAAGTGTGGCAGGTAGCGTCTAAGGACACTACTGTCAGGGATTTAGTTTGTGAATTCAATGTGGTAAACGGGCGAAGGACATTGAAATTGACAAAACAAGTCAATGTCTCAAACACAGACCAACAATCATGTTCTTTTCGCCCATGTAGCAAATCGAATGGGCTTTCTCAGACCCTTTGAGATTGTAAGGGAGACATTTAGAGCTAATCTGAATAATCTATTGTTGCTGATGGCTGTGGGAAGCTGTATTGTTGTGCTTGCTTGTCTGTCACTTTGCTTGAACACACCTGTCTCCCTTTGACCCCTGATTTTGGTGCATAAAAACCATGACTGTAAGTTTCACTCCTTGTCTGAAGAAGTGGACTTGATCCACGAAAGCTAACAATAAAAATATAGCAGTTAGTCTTTAAAGTGCTACAGTGTTTTTTATTTTATTTTGTTTTCTGATATGCCTGAACCACAGACTACCACAGCTACTATTCCAAAAAAAAAAGACCCTGATGGTAGTCTCCTTAGACTCTACCTGCAATTTTTTTTGGGGGGTGAGGCAACTAACATTGAAATAAAGGTAAAGAACGACCCTGCTCAAAAGCCAGTAGTATCCGACTCTATGGTTCAGTGCTCATCTATGTTTATTAGCCAAAGAGCCAGCACTGTCTGCCTCTGCAGACGTTAAAGTGGACATGTGGCAAGTATGCCTCAACACCAAATGCTGTTTACCTTCCCACTGAAGTGGTTCCATGAGGGCGGAAGTGGAGGAAGGAAGAGAAGATCAGAGGTGAAAATGGGTGGCTTTCCCCCTTTAAATGCATTGGCTTGCTTCTGAGGCCCCCCCCACCTCACGCCAGCCTTGCCTCTCTTCTGTCCCTTCCAGCGGTTGCTTCTCCTTCTCCCCCCCCCTCCAACTCACTCCACTTGCACTTATTTGCACACACACACACACTCGGGCGCTCCTCACCCATCAGACCAGCACTCGGAACATACCTTACAAACTCGGTGACTGGGGATGATGGAACGAAGTAGGGACAGCCCGCACAGGGTAATCAGAAAAGAAAAGAGGGGGAAAGGGAGAGAGCAAGAGGATTTACAGTCACAAGCACTTGCCGGTTTTGGTTTTAAAGCTTCATATAAAACATTTCTGATGTCCGATCCAAATTGTGTAAGTGTCAAAAGAAAGGTTATTCTGTCCTCTTTCAAGCGCACTTTGGATCACTTCAATTGGTCAATTGTTCTTTTTTTTATGGATCACCGCCAAACACCACCACGGAAATGTCATTTTAATGAGTCAAGTTATTCCTCAGTATCTTTTTTGTGGATTCCTGCTTCAGCGTCATTTGCCTTCACATGTTGTATGCAAACTGTATCCACCTTGGGAAGTTGTCATATTCAGTTTTTAAATTGGTTTCCCTCCTATTTTTGCATGTTTGTGACTTCGTTTGAGTGGTTTTTTTTTGTAAAATGCTTCATAGATTATTTTTCCGAAGTTCAATTCCAAATTTTAAAGTGTCCCCATAAAGGATAACCTTTCCTCTTTCAAACACACTTTGGCTCATCTGAATTGGTTAGGTTGTTTTTTCACTGCCCCCCCCCCCACCAACACCCCACCCCCCAGCAAAACCATCACTTTTCTGATGCTACTTCCGAAAGCGATGACGTCATCGCTTTGCATTTTTGGCTTTTGGGTTCTACCAATTCTTAAAGTCACCAAAACGATCTTGCAAATGACATAAACCTTATTTTTGTGGGTGCCTTAGTTTTGGTGTTGCAGTTTGTCAAAAGTACATGATTTTAGTTACATTGCAAAAGCTGCCAGACCACACAAACGAAATGTAAGACGTTCATAGAATTCATGTCAATAACCTTCTAATAGTCATGGGAAATTAATCACATTCTATTCCTCTTTCCATCTCTAAATATTAGCTTTAGAATATTTTGGAGTGATGGTCAAAGAGAAGGACAAATGCTCTGAGTATATGACCTTGGAAACAATATTCACCTTATACCTCACAGTGGGAGACCTGCTAACCTTCAGACTACTGCTACAATTACCCTGGCCATGTTGGGTGAGCTAAACATCTGCATGGGATAGGGTTGTATTCCCCACGAAGGAAGACTTGATCCATCTTTGTCACTAAAATCCCCCTATGTCAAGGAATGTCTTTTATCAACTTACACTAGTGCCATGTGTGAACCTGTCTGTATAGAGACAGGCTAGCCTCAGTAATATAATGTACTGGTAACCTCTATACAGAACTGCTTTCATAAACTGTTCAAAATGCAGATAGCCCTAGAACAGTGATGGCGAACCTTAGCACTCCAGCTGTTCTTGAACTTCAATTCCCAGAAGCCCTGATGAGTAGGAGTGCTGACTTAGGCTTCTGGTAATTGAAGTCAAAGAACACCTGGAGTGCCAAGGTTCACCATCACTGCCCTAGAACAGTAACTTGACTGTCTGAAGTCACTATATGCTGCCAAATCAATTCCTTCTTATGGTGATCTCTTCCAGGGTTTTCTAGGCACAGAGTACTTAGGAGTGGTTTACCAGTCTTCTGAGGGCTCTCAGATCCATGCAACTTGTGCAAGGCTACTCAAATTGGCTTGTCTTCCAGCAGGCACAATGGGTAATCAAACTCCCAGTTTCTGACTCTGCATCTAGGTACCCAGCTCACTGAAGCCTCCAACCAGGTGCTGCTTAAAACCATAGGCCACTACAACATATATACATCAATAATAAAACCTATTCATTCATATATTCATAGGTACTCATATGAGATAACATATCAACCTCTGGAGTACTTGCTGAAAGTATATTGTCCAGATCAAGAGACAACATTACCAATCTATGATGTTTTGATCAGACCCTTAGCCTGAAATACTGTATACAGTTCTGGGCACCAAAGTTTAAGAATACTGTTATCAACAAACAGGAAAGTATCCAGAGACGGATGAACAGAATAGTAAAATGTCTAGAAATCGAGCCAGTTGAGGGAATTGGGTATAGTTGGTCTGGAAGAAAGAAGACTGAAAGGTGATATGATAGCTATCTTCAAATCTTTAAAAGGTTACCCTAAGGAAGATGGAACAAAGTTGTCTTCTATAGTTCCAGAGGATAAGACCTGAATTTATGAATTCAAATTACAACAATGGAAGTTTTGCCTAAACATCAGGAAGAACGATCTATTTGACAAAGAAATTAGAGTGTTTTGGCTTTTAAACAGAGGTTAGATGGTCAACTGTCCAGGAAGATTTAGTTGTGGATTCCCCACTTCAGCAATAATTGTACACAATTAGTCTCCCTCCAGCTGCAATTCCATGGCCCTACCACAGACAACTAATGAAGACTGAATGCTAAGATCCTGTTATGCTGATGATAAATGCATGTCGGGTTAGCTTTCCAGTCTGTTTCTAAGTCCAAGTCATTGTACTGATTTTCACCATTAACGTCCTTTATAAAAAACTGGAAATGTGTTGCATTTTTGGTGGACATGACCTCTAACATGAGTTTACTGGGATTTTTCAAGGCAGAAATCTTATAAATAGACTTAGAAAGGCCTCAATGACCGTAAGATTATTACCAAATTACCAGAGATTATTACAGAAAGTATGAATTTGTGAGCTGTTCTTCCTCCCTCCCTAATTTTCTAAAATAGAGCTTTTTCAAAATCAAATAGGATCTACTAAAAGATTGCCAAATCTCTTAATGTTTTATTTTGTAGCAACAAGTGTTTTACCCTTGTTAAATTTGAAACCCTTTCCTTTAGTGAAATGTCCAAAATAATTCTTAGAGGATAACACAAACAAGATCTTGTCACAGGAATAGCAGTGTTTCTGAAGCGCAGGGAGGTTGCTTCCCTTTTAAAAGGACAATGCTTCAGACTAGCTTCCAGGTGTTGTTACTATAATGGCAAAACAATTTCATTAGAATGCAAATAAAATTCCAGGACTGAATAAATTGATGAATATTTTTCCCTCTCTCTAATTTACCTTCCCTCTTCTCTGTGGGAAAAAGAAGCATGAAAATGTGAAATCAGCAAAACACTAAGATAAGGTAGCCAAGCAAGAATCCTTTCCTGCATGATATTTCTAATTTGCTTCTCAAAAATGCTCTTAAGATTTCAACAGTTAGGATCATTTAATATGTTTTATTCTAACATGACTCGGAAAATGTGAGTGGTTTTCAAGGAGATGAAAAGAGAAAATGAGAGGATATACACACACATTCCTCAATGAATCTTGTGCCTTAGCACCATAGAACACAGCAAGACAGAATGTAGTAAGAACTTTGAAAAATGATTTTTGCACTACAACTCTCATAATCCTGAGTTAACATCTACATTTATTTATTTATTGCATTTATATCCCACCCACCTGCATGGCTGGTGTTAATAAGCACAGCAACTTTTGTTCCAAAAATAACACACACAGGACAGTGGACTAACAGGCAGGCAGATGAGCTTGGATACCTTATGCCTTCTGTCTTTTTGTCCCTGATTACTTGATGCTCAGTTCAACTTCTCTTCTCCTAAGGAAAAATCTTTTGATTCTTTGCTGTCTTCTTCTCTCTTTTAATATAACATGAACCGTGAGGGTTCCTTCACAATGCTCTCTGATACACTTGTACAAACAGAGGCCAGTTCAAGGAACTTTTGTCCTCAAGTCTAGGTTTTTATCTTGTCTTATGCTGAATTGATTTATTGCAGCAATTAAGGGCTTTTTTCTTTATGGTTTACCATAGGCATCCAGGGTGATTACTCCTAATTATAGCTACAAGTACATGTCACTAGCCTGATGCATTCTGCTAAGGTACTAATTACAACACATTTTCTACATCTGCCAGGGAAACTATGGAAATTGTAGAACAGGAGGCCGCTTTTCCAAGCTCAGAGGATAGACCAGGAGGTAACAGGGTTGGGAAGATGGCCTATTGTCCCTCGAAATGGCAGATAACTAAACTGTTTCTGTAGCTCTTTTATCTTACCTGAGATAGGGAGACAGCAAGATGAGGACGAATTCTTCAGATAAAACAGAGAGAAAATGCCCTTAGGGATTTTTTTTCTTGAAACACCATAGGAAATAAACAAATTATTGATTAAGATGAAGACATATAAAAGAAGAACTCCAGCTCCTGTTCATAATTACAATTGATTTTGGGTACTTGCTTTAAGAACATTAGCCAACATTAAAATCCAAGATCTAGACCTAAAACAAACCTGGATTTCTTCTCTTTTGATGATACCAAACAGCCTCTTTGCTAAAACTGCTGTGATGTTTCAGCTGAAAAAACATAGTAAGTATTTACACTATGCCAGTTGTGCCACATCCCTGATGAGCAAAGGTCACAAACTGCAGGCTGTGGAAAGACATATCGCGCATCAGCTGGCATAAAATGAATATTTATACCACAGGGAACCAAAACTTTAATGCCAGACATTCCCTATATGTAACCTAATGGAAATCCTTCTGCACTTGAGTAGAAATCTAAAGAAGCAGGGAATGTGGCTGTAAGGTAAAGAACATGCGCTGTACCCATGTTGGTAAATGTGTACTGCTACCTCATAGTTAAAGGTCACATGTTTACCAATGGTGTACAACCTAATTTCACCCAGTTTTCAAAATTCCTTGGGAATGCTTTTCCAAGAAGTTGGGTAAAACTACGAAGCCCTGTTCCATTTCAGGGACTGATGACTTTGAGCATTCTCAGGAGCAACAAAACCAGAAAAGCTCACATCTCCTTAATGAGGCCTTTCCTGTTGCCAGTTTATCCCTTTTTCTGAAAATTACGTGTGTGCTTTGTTTTATTTTTGCTGGTTTTGGAACTAGTTTGGAGAGTTGGCTAAGTGAGAGGTCAATGCTCATTCCAAGCCAGAACCACATTCTAAGCATGTGCATTAAACTCAAAATTGACTTAGGTTTCTTCAATTGAAAGTATTTTTTTTATTTCATGCCACCCTAATTCCCAGTCTATTCTCATTGCTACTATCAATCCAGAAGATGCAAGTCAAATTGCTTTTGATATCACATCCTTTTGAGCAGGGGTTCCCAACCTGAGGCCTGGATCCGGCCCATGGCGCCATTTCATGTGGGCCCCTCCCCATCCAAGGGCGTTCAAGAAACAAAATGGCTGCCCCATTGAAGCTGTTTGGACAAAATCCCCCCCCCCCCTATGCAGGCAGGCCAAAATGTCTGTCCAGCCCTCGAAGCTGAGAGAGCATGACTTGGCCCCTGGCTTGAAAAGGTTGGGAACCCCTGCTTTTGAGTACTTCAAATGTTATACAATCCTTTTTAATTGATGGGTTTTTCTAGCTACAGGGTTTTCATTTCTTTCATTATTTTTGCTGGAGAAGGAATCTTTCTTCTGCATGACAAATATGCTTATGTTAAATAGTCATATTGTTACAGCAGGAGTCTCAGATCAGCAAAGTAGTGGCTGCTGTATTTCTGCAAGGAAGTTCTGACAGTTCTTCCCAAGATTTTAGCAGCCTGAATGGCTTTCTAGAATTATATATATTCTGGGAAGAGGTCTATTTATTGCTTGCATTTTGAATTGTATTAATCTAACTGGTTTTTTTTTTATTTGAGCCGCCTGGTTTTTGAAGAAAACAATCTTGAAAAGCCCTATAGTCCTTATATTTTGCTATTAAGCATTGCTTTATGTATGCTATAAAGACATGTGGATGTTGTACAACTTCAAAACTACATGACTCAGCATGAATCAAATATCAGCAGCCATGTTGATACTATGGAATAGTAAGTAAGTGTAGCAATCTCTCTGGCAAAGCCATTTGGTTCACTCATGGAGTGTAGTGCTTGATTTATATCTTTTGTGTGAGAGAGAGAAATGTAGTATGCCAATTAGAAACATGAGAACCACTTTCAGTCTTGCAGATTAGGACCCTAGACAAGGCATTGGGTGATCAAATGGCAATTTATAATCAGAAATGACCACTTGTCTGTATTCATTTAACAGCACAAAATGAGATTTTTTTAAAAAAAAAACAACACCTAGTACTTCCAAAGCTTTTTCTTCAGGGTTCAGATCATCCAAGATGTCCAGGTTTCTACAGATTATACATAAAATGATGGTGCCAGCATTACAGCCAAACACCTGTGACCTCGCCTCATCCTAATGGATCACATATCCATTTATATCTCAGCAGCCTGAAGATTATCCAGAATGTGAACTGAATAAGACGCAAACTCCCAGCGTCTGAAAAAGCAAGTGCCCTAGAACTTGACAGAGTGCCTTAGGTTTAAACCATGCCATCTGGACAGAACTACTACAGCTGTACCTCTCCTGATGACAATTAACTTCATGCCACTTCAGATTACATCTAGAGTTTCTTGCCAAACTGCTAATGCTACATAATCCACATTGCAGCTGTTGAAATTCTATTACCAAACACATCTTCTACAGTCATTCATGGTTGATTTGCTGCTCTCCTTGCTATCTTCTTGTTGCTAAGTCCATTGTTTTGTTGCTTCCTATGCTTTGACTTCCTATCAAAATCTTTGCTTTGATGACCTATCAAAGTAAAGACCTTTCTTTCTTCTATTATTTCTTTCTTCATGAAACTAGCTCCTTCTTCTCCTATCAATGATGTTATGAAGGTTTCTTTTTCAAGCGTCCTGTCATATATTCATTTATTCAGGAGAGATTGTCCTAATCTGTATGGATAAATATCATGATGGATTTACAGGGCAGATTTTTCAGAGTGTTATTTGTTAGGTTTCTTTCAGAAAACAGAAAAGATAAATTAATTATCTCTTCTCTTTCTTCAGATTACCACACACATGCATGCAAATAAAAAAAAAGAACATATTTAGGAATATAGATGGTATGTCTGTTAATTTGGAATCAAATGAAGTAAAAATTTTAGCCTGGGGTAGGGGAGAGATATTATGTTGGTATTTACAGAAAACATGATTTTGCACTGAATTCATATAGCAATATTTTAGTATTATCATTAATATACCGTATATGCCGGTGTACAAGGCGACTGGGTAGACGACCCCCCAACATTTCCACTCAAAATATAGAGTTTGTTTTATACTCGCTATATAAGACCACCCCCTCTTCCACACACCTTCCACACACGCAAAAGAGTAAATACAAGTTACCGTAGTCTTGAAGGTGTCACAAGTTTTTTGATGTTGTTTTGTTTAGTCTCTGATATGCTTTGCTCAGAAAATATTACGGTATATTTTCGCGCAGGAAGACCTGTCCTTTCCCCTGATTGGGCGAAGGGGAGCTTGGGGCGGGATCTTCCCGAAGAGATGGAGGAGCCAATCAGGTTGCCGCGGGCTCGAGTTTGAATGCGGGTGAGTTTGAATGTGAGTTTGAATGTGGGTGAGTTTGAATGCGGGCGAGTTTCAATGTGGTCGTGCGGGTGGTTGCCGTGGGAACGAGTTTGAATGCGGGTGAGTTTGAATGTGAGTTTGAATAGAGGTGAGTTTGAACGCGAGCGAGTTTCAATGTGGTTGTGCGGGTGGTTGCCGCGGGAACGAGTTTGAATGCGGGTGAGTTTGAATGTGAGTTTGAATGGAGGTGAGTTTGAATGCGAGTTTGAATGCGGGTGAGTTTGAATGCAGGCGAGTTTGAATGCGTTCGTGCAGGCAGTTGCTCTGCTGCCCTGGCCATGGGGCAGATGAGGATGCCTCCGCCTCTCCCCCCGGATTTGTTCCACCTGGCCGGGGAGATAAAGGGCAGTCGGCAGGAGCTCCGAAGAAGCAGCTCCGCCGCTGCACAAAAACCGCGACAAGAAGGTGGCGGGGAAGGACTCGACGGTCTCCCCGGAGCTGCTGCCCAAGCCCCAGTAAGTATTTGGGAACCCAAATGACGTGCACCCGGTAGACAAGACGACCCCCCACTTGGAGGCATTTTTTTGGGGGGTGAAAAAGTCGCCCTGTATGCCGGCATATACGGTAAGTGATAATAAAAGCTTTCTGAGCATTATAAAAAAATAAATCAGTGGTGAGATCCTGTTCTACCCAGTTGTACTCTTCATGTTTGGCTTAATAAAAACTGGTCACTTAACTTTTGAAAAAAAAATTAGGATTATTTTTCTGGTAGTTTCCATTACAATACATCAGGAATGCCCAAACTATGGCCCATGTGCCGGATCCAGTCCCCAACGCCAATTCATCCAGCCCATGCCACCTGCACCGCTCCTGAAAGCAAAAGTAAAACATGCATGTGTGGGCGCATAACATACTAGTGCATGTGCAGAACACTACCATAAATGACCCACAGCTGTCATAAATGTGTTTATGACAGCCGTGGGTCATTTATGGCAGCATTCTGTGCATGCACAGGTGTGTTAGGCACCCAGCCACCTGCTCATGCACATTTTTTCCGCTTCTGGTGGGAGTAACCATGTGACCGGCCCACGGCCCGAAAGGTTTGGGCATCCCTGCAATACATCATGACAAAATGTAAAGCCAAGAGAGGTAGATGAAAACTTGTTTGTTTTTCTATGGATTCTGTCATACTATCAGAAAGATATTGAGAACTTAACTTTCAGAAATCTTGTACTCCCAATATTTTGTTTGCAGTATAATCCACACTGTAATTTGTATATCACCTAACATCTTACTGTTATGAAGCACTGCGCTCTATTCCTTTGAAAGCAAAGTAACCATATCCATGTCTGTATCACTAGCTAGTCACACGAAACAGAATACTTATTTATTAATATTTAACATGTCTTTCCTGTTGTGAAGTACTCCCTGTTGTGAAGTACTATTTTTCACAGATACAGAAATGACAATGTTGCATATTTCCTTTTTTAAAGTGTTGGCCCACTTTGTTCATCTACTTCCAAGTCCAAAGTTTTGAACAACTTGCCATTAAAATCATGCATTTTCTTCAACTTGTGCTTGGAGGTATCACTATTGACCTTCAGCCATAATCACTCAGAAACCTTATGATTGATTTTGGACACTTCTGTGCAGCTGTAAATAGGAGAGGCCTGCCCTCGAAAATGAAAACACAGATATGCATAGTCGCCCAACTCTGACTCTAAATCTTTTTTTAAAATAGATAGCTCCCTTCTTTACATTTCCTTTTCATCCATTTCCTTGGTATTAAAAATTTGTTCATGTAAGAACATTTGACCCTGTCCCATGCCAGACCTGCTACTGATTAAGAATTAAGCCATAGCAAATTTAGGGTCATTTCATTTCCTCTTTCCATATGTTTCTATGACATGTTAACAGGAAAACAAAGGAAACCATATCGTCAACTGACAAATTACGGGCTTGATGCATTTGACTATGGAAGCTGCCTGAGTAATGAAGAATGAACAATTATGAATTTGTAAAGCAGTGCCTGCTAGGGAACTACACCTTGTCATTCTTTCAAACCACTGGTTACAAGCAAACACTGCCTCATTATCTTTCTCTTTGCTAGTTCATGAGTCTGGAGTGAGGAGAAGACAGTTAATTTCAATTGAATTTGAGTCTTCTAAAAACCCACCCAACTGAGTTTTTGTTTGGCTGTGAATCAGTTCTCTTTTAGTGTGAATTCTCTTCTCATTCAACTTTCCCAAATTCTGAGAGCCCCAAGAGAAATCAGAATTACAATGTTAAATTAGTTTAGTGCACATTCACTCGCTGTAAAATAACTTTTGTGAAGCTGCCCAATAAATCTCCAAAAGCATCCACAGCCAAACTACAATTCTTAGGAGAGAGCAATATGATTACCACTAGAATAATTTTTTGGAATGGTAGCCATGTTAGTCTGTGGTTCAGGCATCTCAGAAAACAAAACAAAACAAAATAAACAAAATAAAGTAAAATAAAAATAAAAAACACAGTAGCACTTTAAAGACTAACAGCTATATTTTCACTGTTAGCTTTCGTGGATCAAGTCCACTTCATCAGACAAGGAATGAAACTTACAGGCATGTTCTTATATACCAAACTCAGGAGGTCAATGGGAGAAGGGTTGGTGTCAAGCAAGGTGACAGACAAGCAAGCACAAGAATGCAGTTTCACACAACCATTAGCAACAATAGATTCAGACTCCCTTTCAATCTCAAGGTTGCTGAGTAAGCCCACTATGGTATCAGATCAACTTGTGACGTGCATGTGTGTGTGTATGTGGGGGGGGGGGGCAAACTCCTGTACCTGGGTTCTGTTTTACTAAAGAAAATTGGCAGGAAAGTTGTAATATAAAATCATATAGCAATTTCTGCATCAAATTTGATAATGTCCCAGAAACCCTTCACTAATATTTAGCCCCCTGTGATGGGTATCTAACAGATGGATGTATTTGATTTCTGCTGTCTCCCTTTCAATCCTAGTTTTGTAATTTCTCTGTTCCAGAATTGCAACTTTCAGGTCTTGGATAGAGTGTCCAGTTAGATTGAAGTGGTTTGAGATGGGTTTCTCCGTGTTGCCATTCCGGATATCTGATTTGTGTCCATTAATCCTTTTGCGTAAAGATTGTCCTGTTTGTCCTACATAAAGCACGGATGGACATTTCTGGCAAGAGATGGCATAAATCACATTGGCAGAAGCACAAGTAAAACTGCCTTTAATGTTGTGTGTGGTGCCATTGGGTCCAGTAATACTGTTTCCAGAGCGAATGTGGGGGCATAGTTGACATCTGGATTTGCAGCAGGGTCTAGTTCCCATATCTGCTCCACTTCTGTGTAGTCTGTTGTGTGGCAATAGTTGTTTGAGATTGGGGGGTTGTCTATAAGCGAGTAGGGGTCTGTCACCAAGGGCTTTGGAAAGTGAAGCACTCTTGTCTAAGATGGATTGGAGATCCCTCATTATGCGTGTGAGGGGTTTGAGTTGAGAGCTGAAAGTGACAACCAGTGGTGTGCGATTGCTTACCATAACCATGAATTTGAAGATAATTGCCTCTGTTTTATTAACAAGAATGATTTAGTTCTCACTAACCTAACAACCCTGAAGACTAACAGCCTTAGGTGCCAAAGTCCAGAGGGAAGGGTAATCCCCAATTGGATTACAGTATATCCCACTTGAATCCATCTTGATGAAGGGCAGCAGCTTCATCAATACTGACCTGGGGCCGATGAGGACTTTGTGGGCCAAAAAGGCTCAGGACCAGAAAGTGACCCGCAGAACTGGATCAGTGGTACTGGTGTCATGCTGCAATGCAGAAGGCAGATGAAGGGCCACTGCATTATATTCTCAGGACAGTCTTCATGGTATGGCTACACAGAGCCTCCTCGAAGATTGTGTTATTTTTGAATCACAATTGAGTGTACCCTGGTAATGGTAACCTTGAGTTCCCAGCTAATCTTTCTCACACTAGGTCAGACCAAAGGAACTGCAGAATGGACTCACCAAAAGGTGGCTTCGTTTTCGCAGTTTCGCATCTGGCCTAGACACGGAAGAAGGACAACCATAACAAACCAGAATGCAGCATGAAATATTTTTCAGACAAATATTTGCATATCTCCACAAGCCTTTGCAGCATCTCAATACTATCATAGCTTACCAATCTGTACATATTCATCCTGTTTTGGGATCTGTAGAACTCCATCCCTCCATGTTTATCTACAAAGACTTAAAAGTATGTATTTAGCTTCTTGGATTGGAACTCATCTCACTAGATAGCAAACATACAGTTTTTGTGTTCTATTTCATAAAATACATCAGCTACATTGCAATTTAAGGCAGAAGCTAAAATCACCATCCTTCTACCACCTCAGTGCTGTTTTACAGTTAAATGTGATTTTTCATTCCCTGGCGTATCTCCTCAGGCTGTGTGTGTATGGGGGCGCACTATGTGTGTGTTAAGCAACAAAGATGAGGAAAATACAAGATTTGTTTGGTTTGGGGAACTTTTCTTGCTAATATCCGAATGAGTGAAGTAGGCATAGACAAGCAAAATAATATGTTACAAAGCTTCTTTATGCCTTCTGGAATTTACTGTCCCTCCCCCAGACCTTATAGTCCCACTGTGTCCTTGGAGTTGAGAGCCAATATGGGGGTGGGCACATGACAATGCATGCATTTATGCAATGACTACTATGGATGGACAGGGGAACATTTTTCTCACGTGTCAAGCAAATTGCATGTCACGGAATGCATAAAGGCCAAGAACTACCTAGATTTAGGATGACTATGTCAACATTCTGAGCATATGAAACAGGCCAGGAAATAGTTGTGGCAAAATAGGAGGGAAAGCAACTGGACTGCCTCTGTAACAGACATGATGCCTTTACATTCTCCCTGTTAACAATGTTCTGATAATGAAAACCTACGGTAATCATCATAATAGTTCTTTCACAGATGTTACTATATTCCAAATATAATATAAAATATATTTCCTTGGCAAGTTTTTTAAACTTAATTTTTAAACTCACATTACATCTGAGTCTTAAAGGCAACTTTGCTTAACTTTTGCTATAGCTGAAGCAAGAACACCAATTTTGAATCTAGTCAGATTAGCTTTACATTTCCTTAACACAGTTTCATATTAACTTTTTAAAGAAGAGAATAACAAAAGGCTTTTGGACACATTTAAGACTAACAGATTTATTTCAGAACCTATAATGGATGCCCCCGTGAAAGAAAACCAACTGTGTTGTACTAATACTTAAACGTTTGAAAATTTATAAATTACAACAAAGTAAAAAGGTCATCTTTCCATTATGCTTTTGATGCAACATTGACTGCTTTGTTCCCACTTCTTATTACATCTTCAAAAACTACTCAGTGTGAACTCTTTACTTTTGATTTTTCTATGGATAACATCTTCAGATTAACAGTAACTATCCTAAATTCTGGATAGTAGAAGCTGAGAGCCAAGTCCCCAGTTTCTCAACTATCTTCCTAATTTTTCTAACCAACAGGGAGATTCAAGTGTAAACCACAAGGTTTGCTCCATCCTTTGCAGCATTTTGCTTGGTCTTAATAACTGTGTGTTTTGGTTTAATTTCTCATGGATGTATGGTACAGAAACAGAAAGCAATACAGAAGAAAAGAAAAAAACATCAAGTCAGACACTTTGTTCTTAATGCTTGAATTGTACTGTCTGTGTCTCCTGTTCTTCTGTTTCCCCCAATGAACTGAGACCTTTTCATTCATAGCTTGAGCCTTATTCACAGATTTGACAACATAGTATAACAATCCCATCTAATCATAAATATTTGGTATTATAGCACTGCTGTCCCTATGACAGCTTAGCACATCCTCTTGTCAGCAGTGACAACAGAGTCCGGACACGCTGCATGATTTAGCCATGCAAGCAACAAAAATTGTTTAATTAGCCAAATTAAGTTGTTTTTAGATACCTCTCTGCAAAACCTTTGCACTGCAGTCTACCACCTTGTTTCATTCAATCATCAGGATAAGTTCATGTAATTCTGTTATATTACATAACAAATCTGTTCTCCAGCCTCCTCAAGAGGAGAAAAACACATCAAGGGCAATGCTAGAACAAATTGAGCTTTTGTGCCTTTTAAAGTGTTCTGGCTTGATTGGTGCCAAAGATTTAAAAAGTACTAAAAAGAGAGAAAGTGGGGAAAGGAACCTCCATGAGCAGCTGTTCAGCTGTTCCATGAACAAAAAGAAAACACAAAACCCAACTTACAGTTCCTTAAAGGACAAAGTGAAGTGCTGTATGCTTTGAATATCTAAAGTTGCCCGGTCACAGGTTTTCTCTCACACATATTTTTCTGCTGAAAGCTTTTCAGTGTTGAAAAGACATGGCAGCCTGCTTTTCTCCTTCTCCATAGGGGGCAGCAGGAGATGACAGCCCAAGAGAAGCTGTAGATGTTTGGACAATTCAACCTCCAGTTCTCATTAACAAAATGGCTTTCGAGGTTAACAGTGACATTAAGAACCAGTTGGATAATGCTTGGCGTACATGGGATGGCTTTCCAAGACAGTCATGCACAAAACCATGTCAAAACACTGGATACATCCGAATTTATTACCCAAAGAGGAACAAGCACAGGTGCGCAAGGTCAGTTTCAAATGGAAGCCTTTTTGGGTGCCAGAGTTGTAAAATGCTGTTTCCAAAATGGAATTACCAAGCTCCTTGTCTTGGAACTCAACCAAGCCTAATAGCATTAAACATGTTCTTAAGTAAAATCTTACTGTACAATTTGAAGAGAGGGGCATGAACCTTGAAAACAGACTGCAAAACAAAATTAGGTTGTTGCATGCATAGTTCAACTGTGCACATCCTCCTTCCTAGTTCCACCATACAAATGTATGCCAGATAGCCATAGGGCAGCAACTCTCCAGACAGACCCCCAAACTGAAAGTTGATCGCAGACATGATACTTTAAATAAGAATTTTCTGTTTAAAATATTTTCTTTTGTATATGCATAACATTCAGGCTGTGAGTGACAATAATTCTCAAGCAGTTAATCTACAAAAGTGAAGACTTGTACATTTTGAAGGATAACTGCTTTATTCTATCCAAGTGGATTTATCTTTGGAAAGTTTGTTTTTAAGAACTGACTAAGTGTATTACTTCATTTCAAACAATCTTAAATGTCTGCATTATTCCTGGTTCTTATGTAAATTTTATTACACCATCACAAATTTGCTTTCCTATGACTGACCAGTGTTGAAATTATCAGTTATTAAACTGGTCAAACTTGTAAGTCGTCTTATGAAGGCCCTCCTGGATAAATGACAGTGCTGATAGTCAGAAGCATGGCAGATAAAAGCACACTACACAGAAGATAGAAAAGAACCAGTATTCAGAAGCAATTTTTGACCTTTCTATTGGGTTCAAAAATATCAGTGTTCTATGACAAACAACAAATAAATAGAAATCCTAACACTGCCATAAAAGACACTAGAATCAAACTTATTTCATCAGGGTCAGGACTGTACTCTTCAAATTCTCAGCATGTGGGAAAATCTGGAAAGTACATAAGGATGATTAGGTTTTATGTTATTTAATGTTTTTGTACATCTTATTTATATATACAGTGGTACCTCACTTAAAGAGCATAATGCATTCCATGGGACTGCTCTTTAAGCAATTTTGCTCTTTAAGCGAAACACCATTGTAAATGACCAATTGTGACTTCTGGTGGGGGAGATTGTGAACCCTGATTTAGTTGTTAAGCGAGTTTTTGGTTGGTTTTAGTTGTTAAACGAGGTGACCATTCAGAGAAATTCTGCTCTTTAAGCGAGTTAGTCTCTAAGTGAGGCGCTCTTTATGCGAGGTTTTACCGTACACAGAAAGAACAGAGCTATTATCTTGCTACATTCTGTATTGTATTTACAAAACAGTCTCATGTTGCTATAGTTGTAATTCCATTGCTCCACTAGTTTCGAGTTTACTTACAGAATCTCAGAAGATCTGAACCAATATTTGCATCTGAACATATTTTTTTCACTACAGATAGGGTGTAACTAACTAAAACCACGACTTGTAGAGAGACTGCTCTTCTAAACTTGAAGAATGACCACAGAACTCCAGGCTATGTTCTATAAAAAGTTCATAGCATTGGAAAGAATTTTGGAGGTCATCTAGTTTAATCCATTGCTCAAATGACATTCTAAAATGAAAGCATCACCTACAGAATCCATGGAAGATGTCAACCAAGTTCTGCTTCAATATTAACTAAAGAAGTCTTTTCTACTGCTGAACAGCTCTCGCCGTAAGGAAGTTTTTCCTAACACTAAGCCACAAGTAGCTATCAATTTCCACTCACTGCTTCTAATCCTGCTCTGTGTAATAGCAGATAACAAGTCTGCTCCATTTTCTGCTCTCTTTCAGTCATTTAAAATTGGTACCACAGGCTAAACATACCAGTTTTAAATGACTGAAAGCACTAAATGTGCTCTTTTTTGCCTTTGCTCATAAGATTTCATTTTTCCAAATTCCTCATCACTATTGTTGCTGTTCTCGGGATATATTTCAAATTTTCAGTGCCCTTAAAATGGCATGGCAAGAACTTGAGGAAATGTTGTCAATTTACAATACAGTACTGTGAATTGTACCTAAATATATAATGAGATATGCAAACAAAATCTTTGCTAAAGCAAGATTTACTATTATTTTAACATTCCCATCATCTATCAAACTAGCATTTCTACTGAAGAGAAAGTCTGCTTGGTGTGACTTGTTTCTAAGAAATCTATGACTCTTAACAAAAAATAATTACATTATTTTCTAGATGCTTACAAAGTGAAAATTTCATACTTTGTTTCTGAATTTGGTCCAATACCAATATCAAGCTAATTGGCTTACAATATCCTATATTTTCCCCCTGAATATGTAGTAAACCACTCATCTACTTCCAGTCTGACAGCAACTCACTCATTCTCCAAGAGTTCTCAAAGATCAACCACAGCAGCTTCACCAAAAAAGTCCTCCATTATAACATCAATTCTTTTTGTTTTGTATCGAGTTGAACTTCCCTTGTAGACAAAATATGAGTTGAATAGTTCTGTCACCTGTCTATCACCTGAACAATGTGCTATACCATATTTGCCGGCTTATAAAACACACCAGATTATAAGACGCACCCCGGCTTTTAGACACATTTTGAAGGAGATTTTTTCCCCCTACATTTTAACTCCAGGAAGTGGGAGGTTAGGATTGGCGGGTCAAGAGAGCTCCTTTGCAAGCCTCTTGCTCATCCAATCCCACCGCTAGCTGTCAGGAGGCAGGGAGGAAAAGTGCCCTGCCCCCACCCGGTGCGCATGTGCATGACAGGCATCAGGACATGTGAGAGAAGCTCTGTTAGGCAATTGGATATGGAAGAAGGATTTTAGTGAGGAGAATCTAGCGTCATTATGAATAAACAGGGCACTATTCCAGACTTGACAAGAAGTAGAGTTGGGAGCATAGAAACAAAAAATTGACAATAGGTACCTTTTTGTGCAAAAGAGGTGAGGACTATTCTCATCATTCCCTTTGTTTTGTGAATTAAAAGTTAAGGGCTAGGCCCATGCTGCTGCCCCAATTTACAGAGTGGCCTGCTCCTCTACTTAGAACTAAAGGGCCACGCCAACTTGACCGTTTCTGCTTCGCCTCCTCTCACCAGGCTCTGCTCCGCCCTGTTGGAGAAGTGCTTTGGATTTTCTCCCACAGGGTGGAGCGGAGCCTGGCATCATGGCATTATCATCACCCCTGGCAAGTGAAGGTTGTTGTGACCGGCAGTCATCCCAGCTTCCGAGCGTGCTACGAAACATGGGCACGGAGCTAGCGAATGGGAGGAGGTGCTCTTTCTTCCTTTCCCTGTGGACGGGCAGGCAGACAGGCTCCTCGACTGTTGCCTGGTGTCCTAAACGGCATGGGGAAGGAGGGCCCGGAAATCGCCCTTTAGCAAGAGGGAACCTCATCTCGACTGAGCTGCCCTGAAGCATGTGCTCCACCTGCAGATGCTCTACGGCGTTATCCCTGGGAGCATGGAGCACTGCGCACAGAGATCTGCACCTGAACCCTCAGACAGGCAGGATGGCCCAAAATCAGCCAATGAAGTACTTCCAAGCTCCCCCTGCCTTTCATTGCACCCCCTTGGCCTTGGGTGGCGGCTTTGTCGCTTCCCTGAACTTTGGGCTTTTTGGGTGCTGTGCTTCTCTCTGCCTCCCACCCCAACTGCCTGGCTGCTCTTCAGCACTCTGGCCGGGGGGGGGGGACTGCCAATCCCTCACTTGGGTTAGGCTCCCGGGCCCTCCCATTGCCAGAGGTGGTGTCTCTTTGGTCTGAAAGGGGCAGTGAGGAGGAGGGCAGACCTGTGTGCACAAGCAGTTGAACGGCCCAGTAAGATCAATGGTGCAGGGAAGGCAGCTGCTGCTTGCAGGTGAGATCTGGGTTTCTCCTCCAACAAGCAACCGCTCCCCCACTTCTCCACCCTAAACTCCCACAGCTGCGACTCCCTCCTCCCGATCAATAAGCCTTTCACCTTTTTGCCTCTTGTTTTTTCAGTGGGGTGTGGGATTGATCAGAGGAGAAGGATCCAGCTCCTCATGTCTGCTCCCACCACTGGCCACCCCCTCTCCAATTAGTCAGTCCTGCAGGCATGGGGGGAGGAGGAAGAAGGATGTTTGCCACTGGTGCCGTCTATGCCCCCCAGCCCTCAGTACCAGCCAGCTACAAAGGAGGATCACCCAAACTGTTTTCGTGCTATCTCTCCCCCAGCCCCCGGTCAACTTTTTCCTCTTCTTGGGCTTCTTCCCTCTCTGGCAAAGAAATGCATGAAGGGCGCCTGAGAAGGAAGGTAGAAATTAGGAGTTCAGAGTGAGCCCTACTCCAGGCAGCGGCTGCCTTGAACTCTGGTGCACGCACCAGTTGGTGGCTGGGGCATGTAAGAGAACTTCTCTCATAGTCTGATCCCTGCTGCACGCACATCCACTGGTTGGGGGTCTGGGCGTGTGGGGGGATGGAGGTTGATACCAGTTTATAAGACACACTCTGTTTTTGGGAATATTTAAAAGGGGAAAAGTGTGTCTCATAAAACCAGCAAATACAGAATTCTCATACTAGCACATCTAAATTTAACTGAAAATTTTCTTGTTCCTAGATAAAAGTTGCCCTTGCTCAAAAAGCCAGTCGTATCCAACTCTAAGGTTCAGTGCTCATCTGTTTATAGCCAAAGAGCCAACACTGTCGGTATCTGCAGACCTTTTTGTAGACGTGTGGTAGGCATGACTAGGCACTGGAGTGCACGGAACGCTATTTAACTTCCCACCAAAATGGTACTGTAGCTATTTATCTACTTGCAATTTCTTGCTTTCAAACTACTGGGTTGGCAGGATTGGGAGCTCACTGTTGTGAAGCGCTTGGGTCTCAAAATGCTGACCTGCCAACCGTCTGGTCATCAAGCTCAGCATCTTAACCACTAAGCCACCACTGCCCCCCCCCCCCGTCAATTCGGGACTGTAAGCCAAACAGAGGAAACATGTTCCAGAGCCTTGGGCAACAAAATGTCACGAAATGGTCATGTCTTAACCACTAAGCCAACGCAGTCCCTCTTGTTTCTAACATACTCACAGAAACTGTCATTTCAGCATCTGTCACAGACTACAGTTCATTCTAAGCCTTTGTTTTTAATACCATCCCATAAAGATTCAAGATGCATTCTTAGTTATATGCCTCTTCTTCCATCACCTACATGCTGGGTTTCTTTTTAAAGTACTGCTGTCTTTAATATCACGGCTGCACTGTTTTATACAATGCCCGCTTTCTAGAAATCTCACTGATCTTTATAAAATACCAGCAGGCGCAAACTCACAGAAACCCTTTGAGGAGGAGTAAAGGCCAGCTTTACTCTGGTCACAAATAGGAAAAAAAAAATCTAAGGAAGAATTGAGAACAAGAGCTCTAATCTGTTAAATCAATCCACTATTTTAGGCATAACATCACCAGTAAATGTAAATGGCTTCATTGTGCCATACATATAAAAATCCTGTATCATTATTGTGTGAGCTTTCGCTATGAAAACATGCTTCTAAACATCTTGTGTAATAATACTTTACTGCATAGGAGTCATCCCAACCATTATACTGGTCCATGCCCTGGCAGTTTCAAGAACTGACTAATGTAAAGCTCTCTATGTGGGGCTGCCTTTGCCCATGATATAGAGATTAAAACAGGTCCAATATGTGGTAGCCAGATTGATAACCGGGATGAAGAAATTTGGACATATCACCCTTGCTCTGGCCAACTGCATTGGCTTCCTGTTCCTTTCCGTACTGGGTACAAAGTGTTTTTTTTTTTTTTTTTAAATTTTAAATTTTTTATTAGGTATATAAAAAACAGAAGTATAAGAGTAAGAAAAAGACAAAAATACAAATATAAACATTATAAAAATATATAGACTTATAAAGGTCATGTAAAATATTTTACACACATCACCGTTACATATTCTTCTTTTCTTCATACATGATCTTTTTCTCATTCTTTTCTATTTCAACATTAAAAAAAAAAAAACAGAAAAAAGAAAAAAGAAGAAAAAAAAGCAGAACACCCACGTGCTATATACATAGTCCGGGGGGGGGGGGGTTTATATCTTTCACACTTTCCAGAAGTCATTATTATCTGTTGCAGGGGGTATACCCTTTTTTTCTTTTAAAGTATAATTAATAAAAGGTTCCCAGATCCTCCAGAATTTATTATTGTTGACTTTTCCTTCCCTACATTTAATTTCCCAAGTAAGTTTTTCATTCAAAGCTAACTCCCACATCTGTATATACCACTCCTGCAAACTTACTCGTTCATTACTTTTCCACCTCTTGGCAATAATCAATCTTGCAACAGTCAACATTGTGGCTAATAACTCTTTATTATCTTTACTTATATCCTGGTCTTCTATGTCTGTTAACAAAATTGTTTCTGGCCCCAGCCCAATCTGTATATCAAATATGTTCTCTATTTCCTTTTTTATTCCTTCCCAAAAAGTTTTTAATACCTCACAACTACACCACATATGTTCATATGTTCCTTTTGTTTTTCTACATCTCCAACATGTTTCACTCATATTACTATACATTTTATGCAGATTGACTGGGGTCCTGTACCATCTCCATACCAGCTTATAATTGTGCTCTTTAAGTCTCACAGGCATAGTTCTCATCTTTCTTTTCCACATCTTCTGCCACTTTGTTACTGTTATCCTTGTCTCTAATTGTTGTTCCCAGCTTTCTCTCAACACCTCTTGTATATATTGGGTTTTATTCAGTATTTTGTAAATTTTACTAACTATCCCTTTAATTCCCAATTCTCCATTTCTAATTTTAGTCACAAGTATTTCAAATTCTGTACATTTTCTATTTAAACCATTCTCGCATAAAAATTTCCTATTCCAATTATTTATCTGGAGGATCTTGAACCAATCCAATTGAAGCTGCAAGTATAGCTCATGTCTTTTCTCTTGGTCCTTGCAAGCATCGACCCAGTCTTTTAGTAATAATACTCTATTTTCCACCAATATATCTCTGATCTTTGTGTCTATTTTTATCGGGAAGTCTTGAAAATCCTCTAGCTCTAAAATTGGTGAGGTTCCCAAAGTAAGCTCTTTCCTCGTTCTATTCCATGCTTCAATTGTTGATTTCAACATCATGCCCTGGGCCATCTTTTTTCTTTTTTCTTTTCCCTCATATAAAAATTGAGCCTTACCCACCTGCGCTAAATCTTTCCTTTCAAATTTTTCCCAAACTGCTTCTTCCCTATCTAGCATTTTTATAACATTTCTTATTTGAAATGCCCTATAATATTTTATAACGTTTGGGATCCCCAATCCTCCCTCTTTTTGCGGTGCATACCATAATGATTTAGTTATTCTGGCCCCCTTATTCCCATTGCAGAACTGATTGATCATGTTTTGATATTCATTCAACTCTTTATCAGTGTGGTTTATTGGTAAAACATCAAATAGGAAGTTCAGTTTAGGCATTAACATCATCTTACATATGGCTATTCTTCCGAACCATGACAGGTTTAATTTATTATATTTTACTATTTTCTCCTTTATTTCCTTCTTTTGTCTGTCATAGTTCATACTTTTAATTTCCCCAATTTTGCTTGATAACATTACCCCCAAATATCTCATCTTTTGTTTAATTTGTATATTGTAATTCCTCTTTATTAGATTTTCATCTTCTTTCTTGCCATTTATTAAAATCATTTCTGTTTTATCCCAGTTAACTTTCAAACCAGTAACCTCCTCAAAATCTATTAGATGTCTGTTAATCTTAACCAAACCCTCCACTGGATGCTTCACCGTCAACAATGTATCATCTGCATAAAGGCTTACTTTGGTTCCTCCTATCCCTACTATTCCCTCATCTTGTCTAATTGCGTTTGCTAACAGTTCCATGGCCAATATAAACAACGATGGCGACAAAGGACAACCCTGTCTCGTGCCTGCCTCTAGCCTAATATCATTTGTATAATTATCATTAAATTTGACTCTTGCAGTACCTTTTTTATATAGCTTCCCAATAACACTTTGAAATTTTTCCCCAAATCCGTATAGTTTTGTCATCTCGTGGATCGTTGACCATTGTAATGAGTCAAATGCCTTAAATATATCCAAAGCCAAAAACCCCACTTTTTCCTTTCTTTTTTCCATTATATCTAAAATGTCCACAGCCCTTCTTATAAGATCTGCCATGTGTCTATTTTTAACAAATCCCGCTTGATCCTCGTTGATATATTCGGCCATGAAACCATTCAATCTATTTGCTATGATCGTAGTAAAAATTTTAGCATCCTGGTTGATCAGAGATATTGGTCTGTAAGATTCAATTTTTTCTAAATTTTTACCCGGCTTGGGAATCAGAGCAATTATCGATCTGTTCCAGGAATCTGGAGTCGCATCTCCCTCTAAAATTCCACTGTATAATTCATACAGTCTCGGGACAACCCACGGCATAAAGTCTTTATAAAACTCCGCTGATAATCCATCTTCCCCAGGTGTTTTTTCTTTTTTTAGTTTTTTTATTACCTCTTCTATTTCCCCAACCGAAATTGCTTCCTCCATCTTATTCCTATGCTCCTCTGTTAATTTCTTAATTTGTTGTTGATTGAAATATTCTCGCAATTTACTTAAATTTACCTCCTTTTTTGAGTACAACTTTTTATAGAAAGTTTCAATCACTTCTGCCTTCTCTCTTTTCTTATTACATCTTTTCCCATTTTCATCTACTAATACACCTACTTGCCCTTTATTCTTTTTGTCCCTAGCTGCTTTTGCTAATAGCTTAGAACTTTTATTACCGTGCTCATAATATTCCCTTTTAAGAAAAATCAAATCTTTCTTTACTTTTTCAATATCTTTCCCATCCAATTCTTTTTTAATTTTTTCAATCTCTTGAAATATCCTGTGATCCTTCTTTTTAGCATATTCGATATGGAGATATTTTAACTGTTTTTCCAATTCCTGATTCCTAATTCTAACTTGCCTATTCCTATTACTTTTTAGCTTTATCGATTCCCCTCTAAAAATTGCCTTCATTGTGTCCCAAACTCCTCCCCTATTAATCTCATTATTTTCATTAAATTTCCAACTTTCCTCCCATTTCTCCATTATTTGTTTCCTTATTACCTCCATCCCATACAGCTGCCCATCATATCTCCAAATATATCCGCTTTTTTCATCCTCATTCAAATTTATATTTACTATCATTTTTGCATGGTCAGATTCTCTAAATGTTCCAATCTCCGTATCCTCAAGTTTTTTTAGCAACTCTTCCGTTACAAAAAAATAATCTATTCTTGAGTACATATCATGCACATGTGAGTAATATGTATATTCTCTTTCCCGAGCTTTCAACTCTCTCCACACATCTTTTAGCCCCATTGATTTCCTCCATTCTTCTAATATGTACTTATTACCTCTCTTTTTTACACTTGTGCAATCAATATCTGAACACATCATATTAAAATCTCCACCTACCACCATGCTCTTAGAACCCTCCTCTCTTAATATCTTCCCCACTTTATCTAAAAAAATTTTCTGTTTATCATTTGGTGCGTAAATATTAGCCAGCGTTATCTCCTCCTCTTCAATTTTCCCCTTAATTATTAAATATCTCCCTTCTGGGTCAGCTATTGTCTTATTCACCGTAAACCCCAATTTTTCCGAGATCAGAGTTGCGACTCCCCTGGCTTTAGATGTCCCAAATGCCTTTTCATATATGCTGATTCCTCTCACCGCCAAATTATTGACTACTGCAGATTTTTGATGGGTCTCTTGCAAGAAAATTACGTCAGCTCTATCTTTGTTGAGCGATACTTGCAACCTCCTTCTTTTCAGGGCGTTCCCTGTCCCCTTCACATTCCATGTTACAACTCTTAATGACTTAACCATTTGTGTATATATCAATTTCCCATCGTTCTTTTCCTTCCCCGGACGTGTTTCTTGACCAACCTCTAACTTCCCCACATCCAAGAAATTTAAACAAAATAAAGAACATTAAAACAAAAAAACAAAATAAAGTGTTAGCAAACGCAATTAGACAAGATGAGGGAATAGTAGGGATAGGAGGAACCAAAGTAAGCCTTTATGCAGATGATACAAAGTGTTAACATTCACATACAAACCCCTTTACGGTTTAGGATATTGTTATTTCTCAGAATGTCTCTCCCAAAGAACTCCTGCCCGCATCACCCGATCTCTCCAACAGTGTAGCTCCAGCTGCTGACACTGAGAATGGCTAGGAAGACCCTGATCAAGAGTCAAGCTTTTTTGTGGCAGCACCCACTCCACCTTGCCAGGGGAGCTGTGCCAGTCCCCATCTCTGGATGTGTTTAAGAAACATAACTGCAGAACGGAATGAGCTCCTGTCTTTGTCCCAGCTCCTGCCAACCTAGCAGTTCGAAAGCAAGAAATTGCAAGTAGATAAATAGGGACCACTTCAGTGGGAAGGTAAACAGTGTTCAGTGCACTTCAGTGTTTAGTCATGCCTGCCACATGACCACGGAAATGTCTGCAGAAGCAGACAGTGCTGGCTCTTCGGCTTTGAAACAGAGATGAGCACCAAACCCTAGAGTCGGATATGACTGGCTTTCGAGCAAGGGAAACCTTAGGAACTTTCTACCTCTCAGTCAATAAAGACAATATCTAATTTTATTTATGAGCATTTAAATGTGTATATTTTGTTCAAGGTGTCTCACAACAACAAATTAAAGCACAATAAATTATACATTAAAATTAATGTTACACTTTGGTTTAAAACAAACAAATAATAAACCAGAAGTGGATTTTTTTTTTTTTGGCAAGCCCCTGTGATAATGCTCACACTTGTCTTAAGAGTCAAATCCAAAGTCCAGACAACCAAATATCTTGCCTGTAACAGCAGGATGATCAAGAAGCTGTGCATGTTTAATAGCCCATAGTTCAAAGGATTGTTTTTGACAGTCTGAATAGTCACCCATATCAACTCTGACAATGTACTAATCTGACACTCAAAATTAGTCACTGCTGATAACCCTCTCCCCTAAATTTGGCAAATACACAGTACTGTATCTGTATTATACACTGTACAGTACAAGCACATATTTTCCTCTGCTTATTATGCATGACAGGCATTAATAATCATCATTGTCAATGCCCTACTGTTGGGCTCATGGGGAGACGATAAGACTGTGTCTCGCCCAAGGGCAAAGAGTATTTATGGAATAGGTGCAAGTCCTCCCCTTGTGTACACTGGCTCTTGAGGCTGAAGGCAGTGTCAGCTCTGGAAACTGGCAAATCCTACTGTGAGCAAATGAGACAATAATCCAACTCTGAGCAAATTAATCACATGTCACTAAATGTTAAGAGTTTTTGTTTCAATAGTAAACTGTTTTCATTCTTCTTCAATCTACTCAACATCTTAACCCCTTTTTATCATAACTTTTAGAAACTTCCCCTCAAAACTCTTAAATCTTCATATTAGCGAATTCTTAAATTTAAAAAAAATTCTGATCCTCCCTAAGGTAGTTTTAAGACAAGGTGTTGAACAAAAAACATTACCAAGACAGCTGTTAGTAGAGTTTAAAAAATATGACTAATTGTCTTGCATTTCATTAAAGCAGTACTATTTGATGAGAAAAGTTGATCATAATTACACATTCAATTAATCTATATTGTTCATGACAATCTATGTTGTTCAGGCCTTTACAAAATAGAGCATCATTTTGATCATAATTATAATAACATGGGAATCTGCTTTGCCAGAATGCCTCCTCACGTTATTCCATGATGCTAGAATTTTCAAGACCCTAATCCACCATATGGGCCTAATTTATTTTTCTTCTCCATCCAAATGGTGACCTCACCCATGAGAAACAGACTGTTCCCTCACCAAATATAGTAGTTCAAATAACTTAGTTTGGACCCTATAGATCACTGTAACCCCATGGAAGGTAAATGAGCTACCACTTCAGAATTAGAACCTTTCTCTCATCATCACTGGGTAATAACATATACATAACTTTATACCTCATAGTAAGTTCAAGACACACACAATTGCTGAATTGTTCAAAGATAACTATGTTCTGGAACATCATGTCTTTCCACACCAGTACTGAGCTCCTCATGGTCTACTTTAATAGCTTTAACATAGACATGATAGCACCTGGAGCTCTTCTAGTTGAACACTAAACCAAGCACATAAGTTTGTTTCTTTCAGAGCTCCCTTTTCCCTTTTTGGCTTTCATTCTCCACCTTTCCTTGGATACAAGACTGGAGCAAATAAAACAGTCCATGCGGACCTGACTTCAGATATGCATAATTATATATTTTGAACTGTTTCCACAAGTAAAAGAAAATGAAAAGACCTTCAGTGATGCAAGTTATGTGACTTCAGCCTGGGACTCATAAAATATAATAAGGTTGTTTTTACTACCTATCCAGTTTATTAGCTAATAAAAGCAGCTTAGCATATTACATTTCACTGACACACATTTATTTTCAAAGGAAGACTGTAGATCTGTATAACATACCATTTACCTCTGAAGTCACCCAAATGCTATTTCCTTGCCCTTTTTATCTGTCAAACTACTCTAGAGAACGAGAAAAGCAATGTTTCAGATATAAAAGAAAATGAATTTGTTCAATCACTCAAGAGTTTTAAAACATTGTAAAACACTGTGTTCTTATTAAAATAAATGAGTTTCGACTGTCAAAAATAAATATGTCAAACAGGAGGATTTAAAGAACAATTGCGACTTTCTAAGCAATGATACCTGCTAAAATGCCACACGTTTTATGTGTCATCATTTGCTGAGAATGATCCCACATATAATTGAAATGCAAGACACTCAACAGAAGATGAAACTGCATTTTCATGGAAGCAACAGCTGCTTGAAGCAAACTCTTCCTATGTTAACAATGTTAAGAAAAGTATTATAAGTAGAGGAAATTCAAACCAAGGGTGAGGAATGGAAGCTTTGGCAGACAGACAGTAATGAAGAAAAACTGGGAATTATGCCAGGGAAGCAAGGTTAATAACTTACTGTTGGGCAGTGAGGTGGGTGAAACTATCAGATCTTCAAACCCTAATTCATCTCTGGCCAACACAAAGGTGCTGTTTCAGCAACATGTACATGGCTATAAAATTATTCACAAAAGAAGTGCCAAATCCTATTTATTTTTTGGGCATTTGGGTAAGAAAATAACACTGGTTTGGGGTGCTCTTCTTTGGCATTGGAGTTCCCCAGACTTATGGTACTGGGGGACTTAAATTTGCCTTCATTGGAGGCTGCTTCTGAGATAGCACGGGAGTGCACGGCTTCCATGGCAGCTGTGGGCCTGACTCAGGTAATTCAGGAACCAACTAGGAGCAGTGGTCACACCCCAGATTTAGTTTTCTTATCAGAGCAGTGGCAGAGTGATCTGAATTTACACAAATTAGTCATTACACCTGTGCCATGGTTGGATCACTATCTGGTGACTCTGGACTTTCTGGGAGTGGGGCTTCACCGCAGGGAGGTAGGGCCGGTTAGATGGACCCGCCCCTGGCGACTGATGAATCCTTATGGATTCCAAAGGTAACTGGAGGATATTCCTTTTGATCGACAACACGATTCACCAGAGGCGCTTGTTGGCCTCTGGAATGAGAGGACAGTGGTGGCTCTGGACGTAATCATGCCACTACGGCCTCTCTATGTGCGTAGACATTGCTCCTCCCCATGGTTCACAGATTAGTTGAGGGTACTTAAATGGGCAAAGAGACGCCAAGAGCGCCGCTGGGTGAAGAGCTGGAGTGAATCCAACCTAACACTAGCTAGAGCTGCAATTAGAGCATATCTAGTGGCGATGGAGGAGGTGAAATGTCAATATTTCACCACCCTCATTGCCTTTGCTGATAATCACCCAGCGACCTTGTTCCGGGTGACCAGGTCCCTTCTCAGAAGGGAAGGGGCGGGCCCCGGTTGGCAGGGGTCGGCTGAAGCTTTTGCTGATTATCTAGCAGAGAAAATCGCTCAGATTTGTGCCAGGTTGATTCTTGGCATGGAAAATGTAGAGCTGGGGTTGGCTGAGGTGCAGTCTGGCCATGTTATCTGGGATTGGTTGTCCCTGAGGAATCCAGTTGTCCCTGAGGAAGTGGACAGGGTGTTGGGATCTGTTTGTGCCACTGCCTGTGCTTTAGATCCATGCCCCGCCTGGCTAGCAAAATCTGCCAGGGTGGTGACAGGCAGTTGGATTGGAGCCATCATTAATTCTTCACTTCGGGAGGGTTTTTTTTCCAACAGCTTTAAAACACGCATTGCTGTGCACCCTCCTGAAGAAGTCATCTCTCGATCCCACGGTGATGGTAAATTACTGGCCTGTCTCCAACCTGCCCTTTTTGGGTAAGGTTTTGGAGAAGGCAGTGGCAAGGCAGTTATAGGAAATCCTGGATGAAATGGATTATCTGGACCCTTTTCAGTCAGGATTCAGGCCCGGTTATGGTATGGAAACTACATTGGTCACACTTGTGAATGATCTCTGGAGAGAATGGGATGGAGGATATCTGTCTGTCCTGGCTCTTCTTGATCTCTCAGCGGCATTCGAACCATCGATCACGGTATTCTTCTGGAAAGGCTCTGAGGATTGGGGATCCAGGGCACTGTGTGGTCCTGGTTTTCATCATTTCTGAAGGGCTGGACCAAGTCGGTGTGGTTGGAGAGTGAGAAGTCCAGCCCTAGGCCCCTTCAATATGGGATGCCTCAGGGCTTGATGCTTTCACCTCTCCTATTTAACATCTACATGAAGCCTCTGGGTGAGATCATCCGTTCCCATGGGGTGAGGTATCATCAATATGCTGATGATATCCAGTTGTATATCTCTGCCCAGGGGCACTGAAGTGATGCAGTGGAAGTCCTTTCCAGGTGCCTGGACACTGTGAAGGTCTGGATGGGGGACAACGGGCTACAACTGAATCCTGCCAAGACTGAGTGGCTGTGGGTCAGGGGGCCTGCATTATCTTGGGAGCTACCATCTTTGGTTCTGGGTGGGGCAGTTCTGCCCCCAACAGACCCGGCATAATCTGGGGGTCCTCCTGGACTCGTGACTACTGCTTGAAGAGCAGGTGGCAGTTGTGGCCAGGAGGGCTTTTGCACAACTTCGTGCGATACGTCAGTTATGCCCATTCCTAGATCGGGACTCCTTGCTCATGATCACACATGCCTTGGTCACCTCCAGACTTGACTATTGCAATGCGCTCTACATGAGGCTGCCCTTGGTGACCATTCAGAGGCTGCAACTGGTCCAGAATGCGGCTGCCCGGATCATGATGGGGTGTGGGTGTTATGCTCATGCCTCACCATTGCTCCGGGAGTTGCACTGGTTGACAGTTTGCCTCTGAGTGCAATTCAAGGTTCTGGTTATTACCTTTAAAGTCCTACATGGGAGTGGACCAAGATACTTAAGAGACTGCATCACCCCAAGAGTATCTGTCCATCTCACCAGAGTGGACTGGAGAGGTTCTTTGGTGGTGCCATCAGCTAGAGAGGCGCACCTCTCTAGCACTAGAAGAGCCTTCTCTGTGTCAGCTCTGGCCCTATGGAACCTTCTGCCAACAGAATTGTGTCTCCAAACGGAGTTGCTGCCCTTTAGAAAGGGTGTTAAAACCTGGCTGGCTGGGCAGGCATGGGGTCTGGGCCAGAGGGTCTCTCAGGCCGGTTGGCTCATTTGACTCCCTATTAAACCCCCTCTGTGTTCTTAGCTGTGTTTTTAGCTGTTTTTTAATTTTTGATTTTTGATTTTTAATTTTTACTGTTTTTGAATTTTAACTTTTTATTATCTTTTATGATGGGTGGGCTTATATTGTGGGATTGTATAATTGGTATGTTTTATTTGTTGTCAGCTGTCCTGAGTCTTTCGTGAGGAGGGCGGCATAGAAGTATGCTGATAAATAAATAAAATAAAAATAAAAGAATCCTTTGCAGCACAGTAAAGTATTGTTGCCTTTTAGATGTTGTTTATCTCACAGATGGGATCCAAAAGTTAATAATTCATGGGCACAACATCCTCTCACCTCCCATCTCTTCTCTGCTTACCTTTTGGATTTCTAAGAAAAATGTTTTACCCCCTGTGAGCAATTGAAAATTAAACATGATAACAAAGTTGGAAATTACAGAAGCCAAGATTTTCAATAAGGCAGCAAACACCCTGGTTTTGAGAATTTAGGTAAACATGAAGTACCTTGAGGTTTCTTCTCCTTTCAACAGCATGTTTGAAAGCAACCCTTCTGTAGTTCTATACAATGTAAGGTTAAAAACACACAGGCACAGACTGCTAGCAAAAGCCCATTTCACCTGGCTGTAAAAAACATACTTCCATTTCAGTAGTACTGAGCTCCATGATATCATGAAGTTACAGTAAAACCACAACTTACAAAAAAAAGTCCATTCTGTAGGCTTTTGCTTAAACTGTTTTATATAACTCAAAGCAAACCCATAGGGAAAAAAATATGTAACTCGAAGCAAACCCATAGGAAAAAGAATATTTCTGTAACTCGAAGCAAACTCATAGGAAATTGTGTAAATCGGGACATGGTTTTAGCACAAAATCATTATGTAAGTCAAATTTTATGTAACTTGAGGCATATGTAAGTCTCAGTTTTACTGTATTTGACTGCTGACAATATGAATGGAAACGACATTTAAACACATGTCTCAGTACAAGAACTATTTCCTGTTGTTCTAGATTCAGCACATGGCAAAGCCTAAGGTGATGATTCTTAGCAACAAGTGCTAGAATAAAAATCTGACTTCTGCTTACAAAGAAAGGAACAGTGACAATGGCCTATTAATAAAATACAGAATTAAAACAAGTACCGTAATAAAGTGATTCAGATTCCTGGTTTTAACCACACAACACTGCCTTATCAGAATGCATTCAACCATGTTGTACACTGTCTATGTTATTACATGGCTGGTACGTTTTGTAAATGTCTGGCCTAATTATATAATTCCTTAGTCGATGTAAACGAACTTTTACCTGGGTCATCTTGACAAGGTCCAGTGAAGGTCTTTGCTCCTTTACCTCTTCAGGCCGCCGCCGTTTAATTCCAACTTTCTTGTCATTAAGGACACATGGCTGTGATCGACTTCGGGAAAGCCCATTGGGACGCCTTGTCAGCTCTGGGGTTGAGGAAGGTGTGCTATTTGCTGAGGGTAGACAATATTCTGAAAAGGAAATCTGATCGTGGGAACAGGAGAGCGATCGTTGGATATCAACCCTGGCACTTTCTTCAGAACTGTGATCGTTTCCCCAGATATCACTTGTCTGTCCATAAGTCACTGACCTTCTCATGGGTTGGCATGGCTGACATCCAAATCTGTTGCTAAACCCAGACTGGTCATAGGATGAGGAGAGAGCATTGGCTCTGGAAGGAAGGCTAAAGCTTGAACTCCTTTGCATGGTTGTGAATCCATTGGAGTAGCGCTGAACGCTACCTCCACTATAACACCGCCTCTTCTCTACAGGAGTCCAAACCTTCGACCCTATAGGCCTCCAGGAAGCCCTGCAGCTAGACATCTCATCAGAAAAAGAGAGTGACCTACATTGCCGTTTGCTAGGAGGTGCTGAGGGGTTGCCATTGCGGTCACTGAGACTGAGGTCTTTGATTAAGTTAGTTACTGAGCATGTGCTAGCAGTCTCTCTTTGCCATATGGAACTTTCTTCACTTTTATCGGGTAAGCAGTCCCAAATGTTGGTGCTTGGCTGCTCGATCTGAAGGGGACACTTCCTGCTGAGATCTCTCCATCTGTCATTTTCTAGTTTTGAAATGATAGAAAGATATACATTCATTAGAGCCAATTAATATTATGGTTCACTTCCCATATCATTAATTTGAAACACACATACACACAACCTCATGGAACAATTCACTATAAATTAGATCAGTGTTTCCCAAATGCTGGTGTTTGGACTTCAATTCCCAGAAGCTTAAGCCAATTCCCCAAAGCACTGATCAGTCAATATACTGGCTTAGGCTTCTGGGAACTGAAGTCCAAACACCAGCATTTGGGAAACACTGAATAATCCTTATTATTTAGTTTCATAAGCAATGGATTTAGAATGATGAGAGAGAGAACTTAGTTATCTGAGCAACACAAGCTGCAATTCTCATTGAAGAGCTAGCAGGAAGAGAAGCAGAACAAGCTGAAATGTATCCTTTGTGTGCATTTTAAAGAAACCAATTTTTTTATATACAGAAGCATAGGTGGCTGAGACATCTTGTTTAAAATTTAAGCACAGGGTTTTACTTTGGATACAACAGTCTAGTTAAGATCAAAAAGCAGAACTTCCATAGTTCTGCTGACAAATAACAAATACCCATATAGTTCAATCTGTTAAAAACAGTGTTTATACTGGAGTATGGATTTAGGTACATGAAAGGGACCAATCAAGTGCAAATTGCTCAGTGTTTTCCTCCCACATAGGCCTTCCTGAACTAAACAGAATGTACTGCAGGCAACTGAGGAAGAGAGAGAAGTCTTGAAAATTGGGCAAGAAGCCTTTAAAGCAGGGGTCCTCAAGCTTTTTTAGCCGGGGGCCGGTTCATGTCCCCTCAGACTGCTGGTGGTCCCACTGCCACCAGCAGCAGTGGGACCATCCTGAGCTACCCACCACTCCACCCCACACTGCTTCCCTGCTTATCAGCCTGGAGGGGTTGCATGGCATGGGTGAAGGAAGGGGCAAGGCTGTCCTTCTCACCCGTGATTGGCCAGAGCTGCCCCTGGGAAAGACGCATGTGACCACCTGCTTCCACTGCTGCGTCAATCTTTTCCCCCTCTGCTTTGCTTGGTGTCTCCCTAATGGTACTCCATAGCAGGGCGGATGTTGTAAGCCTTACAATATCCACCCTGCTACAGAGCACCACTAGGGACATGCCAAGACAAATGAAGGGGACAAGGATTAAAGTGATGGCAGCGGAAGCTGAAGCGAGGGCACAGGGCAGATGATTTGGTGCTGTAGGCCACATATCTCCTGTGGACTGTAAGTTAAGGATCCCTGCTTTAAAGGAAAGGACTTCCACTCAGTTTTGGCAGTTCTTTCATTCCTCCTCAGTCTCCCACACCACAGTCTGATTAACCATGGTCACTCAATCGTGGTTTATCATTTTTTATCGGGAAATGGCCTATCCGGAGTCAAAGGTGATGGGAAAGTTCTCTTCCACCAGTTCTATTGCATACATCAAAATATGGATCTAATTCATTGTTTTCTAAGCCAACAAACATCGCTGCTGCAGATTACAGGTGAGAGTGTTTGCATCAGCTTCACATTACAGCACGCTAGATTACCATTCATACCATTCCTTTTAGGAAACAAAAGCAATTACGTTTAGTTCCCATGGGAACATGAACAGAAGAACAAATAGTTTATGTCATTTTGAATCCACATGGATTCTCTTGTTGATAGAAATAATGGACAAGAAACAGAATTTTTGAAAGGACCACAGAAGACTGGAAGTCCAAAACACCTAGGAAATTACATATGCTAGTTATTTCAGAATGAAATGGGCACTCATTGAAGTAATGCAGAAAATCGTAATTGATCTGCAGCAAATATTTATAATTCAGTTTGCAAACTGGCACAGATACTTCACACATAACAGTTAACCACTAGACTTTCATGTGACTTTATCCAAAAGGAAGACATACCGTAGATGCTGACTTTTGAAAAACAATCAAGCTATTCATCAAAACAGGACTCTGGGGAACCCAGTACTGCCAATGGTAATAATAATAATTTCGTGTCAGATATTACTCTGGATTGAAAGGATTTTTAGGGGGTGCCCGAATGAGGCTCCTTTCATGTCCCCAAGTGCAGATCTTGGGTATCAAAACCTAACCTTCCACCCTCCAGCTCAGTGCCTTAACCACCAAGCCACTGGGAGAAGATACACTAATGCATTTCCAGTAACATGACAATATTAAGAGTCAGATTTTTCACATTTAAGACTTCAAAAAGATGTACATTAACTACAAACTCTTCTTTGTTGCCTTTTCAAACTACAATTTGTAAACAAGATGTTTTTCAGTACCCAACAACCAAAATGCAGAGACTGTTTTCAGATATAGCTATCATGTCTATTTTTGAGCATGACTTCGTTTCCTCCTTCATTTTAATGAACACAATGCAAAGCAAGAAATACATATTAAACAATTACATCTATGTTTAGACATCACTTATTTCCCTCACAACATTAACTACAGCCAACAGAACATTCTCAGCTCAGGCCACCAGACAATAGAAAAAGAAATAAGCTAATTTTACTGGCCACATTCCATGACCCATGGGGTCTAGAATCAATGTTTTATAAAAGGCAATGGTAATCTGTACAAGAGGGTACAAAACCTCTCTCACACACACTTTTATTTCCACTTTCTTTTATCTCTGCATAAACTATAAACTTACAGTGGAAACCAACTGATAGAGGAAAAGCATTTCTTTGATCAATACTCAAATTGTTTACTGCCCCCCCCCAACTTTTCACCTTGAAATGTTAGCTGCTTTCTAGACTATTATATGCATTCATTTTTTTCTATGCAATCTTAGGTTTCTGTAAGACTTGAAGCAAACACTGTCCCAGAAGATCAGGCTGACCCACAACAGGTCTAAGAACTGGAGTCCCAAGTACATCCTAAAAATGAAAGTAATGTATTTGCTTGCATCATTTTTAGAGACCAATACTGAGATAATGATGGACAGTCCATGTGTTCTATGGAAAGTCTGTTCCATACACGATTGTGTTTCCTTGCTAGATCTAGCTTCTAAGTAGAGAACAGTTTAGAACCGGGCTCACGTGCTCCACCATTTCACTGGCATAGTATCAAAGAGAAGATCAGATGATTTTTTGCCCTGTTTTAGATTACCACTATTTGGCAGGTCATCGAGATCCTAAATTTTGTTTAATCTTCACTATTTAATTGTTTTAACTAGCTTCAGAAACAAGTGGTTCAGACTGACTTGTTTCCACTTAGTATAGGTAACTATAGTCTGCCCAGGTTCACATGACAAGGCAGCTTTGGTACTACAGATGCAAAACTTTTTAACTCTCACTCACAGCCATGCCAAGGAAAAATGGAAGGGAGCAACATACAGGACAAAGGCTCACCAAGCCTAACTCTCATAATATTAAAATGTGAGTTAATGTTTCATTCCAATTTCGCAACAATAGAATTAAACGTACAGTAAAACCTCGCATAACGAGCGTTTCGCTTAGCGAAAAACTCGCATAACGAACAAGTTTTTTGCTAAGTGGTCTGACTCGCATAACGAATTCTTTGCTATGCGAGTTGGACTTTTCCCTATGGAAAAACTCGCATAACGAGCATTTCTATGGGGAAAACTCACATAGCGAATTTTTTCGCTATGCGAGTTTTCCCCATAGAAACGCTCGTTATGCGAGTTTTTCCATAGGGAAAAGTCTGACTCGCATAGTGAAAAATTCGTTTTGCGAGTCAGACTCGCATAGCGAATTTTGCGCATAGCAAGCAAACTCGCAGCACGAATTAAATTCGTTGTGCAAGGTATGACTGTAATTACAAAATAGACTATATATGTTTCTAGTCTCACCAAAGATATATCTTTAGGTCTTAGACTTGGAACCAATTTTTTAATTACAGTAATACCTCTGATAATGCCAAGACTTGGTTCCACAAGTCTTGGTGTTATCCGATTTTTAGTGTTGTCCGATGCATGTTAAAATCCTATGGGATGGATCGGATAATGTTAAAGCTCCATAGAGATACACTGTAACCGCACAGGCTTTAGTGGTTGTTATCCGATCCATCCCATAGGATCTTAACGTTATTCGATCCAATTCTCTTCCCCAGATTACTTAACGTTATGCGATTTTAGCGTTATCCAAGGTAAACGTTATCTGAGGTATTACTGTATAAATACTACCCTTCATTTTAGATAAAAGATATTTTATATAAGTGCATATTAACTTTATAAACCTACAGTAGAGCCCAAGCAACTTGAAAATCCAAAATATTCATGTTACAATCCCAGTTCTGCAATTTAAGAAATCTATTGTGATAGTGTCCTTGTTTTCTTTTTTAAAACATTAAAAAAAGCTATGTGGCAATATGTGAAGGTGTAATTCCCCCACCCCACAAGAAATGTTTGAGACTTGTGGGCGAAAGACACCAGGCACTGGAACCACATCGTAATTCAACAGCAGCTGCTTACTCATTTCAGGATTTTACCTACATCTGTTGTGGTTGACAGCTATTAAAGGTTGTGACTTAAATGCAGCTGACACTGGCTTTGTTAAGTAAGAAACAAAAAAGCAGTAAAGAAAGGCAACGGATTCTGTGCTATTATCTGGCAGTACAGCTTTTTCTTCTTCTATTTTTCTCCCCCTCTCTCTATCTCAAGAGACAAAGGAAATCAGAAGATTGGAACTGAAACTGCTTATGCATGAAATATGGTTTAACCATATTTGAAATCCCACTTCAAAACCTATTCAGAATCAGGCAAAAAGGGAAAAACAGAAATTTCACTTTGAGAACATTCTCTGTCTAAAAATTAGTGTTGTTGGTATTTATCGTCAAATTGAAGCCACTGGAATGCAGATTTCATTGTGCACTGAATCCAGTTCAACATCAACATCCAAACAATTTGGATAAAAGAAATGGCTGTTCAAATACAATGACATGGGGAAGTGTACATATGATGGACTCAAATTCAGGTACTGATGTGATTAAAAATAATAAGAGTTGTAGCACCTCAAACACTAAGAAATTTACTTCAGTATCAGGTTTCACAGATTACAATTCACTTCCTCAAATATAGATGGAAATGGAACCCACATTAATTAACATTTTAATCTATGAAAGCCCCCAGTTGAAATTATTTTGGTGCTCATTAAGGAGCCACAACTCTTTTACTTTTTAATTTTACATGCTGAAGCAAACTAAGATAGGTAGTTCATAGACACTGAAGTGGTTAAGATCTTCACAAGAAGAAATCTGCCTTGTATGAGAGAGACAGAGAAGGTGTGTGTGAGGGAGACTTTACCATGAATATTTATTAGGAAAGAAATCTGTGAAAGAATAGATCGTGACAACTGAATGACCAAGAAAAAAGGGATTACTCTTATCAGCAGAGCTCTATTTCCCTCTTGTATAATCTAGGATTAGGGCAAAAAACCTGATGAAGTCTCTGAAATATTACCAGTCTTGGAGCTCCTCTTTTTCTTATTTAAATGTTTTCCACTCACCGTTAGCTCCTGAAACTGAACCAGTTTCACAAACAGACAGGACACTCATTCACCTCCCACGTTTTCCTCTTTGGCAATTTTCTTCCGTTACCACATGTTACAACAACTGTCATCCCTATGCATAATGTTGGCTTGACACTTAAGAGCTCCTGTTTAGATGTGTCTTGATTATATCTCAAAATGGACTTCTGTTCCTTGCTTTCTCAGAATTCTGTGCCTAACTACAAAGCCATGCTGCCACAACTGTTTTAAGAGTGATGTGGCTGGACATTTGCACAGAAACTCTTCTTGATGATGGATGCATACAGGGCTTGGAGAGTGGTTATGTTCAGAGTTCATGATAAGGTCAGAGTTCCACAGGAAACACATTTACTGCAGTCAAGCCAGTGTGCTGGTTTCTGCTTTACTTAGTGTGCCATCTAAAACAGGGATAAAGTTACTTTCTGACTTGCATCTCAACAAGGTAGAAAAATAAGCCATGGTTAGTTGTAGCATTCTTTCTTCTGCTTTTTTGGGAAGACAGCCAAGATATATTGACTCCCATAATTTGCTCAGCCACTCCCATTCCCAAGTAAAAATGAGGAAGAAATTGAAGCCCTCACACTGGCTAATTAAAACACACACAGAATTCTACTTACTGGTAATTCCAGTTCTTTGTGAGATAGACAGTGAGAATTAGTATTTCCAACAGTAGTGTTTGGCCCAATACATTTCAGGCCACAGTAGCCAGAAACACCTCTAGTTAACAAGGTGCTACAACTCTTGGCTCTTCAGCTTTGAAACAGAGATGAGCACCAAACCCAAGAGTCAGATATGAATGGCTTTCAACCAAGGGAAACCATAACTCTTTTTTATTATTTTTGTTAATCATGTCAGAAACTGAGTCCATCAGATGTATATCTCCCATGTCACCGTATCTGAACAGCTATTTATTTTATCCAGATTGTTTGGATGTTGAGGTTGGTATCTGTTCAAGTACTAAGGTCTTGAAGTATAACTATCAGTTTTTCATGTTTGGCTAACCCTATTGTGTTTCTGGTTTTTTTAAAAAAACAAAAACAAATTATTGCTGAGTGCAATAATCTGCCTTAAAGCAAAATATGACAGTAGCTCTTGATAACAAGAATTCCATCTGAATTTAGCATATTGGCATTAACATGATCTGCCATTAACAATCACTGAACAATATGAGAAATGATGTCTAATCAAACACATGAACATATAGTTTAAGATACATCTAACAGGACAGATACCTCTTTTTTTAGTTGCCTTCATGTCACTTTCAATTTATGGTGAACCTATACATTGGTGCAGGTGTCCTCAACCTTTTAAAGTCCGGGGGGGGGGGGAGGTCACTCTCCCTGAACCTGTTGAGGGGTTGGACTGGTGGTCCCTCCTCTGCCACCCTGAGTCCATCATACCCCCCCAAAAAACCCAATGCTCCCCTGCTTACTGGCCTGGAAGAGCTGTGTCCCGTGGGTGAAGGAAATGCACACGTGGTCTCCAGAAATGCCAACGCCACCTCAATCCTTGTCTCCTCCACTTGGTTTGGTGTGTCCCTAATGATGCTCCGTAGCAAGGCAGATGTTGTAAGCCTTACAATGTCCATCCTGCTACAGAGCACTGTTAGGAACACACCAAGCCAAGCGGAGGAGACAAGGATTGACGAGGTGGCGGTGGCAGCAATGGCTGGAGTGCGGCTGAATAATTTAGTGCTGAGGGCCGAATCTGGCCCAAGGGCCATAGGTTGAGGACTCCTGCATTAGTGCATCCAAAAGTCCTGCTATTTAACAGCTCTGTTCAGGTCTTGCAAATTGAAGGCCATGGTTTTCTTTATTGAGTCAATGTAGATTTTTTTTCTTTCCATGTCTAAATGAAGGCACCTTTTGATGAGTTCATTCTGCAGTTCTATTCACTTGACCCAGTGTGAGAAAGATTAGCTGGCAACACAAGTTTGCCATTACCAGTGTATGCCTGATTGTGGTTCAAAAATACTACAATCTTCAAGGAGGCTCTTTCTGTGTACCCGGGAAACCAGTTTCTGAATGGCCACCAGATGGAAGAAACATTAATCAATTAAAAATTTTGTCATAGGAAAATATCACATATGGATTCAAATGGTGTGTGCAATATCACTTTTTATTGTCTGGAGAGAGATGTCTGCAAATGCATTTCATAAGGAGGCAACAGATCTGGAGAAGATTAAGCCAAGGAAATCTCACGGCTTCCTGATTTAAAAAAAACCTGCATTCTCATCTGAAGGATCTGTTTTGCTCATTCATTAGATCTCCTTAGCCATTCCTTGAGTAGTTCAGGGATAACCTGTACTTGGCACCATTTGAACAAACATGAAACAGAAGAGGAGGTTGAAAAGAAACTGAGGAAGGCAGAGGCAGGGTGTGGCTTCTTCTATACACAGGCATGTCTGTTTCTGTCAAAATCAGGCAAGCAGCTCCTAGTGTATTCTGCTAGATACAAAGAAAGAATTCAAAGCAAAACTGAATTGCCAGCCAGCAATAAATTCAATGCCCCTCCTAGCATCTCACTTAATTTTTTATATTGGCTGACACAACAGCTTTGTTGATGCAAAATGAAAAACATCTTAGGAACAAAAAAGATTAAATTTGCCAAAAAGAGCCAAATGTAGGTGGGCAACCCAAATAGACTAAAAGCTTTATTCAGTACTGTATCCTGTAATGCATATAGAAAAGTTAGTCATTTATGTGAACAATATGATTTAGGTCAGGGATTCTCAACCTGCAGCTCATGGGCTGAGACAACATTTCATGTGCCCCCCACTGCCTCCACCACACCAGGAAGTGTTTTTATGAACTTTTAAAGTTTTTAAAGTTTTTAATTTATTAGTATTTTATTGGTTTGGTTTGTGATCACATTTTATCTTGTAAGCCGCCCAGAGTCGGGTACACCCGATTGGGGCGGGATAACAAATGTGAGCAAATAAATAAGTAAAAATAAATATAGTACCATGTGGTAGAGGAAGGGCAAAATGGCCATCCGGCCCCCAAAGCTGTCTGAGGGAGTGTAACCCGGAACCCGGCTTTAAAAGGTTGAGAACTCCTGATTTAGGTGGGTGTGCAAGAAGAAGAGGAGGTGGAGAATACATGAATTGGAAGGGGGTTAGTTCCAATAGCCTCCTTCTACCTATCATGGGGACTGCAGTGGCTTAGTGGTTAAAATGCTGAACTTGACAACAGGAAGGTCAGCAGGTCAGCAGTTCGAGACTCGAGTGTTGCATGTGATTGAGCTTCCGTTTCTGTCCCAGCTCCTGCCAATCTAGCAATTCAGAAGCAAGAAATTGCAAGTAGATAAACAGGAACCACTTTGGTGGGAAGGTAAACAGCGTTCCGTGCACTCCAGTGACTAGGCATGCCTGCCACATCTCTGCGGAAACATCTTCAGATGCAGACATCACTGGCTCTTTGGCTATAAATAGGGATGAACACTGAACCCTAAAGTTGGATACCACTGGCTTTTGAGAAAGGGCGACCATTACCTCACCATCATGCTCATAAATATCCCCTATTATCATCCCAAACATTTCAAGTCAGGGAACTGCCTTGTAGCATTATATTGTTACATTGCATAGATGTTTATTCAGTGCCCCTTGCATCTAACTTTACATTAGAAAAAGAATATTGTTTCTCAACCCGTTTCACCATTGGTGTCTTGCAAAAAATACAATCCTTCATGCTTTCTCACTCCTTTCCAGACATGGTGAGACAAGACTGGGAGAACACAGACCACCTATCAACTCCCCCCCCCCGGGGGGGGGAACCTTCCCTTTCCTCCTGATTAGTTTCAGACAATTTTTAAAAGCGGAAAAAATGAAATTTTCATCCTGCCTCCTTCACTGAGTTTTACAAAGGTTTCAGAAAATGCATGTTCCATCCATAAATTTCCTTTATTTTTCTACTGTATCTGCCCCCTTTTTCCCCTTATAAAGTGCCCTCTTCAGGTGTCATATCTGAAACCATGAAAAGTTAATTGTAAACTTTTCTGTTGTGGGGAACCTGTTGGGGACCCTCAGGATTTCTGAATACCACAGCTGGGATTTTCAAATTTTAAAGAACCTCCCCCTACCCACAGTTCCCATGGCCTTCCAACAGATTTCCCATGGTGAAGGGCATTCCATGGGTGCCTTGGGACCTTTGAGGGGTAGGGCTAGAACTTTCTTATTGCCTTGGAATCAAACGAAAATAAGAATTAAAATTGAGTATTAAACAACATATTGATAACACCAAACTCCAGATTAACTCTCCCAACTGTTTCATGTATAGGTTAAAAATATGTGACACAACAGAATCCTGTAGGATTCTATAAAGCAGTAGCCAAGATATCAAAATCCCCCAGCATCACCTTCTGAGTCTGTTCCTCCAGGGAACACCAGAGCCACTGTACAATGTTGTTTCTACGTACCAATCCATAGAGACAACCCAGAAGCGTACCATGGTTGATGGTATCTAAAGCCACTGAGAGATCCAGCAGAGTCAAATGGGCCACACCTCTCAGCACTGGCTGTCCATTAAAGTGATCCTATAACTAGGCCTAAAGCCAGATTGAAATGGGCCTAGATAATTTATCTCTTCCAGGAACCCTGGGAGCTGAGAAGCCACTTTCTGTTGTTGTTGTTGTTCAGTTGCATAGTCGAGTCTGACCCTTTGCAACCCCATGGACCATTGCATGCCAGGCACCCCTATCCTCTACCATCCTCCCCAATCCACCCAGTTTTTGTGCCCATTGCATCAACAATACCATCTAGCCATCTCATTTTCTGCTGCCCCCTTCTTCTTTTGCCCTGAACCTTTCCCAACATCAAGGCTTTCTCAAGTGAATCCTCTCTTCTCATTTGATGACCAAAGTACTTTAGCTTCATCTTCACTATTTGACCTTCCAATGAGCAGTCAGGGATGATTTCCTTTAAAATTGACCTATTTGTTCTCCTTGCTATCCAGGGTACTCTCAAAATTCTCTTCCAACACAACATTTCAAAGGCATCTATTCTTCTGCGCTCAGCTTTCTTTATGAGAACCCACTAAACATCCCAATATCTTTTCAAAAATGGGATATTGTATACTGGCCAGTAATTGTCTAGTGCACAGGTAGGGAACCTGTAGCCTTGAGGGGAGCCTGGGTTTCTGGGAATTGAAGTTCCAGAACACTTGGAGGACTAGCCTGTTTCCTCTAGGACAGGATTTCTCAACTTTGGGCCTCCAGGTATACTTGGACTTCAATTCCCCACTCCTGATCTAGTGCAATGGAATCCAAAGTGGGCTTTTCAATAATAGGATTACTACTGCCTCATTAAGACATGCTAGAACCCTGCTCTACTACAAGGAGGCGTATGTTCACTTGTATAATCTTACAGATTCTCCTGTAGTTGTTCATGTTTAACATGCAAGCTGATTTTCAGGTAGGATGGAGATTGAGGGAGCAGGACCCCCACATTTCTACTACCCATTTAACTATGATTTCAGAAATAACACCCAAACAGAACTAAGATCTCATACCTTACACAAGCTCTTAGAAGTGCAGTGATATACATGCCTTCTTAGCCCCAACAAGTTCAACAGAATTTACTTTAAGTTGTGCATGTACAGAACTGTAATCTGTAATACTACAACAAAACGTACTCACTCCTACATTATCCATAATGAAAATAATGGACAGTTCTTACTTGTCACCTAGCCTTTAGAAAAGGGAGACTATTTGTTCATACTGCAGCTGAAGGCCTGTTGTGCAGCTTATGCAAACAACGTCCCCTTTGGAAGTGAACTGATGAAACCTAAGATGTCACCAGAGACATTTTTTGTTGCAAATCACACAACTCAGTGTGCAACAGATAAGCTTTACTGAGATTTCTTAACTTAATGGTACTTCACCTCTAGAAGTAATGCTGTTTGTGTAGCTGCACAACCGGATTTCAGCCCAGAACCTGAAAACAGTGACTGAAATCTTGTTATGAAATGTAAGTGAAGGCATACATATAGGTCCAATCCTGACTGGCAAATAAAGAGCCCTTGCCACGTATGTATGTGCCTCTGAGAGTTTTTTATTTACTAGTGAGGAATAAAATCTACAATTTCATATTGCACAAAAGGATTTCAGCCAGTATGTCTTTTATCACCATCCATGCATATACCTCCAGCATCATCTTCCTTCTCAACCACTTTTTACTTAAAAAAAAAAAACAACCACTACTGCATTTACAGGGTTGCCTTCTTGTACATGCCAAAAGATAAGGGGAAATAATACCAGGAAAAACTATGCTCCTTAAATTTAGTCTAAATAGTTCATAAATATTTTACACAAAACCAGATGTTTACAGAATCACACCCATAGGTCCTGAGGCAAAATCTGATTTTCAATTACTAATTCCAACATTTAAAAGGATTTAAATTAATAGAAGGTTGGCGGCGGCATTTTTTGCCTTTGGCTTTTCCTTGAGAAAATGCTGAACTGTTGTGATACTGGCTGGATTAATAGGGGCACAGAACTGTTTGATGCAGGATACATATAGCTAAACCATCAAACACGGACAATTTCCCTACTTCTACTAGAAGAACTTCAAGAAGGGAAAACAATTTACCTTTCTATAGTTCTATCACTGAACCACTTAAATTCAACAGTAATATTTGAAAGTAGGGATGGGGAAAATGTCCCCCTCTACATAATGTTGGACTGCAGATCCAATTGACTGTCTCCCTCCACACCACCCCCTTTGATTACACTAGTTGTGGACTAATGGAAGTTACAATCCAGCAACACCTGAAAAGCCAATAGTTGCTCATTCCTGTTGTAAAGAATGATATAATAAAGTGTATCATGAAGGGTTAAAAACTATGACCATGTTGTCCATTACCCTTCGTTTGACATACAAAAATACAGGAGGAAGTTTTCCTTTTGGCTAGAAATGCACAATATAATTTGATATTAAATTTAAACTCTTGCATTCATGTTAAAATAGTACCCCCTAATTCTTGTTTTCCTACTCAACCATATGGCTTATCTACAGGAAGAAGGCAATATGTGGGGTGGGTGGGATCAACTACACTGGACCCAATTCAAAGTTCTGGCTTTAAACTATAAAGCATTATATGGCTCAAGATGCAATCATCCAAGAAGATATTTCCTGACACAGAACAATCCTGGCAGGTCCTTCAACTAAATAAAACCACCAGTGCTACATCATAGGCTTAGTAATACTGTAGTTGTAACACTATAACTTAAATACTAATTTTACTACTCCTTAACTCTGAACAGAAGTGCTCTTTTAAAAATATATTTTAAGTACAGTACCCTCATTTTAACTTCTGTTCTTTTTGCTATACTATGCTGATCTTGGACCATAATAAAGAATGGTTTACATTTCTTGACACTTTCTGATAATCTGTTATCAAAATCTGAGGTATTCTTCTCAGTAACTTCATTATGAGAGCCTTAGAAGTAGACAAGAAAGAGGAATCCTGTCTATGAAATGTTCTCCACAGGGAGGTCACCTGGTTTGAACCTAGATGTCTTCCTGGGGATTTGATGGAAGTCACTTGCCAATTTTTAAACTATCAGTCCTTTCAAGAAAAAGGTATCCAAGAAATATAAATTGTGAAGTTTGGGTGCAGCTGGGTGCAAGTATTCATTACTATGATTGCTGTTGTCATGATGAAAATGAACAACTAAACTCCTATTCAGTTCCAGGCTTTCCAGTAGGGCAGTACATTTTTAATTATTTTATGTTGTTGCACCCAACTGAAAGCTATCATTTGAATTTTATGTTTCAAGCACCTAAATGTCCTTGAATATATCAGCTCCAGATCTGCTTTACTTGACTGCAAACTGAGATGTGATCAGTGTGCTTTGCCATCCACATTTTCACTCTGCATCCCCCTTTTACATGGCCTTTGTTAACAGTTTTATGTCAAAATGCAGACCAATCCAGTCCCTCCAAGTTCGTGCTACTTTAGCAAATTAAAAGAATAAATGTGTATAGGAATACTGCTCAGTATTATTTCTAATTGACATCTATAACATAAATCCTAAAGTTATCCAATTCCTTAGGAATCCCATTGATACAAACGGAACTATTCGGGATGAGGTTGGCTGAGAACGACAGCCAACACTTTCTTTCATTATGGATAATGAGGGATGTTGCTGTTAGTAGTGCTTTTATTATTCCTTTACTTCAGCCATCAGAAAGGGAATGTTTTAAACAAACACAGAATCTAAACATTACATGTTTCTCTCTGTGATCCTCCTATAACTCCTTTTGTATTCCTTTTTTGTTAGAGAATGTAATATTGGCTGTCTAGAAGGCTAAAGAAAAAAAAATCTGTTTTATAGCAGGGACAATTTATTTGTACACTATTCAAGAGCTACTCAACCAAGGCATATAAAATCGTTATTGCTTGAGGCTGAATTTACAGCAATACTTTTTTCATCTTCTATTTTTTTCAAGCAAAGCAAAAACCAATACAGTGGTACCCCATATAACGAACGCTTCGTATAACAAAAAATTTGTACAACGAAGGGTTCATATGCTATTTGCGATGAACCGTATAATGAAAAAAAAGTTTTTTATACGGATCGCTATTGGCAAAAATAGTGATCTGTATTGTCATGGGAAGACCGCTTTCACTAATGTGTGCAAGATGAAGTAGGCCTGGTGTGTTGCAACTCTAAGGTTATGAGGAGAACAGTGAGGGTGTCTGATTGGTTGTATGCAAATTGGCTAGTGAGGAGAGACCCCTCTTGGTATAAAAAGGAACATCATTGAAGGGTTTAAGGAGTTCTAGGGGAAGAATGAGGGAACACAGTTCAGAGATGGTTCTGTGGTAAAAGGAGGACTGAGGAAAAGAGGTCTGAGAGATTTGTGTGATAAAAAGAGAAGTCTAAGAGAGTTCAGAGTTTTTCTGAGGAAAAAAGAGTTCTGAGGGTTCTGAGGTGAAGAGAGCTCTGAGGAAAAGATAGTTTTGAGGGAACAGTTCTGAGGTAAAAGATTACAGAATCTTTAAAAAAGAAGGGAATCTTGACAGTACTAAGGGACTACTTAAATATGTTTTCTCTGTTGCAATTACTCCACATTTTTTTACTATGTTATGATAGTAAAGGGACAGTCCCGTAAAGGGAGGGGAAATCCCGCATTCCCATATTTAATAAAATACTCCCGGAAATCCTCTAAGGCGTCCCGTATGTCCCGCATTCCAAGGACGCCTCACCAGCAGGAATTATTTTTAAAAAAATGGAGCCGAAATGGCTCCAATAATGTGCGCATGTGCAGAAACTCAATCTGATGCATTGCGCATGCGTCAGATTGAGTTTCTGCGCATGCGCACTTTATTGGAGCCATTTTTGGCTCTAATTTTTTTTTAAAAAAAATTCGGAGTTGGAGCCGCAGCTTTTCAGAGCGGCTCCGATGGCGGCCCTCAGAGGAGGGCACCACCCCTGGGGCCGCTGAGGTCCCATGGGCAGGTTGATGCCTGCCCGGGCCGTCCGCCGCTGCCGAGCCCCCATGGCCTGGGCTGGGGACGACCAGCGGAGCACGCCGCCACCGGAGCAGCAGTGGCTACAGCGGCGGCGGCAAGCAAGCGGCTCCAGATGAGGAGGAAGAGGCCGCAGTCGGGGGCAATGAGCCTTGCCGTGTGGCCCTGGGCCATCCCATGGGGGCTCATCGATCGGCCCCAGGAAGGTAAGTGAGGGTTTTGTGTTTCGGGTGGGTGGGTGGATTATTTGTGTGTTGGTTGGTGGGTGTATTTTTATTTAATTTTTATTTTACTACTTTATTTATTTCACTTATTTACGGGTTTGTGTTGTGGTTGTTTGGGTGGGTAGGTGGGTTGAGGTGTGTGTGTGTTTGTTTGTTTATTTTAATTCTATTTTATTTATTTTATTTTTATTTATTTTATTTTTATTTTTGGCCCCGCCCACGACGTCATGACGTCAGCCATGCCCATGATGTTGGCCCCGCCCACGACATCATGACGTTGGCCCCGCCCACAACATCATGACATCATGACGTTGGCCCCGCCCCACTGTCCCGCATTCAATTATTGTAAAGTTGGCTGCCTTAAAGGGCTGTATAGCTGCATTGCCGGCCAGCTCGCCCTCTGGGAGCTTTGGTTAAAGGAGGGCCAGAGCATAGGGGGCCGGCTGGTTTCGTGACATGTATAACTAACTTTTTTTGTTATACGGTGCATCGCCCTTAGGGATCCGTATAACGAAAAAAACCATATAGCAAAGAGCTCTGTGGAACTGAGGTTTTTTTTTGTTTTGTTGTTATACAGAGTTCTACTGTGATGATCTTTTGTTTTACTACTACCACTGTCACAAGAATACATTTATTTCAACATTTTAAGAACTTCGGAGAATTCTTAAACTTTCCCCAAAGAATATGGACCACTGTGGTGTTTGCTAAATGATTAATGCAGATTAATGATTTTTTTACTAGAGCATCAAAAGGTGTTTAGGTGTGTCCAAATCTCAACATTATCCACTGCAACCTTATGGATACTTATTTGAGAGCAAGCTTCATGGAAACCAGAACAGTTTTCTTTTTTAGTAAAGAATGCTCAATGATGATATACATTATTTATTAGTTCAAATTTATATTGCTGCCCACTCGCCATGGCGACTCAGGGCGGCTTACAGACACTACATTACATTACAATACAATATGTTGGGGTGGGCACGGGGGGTGGAGCGGCAAAGTCCTCATCCTGCCCAGGCTTCCTCTTCCCCTGGCAGTTGGTATAGGCACAGGAGGAGGGGCGGCAAGGTCCTCATCCTGCCCTGGCTGCTGCTTCCCCTGGCAGTTGGTATAGGCACAGGAGGAGGGCGGCAAGGTCCTCATCCTGCCCAGGCTTCTTCTTCCCCTGGCAGTTGGTATAGGCACAGGGGGAGGTGCCTAAATATACATGTACTGTACACACATTTCCTGCATTTATAGTTTTATTTCAAAGTTTTATTTTCATTGCATTAAAGCAGGGATTCTCCCTGCGGCCCATGGGCCGGATGTGACCCATAGCACCATTTAATGTGGGGGGCCCACCCCCTCCACCACACCCAGAAGTGGCATGTGGTGGAGGAATGGCAAAATAGCCATCCTGCCCCGAAAGCTGTGTGAGGGAGCGTGACCCAGCCCCTGGCTTAAAAAGGTTGAGAACTCCTGCATTAAAGCAAGAGTAGATAGAAGCTGAATTAGAGCTTAGCAGTAGGCTCTCTGAGTAACAGCAAATTGGCAATCATTTATGACTCCAAACTGTGTCACCCCGAGAACATCTGCCTGTCCCACTAGAGTAGACTGGAGGGGCTCTCTATGGGTACCAATGGCTGGATAGGCCCACCTCTCCAGCACTAGACAGAGGGCCTTTTTGGTATCTGCTCCAACCCTTTGGAACTTCCTGCCGACTGACCTCCACCTCCAACCACAATTGCTGGCCTTTAGAAGAGATTTAAAGACATGATTGGCCCAGTGAGTGTGGGGTGGTGCTACTGGACATACCCACCCCACCTCACCCCGGTTGGCTCATATGATTATCAGCCAGTTCTGCCATCTGGATTTTAGAGTTTTATGATGTTTTATCTATAAGTATCACATGTTTTATGTTAGTGTTGTTTTCTGCAATGTAAACCTCCCAGAGTCGCCTTGGCAAGGGGGTGGTTAAATAAGTCTGTGTAAATAAATAAATAAATAAACAAGCAAGCAAGCAAACAATTGCAAGAACAAAAAGACTATGAATGATGTTGTTTATGAATAAGCCAATTTTATTCATTTACACTTATTGTAAAATACTCTTTATTCACCTCTACTGAAAAATGGGTAATTTGTTTTCAAAACACCTTTCTTTCTTGAATGATGAAAGCAGAAAATAGGACACACTTCCTCACTATGCAAAGATCTCCCAATGAAAAATGATATGTCTTGGCTTCCCATTGGCCATATTCAAAGCTTGAAAAGAAATCATTTTTCTTGATCACTTGCTTAAGAAAGAACAGAACTACCTAGTTTAGCCATTTGAAACTTATAATGGCTTTCTGCACTGAGACCATTCAGGCATGTTTCAACAACAGTTCGGCTTGGTTAATCTGGGCCAGTTTGGAAACCAGAATGGAAAACAAACAAGAAAATGCATTGGGAAAGGTGCCTAAAATTACAAAGCAAGACAAAAGGAATGCCAGTGTCATTTGTTCTTATTGACCAGGCACAACAAGGTAATTGCATAGGGGTAGAGGTATTGTCAGCAAATTAGGTTATTTTGCAACAGAGCTTAGAGAACATTACTTTTTGAATTTTATGATACAACTAATTACAATATCCCAAAAAATAACTTATTCTGATTAGCAAGCCTATATTCTCTTTTTAGTACTCTAATACATTACTCTATACATGGTGTTATTTTTATTGTTATTGTTTTGCCTTTTATTTTATTTTTGGGAGGAAAGCCAGCTCAAAAAAGAAACTGGCTAATTTTTTAAAAATGGCTCACAAAATCAACTTTGACTCCCAAAATTATCAAGGAAAGGGAATAAGTAGATAAATGTTTCTAAATAAAAATTACAAAAAAGAAGAAAAAAGAAATTGAAGAGATACTAAACATTAACCCTAGAGAGAAAGACCTATTACTTTACCTCCTATACCCTGAAAACTGATAAGCTGCAGCAACATTACTTCTGAGCCCTGCCCAAGAAATTTAGCAAAGATCCATGTAATTTATTCAATTAATTAATTTCATGTATAGGCCATTTATAGGCCAGAGTTCCCATGAGAGGACCAAAATGGCTCATGAATCATTAATGTAACTCAAACATATGGGACACTTTGTTAGAATGTTAGTAACAAACAAACATATAGCAGTAACAATCATACTTATATACCGCCCCATAGCACTTAGTGCACTCTCTGAGTGGTTCACAAGTTAATTAGCGTTTCGTCTCCAACATGGTGGTTACTTATTTTACCAACCTCAGAAGAATGGAAGTCTGAATCAACCTTGAACCCTTGTCAGGATCAAACTCACTTTGACAAATAAATGAGAACACAAAATTTCTTTCATTTCTTGACTGTGAAATCTGTATATTTCATTTAGAAGATCCCAATATGGAAGCTTTGTTCCACTAATAGTTTAACTGGAACTAGATTTACTAGGAACACTCAAATGTAAAGTTTTAATATACTAAAAGCACCAATTAGATTTTTCCCCAAGATGCTGAAAGGTTTTACATAAAATCTGTACCCTGCCAACTGCCCCAATTATGTACCATATTTGCTGGTGTATAGGATGACTTTTTCACCCTGAAAAACATGCCTCCAAGTGGGGGGATCGTCTTATACACCGGGTGCACTTCAGTTGGGATAGACATAGCTGCCCATAGTGGCCTCCTGATGCTTGCCCACCTCATTCTACATACCATCCAGATGAAGAAAGAAGCTCTACATTACAATTGTGTCTCCCTTTCAAACTGGTGGAGAAAAAGAAAGGGTTTCATTTACTGGTACCTTCTCTGCTGTGCCCAAAATGGAGGAAAAAGCCATGCTTGCAGGGGAAGCAAGAGGCTAGGCTAGAGCAACACTTCCTGCCTCAGTGCAATTGACCTGCCCACCCAATTTACCTGCAGCGCCACCACTGGTGGGTGGTGCAAGTGCAGTTCTAAAAAAATCAATAAAATAATTAATATTACTGTATTTTAATTACTGAAACTCACTAGCAGTTGCTACATTTCCCAAACTTGGCTTATACTCAGGTCAATCTATTTTCCTAGATTTCAAGGTCAAAATTAGGTACCTTGGGTTATATTTGGGTCGGCTTATATTCATGTATATATGGTAGATAAATAAGTACCACTTTGCACTTGCACTGTTTTATATTTACTGTACATGTTTGATAACATACAGCCTTGTGACAGTTTTTCTGCATGTCATAAGCATTTGAATATAAATTAACATGTTGAAATAAAATCTGATGTTCTTTTACGTTTTATTTGGTGTGTGGAAGGTGTACGGAAGAGGGGGTAGTCTTATACAGCGAGTATATAACAAACCCTATATTTTGAGTGGAAATGTTGGGGGGTCGTCTTATACACCCAGTTGTCTTGTACACCGGCATATACGGTACATCTGATTTAGACTAGAACGAGAATGGACAATTTTACTAGATTCTACAGTATCAGTTGAGTTCACAAGGAGTTTGTCATGTAGAGCAGCCAGTTGGGAAATTTACAGAGGGCTCACCAGCTGAATGTCATACTACCTAAGGCTGGGATGACAAACCTTGGCACTCCAGCTGTTCTTGAACTTCAATTTCCAGAAGCCTAGAAGTCCCTGTGAATCCACATGAATGGGTTTACTACATTTAAACCATTTGTGTAGTTTCACAGGGACTTGGGCTTCTGGGAATTGAAATTCAAGAACAGCTGGAGTGCCAAGGTTCGCCATCACTGACCTAAGGCAAAGTAGATCAACTGCCAATCACATGGAATTCAAAGGAAAGTTCATGGAAATTAGGAAATGTGTTTCTCAGTTTGCAAATGCGATAAAGAAGACTGTATTTATATTTAATCAACGAGAATCATTTGCAGGATTCCTTCTATATTTTCTCCTTCACAATGTTCAATTATGGTTTAATGGCAATGTCAATGATGATGAGGACAACAACAAAAAGTGTATTCTACTCACCCATAATTCCACAAGAGAAAAGAGTGGGTCCTTGACTCATCTTCTTTGGAGTATGCTGAAAACAAGGAGAGAGAAAACTATTCACCCAGGATTTAGGATTATACTGAAATCCACAGAAATATTCCCAACACATAATGTCAATTTCTATTCAAGACCTGACTAACATTCATGGGATTTTTCAATATATGGCAGAAAAACTACTGCTGTTCTCTCCATATAACTTAAACTGAGGTTCAATTTTCTCATCCCGGTTACAAAGATAATTTATATACAGAAGTAGAAGGTGATATCTTTTCTGGATCACTAAATAAAAAAACCATTGAGAGCTTTCATGATTCATGATCACTTCTTCAGGCATGCATTCAAATGATCATGGCATGATGGTCGGCCAGGCTCTGTTCTTAAAAGGAGCAGTTTATTTGATGCTCCACCCCCATTTTTCAAACACAGGAAACTCATTTGAAAAATGGGGGTGGAGCATCAAATAAACTGCTCCTTTTAAGAACAGAACCTGGCAGACCACCATGCCATGAACATTTGAATGAATGCCTGAAAAAGTTATCATGAACCACGAAAGCTCGCAATGATTTTTTTATTTAGTGATCCAGAAAAGATATCACCTTCTACTTCTGCATATATTTTATACATGGATCACACGGCTGACTTTGTTTATGGAACTATTAAAGATAATTTAATAATATATACTGCCAAGTCAATTCTGACTTATAACAACACTTTCCAGGGTTTCCTAGGTATAGAGTACTCAGAAGTGGCTTACCATTCCCTTCTTCTGGGGACACTGTTGCATTGTGCAGCTGGTGACACAGGCTGGCTCTTCTCCTAGGACACACAGTGAGGAATTGAAATCCCACCCTATCGCTTCATAGCCAGATATCTAACTCACTGAACTATTTAGCCAGCTTAAAAAGATCACTTACTACTATAATATTATCAACAGCAACAACAATTAAGAACAATAATAACTGAAATAGGCTATATATTTTAACATGGCTTCCACTAATCATCAATTTCTAGGCTGCCTTCATAGTATCTCTGTCTTCCTTTTAGAGATGAAAAATAAACAAAAAACTACCTATAGAGAAACCATCTCAATAATTTTGTTTACAATTTTTTTTCATAAACACTCTCCTTCATCAGTATCACCTTAGGAATAATCTTTCCAAAAAAGATGAATCCATATGAAGTCTTCTATCTAGGAAGGCCAAAAATATTAGTGTTTAGGAAACTAACTGTACTTTATTGGAGTGAGACGACCTCAGGCTTCCAGGATGTACTTTCAGTTTATTACTAGAACACCAATGCTGGCTGAAAAATTCTGGACTGGGTAGAGGGAAATATCTAAAAATTAAGAAACAAGGTGCATGTGAGTTCAACCCTGATGGGATCAAGGTTAACTCAGCCTTTCAACCTTCTGAGGTGAGTAAAATGAATGCCCAACATGTTGGGAATAAAATGCTAATTACATTGTGAACTGCCGAGAATGCACAAAGTGCTATTGGGTGGTATATAAGTGTAATTGCTATTACTACTAGTATCAAAATCAAACTCACATCATTTCCTAGTTCCTCAAAGTATCATTTTTCAGCACTGCACCCGTGATTATGATCTACTATAAATCCTTACACCCTCAGACACCAGTTATTTTATTTTAGTTATTTTATTTATTTTACTTTGAAACATATTTGTTGGTTGTCTGTTTTGATTTATTGTGTATTCTGTTATGTCATTTGATATCTGCTTGTACACCGCCCAAGGTGGGATTCCACCCAAATGGGTGGTATAGACATGTAAAATAAATAAATAAATAAATTTCCTTTAATTGCACCAGTAGATCCCAACAATTCACATTAATTTATCATTCCTTTACCATTTCAGTGCAGCTCCACTCCCTACTGATTTATCCACTTTTGTTCTAGCAAGCCTACTGTAGGTATACCTTATCTAAATTTCACCCCTGCATTTGACTTGTGTGTCTGCAGTCTCACAGTATATTGCTATATGAAACAAATCAAAAGTAGACTTGCTCCAGGTAAGCAATTGGTGCATGCCCTAGTACACCCTGCAGGCAATACCACTCAGCCGATTCATTTGTGGTTGTACTAACCAATGTTTTTGGAGTTCCAGACTATAAAATCATGTTGGAACATGGAATGATTGAATTGTGGTTTAGAGCAGGGGTCTTCAACCTTTTTTGCACCATAGACTAGTTTCATGCGAAAAATTTTTTTCCATGAACTGCCTGCCAGCCACACCATTCAACTGCACACGTGTGTGTGTGTGTGTGTCTGTCCATAGTTAAGCAATATGGAGGGGGCAGTACCCTGTATCTGTTGTGTCTGAAGCCCATGTTCTTGCTCCGTGAGCTGGGCAGACCTGACAGAGCACGTTGAGGACAAAAGGCTATCATTGAGGCTCCCTGCACCACCCACATGCATGACCTGGATCGAGACAGCCCGTGGCCCAGTACTGGTCCACAGCCCGATGGGACCGGTCTGGCTCTTCCACTGTGCATCCTGGGAGACAAATCCAATGAAATCACCCAAGGATGCAGTGTTGATAGGTTAAGTGCCCTGCCACTTGCATAACTGGGAGTGAGCTCCAATATCCCACAACACAATCAGAGAGAGTAGTCGAATTACTATTAGAGCAATTCATGGCTTAACTAATTCTTACTTAGAAAACCCTGGGAGGGTTACCATAAACTGAATCAACTTGACAACTTGTAAACATGAGGAAAGTGCGAAGGGTCATGAAAATCCTTCAGACCGAACACACGCACGCACGCACGCACGCACGCACGCACGCACGCACGCACACACACACACACAAAGCATTACTGTCACTTCCTTAAACTTGTATTTTTAATTTATCATATTATATTTATGAAACTGAATGATGGGGAGAATAGTGCGAAAAATGAACAATTTTTGAAAAGTTACAGATTATGTCTGAGACAAAGAAATGAGGAAGTGAGAAAAACATTCTGAAACTAAATTTGTACCCATTTTAACTACAGTTGTCATTTCACAAGGACTGAGTATTGTGGTAAAATTAAGAAATAAAGAAGCAAGTTAGTCATCACTTAAATTTGTTTTCTTCCAAGAAGTATAGGATTTCATTTCTTTATGAATAGGAAATTTTCTTTCTATTAATCTGCACACAATTTGCTTACGATCTTCTGTGCAAATCCTGTATTCTAGAAATTCCAAAAATCAGAACGATTAAATTTCCCACTTCTTTCCCTACCTCAGATGGAAGAAATGCTTCCAGTGGTGTTGTAATAGACCCCTAACATTCAAACAGCTCAGGAACAATCCAAACAAGCAAGATCTTTGAACACAATGCCATTGGGTATCTACAAAGTACAGTATGTTCAATAACCCATCTTCTTACTTAAACCAAACTAAAAACCACCAGGGAGAGGGAGAAAGCTCCACTTTTTATAAACCCCAAATTAAATAACAGCTCTGCAAACTGAAGAATATAAATGTCTTATACTCAAAATCTAAACAGTTTGTGTGAAATGAACTCTTACCAGCTCAGCACTGCGAGATAAAGAATCAGCACCTTTGTTTTCCAGAGTTGTCCTTAAGATCATCACCATGGTAACAAAGTGACACATTGGGGTCCATTCCCGTAGAGGTAAAGGTCACAATCAGCCATATTTGGCACAGGCTCGGATTCAGTTCATTTTTCCAGAAGACAGATTCAATGGAACCAATTCCCATCTGTTTCACCAAGGAGATAACTTATCAAAAATGCTCCAAAATCTTCACACTCTGAAATGAAAAAAAATAAGAAACACAAATGCAAACTGTTTCCAAATAGTTGCACTCGCAAATCAGTGTAGAAAATAAACCTTGTGGAAAGTTAGCCCTTGCTCCCACAATAACTGAGGGGATGTGGCCATTCCCCATGTGCCAATATATATATATATATGGAAGGATCAAATTGTACCTGTGGACAGAAGCAGCAAGGCCTTTCAATGTTACAACAACCATATGTATAGTTTGTATAAATGGATGATGGAGTCATAAAGGATTATAAATAGTCAATAGAGCCTCAAGAAAAAGCAGCTAACAAATATTTGCCTGGCTCTGTTGCTTTAGCCTGGCTTTAACAAATCTGTTGCCTTGCTACAAACTACCATACCATAAAACAGACTGTTCAAAAGCAAGACTTTTTAGCAGTCTGATTCTACAGAAATCCAACTGGGTGATGAGCCCACATGATAGTTATTCTTTGTTTAATTAAGAATTTCACAGATGGTTCAAGTATTCGAAATCTGTTGTCTACCTGAAGTATGAGTTTGGGAACCATGGATCTAGATATGAGATTATGCCTATACAGTAATACCTCGGATAACCCTAAAATTGCATAACGTTAAGTAATCTGGGGAGAAGAATTGGATCGAATAACGTTAAGGTCCTATGGGATGGATCGGATAACAACCGCTAAAGCCTGTGCGGTTACAATGTATCTCTATGGAGTTTTAACTTTATCCGATCCATCCCATAGGATGTTAACATGCATCGGATAATACTAAAAATCGGATAACACCAAGATTTGTGGAACCAAGTCTTAGCGTTATCCGAGGTATTACTGTATTCCTTTCTCCTCCTCCAGACCAAAGGCAAAACCAAGAAAGGAGAGGGAAACATTTTTGTACAGCAGATAAACACTACAGCCTATGCGGTGACATATTTGCGTTAAGTATGGCAATCATTGTTCTAAGAATGAAGCACAGAAATAAGAATGGCTAATTCTACACATTATGATATAAACCTATTGGTTTACCAAGCATACACATCTGGAAACATGCCCACTGCTTTCATTTTGTCTAACAAAGGCACATCTGCCTTATTCTGGATTCCATGGGATTTTTAAATGCAGTAGACTTTAGTGGACTAGAGATTTCTAGTTGGTTAGCATCTCCCAGGTCCTGTAAGTAAAGGTAAAGGTTTCCCTTGCTCGAAAGCCAGTTGCATCCGACTCTAGGGGTCAGTGCTCATCTCCTGTAGTGTACAATAATTTTTTTAAAAAAGATAATCCAAACCTGAATACTTTGAAAAGATATTGCAATAAAAAAGTGAATAATTATTTTGCAGCTCATAAAGTTGCTTGTAAATAGCCCAACTTTATTTATTCAAACCCCTAGAGAACCTTCAAACATTTCAGATAAAAGGTCAAATAAGCAGGAGATATTTACATGAGCTACATAAGGGAATCAGGGACTCAGATAGTGAAACAGTCTTTTTTTAAAAAGCCTTCTGGCAAGCCCCATGGCTAAATGCATACCATACTAAAACTGACAGATTGCATTTAGGTTCTAATTAAAGAAATAGCTTCCAAGGCAATGCCTATAATCTTATTTAATGAGAAGATAGCAACATGAGCCATAAGACATACAATTTTTATCCCCTAATGTACAATTAAAATTGCACATTTCTGTGTCAGGTCATTGAGATTATGTTGATAAACATCAGGACTCACTTAGAACTGATACTGATCCCCTAGTCATCTTGTAAATCATATTTCTTGTTTACTAGGATTTGAGCTTCCAAGTGGGTGCCACTGAGTACATCCACTTAAAGGCCAGCTGGCTAGTAAAGAAAAATTATCTACTATTGTTTTGTCATGAACAAAGTTCATCCAGAGTGCAAAACCATGAAAGGAAGAAAATCGATACATTTTCTCAAGATTTACTGTTGAAAAAAGGAAGTGTGATGGAGTCTGATATCTTTTGTGTGTCATATTAGTTGTCTTCAAGTACTGTTTGCTGGTAAGGTTCCCCATTAATCTCAGAACAACCTAATGACCTCTGAGATCTATGAAAGGTGAAAGCAGGGAAGATGAGAAAAAACAAAATGAACACTAACATCCTAAAAAATATGCTCATCTGAGGGCACACGGAGTAGATTCTCTGATTTAGCAGCACAATATAGGGATTCAAGCAAGACAAACTCATTTCTGAGTATGACAATCCCATTTTACTGTGCAGCCACCAGATTACAGAACCCAATGTTGAATTATTGAACTGTTTTGTTTATGGCATGGAAGTCCTCAGAAATCTTCAGTCTATGAGATGATGAATGTTAAATACCCTGGAAACCTACCTACAGTATTTGCACGCTTGGGCACAAACACACACGCACACACACACAAAATACAACAAACACTCTTAGGTTAGAAAAGGGGTTCTCAACCTACGACCCAGCCTGCAGCACCATTTCATGTGGCCCAAACATGTCTAAGACAGCTGTAAATGCGCCTGTGGCTGTCATAAATGCATTTACGATAGCCACAGACACTTTTTATGGCAGAATTTACGACAGGAGGAACCACCATTCCGGCATGCTCAGCTGTCTGAAGGGGTGTGATCTGGCCCACGGCTTCAAAAAGTTGAGAACCCCTGGGTTAGAACATTACCAGTGAACATCACCAAGCATAAAAAATATTCTCAACAAGCAAAATATTTTAATAGACCAGTTCTCGTTGGACCCTGCAAGATTTAGCACACAAAAGGATTTTGATACAGATATTCTTCACTGTGTTTCTCCAATACCTTCTTGTGATATCTGTATACTTCTATAATGTTAATTTTTTTATTGGTTTAGGAATACCATAAATAATTTATGTAATTTGAAAATTTGCATAAAGCTGCACAAAGAAGTTGGTCTAGATAGCTAATCTATGATTTGAAAATGCTAAGAGTACCTGGGGCAGCCTATGGCTAGAAATAGCATTAGTGCCTTAAACCTGTAATCTGTATACTCCATGAAGTATTTCTAATTTTTTTAAAGCTTTCAGCAACAGAATAATTTGGCTTAATTTTGCATTGCTCCTTGGCTCTTTTTGACCCCTTAACAGCACTAAGTCACAATGTGGCAGTCAGAGAAGAAAATACAACTGGCAAAATTCCCCAAAGTCTATCTTGGAGGACCAGGATATCTCACAGCCCTTTGTCTATTCTGTCATTGCCTGACTACTTCTTGCCTAGAGTGCATACAGACTTTCCTGCCTCTGGGCTCTATGACTCAAATCCTACTGCTCAGGATAAGAACTTTTAGTACTCCCTGTCATAATTTTCTAAACCACACACATGGGTACTCACTTGGCTCATGCATGCATGCATGCTCCCAAAAACTACAGCAGAGATTTTCTCAATTTACTGGTTAGAAACATACTGAAATTTATGGATGTTCTCACACTGAGCAAGAGAATTTTAGCCTATACTGTATGTAGTTTTGCCCCAGTCTTACTCTGTCCTTGGCCATGCATTTCTTCTGCATCCACTAATCGCTCTGGGTCTTGTTTTCAGGCCACTACACCTTTTGTCTTAATAATTTTAATTATTCTTTCTGCTGACCAGCCTCCCTGGTACTCCTCCTTTTCTCTCCCCAGAGCAAAACAATCCCACCTCGTCTTAAGCAACATGCAGTTTCTTCATAGTCCTTTACTGTTTCACTTCACTGATTCCTTTGTTCTTTCCCCAAAACCCCATGAACTCTCTATACTTGTTTTAGGTTCCCCAATCTTGGTACATTTTTACTCTCACCAATACTTCATCCTCTTGACCAGCAAAGCTCTCTTCATCACACGATCCCTGCGTTTTACCACATGCTCCCAGGGGCCAGCCATTTCAAGTTGTTTGTTTTTTTCAAACAAATATACAGCTTTCTTTTCCTTCACAGAAGCTAAATTGTGGTTGGTTAACACCCATTCAAAGGAAGTTCATTTAAGTGAAATAGGGTTTATTAAAAGGAAAGTGCATGCACTACTACAGCCTTAGAAGAAGCCAGTGACGTTCATATGCAACTACAGGATTCTGAATGCCTGATGCCACCAGGTTGTGCAGGGCTAAAATATAGGACTATATTCAGACATTGTGCCTCTTCTTGCAGCACTTCTTCTGACAGTAGCGTAGCGTAGGGGGGTGGGGGGCCACTCCAGGCGGCACTTTTTGGGCGTATGGGTGTTCTTAGACTACAATTCCCAGAAGCCCTAGCAGGAGCCAGTGTCTTAGGCCACCGCCAGGAGGCGGCAAATTTGGCTTATGCCCCAGGTGGCTGAATCCCATGCTACACTACTGGCTTCTATCTCATGGCTCAAAGATATACCACAATACCGTCTGGTTTTTCCCATTCAAAATGCAGCATTTTAGTCTGAGATCGCCCAAATGAACAGAAGCCACATTTAACAATAAAAACAACAGTAATCGTTTTTGTACCATCTCCATGAACTTCCATTGTAATGCATAAAAAACAGGAGAGGCACACAACTCTCACAATAATCTATTCCTGATCACAAATTCTATAAATTAACATTTTGAATGAGCAATTATACGTAGCTTTAAATAAAAAGGCAAATACCACTGAACTTCAACATAGAAACAAGAGTAAAAGTGAAAACAACTTTTGTCTGGTTTCATATATCCAAAGCAAGAAACACAAATGTGTAAGCATTTTATGTTCTCCACGACGGAATAGACTTACAGGGTAAAAATAGTATTTTATTTGTTAGTTGCCCAAAATTCCCTTACAACATCACTAAAATATTAAAATACAATTACATTTATCATATACAAAAGAGCTGTACCCAAACTTAATTCATATGGCGACTCTAAAATTTACAGTATCTAGCAGTGTAAGTGGCTTGCTCTCTTTCCTGACGGCTCTTTCAGACTCACAAAAATCTGCAAGGAAATCACTCTACTATTAGAAATATCAAACACACATGATCATTATTACATTTGTCATCCTTTACATGGTTGCAAAGAACCTTCGAAACAGGACTCATGCCATAATATAATCCACAATCTCCACCTTTCAAACATTCTAGAAAAACATGTTGGAGGAGGGTCACCCTCAAAACACACAAACAAAATTTACTGAAAAGTGAATAAGCAAGAAATAAAATGTGCAACTTATTTTGTTCTGAAACTTTAGAAGTGTTGACTCCTTGGCTTTCAGTAAACAGTAAGAGCAAACTGAATAGTGAACCAGAGGTCCACGTGTAAAGGTTGGCATCCTCAAAGGCCTATTCAAAATAAACATAGGAGATTAGCCAGATTGTCACTTGGCCAGCTTTATACTGGATTACCTTTTCCCCCTTGTGCGACAGTTTTACTTTGCAAATGGAGTACAGACTTTATTCCATATACAATAATTCCACAAACCTAGAAACATTTGCTACTTGGAAGTATAGCTCTAAATGGTTGGTGACTGGTGTATCTTGCAACAAGCCACATGTGATGAGATCATGACCTCTTAGAAGCCTTGTTCTTGACCTCATTCCTGGAGGCTAAAAATGCAAAGCTACTGACCTCAAAGAACCCTGAACCTTGACACCAAACCCATGAGGTTGCATTTCTGATAGCTACTCTCATAAAAGCAGAAATATGCACAAACCAGAATTACTTGGCCAATGACCTTCCAGTGCCCTCTCCCATGACATTTTATCAGTAGTTTAAAGGTCCAGAGTCACTTACCTTTGAGCGAGCGTTCACCACATTAAACTAGTCTGCCAGTAGAACACACTGAACTGAGTTATACAAGTTTGTGCCTCTGATGTCAGAACAATCAGCTATGTCTACAATGAGGAAGAACTCGCCAAGGAAACACCACCACTTATCACTTGACAGTGCATCAGCAGAATCCTAACAGAAATATATGCCAAGTACAAGTATAATACTGAGTCTGTACCCACACTAAACAGTTGTAGAAGAATTTTAGGCTTTGGAGTGTGGAAAAATACTTAGAATTCTGTGCTAGAGTTCTAGTACCATAGAATTAAAGCTCTCTAACACAGAATTCTAAGTACCTCACAAAACAACAAATCCCAAGATTCTGTAAGATACAACTATGGCAATTAAAGTGAAATAAAACTACTGTAACTAACTAGTGCAAGTCCTGTACACTCGAAGATTGCACCCCAACTGTATATTAAAGAGAAACAAATCATGTGACTGGGAGTATACAAATCGAATAAATGAAATGAAATGAAATGAGTAACTAGAAAAACTGAAAATGAAGGCTTTCAAAACTAAAAAATCATCTTTCAGACATTCACAGCTCCTCCTCTTCTTGAAAGCTGTCAAACCTAGCCAGTAAGAGCAACAATAAAAGGAAGGTGAAGGAGGTGGTATATGAGCTAGGTTTTCATTTGGTTTTCACTATAATGAATGATACAGTTGTGTAAATGACCAATTGTGGGGGTGATTGCAAACCCTGATTTATTTGTTAAGCGAGTTTTTGGTTGGTTTTATTTGTTAAGCAAAGTGAACATTCAGAGAAAATTCTGCTCTTTAAGTGAGTTACTCTTTAAGCGAGGCACTCTTTATGCAAGGTTTGACTGTACTTTCCAGTAAGTTTGATTTCATGAGAATTTAACAATAATTGCAAAAGTCAGGCTTTGAAAATGTGAGTGACATATTTCCATATAGTCTACCGGTTAAGTGGCAGCAACCCATGAAATGTGAACTACCTGCTTGAGAGGAAGATGCATACATCAAAACTGTACTGAAAATGAGGTATTCCCTGTGGCAATGTATGGTTGTGAAAGCTGGACCATTAGGAAAGCTGAGCGCAGAAGAATAGATGCCTTTGAGATGTGGTGTTGGAGGAGAGTTTTGAGAGTCCCCTGGACAGTGAGGAGAACAAATAGGTTAATCTTAGAAGAAATCAACCCTGACTTCTCCTTAGAAGGTCAAATTGTAAAGATGAAGCTAAAGTACTTTGGACATCAAATGAGAAGAGAAGATTCACTTGAGAAAGCTTTGATGCTGGGAAAGGTGGAGAGCAAAAGAAAAAGGGGGCAGCCAAAAATGAGATGGCTAGATGGTATTGTGGACGCAATGGGCACAGAGCTGAGCAAGTTGAGGAGGATGGTGGAGGACAGAAGTGCATGGCGGACAGTGGTCCATGGGGTCGCAGAAGGGTGAAATCGACTGTGCGACTGAACAACAAAAAACTACGTATTGTCAGCCATTTTATACAAATCAAGTCATTGTCATTAGCATTTGGTTTGCCCAGTATTTCTTAATTTCTGAAAACTGCAGACTGTTTTCTTACACTGATAGATACTGTAAATATTCTTGGAAATCCTACCTGCTTTGTTAATAATTAATGTAATACCCTGAGCAGGAAGTGTATATTAAAAAAACTTTTTCACTGGTATTTAAATTCAAAACTGGCAAGCAATTCTAGATTTATATATTCAAATTCCATGTGGTGGGAGACAAAAGAGTAGCGTCTCCACCTCTTCTACTTCAATTCTTTGTACTTCAAGTAAGAGTGAAATGGGCAAATATCACCTTTCCTTTCCTTGTTATTTTAGTCATGTTGACAGCATTCATTTGATCTTCCATTACAAGTTCACATATACAGTACTTCAATTGTGACAACTAAAACTATACTAGACATAACACAACCAATATGAAGTACTTCAACAATTAAAGCATATCTTGGAGAAATTACTTTTTTGAACTACAGTACCCAGAATTCTCCAACCAGCAGGCCCATTCTAGGAATTAATGGCCCAACATGTACTTTTTCTAAAGCCTGGATAAAGGAACATACAAATTTGTCTAATACTGCATTCCCATTGTTCCCTATAGTCCAAAATTGTCCAATCGAGCAGATGGAAGCTCAACATGATCTTGAGGGTCAGGGTATTGCTCTTTGAGATGAGAAAGAATTTGAATTATCTGAAAAAAGTAACCAAAGATGCCCTTCTGTATGCAGATCATGTGTTCTAACACTGAGCTATGAGTCTTCCTTGAGAACTTCTGGATACTATTTCCTCCCACCCAGTGAGAGATTTTTATGCTTAAGGGGCACTGTCAGCATTTAACACTGACTGTAACAAACCTCTCTCCCCTTCTCCCAAGAGTCATTTACTTACTGAAGATGATTAAATTGTGCACTAAACTAGCAAACAAGAAAGTACCATCTCACCCAGAAAGTTCCCTTACAGTCTACTGAGCAGGAGTGAAGCTGTTAAGTCAGAGTTATCTAAAACCAGAGCATGAGATCTCCAACAGATAATTGTCTTTTCCCTGAGGTAATGATTAATGCTTTTGTAAGAAACCCAGGAGACCTCGCAACAATGATTTTGCAAGTACAGGCAAAATATTTCTTCTTGAAAGGACATCCTGTTGTGAAGAGCATACTCTCCAAAATAAATCTATGTGACCATGTAAAAAGAATATAACAGAAGAAGCAATATTTGTTTTTTAAAGCTCAGGCTGGAGTTCTATTGAATATAGTCTATTGAGTATAACTTCACTTTGCCTCCTCAAGGACAGGAAATTGCAGTCCTTGCTGTTCTGCTTTTAACTACACAGAAAGAGGATTTGAACCTGTCTCCCCCGTTAAAAGATTTAATATGTCCTTTCAGAAGCCAAGTTTTTAAAAGAACATTTTTAGTTTTCATTTTTGAATGCAACTTTTGTGAGATTTGATATGATCAGAGCTCAAAACTATGCCATATCATGCGGTCATATAACAAATGAAACAGCATGTTGCTTTGTTTTGAAGAACCTTCAGGCCTTTCTTTGGCTGCATGAATATTTGCATGCAAATATTAATTTACGGAATAACAGTTTCTTTGTTAATAGCATGTGAAAATTTCAGTTATGACAGTGAACCTCCAAATCTCAGAAAATAACTCAAGTGAGTTTGAGTTATGGCTTTCCAATGTATGAAGACAAGTGCTTAATAACAGTACTGTATGTTATACAGTAAAACCCCGATTTATGAGTGCCCCTATTTACGAATAATTCGACTTACAAATTGGTTCTGCACTGAAATCCATGTGTTGAGTTACGAACATGCCCCGATTTATGAATTAATTCTTTTTCCTCTGTGTTGACTCCAGTGAAGCAAAAAACGCCATTTCCCCTAAAGGTTTGCTTCAGGTTACAATCTGATTCCCCAGAGTGCATTGCGCACATGCAGCCTTTCTGAGTCCTTTGGTGGCAGTAGAGTGTTTGGAGTGATTTCTTTGTCTGGAGTTTCGGCACCAAAATGGCTGCCGGTTAATGTTTCTTGCTGAATTTTTCTGAGTTTTCTGTCCATTTTCAAAGCTTCTTTAAGGTTACGAACAGTGTTTTTGCTTATGCATGCTTTCCTTTCAATGCTGCTGTTGTTTTTGGGTGGTTTGATTGGTTTTTTGAGGGGGGGGACCTGTTTTGATTTTTGGAGGGGTGGGTGGGGCTTTTAAGCACCTCACTTAAAGAGTAACTCACTTAAAGAGCAGAATTTTCTCTGAATGTTCACTTCACTTAACAAATAAAACCAACCAAAAACTCGCTTAACAAATAAATTGGGGTTCGCAAACCCCCCACCACCAGAAGTCACAATTGGTCACTTACAATCGTGTTTTGCTTAAAGAGCAAATTCGTTTAAAGAGCAATCCTGTGGAACACATTATGCTCTTTAAGCAAGGTACAACTGTATACTAACATAATATCAATCACATACCCAGTGAACACATATCACAGTGAATATATATATCGCCTTTCCTCTTTCCCTCTCAGTCTCAAAAGATTGGTGAAATCAATCTATTCACCTGACAACAAGAGGTAAGCTAGCAGAGTATTTAGGAAATAGCACATAATAGCTCTCAGGCCAACGCAGAGAAACTCCTGCAGTTAGCAAATCTAGTACAGTACCACAAATAAGTATCACATGAGTTGAGTTTCACAGGCTACTTGGAGTAAGAAATCATAAAAGATAAGAGCTATCCATAAACCTCGTTGCTGCCCCCAGGTCCTTGTCATCAGCTGGGGGATAGAGTAGCTGTGGCCGTTGTTCCCCAGGCCCCGCCTTTTGCCAGAGATAAAAGACGCTGCATCCCTGACGCTGGAGGATCTCGCCGCTCCACTCCCAGGCCCTTGCCATTGGCTGTGGGATGGAGAACAGTTGTGGCCACCATTCCCTGCCTTCGGCCAGGGATAAAAGATGATGTGGCCCCAATGCCAGAAGACCTCACCACTTTCCACACACACATCCCGGGCCCTTGCTATCGCCCAGGGGATAGAGAGCAGCTGTGGCCACCATTCCCTGTGCCCCACCTTCAGCCAGGGATAAAGGATGCTGTGGCCCCAACATTGGAGGACGTCACTGCCTCCCCTGGGCCCTTGCCATCGCCCAGGGATTGGAGAGTAGCTGTGCCTGCCATTCCCTGGGCCCTGCCTTCAGCCAGGGATAAAGGACGCTGCGGCCCCGACACTGGAGGACCTTGCTCCCCCGCCAAACCCTTGACATCGCCAGTGGGAATGGAGAACAGCTGTGGCCGCGGCCGCCATTCTCTGGGCCCCACCTGTGGCGTGCCATGATCTGTCTGGAGACTGTTACTTTGTTGGCATGGATTTGTTAATTGAAATGAATGAACTTTTAAATGAAGGGTTTTCCCCCTTGCAATGTTTTTATGCTGTTTTATAATGTTACATTGATGACTTGTATGGCTTTGTGATGTTCACCTGTTCTGCTATAGACCATTTTCAAGGGTAACCCCACCTAAAACATTACAGAAATACAATCTTATAATTCAATGTGGGTAGGATCACAGGTAAGCAGTGACAAAATACTTTACTAGCTTAGTGAGGAACTACACTTTGTCTTCTTTGGGATACCAACTTTGGGAATACTAATAGATATCACTGATCATACTGACCTTACTTCCTCCCTTTATCTCAGATTTGCCAAGGTTTTTCTGTTCTCCTCCTCAATTTCGACAGGTGAGGCTCAGCCATTGTGGCATAGCTGCCACATTTCAAACAGAGGCTTCTATCATATGAGACCCTTAAGGAAAGTTATTCTTAGTCTATGGCCCTCTAGGTTTATTGGGTCACAAATCCCATTATTCTGAACCAATCTTCTAGCAGCTGCTGATAGGAGTTGTACTATAACATATGTGCCTATGGGACGATTACATTAAGACAACTTAATACCAGGACATGAATCATTCAGCCAGGTTCCTGATTAGGCAAAGCTTTGTTAGTTTTTACTCCTCAAGTAAACTCCTAAGAACAACATTTTATGCTTCATGAATTCTAATCTTTTATCAAAACACTCAATCCTCTCCTTCACCACCACAACAAAAATATCCCTGAGGGGTATCAGTGAAGAGGCTCTCAAGACTGGGCTTAATGCCTGGAGTTGCTGTAGTCCCAGTTGTGGGAGCCAGACATTTTTATTGCATGAGTTCAAAACACCTTCCTGTCTGGACTTATAGACATAGAACATATAACACCTTCACACCAATGTCTAACTTACATACATAAATGATCAACACTTTTATAAGCAGACTTTATGTTTTTAAAGGTACTTGGCTGTTCATACTACTAGCTATACTGCAGTATGATTTGCAACAGAGGCTGAAGCAAGTAATATAGTGCAACCTACAGGAACAAAGTCTTACATATGCAGGTTCATTTTTTTCCTATCATTGCTTTCTTCTGAAAATAAATCCACTCCTAGATTGGGTCTCCCTGATCATGATTGTACACACTTTGGTCACCTCGAGACTTGATTACTGTAATGGGTTCTACATGGGGCTGCCCTTGGCGACCATTCAGAGGCTTCAACTGGTCCAGAATGCAGCTGCTTGGGTTGTGATGGGGTGCGGGCATTATGCTTGTGCCACACCACTTCTCCGAGAGCTGCACTGGCTTCCTGTATGCCTCCGGGTGCAATTCAAGGTGCTGCTTATCACCTTTAAAGCCCTACATGGTAGTGGGCCAGGATACTTAAGAGACCACATCACCCCAAGAACATCTGTCCATCCCACCAGAGCAGACCGGAGAGGCTCTCTGGTCGTACCATCAGCTAGAGAAGCTCATCTCTCTAGCATGAGAAGGAGGGCCTTATCTGTGTCCGCTCCAGCCCTATGGAACCTCCTGCCATGTGAGTTGCGTCTCCAGACGGCGTTGCTGCCCTTCAGAAAGGGGGCAAATACCTGGCTGGTGGGGTGTGGGCCAAGCAGTCAGCTTGGTCGGCTGGCTCCTGTGAATAATCCCGCCTCTCTCCCTGTTCCTGTGGTTTTTAAATTTTTAACTTTTAACTTTTTAATCTTTTAACTCTTAATTTTAAAATCTTTGTTGTAAATAATGTGTTTTAATTGCTTTTAAACTGTAAGCCACCCCGAGTCCTTGGAAAAGGGTAGGGCATAAATGTAATAAAATAATAAAATAAATAAATAAATCATATGGACACAGTTTCAAAACCTCATAATACTTTCTAATCAGGCATAGCAACAGTACTATAGAGATGGCTATCATAAACACTGGAAAGGATAACCATAAACTGTATTAAATACATGGAAATTGGAAACTTCTAGCAAATAATTGTTTTTCCATATTCATGAAGAAAATCTCATACTGAGTCTTTACAATGTTGTAATAAAGAAAGGGCCAGGGTTATCGTAGATCTGCTCTTTGAAACAATATCCCAGCAACAAATGTTGCTATACATTTCCTTAGTTTTAAAAGGCAAGGCAAAGACAATTTATTTTTACCAAGTGTCTCTAAAACCACTACTCTGTTTTCAGAAACACAGTCACTGTAATTTCCATAGAAAGAAGAAATGCATTTTATCTCCTAGGGCACATATGGGGTGTGTGGAATTATGTTTACACTATCAGAGTGAAAGATGAGTACCTCTCCACAGGAACGCATAACTGTTCAGTAAAATAGGAACAAGTCCACACCCTCCACTTGCATGTTTTATCTGAAATAAAAAAATACCCACTAATAAAAGTGAAATGAAGTCAAATCAGCACAAGAAAATGTCTGACAATAAAGTGCTCCAGAACAAAATTGTGTAAAAGCATCTTGAAGAAGCAAAGTCATATCCATCCTTTGAAACAGATTAGCGTTGTTAATTAATTTGGTCTTCAAATGCTGAACAATGCCCTTAAATAATCCTTAATCCTTGTGTGTCAGTAAAGGATCATGTTTATGACATCTTTCAACTGTCTTTCAATTATCTCATTCATTTTCTGTCAGCATCTGATCTCTTGGCTCTTAATGTGACTTCCTTCACCTTAAAGGAGTCTTAACAGCAGGAGGATTGATACAGCACTACAAGCAGTTCCATCACAATTACTGCAGATCAACAGGATAATATAAACTCTCTTTTAAAAATTAATCCCAGAACTCACTCTGTGTATGAATGTAGATAGGTAGCCAACATAGGAACAGTCTTCAACTCATAACCAAAGTTTGGGAAAGTAATGATTTGGATTATCACCCCAGTCACCTTTTTAATTAGGAGATTCTAAGAAACGTAATCCAAAAAGGTTACTTTTCTAAACTGTTTACAACAACTATCTGAAGTTACTCTTAACACTTTGCAAGCTACTCACTTTACATTAAGAACAGCCACTTCATCAAGGGACATGTTTGTAGACTAAATTGATTCCTTGGCTGTTACCATCAAGTAAATTGCTAAATGAACAATCCTGTCTATTATGGTATGGAGACCACTGATTTCAGTCCCCAAACTCTACAAATCGAGATCTGAGAAAATGGATGTGAAGAACTGTGAATGACCTAGCCACCAAGAAGAAGGGCTACGACATTAGCTGTACCAAGAGAAATTATTATACATAGACAGCACCCTAGTATCATAAAAGGGATTTTCTTACACTTATGGGCTGCGCTTTGGCAGCTAGAGTGTGGCCGTGGGCGACTTCCTGGTTCCGCACTGAGATTCAAGGCACTGACATAAGCTCTGCTGGCACCAGAAGTTACCCACTGGCACACTCTAGCTGAAAAGTGCAGCTGAGAAGCATTGGAATCGGGGGGTGGGGGGGGGGCAAACCAGAGCAAACATGCTACAAAAAGCCTCCCATCACCCTGGGAAGCAGTGGAGCCTGTCCAAGAACCCAGAAAAATGTTGTGATTTCTGCCACCACGGTAAGTGATATAACGTGACATCTGGTTGTGGTGGACGGGTCTAGAGGTGTCAGGATTCCCACTGCAAGCCAGATTAATGATATGCACAGGCTGGATTAGGCCCATGGTCCAGGGGTTGGGAACCCCTGGTATATAGGATGTTTTCAGAGTCTCTAAGTCCATGTAAACTAAATAAAAGAATGAACAAAAACTGAAACAAATATATTTTGGGTGTATAAGGAGAATAGTAAGCCACCTTCCCCATATCACTGAAAAAAACATGTTCCTCAAAGAATTTTCTCTCTCTCTTTTTACCCTCATGAACTGCCATTAAGAAAACAATTGAGTTTATAGTAAACCCCACTGAAAGAAAGCAGAGTAGCTGGTAGCAATAAAGACCAAGGGGAAACTTCATAAACAAATCCTCTCAAGTAAAATGAGTTGAGTAATGTACTTCTAATTCTTTTTATACAACTTCAGTCATAGTTCAATGTCTATTAGCACCCATAGGGACAGGCAGGCAGAAAAATAGAATAAAATTGACATACATTAATTGAAATGGAACATGTGGCGAGACCTAGGAAAGAGGTACAAATTAAGCAAATATTTTGGGTGATTTGGTTGGAAGACTAGCCTGTCTTCTGTGAAAGTTAAATTACAATAGGCAATATCCCTTTGCACAACTATGCAGATGTAACTACTTGATGTTGCCGTAACAGTAGTTATGAAAATGTTGAGATGGAAGTTGCTATCTATGAAGCACCTCCACCCCCACACTTCACTGGTCAAACTGGTAATGCCAGGGATGGTCAACCTTGTGGTCAGGCATCTACACCTGGCTCACTAACAGGATTTTGCCAGTTATTTCTACATTAGTATTGATGCTTAAGTTAGTTACAGTAAAACACTGGATAACGCTAAAACTTGGTTCCACAAGTCTTGGTGTTATCCGATTTTTAGTGTTATCTGATCCATGTTAAAATCCTATGGGATGGATTGGATAACGTTAAAGCTCCATAGAGATACATTGTAACCGCACAGGCTTTAGCGGTTGTTATCTGATCCATCCCATAGGACCTTAATGTTATTTGATCCAATTCTCCTCCTCAGATTACTTAACGTTATGCGATTTTAGCGTTATCCGATCCAATCGTTATCTGGTGTTTTACTGTATTGCAAATTAATGGCCTAATCAGCATATTTTAGCTTTCATCTTGGTGGTGGAATCCTTTTTCTGACAATACATTAAAAAGTCACCATAAGGAACCTAATCAGGTCCCACAACACCTATACAAATTCTGTGGCTCCCCAAGTGGAAAGAAAGCAGCATCCAGAGAGACACCAATAGTAGAGGAATTCCTATACAATAATGGTGTGCTATTAACGTAATATCTGCATACAAATATAAAATCAGTCAGAAGTGGCATTGAACATGGAATCGAAGGAGATCTAAGTTTAAGTCTCTACTTAAGTATGACTTCAGTAGAAAAAGTACTAGGAGCTGTGGTGGCTCAGTGGTTAAGAAGCTCACCTTTTTACCTTAAAAGCTGGCAAGTCAGCAGTTCGAGACATGGGCACTGCATGATGGATTGAGTACCCATCTCTGTTCCAGCTCTTGGGGACATGAAAGGAGCCTCATTTGGGCATTACCTGAGTGGAGTTTCTTCCACAAAAATCCTTTCAACTCTGAATAATTTCTGTGACAAAATTATTATTATTATTATAGTAGAAAAGGTACTGCCTCTCAATCACCCACAGAGCTATCAGGATACAATGAGTACTATTGGGGAAACAACTATGAAATATTGAACCACTCCTGCTATGAAGCAGATTTTACCCACCTGTGGAAACAAATTCAATTTCTGGCCATTCCTGATATTCAAGGAACTAACTGTCATATAAACTGTGGGGTCTGGATCAGCTCCAGGTACCAAAAAACCCTTTTGGACAGGTGGCCAGCATCTTAGTATAAATAAATAGGGAATAGCTGACTAGGAAGTAGTTCTTGAAAAACAGAAGACTAGAAGGTGGTTCAGCAGAGCACAACAAACAATTAGACAGCAGTGCTTTAAAGCCATGAGTGGTGTTTTCACCCAACAAAACTATCTTTCTACACATCTGAGCCACCTTATACGCCCAGAAAAGACTGAGTGACAGTGAACATTTAGAATTGACCTGGCATCCCAGAATATCTAGCAGCAGCCTCAGCCAACACTGTACATGGAATTCTGCAGCACAGCCAAAGTTGGCTATCCTTGCTGTAAACAATTCCTCTGTACATTCAAGAGCAATGGCAGCTCACTAGAACCTGGGCCATGTGTTAAAGCACTAATTCATCTTCTCGTTATGCTGTTTAGAATATGTGTCACAAGAAGCACGCACCCCAGAATAAAGCAACAACAATGCTGACCTGCTAGCCACCCAGAAGAATTTAAAAGGAGAATTGGAAATCAACCTCATTGTGGCTGCAAGCTGAAAATAATGCTAGCTAGAAAGTATGCATGTAAGAGAAGATAAAAGGTAGAATGTAGGTTATAAATAGCAAGCAGTGTTCTGCCTTTGCTGAGTTGTGCCCACATATTTATAGAAAGTATAAAATCTCTGGTGTTCTGATTAGCTGGCCACAGCAAGTATTTCTGGTAATACCCTACTATTATGGCTGATATTAAAACCTATTCTTAGTCAGCCCAACCCAGACCTCAACAGACCTTATAAATAATGTCAGTTTTATTAATTCTGATAAGATAAATTATAATTTCATTTAACTAACACTCTGTAGTGACGCAGAGAGTAAGTAATTCCCCATTCCCTAAATGGCAAACATTAGATCCTCCTACAAGAGGTATAATAATTTAATATTATGATGTCAAGTCAATTCTGATTTATGGCAATCCTTTCCAGGGTTTGCTAGGTACAGAATACATAGAAGTGGTTTACCATTCCCTTCTTCTGGCAGGACTGTGAGACTGTGCAGCTTGTCTAAGGCCACACAGGGTAACTCTTTTCCCAGGAGACATAGTGGGAAATCGAACTTATATGACTATATACAGAGGGTGACAAAACTGTATACAGTGATACCTCGCATAACAAACACATCGTATAGCGAAAAAATTGCACAATGAAGTGTTCATTATTCAATAGCAATACCCAGCACAACGGGGGGGGGGGGATTCGTTATGCGGTGTTTTTGGTAACCAAGGTATAACCGCTTAATGGGAACCCCGGTTAACAAACTTTTTTTAATGCAGGGCATCTCCCATAGTGAACTGCATAACAAAAAAAAAACACATAGTGAACAGTTCCTTTGAATGGATTTTTTTGTTGTTGTTGTTATGCGGGGTTATACTGTACATATTTTAAGAGAAGTTATCTATACCTTACTTTTCAAAGTTGAATTGAATTGTGATAGCAACATGTAGTATGAAATTCGCTCAAAAGAATTAATGCTAGAGTCACCATATAAAGCAGTCAAAGAAAATGACAAAAACCATGGTTATCATTCGAGGAATGCAAAATCATTTTGAAGTGATATTTGAAATCCGAAAATGTTATGGAAGTACAATGACAATGGAGGTGTTAATATGCAACAAGATCTCCATCACATCTAATATCTGCATACATTTGTGATAAGTTTGAGACACATCATACTGTGTGTGATGTACACAAGGGAAGATCCATGACACTTTGGTCAACGTTGCTCAAGCAGTAGTTCACCATAATCAGAAGTGTCTGGATGCTGATAGTAGCAACTTCAAACACCTGCTGTAACTGCAGGAGTCAAATGTGACTTGTATTCAACTTCTGTTATCGGTCTATATTGAGCATTACAATTGTTGTATTTTTTTCATTTCTTAAAATGTGTCTATATTTTGGCACTCTGTATTTATTGAGCATCTTTGATTATGATAGCAAGCCAGAATGTTGAAAAAGTACTATGAGTGAGTGGACTTATTTCTACATATCAGCTGTTCCCAACTGCCCTTTCCTGCAAACTAGACCCTTTGGCCAAGGTCTGCTGGGTTTAATGCTTGAACCCACAACGCTAACTTGTTTTTCTAGACACTTGGCGTAAGACACGAAACAAATTCCTGGCTTTTAGTTTATTCCACCAATAACAAGATAAGTCAAACTGTAGTAAAAAAAGGACAGACCAGCATGCTTGCTTTGTGATAGGTGAATCAGACCACTGTGTCAACAAACAGTAAAGATGATTTAACCAGTCAATGTACAGTTTGTTCAAACATATATTTTATTTGTCCATTTAATGTAGCTAAAAATTGTAATGTTTGTGTCTGTTACAATGTGCAATTAGTGTTAACTGGATTCCAGAACAGTAAATATGACTATTCCAAGATGGCAATCAAGTCTGTTTCCATAGTACATTCTGTTACAGTATCACCAAATAGGCAAATGATGCTATGCTATGCGAACTGTGCGGCCCTGATAAGCATTAGCTTGCTTCTGGTTAGGGTAGTACAATATGTGGAAATCAGCAGATGCAGACAGATCCCAGTAATTACAGTCTAGATCTGTGGATCCCAACATGAGGCAAACTTCCCACAGGGGGGCAATTTGATTTAAAAAGGGGGGGATTTGAGAATGAGTTATTAACAGTGAATGGCCTTTTAGACTTCCTCAGGTGAACAGGGGTTCACTTTTTGAATAATAAGAATTATATGTCACTGGGGGAAACATTGGAATTTTAGAGATGCTTAGGTACATTGGTAACATGTACATTGTTAGCCGCCCAGAGTCACTTTGCGAGTGGGGCGACATACAAGTCTAACAAGTCAACAGCTGAGATTCTTTTGGATAGGGAAAGCAGTGGTGATAAGAGAACAAACTGATTATATGGATGTATTAGAAAGATGTAATATTATTGAAAAAGGATCTAAAGAATGGAGGGAAATCAAAGAGAAACTCACAAATATAGGGAATAATAGCAGCATCAGCAAATAAATTTTAAAGAAACAAGGTTGACATAAATTCTCTTTTGGATTAAAAGAAATTTGATTATTATTTTGGTTTTTTCAGATTAAAAGAATCATAGAGTAAATAGAATTGACATGACTTCTCTCTTGGACCAAAAGAATTTTTATTGTTATTTTTATTTTATTTTTTGGATTAAAAGAAGCATAGAGTAACATAGTTATGGGGAAAAAACTATATAGTTAACAAATGGATGTAACTCCTAAATCAATATGTAGTGTCTGATTAATCTGTGCAAAGGACACTTAATTAAAAGGAATATGAATTTTGGAAAATAAATAATGAGTTGTTATTATATGTTAAGGAAGATGAAGAGAGAAAAAGGAGAGGAAAAAAAGGGGGGGAAAGGGAAATGAGAAATAGAAATGTAAAGATGGGGCAATTAACATTAATAGGATAAGAAATAGTAATATAATAGCAGATAGCAATGGAGAAAGAAATAGAAAATAATGAAGGGCAGTAATGGAGTAGCAACTAGATAATTGGAGTATAACTGAGACAGGATAGTATTAGTGTCAGCAATTTCAAGGAAAGAGAATTAATATCGTTTTTGTTGTATAAAAAGAGTTGACAAAAAATGGGTTTCTTTGTTAGTTTCAAAAGGTTACGAAGTGCTTATTGACTAAATGGTATAAAGGAAAATTAATGTAAAGGGTTGTGAATAGGAAATAACTACAATCAACTAACAAGTGGATGTAATTCCCCAACCAATGTGTAGTCTCAGACTTAAAAGAGTATGCATTTCAAAAATAATAATAATAATAATCAGTTGTTACTGTATGTTAAAGGAAGTGAAAAAGAGAAGAAGATTATGTTATCGCATTGGAAAAAGAGAATGAAATAAAGGGCATGTTATTTTTTCTTTTTTTATATTAAAAAATTTTTGCTTGTTAATCTAGATGTTTATAGGATTTAAAGGACAAACTTCCGAATGCTGAAAAGATGGAACTTAGAAATGGTATAATCTCTCTTATAACAACCTTATGGTAAATTATGTGATGTAAAATATTTATGGGTAAGGGGGGCAGTGGAGGACCAAAATTTAGATTTCTCCCATAAGGCGAGTTGAGGTATTATTAATATAATTAAGGTGAATTTGGATCATTATAGCAGATGGGAAAATATGATAATCCACCCATTAATTGCATTGGATTTAGAAACTGTCAGGAAACATTAGGTGACTAACAGCATGAATGAAATATAATGTAAAGGAAGAATACAACAGCAGCATAGGTAAAGGGAAATGAGAAAAAGGGTTTTACTTAAGTGTTTGTTAGGTAAGATGAAAATGAAGTCTAGGATATCATAGATGGAAGAAAACTGAATAATTTAATTACTGGTGGCAAATATTAAGTCAACGTAACATCTGAAATGTTAGGAAGAGTCAGCTGTTTTCATTGTTTTATAAATTGAAGGATAAAATGTGCTATAGCATATTTATAAAAATATTATGGAATTGTAAATAATTTATGTCAATGAAAGCTAAAGGGAGATAAGGGTCAAAAATTTAGAATATAAATAAAAAGAATAGGGGTAAGATAGCCACGTGTAGAAGGAAGGAAGAACAAGAAATAACTGTACAGTTTTGAGCAAGTTGACTTACTTGATACTCTCAAACATTGGTAGGAATCCGCCTAGTCCAGGGCTCCCCTCCCCCTCTTTGACACTCGGAGGCGGTCCTTCAACGGAAGGATGGGGGAGAGAAGATGACAGAGTGGTGAGGGGCTTGGGGTGGGTGATGGGGATTTATGTTGTGTTGGTTCAGGAACGTGGGAGGTGAGGGGTTAGATGTGGGTGATTTACTTATCTATTGTATGTCTTTTTGATGTATGTATCTAAGTGGTTTTGGTGTTGTTTAGTTTTGTCATATTGAATGTTTTTCTATTTGTTTTTGATTTTCTTTAATGTGGATAATTATGTTGTATTTTAGTGTAATTTTTTGTTTGTGTTTTCTTATTTTAAAAATCAATAAAAAAATATAAAAAAAAGTCTAACAATGGCAGCGACAGCAATGGCAACAACAACGACAACGACAACGATTAATAATAATAATAATAATAATAATAATAATAATAATAATAATAATAATAATAATAATAATAATAATAATAATAATAATAATAATAATAATAATAATAATAATAATAATAATAATAATAATAATAATAATAATAATGGCCAAAAAAAGATTGGGAACCACTAGTCTAGATCAAGTGGGCATGATATTCGAGATGAAGAGCAGATTATACATTACAAGACTTACAGAACAAGCCTCTTGAACATATCCAGTGAGATTTAATTCTGAGCAGACACCGATACTTTATTCTAAGCCCCAGAGAAGGACTGCTACCTTAGTCGTGCTGAGTCCACTTGAATGTCTATTCAGAACTGAACAAATAAAAGCAAAGGACTCTATTTCCTCTGTAGTTAGAAATTTTCAGGAAATGTTCTCCAAATATGGTATAATAAAAACATTTATTTTATACAACAGCCAGTTCTTCAGTATCAAACTAATACCACTGTATCTTTGCTTACAAAGTGGCTAGTATCGCTACAGCTTTCAGTCTGTCAGAAAAATAAGATGTACAAACTGGTAGTGGATACAAACATAGCCTAATGAGAGAGGAGCCAAACAGCTGCAAGTTGTCCTAATTAGAGCAAATTTGGCAGACTGAATGCCAACTATATGCTGCCCTGAAGCCTATAAAAATTCTTACTTTCCTAGATTCATTAAATACATAACAGTCTTCTCCCTGAAGACAGATCCTACGTGCACTGTTTGCAAAGGAATCAGTGTCGATGTCTCTAGCTAAGGTATAAATATGTAGGAGTACAGGGAATGCTCCTTTTCCACTTCTCCTGGAGCAAAGAAAAAACCATTTGCATCTACTCTCATTTATGGAAACTCTACTGCAAAAGCTCTTGAGAGATTTCCTTCTTCTATTGCTCATAGCGGAATTTATTCTTCTGTATTCCATTCAGGAAAATTCCTGTTTGGCATAATATAGTCTGCTAACAATGAGAAGGATCAAAGGCCTTTCAAAATTTTCTTCACAGCCATAATAGATGGAGACAGCTGGTCATATTGTTTTAAATGAAAGCTACGATGCATAGGATGCTGGATTTGCAACACAAAACAACTATGTGTATATTTCCTTGGAACTGCAAATCATATACTAACTGTAATAGTTATAAATCTACAAACTGACATCTAATCAGAAAAAATGAAATGTGTCATCGACAATAACAAAGGATATTCTATGAAGTATGTTCTAGCTAGAAGGCTTGATAGCTCAGCACATTAGGTATCTGGCTGAGGAGCCAGGAGTTCAATGCCCTATTGTGTCTCCTGGGAGTAGAGCAAACCTTGGGCAACATGTACACTCCAGGGTGCTTACAGAAGAGAATGGTAAAACCACCTCTGAGTAACTTATATCTTTAAAAAACCTCTAGAAAGGGTTACTGTTAATTCAGAACTATTATGTTCTAGCTGTTGGATTTGTGCACCATAATGTATTGAGAGTATACACACCTCCTAAAACATGCATCCTTCCTCTAGAAGCCTACTGCCTACAAAGTACAGTGTATAATATCAAAATACAGGTACTGCATGTAAAGGCTAGATTATTTATTTATTTATTTATTTTCTGCCTTTCTCCTCTGCACATTCCCTTTCCTCACACATTTGAAGAGCAGGCTCAGCTAAAAATAATAAATTACAGCATTAAAAGAAGTACTAAACTAATTATCAGATTATACACATAATTAATGCAGTTTAAAACCAGTTTAATCCACTTATACGCAGCATCAACAGCAAAACAACACCCACCATTAAGAGATCATGTTTGTGTCCAAATGATGGCTTAAGTAAGTAGTCACTTGTTGGGAGAGGTCAGCAAGGAGGGCAGTCCAGTTACACAGAGAAAGTTACAGCCATCAAAATAATTATTTGTTCTGTCTTTACCAAACATGTAAAATGGATAGAATGGCCTCTTGTGAAGGTCCTAAGATCTGGCATGCTTGTACTGGGAAATCCCAAAAGCCTTGGACCTAGACTATATACTGTATAGGGCTTTGTAGGTGGTAAAAAGCACACTAAACTGAGCCCAGAAAGAGACAGGTAGTGATGCTGTTGTGAGAAAGACTTTTGGTTTTCATTATAACATGCTTAGCCAACAAGCCTGCCCTTAGCATCCTGGAACTGTGAGAGAGTCTAAAAACTTTCCAAAGGCAATCCATTAGAACTATTACAACTCAATAGAAAAATATAAATGGGATATAAATGAAAATGGAAAAGCGGGCAGGACCATGATGGGTGGCTGGATTCGAGCGGTGGTCAACGCTTCGCTGAGGGAGGGGGTGTTCCCACCGCAACTCAAACATGCAATGGTGTGCCCCCTCCTAAAAAAACCCCCATTGCTCGATCTGAATATACCATCCAATTTCCGCCCTGTCTCAAACCTTCCCTTTTTGGGATCCAGGAGGAAACAGATTATCTGGACCCTTTCCAGTCAGGCTTCAGGCCGGGTCATGGTACGGAGACTGCACTGGTCGCACTGTTCAATGATCGCTGGCGAGAGTGAGATGGAGGGTACCCCTTCATTCTCACTCTTCTTGACCTCTCAGTGGCTTTTGATACTGTCAACCATGGTATCCTTCTGGACCGGCTACAGGGGTTGGGGATCCAGGGCACTGTGTTGGCCTGGTTCTCCTCCTTCCTAAGTAACCAGACACAGTCGGTGGGGGTGGGGGCACAGGGTCGAATCCAAGGCATCTCACGTTTGGGGTGCCACAGGGCTCTGTCCTCTGGCTCTTACTCTTTAACATCTACATGAAACCGCTGGGTGAGATCATCCAATCCCTCGGGGTGAGATATCATCAGTTTGCTGATGATACTCAGTTGTATATCTCTGCCTGTGATGATCCCAGTGATGCAGTCAAGGTCCTGACCAACTGCCTAGAGGCAGTTAGAGTCTGGATGGGGGACAATGGACTACAGCTGTGTCCCGGCAAGACTGAGTGGCTGTGGGTGAGGGGACCCGGCACTCATGAGGAGTTATTACCACTGGTTTGGGATGGGACATCATTGCCCCAATCTGACCTAGTGCACAACCTGGGGGTCCTCCTGGACTCACGGCTTCTGCTCCAGGAGCAGGTTGCAGCCGTGGCCAGGAGGGCTTCAGGCAAGTGCATGTTATTAATCAATTGCGTCCACTCCAGGACCAGGAGGCCCTGCTCACAGTCACCCATGCCCTGGTCACCTCCCATTTGGCCTATTGCAATGCGCTCTACATGGGGCTGCCCTTGATGACCATCCATGCAATTCAAGGTGCTGGTTGTCACCTTTAAACCCCTTCATAGCAGCAGACCAGGATACCTCAGGGACCGCATCGTCACTAGGACAACCACCTGTCCTACAAGAGCAAACCGAGAGAGCACCCTTCAGGTACCATCTGTTGGGGAGGCTCACCTTTCCAGCACAAAGAAGAGGGCCTTCTTGGTTGTAGCACCCACTATATGGAACCTCCTCCCAGTAGAACTACACCTCCAAGCCCAGTTGCTACCATTTAGGAAAAAATTGAAGACGTGGTTTGCAAACTGGGTCTGGTGGCCAGGATTGTCAACAAGCTCCCCATTCTGGCTCGTCTGATGCTCCCCCTTTCTGTAATTAATGTTTAATGTTAAGGTCACACGGATTTTATATTTGTTTCTAGATAGTAAATGGCACAGTGTGGGAAATATTGCTATGTTTTTAAGGGATTTTTAATTGTTTTATATTGGTTTTAACTTGTTTACACTGCCCAGAGTCCATTGGATAGGGCATTATATAAATCTATTAAATTAAATTAAATTAAATTAAAAAACAACCTAATAGAAGTGTCATCAAAAATGAAACATTAACCTGAAGGAGTAATGATTATTGAAACAGCATGTAAATGCACCCACAAGATTAAAAAATTGCCTTGAAATTCAATATTCAAATGTTTAGTATAGTATTTACCAGTACAATAATGAAATAATATCACAGAATTACAAGGTACACAGTCCACTGAGAAGCTTTTGTGTATATGCCTCATCATGGTCTTTTTCAGCTGCTGCAATTCTCTATCAAAACCTACTGAAACTGCTGGTGGAGCATGCCTGAATTTTATGCCAGTCATTATAGCTCTCTGTCCCAGGACAAAATTCCTTTAATATGGTCCTTCAGAGACTAGATATAAACTCCCATCACCCTTTGGATGCTTGGTTAGTGGTGACAGATATGGAAACAGTAGAACACCAACATACAGAGATACAGAAATGACTTTAATATCATTCTGAGTTTAGCAATGATACAAGAAGAAATCAAAAAAGACTTGGGCATCTCACAGAACATCTAAAAGTGATGTAAATGTTACATGAAATGTAAATATTTAACTAATTTATCCATTAAAAATAAAGATAGAGGTGGAGACGGTCCTTATGAACCATTCTTCCTGAACTACTAAATTGGTGATCAATTGTTCCTTCCGATCACAGTGCCACTCACAACGACAGATTAATTTTTGCTCCTATTATGTCAGGTATATCACAAGAGGACAAGTTGCCAGGGTTAGAAACATACTTTTTACCAAATGCACAATGCTATGTGATAGAGCAGATTTTGTTTCCCCCCTCCTTTTCCCCATTACTTCCTGGTTCTCAAAACAAAGAGCCATATTTATCATACAACATGGAGACGCCCCACCTAGTGAAGCACTGCCAAGACTTTAACAACAGGCCTTCACATAAATATCCTCCTGTGACCTGTGATACATACAGCTGTATTTTTAAAGCCAGTTGCTTTGTGGGTTCCTCTTCCTGGGTGAGTTTCTAAATCACTTTATGGTATGGGTTATTACCTCTCCTACTCATTTATGAAGTACTGTATTATCAAAGAGCATGTAACTATTACTGTTTTGTCACCCCTCCCTGTACTCCCCCACTTCCCATCTCATGATTTCTCTGGCTGTTTAATTTCTGTTTCCCCATCTGTCTGACATCCGCTTATCTCTGTATAAATGACTTTTGCCTCTAGATTTCTCTCTCTCTCTCTCTCTCTCTCTCTCAACTACAGTACTTTCTTTTCTTCTTCCTTCTTCTTTCCGCTGTAAAAGAAAGCACAAGTAGAGTAATCCTCCTCTATTTTGCCCTCCTTCACATCTTCTCTACGTTTACACTTTACACATGATCCTTGCTTTGGTACAGCAAAGTACACACTGTACATAAGTTGCAGGACTGATGGCATAGAGCTAGCCATACTGTGCTCTCAGCATCTGTTTGATTATATCTGAAGAAGAAAAACACTCATATTTCTAAGAAATCATTGCAAATGAATTAAGACATGTGGATAGTGAGCCAAAGTCATGGGTGTAAAAAAAACTACCACTTTCCGATTACCTTCTTTTGGCCTGCCATGAACATCAGAATAGCCTCTTTTTAAGAAAGAGTATTCTTAGAAAAATACCTTCTAGTGTTTTTCAAACTTTGATTCTTGGACTTCAATTCCCAAAAGCCTAAGTCAGTACACTGGCTGGTCAATGCTTTTGGATATTGACTTTGACTTCTGGGAACTGAAGCCCAAGAAAACACTGTTCTAGTCGAATGCCACCATTTTGTAACTCATGTGAAACCTAATGGTTCCAATATTTGTCAAGCATGAGTTATTTCCACTGCCAATGTTGTTTAAAGTGATCTTGTACAATGACAATAAAAAAATCATGTAATTATAATTACATGCTGTTTTCAAAGACAACATTCTCCTAAAAAGACAGACTTGCAGTGCAGTATTTAGCTACAATCTTTTAAATTAGTTTACAAGGTGCCATCATACAATTTACACAGAATATATTTAAAACTGGAACTGGTTCAGCGAATCACTAAGGTGACTAGCCATAATGACCCCGCCCTGTAATACTGCCTTTCTTTTCTGGATCTAATAGCCATTTAGACATATACTGGCTAAAATAAACCAAGCTGCAACCTTAATATGTAGAAAGGATCAATCTTAGAAGAAATCAACCCTGACTGCTCCTTAGAAGGTCAAATAATAAAGATGAAGCTAAAGTATTTTGGACATCAAATGAGAAGAGAGGATTCACTTGAGAAAGCCTTGATGCTTGGAAAGGTCGAGGGCAAAAGAAGAAGGGGGCAGCCCAAAATGAGATGGCTAGATGGTATTGTAGAGACAATGGGCACAGAGCTGAGCGAGTTGAGGGGGATGGTGGAGGACAGGAGTGCCTGGCGGACAGTGGTCCATGGGGTCGCAGAGGGTCGGAATCGACTGTGCGACTGAACAACAACAAAAATTTTCTTAAATAAAGTGTCACACCAAAGGGACAGAAAAGGACACACTGAGTATCCAGTGTAGTTAACAGAGTGATGGACCTGGGTTCAAATGCCCACTCTGGCATGGAAACACACTAAAGGAGTCAAAATGGTAACACTACTCCTTGTGTTAAATTTTGAACTTTTTAAGTGACCTGAAAAAGGTATTGCCTCTTGTCTGCATTTGTTTATATTTATCAATTACCTTGAAAACCTTATTTGTTCCAACCTCACAGCACATAACAACAAAGTACAGAGACTGGTAAAGACCTGACTCAAAAGACAAGTAACATAAAGCAATTTGACATGAATAAACCTAATACTTAAACAAGAGATTTTAATAGAAAACTGCAAGAAACCTCCCAAATCTATATATATTTCTGAATAATGCAAGTGTGTTAGGTTCATTAAAATATTCCATTTAAGCAGGATTCCCCAGCTGTTTAGCATTTTGAGCTCTCAAAATGCAAGTACAGTACAGTCGTACCTCGCTTAAAGAGCACAATGCGTTCGACAGGATTCCTCTTTAAGTGAGTATGGTCTTTTAGCAAAACACCATTGTAAGTGACCAGTTGTGACTTCTGCTGGGGGGGGGGGGACTGCGAATCCCGATTTATTTGTTAAGTGAAGCGAACATTCAGAGAAAATTCTGCTCTTTAAGCAAGTTACTCTTTAAGTGAGGCACTCTTTATGCGAGGTTTGACTATATGTCTAAAGCCAGTAAGAGCACAAGGAAAGATGCCAAATGTTCTCAGGCACAGAATCATATGCATCTAAATTTATTGGGATGTTCAAACAGATAACCCAAGATCCTGTTGTACAGATGTATAAAATGGCATATACATCTTGGCATAGCATTAATCTATTTTATTTTTCAAAATTGAGAACACAAGATGCCACGATATTTTCAGTCATATTTAGTGTTCTAAATGGGTCAAGCTGGACTTGCACATACTCAAATTTTACTTTCTCCACATTGTATGTAGCGTGCAGATATTGAGCCAATGCTTAAAAGCTTTCATGTATTCCAACCAGAAGTGCTTGGAAGCATCTCAGAAAAAAAGACTAAAATCCTTCCCTTCAGCAAGCATGCCCTCAAAGAAAAATAACTGTGTTGATTCTACTGTCTCTGAAAACTATTATCAAAATGTGAATCATCAGGGGGTGGGGTTAGGGGAAAAGAACAAGTCTGTTCTTGAGTGATAGGAAGAAGGGAAAACCTCAAACCCTAGTGGGCAAATAAGCATCAAGATTATAAATAGAATGTAACACTTGCATTTTTCTTCCAACCCCACCTATATATACCATCTGTTCTCATATTCACCTTGACCCTAGATCAGTGGTGACAAACCTTGACACTCCAGGTGTTTTGAAACTTCAATTCCCAGATGTCCTTATCAGCAGAAGTGCTGACTTGGGCTTCTAATAATTGAAGTCCAGGAACACTTGGAGTGCCAAGGTTCTCCATCACTACCCTAGATCCTAAGGTCACAAATTCTACATCAGAAAAAAAGGAGAACAGAGAGGTGCTATTAATATATGTTTATTTTTTCATATTTGTGTAAAAGTACATAAGGATGCACATTGGAAATTACTGTAAATTAGACAAATATCACAATTACTGCTGCTTCTGTTCAATAGTGGGGTGACATGTGTGCAAAGTATGTGTTTCCAATGCAGAGGCCATTTATACTACAGAACAATAGTAATTGTTCACCATTATAATTGGTCTGTAATGCTGATTCATGCAGGTCCATAACATGTTTCAAGCCATCTCTATCACAGCCAAGCTGAGCATTAAAATAACTTCAGATCATGGCCTGAGAATTTCATCTACCATAGTTTGTAGTTAGTCAGAAAGTGCATCTTTCTCTGCAGTGTCCTTTTCCTCTGTTGGTGCATAGCCTTGGGCAACAGTTGCTTTTGCATGCCTTGATTGAAACTTGGTCATGATTATACGGGGGGGGGGGGGGGGGGGGATAGTCTTCCTTCAATGTTTGGCCTGTTTTCTTGCTTTTTAACAATGCCACTCCATATTCATGTCAATCTTGATATCCCAAATAAAAGACAGTCTTCCCATCACTAGTAAGTTTACTATTCCTGTTCCATCTAGCCTCGCTAACACCCAAAATATGTACAGTAGTTATCAAAATCACGTAGTTCTTCTGCGAGTTTACCACATTGATATAAAGACTGAACATTCCATATTCCAATTAGTGATGTACCTTTTACACTAAGTATTGATCTAATATCAGCCATTGGGATGACCTTTCAGCTTTATTCCAATGCCATCATTTCGTAATTCGACGCCTTCATACTGTTGTTGTTGTTGTTGGTTACAATCATTACAATCACTATGATCTTCATTCAATTGAGCTCCTGCCTCTTTAGCAATTTTAAGTTTTACCAGACACGGGTGCTAAACCTATGCCCAAACCTATACTCTTTATCCAATTTTGGGACCAGCTGTTGTTAAAACAGTATTATCTCAGGTGGAGTCAGCATTGGAGACCAACAATAATTGTGAACAATTACTATTGTTCTGTAGTATAAATTGTCTCTTTTGGAAATACATACTTTGCAAACAGGAATATTCATAAGAAGATGTGAAAATCACCTGACAACATCACAAAGAATGAGACTGACTGTATCTGTATGAGTAAGCACTAGAGCAGGGGTGCATAAACTACGGCCCATGGGCCAGATCTGGCCCCTAACACCAATTCATCTAACCCGCATCGCCATAGGCACCGTTCTGCACATGCACCAGCATATTTTACTTCTGCTTCCAGGAGTAGCATGGGCCAGATGAATTGGCGTCAGGGGCCAGATCCAGCAGTGTTTTGTGCATGCACTGGCACATTTTACTTCCTCTGAAAGAAACCATGTGACCGGCCTACAGCCCAAAAAGTTTGGGCACCCCCTGCGCTAGAGGGTAATCCCTGCACAATATATGTGTATACCAAAGAGCAGATATTGCATCTGACCATTATAACTGATGTCTTGGTTTGTCTTTGTCTGAAAACCAGGACATTATATCGTCTTGTCTAAGATGCCAACACTCCAATCAAAAATAACTATGGGAAAATACTACTTAGTAAAGAAGAACAGGACAAATGGTGGGTTGAACATTTTTCCAATATATTGAACCAACCTAGCATGGCTACAATACAGTATACAACTTTGCCAATATTGCACAGCCAGAGAAACTTGATGGTAATATGGAGCCAATAACAAATACTGTACTGAAGTTCAGGACATAATACGCTTGTTAAAAAAATAGCATAGCAGCTGGTTTAGACCAGATATCTGCAGAGCTCCCAAAACATGGTGGAGATAGATTGGTACATGTGTTTGCTATCTTATTAAACAACTGCTGGCAACAGGAGTGAGTACTAGAAGAAGAATGCAGGTGAGGAGTAATTATTAAAGTCTAGTTTAGGATGTGGTGTTTATGTTTTTGTGTGTTATGCTGGTCATGGACTGTAAATAAATTAAATTGAATTGAAGAATGCAGGTGAGGAGTAATTATTAAAGTACTGATGAAAGGGAACCTTAGTGATTGCAACAACTGGAGAAACATAATGCTATCATTCCCTAGAAAGGTATAGTAATACCTCAGATAACGTTGACCTCGGATAACGTTAAAATCGCATGACGTTACGTAATCTAGGGAGGAGAATTTGGATCGAATAACGTTAAGGTCCCATGAGATGGATCGGATAACAACTGCTAAAGCCTGTGTGGTTACAATGTATTTCTATGGAGCTTTAATGTTATCCGATCCATCCCATAGGATTTTAACATGCATTGTATAACACTAAAAAACGGATAACACCAAGACTTGTGGAACCAAGTCTTAGCATTATCCGAGGTATTACTGTATTATGCCTCGTGTTGCTCAGAAGACTGTAGCACCAAGTGGATGTATATCTATGTGAATGACAAGCAGGAATCAGGATAGAACGCTCTTGTAATGACCAGACCCTCAACTTAAGAAACCTCATTGAACAGAGCATAGAATTCCAGAAGCTAATGGTAACCAATTTTATTGATTAAAAAAAAATGCAAATTGTTGCAAGCAAACAAAGAACAAAAGGGGTTTGACTTACTTAATCAAGAATCATTAAGGACTATTGTAAAGACCTATGGCATTCCTCCATATTTTAGAACATCTTCAAGGGTCTCTAACACAGGGAAAAAACTTCAATGCTTGTTGCTAGGTCAGAAAAAAAGAGATGACCAAGAAAACAATAGAAGCAAAAACAAATAGGAAGGGTGTGGGGCTTGCTTCAAATGCAAGAAATGAAACACTACCAGTCACATTAATGGCAAAAGACAATCTCATTAGGCTACAAAGCTCCCTCCTACTGATATCCAGAGTCAGTGCTTGTTGTTGTTTTTGTGTTGCCATCAAGTCACATTCAACTTACAGCAATTCAGAGTTTTCAATGTACGTGAGATATTTACCATTGCTACTCCACAATGAGTTTCCACAGATGTGTACTGATTTGAACCCAAGTCTCCAGAGCTTTATGAGCAAACCAGCAACAGCCTTACACTATAAATCCCTGATTTGATGTTTTCTTCACTAACTAGCAGTAAACCTGTTGATTCATGTTTATCATTAGCTTGGTTGAATAGCTTGTTTCTAGTACCTGGGCGCCTATGGGCTACTTTTATTCCATGCTTTTCATGGCTAGGCTCATGTACTACCACTTTAGTCCCACCAAATCCATGTTCAATTAGCATCTTTTAGCTCCAAAAGAATGACCTGATCTTTTTTGAACCTAAAAGGTAACCATGCAAGCATATTTTGCCTCTGTTTTGAGTAAAATTCATACATTTTTCAATTCTTGAACAGTAGAATCCTGCATAATGAAAAAACTCCATTCCACGGAGCGCTTCGTTATGTGGATTTTTTCGTTATGCAAAGCATCATTGGTGGTACCCTATATAATAAAAAGAAAGTTCGTTAACTGGGGTTCCACTGAGCGGTTATATCCCGGCTACCAAAAACCTCGCATAACAAACTTTTTTTCGTTATGCAGGAATATAGCCCCTGAATAAAGAATGCTTCATTATGTGAATTTTTTGCTATGCGAAGCGTTCATTATAAGGGGTTCCTCTGTATTTTGTTATATCCCACATGCAACTCAGCTTTACCAAGAAACATGATTTCTGAATTCTTTTTCCAAATATCCACTACTGGCAACACATTTTTTCACATAGACACACATTTTTGAGTTGACCCTCCATCTGAAAAAATGAGACCATCCAAACAATGGAAAAACTTAACATGAACTGGATACTTAGCAACAGCCTGTGAATGATTTAGAATCAAAACAAAAGATAACCATAACCCTATTATCTACTAACAGAAGCAAAAGGGAAGGGAAGACCACTCGATAGAATCTCCAGAGACAGTTGCAACTGATGGAAAACATGCTCAGCTAAAGAATGAAATCCAATGTCTCTAATACGGATTAAATTGGTACTCAGAAAGTTGGATACAATTTCTATTACTTACTGCACATCTGTCCTATTAAGACAGCATGACTAGAAATCTGATATTATACAATTTATGTCAGATGACAAGCAGCAATGTTTAACATGGTCTAATTATGTACTGAATTGTGACCTCAATAGTGTGACAGTCTGCCATTTTTCTCATTAATTTCTAAAATATTTCAATATTTCAATGTTAAGAAAAGAATTCTTCTCCCTCATATTAATATTACAATATTATTTATTCATTCTACAAGATGAGGCCATTTAAACAAAATTTTAAACATTCGTAGGTAATTGTTAGTTTCAACTAAGAATACAATATGATTCGCCTTAACTGTTTGGTCCTCACAGGCAATAAACTGACGAAAAACATCTACTATAGAGAAAGGTTTGTTTCCATTCAGAAGAAAAAAGAACTTTTTTTTACTTGAGCTGTTGCAATTTTCAGCAAGTTGACAATGATTAAAATCCAGTACAGCTGGATGATGTCATCAACTGTGGTAATATTTCAGAAATTGGGAATTCTTTTGATATGAGGAAGCCATTATGGGTCATGGGATAAGGGAAATCTCTAACTTCCAAAACTGCTAGGCACAAAAGGGTTTTACCAGCAGAAAATTTTAATTTCCAAAAAAATTCTGCAGGTGAAGATGTCATCAGTCTTACACAATGTATGCTGCACTACTAGATTTCAGCCAGCATGGTGTTTTTTTTTACACTCATAGCAACCAACAACAGATTAAATGTTTTGCAGTCAAGTCACCTAGAAATCCAAAAGATGCAGTTCCAAATTTTGTCTCATAATCAGTAAGCATGCCCCAACCAGTCACAAAGGAAAGAAGCAACACTTAGAGTTGACTAAATTCAAATAAGATACATAATGTAATCCAAATACACAGTACTAGCCATAAACAGGATTCTTAGATTATACTGTGCCACATCCAAGGTATTAACTTTATTTTATTGAAAGTTAATAACTTGGAAGAAGCAATTGCAAAATATGCTTTATGTGTAATCTACCTTTAAGGGGGAAAGAGAGAGAGAAACTACAGAAGAACCTAGGTTGTAGTTTTGCTTTCAGTCTAACAGAATTAGTATGCTATTATGTGACAACTGGCTTTACCTACTCCCTCTCCCTGAAGTTAAATAATTCCCTTCCTTTATGGAATGTAGCTATGGTGTTTATACCTAGTCGACTAGCCATAATAAGGCAGTATACAGCTTAGGCTACAAAGTTTTCTGAAGAGTGGAGAGAGATTTCACTAAGAACTCTACCGTGGCATTTGAATGAATAGTTGCCACACCATACAGCTGAGCCAGTATCTATGTTCAGATTGTCAGAATGGCTTACCAAGCAATGATACACTTAAGGTTTGTGCATTAGCACAAAGCCCTTCTGCAACATGAAAAAGCCAGATCGTCACATTCAAATAAAATGTCTCCTTACATCCTGACTAAGAAAATTTGCTTGAAGTTTTCTAAACATTTTTGGATTGTGAAGCCAGTTTTAAATCACTGCTTCATATCACAACTTACTGGGAAAGTATTAACAATAACTGTTCAGTTTGGATGTAATAAGCCAAAATCTTATTACTAGTGTCACTCAATTGGTGTAACTTCTGGCAGCAAATTTTGTTTTTAACTGGCAGCAAAATCTCTTTAGACCAATGGTTCCAACATGGGGCACATGTCCCACAGAAGGGCAATTTAAAATAGAGTTATTAACAGTGACTGGCCTTTTAGGCTTCTTCCACATGAATTGGAGCTCATTTTTGTAATAATAAGAATTATATGTCACTGGGGGAGGGGGTGGTGGTGTCAGGATTTTAGAGATGCTTAGGTGAGGCATGGCCAAAAAAAGGTTGGGAACCACTAGTGTAGACCTTGGGTGCCCAAACTTTTCAGGCTGTGGGCCGGTCATGCAGTTCAGCGGATCGGTCATGTGGTTCCTTCCACTGGAAGTGGAAGTAAAACGTGCCTTGCAATCTGTTTTGCAACAGGATGAGATAGATGTTTAGGCTGCCATTTTCTCTGTTTAAACCAGGGATGCCTAAACTACAGCCCGTGGGCCAGATCTGGCCCTGACAAAATCAGTCCTTAAGGCTCTGCCCAGTAGGTCACCACTAGATCTATGATGGCGAACCTTTTAGAGATCCAGTGCCCAAACAGAGGGGTGGGGCGAACTCTGTGCTAGGAGAAGGGAGGAAGTGTTCCCATTGGGCTGCTGAGCAGAGGGGCAGGGCAAACTCTGTGCTGGTGCAAGTTTTTGTGTGCCAAAAGATAGGGGGCTGAGTGCCACTTCTGGCACACATGCCATAGATTTGCCACAACTGCACTAGATCAAAAAAATATAGCTACAATTTTTAAGTAAAAATTGCTATGCAATAAATATTAACTCATTATTTTATTTATCTACTACATTTATATCCCACCTTTCCTCCAATGAGTTTACAGTAGTACACATGGTTCTCCTCCTTTTCACTTTGATACTCACAACAGTAGTGCAACTTAGGCCAGACTCAGCATGTCATGGTCCACCAGGAATTAAAACCTGGGTCTCTCAAGTCCCTGTCCACTACACTACACCACCTAACGAAACATAATTAATGGATAATAAGTGTATTAGTAACAACACTGAAATGTAGTATTTAAACTTGGATTTTCAAGGCATGAAAAATCAGTCCTATGTCAGGTGGTGAAAACTACAGTACCTTTGAAGTCCCCAGATCTCCAAGATCTTTTAGTAGTGTCCTTCGTTTTCTTAGCCAGCAGATATAGCTGCTGCCAAAAGTCCTCTCCTACCTGGGAAGAGAAATCCAATAAAACTTACATAAGAACATATTGTAATTGGAAAGATGGCCATTAACATGAATAAAATCAATTATTTTATTGATTTTGTAAATCAGCTTGGCTGGAAGAGAAGGCTAAATGTATTTCACATATTATTCAAATAAATCAACATCACATCCTCACTTTGGGGTGGCTGATATTTTTTCAGTGCTTGAAGATATGGTTAAAGTACACCACACCAGAAAAGAAAGAGATGAACAAAAATAAAAAATTGCATTGTTGTTCAGTTGCACAGTCGATTCCGACCCTCTGCAACCCCATGGACCACTGTCCGCCAGGCACTCCTGTCCTCCACCATCCCCCTCAACTCTGTGCCCATTGTCTCCACAATACCATCTAGCCATCTCATCTTGGGCCAGCCCCTTCTTCTTTTGCCCTCGACCCTTCCAAGCATCAAGGCTTTCCTCAAGTGAATCTTCTCTTCTCATTTGATGTCCAAAGTACTTTAGCTTCATCTTTATTATTTGACCTTCTAAGGAGCAGTCAGGGGTGATTTCTTCTAAAACTCTCCTCCAACACCACATCTCAAAGGCGTCTATTCTTCTGCGCTCAGCTTTCCTAATGGTCCAGCTCTCACAACCATACATTGCCACAGGGAATACCATGGCTTTGACCATGCGAATTTTTGTTTTCAATGTGATGTCTCTACTTTTCACTATGTTCCCCAGGTTTCTCATCACTTGCCTCCCAAGAATCAGTCTCATTTTTATTTCATGGCTGCAATCACCATCTGCAGTGAGCTTAGATCCTAAGAAAGTAAAATCTGTCACTGCTTCTACTTCTTCCCCATCTATTTTCCAGGGACTGATAGGGCCTGTTGCCATTATCTTGGTTTTCTTGATATTGAGTCTCAAGCCAGCTTTTTCACTTTCTTCTTTCAACCTAATCAGGAGTTTCTTTAGGTCCTCCTCACTTTCTGCCATTAGGGTGGTATCATCTGCATATCTCAAATTGTTGGTGTTTCTTCCAGCAATTTTGATCCCAAACATGGAAGTAATTCACATCACACACCTACTATGTGAATAGATAGTTCAGGACTTTGTCTTGTTCTTAAAGCCTTAAAAACCAAAATTCTACTAATCCACTATGTGTTACACAGAATCATCCCTAGATAACTAAGTTTACCTATCCATGTAGTATTGCAGAGAATCAATTAACAAACATTTGCCAAAAATAAAGAAAAACAATTACTCTCCCTTAGAATAAGCCAAGAACACTGTAATGTTATGCAGAAAATAGCAATCCCAAAGCAGTTCTTTGAACAGCACCCCCCAAATCTGAAGTTATGTTACCCTGTTGTGTAATAAGGTGGTTCCTTCCTCACACAATATTCAAAATGGATTTAAAGATGTACTGACAGACTAATTTAAAAACTAAGAAATTATTATTATTGGATGGTTTTTATATATACACACACTGAACATTTCCCAGTCAAGTATCTTTCTGTTCTACCAACATGATTTGAGCAAAACGTCTACCCTGTCCTGCCTTCTACTTGTTCCAATAAAAATATATGTTTATGGGGTTTCCCCCTATTATTTGCTTTAGTTTCAGGAGTACTGTACTGTACAAGAAAGAGATGGCTTCATTTCAGCCTTTATCTTCCCTAATTTAAATAATTATTTTAAAATACCTAAGACAGGGGAATATTGGCTCCATAATATAACCCAAACGTTGGAACATTAAAGCTACTGTGAAGTACCCCTTGCCTTGTTTCTAGTGGAATTCATCAAAGGGGGCTAAGTACTGTAAGTAAGAAGAGGATAAGACCAAACACTTTTCTAGTCCAACATCCTGTCCACCTGTGGGCCACCTGTCACCTATGGAAAGCTTGTCCAATAGCTCCACATAAGTGCTACTTTACCCTGATTTCCCCAACACTTCATGAGCACCAGCAGCATTGGTGCAAGAGAAAGTATATATATCCATCACAAATAGCAATCACCAATAGAGCCATCATTTTTCTCCAATTGCCTTTTCAAGCTATCCAAGACGGTAGTCCACAATACAGTACAGTATAACATTAAGATCGCATAACGTTAAGCAATCTGGCAAAAAAAATTGCCTCGCATAACGTTAAAATCCTATGGGATGCATAAGATAACATTCGCTAAAGCCTGTGCCAGTTACAATGTATCTCTATGGAGTTTTAACGTTATCTGATGCATCCCATAAGATTTTAACGTTAACCGATGCATGCATCAGATAACATTAAAAACCGGATAACACTAAGACATGTGGAACCAAGTTTTAGCATTATCCGAGGTTTTACTGTACTTCTAACAGGAATTATATCTTTCAGAAATGAGTATATGTACCTCTATACCCTTGTTTAAATTGGTAATACAAAAAGTTAAACTTTCATAATGACAAATATAAGGTACTAATATGATTCTCAAAAAGTGGCCTACAGGAACTCGTCTTCACCATAACAAGAGCCAAGCCAATCAGTCCTCCCTTGCCTTGGGACTATGAGTTGGATTCCAACCTCAAAGGAGGCACAGAAAGTTTCAACTAGAAACTGAGCCTTCTCAGGAATTGCCCCATCACTATGGAATGTTTTACTGCTATATGTGTACCAGGTCCTCTCCCTTCATATTTTTCATTAACTGATTAAATCAGAATTATAGAGAGGCATTTGATAATACAGTCAAACCTTGCATAAAGAGCGACTCGCTTAAAGAGTAACTCGCTTAAAGAGCAGAATTCTCTCTGAATGTTCGCTTCACTTAACAAATAAAACCAACCAAAAACTCGCTTAACAAATAAAGCGGGGTTCGCAATCTCTCCCACAATTAGTCACTTACAATGGTGTTTCGCTTAAAGAGCAAAGTCGCTTAAAGAGCAATCCTGTGGAACGCATTATGGTTTTTAAGCGAGGTACAACTGTATCTTCCCCCGATATAGTCCCCCTCCCCCAGTGAAAATCAATTATTTTAATTCTAATTTTTGTTCCCATTCTTGGTCGTGTATTTGTTGTTAGTTAATAAAGTTATCTTTTTGAGTACTTGACACTTTTATTTTACTTTGACAGGTGGCTGGAGATTTATCCAACAAAGTGAACAATCTAGAGTAGTATTTGTCATTAAATGGGTTGTAAATAAAATAAAGGGAAAAACAGGATTGCATATACAGTAATACCTCATATAACATTAGTATCGAATAACACGAAAATCGCATAACATCAAGGAATCTGGGGGGAAGAATTGCATCAGATAACATTAAGATCCTATGGGATGCTTCAGATAACAACCGCGAAAGCCTGTGTGGTTACAATGTATCTCTATGGATCCCATAGAGGATCAGATAACACGAAAAATCATATAACACGAAGACTTGTGGAACCAGGTTTTAGTGTTATATGAGGTTTTACTGTACTGTACTGTACTACCATCTTACAGGAAAACATAACTAAAACAGAATATGAAGCCAAGTTTCATATTTTCAATGTAGTCTTGCCTCTTTACAAAACAACTCTAAGTCATTGGAAATTTTGTGGAGAAGCAACACCTCTGAGGTAAAAAGGTCCACTGTCTTCTGTGCAAGATTTTTAAATGACCTCTATAAAAACGTGAAATTAATTCTATGCATTAAATCCAACTGAACACCTTTCTGGTTTTACCAATAGACCATTCATTCATACATAACTATTCTCATGACATAGGAATTTACCAAATATTAGTTATATTTGTTGAATGCTGGTGTGGAATTTTTTTTTCATGCATTCACACCTCAAATATCAAAACCGGTAACATTAAAAGAATCCAGCAGAGCCAAAATATGCCAAGACCGTGCTGATGCCACACATATTGTTGATAAAGGACAAATGATGCTTTAAAGCATGAGTGCCCAAACTTTTTGGGCCATGAGCTGGTCATGTGGTTCAGGGGGCTAGTCACTATGGCCCAGGGGCTGGATACAGCCCCCAGGCTGTAGTTTGGGCACCCCTGCTTTAAAAGTAGAGACACAAAAATCAAGTGGTGAAGAGCTGAATGAAATTAAGCAGCATGAAAGAAGGAAATGAGGAAATTTTTAGGAGTTCACAAGGAACTGATAATTTTTAGAATCCCAATTAATACAAGCCAGTCCTACCTTTGCAGCTTGAAAGTCACCTTAAACTAGTGGCATACACTTGCAGTGCTGATTTGGCATTTAAAAGGAAAACATTAATCTCTGGCCTGAATCTACAGCAAGAGACCTGTTTATCAACATATTATGCAATGAATTGTGTCTCATTTTAAAAATAAGTAGTCTAAACATGAATCGCTGCACAAAGGTCCACATCCAAACCAAATGAAAGTATCCAAAGACTTCCAGAAATGCATCTGCATAGATTACCAATCTGAGAACGCAAACTTTAATTATTTTGATTATTTTGTGTTGTTTTAATAAGGAAGACCTTGTTATGGCTAAGATCTAGCAGAACATTTCTGCAGGATTACTTTATTTCTATCAGTTCGAGACCCAGGTACTGCATGACGGATTAAGTGCATATCTCTGTCCCAGCTCTTGGAGACATGAAAGAAGCCTCATTTGGGCATTCTCTGAGTGGAGCTTCTTCTGTAAAAATCCTTTCAACCCAGAATAATTTCTGACATGAAATTATTAGTAGTAAAACTGACTTTCCTCAGCTTCCCTGAAAGCCTTGCATGGGAGCAAAAATCTGTCCCAGAAAGTGTTCCACCCTTCCATATAGGTTTAGAGATTGCACTGGAGTCTGCAAAAGGAAGACAATCAATTGCTGTGAATGCAGAATTATACTGTTGTTTCAAGTCTCATCCACTTATAGAGACCTTTATAGGTCTTAATCTGAGTTATTTAAAGAATGACTTTACCATCACCACACGCCTCCTACAAATTTTCACGGCTGTGGTAGGATTTGAACCTAGGTCTCATAAGTCCCACCCAGTCCATCACTCTGGCTATACCACACTGGTTCTCACACACTATTGATTCTGACTCATATAACTGATTTATGAGATATCCAACTGAAATGTGGACTCAGGTAAAGCATATCATAGAGCAAAATAAGATAGCACTGTACACTTCTCAGTTAATTGCTATAAAGCTTCTAACTGATCCTAACTAAAATCAATTCCCTCTATCTCAGTCTAACTCTTAAGTTTTAAACCCAGTAGCAGTTGCTACTAGTAAAATTCTGCAATAATCATAACCTAAAATTAAGAGGAAATGCTTCCTCATACACAGCTTCAGTATGAAGACAAAGATTGCCAGTAAGTGGAGTGAATTTCTCTAGCTGCTAGGGACAGATGGGTCACAGCAGATTTTAGTTGTTATAAGGCTACATAAGCAATTCACTTGTTATTGTATTTATACTGCCAGCCACTGAAAGAGGAAATTGTAGGAATTTCTGGCCCAGGTGCCAAAATAATTTTGACCCATCCTGAACTCTATGCACCTTGACCAGAACCAGACAAAAGATTACACAGTCTACTCTACATAAAGGGGCAACTTATCTTGGAGTCTCTTGGTATGTGAAAGTGGACCGATAAAATCTTAGGTCATCCTGAACGTATTTCCCACATTCCTTAGGAATATCATACAGTAGTCTTTACACTTCACTGATATTTCATACAGTGCTCACCAATCAGGAATTAAAGCCCGCAGGTGACTAAACCTCTCAAAAGACTGTAACTATACTCAGTGCACCAATCCTATTGTCTTAAACTTTTTTAAAAAAAATATTTTGTGTTTGACAATACTCATCAACACAGATTTTGTTATGACATCTTTAGACTTATTTCTCATTCCATCACGTCAGGTCCTAATCACCACCCTGCAAATAGATTTCACTCAGATACAGCAGCAATGACTCACCCAAACATACTGTACTCTGCTGGCAACTCTGACTTTCTTGGGGAGGAAAAGATTTTAACAAAGATCTACAACCAAGGTTTGTTCAAAATAATTAGCATTCAACTTAACAGCAGACTGTGAAGGGAATTTCACCGAGTTCTAAAAGTGCTTAATATCTAGTGTGACTGTAGTTGTAAAAGGTTCATGCAGTTTTAAAAGAATTCGTCTGAATCCTGGCTGACTGGCAACAGTGCTTGTTGACAGTTTGTCTTCTTTATTTAAACTGTCGCAAGCCAGTATCCTAACTTTTGAAGAAACTGTAATAAATTGATTAATACATACATTAACACATCTAAACAATGTTATCTATAGTAATAAACTGTTATTATTTTAACTCATGTTTTAAAATAGTAAACAATTTAAATTGTGGTATTATTTTATTATCACACAGAGCAAGGTTGAGTTAGACCTTAGATCCAATTCTTCTTCTTCTCTGTCTAGATCAGATCCAATATGTCCAATAGACTTTATTTCCTAGTACAGTAACTGTAAGTACAATTGTAGCACTCACTTTCTTTATCTGTGCTCTGCTTGCAGAAACTAAAAGCATTCTCATTTGAGAGGTCTTGCTGCTCTAGCCTCCCACAATATCAAAAACAAGAGAGGGTCTTGAGAATTTACAGTCCAATAGGCACAAAGTTACTCAATAAGCAGATAAGTTCAGCTAGCCCAGTTAGAAAATGTGGTATAGTGTTAATCAATAAGCTAAAAACAAGATGTCCTTCCCACTGAGAAAGGCTTGGGCTGAGGCCTAATCCTGCAATAAGCATGCAAAGAAGCACATAATCAAGTACTGCTCTCTGATTCTCTCCATTATATTTCTTTCTTTATCTGTTCTGCATTATTTCTACAATGAAATTAAATACTGTACTACTTTACTAAGAACAAGACAGAGTTTGCAAGTAAAGCAACATACTTTATATGAATATAGATAAGAGAATATGTCTATATTATCCCAGCAATGGCACATGTCCCCTTGATTCCAAAAGGAGAGCTGTAAGACAGATAAGGAGTATGACCCAGTTTTTATAGTTTTTTCAACTTTATTTTACACAGCTAAATGTCTAAAAGTCAGATAATATGCACAATTAACCCACAGCACAAGCAAAAATAATTAAAAGTAATGATCTTACAAGAGAAGCTGTTATTTTTCACCAAGGTCTACATAACACGATTTTACTTATGTGTTGTGTTCTATTAACAAAAGGACCAATTAATTTTATTGTATCTATTTTATTAATTCGGCTTTATTTATAAAAAAAATACCAAGTAAAGCCAATATACTGTATATAATTGAATATTCAAGGCAGTAACAACTTAAGCTATTATGAGCTGAGGAATAAAATGACTCTTGTCTATACTGATACATGCTCACCTGAAAAGTAAATTATGTTCTTGCTCATTGCAAGCAAGTTTTAATGGAAATGCAAGCTACCTGAATACATACAAAGAAATATATCACACACCTTGTTACATTATTGACAGCAACATTGGATTTGTTCTAGACAGTCAGAATTGCAGACTCAATGAAACCATTATCATCACTTTTCCATTTTCTCACATTCTGCTCCAGCATATGCCTAAATATCTACCAAATGAGGCTTCATGTCACACATCTAATGAAGTGGGTTGCAGTTTCTGAAATCTTATGGCAAATTATGAATCATTAAAATGCCACAGGATTCTTTGTTGTTTTACATCCCATTGATTTTAATGGCTCTGCTGTAACTATGATCACTTCTGGATCCAACCTGTTATGCTAGGGCTAGGAAGCTTTCACACAACCTTCCACTGACAAAATACAGCAAATTCACATATAATATGCAAGCCACACTCACTAAGGCAGTGGTGCCAAAACTAAGGCCTGGGTGCCACGTGTGGCCCCCGACGTCAATTCATCCGGCCCGCGAAGCCCTCTTCGCTCCTGGAAGCGGAAGTAAAACGCGCCCGTACGGATGAATTGGCGTCAGGGGCCACACCCGGCCCCTGGGCCTTAGTGACCAGCTCCCTGAACCACATGATTGGCCCACAGCCCAAAAGGTTTGGGCACCCCTGCACTAAGGGATTAGCTAAACATTACCACAAAGGGGGGAGTGGATAAACCAAAGAAAGTACAGTTAAAATATGATCTGCAAGACCCAGTGGGACAGACAGACATAAACATGCTAGCAAACAATGCTGCAAGAAGCAAAGCGTAACCCTCACATCCAACAGCCAGACTGTTTTCTTGTTCAGTTCCATTTCATTATTTTAACAGGAAAGGCAAAGAAATGAAGCCTGGATTGTGAACTCTCACATAAGTCAGCAAATCATTGACATGTTGTAAAAACGTGATTTTACAAGAGCCCTTCAACTGACAGGTCCTATTGCCATGTGCATATGAAAATCGATAAGGAACTATGATTATGATTATCCTGCTAAAAAGAAAATAAGCAACAACTTAAGTCTTCAACACCCGGTAAGGCAGCGGCTGTAGTGGGCGCATGGTCTCAGCTCAGTCCATCGCAGCGGCCGGTGCCCGGCTATCCAGTTACAAGCAAAAGTTCAATACACAAAAGGGTAATTCTTTTTTTTTTTTTAAGAAAAAAAACTTCCCCCAAGAAATCACCATCCCAAAATCACAAGAACTTCCATCCTCCTTCTCCATTCTAAAATTATCTTCTTGATCCTGGGTGACAACCCGAAAGCGTAGTCAATAAATCAGAGTAAACAAAACAAGACCCAAAAAAAAAAGGGTCCACGTTGTAGCACTTTAAAGACTAACTCCTGTATTTTAATGTTAACTTTCGTGTGGATCAGGTCAATACATTATCTCTCCCTTCCACCTTCCTCTCCCCCCCCCCAAGTCTTTGCAGGCTCGCTTCCCCCCCATTCCCACGTCTCTTTTACACCGGTACAGATCACAACCCGATGCACAAATTGCACATCATCATCCCCCCCCCCAAAAAAAGGGTCCACGTTGTAGCACTTTAAAGACTAACTCCTGTATTTTAATGTTAACTTTCGTGTGGATCAGGTCAATACATTATCTCTCCCTTCCACCTTCTTCTCTCCCCCCCCCCCGTCTTTGCAGGCTCGCTTCCCCCCCCCCCCCATTCCCACGTCTCTTTTACACCGGTACAGATCACAACCCGATGCACAAATTGCACATCATCCCCCCCCCCCAAAAAAAGGGTCCACGTTGTAGCACTTTAAAGACTAACTCCTGTATTTTAATGTTAACTTTCGTGTGGATCAGGTCAATACATTATCTCTCCCTTCCACCTTCCTCTCCCACCCCCCCAAGTCTTTGCAGGCTCGCTTCCCCCCCACATTCCCACGTCTCTTTTACACCGGTACAGATCACAACCCTGATGCACAAATTGCACATCATCATCCCCCCCCCAAAAAAAAAGAGCACGCGGTGGGGGAAGGGCAGAGAGCATATAATTATAATAAGCAGCTTCCACCTCAAGCCATAGATGCTGCCTCTCCTGTAGTAGGCGGGTGTGGGTCCAAGAGTGGACTGGGAGCATCTGAGCCGTCCTCTTCTACACATTGTAACAATATCTGCCCTTTCTCGCACCCACCTCCCCGGACGAGACCAATGGAAGAGAAAAGAGGGGGGGACATTTTTGGAGCGAAAGCCCCCCCAGGGAGGCCCACAACACGTCTCCACAACTCGGAGACCCACCGGGTAACTTTGCCCGTCGCCTGGGCGAAAGTCTGGCCTCTTAATGTTTTACAAAGAGCGTCATTTTCCCCCCCCCATCCCGTGGTCCTAATGGGTCGATCCTCCCAGAGAAAGGAAATAAGCTTGTCGCTTCCTGGTGTGTTTTCCTCGCCTGGTGTTCTCTTTTTCCCACCCACTCCCCAGGTCACCGCCGTTTTTCTCCTTTAATTAATTGATTGATTAATTAACGAAGAGGCACCCGAGGGCAGGAGGACTCTTTGCAGCTTCGTTCCGGGGGTGTTCGCCTATTGCACCTCGGAAAGCGAGTTGCAAGCATTTTTTGCACCTCCTCCAGGAGTGTCTGTTGTTGTGTGTCTTGCAAGAGCGACTTTGCATCCACAGAACAAGTGGGGTCGGTTTTGCACGTGAAGAATGGGTCCGGTGACTGATTTGCATTGCAACCCTGCTTAAGTGGATGCTCCACTTCCTCTTCCAAAACAAAAAACAACCACCCTTTTCTGGCATTGAAATGGCTTTATTTTTTATTTTTTGCAGCGTCGGGGAATATGACCACAAAGGGTGTGCACGAGCCATATAAGCAGGTGCTGCCGTTCCCTCGCTGTGAGGTTCAGATGTACACAAGCACACCTCAGGTCTTGAACGTAATCCGGGACTGGGCGGAGGTTTTCCAGGTCGAAGGGTATGGCTGTGCCAGCTAGCCAAGCTGAAGCCCTGAGATATATAAGCCCTTGGGAGGGGAACCCTGGGCGTTACCAGTCAGCATGGAAGTAGCATATTGTTTTCAGGAGCCAATATATTTGGTGCCTTAACAAAAAAATGCCTCGAGGAAGGAGCTCCAGAATCCGTTATAGTGACCCAATAGATTCTGGATAGAAGTCTTAGCAGTCGTGTCACTTCTTTATCTTGGTGGAAAATTTTCAAAATGTTGCTTAAATTAAATATCTAAATAAAGTCCTTTTAAAAAATATATTCCTTCATGTGTTGACAAAAAGCAAGGGTTGAAACATACATGTCTATCACTGGAGGACACAACACAAAAAAACAAAATGGAGTACTAGGTGGTTTGTCTCGATCATATATTATTTGTATGTGTGCGTGTTATTATTTGTATGTGTCTGCCTGCCATGGCACTCAGAGTGGTTTATAAGAGAGATGTCAAACCATCTAAAATTTTGTAAAAAATAGACTGGTGCCAAAAGCACAGCCCCAAACTTGGTCATGGCCAGGTACCCACTTGTCTAGGTTGTTTTTGGTTTCAGCATCCATGCAAAGGCAGTCACTGAACCATTTGCCACAAGAGGGCTCTAACCTACAACTTTTCCAGCTTACGGTATGTTGGTGGTTCTACTATTATGTTACTGGGTTCTACTATTTTGATGCACTCTGGTTTAGGGACTGGAGTGGCTCAATTGGTTAAGACGCTGACTGGAAGGCAGCAGGTCAGCAGTTCGATACCCGAGTACTGCACAACGGAATGAGCTCCTGTCTGCCCCAGCTCCTGCCAACCAAGCAGTTCAAAAGCAAGACATTGCAAGTAGATAAATAGGGATCACTTTGGTGGGAAGGTAAACAGCGTTCCATGCACTCTGGTGTCTAGGCATGCCTGCCACATGTCCACAGAAACGTCTGCAAATGCAGACAGCGCTGGCTCTTCAGCTATAAGCAGAGATGAGCACTGAACTCTAGAGCCAGATACGACTATCTATCAAGCAACGGTGACTTTACCTTTTAGTTTACTATGCTCTCACAGGTTTGTGCATTCTCTATCACACATCCACTGCAGTTAAGAGAAAATTACATTCTAAAGGAGGTGACAATAATTGGGGTGGGTGGGGGTGGAACAAACAAAGAGACCAATGTAGAAATTTCTCATAGGACTAAAACAGTAGTGTGGATGGAAAGATCATTCAAGTGAGAAATAAAATAGATTGCACTAAAGACAAGCTTTTCAGCATGAACAAGACTGCTAAAAAAAACCCTCTATAGTTGGGCCCTGTGAAAAATGTTTCTCTGAGAATTATAAATCAGTTTTAAATATACAGTAGTACAAAGACGTTTGGCTGTTTTCCTAACCCAAGTATTTCCATTAAGCAATGTTTCATCTTTAAACATTCTGCACAGGGCTAATAATTGGCCACTGAACTATGATAATTTTTCAGTTCTAGCATGCATTAAACTGCTTAATTCACATGTCTTCAGGTCAGTTGCTTTAACTATCCAGCCGTAAGTTGTTGCTTCCTTAGGGGTGCTGTCATCCATATAGTGACACCATATATCAGAATATGCTGTTTAATTCAAATATATTTAGAACCGGCATACAGTCTCACATTTTGCAAACTGAGTTAAGATTTTTTGCTAGTCATATCCAGTGATGATAAGAGATTCTAACATTACTTTGTCTTCAATGTGGAGATCCAAATTCAGTTCTTCAGTTAATGGTCAGACGTGAATCTTGTTCTCTGGCTTAAGTAAAACTTTGCAGCTGGTCTTCCCCACAGATTTGTAAGAGTAACACTCTTGTTTTACACATATTTAGCTAGTGGCAAGTCACACTAAATGGCATAACATTGCTGCCTAAAGATTGCTCTGATCTTTTTTGAGAAAGTGGGATGTACATGTGTGAAATAAAAGAACTAAAAGGGTTGATCAAAACACAGAAGCTGGACATTAGGGATCTATTCAAATTCTGGATCAGCTTTTCACTGAAATCAGACTTTCCCCCAACTTTTATACGGAAATAATAATAACCCAAGGCTTTTGTGAGGGAAAATAAGTTCTTTGCTAAATTAAAGTGATATTTTACTTACATGTAACAAAACTAATTTGTATTTTTACAGGATAAGCAACTCTCAGATTAATCTGCATTTATGGTTTCAGCGTTGCCATTTGATACAAAACATGAAAGCACAAGAAAAAATGGCAGTTAAGTGGTAAATGCTAATTATGCACAGATGCACAATTCAGTTTCTTATTATTCCAATCCCTTCTCAACATTTTCAAGCTGTAGTGATACCAAGTAGTTAACACTGTTGTTCTTGTTCAGTCCCACAGTTGAGTCTAGCTAATGCTAGAAATGAACAATCAGAACAGCACTAAATTTAGTAACACATCTGGATTAATACTTGCCATTAGATCCATTTGTGGCAATTTATATCAAAGCTAGGTAAATTGTGTCTTATTAAAAATTAAATTCTACCTGTCTCAGACTTACAACACAGTTACAGGCTGGCTGATTTCATATCCCACATGGAACAGGTAGTTTTTTTCCTAAACTTAAAAAATAATTGAAGGATAAGCTTCCAGCAACCTGTCTACATTTTTATTGGCTACAATCCCAGTATTCTTTTTTATTCAGTCCTTTAAAAAAATTAAAAAATCATTTCCACAATCAAACAGACACAAAGAAAATAAAATAAAAAGCATATGCAGAGATCTCCCGATATTCAAAACAGACCTTTCCACAAACTGCCATGTGTAGATGGTGGAGGAGTAGGAGACCTCTTACATTTATTTGTTTGTTCAGATTTATATTTATATTACATGCTTATACTATAAAGGCAGAACAAGAATCTAGAAGGTTATTCCTATTATTTTATTGAACTATGAGCACAAACTTGCAATGTTAATTTTTTTCATAAAACCCAGGTGCCATATTTCAATCATCGAGACCTTGTAAGATCATTACCTGTTTTCCATTTAATGGCAATCAACATTCTAGCTGCTAAGCAGACAAAAAATTGTGATGATCTGAATGGTGATTCTCATTAGTAAATAATAAAACAATACTGATGACTGAAGACAGATTTTTTAAAATTATAAATTATTCTCCTGGTATTCTTTAAAAAAGAACTGACACCTACAATTAAAATAAATCAGTAAGTTTGTTTGCAAGAATTGCCTGTATTAATTTATTGAATATTTCAACTAAGAAGCCTAGAGTGACTCCTACTGGTATATGTTGCTCTCCTTGCAAACTTTTGGCATCAGAAGCCACTCTTACTGCTTCCATTACTAGCCTTTGTTGTCCTATTCCATCTTTCTTACTTTCTTCAACTAAAGTTTGTTTGCCTAACAGTCCTAACCAGAATGGACCCATTGATTCAATGGGAGTTAACTCAGCTGTTTATTTGATTATTAGCTGATACTAATAATTGGATGTAGGGTTATGAATGAAATCTGGGGCACCAAAGGGATGAAAAGAGGAGGCAGAACTGAACAGAAACTCCTATCCATTTGACATAAATGACTCCTGTCTATTTCAGCTAAAATGTAATTTTTCTCTACAATACCATTGATAGACAAAAATGAAAGTGCTATTTGAAGAAAAGTGACAGATTGTCTAGAAATTCTTGGAAGCCTGAAATACCATATTTATCGCTATTTCAAAATGTGCACTCATATTTAGAACTAAGAGAGGCAAAAATTGTGTTTTCTCAAGGCAGCTGTATTATAATTTGAAAAACAGAATATAAAGAGCAGGTGGGAAATTATTAACATGATCCTTCTGGGCTTATCATGTTTGAATACTCACCGATATTATGTAATTAAAATCTATATTACATACTTTCTTTAAAAAGCAGTCTTTCACTATTGCTGTTTCACTATGCATTAAGCTCTTATTCAGCTAGCAGATATAAAACACTGTCGGAAAGAAACAATAGCTGTTCATATATGGGATTTATATGCTGGACTCAAAGCTATAGACAGTCAATGTGATGGCCAGTTTCACAGCTCCACCAATGAAGTAGGAGTGATGTCCCTGGTAAAAAGCATCTACTTCAGTTTCAGTTGTACACATGTATTACCACTGAAGAAAATGGGAATACGTTTTAAAAATCCAAACATGGAGTAGAAAATGAGAATGTTCATGTCATTCCACTGAGGAATATATCATTCATATGGAATTAGAAGCAATGTTCAATTAATAGTTTAATTGCAAGTTTTGATTTCTATGTAATCAATTAAAAGTGTGTTCAAATCTAATTTTCCAAATCCTAATCAAACAGCTATTATTGTGTGGTTATTAATCACCTTTCTGCATGGACTTCTCTGTAGCCCAGCATATGTCTAACTTTGAGACACACTTTTGCTACCACTACAGTAGTTTCACGAGAAAGGTGGCCAAATGGCTGGACTAGCCTGGCTACCTATCTATTATAAGGATAATACAGTACACTAGTATCATCCCACTATCATGGGATTCGTTCCACTTTCCACAGAACTGTACTCATTCAAGCAGCCCACATCACCTTTGTGCAGCTTTAGAGTACCTGTGGTCCTGCTTGAGGATAGAGAAATCTATGATAGGTTTTAATCACTGACTGCTTATACCTGTACTTACAAACCAACCAGATCAGATAGGACATGCAGTCTGAATTAGCTTAATTGTAGTCCTGCTAATAATGAAATAAAGGAACTGGAATTCTTCCACCTGCTTAAGCTCTATGTCAGTGTTTCCCAAACTATGTTCTGTGGAACACTGGTGGACTTCAATTCCCAGTAGCCAGTACATTGGCTGATCAGTGCTTTGGAAGATTGACTTAGGCGTCTAGGAAATGAAATCCAAAAAAAAAAAATTAGGAAACACTGCTCTATGTAATAAATACCATGTCTTCAGTTTAATCAGGTTTATTTAGCTGGAAAAATAGAAAAGTTCAGAATCAGATACAAAATAGAAAAAATGAACATTTTTACTTACCCCTTCCCCGAAATAAAACAAGAAAGACATATCTAACTATATTCTTTGGCCTGGCCTGGCCGGCTAATACATTTGACCACATTTTTCCTAAAGTGTACTCACAAGCACAGTGATTCTTGATCAGCATCATGGCAATAAGTCATGGCAAAGACAATAATGGTGTTTCTCTTTCACATTCCAATACGGTATAACAAAACCAATCTTTCCCCACTCATCCCACCTCTTCCTGTATTTTAACCAATTAAAGCACAGCATACAATGTCCACCATTCTTAGTTCCGTTCAGTTTTCAGACTGTTATGGCTACATCCAAAGTAAACTAACCAACACCTGCCTTGAAGGTTGTTTCCCAGGCTTCTCTAGCTCTGCTCGGAATAAAAAACTCAAAGAACTACTTTTCTCACTCAAAGCAAAAGCCCCCATTTTAATTCATTACACTCACCTACCAACCAACTAACTAACTTCCAAAATTCATTTTACAGCCAATGTCAAAGATGGAAGGAAATAATGAATAAAATAAGGTGATGCAATGTCAAACCCATTTATTTCATGGGCACCAACTCCTAGAGCAATGTTTCCCAACCTTTGGTTTTTGGACTTCAATTCCCAGAAGCCTAAGTCAATTCCCCAAAACACTGATCAGCCAATGTAGTGACCTAGCCTTCTAGGAATTGAAGTCCCCCTATGGGGCCTGTGCCTGACATTGGGAACTGCTGCCCTAGACAATGACTAAAATCAAGTTGTTTGCACACCTCCCAGGCTCTGAATTTTAAACTAGAAGAGGCTATACTAAATCGGTGGAGAACAAAAATAGCATACAGTACTTGTCAAATGGACGAATGAGGTCTCGCACCAGAAAGATTCTGACTCTTCTGTTTGGCAGTCATTTACTAGACTTCAAAGCAAAATAAAATAAACAAGTAAAATGGAATTACTTAAATATAGGACAAATTTTCTGTGACTACAGAGAAAGTCAAAATGCAGCATTTATGTGTAAGAAATTTATGCCTCACCATATGTATGAAATAAGATCTAGTAAATGGCTAAGATAACATTATTGAACTAGCCCACTTCCAGTCAAAAACAGTATAATCATTCTAATATTTTAATTTGTTTGAATTTTATTATTTTATATATGTCTAAAATCTGTGCACTACTCTCAGACAAATAAAGAATATAGATCCAACTTTATTTTAAACTATCTAATAAAATATACATTGCAAATAAAAAAAGCATCAACAGGGACACTAACACAAAATGTGTGTGTGTGAGAGTGAGTGAGTGTGAGTGAGTGAGTGAGAGAGAGAGAGAGAGAGAAGAGCAAATGACATTTACTTCATAGAATATGTACTTACATAGACATGTAAACATTCTAACACCAATTACAATTCTGTTCTATTTCAGTTGTCTATTAAATTCAGAATTAAGGACAAGGAATCTTCCATCCAAACTTTGCCCTGTGTAGAAAATGTTATATTTTCCTTTGGAACACCAAAGCAGTGACACTTCTTCCAGTTTTTCCTCCAAAGCAGAATGTGGGTGTTGGTAGCTCCTCCAGAAGAAGGAGTCCTGTCAGATATAAAATGTTTTTTATTAGAAAGTAATCATATTATGCTCCTATTGCATAACATTTAAATTAGGGTAGTAATTTAAATAAAGCACATAGCAACCTGCAAACTCTGTGTGTTTTTAAATGACTACTAATGTAATGAGAGGTAACAGGATGCTATCACATCAGTAATTCCAACTTTGTGTAGTGCATATTCCTCTTCTTTTTCTTGTGCAGTATTCAATTCCTAATACCCTGTATTGGCGATCCTCATGGCAATCAGCCATGAAGATTGTCCTGAGAATATAATGCAGTGGTCTTCCATTTGTCTTCTGCATCGCAGCATGACACCCGTGCCACTGATCTAGTTCTGTGAGTCAATTTCTGGTCCTGAGCCCTTTTGGCACACAAAGTCCTCATCAACCCCATACTAATGAAGCTTTTGTCCTCCATCAAGATAGATTCAAGTGGGATTTAATCCATTTGGGGACCATCACCCTGCCCTGAGGACTTCACCACCCAAAGCCGCTAGTCCTCAGGGCTGTCAGTTTAAGAAGCCGTGGAGAAAACTATTCTTTTTAGAAAATGTCACAGATTTTCACCAAACTACAGATTATCTACTAGAAATCTCTCTCCACAGTTCATTTGGGTTTGCTCAGGGGTGGGGTGTGTGTGGATATTATTATTTTACTGATGTTAAGGTCCAAACATTTAAGTATGAGCTATGTATAGAGTGCATCCACACACACAAAACAAGTTTACATTGCTGTTAATGAAACAATGTGTATAGTGCAGGATGCCTCAAACTTATACCAGTTGAGAAAATATACCCTTTTGTTGGTATTGCTCCACTTAAGATAAGGAGAGAAGTAGCAGAGGACGCTGAGAGAACTAAGCAAGAGAATGACCCTTCGACATCCTCTGAACAGATATGAGGCTCAAGTTCAAGGAAGGATTTTATGGCAAGAACAAACATTCTTGAGAGTATGCAGGAGGAAAACCAAAATAGAAGATGGAGGAAGGAGCTCACTGGACAATGAACATTATTAAAGGAGGATATAGCTGAGGGATTCAACTTTCCCTATGTCACTTGGAGGATTTTGAATAGGCTGAAGGCTGGGAGTGTCTAAATGTAAGACTAGTATGTTCAAGGGGGGCCTGCTGGCAGGCAACAGCATGCTGTGTGAATGTGGAGATACAGAATCCGGCTCATTTACTGGCCTGCCAATTACTGCCAGAAACATGCACTGATGAGAACCTAAGACAAAGCCAAGAAAGTGGATTCATTTTGGCAGTCCAGGGTTTGATGCGGACATGAAAGAAGTATGAGCTACGATCTAAACATGACAACTTGATAAGACAGAGAACTAGACATATAAACCCAAGTTTTAGTTACTGATGTACGTCAACAATATTCCCACAGCCAGAGAGATAAGGTGCAGATCAGTTTTTTAAAAAGCAACATGACTCCTGAGCAGCAGAGAAAGTTCAGTGACAACAGCAGGCAAAGACTTCCATGTTTATATCCTTTCTGTGAACTTTGTTGTTTAGTCGCACAGTCGATTCCGACCCTCTGCGACCCCATGGACCACTGTCCGCCAGGCACTCGTGTCCTCCACCATCCCCCTCAACTCGCTCAGCTCTGTGCCCATTGTCTCCACGATACCATCTAGCCATCTCATCTTGGGCCGTCCCCTTCTTCTTTTGCCCTCGACCCTTCCAAGCATCAAAGCTTTCTCAAGTGAATCCTCTCTTCTCATTTGATGTCCAAAGTACTTTAGCCTCATCTTTATTATTTGACCTTCTAAGGAACAGTCAGGGATGATTTCTTCTAAGATTGACCTATTTGTTCTCCTCGCTGTCCAGAGGACTCTCAAAACTCTCCTCCAACACCACGTCTCAAAGGCGTCTATTCTTCTGCGTTCAGCTTTCCTAATGGTCCAACTCTCGCAACCATACATTGCCACAGGGAATACCATTGCCTTGACTATGCGAATTTTTGTTTTCAATGTGATGTCTCTACTTTTCACTATGCTCCCCAGGTTTCTCATCGCTTGCCTCCCAAGAATCAGTCGCCTTTTTATTTCATGGCTGCAATCACCATCTGCAGTGAGCTTAGATCCTAAGAAAGTAAAATCTGTCACTGCTTCTACTTCTTCCCCATCTATTTTCCATGGACTGATAGGGTCTGTTGCCATTATCTTGGTTTTCTTGATATTGTGTCTCAAGCCAGCTTTTTCACTTTCTTCTTTCAACCTAATTAGGAGCTATAATTCTGTGAACTACAGAATTATATAATGATTCAGATGACACAAACATGCACATGAGAAATCAGTAAGACCCAATGGTTTCAAACATATGGCGTCTTATTTTTCAAAAGCCTATGAGCTTGGCCTTCACACTCAATTAACGTGTCAATATAATTTTGGATGGTTATGAAGATCAGAAGTCAAACACTTACATATTTCACTAAACTTTAGATCTTCAGTGTGCCCTTTCAAGAACTGAGCTTTATTCCTCCATAGAAAGATATACATAACTGAGCTATTATGCATCATCACCAGAAAACAGTGAAATGGTGGTGCTTGTCATGTTGTTAGATCTTCATCTCATGGGAAGTACAGGTACATGCTAGTTAAGCTAAACCCCAACAATTTTTCAGTTGTGTATTAGGAGGTCAAACTCAGAGGCATGGCTCAAACATAAGCAAGCACTTCTAGCACAGCAATCCCAAACACATTGGCCATGTAGAAGCTACAAAAAGCAAAGAAATATTTTCAAACAGATATGTGCAGTTGTAAGAGAGGCCATGTACCTTCTTGGAATTCTTCACTCAGTTCCTCTTTGGTCCAATTACAAGATGTTATGAGGAAATAGCCTCCAGGTCTCAACATCTCATGTAAAGATTTCACATACTGCTTCCTCTTCTCTGCCGCGTTGTTCGGGTTCAGACTGATGGCATCAAAAGTCCCTTTATCAATGCAAATCTGAAAACTTGATAATTTATCTGAAGGATTTAAAATGTCTTCTACCTGTACAAGGTAGTTATAGCTGTTAAAAATAAGAATATTTTACTATACTCATTACTTTTTAAAAATATATATCAAGAATTGCTACACCTAATTACTGAAACATGTTAGGCAAATTCATTGAGTTCAGTGCAACTTACTGCCAAGTACACATGCAGAGGCTAAAATTCAAGGCAGAGTTTTTATCAAGAAGCAACCTCCTACATCAGAACAAAGGTTTATCTGGTTCCAAATGCTACTTCCAATAGTCGTCAGGTGAGTACTTAAGGGAACATTGCAAGTAAGCCTCTCTTGATACAGTAATGCCTTGCATAGCGAGCATCTCGCATAGCGAAAAACTCGCCAAACGAGCAGACCTTTCCCCAAAAGGTCTGCTTCATTGAACAAGCAAAAATTCGCTTAACAAGAAGCTTCACATTTGCGGGGGGTTTTGGAACGCACCGCAGGCGAAGTTAAGCGAAATGTTTTGCTTAACGAACTACTCGCATAACGAGCAAGTGTGTGGAACGCATTATGCTTGTTATGCGAGGTATTACTGTATTTGCCAAAGTTCAGCAACTAGCAGTCTGATAAATGGCATTGCTAAACCTGGAGGTTTCATGTAGTTAAAGGTCTCCTTGCTTGAAAGCCAGTTATGTATAATTCTTGGGTAGTTCCCAAAATATGTTCCATGGAACACTGCTGGACTTTAATTCCTAGAAGTCTAACAGTGCTTTGGGAACTGAAGTCCAAAAACCAAAGATTGGGAAACACTGTTAGGGGGATGGTGCTCGTCTTTGCTTTCAGCCAAAGAGCCAGCACTGTCTGCAGGCAGTGTCTGCAGACATTTCTGTAGTCATGTGGCAGGCATGACTAGATGCCAAACTGCACAGAACACTGTTACCTTTCCCACTGAAGGAATGGTGAAACAATGACCCCAGCCGGTTGGATAATCTGACCCCCTTGCCCTCATCTTTTAGCTGTGACTCCTAGTTTTTAACCTTTTAATCTTTTAATCTGTTTTAGTTTTAATTGTGATTTGATATTTTTAAAGTGGTTTTTAATTGCTATTGATGACTTGTTGTAAATCTCCCTGAGTCACTTTGGTGAGGGAGGCGATAAACAAATGTGATTTTATAAATAAATAAATGGTACCTATTTATCTACTTGCAATTTTTTTTGCTTTCAAGCTGCTAAGTTTGCAGGAGCTGGGGCAGACATGTGCTCACTCCGTTGCACAGCACTCAGGTCTTGAACTACTGAACTGCCAATTTATTTTATTTTATTTATTTATTTAGATTTATATTGCCGCCCACTCACCGAGGCGACTCAGGGCGGCTTACAGTCAACTGCCAACCTTCCAGTCATCAAGCTCAACATCTTAACCACTAAGCCACCATAGCTCACTTCTAAAACCCCACGCCTGGGAGATTCTGGGAATTATAGTCACATAAAGAAACATTTTTAACAAATATAGAGATTCATCAGCTCAATAGCTATTTATCATTTCAAAATCATTTAAAGTTGCCACTGTCATCAAATTTCATAAATTAATTCTCTCCAGCATGAAAAAATGCAAATAACTCAATTAAGTAGATTATGAGTTGATACAAGTAATGATTATCTTGTCCCATAGTCTCAAAGGGGACCTTAAGTGAAGCACATTTAGTATAACTCCAGCCCAGTAAATATGTTCAATCTACCATCAATTGGTTTCATTAGTTTTAGCAATGTAAGAAATATTTCTAGCTGCTCTCCCATTCCTCACAAAACAAGTTTCATTTTTAAAAAATCCTCTTCCTCTATTGCATCCCAGTGCAAATCCTACCTCATATCTCAACGTGGTGCAGCAGTGACCATGGATGTACGACATTCATAATGGCAGGGGTCTAGTTCCTTGGCAGGTTCAACCATGCCACAAAGGTGTTGGCTAGTGGTCCGGAATGGTTCTCCATTCTGGAACCACAGGTCAGCTAAGGGGTTAGATACCCGGGCAATGCACCTGGCCAGTGCATTGCTCTAACATGGCCAAATCTGACATGAGCCCAGCCAGCTGTGTCATCATATTTAAAATGGCTAAAGGAGCACTGAAAACACGGGGCTTAGTCCTCCCCCATGTGCCATTGGACTCTGCTATGGTAACAATAGGACCTCCTGATGGTGAGAAGCCACTAAAATCTCATGGGAGACGATGCTTCAATCCGCCAAGTCAAACTAGACGTGTTAAGTACGGAGTAACCAAGTAATTAACCTTCTTGCGCCCACTTCTTCTGTTATTTAACTCCTAAGTTTAACTGCCAAGCATGTTTTCTCCATTTGGGAGAATGCACCAATCCCATCAATTGTTTGGCCAGCTTCTCTATTCCACAACCATCCTCACCTAACAAGGCTTACCTGCAACTTAACATGAAGCACCCCTTCCTGTTCCATTATCTTTTTGGAAAGTTCCACTGCAGAAAGAGAATAGTCAACTCCTGTCAAATTGGTAAAACCCAATTTGGCCTAAACAGAGGAAGGAGAGGGAGAGAAAAAGACTAAGTCCTAAATACTTTATTTGGGTGACTTCAAAGCAAAGCTACATAAGACTGAAACATGATAGCAATAGGGTGGGAGAAGTAAAAGTTCCCACTTCATACATTGCCCTGAGAGTGCAATTTAATGCACAACACACAAAGCTATCATCAGCTATTCTGACAGCTAAAGGCAGGTTGGCTCTAATTTTATACAGTTTAAACTGTATAAATAACTTTAATAATAATTATTAATGGGAACCCTCCCAAGATTTTCTAGACATAAGGTACTCATAATTCTTCTTCCATGTCTAGGCCAAACGTGAACCTGCCAAGTTCCCTCTTCTGGTAATGCTCTTTTGAAAGGTTGAGAGACATTGCTTTTGCTGTTATAATCCAGGAGTAGCATAAGAATCCAACAGATGTTTTCTGGAGATTCAGCCAGTGTTTGTGGAGTTTCTGAAATCTTCATAAACTCTTTTAACTACATAGGATTTGAATGTTTAAAGTACTGTACTTTCCTCTAGGATCTTAATACAATTACAGTACTGTATAACAAATTATAACATACTGTATGGCAAATTACATTCAAACATGCAATAGAGGCTCAAAAGAAATTCAAATAATACAATTATAGAGATGAATTGCTCTAACACAAGGGATTGTTTTCAATTGTAATTAATGGTTGTAAACTTGTACCAGAGCTCAGTTCTCTCTTTCTTTGTCCCTAACTTCAGATTTAGCATCAGAAAGTGTAGCTTTTGTAAATACCAACCAATTCAACCAGCAAAACGCCATTTCCTGTTCCAATGTCAAGCACAGGGCTGTCCAAGGGTATCTTTTGTTTTATTATCCATCTAATTAAACGAGTCATGCTCTCTTCGCCAAACCTAATTCGAAACAGAAGTTCAGGTAACTAACTCCATTCACCTTTGCACAAAGTAGATAAACAAGATTTGTCAGTCTCATGCAATTCTTCCACAACATGTCAACCTCAAGGCACCAGTCTCCACAGATCACATTGTAAGTTTGTTTAGTTTAATTTTGTAAGTGGATGTGTGACTTTGAAACCTAATATGATACAAGAGACATCAGTGGTGATTTTATATATATATATATATATATATATATATATATATATATATATATATATATATATATATATATATATATATATATATATATATATATATATATATATATATATATATATATATATATATATATATATATATATATATATATATATATATATATAGAGAGAGAGAGAGAGAGAGAGAGAGAGAGAGAGAGAGAGAGAGAGAGAGAGAGAGAGAGAGAGAGAAACATAAGATAGGAGTGCATCTTCGATTATACCTCCCACTTAATTTTTTACAAATGTCAATGATAGAAGCATATCGTCTAGCCAGCAACTCATTAAAAAAACAGATGTCAGCTAATAATTTGATATTTTAATTTGCAACAGGTGTAGCCTAAACAAGAACTGGCATTTTTTATGCAAACCTCTGTGTCACATTACCAGTAATCTAAGTAAAACAGCAGATGTAAATTTTATTTTATTACATGCAGTCTCACACAGGAAATAAGACACAGACGTTCACTGAGCCATATTATAATTTTTAATACTTGCCAGATCTCACCAGCATCTCCACTTTCTTTAAAATTTTGCAGCTCTCGGTCATATACTGCATCCCAACTATGGAATGGGGAAAAAACCACAACAAAGAAGTTAAGACAACAAAGGCTTGCATCTGTCAATTCCTCAGTCAAACCTAAACTTGATCTTGTCTAATGTGCCTGCAGTTTGTGCGTGTTGACCTAGGAATAAACACTATGGGATATAATTTAAAAGGAAGCATTCACAAGACTGCAGTATATGTTCATTATTGAATTTCACCATATCTTAAAAATCAGCTTTTTTTTCCAAGGTGGCTTATAGAACTTCAGATAAAAAACTTGGAAATAGTCTGCCACATCCTAGATCAGTTATGGCCAACCTTGGCACTCCAGATGTTCTTGAACTTCAATTCCCAGAAGCCTTGATCAGCAGGTGTGTTGATTTGGGCTTCTAGGCATTGAAGTTAAAGAACATGGTTGGACATCACTGTCCTAGAATAGCTAGACAAGTAGTTCTGGTTAGATGATTAGACAGATGAAGATGCTACCCTGGACTAAAAAAGCTACTATTCCAAAAAAAAAAAAATCAGCTACCCTGGAAAAAAATCCATTCTGCACTTGCAACACACCCAATTTACTCAACATTACTTCCATCTTCCTCAGGCTGTGCACCAAGATTTTGTGGATCGGTGTGAAGAAATAATTTGTATTCCCTGAAATATCCATAAGAATCCGCATCCCTAATTCCGAGCAATGGGAATCAATCCAACTTTAGTATTAGTAAAGGTAAAGGTCACCCTGTCTCGAAAGCCAGTTGTATCCGACTCTAGGGTTCAGTGCTCATCTATGTCTGCAGACGTTTCCGTGGACATTGTTGCAGGCATGTCTCAACACCAGGGTGCACGGAACGCTGTTTACCTTCCCACCGAATCGGTACCTATTTATCTACTTTAGTATTAACCGAGAGTAAAATCACTGAAACGATAAGGCAATTTGTCAGCAGAACTAAAGTCCTGTGGATTTTGGCAAGTCTGTTCTCGGCAGGGCAAAGATTGGACACCATATGATATAATGCTACTACTAGCAGAAGGATCCTCCCGCCGGGTCCACTCACTACTCTTTGGTCCCCAGCGCCGAAGGTTCGAATCCTGCCTCCTCGCTGCCCATCGCACAAACAAACAAGCAGGAAACGGGAGCGGGCGAGAGCGTCACGATGAGAGGAAGACGCGCCTTGCTTCCCCATGTTCGAGTTTTTAGCCTCTCTAGGCTGCTGGAGGACTTTTCCTACAATGCTCATTTGACCTCATCCTCGAGTTTAGGTTAATTGGGGATTGAGAATGAGCAACTAATTCTATTACCTAAGGTTGCAATAGGAGGAAAGAGAGCATTACAGAAGAACATTCCAACGACCTTCAGCGAAAAAGATTCTATAGAAATATTTTTAATACAATATAAATATTTTAATACAATAAAAATACAAAATACTGTATAAACAAGCATACTAATCATATAACTAGTATAACAAGTATAATAAAGGCAGATTTTAAAATTACATTACACAATTACATTAACTAATAAGTGTGCCAACCACCTATGGGACATTATATTTCAACCCATTTATATATATTGTTGATAATATAAGCCCATTTATATATATTGTTGATTGTCCCAGTCCCATAAATAAACTTAGTCTTCCTGTGCCATTTCCGACAGCGATGCGATGTAACAGGTTCTCACCAGTTCTCCAGAACCAGTAGTAACTTTCCCCAGTGTCTCGGAGAACCGGTAGCAGCTTTTGGGGGGAACCACCTTCGGGGGTTATCTTTTCACTGGTTCCCCCACTGCGCAAGCGGGCCAAGCACTTGGTGTGCATGCACGCCTATTATCCCAGAGAACTGGTACGATGACCATATCCATCTTGCAACATGGTGCTGCCCAGGCACTTATACTAACAGGTAAGTGAAGGTTTTGTGTTTGGTGTGTGGGTGGGTGGGTTGATTTATTTATGGGGTGGGTGGGTGGGTGTATTTTAATGTAATTTTTATTTTATTTATTTATTTTATTTACGGGTTTGTGTTGTGGGTGGGTGGGTTGAGTGGTGTGTTTGTGTGTGTATGCTTATTTTTATTTTATAATTTTTTATAATTTTTTCTTTGGCCCTGCCCACATCATGACATCATGACATTAGCTCCGTCCACATTGTGATGACATCACGGTGGGGTAGTAAAATTTTTGACATCCCACCACTGATTTCCGATTCTGAATATTGGTGATCCTCATGGTGATCAGACGTGAAGACTGTCCTGAGAATATAATGCATGGCCTTTCATCTGCCTTCCACATTGCAGCATGACACACGTACCACTGATCCAGCTCCACAAAACTTTCTGGTCCTGAGCCATTTTGGCACACAAAATCCTCATCAGCTCCAGGCTGATGAAGCTGCTGCCCTCCACAAAGATGGATTCAAGTGGGATTCAATCCACTTGCGGACCATCATCCTTCCCTGTGGACTTTGCAAAGGCCGGTAGTCCTCAGGGCTGTCAGGTTAGTTAACCGCTGCCTAGTGCTTAGCATTGAGTCACTGGCAGTATGGTCTACTACTCTACTCTATTACCATAGCAGGATAACTTGGCCAGACTTGAATAAACTTAAAGGAGCTTAAATATCATTGTACGCTCTGGTATATAAAAAATAAAAGAAGCCTAAAGCTGTAAATCTTCAACTACTTCACACAAGCAGCTAAGAATATGAGTTTCCATATTAGTCATTGTCCTTCGGGCTTCAACCAGTTTCTTTTTTATAATTTATTTTTATTCAATCTAAAAAAAAAAGACCCTGAAATTACAACATACTGTATAGCAAACATGCTATTCATATATCTAACATCAACAACAAATATTAGATAGATAGATAGATAGATAGATAGATAGATAGATAGATAGATAGATAGATAGATAGATAGATAGCAGTGGTGGGATGTCAAAAATTTTACTACCCCACCATGATGTCATCACAGTGTGGGCGGAGCTAACATTACGATGTCATGTCATGGGCGGGGCCAAAGAAAAAAAATACAAAATAATAAAAATAGGGAGCTTCAGCCTATAGAGAGCTTCAGTCTAGCAGCTTCTCTTCCTCCTCCCCGTTTGAGAGGACAACAAGGAGGCCGTGCATATGTGCCAAGCACTAGGTGTGCATGCACACCAAGTGCTTGGTGCGCATGCGCAGTGGGGGAACCAGTGAAAAGGTAAGCCCCAAAGGTGGTTCCCCCCCTAAAGCTGCTACAGGTTCTCTGACCTCTGGGACACTGGGAAAAGTTACTACCGGTTCTGGAGAACTGGTGAGAACCTGTTACATCCCATCACTGATAGATAGATAGATAGATGTTGTTGTTCAGTTGCACAGTCGATTCCGACCCTCTGCGACCCCATGGACCACTGTCCGCCAGGCACTCCTGTCCTCCACCATCCCCCTCAACTCACTGAGCTCTGTGCCCATTGTCTCTACAATACCATCTAGCCATCTCATCTTGGGCCGTCCCCTTCTTCTTTTGCCCTCGACCCTTCCAAGCATCAAGGCTTTCTCAAGTGAATCCTCTCTTCTCATTTGATGTCCAAAGTACTTTAGCTTCATCTTTACAATTTAACTTTCTAAGGAGCATTCTGGGTTTATTTCTTCTAAGATTGACCTATAGATAGATAGATGTCCCCTATTTCCAAACAGCCCCTATTCTTTTTCCACTCCCACTCCTTTCAATGTAACTAATACATTTTCAATAAACTCTCCCCAAATCTCTTTAAAACATTTTTTTATTCTTTTCTTTATTAGGGAATTTGACCACTTTCAAAGACTATTGGATGGCTCTTTTCTTAGTGACCCCAAGGGCGCTCAACAGCCGCAAACTACAATTCCCAGGACGCCTCGCGACGCTGCCGGAAAGCGGGACGTGAGGAGAGCCGGGGAGCCGCTGCCGGCGCGGTGGCTTGTGGGATCTTCGTCGGCAGTGGTGGTGGGGCTCCATCATGGCGGCTTCCATTTCGGGCTACACGTTCAGTTCCGTCTGTTATTACAGCGCTAACAGCAGCGCCGACCACGTAAGTGCGCCCGCCGGCCCGCCGGCCCTGACTCTTCGTCGGAGGATTTTGAGGGCGGCGGGAGGCTTTTTGCGCCTTGTTTGGCACGGAGAAGGAGGGAAGGGAGGGAGGCAGCAACAGGCAGGAGGAAATAGGTGTGAAAGGAAGGCAGGGACCGAAGAGGAGGAATGGGGTGAAAGCGGCGACGTGTTTCGAACAGTCGCCCTAGGAAGGGAGGGAGGGAGGGAAGAAAAGGCACATATTCTGGAGGGAAGGCCACAGATGGGAATGGGACGGTGCACACAACATATGCTACCAGCTACGTTGGGAATGGAGGCTTGCAGGGAGGCAATTCATTTTTGATGTGCGGAGTGTTCCTCAGAGGTGTGCCTGGTCATAGTCTTGACTTCACAACCGAGATGTGCCCATTCACTTTGTCAAACAGCTGCAATTAGCAACAGGCAAGTTATGCAAATGTTACATGAACACCAGTAGGGTTCTGGCCATGATTCATCTTTCGTGTCCTGGACTGCCAAAATGAAGCCACTTTCTTGGCTTTGTCGTTGGCCGAACTTAAGTCCGCGTCGGTGCATCTTTCTGGCAGTTGTCGGCAGACCAGTAAATGAGCCAGATTCTGTATCACTCCATATACACGCAGCATGTTGTGGTCTGCCAGCAGCCTCCACTTGAGCATGTTGGTCTTGCATTTAGGGACTCCAACCCTCAGCTATGATCATCATTAGAAATCTTAAACTGGAAAAGGAGAAAAAAATCAGTACAAGTAAAACCTCAGATAACACTAAAACCTGGTTCCACAAGTCTTGGTGTTATACGATTTTTAGTGTTATCCGATGCATGTTAAAATCCTATGGGATCCATAGAGATACATTGTAACCACACAGGCTTTAGCGGTTGTTATCCGATGCATCCCATAGGATGTTAATGTTATCCGATGCAATTCTTCTCCCCAGATTGCTTAATGTTATGCGATTTTAGTGTTATTCTGTTATAGCATTTAAAGATAGGACAAAACAGCATTCCTTTGGTCAAACAGAGAAGAGTTTATTATGCATAATAATGATTCTCATGAGTGTTGTCACTCCAAAGATGAGAATAATATCCATTGAAAGACAGAGCATTTTTATACAGTTCTCCATGCATTTCTGTTTACTCAAAACGTCTTGACCTGATTGGCATGACATGTCATTGTCAAGTTATACAAATTATTATTTCATACTTTCATCATAACATTTGTTTACCCATTGCAGGGGTCTCAAAGGAACTTAAGCAACATCTATTATTTGCAATCAGGGAACATATACTTCTTATGACCCAAGTCCAGGTCAACCTCACCATTTTGATCATGGGTTGTTTAGCAAACATTACTCATTTAATCATCAAGACCTCATTCTGGTCCACGTAAGCATTGCGGTTGTCCTTTGTAAGCAGAATTTCTAAATTGCCACGTCGCCTTAGTGCAGCCTTAGTTTCTTTAGCAGCAAGCAGCGTTTTGATTTCCATTTTATTCACATTTTATTTCTATTATTTATTATGCTATATCAATTCGATACTAATGTTATCTGAGGTATTACTGTACTGTATGTCTGATTTTTTGTTTAGGTCAAATGATCTCTTGTTCCCAAATTGAAAGACGGTTGGCCTATGCTCATGATGGTGAACCTTGGCATGCCAGCTGTTCCCAGAAGCCCAAGTCAGCACTCTTGCTGATCAGGGCTTCTGGGAATTGAAGTTCAAGAACAACTGGAGTGCCAAGGTTTGCCATCACTGCACTAATGCTCAGCCTGTGCCTCACAAACACAAACTAGATACCAGGACTTATATCTGTGAGTTGTTTACATTGTGGCTGATTAGGGACAAGATGGTGTAGGAGGGGCTGCTTTGATTGGCCGGTAAGCTTCAGATTTGGAATACAAAGCCTGTCAGAGATGTGGCTAGTTTGATGCATAAGAAGAAGTCATCCTGTTTCATTTGTGGGTAGCTGGTAGTTTCAATTCTGCTTGCCAAGGAAGAGTTAAAAATTCATCATTCAATTTTTTTTATTATTAACTGCTTAAAGTTTGAAATCCTTATGTTACTGTTATGTTCCATGAAGTTGGGACCAACTTTGAGTAAACCTAATAGAGTTTTCAAGGGAAGTGAAGTATTTAAGGAGTGGTTTTACTAGTTCCACATTCCCAGTGCATTTCCATGGCTGAGTGAGGATCAAACATAGATCTCTTGTGCCCCAGTCCATCATTCTGCCTCCTGCACTACATTGGGTATCTTGAAACCTTTATAGGTAGTTGTAACTGAGTTTTAAAATATAATTTTAAGCACATGTGAACTGTCATATTGCTGCTATGTGGGATCTTAACAAAATGTTGCACCATGTCCTTAGTCTAACGAGTGCTCCTATTCTTGCAAGCCATTCACACCTTTTAAAAACTATTACAAGTTGTAGTCTTCTCCTTTACTTCCTCTTTTACATTTCCAAGTTGACACTAAACATTCCTTGTCTGTGAACATTCATTATTCATTAGGGTGTGATGTGAAAGAGGAATTACAGTAAAACACCGGATAACGCTAAAACTTGGTTCCACAGGTCTTGGTGTTATCCGATTTTTAGTGTTATCCGATCCATGTTAAAATCCTATGGGATGGATCAGATAACGTTAAAGCTCCATAGAGATACATTGTAACCGCACAGGCTTTAGCGGTTGTTATCCGATCCATCCCATAGGACCTTAATGTTATTCGATCCAATTCTCCTCCCCAGATTACTTAATGTTATGCGATTTTAGCATTATCCGATCCAATCGTTATCCAGTGTTTTACTGTATATTGTTTTAAAAGATCCTTTATCTTTTTGAAAACCTCAGCATTCTCTGGAACATGTTGATAGTACTGTGTTGTTCCACAATGGCTTTCTCACTGTCATTACTGACTACTTGACTTTTCTTTTAGAGCTGTGGTTCCCAACACGGGGCACATGCCCCACAGGGAAGCAATTTGAGAATGAGTTATTAACAGTGAATGGCATTTTAGGCTTCCTCCATGTGAATAGGAGTTCACCTTTTGAATAATAAGAATTATATGTGTTGGGGGGGGGGGGCAGAATTTTAGAGATGCTTAGGTGTGGAATGAACAAAAAAAGGTTGGGAACCACTGTTTTAGAGAGGGTGATATGATGGTATACATAGTACAGTCAAACCTTACATGAAGAGTGCCTCGCTTAAAGAGTAACTCGCTTAAAGAGCAAACATTTTTCTGAATGTTCGCTTCGCTTAACAAAACTAACCAAAAACTCATTCAGCAAATAAATCGGGGTTCACAATCCCCCCCCCCCCCGGACACAATTGGTCACTTACAATGGTGTTTCGCTTAAAGAGCAAACTCGCTTAAAGAGCAATCCTGTGGAACACATTATGCTCTTTAAGTGAGGTACAACTGTACAAATCTGTAAGTATAAGTATGGTTTAATAGACTATATATCAATCGGTATCTAGTAATAGCATGTATATAGTACTTTATAGTGCTAGTCTTATATTTAAACTCTATACAGATGTTCTGTTCATCTTATACTAAGTTTCGGAGGTTTGCTCAAGGGAACAGGAAGAAGATGGAGATTCCTGACTCTGTTTTTGCTGTTACCATTTATTTCAGGTTACTTTCAAGTGTCTTATTTTGTTGAGGTGCAGAGTGTGTTGGTATGTGCCTGGTCACTGTCTGACTTCACAACCAAGATGTGCCCAATCAAGTTATACAAACATTATATGAACAGCTATAGGGTTCTGACCATTATCATAATTTTGAATCTTAAAAGGAGAAATAAGTCAGAATGTCTGATATTTTTTTTAGTCAAACCCTCTCATATTTCCAAATTGAAAGATGTTTGGCATATAGTTAGCCTGAGTGTCACAAATACAAAATAGATACCAGAATTTATATCTGTTAATTGCTAATGATAGGCCATTAATCTTTGGTAGAATACGTAAATTGTAAGCGGATGACTGAAATAAAGTTTCACAGAAGACAAATAATGTTAAGAGGCAGGACAAGGGATGGTTTGCCACTCAAAATTATAGTGAGAATGGACAAAACTAGTGAGATGGCAAAATTGCAGTACACTATGTGATTTACAAACCTCTGTCATCTTCAAACCTACCCTCTGTATTGTATAATAAGCTTTTTAATCAATAAAATGTGTTTTTCCATTGTATATAATATATAAAAGTTTGTGTTTAAGTGTTGCTTAATTTAATTATTACAGTATTACAATAACAAAAAATTATATGTTGCCTACTACATTTAAACAAAAAGTAATGCTAAACTACATTATAATTTTATGAATGGTTGTAGCAAGTTTTGGGCTTGTGATATCTTGTCCCTCTGACATTGCTACAAAAAGATCAGAACTTTTCCATTGCATTTTACATTAACTGTTGCCATAGTTTGAAATTGGTTTGTTTCAGCAAACCATAGTTAAGATTAGCCAACATTTTCTTATCTCTGATTGACTGAAACTAAAGCAGAATTTTCCAATCTTCTTCAGTAACTGTTGGATATGAGTCTGAGACACATTGCAGCTTATTCTTATACCCAGAGTTTTGTATTACATCAAAGAAGTCCAGTAAGATTGAGGTCTTTGGCTATTGCTGTTTGTATACCAGGAGTTCTCAACCTTTTTAAGCCAGGGGGCAGGTCAAACTCCCTCAGACAGCTTCAGGGGCAGGACAGCCATTTTGCCCTTCTTCCACCACATGACACTTCCTGGTGTGGTGGAGGAGGTGGAGGGGGGAGACATGAAATCCCTGTTCTATAGAAATAAAGATCTTAAATTTTAAAAATTGCATTAAACTACAGTAGCTTCCTCAGTGGGAAGAATTAATATTTTGTTTTTTAAAATAAATGTTTCCAGGGGATTTTTATCAAGTGTATACATTCACACTGAAAAATGTTATGCACGTATAGTCTGAATTTCATCCTTTTCTGATGTACTGCACTAATTCAAAGAAGAGCTATGCATCTAATTTGTAATACAGTACATTCAAACCTCGCATAAAGAGCGTTTCGCTTAAAGAGCAGAATTTTCTCTGAATGTTTGCTTCGCTTAAATAAAACCAACCAAAAACTCGCTTAACAAACAAATTGGGGTTCACAATCCCCCCCCAACTGGTCATTTACAATGGTGTTTCACTTAAAGAGCAAACTCGCTTAAAGAGCAATCCTGTGGAACGCATTATGCTCTTTAAGCGAGGCACCACTGTACTGTACAGTATTAAGATATGCTCTGTGATACTAATTGTGGCGTTAAATACGTGTATGACAATACCAGCTTACTACTACCCTTGCCAGAGGCCTCTCCAGGTTCCTTCCCTAGCCTCCTTTACCCGCAGGCTCAACTTTGGAACCCCTGTGACTCTGAATAGCTGGTAGCCAGCATATTGTCCTCTCTTCTATAGAGAGCCAAGCCAAAATATGGAGAGTTTAATTGATTGGTAGCATAGGTTTAGTTTACTCTTGTCTTTTACCCCCACTCAAGCAAACATACTTTATTAATAATCTTTAACATAAGAGAAGAGCATTAATCATTTAGGAATATTCACACACAGTTTTTTCCCCCCATATAAAAGATCAAAAAACTGTCTAGTCTGAATAATACTGCTGTAGCTTACATGGAGTTTGGGCTCCTTAGTGGTTCCAAGTCCAATCCTCCTCCCTGAATGAACTTACTCAGTTTCAAAGTCAAGCTGACTCTATGCCTTCTTTTTTGGTCATAAGTCTTATCATCTCAGAGTTCCCTCTTCTTATGCTCTCCTATTATAGAGAATTTATTTCTCACTGTAACTGGGTGTGGTGGCTGCAGCTATCTCCTTCCAGGTGAATAGCATACCACCTAGTCCTAGACCTAGTGGCTTTTTAGAGCTCCACAGGCTACACCTGCTGAAGAGCCTGTTGGAAATGAAACCAGTGCTGTGGAGTCGGAGGAAATTTCGGGTACCTGGAGTCGGAGTCAGAAGTACACAAAACTGAGGAGTCGGAGTTGGAACATTTATCTACCGACTCCACAGCCCTGCCAGTGCTGTGGAGTCAGAGGAAATTTCGGGTACCTGGAGTCAGAGTCAGAAGTACACAAAACTGAGGAGTCAGAGTCGGAACATTTATCTACCCACTCCACAGCCCTGAATGAAACAGGACTTTTCTTAAAGGAGCAAAACTACAGTCAAACCTCACATAAAGAATGCCTCGCTTAAAGAGTAACTCGCTTAAAGAGCAGAATTTTCTCTGAATTTTCGCTTCACTTAACAAATAAAGCCAACCAAAAACTCGCTTAACAAATAAATTGGGGTTCACAATCCCTCCCACAATTGGTCATTTATAATGGTGTTTCACTGAAAGAGCAAACTCGCTTAAAGAGCAATCCTGTGGAACGCATTATGCTTTTTAAGCGACGTACAACTGTACACTAAACTCACATGCATAACTTTGGAAATTCCCAAATGCATAACTTGTTACTTTCATTACAATGTGGTTACCATTTTTTTCTTCCCTGTATTTATTTTCTTGATAGCTTTTGGTCTTGATAGCAGTGGCCTGCAGACAGGGCTTCCCAAACCATTTAAGAAACTCTGTCTCTCTCCGTAAGCAAAAAAAAAAAAAAAAAAGGCTTTGATTACGCAAAGGACTGGATACTCCCACAATAACCTGTCTTAAATTTAGAATCATATTTGGAGACCCCTTTCCATTTGCCTCTGCATTCTGAGCAGGAAAAGAGCCTTATTCAGTGAGCATTCTTAGTGACGTTCAGCACCTACCATGTCACTTAATGATTGTGGTTCCACATAAAAATTGTTGAGTCAGCTAGCTTTGCTTTAATTCCTGTGGCACATATTTGTCTGCTGCTTGTAATATTACTTACAGAATTATGTTTATTTTTGTGTTTATGTATTTCTTAGCAAGTTTAAAATTATTGGATTAGAATAACAAATGAATTAAATAAAACATTTTATAAGCATAAAATGTTTGTCCTGTCACGTCTGTTTTGCTGTTACTGTACATATAAAACAAGCTGTTACTTTTTTAAGTTTTATGTGGATCATGTCCTCTAGTGGCCAGCTGTAATAATGCACCATAGAAATACATATTATACCAGAGGGTAAACAAAACAACAACAAAAAAGACAACAAACATTGTTGCACCTTAAAGACTAACTCCTTTATTTAAATGTGACCTTTCGTGGATCAAGTCCACTTCATCAGATGTGATCTACGAAAGTTTACATTTAAATTCAGGAGTTAGTCTTTAAGGTGCCACAATGTTTATTGTCTTTGTTGTTGTTTTGTTTACTCTGATATGCTTGCTACCACTTCAAAAATGTCATGTTATGTTTTTCTTGGGTTTTAAAAATATTTCTAGAACCGCAGATACTGTAACTGAAAACATGGAAATCGAACTCAAGGAATAGAAGGGTGGCCTGTTTATCTGAAATAAGCATAATTACACAGCAGTTCATTCATAATGCTATTGCTGTTTAGGATTCACGTTGGGGGGAAATATTCTCTACAAAACATTTTTTCCTAAGTTGTGCACAGTATTATTGAGTTCTGAGTGGAAATTTCAATACTGATATAGTTTCCACCTGAATATTTGAATCCAAGTTATCCAATGATACTGAATGGTGAAGCTCAGAACATATAAAAAAAGAAGTACCATTTCATGCTGAGCTCAGTTAAATTGTGTAACTGATGTAGTGATGAATACCAACTATGATGGCTGTAAAAGGAGATTAGACAGGTTCATGGAGAATCTGCTAGTCACAATGTCTATTTACAGTCTTTAGGATCAGAGGCAGTATGCCTCCTGATACTAGTTACTAGGGTAACTAAGCAGGAACATGTCATCACAGTCATGTCCTGCTTATAGACTTCTCATAGCCATCTGCTTTCTCATGTGTTGAAATGCAGTGGTAGAGTAAATTACTCAGTTTGGCCTTCCTGTTTTCTTAGTTGAAATCTGTAAAGAAGTACACCTGCTGAAAGCCTCCTTCATATCAAAGTGACAGATTTTATGAAAAATGAAAAACCTGTGTGGTCCTTGTACACAATCTGAATGGTAAAGGAGGAGATGCCTTTATTAGACCACTAAGAAATTTTAAACATAAGCTAGCTTTTAAGTCTATATGGGTCTTCATCAGGCTGGACACTACATAATTTTAGATGATGCAGAAAAAACAAGGGTTCTGAAAATCACCAGGTGTTTCTGTCGGCCTCTTTTGTTTTTAAAAAATAGCTTTCTTCAACCTGAAGCCTTCCAGATGTGCTGGAGTATGATGTCTTTCAACTCCATTTTGAAAAAGCCAATTAAGGCTGCTTGTAGCAACATTGTGGCTTCATTTCCCAATATGCAGTTGTTGCATCGTGATTTTTTATATATGGATTAGACTTCTGTGTTCTCTGTACAATATTATCATTCTGTATTATGTAGGGAACTTCTTGCCTTGAACCATATTATTTTGAAACCAAGTAGGTTGTTATTATTGTATATACTAAAAGCCCATTTTTTGTTTTGTTATTTTTTAGCTCAGGCGGGACTACAGGGAATAAGACTACTGTACGTCTAAAGTAAATTATACTGTACTTACTTTCAGAGTACAGAACTGTGCTTCCTAGCTTTGGTTTTCACTATTTGGTCAATCCTTTCTCTGGATCATATGAACTTTGAATGATTTGTATAGATATTTTGTTAAAGATGAAAAGTTTATTGTCCACACCAGTGTTTCCCAAATGCTGGTGTTTGGTCTTCAATTCCCAGAAGCCTAAGTCATTTCCCCAAAGCACTGATCAGCCAATGTACTGACTTAGGCTTCTGGGAATTGAAGTCCACCTGTGGGCTGTGTACCCCTTGTTGGGAACCACTGGTCCACACAGAGCAAAGCAATGATCCGCTAAATACATCTGATACGCAGTGTCACGTAACATTAATTCATAAAGCACTGAACATCTGTCTGTTTGCATGTGACTCTGGAGAAGATCCCCGTACCCTTTCCAAATACCCAGGTGACGTGCATGCACCGCAGGCAAAGTTAAGCAAAATACATTTCCCTATGGGAAATGTGTTTCGCTTAACAAATTACTCGCATAACGAGCAAGTGTGTGGAACGCATTATGGTCGTTATGTGAGGTATTACTTTATTACCATGTCTTATATTTAAGTATCATAATGGCTAAACTTTGGAGATGGGATCATTTTATTTGCAAGTAATTGTGAAAACTATGTGAAAGTAAAATTAGGAGGCATTCAGTTATAGGCCTTTTGTCATAATCAGATTCTTTCTCTTCAATTTTGTAGGAAGGATTCCTGTTGGGAGAGGTGAGACAAGAGGAGACATTCAGTATTAGTGACTCTCAAATCAGCAACACAGAATTTCTGCAAGTAATTGGTAGGCATAATTACATTTATTTCTGGTAATTTTTCATGTAAAAACTCAGACCATTAATTGTACAACAGTTTATATGGAATGATTGAAGAGTAATAAGTTTAAGTCCAGTTTTCCCTCCCTGACATTTGAAACTCAGTTCACTAATTCTACTTGACATATCCTCAGTGGGCCAATATATATTTTCTTTGTTTCTGTAAGCCCAGTTGTAGAACACCTGAGTGTATGTTTTTTCCTGTTCAGCAGATCACAGGTAAACAGCAAAACGTTTACCCTATATACTCAACTATAAGCTGACTTGAATATAAGCTGAGGTACCTAATTTTGACCTGAGAAACCAGGAAAATAGATTGACTTGAATATAAGCTGAGGGTGGCAAATGCAGCTGCTGCTAGTGAGTTTCAATAATCAAAATATGGTGCATGAAAATAAGATGCCGCAGAAAGGAGTTTTCTCCATGCCGATTGAGATGTGCCGACGACAGGATGGGAGAAATGGGTGGTGAAGACTATTAGCCACCCCTGCCTGAGTCCACTTTTTTGACCTAATTTTTAGTACTAAAAAAGTAGGCTTATACTCGAGTATATACAGTACCTCAAGCTTTGGTGATTTCACAATTTTTTTTCTTAATGGGAGAGGAGGTCAGTTCACTGCTATAGAAATATGACCTATCTAGATGCCATTTTTTATGCCTGATCATTGGAATGCTACTTGCATATTTTTGTTTTAACCTATTAACTCTTTTGAGGTCCTGTTGTACTTTTCCACAAAAGGTATAACTTTTAGAGGCAAATTGTCTCGAGAAGTCCCCATAGTTGTCGTATGGTGCATACTGAGTTGCAAACTTGGTGTGCAAGAGATAATGTCTCTGAAGATTTCTTCACATGAGACAATACACCTCCAAAATATTCACCTTTTGTGTAGCAGCACAAGATTTCAGCCACTGGCTTAATTTATTTTTATTTAGTTCATTTTGTTGGGTTATTGTGTGCTGGGGGGATTCTTGGGGTCATCTGCAGAGGGACAGATACCTGGTTTCCTGTGTTTGTAAAATGGGAGATATGTTTTATCTAACCTACTGTTCTTTCCAGCTCACCACAGGGGAGGGGGAGTACGAGGAAGTCTGATAAACTTTTGGGACTCTCTTTGAGAATTTTCCTGCACTATTCACATGAAATTGGTGCATGCCTGAAGAAGTGAATCGTGGAAGCTCATGTCATGCTTGATTTTATTTTAATAATCCAATAGAGGTACAGTAAAACCTCGGATAACGCTAAAACCTGGTTCCACAAGTCTTGGTGTTATCCGATTTTTAGTGTTATCCGATGCATTTTAAAATCCTATGGGATCCATAGAGATACATTGTAACCTCACAGGCTTTAGCGGTTGTTATCCAATGCATCCCATAGGATCTTAATGTTATCCGATGCAATTCTCCCCCCCAGATTGCTTAATGTTATGCGATTTTAGTGTTATCCGATACTAATGTTATCCGAGGTATTACTGTATTGCCTTTCTCAACCCTTGTATTGTGTAAGGATCACATTTTTGTCTTTGTTTTCAGTGACTGAAATATGCATTCTTTTCTTGTAGAAATTCACAATCATGAGCCTTGTTTCAAACTCTTTAGGTAAGTAACTTTTGTTCCTTATTTCTTCCTGTCCTGTGCACTGTAAATGCACTGATTTAATCATTAACAGAAATCTTTTATGTTGATGAGGAAGGCCATTCTATCTTTTTTTTTAATCCCTGAAGTATGGAAAGCTGAGTTACAGATAAAGTCTAGCACAAATTAGATCTGAAGACTTTAAATTCCATCACATAAACCAGGGGTTCCCAACCTATTTTACACTGCAGACCTGACCACGCCCCTGGACAGCTGAGCGGGCCATGCCCCTCAGAAGTGGAAGTAAATGTGACCACTTCCGCATTTATGACAGCCACGGGTGCATTTACAGCTGACATAACCATATTTATGCATGTGTGGGCACATTTTGCATCTCATAAACATGCCCGTTTCCACTTCTGGTGTGCAGCGGCAGGCCACATGAAATGGTGCTGCAGGCTGGGTCCGACCCGCTGGCCGTATGTTGGGAACCTCTGACATAAACATACTACCTAAGTGCATGTCACTAGTGGTATCTTATAAGCACTTTTGCAGGTTTTTTAGCCATTAACAAACTCTCATTCATCCTTTAAATAAATATCTGAGGTATTGATTTCTGGGTGTATATAGGTTTACTCTGATTCTTGTCTAGCTAAATTCAACATTTTTTTTGTTACTCTTCAATATGTGCAAAATATTTCTCCCTATGTCTTTGTTTGGGATCCCTAATCGTTCAATGCCTAAAATGTATACCTCTTGCTAATTTGTGGTGTTGCATAGGATCAAGAAGCACATAAATATATGCCTCACAATGTGATTTGGTTATACAGTAACCATTGGATAATGATTGGATCGTATAACGCTAAAATCGCATAACGTTGGGGAATTTTAGGCAAACATTTGGATCGGATAACATTATGTTAACCATTATGTTAGCCATTATGTTAACGTTATCCGATCCATCAGATAACCCCTAAGTATTTCTGAGGCTAATGTTTGCCTCAAATTCCCTGAGGTGTGGCTGTGACTCACCAGTTTCTCTTGGGAGAAAGGGAGGGGATTGCCTGCTCTCAAGCTTGCAAGATTTGAATAACAAAAGCTTGCAAAACCAGTCTGACTAGTTTAGCAAAGCAAAGCAGAAATACAAATACAAATGGGGAGGGGGGGACTCTTTCAGTATGTCTTGAGTCCAATTTGAAACATGCAGAGTTTCCATATGGAGCTATGAGCACAGGAATCAGTTTTAAAAGCTAACAGCTTTAAATTCTAAACAGCCTGAAACCAAGATTGTAGCTCCGCAAGCCTCATGCATTGTCAATGGAAAACAAGCAAACACTGAAACCTTTCACCTACAAAGCAATTAAGCTTTTCACACCCTGCAAAGCCCTGAGGGAACTTCCTTTATTACACCAGTGGACCTCAGCTAAGCCCCAAAGCAAGCCATGGTAGTGGGGCTGATTCTAAAGGAAAACATTTTCCTAGCTTCTGTTCAGAAAGCCTCCGTCTGGCTTGCTAAGGGACATAGTGATTGGGGGGGGGGGGTATTCCTTAAGAGAGGCTTAGGACCCTTTCCCCAATGTAACCCAGAACACTTTGCAGAAAAATAATTGCAAAGAGACAATTTGACCCAATTACCTTTATGAAGTTTCCCCTTTAAATTCTAAACAGCCTGAAACCAAGATTGTAGCTCCGCAAGCCTCATGCATTGTCAGTGGAAAACAAGCAGACACTGAAACCTTTCACCTACAAAGCAATTAAGCTTTTCACACCCTGCAAAGCCCTGAGGGAACTTCCTTTATTACAGCAATGGACCTCAACTAAGCCCTAAAGCAAGCCATGGTAGGGGGGCTGATTCTAAACGAAAACATTTTCCTAGCTTCTGTTCAGATCTTTTAAAACAGCACTTTATAAAATTTTCAAAAATTTAAAAATGCTGTATGGCTTTGTTCCCCTAAAGTCAGGGTGGTCTGGCATGTTTTTGTAATGTATTTACCCTTTAGACAATTATTTCTTAAAGTTCTTTAAGTTTCCAGCATATTTCCTTAACTTTCCCTTGAAGCCTCTGTTGCTTATCTCTGTGGAGTTAATGTTATCTGATCCACCTAAATAGGATTTTAACGTTATCTGGTGCATGCATCGGATAAAGCTAAAAATCGGATAACGTTAAGACTTGTGGAACCAAGTCTTAACGTTATCCGAGGTATTACTGTACCAGTTGTCCAAATAGTCTTACCAACATTAATAATATCACCACATTATATGTTGGGAAGTTGTAAAAATAAGTATTGTGTATAAAAAATTTTTTGTTCTAAATTTGTTTTTAAGTGGACAGTATATATATCATGGTCAATGGAGATTTGCCTACTTTTACAGCATATTTAAAGCTTTCTGTGAGAATCTGCACATATCTCAGGTTTTGAGCACATAGCACCTTAGTGCATTTTGCTTAGTGGAAATTTACCTGCAACATTACAAGTTTGTACAGAATTTGTTTGTTACTGCTGAATAGTTCAGATTGTGTGAAACAAGGAACAAGTTTATGGTTGAATGGATTAGATGCCAAGTTTTGTTTTGCTCTGCTAATACTGTACATTAAAAATTGTTTTGTTGTTAGATTAACTGGCCTGAATTCAGTTGCTATGCCCAACTAGCAGTTGGATAAAATCAATGGTGTTGACTTACCATTCAGCAATTGGTTCATAAGGATTCCTCTAGTACAGTAATACCTCAGATAACGTTTACCTCGGATAACGCTAAAATCGCATAACGTTAAGTAATCTGGGGAGGAGAATTGGATCGAATAACGTTAAGGTCCTATGGGATGTATCGGATTAACAACCGCTAAAGCCTGTGCGGTTACAATGTATCTCTATGGAGCTTTAACGTTATCTGATACATCCCATAGGATTTTAACATGCATCGGATAACACTAAAAATCGGATAACACCAAGACTTTTGGAACCAAGTCTTAGCGTTATCCGAGGTATTACTGTAATTGAATTTAAACCACTGTATATAATCATCTGACTATTGAACTAAATTAGCCATTTAGAAAGAGACTAAATATGGCAGGCAGGTTGTAAGGGGAAACTAGATTTCAAATACCATGTGAAGCACAGGGTATAATAAAAAAAAACTGAATTCACATAGTTGTTTTATACTTCAGTTTAACAGTGACATCAGTAAGATAACTGTATAAAGTATAATAGCCAATAATATCTTTGAAATGCTTAAAGCTATCCTACTCTACTTTAATCTGAAGGCTGAATTTTTGCTAGTCAGTCCTAATCCTTTGGGGAAATAGCATTTTGTTTTCTGATAAATTAACTGGAAGCAGAGTCTCATTTCAAAGATGGTCTACTTTAAATCAGTTTCATATTGAAATATGTGGATATATCATTTGAGCTTTTGTTCATTTGTATTTTATGCGCTGTGAGAAACTGAGTGCTACTTAGACCTGGGAACTTACAGTACTGTATGTGCATGTTGCACACCTGTGTTTCTGATATGCACCAGTTAATGTTTAGTGTGGATAAAGATTAACCTTTACTTGTGCAGGAGATCTAATCTAACATAATAAAAGGTACAGTATGTTAGATTAGAGGCAGAACTTACATTTATTACATTATGTAATATAATAAGGTTACATGTGTGTATCTTCCACAGTAATAATCATATAGGAACTTTTGACTATAAGCTGCAATAGAGATATCTGTTTCTATTGCAAGTGTTCTTAAGCTCATTTGGAGTGAATGCAGCCCCACTTTTTTAAATTATAATGTAATTTAACAGATATGTGATCAAAATAAACCAGATTTCCAAAATAATTCATTGAGTACCATCCATATTTTTAATGTCACTATTAAGCTTTTTAAATATCTAGATAGTTGTTGAGTGAAAGGGAGGAGGCATAGTTTTACGACCTGGCTGCCACAAGTGTCTTATTAAACTTTTCTGTATACTGTACTGTAATTTGGTTCATGTTGGGTGTAGTGAAGGAAGGGTTTGTTCAGTTCAGACATACCAATACAATCCATCAGTAACTTTCCCACTGTACCTGGGTTTGATTTGATATATAAACCAATCTTCTGTTTTTATTTTTAAGCTTTTATGACTATGCAGGTAAAGTCAGTGAAGAAAACTTGGACAGGATTCTTAAGGATCGGAGAAAAGTAAGTTTATGGAAATTACCTGTACAACCAGTAGACAAGGTTTTAGTCAGTTATCTGCTGCCTTTAAAAGACAAGCAAAGCATATTTCATTATGTATTGAAATTGACTGTTGTCACTATTATCCTGGCATACTAGCTAGCAAGAAGACAATATAAATTTGAACTAATAAATTAATAATAATAAATAAAACCAATTCCAGACTCTTTAAAGCAGGGGTGTCCCAACTTTTTGGGCCACGGGCCAGTCATGTCATTGAGTGTGCTGGTCATGTGGTTCCTCCCACCAGAAGCAGTGTGGGTCATATGATTTGGTGCCATTGGCCAGATCCAGCCCATGGGCCGTAGTTTGGCCACCCCAGCTTTAAAGACATATTCTACAAGGGCATTTGGTACTTTTATCTTTCTCAAGGATGTCTGCCTAAATGACATTTGCAAAGCGGCAGCTTGGTTGAAGTCCTCTAACCTTTGTTAGACATTACAGGCTGGATGTCATGACCAAGCATGATATAGCCCAGTGATGGCGAACCTTTTAGAGACTGAGTGCCCAAACTGCAACCCAAATCTCACTTATTTATCACAGTGCCATCACAGCAACAGGGGAGGAAGGAAACACTCCAATTGGGCTGCTGGGCAGAGGGGCAGGGCAAACTCTGTGTTGGAGTGACAGCATGGGTGCTCACAGAAAGGGCTCCAAGTGTCACCTCTGGCACACATGCCATAGGTTCACCATCACTGATGTAGCCTTTTGGTAGAGTGGTAATCTCTACTGTGTTGTCTTGGGTTTCCACCATCTGGTGAGTGAATTTGTTGTCAATATGTGTGTTTCATAAGGACCATGAAAAAGAAAGTCAGGTTGTTTACATGTAACTGTTGTTTTTTAAGTGTCCATCTGTCAATCCATATGATTTGCCCATCCTCCTCTCAGTCTATTATGCCAGATTATGTTTTTTTAACAGCAGCAAACTGGGGGAACTGAAGGTTCACCATGAGGTGAGGGGAGCATGCATGGTGCCAGGAGATGAAGCTAACAGGCTTTTAAGTTCAGGAATGTTCTGAGGGAGTTTCACACAAAGAATCCATTTGTATGAATTCACAGATGACCACTTGAAGAACTACAGTTATAAATAGCAATAGCAATTACACTTATATACTTCCCCATAGCGCTTAGTACACTCTCTGAGCAATTTACAAGTTAATTAGCATTTTGCCTCCAACATGCTAGGTACTCATTTTACCGAACTTGGAAGGATGAGTCAGTCTTGAGCTCTGGTCAGGATTAAACTCACAATCTTCTGGCTGCAGTACAGCAGTTTAACCACTGCACCACCAGGGCTCTTCAGCCTGTCCTTATTACATTGAATATAAGAGATAATTTTAAATATGCACTTGAATTATTGAGTTATAGATTCTGAAATGCCATGACTTTGAGAGAGGAGATTTTCAAGCTGCTTTTTTTAGGGCCTGGAAGAATATTTCATTTGCAGAATAGTAACAAAGCATAAGGATGTGAGGAAAGAAAAGCTTTTAAGTGTCATGTGACAAACAACATGTCAGCATTAAATTGAATTCTATTAAATTATCCAGAGCTTCTGTTATGATGCAACTATTTTAGTAATGGAGTGAATAAGTGCATTTCTGTTCAGTGAGTAGTAGTGCAATAAGACCAGCATTAAAAGCTAGATTACCCTGAAGGCTAAGGAAAGGGAGTTGTTGCCATTGCTATTTCTCAGCAATTCCCTTTCTACTGCTTTCTTTCTTAAAATGAAGGGTAGGAAAGCCATTTGTGCACCATTTAGCCTAGTCATAAGACCCAGCCCATTCAAAACTGTGCTTACGTCAGGCAGCTGTGACCCTTTGGGGTGCAGAAAAATTAGAAGGAATAGTGTAGTAATTTTATTTATCGCTATGTATTAGATCAAAAAAATTACATCACAGTCTGTATTTATGGTATTTGTCTTGTCTGATTTGAAATTTTTTAAGGAGTTCTTTCTTTAAAATATGTATTTTGACCATGTTAAGATTGATTTTTAAACCATGCCAGATGCAGTTTACTGGAGGCAAATTAGCACATAAATAAATTAAACTTAAATGTTAATATGCGTTGAAATCAGTTGAGTATGACAAATGTTTCACCAGCATTTTACCATAGCAGATCAAAATGATCATTACAAATTAAATGTCTTAATTGTAAACCATTATTTCCAGGAAAGGTAGTATATGACTGTTTTCAACACAGAATTGTTATATTTGTAATGAATTTTCCAAATGTTATTGTTTTGATGTTGTTTATATGTTGAAAATAACATCTGCTGCGTGAAAGAGAAACCGAGAACTATGGCAGTAAATTTAACCAAGTGTTATAATCAGTGGTGGAATTCAGCAGGTTCACCCCAGTTTGCCAGAATCGGTAGCAGAAATTCTGGCTGGCCCCGCCCATCCAAGTTTTGAAATAAAGTATTCCTAATTCGGGTGCAATGCAGGGTTTTCCCCTGGCCACGCCCACCATACCACACCCAAAGAGTAGGTAGTAAAAAAATTTGAATCCCACCACTGGTTATAATGTATGTTAAATATTGTGCATGCACATCTAGAACTTTAGATTACTTTATTTGATGTTTCCATTGCAGCAACAATTGTTAATGACTATTAAAACTTGATTGTCTTGTAAATATTGTGTAGAATCCTGCTGGTCTAAATTTACACTGTGCAACCCAGATTGGGTGCCAGAAATATTTATCTTAAACTAATGGAAAGTGGTCTGGCCAGGTTATCCTACTATGTAATACAATAGACCATACTTCCAGCAACTTAATGCTGAGCGACAGGCAGAGGTTAACACCACCGGCGGCTTGGGTGGTGATGGGTTGTGGGCATTATGCTCGTGCCTCACCACTGCTTCGGGAGCTGCACTGGTTGCCAGTATGTCTCCGGGTGCAATTCAAGGTGCTGGTTATAACTTTTAAAGCCCTACATGGTAGTGGGCCCGGATACTTAAGAGACCACGTCACCCCGAGAACATCTGTCCGTCCCACCAGGGTGGATCAGAGAGGCTCTCTTATCATTCCATCAGCTACAGACGTGCATCTCTCTAGCAACAGAAGGAGGGCCTTCTCTGTGTCTGCTCCAGCCCTTTGGAACCTTCTGCCAACTGAGTTACGCTTACAGACAGAGATATTGCCCTTTCGGAAAGGCCTTAAAACCTGGCTGGCAGGGCAAGTGTGGGGCTCCAGTAATACTGGGTCCCATGTTGGGTGGTTGATTTGATTGGACAGCCACCCCCCCCCCTCTCTCTCTCTCTTAAACCTTTTAAATTTTTGAGTCTTGTAAATTTATAGTTTTAATTTTTTTTTAAATGAATTTTGACCTCTTGGGTTTTAATTTCTGAATTAGTACGGGTATAGTTGAGTTATCTTGTATTCATTATGTATGACTTTTTGATTTGTAAGCCTCCTAGAGTCGGGTTTACCTGAGTAGGGCAGGCTATAAATTTGAAGAAATAAATAAGAAATAAATAAACTAGCCTAACAACCCTGAGGACTAACAGCCTTGGATGGTGAAGTCCACAGGGAAGAATTATGGTCCCCAAGTGGATTAAATCCCACTTGAATCCATCTTGATGGAGGGCAGCAGCTCCATCAATACTGGCCTGGAGCTGAGGAGGACGTTGTGTGCCGAAAAGGCTCAGGGCCAGAAAGTGACTCACAAAGCTGGATCAGTGGTACAGGTGTCATGCTGTGAGGCAGAAGGCAGATGAAAGGCTACAGTATTATATTCGCAGGGCAGTCCTCATTGCTGATCGCCATGATGATTGCCAATATTCAAAATTGGCTATGGCACAGGAAGAAGAAGAATATAAAGTGTCCTATTTCCCCTTTTCAGATTCCAAGACTTGCTAGAACTCTCTTTCACCCTGAGAAAACTTTTGGGAGCCTAGGTGTGCAGTGGGGGAGCAAGTCTTAAATTGTGAAAAACCACTGAAGGATCACCAACAGTGGTCCTAATTCCAATGGCAGCAATCTGGCAGTGATTCACCACCAGCACCACTATCACTATCACTATTAAAGACTCCCGGATTATGTCCCAAGGCTCTCAAAGCCTTCCCCATGGCAACTGGGAGCCTTAGAGAGCCCTGGAACTTGAACAACAGGGAAGGACAATTTCCATTACTTTAAATTAAATACTTTCTGCACTTATATAGATTACAATGTTATAAACACACACAATAGGATTTTGACCATGATATTATGATTTGGTAATGGGGAAAATCAAATGCTGAACCAGAAAACGGCAGAATCATGCATGTGGACTTTCCTTATTTGATGTTATATTTAAGTACCATGAAATTAGGGGAAGGGAAAATATAGTTAGTCCATGTTTAATACGAACTTTGAGTTGTATTTCTTAGGCACCACTACTCCATGGTAAATGGCATATCGAGGAGACTTTTGTACAATGAAATAAGGGTCTGGAAAGCTTACGTGGGGTTTACCTAAGGTGCACTTAAAGCATTTTGTTGGATTTGGCTGGGAATGTAAAAATGTATAAATACAAGTTGTAATTAAATATGCCTTTGTAGTGCACATAACTGTAGTGTCTTAGGTTTCCTATTCCATAATTTACTGTTCAAATGAATACTTTGTATTCAGAAGGTCCTAGGTTTAATCCTAGTTGAATGCTCAAATGGTAGGAGACAGGAAGGCTCTATTGAGGTCCCTGACTAGCAGTACTCCTGAGGCTCCTCTGTTCTGGGCTAGGGTGACCAGTAGCCTAACTCATTATAGACCTGCATTATATGTCCTTAAATAAGACTTGCTAGTAGATGGTTGTCCCAAAAGTACTGTATATGTCAAGGAAATAGTACATGGAGAATTGATCTGCTCAGATCTACAAGGTTTTGAGACTGAGTGATATTTCACGTCAGTGAAATAAGGGTATTACCTTCATTACAAACTGTAATTCTTCATTATACATGAAACTATAGTGTTGATGTGAAAGGGTTCCATGTTCTGTGAATTGCATTTATGGCACTGTTTTAAAATAATGCATCAGCATATGGAATATGTCCTTTATTTCTGTAAGCAGAATAATTGAGTTTAAGAATTCTAATGACAAACTGGGATTCCAGTTTATGTCTGTTGGCTGCACTTTTGACATATCCACACATGAAACCATTTTTGGCTTTGGTTAATATTTTCTTTTCTCATCCTTCGTTATAGAATGTTATTGGATGGTACAGGTTTAGAAGAAACACTCAACAGCAGATGTCATATAGAGAACACATCATCCATAAACAGCTGACACAGATTCTTGGAGTGCCTGACCTTGTCTTCCTTCTCTTCAGTTTCATCTCTACTGCAAATAGCTCAACACATGCTTTAGAATATGTTCTCTTTAGACCAAACAGAAGGTAAGTAATTTCTGGGATGTGGAAAAACATAATTTATTCTTACTGTAGTATCAATTGCTGTAAGAACATGAATGGGTTTCAGACCCAAATGTATTGGGAGGAAATTTAACCCTGTTTTAACTAGGCTTTTAAAAAATCTTCATTATTGGAGTCACATTTTGTTCTTTCACTTTATTCTTTAGGATGTTTGAAGCTACTCTCACTTGTCTCTAGTTACAAAAAAGTCAATTTCTAAAAAGATAACAACGTTCAGCCCAGATGTAATCATGTTAGTCCAGATCCACTGAAGTCAGTGGAATGTAACTTGCCCAAGACTAACCTAAAATTTGCTTGACTTCAGTGGGTCTATTGTAAGTATAACTAAAATGACACCTGTACCACTGATCCAGTTCCACGAGTCACTTTCTGGTCCTGAGCCCTTTTGGCACACACAGTCCTCCTCAGTCCCAGGCCAGTATTGTTGAAGCTGTTACCCTCTATCAAGATGGATTCAAGTGGGATTTAATCCATCCTGGAGACCATCCTTCCCTGTGGACTTCAACACCCAAGGCCTTTAGTCCTCAGGGTTGTCAGGTTAATTAACCACCGCCTGAGACTCTGCATTGAGTTGCTGGTAATAGGGTTTACTCTATTACATAGTAGGACAACCTGGCCAGACTATAATGGTAAAACTACCATTCCAATAAGAAATGAGAAGCTGGGAGTGATAGACAAAACCTGGTGTGTAACATGAATTTCTGATTTAATCACAATAATGCAGACTAATTTTTTTTTGGAGGGGGGGGGAGCAAAGGGCAAGCAATTTGTCACTCTAATAGAAGTCCCTTACCTTTGCACTGCAGTTGTAAAGCAGACAGTGACTGCTATAACAAGATGACCACACTGAGTAGGCAGTGTCTAGCTCCTGGGTATTTAGTAGAGGCTTAGAGCACAGTTCAGCTGTCAGTCTCCTGCTTTGGCCCCAGCAATATCTTCCTAACATTATGTATTAGTTTTTATTTCCCTTTCTTCAAATGATCTCTCTTTCATATTTTTTAACTCCAAGAATACTGATTTGAACATAAGAAATCCATACAGGGTGGTGCTTCATCCTTTGATCATTCAGGGGATGCCTGACTGTTCCATATTCAGAATAGAATTGCACACATAGACCTCGTTTGGTCTATATTTACACGTTAGCTTGAAGATGCTGCACACCTCTTCTTCTTCTGCCATATCCAAATCCAATTATAGGCGATCATCATGGCAATCATCCATGAAGACTGTCCTGAGAATATAATGCAGTGGTCTTTCATCTGCCTTCTGCATCGCATTGTGACATTTGTACCACTGATCCAGTTCCACAATCATTTTCTGGTCCTGAGTCCTTTTGGCACTCAAAGTTCTCATCCACCCCAGGCCAGTATTGGTGAAGCTGCTGCCCTCCATCAAGATGGATTCAAGTGGGATTTAATCCACTTGGGGACCATCACACTTACCTGTGGACTTTGCCACCCAAAGCCATTAGACCTCAGGGTCAGTGATAGCAAACAAAAATAATCTTGCATTCCTTCAGTACAGTATTCTGAAAAATACCTATAGCAGTACTGTATTGTGATGAAATGTATGGTATATTTAGTCAGTTAATACAGTTTAGGAGACAACTTAAGTTTAATGTTATACAAGAGTGTTTCTTTGCCAGTAATAGTTTCTAAAAACCTGGATCCAGGGACATGAAGTTACCTTGGTTATTTCTTTTAGAGAAATTACATTGTAGTGTGTAATAATCCCTGAAACTAAACAAAATGTTTTTCTAAACCTATTTTATTTAGATATAATCAAAGAGTTTCACTCACTATTCCTAATTTGGGCAATACAAGTCAACAAGAATATAAGATCTCTTCAGTGCCAAATACTTCCCAAACTTATACCAAAGTTATTAAGGAACATGGGTAAGAATTATTTTTATATCTTTATATGTCAAGATGTGAATGTAGATTTATATGTGACTGTCAAGTATAAATTTAGCTGTCAAATATCTACGTCTGCAAGATTTCTGTGGAAATCTGAGAGTCCTTAATCTTACATAATGGTATTACTTCTGGTACGATTAACCAAGTGAGAGGAAAAGAAAGTGGTGGTTTTAAAGTCTATTCTTTTAAAGAGAATATTTTTTTCTACCTCAGTGGGTTTAAAACCAATTTAGAAAAATAACTGGCAGATGACTTCAGAAGTTCATCAGCTATTGTATGAAATAAAGTTATTTGCCTTGGTGGGTAAAAGTTGATTTCTAACATTATTTCTGATATATATTTTAGTACCGACTTTTTTGATAAAGATGGTGTGATGAAGGACATCAGGGCTATATATCAGGTCTATAATGCACTTCAAGAAAAAGTACAGGTAACTCTTATTTTATATTGCAATATCAGTACTGCATTACCTCCAATCAACATTTATGGTGGGAGAACCTATGTTTTTATAGTATCTGTGAATAGGAAGATTTGGATCTCTGCCTTGTTATGGAGTTTCTGTTCCCCAGTTAAATATGCATGAAATGAAGAATTGGTCAGTGTGTTGTTCCCTTAACACTTCTCAGTGCTTAAAAATTGCTTAAGAAATACACATTTGCTACTTCAATATATTCTCTTTGGCCATTATTCATTAAATATATATGCAGTTATATTTGAAAAGTTGTAGCATAAATACATTTTTATTAAAATACATTTTCACTGGCTCTATATATTCAGCGTCTACAGTAGACGTACAAAGCTAATGTGATACTATCCCCATATTTATCCTTCATGAGTGTTGAAATTCCTACTGCTGTGGTGTACCAGACCAAACTTATGACTTAAAATTCTTCTCAAGTTTTGTAGTATTATGTGCCAGGCTGTGGATAGGTCTGCTTTTGTATACATGTGTTACATGTCCCTCATGTATGTATATTATGGATTAAAGAATCCAATTTAAATATTTTTCTCATATTCAACAAGTGGAGATTGAGAAGTACCACATTTAGCAGTAGCATGGAGTATTAGAATATTTTTAAAATGTCAAATTCTGTGTTTGGCCATTCATATTTTAACAGTACTGTACAGTCAAACCTTGCATAAAGAGCGCCTCGCTTAAAGAGTAACTCGCTTAAAGAGCAGAATTTCCTCTGAATATTCGCTTCACTTATCAAATAAAACCAACCAAAAAATCACTTAACAAATAAATCGGGGTTCGCAATCCCCCCCACCAGATGTTACAATTGGTCACAATGGTGTTTCGCTTAAAGAGCAAACTTGCTGAAAGAGCAATCCTGTGGAACACATTATGTTCTTTAAGCGAGGTACAACTGTACTTGTATGTGAAATTACATTAGCCAATGAAATATAGTGCTGATGAAATGTTGTGCTAATTTTATACCAGTGCAGTGCCAGGATCTGAATGGTTAGAAAAAATACAGTGGTGAATTGGCTTGGATTAACAAGTTCCTGCTTGTATCCCTCATTTCATAGCAGTCGTGTGAGTTGGTGCACAAAGAGAGATATAAGTGACATCTCATTAACTGGTATCAGTTTGCCCCTGCAGTTTATGCCATTGCACCTACATCACCATAATTAGTCAGCAGAATTCTGACCATTGTTCTGCACCTCGATAAGAGGATGCAGCAATTGAGATTTGGACACAAGTATACAGGGCATGAATAACATCCTATTGTGGTTTGGTTTTTGACTTTTGTAATGCATTTCTACTACACCTGCTGAATGTTAGTTGAATATCATCTTTTATTTCTTCCAGACAGTATGTATAGATTTAGAGAAAAGTGAACGAGCTGTTGAATCTTTCCAGACTGAGGTGAATAAGCTGAAAAGGCAAATCTTGGAAAGGAAAACTGAAAAGGAGCAAGAGCTAAGTAAGTCTTTATTGTAAATTTTCACTGACTGACTTAGAGAAATCAATGCATTACTTATCCATTATGCTCTTTTACACAGTGTGGTCTTTAATTTACCAGACTGAATGTCAGTATTTTAAGAGATTTGAGGCACAGAGCAAATAGAAAATATTAGGAATTGAGAACTGACCATGTAATGCTAATGCATATGCCATTCTGAGATTTATTTTATTTTATTATTCATTCATTCATTTAATGAGCTTTTATATTGCCTCTCTGGGAGATATTCCCACTCTGGGTGGTGTACATGATAAAAATTCCAACATTACAAACCTAGCTCAGTGGCAGCATGTTTTAAAAAATTAAGTACATCTCAGTATAACCCACCCACCCACCCCAAAAAACCCCCAAGCATGACAGGTATCTAGTAGAAATAATACAAGGAGGAAGGCGATTGAGGTACCTGCTTACAAATTCAGAAGGTTCATAAGATGAAATTATGTCAGTGGAACTGCACATGATAGAACATATGGATTAGGGTGACTACTAGAAGGATCAGAAACAACATATTAGGGCGAGAATCCTGTATCAAGAACACAGTGTGCAACAATGGTTGTGCAGGTATTTCACTTCTTCAGTAAGCAGTGCTACATAGAACTTATGTATTGATTATGAAGTTGTGCACATAACCACTTATGCAGCCACTTTAAGGATCGCACAATGGAAAGGAGAACTGCTGTACAATTGCTGTTGCACAAATTGTGGCATGCATGCACGCGCTTGTGTGTCAAACAGGATTTGGGTCTGTAGCTGTGGCATCTAAAATGAAGAGAATAATGTTATCTTTGTTAAAGATAAAGATGTTCTAACTTATGTAGGGATGTAGAAGAAGCTGTGTAATGTTAGGATGTGGCCTGCAGTTTTTGCATTCTAGTTGAAAAGTGCTAGGAATTATATCAGAAGCTAACTAAGAAGCCTTTTTTTTAAGGGAAAAGTAATCCCATTCCAATTAACCTAGTAATATGCAGCCTATGAAACAATTTGAGTAGTATGTCAATAAGCTTTTGAGACAGAGCACTTTATCTTTTTTGTGAATATTATCTATATATATCTATATCTGTACAGTATATCTATTTATCTATCTATCTATCTATCTAAGAAGATTAAAGGGGGAAAGGGGAGAGAATTGTATTATAGGAAGCATTATTTGAAAAATAGCATAGTCTATAAAAGTAATTTTAAATTAGATGTAAACAAATAGTGTACTAATGTTTAACATAGTAAGTAAGAGTGTACATTTAACCCATTGATACTTAATTTTTATATGAACTCACCAGTCTAAGCTCTCAGCCATTCAGAATTCTATCCTCCTAGGTTTGAACACAGGTACTTGCCATTAGGACTTTATGATGTGGACTTTTTGTCCCAGATGGCCATGACACTGGGATGACATATGAAACAAATTTCTAGAGGCCTACAGTCTTGGTCCTTGCCAGAAGATCAAAACTGTATAGTGATCCGTAAATGGTTGCAAGATTGAACTGAGAAAGAGCTTCAAGTATTTAGGTATTTTTCAAGTGAATGGCACCCATAAGGCACATGAAGATAATGCTGTCCAGATAGCACAAAGAACTAAATCTGCAATACTCGACTTCTTTCCCACTAAGAGGGGGATGCTATATGACAATTGCCCTGAAGCTGTTGAGACAAAAACATTCACTCAGCTTCAATACGGTGTTCTCTGTTCAGCCCTATATCTCCTGTCTGGATGTGGTTTAATTTAAATTCCTGAGAGCAGTCCTACAAATACATCACTGCATTTCAAGCACAGTTCTCCAGCTTAGAAGTGAAATTCTTGGAAACTGAAACCAAGTCCATCCTTAATATCATTTGTAGGTACTCTTCTCAAGTGGTCTAGCTCCCTTATCTCTACAGCAGGAATAGGCACCTACTACCCATGGGCCGAATCCAGCCTGTGGTACTAAATCAACCAGCCCGCATCCTTGCTCCAGTCGCCAGTGGAATCAGATGCGGACTCATTTATGGCTGTTGTAAACATATTTAGGGCAGCCACGGACTCGTTTATGGCTGTTGTAAATGCATTTGCAAAGCCGTAAATGAGTCAGCGACCGATTCCTGTGACTGGACCACCAGTTTGGCCCACCAACTATCTGAGGCAGTGTGACCTGGCCCCCAGCTTCAAAAAGTTGGCAACCCCTGCTCTACAGGATGACTAGAGCCAGCAAGCAAGTTTTGTTGACAGAACTCCAGTGGCATGGAGTTTCCTTGAGCCTCCTTACTTTTTCAGGATATGAAACAGGCAAATCGGTTTTCAAGCAACACAATTTAACACACCACTCATAATTGATAGAGCTCTTTTGCCCTATAAACCAATGAGCTATTGTCACAAATTTGCTCTTTTATATCAGCCCAGAATCATTACTCTGGCCCAGTTAAACGTCCCCCCCCCTCCCCGATCTGCAGTTTTGGAGGTGATTTTTTTTAAAAAAAATCCTTATTCTCAACACAAGTGGCCCTCTCACATTCATATTGTCTCTTTTGATGTAATATATATTGCCCTTTTAAAATTGAAATTACCTGGCTGATGAGATACATTTTGTATTCATTGGAATAGTTGTCGTGTTCATTGGAATAGTGGTTCAGGCATATCAGAAAACAAAACAAAATAAACAAAACATGATTGTTTATTTTATTTTGTTTTCTGATATTTTGTATTCACTATCTTCTCTCTGACCAGAATACAGGCATTTTTTGTGTGTGGCAAAATTTTGCCCTGCAGCAACTAAAATTATCCAGGGAATTGTTTTAACATGCCTGATACCTTTAAAGCAATACAAGTATTATTAATTATGTTGTCACAACTTATTATCTAAAATGAGTACCCAGCATGTTGGGGGCAAAATGCTGATTAATTTGTGAACTGCCCAGAGAGTGCCCTAAGCGATTGCTTTTTCTATTTTTCTATTTTCTTATGCTACTTTGAATAGTCTCTTTTCCTTTCTAACTACTAGTACTCTTCGCTAACTGAAATAAGGAGACTGATTGATTCATGACAGGCTCTTTATTGCAATAAAGAAAATACTTTAAATGGTGGAATGTGTACAAAATAATAGCAGAAATGCAGTTTTTTGGAGATAGGCATTTCACATATAATTGTCTTTACATATATTTCTTTTAGCATAATTAATGTTATGGTTTATTCGTATACCATTCTCAAATTACTTTTAAACATGTAATTTCAGTCACTTAGTCTTGATCAGTTTTCTAGTACACATGACCAAATGTTCAGATCTTATATATGTTGTTAGCACATTGTCCTCTTTTCCTAAGAGTCCTCTCAGCTTATTATCAGGTTTGTGTTATTGCTTGTCCTTACTGAGAAAGTTATATCAGTTTGAGTTAATGAATCAGATGGCTAGTTAAGTTTGACAAAACAGGTTACATGAATCATGGTAGTAATTAGCAAAGTGATTTCTAGGAGAAACCAGTTCAATGTACACTATATATTTAACAATGTGTACTTTTCCTGAGATTACTTAGTGGAACACAGTTAAGTACATGACCTGCATTTTGACCCTCCTTTCCCAAGTCCCTTGATCCTGCTTTCTATTAAATATTAGTACAGACCTAAATTAAACATTATGTTCTGACAGATAATTACATCTACTTTACACCATTGTAGGACTACAGCAGACCATACTAAGCAGACAACTATCAAATGATACGTTGGAGCCTATATTCATCCCACGAATGTCTCATGCTGGATTTGCAGTGGAAGGTAGTAATCTTGAAGAATCAGATTCCTCTGACCCTCCTCCTCCGTATGCTGACTTCAGTGTGGTCAATCACAACAGTGCTGTACGTCCTGGTGTTCTAGAACACAATGTTTTTATGCCTCGACCTCAAGCAGTAGGCTCTTCTAGTTATGCGTCCACAAGTACCATATTGAAGCATTCGGGCAATGGAACATCCATACCATCTTCTTCTCGAACACCCTCCGGTGACAATGTTAATGAATCGGAAGACAATGACTATGAGAATTTGCTGGAACCTACAGAGTCATCCGACATCGAATACGCACAGACAAGAGATTCTCGACCTTTGGCACATGCAGATGGAGATTCCAGGAATACTCAAATCTCCCAAATTTAATAGAACATGAGCTTAATATAGCACTATGTTTCCTAATTGTTACAGAAATATTTTGGGATTTAACTTGGAGGAAATGAGCTACAGAAGTGGATTATTGTGCACAGCATATGTAGAAAACTTGAACATAGATGGCTTATTCACTTGGTGATACATTTTTGCAAGTTTTGTAATGGAGTCATTACGATAATCGAAGTGTAGTAATAGATGAGATTCATGGATATACTGGTAAAGAAGCAAAGTGAAATATGAAAAAGGTAGCTTTTGTTGCCGTATTCTCTGTAAGAAAAATGGGATCTTGCAACTAAGCACAGTCTTTAATTATCTTAAATCAAAGCTTACCTCGTGCACTATCATGCCTTGAATTTTTGGGGGGTTATTTGTAACAACTTTGATCTGGTGGCTTTTTAAAACTTAAAGCCAAATAGATCATTACCAGGAAAAAAGAGAAACTTTTATTAATTCCAAGAAGCCTGATTGGAACAAATGTGAACTATCTTCTTTGCATGCTCTTTTAACAGAGATGAGGTTTGTTTCAATCTTTTTATACTAGCCTAATGTGTATCACTTAAAATTATGGTTGCCTTTTTATGTAAAAAAAAAACAATTACCAGTAAATCATCAATGAATGTCTCAAACATAATTACTTTGATCTTGGTGAATTTAAGTGACTTGCAGCAGTATCCTCATTATCTCATTTCTACTCCTAAATATGAAGAGCACATAGCAAAAACTGATGTGGTCAATTCTTTCAAGGGTTTTTCTTAGAATTGAACATATATTGAAAATATAGTGGAGAAAGGCACCTGCAAAAAAAAATCCAGCTATGAACTCTTCAACATGAAGTAATGACGAATGGGAGAGGCTGTTTAGTGAACTAGCCTAGGGTTTCCGCATAAATTTAACTTGTAGCTCTTGTGTGGGGGGGTATTATTTTGGAGGCATGCTCAAAGAATGTTTGAACGCACTTAATTTTTTAATTTTTTGCTTGCAGTAACTTTTGCCCCAAAGAAATGACTGTGCCACTGTATATCCAATTAATCTTTCTCCTTGATTAATGAACAGCAAACTCTTTGGTCTGTGAGAATGCATATTAGCCATAAATATCCCCACTCCCCATTTAAAACCTCGCAAGAAGACTTTCTATAGATATCTGCCTGCCTGAGGCTAAAAACTCAGTAGGAAATGTTTCCAGTCCTCTTTGTTAGCATCCCTGTTTTCTGTATTAAATAAAACCAAGTGGCTTTTAAATATAGTAAACATTTCTGTCTCCTTGGACACTGGGATTTTATAAACATCTCTGTTTTTATTATTTAAATACTCTTTGGCCTTAATATGATGCATTTTATTTTTCACCTCTGCAGTCTGTTCTAATTAATAAGTGTTTTAGAGTTTTATTAACTTTGGGTATCTGCAAGCAAACAGTAGTGCTGGTTGTTAAATAAGTGCTGTTGCCATCTCAAGTGATTCAAGAAAATTTATTTTTTATCACTCAGAAACCTTTAATGTACATTTCTGACAAAGCAGTTAAATGTGACAATAAAATCTTATTTAATCCATTATCTTTTAATATTTGTCAGTAAGGTTCCATTGTAGTGAAATCATACATCTGCTAGTGAAAGCAGTGTTAAGATTTTTCTCTCTCAAATGAAACAAATGATTGATAGAACTGCATATTAGTTCCTGCATTGGCTGAGGGGGTACAGAGAATCACCCATGCACTTATGGTATGTATACAGTAACACTCACTTCTTAAAACGACCTTTCACGTTCATACATGACAATTATCTGTAATCTTTGCAACAGAAGATGTTTAGCAGCAAGCTAATAAATATTCCCTTACTTTGCATACTAACCACATTTGGTGACAGCAACTCTATTTACAAAAGCCACACAATACTACTATATAAATAGTTTTGTCATTTTCTGATTGACACATTCTAGCAGCCGATTAACTTACAACCTTATTCAAAATTGTTGTTGAATTATGGTATTGCTTCTTAAAGTGTGTTCTGATAAAATAATGGAAATCCAAGTCTATTTGTGCCTTTTCTTTTAAACTACTGAACAGAAGATCGCAATCACTGCTATTGATTACAGCTCACCTTTTATTAGTGAGTAAAGGTTTCCCAACCTTTGGTTTTTGGACTTCAATTCCCAGAAGCCTAGGTCAATTCCCCAAAGCACTGATCATCAGCCAGTGTACTGACTTAGGCTTTGGGGAACTAAAGTCCCCCTGTGGGGCGTGGGCCCCATGTTGGGAACCACTGTTAGATGCTCATTAATATGTTATATTACATCTAAAAGTAGTAATTTTAAAATGAATGTTCTTGTTGAAATAATTATCTTAAACCAGGGGTGCCCAAACTTTATGGGCCGTGGGCTGATCATGTGGTTCAGGGAGTCAGTCACTAAGGCCTGGGGGCCGGGTGCGGCCCCCGACACCAATTCACCCTGCCCGCGAAGCCCTCATCGCTCCTGGAAGCAGAAGTAAAACATGCCCGTATGTGTGCATTTTATTTCCGCTTCCAGGAGCAATGAGGGCTTCGCGGGATGGGTGAATTGACGTCGGGGGCCGCACCCGGCCCCCGGGCCTTAGTTTGGGCATCACTGTCTTAAACTAACAACATTTCCAGTTCTGATAGAAGGTATAACTTAATTTAAATGTTTTATATTTGAAATGACTGCGGTGGTTTAGTGGTTAAGTTGCTGAACTTGACGACTGGAAGGTCAACATTTTGAGACTCAAGTACTGCAAGACAAGGTGAGCACCCAACTGTCCCAGCTCCTGTAACCTAACAGTTTGAAAGCAAGAAATTGCAAGTTGATAAATAGTACCACTTCAGTGGTAAGGTAATGAGCATTCCGTGCACTCTGGTGCTCATCTCTGCCTTCTGTACATGAGGAGGCCATTTTGTCCCAATGGCTTCAAATGGGTAGCCATTTTGTTTCTTGCCTGCCCTTGGAGGGAGTGGAGTATCACATGAAATGGCACCGTGCGCCGGCTCTGGCCCATGGGCCTTAGATTGGGAACCCCTATGCTAGAGCATCTAGTGAGAGCACATAATTAGTAGTTTGTATGGCGACCTAGCATAATTGTAGTTTTAAAATGTAAATTGGTGGTAGATACAGCACTGTACTGAAGCTCACTACAGATGGTGATTGCAGCCATGAAATAAAAAGGCGACTGATTCTTGGGAGGCAAGCGATGAGAAATCTGTAGAGACATCAAATTGCAAACAAAAATTCGTATAGTCAAAGCAATGGTGTTCCCGGTGGCAATGTATGGTTGTGAGAGCTGGACCATTAGGAAAGCTGAGCGCAGAAGAATAGATGCCTTTGAGATGTGGTGTTGGAGGAGAGTTTTGAGAGTCCCCTGGACAGTGAGAAGAACAAACAGATCAATTTTAGAAGAAATCAAACCTGACTGCTCCCTAGAAGGTCAAATTGTAAAGATGAAGCTGAGGTACTTTGGACATCAAATGAGAAGAGAGGATTCACTTGAGAAGGCCTTGATGCTGGGAAAGGTGGAGGGCAAAAGAAAAAGGGGGCGGCCAAAGATGAGATGGCTAGATGGTATTGTGGATGCAGTGGGGGCAGAGCTGGGTGGGCTGAGGAGGATGGTGGAGGACAGAAGTGCCTGGCGGGTGGTGGTCCATGGGGTCGCGGAGGGTCGGAATCGACTGTGCGACTGAACAACAACAACAGCAACCCTAATAAGGTTTCCAAGGTATGTGAGATGTTTAAGGAATGCTTTTAACCCCCAGTGAGTTTCCGTGGAGAAGTAGGCATTTGAACCCAGGACATAAGTCCTAGTTAGTCACCCTATCTACTGTACCATACTGGTTTTCAGGCTATTCCTACCTTGATGCATTTCACTGCAGGAATGGTTTTAAAAAGGATTGTGATCTAGCTAATACATTTTTTTAATCAGCTAGTGCAGTGGTTCCCAATTAGTTTTTTCTACGTACCACTTCAAGAAAGAGCTCAAACTTGCGTATCCCTTATTGCAGGAACGTTAAATATCGCGTACCCCTTATTGCAGGAACGTTAAATAAAAAATGAAATCAGGTGTATTTTATATTTATTATCATCAAAAGACATTCTAATGGCAGAGAACACATGTTTCATTAATGTGACAAATGTGTACGTTGACAATGACGAGCAAATAGGCGGGAACGGGGACGGCCGCAATCGGGTGACGCGAGACGTGGGAGGTGTGGGAAAAACCGCCGCCGCAGAAGAAAGCGCTTGATGCATACGATTGACTTACCTACTGATTGTTTAATTAAATTGAATAATTTTTTGGCAATTGTTAGCATTATTGTTTTTTAAGGATTTAATATTTTAGTTAAGAGATTGCTGCGCGTACCCCTTGAGGCAATCTTGCGTACCCCTGGGGGTACGCGTACCACTAATTGGGAACCACTGAGCTAGTGAACAAGTATCCCCTCAAATGTGAAAAGTTGCATATTCTTCATATCTAAGTACAGTAATACCTCGGATAATGCTAAGACTTGGTTCCACAAGTCTTGGTGTTATCCGATTTTTAGTGTTATCCGATGCATGTTAAAATCCTATGGGATCCATCAGATAACGTTAAAGCTCCATAGAGATACATTGTAACCGCACAGGCTTTAGCGGTTGTTATCCGATCCATCCCATAGGACCTTAACGTTATTCGATCCAATTCTCCTCCCCAGATTACTTAACGTTATGCGATTTTAGTGTTATTCCAAGGTAAACGTTATCCAAGGTATTACTGTATAAGAGTTTGTTGTTCAATCGCACAGTCGATTCTGACCCCTTGTGACCCCATGGCCCATTGCCCACCAGGCACCTCTGTCTTCCACCATCTTTAATCTGCCCAGCTCTACCCACTGCATCAACAATACCATCTAGCCATCTCATTTTTGGCCGCCCACTTCTTTTGCCCTCCACTTTCCCCAGCATCAAGGCTTTCTCAAGTTAATCCTCTCTTCTCATTTGATGTCCAAAGTACTTTAGCTTCATCTTCACTATTTGACCTTCCAAGGAGCAGTCAGGGTTGATTTCTTCTAAGATTGACCTATTAGTTCTCCTCACTTTGTTGTTTGCAGTGCTTTTTAGAGCCTTCTTGACTTCACTCTCTAGGATGTCTGGCTCAAGTTCAAAGTTGTCATCAGTGTGATTATCCAGGATGTTGAGGTTATTTTTGTATAGTATTCTTGCCATCTTTTATTAATCTCTTCTGCATCATATAAGATACTATATAAGATACTATACTGTATATAAGATACTATATAAGAGTACTGTATAATTATGTGGAACCTTGAATATAGGTTTCCCCCACAGTACTGCAATCTTTACATTAATATTAGTCAGAATGGCCGTAATTGACCATCTTGCATGTTTTCTAAGTTTGTTTCCGCTCTCCATAATTTTTAAAATCATATGAGAAATTTATTTTATCTTCGCTGAAACATGCAGTGGGTGAAGGGCATGTCACCCTTTCCTAATGAGCTGTTGTAAGAAAACATATTTGGGCCACTAAATAAGATCCATGACTTTACCAGTGTGACAATTTTCAGAAACTGAAGATTCTCCCTCCCTCAAAGGTTATTTGTTTGGAAGATCTGGGCTATAGTTGCAATTGTTACTCTTGACCAAGTAATGGTAGTTGACAGTGATTTCTTGCTCTTTGAAGACTTGCAAAAAATAAATAAATTGTCCTCCAATGTTAGGTGGCATACCTGCAGTTGAAACATCTAGTGGCAAACTTTGGTTCATCTGATCTGGGTGGTTCTGAGACTCCCAGGTTGCTAGAGACTCTTACCAAAATTTCTCGAAAGGAATAGAGTGGAGAGCTACACTGCAGTGTATTAGATAGTCAACAGGAAACAATTCGACTGCAATGTGTCTTGCCTCTCCAGACCTTAGATAAGACTAACACAATAAATTCTAGTTTGTACATATCAGACACTCCAAAAACTAATGCATAAACGGATGATACCTTCAGACATGCTGGAGATGTGGCAGTGATGATACTTCACCTGATATGGTCAAACAGTGGTGACTCCTTTCTGGATAGCTGTAGTAATCAGAACTACTGTACTTGATACCAACTTTTCAGGCCCTCTTGAACTACCTCCCAGCAGCCTGGAAGCTGTCCACAGAAAACATAAATGGAATTTATGATCGCTAAACACCTGATCTTGGAAGGAAGGAAATATAAATCCATTCCATCGATTTATCAGTGGACAGAAGAACTTTGCTTACAACTTTTGAATGTGCACTGTACTGGGGATTTTTTCACCTTTCGGTTATTCCCTCTAGTTTGTAGTGTATAAGATAGAGAAAAACAAACCTAAGAGGAATGGAGAGAGTTTCTGTTTTATCAGCCCCCTCCCTTTGGCTGATACAAATTAGCATTTTGTACAGTAAAATCGTTCTATAAACCAGGAATTCTCAACCTGCGACCCACAGGCCGGATGTGGGCCTCGACACCATTTCATGTGGCCTCCCACCGCACCAGGAAGTGCCATGTGTTGGGGGAAGGGCAAAATGGTCATCTAGCCCCTGAAACTTTCTGAGGGAGCATAACCTGGTCCCCAGCATATAAAGGTTCAGAACTCCTGCTATAAATGTTTAAGTAGAAATGTTCCCATACAGTTACCATTAGCAGTTAGTCAGTGAAATAAAAAAGTGGGTGGGTGGGAATCTCTAATGTGCAGAGAGAACCTTTTTGCTTGGGAGAAAGAAGAAAGGTTATTAACAATGCAATGGAAGTGAAAACAAAGGAAAAAGAGGCCCATGGCTTGATTCAGATGGGGAGGGAGAACTTTAGCAGTTAAGTTAGTGACAAAAATCATGTTAGACTGTAAGGCCCCTCCTACTGAGAAGTGCTTGAAAAAATTGTGTAAGCGTTGGCAAAATGTGCTATTTGTCTTGTGAACCATTCAGAGAGTGCTCTAAGCACAATGGTGCAGTATATAAATATAATTACTATTTCTATTATCTTAACATTGTACCAGTAAATGCTAAGATTGTATTTGTATAATGATATTTGGATGCATCTATGAGTCTGTATGAACAAGGCATTGTTAATTTGAGAACTTGTTGGTTCATCTGGGGCCAACTATGACCGGAAAGGATTGATCTTGTACCCGTGTGCCTTGTCTTCCATACTAGTATGGTTTCTTTTTCCCCTTACATTTTGTTCTCCCATTTTTCTTTTCTTTTTTCCTACATATACAGAGGTACCTCGCTTAAAGAGCATAATGCATTCCACAGGATTGCTCTTTAAGCAAGTTTGCTCTTTAAGCAAAACACCATTGCAAGTGATCAATTGTGACTTCGGGGGGGGGGGATTGCGAACCCCAATTTAGTTGTTAAGTGAGTTTTGGTTGGTTTTAGTTGTTAAGCGAGGCAACCAGAAAACAATCTGTTCTTTAAACCAGTTAGTCTCTAAGCGAGGCAAGGGAGGGGAGGATCAGAAATCTTTTCTTTCCTCAAAAATGTCATTTTTGCATTACAGCTGTGTGAACACAATTTCAGCCATGGTGTGTTGATAAATATGTCATGAATCTGTTAATCATTCCTAAACAGCATTGAATCCTCTTGCTCACAAGAATGGGACAGTTGTTATAAAGCAGTTCCTGTCTAGTCTCTTAAACCAGTAGACATATTTTATTGATCCATTCAATCACATGGAAGCTGTCTTCTACAGAGACAGAATTCTCTTTTTCCAAAGTCAATAATGGTCCATTATGTTTATATGATTTTTGGTTCATTTATTGGTTCCAGTTGCCATTTCTTGGGCCTTTACACAGAACATTTTGATTGCATCCATTTCCTTGGAACTGACTGCCCAGCCTCCAGAATGTTGCAATTTTAATATACAGTAAAACACTGATTTACGTAAAAAGTCTGTTCCGTAGCTTTTTACATAATATGGGTTTTTATGCAAATCAATCCATTCCCATAGAGATGTATTAAAAATTTTTTAAAAAAATCCCGACCAGACCAAAAATAATCCAAAAACTAATCAGCACAAAGGGAATGGTGAAGTGATCTGCCTACGTTTTTCCATGCTGCTGCTGCTGCTGCTTCCTCTGGAGCAGTTTGTCTGCCCATTGGGGGAGCGGGAACCACCACTGCCACCAGTGGTGCCACCACTGTCACTGTCCTGGCTGCTTCTACCAGCACTGGTAGAGCGCAGGGGGTACATCTACTCAGCCACACTCCCCGTCCCAGGCCTCCCCACTGCACACTCCAACCAGGAATGTGCATCGAGCGAAGACCGCTCAGTTCCACTCTCTGTCTGAGGCCTCCCCAATGCGTGCTCTACCCAGGAATATGGGTCAGGTGAAGCCCACCCGGTTCTGCTCTTTGTCCAAGGTCTCCCCACAGCGCACTCTAGCTAGGAACACACATCAGATGAAGAGTGGGATGTAGTGGTCTTTGCCCGACGTGCGCTCCTAGCCAAAGCGTGTAGCGGAGAAACCTCGGGTAGAGTGAGCTCCCCTCTGTCCCAGCTCCTGCCAACCTAGCAGTTTGAAAACAAGAAATTGCAAGTAGGTAAATAGGTATCACTTCATTGGGAAGATAAACAGTTCAGTGCACTCCAAGTGTTTAGTCATGCCTGCCACATGTCTGCCAAAAGGTCTGCATGGCTATAAATGGAGTTGGGCTCTGCACTCTATAGTCAGATATGTCTGGCTTTCGAACAATTGCAACCTTTTACCTAGCAATGAGGAAATAGAGAATTGGTTCTCTATGAAGCCAACCTAATAAAGCAGAATTTCTCTTATTCAATCTGCTAACTCTCTACCAACCTTTACTTTTAATTTGGCTTTTGACTGCTTTACCCTATCACAAAATTTCATAGGAACTGAACTCTAGTTTAACAAACCTCATTGTACGATTTCAGCTTGAAAAAGTATATGTTTTAGATTATAGATCCAGAATCCTCTTATAAACATGGGTCAGCTTAGCTTGGGGATTCCAGAGTTTGTAATCAGAAAAGAACTCCCAAATTCATGTCAAATCTATGGTACCCAAGGGTCTTCAAATTATTGATATGTGATACAGTTGTACCTCGCTTAAAGAGCATAATGCGTTCCACAGGATTGCTCTTTAAGCGAGTTTGCTCTTTAAGTGAAACACCATTGAAAGTGACCAATGAGGGGGGGATTGCGAACCCCGATTTATTTGTTAAGCAAGTTTTTGGTTGGTTTTATTTGTTAAGTGAAGCGAACATTCAGAGAAAATTCTGCTCTTTATGCAAGTTACTCTTTAAGCAAGGCACTCTTTATGCGAGGTTTGACTGTACTTTGATATGTTAGTGATATGTGATATTTTGATATGTTAGTGATATGTGATACTTTGATATGTGATATTTTGTGATCTATGTTTTTAACCGCTCTGAGTTGCTTCGGCGAATAGAGCGGCATACAAATTCAAATACAAAATTTACAAATTTCATTTCCTGAGATTAAATAGAAAATCTTCCCTTACAATGAAAAGTAAAAATAATATGCTTACTAACCTCCCCACCTCCCCCATCTTTCTATAACACAGTACTGTATCATCATTCTGAGGAAATTACCTCTGTCTGGCTCATTATGGTTCTGGCCTGGTTTGTAGTTATGGCACCTGCAAATCTCCTCTTATCTATGTGCAGCAAATTCAATAGGAGCAAATATGACTGAGGTTAAACATGACCTTCATATCCTGCTAGGCTCCCAGTCTGTGCATTTACAATTCAAATTCTCAGAGGATAAAAACATCACTGCTCCACCAGCCTGATCCATTTGAGAGTTTGGATAAGCAGACCAAACCTGAAAATCCAGCCCGCATAGGTCATTCCTATCACAATCTTACACATGAAATGGAGCCAGTCCTCCTGTAACCTAATTCAACTGCACTCAACAGCAGCTGCTATCAAGCCAACTGGCTCATATTCCTCATTGGAAGTAGCTCTGGATATGAATAGTATTCTCACTCTCATCCTTTGATCTTCATGTTTCCTTATCCTTCAGGTGATTTTTTTAAAATTAATTAAGAAGAGCCATTGCTGCATTTTAGGCCATTAGTGTCTTTTCAGTGTTCATAAGCATGACATTATTACCGGTAGTAAGGAAGTTAGACAGAGAGCAGCAAGTACAGTTTAATTTAAAAGGGGTAAATAATACTTTTGTATCAGAGATTACTCTGGGTTGAAAGGATTTTTAGGGGACTCCGAATGAGGCTCCTTTCATGTCCCCAAGTGCAGCTCTCGGGTATCGAAACCTGACGTTCCAGTCTCCAGCTCACCGCCTTAACCACTAAGCCACCTGGGGGAGATGCTATTTATACTTCTATATAGATAGACCAACAAGGCTTTAAAAGCAGAGCAGAGTTGGAATAGCAATTTATAAAATGAAGTAGAGTGCCGAAGGATTCAGTAAAGGCCTTTCCTACTCAAATTGCTACAACTCTGTGTCATCTCATGAGTTTGGTTCACTGTCAGTTGTCATACCATCTACTACTGGCACTGGATCTTCCAATTACCACATACCACTAACAGACAGTAAGAACTGCAATCCTGCACACACTTCAAGCCATGAGTACATGCCACTGAAGTTTGAGTAATGCTGCAATTTGACACATCCTTAGTCTTGCAATACAATATATTATTTATAACACGTGAAATCTGCTAGAAAACAGGGCACACAATTAAGAACGCACCCTTTTTCAAACTACCAGCACACTAGCCATGCCCTCTTTCAACATACTCCATTCAATCTCCAGCAACAGGATTTCTGACCACACCCCATTCTCTGCATTCCCTGGCCACTGAGTTTACTCAGTATTTACTGGTCTGTTTGGATTACAGTTCCCAGAATTTCCCAGGCAACATGCGAATTGACTATTTCCAAAATGTGTGCGCGTAACATCCATCCATTATTATTTATAATTCACATTTATATAGCCACCCACTCACCACATTGTGGCGACTCAGGGTGGCTTACAAGATTAATACAAAACTACAGAGTAACAAGACAAAAACATCAGGAGGGGAAAAGCTCACAAAAGTTCGAATGTTCAGGTGCCCGCACAGCTGGGGCAAATTTAAGAATATGTTTTTTCTAGTTTTGCAAAATACTGTACAGAGTTTCACCTTAACATAAAAATACTTCCTTGTTTTTCTGTTTTCACTGTCATAATTTGGCTCCTGGGTTCACTGTGAAAATGGAACAATATACACTCAAACCTCGCATAACGAGCATTTTGCTTAGCGAAAAACTCACAATACGAATTTTTCGCTATGCGAGTCAGGCTTTTCCCTATGGAAAAACTCGCATAACGAGTGTTTCTATGGGGAAAACTCGCATAGCGAAAAAATTTTCCCCACAGAAACGCTCGTTATGCGAGTTTAACTCACATAGCAAATTTTTCGCATAGTGAGCAGCCTCGCAGAACGCATTAAATTCGTTATGCAAGGTATGACTGTAGTGATATGAAGCATGTATACTGAATTTCAGAAGTGTGTTCCACTGGGAGTTGTCTGTATGTGTTGAACACTAGGCTTTTCAGTGCATTCTGAATGTTTTGTTTTAAATTCCCCTCCCACCATGGATCTCACTGGGTGGTCCAGAGCAAGAAATTCATCCTTAGTTTACTTTACCTCATAGTATTACAAAGTTTTTTTTTTTTTAAAGGGGCGGCACATGTACATACACACACTTTTAAAAAGTGAGGGGCCACATGTACATAGACACATACACACACAAGCACTGACCTGTTATTAAGTGTTCCTGAGAATCCATCACAAACATTTCCCAATTTCACAGATGAAAAATGGCATCACTTAATGCAGTATTGTAACATAATTATTTTCAGATTTAGAAATCAAAGCACCTTTGTTTTGACAGCCGTACCTGTGGCTTGGCAACCGTTCCAGCCTGCTGAACATAATGTTCTTTGTCCCCATGTGCTCACCTCCTTTCTGTCCCTAAGGTTTCTTGAGTTAGAGCAGAATCCATGTAATTGTCCCTCTTAACGACGTAGTGTTGTGCGTTTTTACTGGGATGTATGCCAAGCAGCAGATTTTGTACATGGCAATTGAATTCCTTCATTTAAACAAAAGCTTGGAGACACACCCAGTCTCAGGTGGGAGAGTATATATTGAAAATTAGGTATTTCTTTTCCAAGTCTTTAAATCCAGCAGATGCAGGATACCCCATCTATCCATAAATTGTTACAGTTGTCTTAGATTATAGTGGGGCATGGTTTGATTAAAATTGGGAGAGACAGACTGTGGGTTTAATAAGAGCCCCTAAATCCCTTCACACACACTTTGGGACGAGTTTGAATTAATATGGTGTAATACGACCATGTAATTTTCTCTAGGTATGAACCTTTTAATTGTTTTACATGATGTTTATCACTTATAAGTGAAGCATTGCAGAAGTGAATATGATAATGTCCCCATGTTTATGGTTTGATGAGTGCCTGCTATTTCCCTTTTTTGTCATAATTACCTATGAGCATTATTTGCCTGTACAGTATATTACATTTTTCTAAGCTTCTGGAAATGCTTGGCCATTTATTTCTATAACTGTGACTAAATTTTATATACTGTATGTGTGTGTGTGTGTCTGTAATTATCAGATCTGTGATAAATGACCACGAGCCAGATAGAAATGCAGTTGTATCTATTAAATAGAAATGGCCCATTGTATAATATTCAAGCTCATTATAACAGCTGACTCGCGAATGACATTTGATTATGAGGCAGGAAGAGCTACAGTAATCCATCAACAGAATATGAAATATCTGATTCGCAAATACTGTACATATATGGGTATTCTGAAATGGAGGTTAACAGGTGCAGATTATTTTGGCTTTATGATACTACTGGTCTGTAAGTGAAAATGTTGCTGTTCTCTGGTGAAGGAATGGAAATATGTTGTCCTTCAGATGTTGATGAACTGTTACTACTATCCTATCTTATTATTGGCCAAACAAGCTAGTTCTAATGGAAGCTTGAATTCAGCAATAGCTAAAAAGCTAACTGATCCCCATTTCTACTCTGGAAATAAGGTTGTAACTGTTGTGTATTAGGCACTGTGGCAATCACCTCTACCATTTTTGCCCTGCGGTCTGTTTAGAGCAGGGGTGGCCAACTTAATTAGACCCAAGATCTACTGTTTACTGACGAAACCCTGTGCGATCTACCAATCACATACCTCTGGAATTTTTAAATGAAACAGCAAAATAAACACACACACACACACACCCCTCAGCCCACCCACCCACCCAGACAGCTACAACACAAACCCGTAAATAACTTAAATAAATAAAGAAATAAATAAAATAAAAATTAAATAAAAATACAACCACCCACCCAAAACACAAATCAATTACCCACCCACCCCAAATAAAAAACCCTCACTTGCTTACCTTCCTTGGGACGACGAACCCCCATGACCCAGGGCCACCCGGCAAGGCGCGCCACCCCCGACGGCAGCCTCCCCCTCCTCCTCTGAAGGCCACGGCCACAGGAGCCACTGCCGCCCGCCGCCGCTGGAGCTGCCGCTGCCTGCAGCCCTGTGGCCTCCTCCTCCTTGGGTCGGTGCCTTTTTGGCCCAGCTCCAGCTGCGGCCACAGGCGGCGGGCAGTAGTGGCTCTGGCGGTGGCTCCGGCTGCGGCCACCGAGCCTCCCTGGGCCTTCCGCTGCAGACAAGCCCCCATGCCCAGGGGACGCCCGGCGGGGTGCACCGCCGCCGCCTGCAGCCTCCTCCTCCGCTGCAGCTGGAGCCGGGCTAAAAAGGCACCGGCCCAAGGAGGAGGAGGAGGCCACAGGCGCCTGGCGGAGGAGGCGGCTGCAGGCGGCAGCGGTGCACCCCGCCGGGCGTCCCCAGGGCATGGGGGCTTGCCAGCAGTGGATAGCCCAGGCAGGCCTCAACGTGCCCCGGGGGATGTACCCTCCTCTGAGGGCTGGTGCTGCCGCCGCCGCCGCCCTGAAAGGTTCCAGCTCCAAAATAAAAAAAAAATTAAAATCAGAGCAAAAATGGCTCCAATTGACTGCGCATGCGCAGAAACTCAATCTGACGCATTGCGCATGCGTCAGATTGAGTTTCTGCGCATGCGCAGTCAATTGGAGCCATTTTTGCTCCATTTTTTTTTTAAAAAATTCTTTCGGTGAGGCATCCGGAACCGGACGCCTCAAAAGTTGACTACCCTCCACGATCGACTGGACTAATAGTCGCGATCAACCGGTTGGCCACCCCTGGTTTAGAGGATATAGTAAATTCTAGAAGATGTGAATAATAACTACTGTACTCTACAAAGGGTTGCCCCTTGAGTATAGCTTTGGAACTCTAGAACCCTCACTGGTTTCGAACGACCAAGTCAACTAAGGAGATGGCTATAGTCTATAAAGTTCTAAGTGGCTTTCTAACTCCTACTCCTACTCTTAATCCGAATCCGAATACTGGCGACCATCATGACAATCAGCCATGAAGACTATCTTGAGATTATAATGCAATGGCCTTTCATCTGCCTTCAACATCGCAGCATGACCCTCATACCACTGATCCGGTTCTGTGAGTCATTTTTTGGTCCTGAGCCCTTTTGGCATGCAAAGTCCTAATTACTATACTGTATTGTATAAAATTGCATAATCAGCACAGAGACACATCATCTGTGATCTGAGTTTTCTCTCATTGATGAACTCTTTCCCCCACCATGAGAAGTCACCAGCGAGCAAGTCAGGGAATTTATCAGACCATTTAGCCCTAGGTATCTTTGTAAAAAGTAATTCAGCAATTCAATGAGCTGCACACCTGAAAATGCTGTAGAATCTGTTCCTTGTCACAAAATATTGTCCGGTTACCCATAAGATAGAGGTGGTTTGTTCAGTGCTCAAAAGAAATGAAGCAGAACATTTTATCTTAAATACATCTAAATTCTCTAACTCCCCCATGAAAGGTGAGTGCAGTATCATAATGGGAAACTATTAAAATATGGGGACTTTTTATGACTGCCCACAGCAAAAATGCAATCTGCTGTGTTTATCCATCTTAACAAACCAGTTCTGGAAATTTTCATCTCTCTCAAGAGCAGGTTTTTGTCATGCAAGTGAGTTGTAATTACCCATTCAAGACCAAGACACACAAACATATTTTGTTTACAAAAAGAAACATCTTATAGCAGTACTGTATACTGTATACTGGCAGGAAAATCTACTGAGGACTGCGAGGACTGAAGCCAAATTAAACCCATTTTTCAACATTTCTCTCTCCCTCTCTTTTTAAAATCTAAACACAAGTAAAGGTTTAGATGTAAGCCATCATGAGGACAAACTTTTTTTTTAATTTACATTTTAACATTTATGTCTCAGCTTTCTTTCAGATGCCTCAAGGCAGTGGATATGGCCCTCCTCCACAGTTATGACATGACAACAATCCTATGAAGTAGCCGAGGGTGAGACATTGTTAATTGGTTAAATAAATAAATTTTGTGACAGAAATTATTCTGGGTTGAAGGGATTTTTTCTGGAGATTGGTTTATGGTCGCCCAATGGATTTCCTGGCCAAGGCAAAATTTGAACCCTGGTCTTGTCTAGGTCTTGTCAATGCCCAGGAGTGCAATTGTACAGTTAAAACCAGTGCACCTACTGTCGCTGTCCCAGGAAAGGTCTGATCTGGCCATGATGACACATGTCTAAGCTACCTCCCTGTTGGATTACTATAATTTGCTTTACATGAGGCTGCCCTTAGAAAGTGTTTGGAAATTCCAGCGAGCTCAAAGTGCCAAAGCCAGATTGTTAACTGGGGCTGGTTAACAGCGATGATATAATCCCCCTGTTACAGCTGCTCCTCTGGCTGCTCATTCCTTTTCTGGTCACAATTCAAAGTGCTGGTTTTAAACTATAACACCTTAACTTGCTTGGGCCCAAGATATCTAAAAGACTGCTTCTCCCTTTATGAGCCTGGTCAGGTATTAAGGTCTTCAGGGGAGGCCTTTCTCTCCATCCCACCACCCTCACTGGTGTGTTTGGTAGGCACAGAGCCTCTTCTGTTGCTGCACTAGAACAGGGGTGCCCAAACTACAGCCCGTGGGCCAGATCCAGCGTCCGACATCAATTCATCTGGCCCACACCGCCCTTGGAAGCACAGAACACAGAAACAGTTCTGTGAGACCTGGCTGTTTTGCAAAGTGGTTATCACACTTCTCCTTTCTTCACACTTCACCTCTATTCCCTGCTGCTCATGCACAAACATTTTGCTAATGCAGTACAAAGATGTTTAGCTCTCTTGAGATGTTTCACATACATCAGGCTTCACCTTGTTATGATTGAAAAATCTGTGTTGTACTAATTCAAGAGGGATTGGTCCTTTGTTTGCTGCTTATTACAACATCTTTCACAGGATGGTGTTCCAAATGAAATCCCATGTAAATTTGATCAATCAATTCATTGTTGCTGCATAAGCAATTGAAATTTTAAATTTAGCAACCTGTATGCAGTGGCTCAATTGGTTAAGATGCTGACTGGGAGGTGGAAGGTCAGCAGTTTGATTCTCAAGTACTGCATGATGGAATGAGCGCCTGTCTCTGTCCCAGGTCCTGCCAACCTAGCAGTTCAAAAGCAAGAAATTGCAAGTAGATAAATAGGTACCACTTTGGTGGGAAGGTAAACAGTGTTCCATGCACTTCGGTGTCTAGGCATGCCTGCCACATGTCCACGGAAATGTTTGCAAATGCAGAAAGCGCTGGCTCTCCAGCTATAAACAGAAATGAGCGCTGAACCCTAGAGTCGGATATGACTGGCTTTCGAGCAAGGGTAACCTTTATCTTTACCTATATACTGGGGTAAACTACTTCTGTGTATTCTCTACTTGGAAAGCCATGGCAAGGGTCACTGTAAGCCAGAATTGACTTGAGAGTATGCTGCTGCTATTATCACTGTTATTGTGATGGTGTTGCAAATAAATGGCACACAAGAGCTGTGATTTATCTCCTTATATTTCTATCATTTGTTATGATTCTGAAATTAGCCATAGCACAATGATCTCAATATATATGGCAAAGGAGCGTATTCAACAATCCCCTGCCCCTCTCCCATTATTTTCCTGATTTACATAAACTCTCAGTCTAAGAGGCAATTTTCACTGCAAAGAAAGACAAAAGATACAGTGAGAAAGGTAAAGTCCTCCCATTACTGCTTTTCTACATTCTATCAAGAGGGGTTTTTCCCCAGATTTTTTTAAAATTCTATTTTTATTCAGATACAAAAGAGCCTGCCTCCAGTCTGTTCCAGCTGCCACTTTGGAAAGTGCATGTAGAACAAATTTAATGGCATGAGAAGGAACCAAATAGGCTTACTGCTTAACTCAATAATGGGAAAGCATCTGTGTTCTGCTGAAGCAACAATGAATAGATCAGCAGGCTCATCCTCTTGTGTTTTGGCTTTTGTCCAGTACTGTGTAATAGACAAGCCCCTGCTCATGCTTGATAGCCATTTAGAATTGTACGTTTCCACAGAGGGGATCCATTTTTCTGATAAGACTGATATCCTTATCTCCAGGGTATGAAAAGGCTTGCTGGAAGCTGTAGTCCAAAATTGAAAAATTTTCAAACTCTACTCCTTTCATAGTACGTACTGTAAATTACATCATAGCCTTGACTAGTTGTTTGTAAACTCTATATGTGAGGATTGAAAGGTGAATAATACTACTTCCACTTAACACCTCACTGTTCTCAGTAATTTCTATACAAGGAGGCTGAGAAAGGATATTCATATCCAGTCCTATTCCCCTTGGGTGTAGAGATTACATATGAGGATATTGAACTTAATGGTTCTTGCTTTTGGGACAACCTCAAAAAAAACTGCACAACAACTTTGCTTCTGGGAATAACACATGTGATTTACATGATATGTATCCAGTATGCTGATTCCAAATCTGAACTCAGAATCTGCCTATCATGTACAGCCTTTACATTGTAGGCATGCTATAGCTGTTCAGATGGTATTGGGTAATATATTTTTACACGGCCAGGATACCTAAGAGACCGCGTCACCCTAAGAACATCTGTCCGTCCCACTAGGGCAGACCGGAGGGGCTCTCTTGTTATTCCATCGGCTAGGGAGGCTCGCCTCACTAGCACTAGGAAGAGGGCTTTCTCTGTGTTCGCCCCGGCCCTTTGGAACCTTCTCCCAACTGAGCTGCGCCTACAGACAGAGCTCCTGCCTTTCCAAAGAGGCTTAAAGACCTGGCTGGCGGAGCAAGTGTGGGGACCCAGGAACGTGGGATCCCATGCAGGTTGGCTGATTTAAGGGACAGCCACCCCTTCCTGCTCGTGTTCTTATCTGTTGCACTGTTTTAATTTTTCTTATGAATTTTTAAGGTTTTAAATATCACTATTATACTAGACTTAACCTGTGATTTTAATCTATGTTGTAAGCCGCCCAGAGTCGGGTCTATCTGATTGGGGCGGGATAGTAATTTACCTGGTGAGTAAACTAAATGATAACTTTCCCTGATGGAAGATTGCCCTGTTCCCCTGCCAAATGGAAATGTACCATTTCAAAAGAAAGCTATTTTTAGAGGCCCATACACAGTGGTCGGCTCTAAATATTTTTACTAACATGCTGTGGGCGTGGTATGGTGGGCATGGCCAGGGGGAACTCCCTGCATTGCACCCAAATTAAGACTACTTTATTTCAAAACTTGGATGGGCCAGGCCAGCCAGAATTTCTGCTACAAGTTCCGGAGAACTGGTGCGAACCTGCTGATGCCCACCACTGCCCATACGTATATACAGTACCTTGGTTTCCTATGTTTAAAGAGTAGGAGGATGGTACCTAACCAACAGCAAGTTGACAAAGCCTGCTGGGATTTTTTCTTTCTAACTCATCACTAAAAAGCAGGGCTTGGCACAGACATCTGCCATGAACTTTTAGAACCCCTTTATAATTTATTGCACTAGCCACAAGAAACTGGTGCGTGTCTGAGGAAGCAATTTTGAATCATGAAAGCTTGCACAGTGTTTGATTTTTTCCCCTTCCATGATCCAATAAAGTTATTGTCTTGCTCCTATATTTGTATTGTGTAAGAATCACATGGCTTTCTTTGTTTGTTTTCCCTACAGAGACTCCCCAGAAGAAGAATCAGAAAGGGTAGGCCTCAGAGATGGGATGTAACAGGTTCTCACCAGTTCTCCAGAACCCGTAGTAACTTTTCCCAGTCTCCTGGAGAACCAGTAGCAGCTTTTGGGGGGAACCGCCTTTGGGGCTTACCTTTTCACTGGTTCCCCCACTGCACATGCGCTCCAAGCACTTGGTGTGCATTCATGCCTACAGTGCTTGGCGTGTATGGACGGCCTCCGTGCTGTCCTCCCAAGCGGGGAGGAGGAAGAGAAGCTGCTAGCCTGAAGCTTCCTATAGCCTCCTTCCCTAGATATCCTAGAGAACTGGTTAGGCAAAAACTTAGTACCTAACTTCTTTAACTGTTGAAAAGTTGAAAAGTGCCAAAATGAAGCCATCGTGTGGTGAGTTCATTCTGTAGTTCCTTCCATCTGACCTAGTGTGAGAAAGATTAGCCAGAATAAGCTTTAAGCTCTGATTTAAAAGCTCTGGTTGATTTGTGTTGTGGGTGGGTGGGTGTTTGGGTGGGTGGGTGTATTTTAATGTATTTTTATTTATTTTATTTATTTACGGGTTTGTGTTGTGGGTGGGTGGGTTGAGGTGTGTGTGTGTGTGCTTATTTTTATTTTATTTTTTATTATTTTTAATTTTTTTTGGCCCCGCTCACAATATCATGATGTTATGACATTGGTTCCGCCCATGATGTCATGATGTTAGCTCCACCCACATTGTGATGTCATGGTGGGGTAGTAAAACTTTTGACATCCCACTACTGGTAGGCCTCCTAACGCATCCTAGTCTCTACAGCTGAGGCATTCTTTCCCCTTCTGCAAAATTGTCACTCCCCACTCAGTTCACCTCTGGGTGCTAGTGAGGGGTTTTAAATTTATTTATTTTATATTTTGCCCAAAGCCCAATTGCACAGAAAGTCCTAAAACCATCAATGATATATTGGCAACCATGTGGTTGATCATGTGGGAGATAGGCTTCAGGGGAAATTCCCTTTTTCATGCAACGAAATGATACAAACACAAAAGTAGTGTTGAGAAGAGGTGAGAGAAAAGAAAGAGAACTACTGTATCTATCTATTTTTCCTCCACACACAAAATCAAATCAATCTAACGTACCGTATTTGTCGGACCATAAGATGCACTCCCCCCCATGGGGGAAACACGAGGGTGCGTCTTATGGTCTGAAGGCGCTTGGGTTGGGGGGAGCCAGCACATGTGCCAATTCTTCCCTACAACCCAAGCGCCGATTGATCACAGCACACAATCGGCGCTTAGGTTGGGGAGAGGAATGGGCACACGTGCTGGTTCCCCCCAACGCAAGCACCAATTAATCACAGCGTGCAATCGGCGCTTGGGTTGGGGGGAACCGGTGTGCATGCCCATTCCTCCCCACAACCCAAGCACCGATCAATCACAGCTTTTTAAAACTCTAAAAAGTTTTTTTTAAGCTTTTAAAAAGCTTTTAAAAGCTCTAAAAACTGGGTGTGTCTTATGGTCAGATTAGTCTTATGGTCCAAAAAATATGGTAGCTAATTTAATGCTACCTACCTGAGCGGAATCTCTTGGTTTTCAGAGCACATGAAGGACTGAGGGTAAAATAAAAATGGTATGAGAAGAAACATCTGTGCCTCCAGCTAAATATTGTTAGGAAAATAAGGGAGTAAAAGATAAATCTGAGTTTTATGGGAATTTAAGTTCAGTTCAGTAGAATGTGGATGCTTAGAAGAGACTGATTACTGTATTTACAATTGCCACTTCTTGTGAAAATGAACAGGGGCTGTGGTGGCTCAGTGGTGCCTTGTTAGCTGGAAGGCTGGCAAGTCAGCAGTTTGAGACCTGGGTGCTGCAAGACAGATTGAGCGCCCAGCTCCTGTCAACCTAGCAGTTCGAAAGCAAGAAATTGCAAGTAGATAAATAGGGGCCGCTTCAGTGAGAAAAAGATCTTGGGAACAGGAAAGGATCCTCATTTAGGCATCCCCTGAGCTTCTCCAGCAAAAATCCTTTCAACCCAGAATAATTTCTGACACTGAATTATTATTATGATGTCAATGAACTATCAAATCAGAAGAGTAATGCTGAAAAGGGTTAAATGTACATTATATGTTTGCATAGAACAGGATGTATATTTATTTAGATTGTCTAGTATGGTTCTAAGGCATCAAATGTACTAGAGTGGTCAGAAATAGTAGTTCTTGTACTCCAAGAATGCCAGGAGATTGAATATTGGGAAACATTTCTATGTGATATAATAATAATAATAATAATAATAATAATAATAATAATAATAATAATAATAATAATAATAATAATAATAATAATAATAATAATAATAATAATAATAATAATAATAATAATAATAATTTTGTGTCAGAAATTATTCTGGGTTAAAAAAAATTCTGGAGAAATTCCACTCAGGGGATACCTGAATAAGGCTCCTTTCATGTCCCCAAGATCTTTTCCCACCGAAGTGGCCCCTCTTTATCTACTTGCAAATTCTTGCTTTCGAACTGCTAAGTTAGCAGCAGCTGGGACAGAGCTGGGGACTCAAACTGTCATGCAGTACCCGGGTCTTGAACTGTGGACTTGCCAGCCTAATGTAACTATATCACAACTTTTTCATGATATACATTTTTTGTATTAAGGCCAAAACATCAATTTAAAGGTTCCTTGCTGTTGTTAATTGCTTGTTCGTGAATCTTGACTCTTCCCTTCAATTAAGATGCTAATGGGAGGCTATGACTAATGACACTGCCATTATTCCATTCCCTCCAACTGTTTTTATGCCTGTTTACAATCTGATCTGTCTCTTGGCTTGACCACAAAATTATTGTGAAGACAGAGTGGAGATAAACAGCCTACACAGTACATTGCTTTGAGCTGATTAGAAAAAAAGTCTATGTATAAATTTAATGAACATCTCAAGGACAGCAATCAGTCGGATGAATATTTACCCCACTGTAAATACAAAGGAGTCAACAGTAGGTCAACAGTTCTAGACCACAGTGCTGAGCTTCTATCATCTGTCCCAGCTCCTGCCAACCTAGCAGTTCGAAAGCAAGAAATTGTAAGTAGATAAATAGGTGTCACTTTGGTGGGAAAGGTAACAACACTACATGTGCTTCGACATCTAGTCACACCTGCCACATGACCACAAATACATCTGTAGATGCAGACAGCGCTGGCTCTTTGGCTGAAAATGGAGATGAACACTGCTCCCTAGAGTTGGACACGACTGGCTTTTGAGCAAGGGATACCTTTACCTATACTAAGTACAATAGTATGACTTGGTGTGATCATTATCCAGTGATTAACAAAACATTGGAATTCAATTGAGCAATTATTTACCATTCCAAGTTATGCTACAGCATTTATACTAGCATAAATATTAATTGGATTCTCACCAATGAACACAAATACACTATCTAATATGGATTCAAACTTTCACCTTATTAAGCAAAACCTATTTATTGTTGCTGCTGGTTCTGTTACTGAAACTTTAGCAGCAGTCTAACATGCAGAGATAATAATAATTTCATATCAGAAATTATTCTGGGTTGAAATGATTTTTGCAGAAGAAACTTCACTCAGGGAATGCCCAAATGAGGCTCCTTTCATGTCCCCAAGAGCTGGGACAGAGATGGGTGCTCAATCCATCATGCAGTACCCAAGTCTCAAACTGCCAACTTGCCAGACTTTCAGCTAACAAGGCGAGTTTCTTAACCACTGAGCCACCACAGCCCCAGACATGCAGAGATATAGCAAGGAAACTACAGGCCTCTGTCCAAAAATTTCAACATTTGAAGAGCACAACAGAGCTGCTGTTTTCTCTTTGCACTAATATGCATGTGTTTCCAACCCTATCTTATATGCATGCAATGGAATACTGTACATGGATGGTTGGTTACAGTAATTGGATACTGTTGGATAACATTTCAGAGTGATGCAGCTAGTATGTAACCCAGGGGTTCTCAACGTATGGCCCGCAGGCTGGATCTGGCCTGCAGCACCAACTCATCCAGCCCATAACCTTGCTCCAGCTGCTGCTGCCTCTGCCTCAATCTTTGTCTCCTCCGCTTAGATTGGTGTGTCCCTAATGGCGTTCCCACAGCAGGGTGGATGTTGTAAGGTTTACAACATCCACCCTGCTATAGATCAACATCAGGGACATACCAAGCCAAGTGGAGGAGACAGGAGTTGAGGCAGAGGCAGCAGAAGGGGAAGTGGTGGCTGAGGTGAGGTCGCAGGCCGGATGAGTTGGTGCTATGCAGCTCTTCCAGGCCGGTAAGCAGGGAAGCAGTGTGGTGGGGGGAGTGGAGGGTGGCTTGAGTTGGTCAGCAGTGGCAGTGGTGGTGTGGGTGGAATGGTGGGTAGCTCGAAGGTGTTCCAGGCAGTGATGTAGCCAAAGATTAAGGCTCAATACTCTGAAATGCAATTCTCCCTTTCTTCTCTCTTAGTTAAACTACTGAGCAAATATTCAGGCACAGCTTTAACAAAAGGAAAAATGTTACTTACAAGGCTTGTGTTGAAATAAAGCTGTCAGAAAGAAGACAAAAAAAATGATACAGCAGTTAATGATGCAAAAAGGTGGCAGGAAAAGTCTCAAATTATGTTTGCAAGATGGTATTCAGTTAGTGACTCTGAGACTAACACATTTTGAGTCAAAAGAGACTGAACTAGACTAAACAGCCGCACCACTCAAACAGAATAGACAGACAGACCGAACAACAACAGCCATACACACAGCTCAACATATATACAGAATGGAAAGCAGTTATTTTTGGAGAGAAGAAACATTTAGCCTGCTGATTGGCTATTTAGATTCAAAACAGGCAATGACTATGTTTGTTAAATTCTGGCTCTTCCCATCTTCATGTTAGTATGCAAAACAAACACAAAACATGATGTGACTGTTGGCTGCAAGTGCAACAAATACTTCCATTTTCTCTAATTCTGCCACTTGCATAAGCGTTTTGGAAGAAATGTGAGTCTATAGATTTGGATAAATTTTCCTTTTCACGCATTATGAGACCGGAAATATGGCGACCTTATAGTTTGAATGAGCACAGAAGACTGGGCGCTAAACCTTTTTATACCACTGATTACACTAATCATTCTGAAGTAAAGAAGTCTGATCTTAACAAACACTTCTTATTTTTGGAAATAAGTGGAGAGTGACTTCCACTTCCCATGTCTCTTCAGAGAGATGAAAGCCTAATCATATATACTTTCCAAACTCTACTGTTGCTTATTTCACCTTCAGTTGAAATTCAATCTGTTTACTAGCAGGACTAAATGATCTAGATTCTAGTCTGAGTTACATGACTCTGTTTTTGCCACTTCTATTTGCATAGCCATTCGGCTTATTTACCACAGCTATAAACCTCCTGAGCTGTAGTTATATTATAATATCATATATTTCGTTTTCCAGGAATAGAACTGTAATGTATCAAATATCTTCACCAAAATCCTAACAGTTCCTCTCTTGAATAACATATTTTAATAACTGGTGGAGATTTAAGAAATAATAATAATAAAAAAAACAATTTCCCTTGTCCTCAGTAAAATGCAGTTAAATATATCTACAGTTTGTATTTGTTTAACCCACTGAGCTTTATTTATTGGCATTTTGATTGAAAATATGTTCAAGCCAGCACCCAAGACATCACCACAACAAACTATCCATGTCATCTCTCTCTCCCTTCCTGATAAATGGTTTAGAATTTCATGTCACATGCCGAGTTGGCTTTCTTCTCATTACTGAGGTCAACTAAGGCCATAAACAGCTTGTGCTGTGAAGTGGCTATTTTAGTAATGATTTCAATTTGCCCCTTACTCACATCTTACTTTGCAGTGTATATTCAGTGAACTAGAAATTCTATCTAGTTTCTTATCCTGTGTATAATTTTGTCAATCTATTAATCATGATTTGTCCCCCCCCTCTTTTTTTTTGTCTCCTCCTCCTTCTCCGAGGACCTCATAATTTTTGCTTCCAAAGAAACTTCAGGATTGGTTTAATCTAGCACACTTGTCCACCCCTACCCCCACCCCCACCCTACATCTTTCTGGTGGTCCACAGTATATAGAAAGCTCTCCTCCAGCATAATATTTCAAATACAGTACATCAAAAAAATTTTTGCTTATTTTTATTAGCTTTTTAAATCTTTCCCATCTGTACATAGTAATCACGAATAGTGTAGTCTGGATGAAAGTGGTCTCTAGATATGTCTTTACACCTGATGTTATTTTCTGCTTCCTTCATTGGTGCCCTTCAAAGTCTCAGTCTTTGATCATTGAATCAAGGTGCAGTATACAAAATCTTTCACTATTCTTCTGTAGTCACATTTCTTGTCTTTTTAATGTTCAACTGTATACAAATCTAAACCATTGCTGCTTTCTGCCAGTAAGATGGTACTTCCTGCCTAATTGAAGCCATGCACAATTTGATATTTTCAAAGTAGCACTGCATGGCAATATGAAAGCTATCTTTTTTAGAAGTACAGAAACATTTACAGCCCACCTTTACACACATTTATTTGCAAGGCCTGTTGATTTAAATGGGGTATATTTCAAAGTAGATACTGTATGCCTAAATCCCAAGTAGATTGCATCTTTAAACTGCTAAATGTATCCCAGAGGCTTATATTATCAGTTTTGACAGATGATGTGGCTAATAACCATGTAATCATCTCTGCCTACACAAATTTTGTCTCAGTCATGTGTGTGACAAATTCAAAGGCACTTAATAGTACAGCAAGGCAATGTTAGTATGTCAAAGGGTATGAGGGAAAGGCTGTTGCCTAAGAGATCTGCATCTTAAACTGATTTTGATCACATTCCTTTAAAATTGGTTGTGTTATCATGACTAATAGAAATTATCGGTTACAAACCAGACCTGGGCACCCTGTTTGGATGGTTTTAGGTTGCTAAATCTGGATATTTTGTCAGTAATACTGGGGTAATGTGTTGGCTGCGTAGCTTAGTGAGTTGTTTAGTAAAGGTCAGGTCAAGGCCTCCCTTGCTTGAAGGCCAGTTGTATCCGATTCTAGGGTTCAGTGCTCATCTCTATTTTCAGCCAAAGAGTCAGTGCTGCAGACATTTCTGTGGTCATGTGGCAGGCATGACTAGACACCAAAGCACACAGAACACTGTTACTTTTCCCACCAAAACAATACCTATTTATCTACTTGTAATTTCTTGCTTTCGAATTTCTAGCTTGGGAGGAACTGGGACAGACGATAGGAGCTCACTCCATTACACACTACTCAAGTCTTGAACTACTGATCTGCCAACCTTCTGGTCAAGCTTGACACCTTAACCACTAAGCCACCGTGGACTCCTAGAGAGCTGTTTACTTGGCTGCAAAGCCTGAGATTGGAAATTCAATCCTCTACTGTCCCCCTTTGGAGAATTGCCAGCCCTTGGGCAATCTGCATAGTCTCGGAGTACCCTCAGAAGGAGGGAATGGTAAACCACTTCTGAGTACATTAGAATAACATTAGAAAAGATCACCAGAAATGGGTATGGCAAGATTTTTAAAGGGGTGTTAATGGGAAACTGCAGCAGCAATGTTTCTTATTCTACAACCCATTTGTCAACTCTTTTCTTACAATGGCTGTCAAGACTAACCATATCATTATTGGCTGCCCCAGGCAACTGATTTAGAGTATCACAAAAGAACACCAAACTGCTACTGAATTGTTGAGATTACCAGATTTCCATGGGTAGCCATGTTAGCAAGTAGTGATTGTATGTAGTGGCAAAACTCACAAAGAATCTTTGCACCTCTTAAAGACTGGCAAATTTTATTTGGCATAAGATTTCAGGGGTTGTAGCCCATGTTGTACTTCTGTGGGAGGCACATATTTTTCTGTTTTAGGTGCCGAGATAAGCTTGGTATATAGGGATTTCCAGTTGTCAGTTTGTCTCAGGCTACAAATTGTGCGAGATGGCCCAGACAAGCATAATTTAGTTGTATCCATTGGTGTTGAATGCCATCAAGTCAATTCTGAGTTCAGGTGACCCTTTCCAGGGTTTTCTAGGTATTCGGAGCTGCAGTCCAACAAAGCTGCAAAACAAAGCTTTTCAGATGTGTTGCTGACACTCCATCCCAAAATTCATATAAATGCTTTTATACATTGTAGCAGGAGCAGCACCCCCTCAAAAAAGTTCTTGAATTTCTGCAAGTTAGTCCAACTTTTTCTTTGCTATATTGTCTGACACTCACTCAGTGGAAAAGCTCTGTAAGTAGACATATCTGTCATTAGCTCATAGGCATTCCCAGTAGGTTATATTTAGCATCTGTTCTTATACACACCCTCCAAATGTGACAGAGAAGCAAGGATAATGAAAGGCGGGCATGTCTGTCTTTTTACAACAAGAACCAAGCCTTGTAGCCACATGATCCCACTGGCCACATTATCTGTTTGTATTCATCAACTCTTCATCTACTGCTGAATACATAATACAGATTACGGAATGCAAACGTGCCCCCCTTCTCTCTTTTTGAAGGCTGTGAGTTTACTAGTGAATGTGCCAGAGGTCTGGTAGAGAGAATGGTGGACTAGGATTCAAGAAAAAGTTCAAATTCCTATTGAGCTGTGCAAATTCACTCAAGGTGGTGCACTAATGGTGCTCTTTATGTATCTCAGGATACAGCTATATTAACACTCAGAAGCAAACTAGCCTGGCTCACCATGGAACAGTAGGGCTTGATTAGAAAGATCTAATCAAACCCACTGTTCCATAGATAACATTGGGGAGTGGCTCAATAAGTAAGACATTTCTAGATACTGTACTGGAAAATTAATTACTTCCCTTGCTTGGCGGGGACAGGGAAAGTGCATTTTTTCTGTTTAAAACTATCACTGATGTGTTATAACAGATATAATTTTTTTTTAAAAAAAAAATTTTTACTTGCCTTACTGATCTAGAAACTCCTTACAGTTAAATCCACAGCAGTGGTATCAGCTGGTTCTCAACCAGCAAGGTAAAGAAACGTTTTTAAAATGTTTTTATAACTGACATAAGGCATCAGCACAGTAAAACCTCGCATAAAGAGTGTCTCGCTTAGAAAGTAACTCGCTTAGAAAGCAGAATTTTCTCTGAATGGTTGCCTCACTTAACTAAAACCAACCAAAAACTCACTTAACAACTAAATCGGGGTTTGCAATCCCCCCACACCACCAGAAGTCACAGTTGGTCACTTACAGTGGTGTTTCACTTAAAGAGCAAACTTATTTAAAGAGCAATCCCATGGAACGGATCATGCTCTTTAAGCAAAGTACCACTGGGTAATTGTCTTAAATAGAATCGCCAAGCAGGGAAATTTATTAATTTGCCAATATCCAGAAAGTATTTTGTGTATTCAGCCAGTTCTCAATATTAGCTGTTCTACCCTGGGAGAGACTGGTATGTGTAGCTGTCATTTTTCAGAGTGCTTCCAATTGTTTTTGCAGGGGACTACAGAGCATGATGAACTCCCATACAGCCAATTTTGAAAATCAGATATCTTGAAAATCCTGTTGTCACTGTAAATTAGACATGATTGACAGCACATTATGTAAAATTGTTAGTTGGATAGGCCTTGTCAAAGTGCAATTACACAATGATCTGGAGTACAAGAAATTGCCCACCCCTGCCCTGCCTGTTTAAAATAAGGAACTTGCCTGTTTTCTCATCTGTTTATTTATCTGGAAATGCAAATTCACTGAATCAATTGTTGAATGACAACATTATATAAATCTCATTGGTAAAATGAATTTATTCTAGCTGGAGTTAGCAAGTAGATTTACACTAAGCAATTTAATGATTTGCAACACAACAAAATATCTGTAGAGAAGAAACCTGGCTCTCATATTTTTCCAATTCCTTCTAGTTCTTCACATCATACCTTGTTTCCTTGTTGTTTTACTTGTTCCATCATTTCCATAAACATGCTAGTTAACTTCCTGGCTGCCATGTGTCACAAACCTATGCATCCTTAAGACTGCTTTATTTCAGTGAGTTCAAGTACATATCTTTGGTAGCTCTTACATTTTTCTAGTTATTTTTTTGACAGAGTTCTGTACTTGTTGTTTCATATACTGTCAATTTTAATCTCCAGTTTTTTTTAAAAAAATGCTACAATTTGGTGGTAGCTATGTCTTAAGGAAGCTATTCCGTCTTTTTAAACTTGAGTTTAATTTGTTTATATAATTTATAATTATAACTATAAATTAATTGAGGTATAGATTAAAGAGAATAGGGAAAACAATTAGGCACACAGGTATGACCTAGACAACATCCCTAAGGAGTACACAGTGGAGGTGTGGATTTAATGGTTTAGACTTGATAGACAGAGTATGAGAAGAATTAAGAATGGAGGTTCAGGAACATACAGGAGGCAGCAAGTAAAATCATAGCAAAATAAAAGAGGTGTAAGAAAGCAAAGTGGCTCTCTGATGAGGCCTTTAAATAGTGGAGGAAAGAAGGAATGCAAAAGGCAAAGGTAAAAGAGAAAATTTCAGTCATTTGAATACAGATTTTCACATAAAAGCAAGGAGAGATAAGGAAACCTTAAATGAACAGCGCAAAGCAACAGAGGAAAACAACAGAAGCGGAAGAACTAGAGATCTTTTCAAAAAATGGGGAAATCAAGGGAACGTTTAAAGCAAAAATGACTATGATAAGGGACAAAAATGGCAGGGATTTAGCTGATGAAGAAGAGATTAAGAAAAGCTGGCAAGAGTACACCGAAGAACTCTACAAAAAGGACCTCACCACCCCCCACAATCACAGTGATGAGAACTTTGAACTTGAGCCAGACATCATGGAGAGTGAAGTCAGGAGGGCCCTAAAATGAACTGCCAACAACAAAGCTAGTGGAGATGATGGTATCCCAGTTGAATTATTCAAAGCCCTAAAAGATGATGGAATTAAAGTATTGCATTCCTTATGCCAGCAGATTTGGAAAACACAACAATGGCCACAGGATTGGTAAAGGTCAGTACTGTATACCTTCCAATCCTCACAAAGGGCAATGCCAAGGAATGCTCAATTATCAAACAATTGTGCTCATCCCACACACTAGCAAGGTCATGCTCAAGATAATACAGGACAGGTTTCAACAGCACACAGGTAAGAGAACTACCAGAAGTGCAGGCTGGGTTTCGAAGAGGCAGGGGGACTAGAGACCACATTGCCAACATACATTGGATAATAGAGAAAACAAAGGAATACCAAAAACAAGTCTACTTCTGTTTCATTGATTACACCAAAGCTTTTGACTGTGTGGACCACAATAAAATGTGTCAAGTAATAGAAGAAATGGGAATACCAGAAAACCTTATATGTCTCATGAGAAATCTGTACAAGAAGCAACAGTTAGGATAGGATACGGAATGATGGAGTGGTTTAGAATAGGAAAAGGAGTACGACAAGGCTGCATATTGTCACCCTGCCTATTTAACCTTTATGCAGAGCATGTAATGTGCAATGCAGGGCTGGATGACTCACAAGATGGAATTAAAATTGCTGGGAGAAACATCAACAGTTTGAGATATGCAGCTGATACTACCCTAATGGCAGAAAATGAAGAAGACCTAAAGAAGCTCTTGCTTAGGTTGAAAAAAGAGAGTGAAAAAGCTGCCTTGAGACTCAACATCAAAAAAACCAAGATAATGGCAACAGGTCCTATCACTTCCTGGGAAATAGATGGAGAAGAAGTAGAAGCAGCAACAAACTTTAAAGTCTTAGGATCCAAGATCACTGCAGATGGTGATTGCAGCCATGAAATAAAAATGTGACTAATTATTGGAAGACAAGCTATGAGAAACTTGGGGAACATAATTAAAAGTAGAAACATCACCTTGCAAACAAAAATCCGTATAGTCAAAGTAACAGTATTTCCGATAGTAATATATGGTTACGAGAGTTGGACCATAAAGAAAGCTGAGCGCAGAAGAATAGATGCCTTTGAAATGTGGTGTTGGAGGAGAATTTTGAGAGTACCCTGGACAGCAGAGGGAATCAACCCCAACTGCTCCTTGGAAGGTTAAATATTGAAGATGAAGCTACAGTACTTTGGACATCATATGAGAAGAGAAGATTCACATGAGCAAGCCTTGATGCTGGGAAAGGTTGAGGGCAAAAGAAGAAGGAATCGGCAGAGAATAAGATGGCTAGATGGTATTGTTGATGCAATGGTCACAGAGCTGGGTGGGTTGAGGAGGATGGTGGTGCCTGGTGTTCAATGGTCCATGGGGTTGCAAAGGGTCAGACTCAACTATGCAACTGAACCACAAAATAAAAATAAAAACTTTGAAGACTTGTTGATATTTGTATCCCAGAACAATTGCAACAAGATCTTAATCTCCTTTATAATGCAACTTGATATTTTCATATCTATATCTATATATCTGTCATAATTATTTTCCTTGAGTCCCTGCTCCCAAAAGATTGGAAAAGGTGAATTCTCAAGCTTTTCACACTTTATCCTAATACTAGAACTTTAGGCCAATTACTGTAGGATTATAGGAAATTTAAAGCAAATGAAAATAAGTACTTCTTTGAACAACATGTACTTAGACTGTGGAATTCAATGTCACAAAATGTAATGAAGACTGTCAACTTTAATGTCAGCTACATGGGATTTATCCAACTTGGAAGCCTCATGCTGGTACTGTTGGGATTGTTGCTAAAAACATCAATTACTTCAAGTTCTTCTTAGAGCATTCCAACTTGTTCCTAATGGGAACCAGTCCATCCCAGATTGGTCTAGGGTGGATCTTATAGTTTATTTGGAGCAATTAATGATTATTCAACATAAACATGCTTTCCTGATTGCTTACTCTATTAAATGTATTCAGTCCCTCTCCCAAGCTCCAACCTATTATCTTGTACAAATAATTAGCCATTCCACAAAGAGAAAAATAAACTTGGATAAAAGCAAAAAGTTACTGATTGAAGAGGAATATTAGAAAGCAACGGCTAAAATTCCACAAAGAAAACTACTTGCACATAGGCAACTACCCAAACGGTTTTCATACATTTGTACATAGATACACCAGCAGCAGGACAATGGCATATACTCTAGCTCCAAATTGCTGCTAGTTAAGAAATCTCCATGTGATTTGCTTTTGCTTGCTAGCTGGATATCCTGGCATGTGACCAGGAATCTAAGTGGATGCTCATTGATCAGCAGCATTTTTTTACTGCAGGCTGAGCCATTTCCATTCCATTGGTGTTAGCTGCACAAGAGGATTTTGGGCACAACCATCAACTAATTGTAGATGGCAATGAACTGCAAACCTGTGGTTTGTAGATTTTGACATTTCAGTTCTTTCACACGACTAGCACCGTATGTGCTATATGGGGAGAGACCAGTAGCGTGGATTTCAGCAGCCCAGGGCGTAAGCCAAATTTGCCACCCCCTGGTGGATACTGGTGCCCACTCCCGCTAGGGCTTCCGTGAATTGTAGTCCAAGAACACCCATACACCCAAAAAGTGCCACCTGGGACAGGCCGTCCCCTGGGCCCCCTCAACGCTACGCCACTGGAAGAGACAGGGCGTACTGGCTACACTAAAAGGGTGCTGGACATGGAGTGATGAGGGCATTTAACCCTAACAATATATATATATTCCCACTTGTCTTCTAATTTCAACTCCCCTCTGGGGATTTGAACTGACAACCTCTTGCTTACAAGGCAAAATTGTAACCTCTAAACCACGGCAACTCCATTGTAAATAGGGTTGCCTTTGTAATCTTATCTTTGGTAGCAAAGGAGGAGAACGCAGGCAGAGAAACACGGAGCCCTGCTCAGTTGCTCGAGATCGTTCCAGACATCACAGCTCAGCTCCACTCTTTGGATTGGCACCCAAAGGGGGGGGGGTGCCTAGTGGTGGGAGTCAAATTGTTTTACTACCTACTCTGTGGGTGTGGTATAGTGGGTGTGGCTGGGGGAAAGCCCTGCATTATTTCAAAACTTGGATGGGTGGGGGAAGCCAGAATTTCTGCTACCGGTTCTGGCGAACCGGGGGGAAACTGCTGAATCCCACCACTGGGGCGCCAAGGTACTGGGAGATCCCCCAGGCTGAGTCCCTGTAGCCCTACAGGCCAGCCTACCACTGTGGAGAGAGACAGGATTATGGGGTGGTGTTTCCTTAGGGTGGAAGTTAAGAGACAAGAGAGGTGTCCACATATTTTCTCTGTTTTTAAATCATACAAACATAAGACATGAACTTTGGTAAAAGCAAATCTATCTTTATATAACAATTTAAGGTAAGATAATGCCAAATAAACAAAAAGCTGCCTAATAAAGTAAACAATAATCAACAACCAAAGTACCTTACTGATGGAAAGAATAAGCATTGACATCTTGGGAATCAGCAAGTTAAAATGGTCAGGGATGGGTGAATTCAGCTCTGGAAACCATCATATCTACTACTGTGGACAAGAAAACCTCAGAAAAAATGGAGTAGCCATAATTGTCAATAAAAGGATGAGAAAAGCAGTAATGGGATATAATCTCAAAAATGATAGAATGATGTCAGTCAGAATACAGGGCAAACCATTCAATATCACTGTAATCCAAATATACGCACCAACCACTAGTGCAGATGAAGCCACAATTGACCAGTTCTATGAGGACCTAGAACACCTCATAGAACAGACACCAAGAAATAATGTACACATTATCATAGGAGACTGGAATGCCAAAGTAGGAAATCAAAAAGTAAATGGAATAACAGGCAAGTTTGGTCTTGGAACACATAATGAAGCAGGCCAAAGACTGATAGAGTTCTGCAAAGATAACACACTGGTAATAGCAAACACTCTCTTCCAGCAACACAAAAGGAGACTTTACACATGGACATCACCAGATGGCTAACATAGAAACCAAATTGATTACATACTCTGCAGTCAAAGATGGAGAACTTCCATACAGTCAGCAAAAACAAGACCAGGAGCAGATTGTGGCTCAGATCACAACCTACTGATTGCAAAATTCAGGCTTAGACTCAAGAAAATAGGAAAAACAATTAGGCCAGACAGATATGACCTAGACAACATTCCTTAGGAATACACAGTGGAGGTGTGGAACAGATTTAATGGCTTGGACCAGATAGAAAGAGTGCCAGAAGAATTATGGACAGAGATGCGGGACATCATGCAGAAGGCAGCAAGGAAAACCATACCAAAAGAAAAGAAGCGTAAGAAAGCTAAGTGGTTGTCCGATGAGGCTCTCAAAATAGCAGAGGACAGAAGGAATGCAAAATGCCAAGGAGAAAGGAAAAAATACAGTCACTTGAATTTCAAAGAAAAGCAAGGAGAGATAAGGAAACCCACCTGAACGAACAGTGCAAAGAAATAGAGCAGAACAATATCAGGGGTAGGACTAGAGACCTTTTCAAAAAAATTGGGGAACTCAAGGGAACATTTAAAGCAAAAATGACCATGATAAAATACAAAGATGGCAAGGAGTTAGCAGATGCAGAAGAGATTAAGAAAAGATGGAAAGAGTACACAGAGGAACTCTACAAAAAGGACCTCAACACCCCTGATAATCACAATGATGAGAACATTGAACATGAGCCAGACATCCTAGAGAGTGAAGTCAGAAAGGCCCTAAAAAGCACTGCAAACAACAAAGCCAGTGGAGTTGATGGTATCCAAGTTGAACTTTTCAAAGCCCTACAAGATCATGGAATCAAATTACTACATTCTATATGCCAGCAGATTTGGAAAACACAACAATGGCCACAGGGTTGGAAAAGATCAGTATACGTTCCAATCCCCAAAAAGGGTAATGCCAAAGAATGTTCAAATTATCGAACAATTGCGCTCATCCCTCACGCTAGCAAGGTGATGCTCAAGATAATACAGGATAGACTGCAACAGTATGTGGAGAGAGAATTACCAGAAGTGCAGGTGGGGTTCAGAAGAGGCAGGGGGACTAGAGACCACATCGCCAACATAAGATGGATCATGGAAAAACCAAAGGAATATCAGAAACAAGTCTACTTCTGTTTCATTGATTACACTAAGGCTTTTGACTGTGTCGACCACAACAAAATGTGGCAAGTAATTCAAGAGATGGGAATCCCAGAACACCTTATATGCCTCATGAGAAATCTGTACATGAATCAAGAAGCAACAGTTAGGACAGAAAATGGAATGACGGAGTGGTTTGGAATAGGAAAAGGAGTAAGACAAGGCTGCATTTTGTCACCCTGCATATTCAACTTATACACAGAACACATAATGCGCAATGCAGGGATGGAGGAATCACAATTTGGGATCAAAATTGCTGGGAGAAACATCAACAATTTGAGATATGCAGATGATACCACCCTAATGGCAGAAAGTGAGGAGGACCTAAAGAAGCTCCTGATTAGGCTGAAAGAAGAAAGTGAAAAAGCTGGCTTGAGACTCAATATCAAGAAAACCAAGATAATGGCAACAGGGCCTTTCAGCCCCTGGAAAATTGATGGGGAAGAAGTAGAAGCAGTGACAGATTTTACTTTCCTAGGATCAAAGCTCACTGCAGATGGTGATTGCAGCCATGAAATAAAAAGGCGAGTGATTCTTGGGAGGCAAGCTATGAGAAACCTGGGGAGCATAGTGAAAAGTAGAGACATCACATTGCAAACAAAGATTTGCATAGTCAAAGCAATGGTATTCCCTGTGGCAATGTATGGTTGTGAGAGCTGGACCATTAGGAAAGCTGAGCGCAGAAGAATAGACGCCTTTGAGATGTGGTGTTGGAGGAGAGTTTTGAGAGTTCCCTGGACAGCAAGGAGAACAAATAGGTCAATCTTAGAAGAAATCAACCCTGACTGCTCCTTAGAAGGTCAAATAATAAAGATGAAGCTAAAGTACTTTGGACATCAAATGAGAAGAGAGGATTCACTTGAGAAAGCCTTGATGCTTGGAAAGGTTGAGGGCAAAAGAAGAAGGGGGCGGCCAAAAATGAGATGGCTAGATGGTATTGTGGAGACAATGGGCACAGAGCTGAGTGAGTTGAGGGGGATGGTGGAGGACAGGAGTGCCTGGCGGACAGTGGTCCATGGGGTCGCAGAGGGTCGGAATCGACTGTGCGACTGAACAACAACAAAAATGTATCCCAACATTGTAACTGTGCGGGTTAGCTGTATTTCATAGCCAGTTTCATAACTTTTTCAGTATTGATGTATTGGTATATTGCTGATCAAATCTTTCTAATACTTTGTAGCTGTAGGATAAGGCTACCATAAATGAACAAAATTATGAAGTTGCAGGAATCATTTTATGTAATCTAACTGGGGAATTATATCACATACATAACATTTTATTTTTAAAAAATCTCTGTTTGACTGATATTGTGATACTAAATTCTTGCTCCCTTTTCTGCTTCATCTCAGTCAACTCTTCAGATGTAACTTTCAGCAATATTTTATATATATTTGATAGTATTCTTTCTGATTACTCAAAAATGTTACTTTTTAAAAAGCAAGATTTCTCATACAGGTACTGTACTACCAATTTTACTAATTATATTCTAGATGAAATTTATAATGTGTAAATATTGACAGAATGTAAGCTGAGAATTAGATTTGTATTGTAATTGTGTAAATAAAGCTATACTGCCACTAAAATCAATTTTTAAAAAGGATTATGATATTATCCAGCAGGAGTAGCTACTTAAAATTTTTGCTCAACTAAAGCTAGTGTTATTAATGAGAGAGACTGGGGAAGATCTATCAGGTATTAAACTAATTCTAAACCTTGATAATAGAATTCCTGATGAAATTGGGTGATAACTTCTGATGTAATTCATACCTTTAAAGAAGCATCTCAGTCTAGATACGTATCTACAACAAAGTGACATTGACCTAAATTCCTGAAACTGCTGCACCATAGTGATGTTCTCTAATATTTGGAACAGCAAGTCCATTCTGATTTAAACATTGTTATAATATGGTAGATTTTAAATCTGGGCTGCTGTATACCTCATATAAGGGACTGTAGTGGCTTAGTGATTAAGACGCTGAACTTGACAACTAAAAGGTTGGCAGGATAGCAGTTCGAGACATGAGTACTGCACAATGGAGTACGCTCCTGTCTCTGTCCTAGCTCCTGCCAACCTAGTAAATATTGTAAGTAGCTAAATAGGTACCATTTTGGTGGGAAGTTAAACAGCATTCCGTGCACTAGCTCTTTGACTGTAAACAGAGATGAGCACCAAACCCTAGAGTTGATACTGTTAGATCCGGAGATCAGGGCGCGGGAGTGAGGACACGGAAGCCATTAAGGGTGAACCAAACAACACGTCTGTTTATTGTGGTTAGCACAGACAACAACAACAACGGCTGGGTCAGCAGGGGATTAAATACCCTGCTTGACCCAGCCCACTGACCAATGGGTAGCGGCGATTTTCCCGCCGCTAGGACATTTAAATATCTAACAGATACGACTGGCTTTCGAGCAAAGGCGACCTTTACCTTTACCTATACGTCAGATATAGGTCAAAAAGCTAGTCTTATCTAAGGATCATAATCTTTTCTCCATAATTGTCACTTAGCATTGTGCATTTGACTAAAAAGCCTAGGTAGATTCTTCAGGGTTTCAGAATATGAAATGACTGAGAAGCTGAATGGCTCCTTCAATTAATAAATGAAAGAAATCCACAGACTCAATCATTAGTTTCTGTGAGGGCGATAATTTGGAAACCTCTCATTACTCATAACTACATAGATGCATAAATAGAGCCACTGAGTAATCCCAGATTAACAAGTCTTGAACTCTCTTCCATATGTCCAGTGAGAACTAATGGTACCAGCAAATCCGGAGCAGTTTGGCACCTTGCAAGGTACAGATGACAGAAACACCAAGCCACAAAACCAGTTGTGGCCTGCAGCATTTCGTTTTTATATTTTATGTTTAAATGCTGCACTGTGGTATAATAAAGACTAAAGGACTGGATAATTGTTTAGTTTCATTGGAAGTCAGCTGGACTATATTGCCTTTCCCCCCCAACACCAAATTTATTAAAATCCCAGAGTCAGGATTTTCCTTAGCCTCTTTTCTCCTCTTTCTCTCTGTGTAAAACCCAGTTCTTAATGTTAATGCAATTGTGTATCCACAATTCAAAATGCTTTTTGTTTAGGCTGCTCCTGTTTTTGGGAATACATTACAGAATGTTTGATTTGATTTGCCACAAAACAACATCATTTCACTATCATATAACTAATGTATGGGAAGATTCTATATATAAGTTTGTGGACATCTCTTTCTCCCCCCTCCCTGGAATAGATAGAATAACTCAGTGGTGGGATTCAGCTGGTTTGCCCCAGCTCTCCAGAACCGGTAGCAGAAATTCCAGCTGGTCGCACCCATCCAAGTTTTGAAATAAAGTAAAGTAAAGTACTGTACTTCATAACGCTGTTCTCAAAATATATTGCTGCTCTGTTGGTTTGTTAACAGAGGAACAGAATGCAAGAAACCAATGAGTAAATATTAATTGTGCATTAGTTAAGGTAAAGGTAAAGGTTGCTCTTGCTTGAAAGCCAACCATATTCAACTCTAGGGTTCAGTGCTCATCTCCGTTTATAGCCAAAGAGCCAGTGCTGTCTTTGTCTGCAGATGTTTCCGTGGAAATGTGGCAGGCATGACTAGACACCAGAGTGCATGGAATGCTGTTTACCTCCCCACAGAAGTGGTACCTATTTATCTACTTGCAATTTCTTGCTTTCAAACTGATAAGTTGGCAGGAACTGGGACAGAAGTATTACGTGTTAAATCCTGAGAAGCAGCTGCAGGTTTGGAGAAGCAGTTTCAAGGCAGAATAGAGAAGAGTCAATTGAGGTGAGGTGTTCTTAAGCCTTTCCATCACACCACAATCTATTATAACTAGCATGCTGGCTATGATTTTTAGGAACTGAAGTCCAAAACATTTGAAAGGCCATTACTTTTCCATCCTAGGAGGATAACATATTAATTAGAAAAATCTGTGTATCCACTTCTAAAACTGCCTTTCTTGTGTTGTTCTTCTTGCAAAATTACACATTATGGGATTCCAAAATAAGGATGTGTTTTGTTAATTATGTTAGAAATTACACTTTTAAAAAAGTGCCTCTATTTCCCCAGTGGTTTTGTTGATTCTGCTCTTTGAGGAGCATGTGGCACCTGCTGCATCAAACAAGGCATGTACCCAGTGGTGGGCATCAGCAGGTTCGCACCAGTTTGCCAGAACCGGTAGCAGCAATTCTGGCTAGTTCCGCCCATGCAAGTTTTGAAATAAAGTACAGTATAGTAGTCCTAATTCAGATGCAATGCAGAGCTTTCCCCCTGGCCACACCCACCATACCACACCCACAGTGTGGTAGTAAAAAAAAAAATTAATCCCACCACTGCATGTACCTAAATCTTACAGTTCATTATCCATTTGGAATGGGAATAATTTGCTTTCTTCCCTTAATCCTTTATAAAGTTGAGGAATTAATTTGCACGGTTGAAGGAAAAGACACTCAAGGCCATTCACAGTAAAATTACGCAAACACTTTGCTTAAAATATCCTCCTCCTCCATCTCCAGTAAACTTAATTATATATGATCTCCAATGTGTCAATGGTTAGCCATGATCATATATGCATTCTTTTTGGAGTTATATAGAACAACACCCACCCAGTTCTGTTTAATTCTACCTAAGTGAAGAACGCTCTGTAATCTATTAGGGAAAAGTTGGAATGAATGCCTAAATGATGCATCAGTGGATTATGTCTGACATGAACACAATCTCGCTTTCGTTTACTTATCCAATAAGCTGATTAGGTGACAGTAATGCAGTTTGCCACAAAATACTATACTGAATAAATAGGACATGGATTTTCAGTGATCGCAGAAAATATTTGGTGTGGATAAATTGATCAATATATTATTTTCTCTTGAATCATATTTAAATCCTTACATACCATTCTGAGTCTTCACTTGAGTCAATATTGCTTTGCACAAGGTCTGGAAATATTTACAAGGGTCATACTGTTGTAAATGACTTTAATATTTTTTGTTAGCCAAAAGCTATTACTGCCTAGCTGTTGACATAGAAAAATAAGATAAAATAAACCCAAGAGGATCTTGCATTGTTCATAATGCCACGCTATGCATTAAAAACCTAAGTACAGTATGTGCCGGTTCCAATGTCAGTGCGACTTCCTCTCATTTCTCCTAAGGTGAAAGTAGGATATGCAACAAGAAAGCCAGAACTGCTTCTTATCAAAGCAAATCATGACAGCTCACTAGGATGCAAAACAGACTGGATAGGGTTGAACCTGTGCCAGAGGAGACAGTCAAATTATGCAAAAATAATTAGATTATAGATGCAACAGAGAGCAAGGCTTCTTCACTTTTAATTTGTTGGTTCTGTGGGGGGAACTGGCAGCTCAAAATCAGTGTTATTACTGATTTGAAGAGAAAATGTTTTGTTAATGAATATTTCAAATAAGTATTTGAAGAGAAAATGTTTTGTTAATAAAATTATGTGCCTGCTAGGTAGAGTAGAGTGAGATTGTTAGTAGCTGTTACATGACTAAAACAGATTGCACAGTAGGAGGGAGGTAGAACTGGTTAGAGACTCCCAGGAACCTTAAAATTACTTGCCACTACCTCTACTGCTCCCTGTAGACAAGTGTACACTAATTTGGCCTCACAATTCATTTCCAGATAGCACTTGTTTAGAAGGAAGAATTAGAGCTGTTGAAACTTGTCATATAAGCAATGGTGTGCTGGCCCACAGGGATACAGGCAGTGGTGGGCTGTCAATATTTTCATGGGTGGAGCCAACTTCATGACATCATGATGTTGTGGGTGGAGCCAACATAATGACATCATGATGTTGTGGGAAGAGCCAAAGGAAAAAAATATTTAAAAAATTAAATAAAAATACACATTAAAATAAATACATATAAATTAAAATAAATACATATACACATAATACATAAATACATTAAATACACATTAAAACAAACTACATAAAACACACACACATCAACCCATCCACCCCAAACACAAACCCATCACTTACCTTACCCTGGGGTCAGGGAGCAGCAAGCAGGCAGGCACAGCACACGTCTATTTTTCAGTGTGCATGCGTCAAATGGAGTTTTGACACATGCGCAGTTCTAGGCAGCCATTTTGGGCTGCCTGGAACTGTCATTCGGAGGGCGGCCAGAGAAGTGACCGAACTGGTCACCCAGGGGTTCACTATCCCCCCCAGATGGCTGCTACCGGTTCGGGTGAACCAGTCCGAACCGGGAGCAGCCCATCACTGGATACAGGGACTCATTCAGGTGCTCCTAACAACCAACCCCAATAGGTGCTCCATCACTTCCTGTCCACCACCCTCTCAAGGTGCCCAGCACACCCCCACATATAAGTCTGGGAAGCTCATCTGCTTTTCCTACCTTACTTATGTCAGAGGCCTAAGGGGAGGAGCAAGACAAGACTATCAGTTCATTAATGAGCCACAGAAGGAGGCAAAAATAAAATTCACCAACCTTACAGGATTGTTCGGTCAGAGACACAACGATAGACTCAGGATGCACTAGATACCATTTGGAAATCTAGACCTATGGAGTATCTGGGGTTTTGTATTCTTTACTCTAGAAAAGAATGTGAAGCATTCACTAAGAGCACACCTAAGAAAGTCTGGGGCAAGACCCAAAGGAAGGATGTGGCTCATGTGAATTAAGGTGACTTTTGTGTTAGTTGCACCTTGAGCTTGGAAATTACACATCACATACTGTATAATGACATTACTTGTATAATCACAATTTGGAAATAAGCACATAATTATGTCCCTTAAAATAACAAATAGTAATGAGTGGCAACTTGGTTACATTTCTTATTACTTTTGGGAGGCTAAAATGCTGTCAGTTTATTTTCAGGTTGTTTTAGAATTGTATTTCTTTGTAACTTTTAAAATTGATTTTAAAAAAGTGGTTAAGTAGTGAAATGAGTTATTAAAGTGGAGTTTGAAAGGGCAATGTGACTGGTTCCATGTTACTTTTGAGGCCATGTAATGAATAATATAAGAAATTACTTTTACAATGTAACTTTTCAAATCTGGTCACACATGATGTCTCCTCTAGACCAGTGTTTCTCAATCTTTGATTTTTGGACTTCAGTTCCTAGAAGCCTAAGTCAATTCCTCAAAGCACTGATCAGTCAATGTACTGACTTAGTCTTCTGGGAATTGGGAACTACTAATCCATGTCTATTTATAATGCACTTTTCCAGTGTCTAGCATGTAATTTTCTGCTGTGGGATGTAACAATACTACATCCTTATTCTTTATTCTTACTGGTATGCATAGACAATTTTGTTGACAAATACCTTCATAATTTTGTCAATCATGTATTCTTTTAGACCTAAAATTTCAATCAGTCAACATCATATTATATGATTCATGATACAGTTATTCTGCTCAAAGTAGGAAAAAAACAAATTCTTTGCTGAAGACTCAGAGGTGTACTAAGAGAGAACTGGTTGGCAAGAAATAACATCATCAATAAAACACAGCATCCATAATTAAGAATTAGCCTCACATTTATTATTAAGTGGTTTGTCCTGCAGTTCTGCTTTCAAAAACCTGGAACAAAGTATTCTGATAAGCAGATTAACTCTCTAAATTAAAAACAGACTATCTTGTCTTTATCATTTGTAAAGTAGTTTGAAGCCCTCCACCATCTTATCATTATGAACCCATCTGCTCTCTACTGATTATTGAAGCTAAGGGTGGGCTGGTTAATACTTGCATGGGAGACCTCTATGGAATTCCAGTCAGGACTACAAAAGATTCCTGTCCTAAACCCTGGCAGGAGTAAAGTTTACAGGAATTTTTTCCATGTGTTTCCAACAAATATTTAACTATATTCTCAGATTAAGAGAAAACTAAAATTTTGTCCTAATTTTCAGACTGATTATTACTTTGATCTTTTCCTTTTCCCTCTTATTTTTAAAATGTTATCAATGTAGTATAGCAGCATCAAATCTAGAATGTATTTCTCAGATTCTCCATCTGCAATCATACCAGCCTACAAGTTATGAACAAAATAACATGTAATTCAACATAATCAAGCAAAAAAACCCCACCCCTTTTAAATATGTAATAAATCATGGACATTACACATAAACAGCTCCTCTAAATGCATTTTAATAAAATATTTTAATTGATCAATATGATGAAAACATTCTTCGAATTGTAAGTTGTAATTATTTTTCTTTCCTGCTCATGTCAAAATTTAAAAAAACATGTTCATATTATAAAATAAATATTCTAACCAATGAAATCATATTCTTTTTTGTTCATGATATATAGAGAACTTCCTTCATTTGCATATTATAATCAGAATAAAATAATATATGTTACTACAGTATTTAAGTGTATTCTCTATACCTGAATCATTTTTCTTTGCTCTGTTCCTAAGTTAACCCTCGATTTCCTACTCATTCTGCTCCCTCCTCCCACTGGCACCTGGGGGTGAACCAAGCCATTTTGCTAACTGCACTAACATGTAAATCATAAAGCAGCCAGCTAGCTTTGGGGCTTAAGGGAAGATCATTCCTGTAATGAAGAGATTTTAGTGTCTCACCAGAATTGAAAGGAAGATTCCTATAATCACTGTTTGGACCACAAAAAAACAACAATAGTGATATACATCTGTATACAGTAAAACCCTGGCTTACAAATGCCCTGGTTTACGTTTGCCACGGTTTATGACAGCAAATTCTTTGAAAATAATGTCCCATTTTACGATGTTTTTTCACTTTATAACCAGGAATTAGATCATCAGTGCCATTTTATACTCTAAAATGGTGGCCCCATGCCATTTTGTACTCTAAAATGGTGCCGAGCCCCCACCAACGGGTGGTGGCAGGGCCATTTTTGCTGCTGTTTTCACAGTGTCCACCACTTCTACCAGCAGCGGCAGACTGTGGGGACCATATCCGCTTCGTTCCAGCCTTCATCTGAGGTCTCCCCACTGTGCTTCAGCTGGGAATACATGCCACTCTGGAACTTCCTGGTTACAAGCCCGGCACCCAGGCATGCGTTCCCAGCTGTAGCGCCACCGTTGCTGTCACCTCCTGGGCTTCCCCGGCAGCTGGACAAACTATTCTGGAAGAAACAGCAGCGTGGAAAAAGTATGGAGATCGTTTCGTCCTTTACTGTATCCTTTCCCCCTTTTTTATCCCGCACCAAATGATCGATCTCCACCATTGGGGGGCAAAGAAGGGGGTGTTCTTAGGGGCTTCCCCTTTCTCCCCTGCTAATCAGCTGGGGAGCTTGATCAATCAAGGTGCAGAGGTGTGGGATAAAAAAAGGGGCACTGTAAATTCTTTAAGAACACCCGATTTTCTCCAACCGAGCCCCTCACCAGCTAGTGGGATCGATCAAGGGGTGGGGGACGATCGTATCTGGCACAGGGGAGGGGGTGTTTGTATTTTTTAAATATTATTTTTGGTCCTGTTGGGACTGTTTTTTATTTTTCAATGCATTCCTTTGGGAAAATGTGCTTCGGTTTACAATTGATCCGGTTTCCGATGAAAGCAGTCGGAACGGACCACCACCGTAAACCGGGGGTTTACTGTATTCTGGTGCTGGTAGCGGTGACAATGTGGCAACAGTAAATATGACCAGAAGTTCACAGTAGAGAAATATATAGTAATGGTTTTACATTTACTAGGAATCCCACAGCACCTGTACTTGTTATGAGCAGTCTATTTGATTCTGACTTACAGCCAACCTTCTATGTACATGAGATATTTAAAGAGTGATTTTCCCAGTATCATCCCAGTGGCGTAGCATGGGTTTCAGCTGCCCGGGGCGGAGGCCAAATTTGCCGCCCCCTCAGAGGAAGAGCACCTCTATAACTCCTTTCCTGCACGCATCCAAGGACAAGAAAGGTACAGGTGGCAGCAGCAGTGGGGGGGGGGTAAGAATGGTGGTGGTGGTGTACACTTAGGAGCGCTGCCCTTTCAGCGGACCTTCGGGGTCCCCTGGGCAAGCCATCTGTAGCCCCTCCAAGGTGGGGGGCTGGCAAAATGAGATGGCTAGATGGTATTGTAGACACAATGGGCACAGAACTGAGTTAGGTGAGGAAGATGGTGGAGGACAGAAGTGCCTGACAAACAGTGCTCCATGGGGTTGCAAAGGGTCTGAATCGATTGTGCGACTGAACAACAACAAAGACAGAAAACAAAAACAGCTGCTGCTTCTGGCTTTCACCCTTGCACCCCAAGGTCAAGCTCTCCTGCAATGCCTCTCGCCGCCGTTCTTTTGCCCTCCACCTTTCCCAGCATCAAGGCCTTCTCAAGTGGAACATCTCCTCTCATTTGATGTCCAAAGTACTTTAGCTTCATCTTTACTATTTGACGTTCGAAGGAGCAGTCAGGGTTGATTTGTTCTAAGATTGACCTATTTGTTCTCCTCATTGTCCTGGGTACTCTCAAAACTCTCCTCCAACACCACATCTCAAAGGCGTCTATTCTTCTGGGCTCAGTATATTTGTTCCTGATATTCCTTTGTTTTCTCCATGATCCAACATAAATTGGCAATGTGGTCTCTAGTCCGCCTGCCTCTTTGGAACCCAGCCTGTGCTTCTGGTAATTCTCTCTCCACATGCTGCTGAAGTCTATCCTGTATTATCTTGAGCATCACCTTGCTAGCACATGGGATGAGCGCAATTGTTCGATAATTTGAACATTCTTTGGCGTTACCCTTTTTAGGGATTGTCTAGGTTTTAGGAAATGAGGCAGAGAGAGAGAGAGAAATCCCCGAAGTTTTATGCTGGATCCTTTCCTCCTCCTTCAACAGCCTGTGACCAGCTAAGGAAAAGCTGGGGACCAAGTCACAGGTAAGGAAGGAGGAGGAAAAGATCAAACGTAGAACTTCCGGGTAAAATAAGTTATTATTTGAGAGCCTGGCAGAAGGGAACTCATTAGGGGCAGGGGAGAGGTGGGTGGTGGAGGAAATCAGTTTCTTTTTTGCAGAAGCTACTCTGCCTTGAGGAAGATCTACGATTGGTGGAACCTTTGCAATGTGTTGATGGGGAGGGGGTAGAATGGGTTTCTTAGACTGTGCTCCCCCTTCTTCTCCTGCTCATGCTCCCCGGAGTCTGTACTCTGCACATGCCTAGGAGCCAGGTTGGAACTCTGCACATGTTCTTACCCACCCACCAAGTAGCAGAGGCTTTGGGCAGCAAAGGGACCCAGTGGAGGTTTTCTTTGCAAAGATGAAGGTGGGGTGGCGTTTTATATCCAGTATTTCTGCACATGCCCAGGAGCCAGGAAAGGAAGTAAGGAAGGATGACAGAAATCAAAGTGTCCCCCCCCCCCCCAATTGTGACCAAAAAGGACTGGTGGTTTAGCAGTTAAGATACTGAACTTGATAACTGGAAGGTCAGCAGTTCAAGACCTGAATACTGATGGAGTGAGCTCCTGGCATCTCTCCAAGCTCCTAGCAGTTCAAAAGAAAGACATTTGCAAGTGATCAATAGGTATCCCTTTGGTGGTAAAGATAAACAGCGTTCTGTACACTCTAGTGTCTAGTCGTGCCTGCCACATGACCACAGAAACATTTGTAGACACAGACAGTGCTGGCTCTTTGGATGTAAACAGATATGAGCACCAAACCCTAGAGTCAGATATGAAAGGCTTTTGAGCAAGGGTGACCTTCCACTGTCTAGTTGTGCCTGCCACATGACCACGGAAACATATATAGACAGCGCTGGCTCTTTGGCTATAGAGATGAGTATCAAACCCTAAAGTCAGATACGACTGGCTTTTGAACAAGGGTATACCCAATTGTGGTTCAAAAATACCACAATCTTTGAGGAGGTTCTTTCTGTGTACCTCACACCATAATATGAAAGGATAATATATCAGCAGATGAATGCAACACAAATCTTTCTCCTGGAATAAAGACATTCTGGGAAGCATCTTTCATGTAATGGCTGAGCATTACAGCAAAGAAAGAACATACCTAATGGAGATTCTTGCATGGAATTAGACTAAAGGATGGAAGGGATACGAATAGAAGATTAAAGCAAGAGTGGAGAAACTGAGAATACAAGAGCCAGGAAAGCTCTGAAGAACAATCAGAAGGAATACTTGAGGGAACAGAGTCGACAGAACACATTAAGGAAACTAGAAAAGGAAAAAAATTAGATTGCACAAGACACAAAAACCTGGGGGAAAATTACATTGCACACATTTTTTAGTCCAGCACTGACATAATTTGTCTTTTGCCCACTGAAAAATATCTGACATTGTTTTCAGATGGACAGCTCCTAGAGCCACTCAAACAGAATTTATTTGGATCTCATGTGATATACACACAATTTAATTTTTGCTGCCTTCCACTATATTTTATATTTCCTATTTTTTAATTTGATCATAGTGTCACCAGATACAAAGGAAAAGTGGCATATCTTAAACCTACTAATGAACAATATCCAAAATGTTCTTGAGTCTTGTAAACTGAAGCCTGTGGCTTCCTTTAGGGCAGGGTTTGGCAACCTTTTTAAACTGGGGGCTGGGTTATGCTCCCTCAGACAGTTGAGGGGGCTGGTCTGGTGTCCTACCATAAATGTTGCCGTAAACATATACGCAGCTGCCGTAAACACATTTACAGCTGCTGTAAACACGTCTGCAGCCACTGTAAATGTGTCCACGGCCACTTTCAGTGGAGGCAGCAGATGGAGCAAGGGCAGGGGCCAGATTATTTGGTGTGGTGGGCCGGATTCAGCCCAAAGGCCATAGGTTGACGACCGCTGCTTTTAGGGAGTAAATCCATTTCATATTTGATCTTTCTCTTTTCCTGCTGCTTTTAAACTTTCCTAGCATTATTGTCTTTTCCAGGGAATCTTGCCTGCTTATAACATGCCCATGATTTTCATCATTTTCACCTGCAGAGCTAGTTTAGGCTTGATTTGCATTAAGGTCCTGTGTTTCTGGCAGTCCAAAGTATCTCCAAAGTTCTCCACCAGCATTATATTTCAAAGAAATCAATTTTTGCCCTGTCATATTTCTTTACTGTCCAGCTTTCATACCCATACATGATGTTTGGGAATACAATATTGTGGATGATTCTGAATTCCAGTGAGACATCCTTACCCTTTTTGAAATGGTAGCCGTGTTAGTGTGTTTTTAAAGCATATCAGAGAGTAAACAAAACAAAAAGACAAAAACATTGTGGCACTTTAAAGACTAACTACTGTACTGTATTTTAATTTTAGCTTTTGTGGATCAAGTTAGACAAAGTGAACTTGATCCACGAAAGCTAAAATTGAGATACAGCAGTTAGTCATTAAAGTGCCACAATGTTTTTGTCTTTTTGTTTTGCTTAGTCTCTGATATCCTTACACTTAATTGTCTTTTCTAATGCCTTCATTACTGCTCTTCTGAGTCTCAGTTGTCTTCTGATTTCTTGCCCGCAGTCTCTATTTGAACTGATGATTCAACCAAAGTACAGTATACAAAATCTTGAACAATTTCAATGTCTTCATTGTCAATATTAAAGTTGTGTAGTTCTTCTATAGTTATGATTTTTGTGTTCTTAATGTTCAATTAAGAACACAAAAATCATAACTACAGAAGAACTATGCAACTAAAGTTCAGTTCACCAGCTAGGTGAGAGCCTTGTTAGGCCTTGAGTGGTCTAACTAGGCAGTGTTGGCCATCTCTTGAAACACTACTGGCATAAAGGAAGTACCAAGTACCAATGAAGTTAGACTGGTCAGATCCTGTGGGCAAGCTGAAAGCAGAAGGCACACGTCATGGTCTACCTAGCCATTGGGTGATGTGATAGGCAAATGGCTAAAAACACATGCAAATGGACTTGATTTCTCAAGTCTATTTGCATGTGCAGAATGTTGTCATGGAGATGTCTACAAATGCATGGACTCCTCACTGAATAATGACTCCAAAGTATCCAAGGTAATGTTCAGTTGCAGTCCTGCTTTAGCACTTTCTTGATTCACTTTGATGAAAAATTGTTTCGAATCAATGCTGCATTCTGCCAGTAAGACAGTGTCATCAGCATATCTTCAATTACTGGTGTTTCTTTTGCTAATTTTCACTCCTTTTGACAATTTTTTTGGATAATTTGCAATCCCTCTTGTACACAGCTATCAAAACCCACACTCTTTCATAATTCACTCCCCAATTCTTAAGCTTAGTTCAATAATTCAGTTTTTTTGATACAATTGTTAAAAAATCCAGTTGTTTGTATCCTGACAATATTTAAACATATTTTCTTACTCATTCTTTGAACACAATAGGATTTAACTGATCATGTTTTGATTGTATCTATGAAATGCTACTGGCATAAAGGAAGTACCAACTTTTGCTAAAGTAATGGAAAAATATTAAGAATCTAAAACTTAGGATGCACCTCATCCCCCTTCTCATAGCACAGGGATTCTTAACCTGTGGCCCATGAGCCGAATGTGGCCTGTGGCACCATTTCATGTGGCCCCCCACTGTCTCCACCACACAAGGAAGTGACATGTGGTGGAGGAAGGGCAAAAAAAGCCGTCCGGCTCCTGAAGGTGTCTGAGCATGACCCAGCCGCCAGCTTAAAAAGGTTGAGAACACCTGTCATAGCCTAATGAGGACTGAATACTCACTAGTCATAGAATATAGAGTGACCACTAGAGAATAATTACAAAACTAAATATGTAAAGTTGTTTGCGTATGTGTGTTATGAAGAATATAGAGGAAGGAACAAGCTCAGAGAAAAGAGCAATAGAATAGAATAGAAACCTCTTTTGAGTGGGAAGGGGAATAGACCACATTATTTCATTGTATATCTTAGTGTTAAAAAAAGGGAAAGTGTGAATGTTCTCAGCTCAGATAAAGCTCACAAGTGCATGCAATTCTGAGAAAAATAACCCAGTGTCAGTGATGGGATGTAACAGGTTCTCACCAGGTCTCCAGAACCGGTAGTAACTTTTCCCAGTGTCCTGGAGAACCGGTTGCAACTTTTGGGGGGAACCACCTTCAGGGCTTACTTTTTCACTGGTTCCTCCACTGCACATACATGCCAAGCTCTGGTTTAAAAGCTCTGGTTGATTTGTGTTGTGGGTGGGTGTATTTTAATGTATTTTATTTATTTATTTATTTTATTTACAGGTTTGTGTTGTGGGTAGGTGGGTTGAGGTGTGTGTGTGTGTGTGTGCTTATTTTTATTTTATTTTTAAAATTTGTTTTCTTTGGCCCCGCCCACAACATCATGATGTCATGACATTGGCTCCGCCCATGATGTTAGCTCCACCCACACTGTGATGATGTCATGGTGGGGGTAGTAAAATTTTTGACATCCCACCACTGCCCAGTGTAATTATAAAAACAAGGTAAGTAGCAAAAAGTTAACACCTAAAAAGCTGGGAAGCTTGAGATGAATCTGTTCAAATTTACCAGCAGCAGAAGAAATTTTAAGCATAGGAAAAACCAAGATTGTGCAGAAAAACAGTTCTGAAGTTTAAAGTAGTCTGCTTTTACAAAAGATCAATTTATTACCTGTAACAATAGTTTGTAGATTTGAGTCGCCATTTTAGTTTCTTGCCTTGACACATGCAATATATTCTAATGTTGTTGGATGCTCAGAAGAAAGAAGATGAGTGTATCAGGTTACCTAATGCGCCATTCTGCTAAGGGACCTTTTATTATATTATCCATTACTCATGTACCTGAAGCACTTCCTTTAGTTTGAAAGAGATCTGCCAAGTGTTTTAGTTCCTTGTCAGTCACCTGATGGTGGCATTTCAGGCTTTACAACTATAATGTCTGCTTAGGATAATAAGGGTTGATTTTTTTCCCTGGTGAACCAGGTCTTTGTTGACAAAATAGCATGTTAGGAGACAGTTTTGCCTAACAAAGACAAAAATGTAAGAGGACAAAGGCAGTACAGCTTTCTTGCCTAACACAGACTAATATAAAACCTAATTCAGAGGAAGAACATTATGTCTTTTAGTTCTAGAATTGCAGAAACTTGTTTGTATACTATTTCTCCTTGGAAGGGAAAAAACCCTAACTTCCCACAAATCTCCACAGATCTTTTGGACCGTGCAATGGTACTTTTCCATGCAATGATACCTTGTTCTTATATCTCTTATATTTGTGCATTTATGTTACTTTTCTTATCTATGATACTTCATATTTGTTCTTACACCTTCCCCCTTCAATTTCTAATCAAAAGCACACATGCAAAATCTCATAACATGAAAATAGGATCAAATCTTGACATTCTCATTTATGCTTAATATTGGACAGTCCACTTCAAAACTAAAATTTTGACACACTGGAATTGGATTTAAAGAATGAGCTGTGATGGGAAAAGATTTAGAAAGAAAGCCATATGAGAACATTATGAAGAAAAGAAAAATGGTATTCAGAAAGCAAGATATAGGAGAAACTGTGTGAAAAGATTTTTTAAAATTAATTAATGGTTAAGTGGATTGCATCCACTAAATATAGTATGGTAGTTGCAGGGCTGTTTGGAAGCTCCTCTGGAGACATCTTAAATTCAATAATTATGTGTAATAGATACTTGAGCTTAGTTTGATGGCTGCTTTTTGGCTAAAAATAACAGAATAAAATCTTTTAATTCCCATGGGATTACAAAAGTGCTACCTCTTCTCTTTATAACATTATATCTCTTTGAATTTATGGAGGAAATAAGCTCTTGCAGACCAAGGTATTTCACCTTTATACTAATATCTGGTAGATCAGTAATATGGATTAGTAAAAGCAAAACCAAAGCGATCACACTTATATACCGCTCCGTAACACTTAGCACACTCCTTGGGTGGTTCACAAGTCATTTTGCCCCCAACATGCTGGGTACTCATTTTACTGACCTTGGAAGGATGGAAGGCTGAGTCAACCTTGATCCCTGGCCAGGAATGAACTCACAACCTTCAGGTTGCAGTACAGCAGTTTAAACACTGCTCCACCAGAGCTATTTTGGAATGTCTTATTATTACTTATTATTCACGCACACATTGTTCTCTATAATAAATAAAATGCATTGAAGTTTGTATGCTTACATTCGAGTAAGACAAAAACAAAGGAAACCATGCTAATGGCAAAACAGGAAGGTTTGGGCTGAATCATGTCTGATGTTCTGAAGGCACAGCAGTAGCCTTTTGGCAGTGTATCTGAATATCAAGTGGCACAGATATCTGCTTGATATTAGCTCTGTCCAGGTGATAGAACAACGAGATAAGATTATACCTTTTCAGGCAGTACAAATGGAAAGACAGGTTTAAAAGAGCAAAACTACAATGAGATTTTCTGAGCACTAAATCATCTGCAATCTGGATGGAAGAAAATAGAAAACAAATTTAGAAAGAAGGAATTAAAGAAACCAAAAAATAAACAAAATAACTGATATACAGTATTTGAAAGAGAGAATCAGATAATTAGAAGGGGACAGATCATCCAAAGATTGCATTGAAACAGGTAAAACAATGGTAAAATTTAACTAAATGAGAGGAAATTGAAGAGAAGTAATAGCAGAAGAGAAAATGTGTAGTGACTTAATTCAGATGTTTCAAAGAAAGGAGAGTATATCCTTTTTTGGTACAGGAGAGAAAGTAAGGAATGAAGGGAAAAAGAAAGAGCAGCAAAAGGCATTCAAGAAAAAGAAAGGTTGTTGAATGGACTACAAGAACCTTATAAATCATTCTGCAAACATATTAGGAGAAAGTTATGAAGAAAGAGATATGATGAGGAAGTTAATTAAGTTTTGAGAGCTAATGAGAAGAATAAACAAAAGTCAAAATAACAACAGGAGAAAAATAAGACCACTTAGCACATAAAACCATGTGCAAATTAGATGGCAAATTTAAATACAGAAAACAAGAGCAGAGAAATAATTATTGAAGCAATTGATCCAAGAATAACAACCATTAAGAAATTGAGAAAGCTGTGGCTGAAGAAGTGACCAGCAAAAGTGAGCAGGAGTGGAAGTTACAAGTATATGAGGATGTTCAGCTCAGAATGAGACAGAATCAACAGAATCTCTGGCTTGGTCTCTAAGTGTAGCAGAATGAGACAGTAAGATCCTGATGCGGTGGAATGGATTGTACCACTTTAGTTTGCAGGTGAGCATCTTTAAAAATAAAAAAGATCGGAACATCATCCTATGTAGGCCACAATTACACTTTCAGAAAAGACCGTAGTTGTTTTGGCATGACTTAGTAATTTCACATGATGGAAGCTCTGGTATAATTTTTAAAGCTGTGCATTAGTGCTGTTTTTAAACTGGACCAGGACTTCCATCCCATTCCAATTAATGCTGGGAAGATTTCCAGATATTGATAGAGTTGAGTTTGGCCTCAACACATGGCAAAAACTGAGCCACTGGAGTTGCCCCTCAGTAAGAACAACATAACTAAGCTGTCAGTTGGAGAAGGAAACACTGACCAGCCTGCATGCTGGAGACAGTTCCTTAACCATCTTTAATGTGAGGATTTGCATTAAAGCAGGCAATGTAAAAGCGGAGGGCACATGTCATGGTTCGCCTAGCCAGTGGGTGATGTGATAACCAAATTTCATTGTGGAGACATCTACAAATGTGCGGACTCCTTGCTTAATAACGACTCTAAGGTATCCAACGTAAGGTGCGAAACAGACAATTTCTTACCTGTTTTCAGATAACCTACAATAAAAAACTTACTACAGGTAATCTGAAAAGTATTCTTTCTGCCATAAATGCAGGTACAGAACAGCATCAATTTTAATTAAGTAATTTGAATCTTACAGTTTTGAATATACACCTAAGAAGCTAGGCTAGAATACAGGAGCACTCTTCACTGCTTCAAGAATAGTTTTATACTGCTTTATTTCTATATATTGCTTTATTCCTATGGCACTATCAGTAAAACTTTACTAAAGTACCTGTGTATATTGGCCTTTCTTTTCTGCATCTGTTCAAAATGTTCACTTGCTTTGAACTAAAGTGAAAGGATTCAACTTGTAAAAAGTAGGACTCTGGTGAGGAACAGAAACTGTGGGTTGGGGCTGTGAGACACTGTCATGACACTGTGAGACACTTCACATTTCTTATCTTATTGTGTCATGACAATTTGAAAAAAAAAAGTGACTCAGTCCTGCCAAAACTTGTAGTATTTCCTGCATTTTTGTTGTGTAGCTAGGCCCATAGTCTATGTAGCTTGAAATAGTTTTATTGGTACCCTTCTAACCCTGGTGATTTACTTCTTCCCAGTGCTTTCAGAGCAGCTTTCACTTCACTTTCTAGAACTGTGGGTTCTTCATCATAGGATTCCTCTTCAGAAGACCTTTTATTTTATCTCTTCTGTACACCTTTTCATTACACTGTTTCTGCTTTCTCTTTATTTCTCCTGTTCAGACAGTATGCTTCCCTGCTGGCCTTTCAGCAATCTAGACTTAAATTTCCCTTTGATTTTTTGGATCTTCTGGAAGATCTCTCTTTAATTTCTTTTCACTGTCTCTAATAGTTCTCTTTGTCTCTTCATGACAGTTGCTAAAAAGTTGCATTCAGGGTTTTGAACCTATTTTTGCTACTTTTGCTTTTTGCCTGTCTTTTACAATTGTCAGTTTTTCTTATTTCATCCTAGTTTTTTCTCTTTTCTACAGGAATTGTATTTTTGCATTCGTCCCTAATAATATTTTTGGTTTCAATCCAGTTCCTCTGGATCATAAAATAAATGAGTTGGAAGGGGGCTTTTATGCCATTGAGTCCAACTTCCCCCACCCGGTTCAGTGCATGGGACATTGAGTTTAATAATGCAAATTGGTTTTTTTTAATATGAACTTAAATTCATCAGGAATGTTGATTAAATTGTATTTTACAACTACAATTATTTTAGTGTTCTTTCTCATATTGCAAAAATGCAAAGTAATGGACCACCAATATCTCGAGTCACCCTTATCCCACCCTCAGCTTAGACAACCAGCATGTCTCCCCAGAAGTGATGGTGGTAGGTAATTGGAACCCTTTCCTCAGGCCTTATGATGCTTGCACCATTGCTCTCAAAATCACCTCCTGCACAATAATCCTTGTTATGGACAACAGCAAGAACTTTGAGGAGACATCTGCCCCAGATGCCACAAACTCTCTCTAGTCCTTCCAGGCAGAAAAGGTAACACACAGTTAAATATACCATTACTTCCAGTCTGTGTAATTCAGCCTTTGTGATCCACACTGCGTACATCAGCTTTGGCCCTAAGCATCTCTGCAGCAGAGTATGCTGCTCCAGTATGGAGTGCATCTGCACATGGGAAACAAATCAACATCACTGTTAATGAAGCAATGGGTATAGTGACAGGATGCCTCAATCCTACACCAGTTGAGAAAATATATCCTCTTGTCGGTATCACTCCATCTAATATAAGGAGAGAAGTAGCAGTGGACACTGAGAGAACTAAGCAAGAGAATGACTCTGGGCATGCCTCAAATCTGCCGACTCAGATCCAGGAAAAGCTTTATGGCAAGAGCAAACATTCTTGAGGATATAAAGCAAGACCAAAACCAAGATGGAGGAAGGAGCTCACCTGACAAAGAATAACATCAAAGGAAGATAAGGCTGAGGAATTTGACATCCCCTATGTCACTTGGAGGACCCTGAATAGGTTGACGGCTGGAGTGCCAAATACAAGACCAACATTCTTAAGTGGGGGCTGTTGGTGGACAACAACATGGTGTGTGACTGTGGAGATACATAGAATCTTTACTGGTCTGCAAGTTGCTGCCAGAAACATGCACCAATGAAGTCTTAACTTTGGCCAACAACAAACCCAAGAAAGTGGCTTCATTTTGTCAGTCCAAAGTTTGATCTGGACACAAAAGCTTTTGTGATCTGGAGTCTTTTCTAGCGAGAACCAAATGGCTGAGGAGTCAAAGAGAAGCATCCCTCAGAGCTGCAGGAGATATCATAAAGGATGACTATAGATAAGACAGAGGGTAATATGGAAGTACAAGTCAAACCTCATATAACACTAAAACCTGGTTCCACAAGTCTTGATGTTATATGATTTTTAGTGTTATCCGATGCATGTTAAAATCCTATGGGAGCCATAGAGATACATTGTAACCACACAGGCTTTAGCGGTTGTTATCTGAAGCATCCCATAGGATCTTAATGTTATCCGATGCAATTCTTCCCCCCCAGATTCCTTAATGTTATGCGATTTTCGTGTTATTTGATACTAATGTTATATGAGGTATTACTGTACAAGTAAAACCTCATATAACACTAAAACCTGGTTCCACAAGTCTTGATGTTATATGATTTTTAGTGTTATCCGATGCATGTTAAAATCCTATGGGAGCCATAGAGATACATTGTAACCACACAGGCTTTAGCGGTTATCTGAAGCATCCCATAGGATCTTAATGTTATCCGATGCAATTCTTCCCCCCAGATTCCTTAATGTTATGCGATTTTAGTGTTATTCGATACTAATGTTAACTGAGGTATTACTGTAGTTCTGTTCAACTGGAGCAGGGTGAGCTGGGGAGGATTAGGACCACTGGGTGGATTAGAAGTTTATTTTGTGGTCATGCACGAAGAATTTTGCAGATACACTAAATAAAGAATATATATTTATGGATACCGGTACTTATATATTTATAGGACTGCAGTGGCTCAAGTGGCTAAGAGGCTGACTGAAAGGCGGGAGGTCAGTAGTTCCGAGTCCAGAGTGCTGCAGGACGGAATGAGCTCCCGTCTTTGTCCCAGCCCCTGCCAACCTAGCAGTTCGAAAGCAAGAAATTGCAAGACGATAAATAGGCACCACTTCGTTGAGAAGGTAAACAGCATTCCGTGCGCTCCGGTGTCTAGTAGTCATGCCTGCCACATGACCACGGGAACGTCTGCAGAAGCAGACAGCGCTGGCTCTTCGGCTTTGAAACAGAGATGAGCACTGAACCCGAGAGTCGGATACGACGGGCTTTGGAGCAAGGGAAAACCTTTACCTTTACGATACTGTATATTTATGGATATTTTAGAGGACCAGAAAATTGGCTCACAAGGACTATGCTGGAATCGAACTACTAATGACCATGTCTACTACCCTGCCCGTGCAGAAAAACAGAGGCGGGAGGCCCCCGCCACATTATCATCCTTCGGGTCCAGAACAGGAGGAAAAGCAAACCCGTATATAATAGACCGCCTCGTTCCTTTTTCCTGTACCCGGATAGAAAAGACTCCCCTCTCCCCCCCCCCCCCCCCCGCTTTCAGCATCTTCATAATGAGGCGTCCCAGGGACTGGAATGACATCAGCTGTTCGCCTGGCAAAGAAGCGCCTTCCCATTGGCAGGCTTAGAGGCGCTTCCCCGGCCAATGAGGACGCGCTAGGGCCCTAGGCCGGGCGGGCTGACGTGCAGAGCTCCAGCCTTCTCTGCCGTAGGGGGGGGGGGGGGTTATTTTGCTTTGGGCCACTCCAGCCGCCGCCGCCATTAGGCGAGCTAGAAGAGCTTCGAGGGTGGCGGGCTCGTTCCCCCATATCTTTTCCAAACCCCCCCGCCGCACCAAGGTGGTAGCGCCCGCCCCGCTAACGACGTCCTTTTAGCGACCCGCACCAGGAAGAAACCATGTCCTGAACGGGGAGGGAGGGAGAGGCAAGAGAGAGGCCGCAGCCTGCGGTGCCGTACAGGGGTGGGGGATGCGGGTGAGGTGAGGGGAATGGGCGACCACTGCTAAGGAAACAGCCGTGGGATCAGGAAGCGGCAACTGGGCAAGGTATGGTGGTCCCCACCCCTCCTTCACCCGTACTGGGAGCTGTGGGGGGAGTGGGGGGGAGAAGGAGGAGGCCCTGGAGCTTCTTCGCTTTCGGGGGACGTCGAGGTTTGACGCGACAAAACTACCTCAGTTTTCTCCTCAAGTCTCCCGTGTCTGAATGTGAGGAAAGGGTGTTTTTTTTCAGTCTCCCGTGTCTGAATGTGAGGAAAGGGGTTTTTTTTTTCAGTCTCCCGTGTCTGAATGTGAGGCAGCCCCCCTGCCCCCATCTCCCGTGTCTGAATGTGAAGCAGGTTTTTCTCCTCATTCTCCCCACGTCTGAATGTAAGGCAGGTTTTTCTCCTCAGTCTCCCGTGTCTGAATGTGAGGCAAGTTCTTCTCAGTTTCCTGTGTCTGTGAGGCAGATTTTGTCACCACGGATTACATAGTTCTTTTTTCCTTTTTGTGCTTATGGGAATTCACCCCTTGCTTTTTGTGGGCTTTTAAATTTACAGACACGAAGTTCCCCCCATGTTAATTCTCCTTTTGCCTGGCTCCAAAGTATGGAGGGTTGTTAAGGGCCTTATCAGGGAGGATTTTGTTTTTCCTCTCGGCTTAAAGTAGCCGAGAGAAGGTCTTTGGCTCCTTCCTCTTTTCTAAAGGGGTTATTTATTAATTAAAGTTCTATACCACCCATATGGGATATTTTCCCACTCTATTTAACACCAAAAATATACACAAAATAATAATTGCTAGTATAACAGGATTATAACCCTAGGAAAGCCACCAAGAGGATGTTGTAAAAACTTTCTCTATTGAGCTTTGAGGTGGAAGATGTGTGGAAATGGGGAGAAGGGTCAGTGTTAATTAGCAGAAAGATTGTGAGCGACAGGTGGAAGGCTTGTTTGTGGTACGTAGTGTCCCATCAAGAAAATTTGGGATGTCTAGTGAGAGATCTGCCTGAGAGGGATGTCGCTGTCGCAACTGGTTTGTTTACTGGCAATTGGAAAGAGTCGTTCTGGAAAGAGTTGGGGGGGTCTCCCCTCCCTTTTAACCTCTTAATGTGGCCTTATTCCTGTTGCGTTACTCACTGATTTTTGAATTTATGGGCAGTGATTGAAGATTGTGACTCTTGTTTTGTAGGTTTCTTTTTATGTGGGTGAGTAGTCAGTCTGCACTGAGAGGACCGCTATTGGTTTTGAAAGTGGGATTTAATGTAGTAAATGCTTGCTTAAGATACATTACAACACTGGATTTTAAAATATAGGTACTGTATTTCCTTTTGAGTATATGCGGCAGAGAGATTTCTCTTTGCTTGGATTATTCACAGTTTGTGCTGCAGTACCTCTCTTACTACAGTGAGGTCATAGCTCTCCGGTTTTCCACTCCTCCTCATCCTCATTATTCATAGGCTGTGCTCTGTGTCTGACTCTCTTGCAGAAGTAGCTTATCAAATGCTAGATTTTAATGCTACAGAAACTAAATTCTTTACCTTTGCTTGAGACGGAATCAGTGCAGTTGTGGTCGTAAGTGAGGAGACTTTTTTTACTATAATAACAACTAATTGTGAAACTGAATCTTTGGCGTGTTCACGCTTTGAATTGCATCGCTGCCTTTATATGGATTTATATTCTACTTTTAGTTACATACAGATTTTTGGAGGTTATTTAAGGATCTTAATACAGATTTGGAGTGCTGCAAATAGCTATCTGTCAGTTTCTGAAAGTTATCATCTACAACTAATTCATCACATAAGATAACCATTTGTTGTCTTAGGCATTGGCATGGCTGGCAGGTTTAACAGCTTACTCCCTAGTCACAAAGTTATCCTGGAAATAGTCTGGTCAATGCCATGCAGTCCTGTAATCACGTGCATGACCAAGAGATGCCTTTTCTAGTACTCATGACAGGAGACACTGTACTAGGAAATACTTCCTGTTACATATATGTTCCTATGCTTTGAGAATTAAATATTCATCTAGTTGTCATTTTTCTGACGTGTAGGCATGTTATCGGAGAAAAGCTGTGTCTCACTGAATAAGACATACTCAGCTCTGTGTGTGTGTGTGTGTGTGTGTGTGTGTGTGTGTGTGTGTGTGTGTGTGTGTGTGTGTGTGTGTGTGTGTGTGTGTGTGTGTTAAAGCAACTTCATTATTGCAGTCAAAATGTTCTGTTTCAGAAAGTTATACTTTATAATCAAATCTGTAAAGTTTTAGTTCAAGAATATTTTTTCTTTTTGAGCTGCTTTGAGGAATTCTGTGTGTGAATTTCTGACAGATATTTTTAAACCATCAAAAGAATCAAAAGTTGATTTATAAAAGCCAATGTCGGTTCATATATGTCAGAAGTAAATGTCTCAAGTATTTGCAGTTATTTAATTCTGACCTCCATAAAAAAATTGTGAATATCTATCTACCTACCTACCTGTCTATAAAATAAAACGTACTGTACCTTATTGTTATCAGACATTCTGACTGCTATTTGGACAACATAAAACCAAAACCAAAACAATGAAATATTACAAATAACCAGTAAATAAGAAATTTAACTATAGAATGACAATGCAGCAGTTGAGAGGAGAAGAGGAAAATAAACCTGAGAGAAAAACACAACCAGGCAACATGCAGCCCACACCAGTGGTCTCCCTGCTGGGCACTTTCTTGACATCTACAATAGTCTGTATTTAGAATAAGTTAGATTTTCTAAATTACATTCCACAAAGTTGATACCATAGCCAAAATGTCCTTAGACTTTCTAGGTGACTGCTGTGCTTCAGTTGTTTAGCTCAAACTCCAAGCTGTTTAGATTTTAAAAGAAAGAAACCAAACCTTCAGTTGGGTTTGGACATGTTAGTAGTTTGTGCAGCCCAAATAAGATTGGGATGATCCGTTCATATTGCTCCACTGCTCATGATAGCCTTGTAGCAGCATTTTCTATGACTTAAAACAGGGGTGGCCAAACTACGAGCCAGCCCCGTCCCATGGTGCCAAACCATTAGGTCCGCACTGCTTCTGGAAGTAGAAGTAAAATGCACCTGTGCCGCTTCCGGAAGTGGAAGTAAAACATGCCCGCGCATGTGCAGATGCTGCCATAAATGTACCTGTTGCTGTTGTAAATGCCATTTACGACAGCCACAGATGTGTTTTGCAGTGGGAGGAACCACATGACTGGCCCGCGGCATGAAAAGTTTGGCAATCTCTGGCTTAAAATGTCCCAAGGGCAGCTACTGGTAGAAAGTGTTAGCAGTAACCCACAATCTTGATGAATATATGTATATAAAGTACTGTTTTGTATTTTGTACTGTATATTGAACTATTTAGTTCTCTGTTTTCATATTTTCTGTTTGAAAACAGAATATCTATCGAAGATATCGCTAGGATCTAAATATTCTGGAAAATAGTGGTAGAACATGCACCAGTGAAAAAGATATCATTTGCAGAGAAGCAGCGGAGTATTAACTAACAGAATCATATTTACCTGTTGATGAAAACAAAATTAGAAGGTGGTTTGAATGAAAATTCTGGGCAGAGAATTCTGAAGGGAAGGTGCTGCTGAAAATAACAGTTCCATGTTTCTCTTCCTCAAAGGTAAGATTTGTTAGGATATGAAAGAAAGATGCTTCATAACTGGAAGTAGTAAGAAGGGTAGGTTGAATTATTTGGCCTTTTTACATTAGTTGTGTAAATATATAAATTTTTCTCTTTAAAAAACTAGATGCCTACTGCTTTTGGCCAGAAAACATATGGCCAGGATGTCAGGTATGCTAAGTAAACATTCCTGGGATCTAACAGCAAGATTTAATTTAACAGGTTGAATAGCTCAAAATTATGATTTGTCTACATAGCAAAACTTAACTTGCTGCTGAAGATACTAACATTTATTTAGTATTTAGTACTGAGGATGTTAACTATTGCTTAGTCTATCTTACAAATGGGACTGTGGCGGCTCACTGGTTAAGAAGCTCACCTTGTTATCTGGAAGGCTGTCAAGTCAGCAGTTCAAGACACAAATACTGCATGACAGAATGAATTCCCATCTCTGTCCCAGCTCCTGCCAACCTAGTAGATCGAAAGGAAGATAAGTAGATAAATAGGGACCACTTCGGTGGGAAAAGATCTTGGGGACATGAAAGGAGTCTCATTCAGGTGTCCCCTGAGCTGAGTTTCTCCAGCAAAAATCTTTTCAACACAGAATAATTTCTGACACAGAATTATCTTAAAAATAACGATGGGGGGAAAGGAGCAAGGTTGCAATATTCCACTAGCACACTACAGTAATACCTCAGATATGTTTGCACCAGATAACGCTAAAACGACATAACGTTAAGCAATCTGGAAAAAAATTGTATTGCATAATGTTAAAATCCTATGGGATGCATCACATAACATTCGCTGAAGCCTGTGCTGGTTACATTGTATCTATGGAGTTTTAACGTTATGCGATGCATCCCATAGGATTTTAATGTTATGCCATGCATGAATCAGATTACGTTAGAAATCAGATAACATTAAGACTTGTGGAACTTAGTTTTAGTGTTATCCAGGGTTTTACTGTATCTGTTTTGAGAGTTTTAGAACCTAATCTCTTGCACATTGAACAATTCATGGTAAATAATCTCTCATTGGTTTTAGATGGTGTTCAGTCAGGTCTACTTGTTGCCAGGTATGTTGTTAACTGGATGCTTGCAGAAAAATGAATTTATTATTTTCATGTTAATGTTTCATAGCACTGTTCAGAGTGATAGTTTATGGAGTTTACTACTGCACTGTGCCACAGATATTTAGGGTTGTATTTAAATACTATCCTTGCTTTCAGAGAAAGCAAGCATTACATTCCTGGCCTGCCATTCTAGGTTGAATGAAATAATTATACTGTTTTATATTACTTCTGATGTACTAGAATAGAGTGCACCTGTTTTACCTATTTTAATGAGAAGAGTTGATTCTCAGCTATTGTTGATAGATCATCATTATGTGTACCCGGAAGGGCGCTTGATTTTTTTGAAGCTACCTGCTGGATGGTGGATATAGTGGGAAATGAAATAGGTCAGTAGCTCTGTGGATGACTTTCTGCATTATTTATGGTGCCCTGTTGTGCAGAATGTATTGACTTCAATTAGAAGGGTTGTAACCTTAACATAAATGTTTTAATAGTAATTTTTTTTGACAGACTGCCAGTTCAGGTAATTCTTTTTGGTATTTAGTACATTTAGAGTTTTCAGAGTTGGGCGGCAATATAAATCAGAAAAATAAATAAATAAAATTTAGTTTTGCATATTAAATATATTTGTCCTTTAAACCATATGGACAGCTAGGCGGCAGCAGGAAAGTCTGTTTTTGTGAGTACTGTATATTATAGTCACTGCTAATACAGGTGAAATTAAAAAATGTATAGTTTCTGATATTATTGGAAATTCTCTAATGCTGGTTCAGTATGAAGAACTTTATATGTTAGTATCAAAATCTTAGATAGAGCATGGAAACAGATAGGCAAACAGTGCAAGCAGGTCACTATCATGGAGATGTGGTAAAACCTCTGACTACCCATCACTAACTTGGCTGCTGCGTTCTATACTTATTGTAGCTATTGTGCCATCTTCAATGGAAATCCAACATAGAGAGCACTGCAGTAATCAATTCTTGAGATTACTAAGACATAGACCAGAGTTGCCAGAGACCTAGTAACAAGGAACGTGCATAGCTGGGCAATCTGCCTAAGACGGAAAAAGACAGACTTGGCCACAACAGATATCTGCTTCTCAAGAGAGCAAGTCAGTTCCAAGATAATACCCAGATCATGTAGTGTTGATATTAAAAAGCATTGAGATGATCAACATATCCTATATTGATGAACCCAAGGAGCTGACCAAGGCTCTCTAAGCTGCACTATTAGACATGACCAGCAATGAAGGGATGGAGATGATCCAAAGATAACCTGTCAATTCTCAACCCCCAAGCCTGTCCGGAAGGCTGCTGTTGTCAACAGTATCGAATTCCACTGAAAGATCCAGGAGAACTAGCAGAGTCACAGTCTCCATGTTTGCCTCCTTCAACAGGGCATTGAGCAGAATGAACAAGGCTGTCTCAGTCTGGTATCGTGGCCTGAACCTTGATTGGATCAAGAATATCAGTATCCTTCAAGAATGCCTACATCTGATCTAGTACCATTCTATGACCTTGCCCATAAATAGAACATTAGTAACAGATCTAAAGTTGTTTGGCTCATCTCTCACTAGGGATGTCATCCCCCCTCCCAATTGGATACATTAGCGTCTCCTTCAGACAGGAAGGCTTGCAGCCCTCTTGCAGAGATGAATTTACTAGCTGTGTGGCCCAGTCCACCGTTATATCCATCATTGTATTGAGCCATGCTGGAAGGGATCCAAGGGAAAAGTAGTAACCTTCCAGCAGGCAAATGCCTTGTCCATGTCATCAGGTGTTGTAGGCAAAAGCAGATCTAACAAAGTTAGACTAGCCAGTGCCTTGGATATCTTGACTGAATTAGCTGTATAACACTGGAGTCCAAATTCTCTTGGATGGCTTCCACCTTAGTTTGAAAATGGACCATGAAATGGTTGCAAGAATCAACATTAGGAAAACAGTGCTCGTTCCTGGCTGAAATGAGGCAACGAAAAACACAAAACAATTTGGCCTAGTGGTTAGTACTGTAGCTTTGTTTAGACGAGCATTGCTTCCCAGCCTTTGGTTTTTGTACTTCAATTCCCAGAAGCCTAAGTCAATTCCTCAAAGCACTGATCAGCCAATGTACTGATTTAAGTTTCTGGGAATTGAAGTCTTCTTGTGGGGCGTGGGCCCAACGTTGGGAACCATTGGTTTACAGACCTAAGGTTGTAAGCCTGCATTGCAGATAATGCAGTGGCACTATAGTGGTGAGAACTTTTTACGTGTGGCCATGGTAATCTCTGAGAGGGTTTTTCTATACAGTACTTCCTCTAGCTTTCTCTTTTTGTACAGGTTTGTCTGAAAAGAAGGATGCAAAAACAAACAGGAGCTCTTATTTGGTAAGGTGTGGGATTAATATTAGGAGAGGATGATAGGGGTAAAATACTAGAATGAGTTCACATTTTCTGTGAAACATCTTATCCAAGTAGTGGAGGTTTAATTATCTGAACTTAAATTGTTGGAAGGAGTAAAATATTGCCATAAACAACTTTTTGTAGAAGAAGTGCTGTTTCAGTTAGTGCCACAATAATCCAGATATTCTTCCTGAATATTTAGTTAATCAAAAGGCAATGCTCAGGAATAATGTAGTTTATTATGGCACATGATTAATGTTTTCTTATATTGGTTTACAGGAAAGTCAGTTGAATTATAATATTTCCAAATGCAGTTTAAAATTTCATTCACTTTCAAATAAGTCATCAATGCTGCACTTAGGCTTTCCCCTTCCATTCATGAATAATTCTAGAGATGATGCTTGGATCTGTATAGGGATAGATCATTTTTGCTCTAACAGTTATCCTGTGTGCGTGTGATGCCAAAATTTAAAAGGCCAGGGAGTTAAAAATATTCCATTACTTGCTCCACCAAGATGATTGTTTGGTTCTTTTTTAAAAGTACACATAACTTTGGGATAAACTTTTGATGTAGAAGGCTGTGTGGTTTAGCAGCTACAGATATTATGATTTGAATGTGAGGTGAGAGAAGTTACAGTTGAAACCACATTCTGTAATTTTTCTGTTTGGTTTGCACTGGTGTCTTTCCAGAACCATTGACTAGTTTGTTGTGATGAGAATGGAAGAAAAGTTTTGCTTATAAACTAAATGGCATAGGTTTTGGTATATGGGACTCTCCTAAAGGATGTTGGTAGGAAAAAGTAAACATACAAAAAGATTTATCTTGGGGAAAGGATGAAAAGAACTGTGTTTTTCAAGAACAATTTCAAAAGTTTTTCAGTGGAAAAATTGGAAGGGGATTGCAGAAACATCAGATAATACAGTAGAAATGAAAAAACTCCATTCTATGGAGCTCTTCACTATGCGGGTTTTTTTTTTGTTATGCGGTTCCCTATGGGAGATACCCCGCATAACAAAAAAAAAAAAAAAAGGTTAGTTAACCGGGGTTCCTACTGAGCGGGTATACCCCAGTTACCAAAAACCCTGCATAACGAAAAATTTGTTATGCGGGGTATCACCTTTGCATAACAAATGCTTTGTTATGTGAATTTTTCACTATGCGATGCGTTCGTTATGCGAAGTATTACTGTATATTCTATTTGGGATGAAGGAATTATTTTTAAAATAAAGTTTTATTCACTCAGAATGCTACAAATTTTGTTTTATGAAGATTTGTATAAAAGGCAGTCTACAGAATTTGGTAGCAATATTCCCAGTACATTATGTAGACATGTATAACATTTATGTCCAAGGCTGCATTTGCTCAACTAGTACATGCTGCTGTCTTCATGAGAGAAACATATGGGAAACCTTGATTAGTTGCAGATTCCTACTTCTCTTCAATTAGCCTTTGTTCTAGTTATACAAAAAGTTCATTATGTGGGGTACCACTGTACATAGTCAAGAAACTCTCCTCATATTTCCTTAAAATTTGATTTCTTTAAAATTCATTTTTTTACTTTTAATTCTAGTGTTAATTTATTATTTATTGCCATATTCCATATTTCATTGTACCATTCTTCTAATTCTATTTTACTGTCTGATTTCCATTTCCTAGCTATGATTAATCTTAACATGGTTGCCAAATTACAAATCATATCTTTCTATTATCTCTTTATTTTTATATTTCCAAAATCCATCAATAGAGTTACCCTAGGACACTGTTGCAAAGGCATTGAAAGGGTTTGTCTAATTTCTGTGAATACTCTTTCCCAAGTATCTTTTATTAAGGTACAATCCCACCATAAATGTTAATAAGTTCCCATTTCTTTCTTGCACCTCCAATATTTCGTGTCGTAGTTTGAGTTATAATATCTTAATTGTATTGGAGTCAAATACCATTTCCATATTGTCTTACAGGAATTCTCTTTAATGCTAACTGACATATTTTTCATTAATTTGGGTTCCAAAATGCAAGTCAATTCTTCTTTAATTTTTGTCTTTAATTCTTCTTCCCACATTGATCTTAAATTATTTCGTGGTTGGTAACTGTGTAGTCTGTTATATATTTTACTAATTAATCCTTTTGATGTACCGTAATATTCTTCTTCAAATCTATAACTAATTCTTCAATTCTCATTAGTTCCCTGCATTCTCCATGTTAATTTCCCCAATATTTTGTCAATTTTTCCGATTGTAATCTTTTATACCAAGGTAATTTTAGCTCTTATACTATTTTTTCCCTTTCTTCCTTTTTGGAACACTTTCCCATCCATTCCTTTACTCTTAATACCTCCTTTCTATACCCTTACAGAGTTTTTTCCTTAAGCCTTCTGGGAATTTGTCCAGATTTGTTACATATGATATCGGGGATATTTCTGGACTAAGAATTGTTTTTATTTTTATACAAATTTCTAATGTAGTTCTACAAAAAGGAATGAAAGAGGTCCGAAACCCCCATTCCTCTCCTTTCTCAGGGATGGCAAAAGCAAAGATAGAGATGCTTATATAGGTTAGACTACAGGAGTTTGCAGCTTGCTCTCTAGGACCGAGTATAGTCAATGCTTGCTTTCTATGGCTGTTAATCTTATTAAATTTATAAATCTGTGAACTGCTACACATACAGTACTACAAATTTTATATGCTAACCAAATTATGAATTTCCAAAAACACTTCATGCAGTAACATCAAATCTAAAATTGGTGCAGGCTGGATGATTTGGTGTTGGGGGCCGGATCCATGGGGCATAGTTTGGTTACCTCTGCTCTATTCAAATAATGGGAACCTATTTCTAATAAACAGGTGTGAGATTGCAATATTAACATAATTGCTCTCCTTTTTGGTTATTAATGTTTGTAGCGTGTTAGGATGTTTAAGTCCTAAATTTTCCACTGAAGACAGATTAAAAACTACAGTTATACCTCGCTTAAAGAGCATAATGGGTTCCACAGGATTGCTCTTTAAGCGAGTTTGCTCTTTAAGCGAAACACCATTGTAAGTGACCAATTTTTTTGGGGGGATTGTGAACCCCGATTTATTTGTTAAGCGAGTTTTTTGTTGGTTTTATTTGTTAAGCGAAGCGAACATTCAGAGAAAATGCTGCTCTTTAAGCGAGTTACTCTTTAAGCGTGGCGCTCTTTATGTGAAGTTTGACTGTACTTTAGGAAAAGGAAGCAGTTAAAGAGAGATGGGCAAACCATAATATAATTAGCCAGCCAGGGTACTTGAAAGTAAAAACTCAGCTTACGGACACTCTGGTTTATGTTTGCCACAGTTTATGACAGCAAATCCATTGGAAATAACTTCCCAGTTCATGGCATTTTTTTTGCTATATGACTGGGAATTTCCCAGATTGCAATGCAAGACCACCTGCAACCATTTTAGATTCTGGGTGGCATGATCAAAGCGGGGTAGCCTTGCCTTGCATGTCCATGGTGTCTCTTCTGGAACCATCACTAAAGTGCTGGATGTCTTTTAAATCCGGCGCCTTAGCGGTGGCTCTGGAAGAGCACTGTGAATGCGCAAGGCAAGGTCGCCCCACTGCGATCTCCTCTCTCTTCCTTCTGTGTCTGGGTTGGTGCTGTGAAGGGGGGAGAGGCAATCACAGCGGGGCGCTCTTGCTTTATGTGTTGACGATGCCTCTTCCAGAGCCATCACTAAAGCCCCGGATGTCTTTTAAATATCTCCCCCCTTTGCTGCACCAACCCTGGCACAAAAGTGAGGAAGAGGTGAGCAGTGTGCTTTGCCTGGCTGCGGTGTCTTCAGCTGGGGAGCCCTGGACGTGGCTGGTCCCGGCGGACGGACAAACTGTTCCTCTTCGTTGTCCAATGCCGACCCTGAGGAAGAAGTGTTGGAGCTCAACCAAGGTCAGGAAAGGTAGGGAGCTTTGCTCCCTCATTTATATTTCCATTTACTGTGCATGTGACATTTTTGGGTTTTTTTTTTTTTGGGGGGGGGAGGTCAGGAACTTTTTTTATTTTTAATGCATCCCTATGGGAAAATGTGCTTCAGTTTACAATTGATCCGGTTTCCGACAAAACTGCCAGAACGGACTAAATTCATAAACTGGGGTTTTACTGTATTTAACTATCACTTTTCTCTACTCCCTTCTGAAATAGCAGAGTTTGGAAGATAAGATGCATGGTGTTTTAATCCTTATCTAATATTTACTGGAGGAGTTACTCTGCACTGTTCCCAGTGTGATACACATTTTGATGGTTTTAAATTGAATCACTTTACTATTTTATTCTTCTTGAGAAAAGTGGGCAAATAACTAAATTACACAGGTGAAATGATATAGAAAAAGACAATTTGTCTTTTGAGCGGCAATAATATGATGATGGAGTACCTAGAAATTCCATGGTTGACTGTGATAGCTGTGGAAAAAACAAAAGTACAGTTCTTAAGATACAATTTTATTACAAATAAAATTGCTTTAATATTTTGCAAAAAAACTCTTGAGAGAAGGTTTGACATGAATGGAAAGATTTTAAAGGTAGAGGATACTCTGGCGTAAGCAAGCACTTCAGACATGTTCTTCACTTGAAATCAAAAGATATTTGATATCCTAAAGTTTATCTAAATGCACTTAGACTTTTTTTAAAGACTGTTAGAGCACAGCTGGCCTAAATATGTATTGAATTATTGTGAACAATTGTGGAAAACAATCTGAACATTTGTATTTGTTCATAATTGTTATAAGCAATTTGTATTATCACTTTTGTGTGTGTGTGTCTCATATCTTTTACCTGCTGATTTCTTCAGAGGCCTTTGCAATGTTAAAAGCTTTCCTTTCTTTCTCTAGCCTTCATTTCCTTTATTGTGATAGGGTGGACCAGGTGTTTCTCTCCTCTCCCCCTCCCTTTCTTTTTGCTTTTCCCTGGAACATTTGGGAATCAGGAGGAGAGAAAGAGGGACTTTGGAGATACAGTAATACAATAGAACCCCGAACAACGTGATGACATGGTTCCACAAGTCATGACGTTGTTCGGTTTTTCACGTTGTTCGATACATTGATCGAACAATGCTAAATAAAAGCCCTGATGTCAGGGACAAACCACGCCGAGGCAAGGCTCGGCATCCCCTCCCCCCGGGTAGGCAAGCAGTTGCGTGTCGTTCGGGGTTAGGGCAAGGTACGGGAAAGACCCCCGTCCCCTGCCCTAACCCCGAACGACACGCGCGCACACGCCTGAAGTTGCGAAAGTGTAAGGATCTTTACCCTTTTGCAACCTCGGGCGGCTTGGAGGGTTGCGCGGCGCAGCGGCAGTGATGGGAGGATGCGGTAAGGTCCCTCGCATCCTCCTCTCACCGGCGCTGTGCCGCATGCGCACGCCCGAAGTTGCGAAAGTGTAAGGATCTTTACCCTTTTGCAACCTTGGGCGGCCTGGAGGGTTGCGCGGCGCGGCGGCAGTGACAGGAGGATGCGGTAAGGTCCCTCGCATCCTCCTCTCACCGGCGACGTGCGCGCACGCCCGAAGTTGCGAAAGTGTAAGGATCTTTACCCTTTTGCAACCTCGGGCGGCTTGGAGGGTTGTGCGGTGCGGCGGCAGTGATGGGAGGATGTGGTAAGGTCCCTCGTATCCTCCTCTCACTGGCGCCGCGTGCGCATGCCCAAAGTTGCGAAAGTGTAAAGATCTTTACCCTTTTGCAACCTCAGGTGGCTTGGAGGCTTGCGCAGCACGGCGGTGGTGACGGGAGGATGCGATGGACCTTCCCGCATCCTCCCGTCACCGCCGCCGCGCAAGCCTCCAAGCTGCCCGAGGTTGCAAAAGGGTAAAGATCCTTACACTTTTGCAACTTCGAGCGTGCGCGCGCGTGTTGTTCGGGGTTAGGGCAGGAGACGGGGGTCTTTCCCGTCTCCTGCCCTAACCCCGAACGACACGCGCGAGCATGCTCGAAGTTGCGAAAGTGTAAGAATCTTTACCCTTTCGCAACTCGAAGTTTCGAAAGGGTAAGGATCCCCGTACCCTTTCCAAACATCGTGGGGGCGGGCGCTGGGGGGTGGGTTGGTTTGGGTAGATGTTCTACCCAATCCAGCTGCCCCCTCCACGCATGCGCTTGTATCGAATAACGTGAAAATCGTGTTATTCGATACAAGATTTTCCCGAAAATCTTGTCGAGTTATTCGGTTTTCACGCTATTGGGTACTCGCGTTATACGGGGTATTACTGTACCTCAGATAACGCTAAGACTTGGTTCCACAAGTCTTGGTGTTATCCGATTTTTAGTGTTCTCCGATGCATGTTAAAATCCTATGGGATGGATCGGATAACGTTAAAGCTCCATAGAGATACATTGTAACCGCACAGGCTTTAGCGGTTGTTATCCGATACATCCCATAGGACCTTAACGTTATTTGATCCAATTCTCCTCCCCAGATTACTTAACATTATGTGATTTTAGTGTTATCCGAGGTAAATGTTATCCGAGGTATTACTGTAGTTGCCAGAGGAACCAGATAAGGAAGGTCTGGTGGCAATGAAGAGTTTGCCTCTCAGATTAAAATCAGAGCTGAAATAGAATTCAGATTGTAATATTTTACAAAGGGATTATGATGCTTGGTGACATCTCTTCGTATTATTACAGCAGAATTCCAAGGAAATTGAAATCTGAAATTGGACCTCTTATCTATTCTACTTATACACACCTATACTCTATTTTTCTTGTTTGTGACAGCAGACTTGATTTACTCACCAGCCCTACCTTATTGGACGGAAAACTAGGGATAGACCAGCAGCCAGAGGCTTTATTCTATTATGTTGAATATATCTTGATTGTATTCATTTCTAGTAGTCACCATCATTTTTTCTTTTTATAGGGAATTAATATAGATACCTACAGTTAATCCACTACAATTAAATGGCTGAAGAAAATGCAATTAAGAAAGCTTAAAATGTGACTCTTGGTACCTCTGTTATATCATAGGCTGATGCCATATTTGCATGCTCTGAATTCTGCAACTTTACAAAATAGCACTCGCTAAGTGTGGGCCTTATGCAGTTCAACAGAGAAAGGTGTGCACCCTATGTAAGACTGCTGCATATAATTCAAAATGAAATCAATTTAGTGTGATTGGAGTTGAAACAAATACTGCTTTCATCACTAGACAGCTGCTTTCATTTTCTGGAGACAGAATAATTGCTTATGTAAACACCTCTCAGAATTGCCATGATTTTATTTTGGCTAGACTTTAGTTATATGTAGTGAATTATTTCTTGGAGTTTTGTTGCAGTTACCCTGGCAAATAGCAGCCGTTATACCTTGAGGGTTAAAGTTATCTGTATTTAATATCTTTAAATCAGAAGAGGCACAGAATATATGGTTTATTGTTAGTTAGTTATGTGCTGTAAAGTTGAAAGTGATTTACAGTAATACCTCGGATAACGCTAAGACTTGGTTCCACAAGTCTTGGTGTTATCTGATTTTTAGTGTTATCCGATGCATGTTAAAATCCTATGGGATGTATCGGATAACGTTAAAGCTCCATAGAGATACATTGTAATCACACAGGGTTTAGCGGTTGTTATCCGATACATCCCATAGGACCTTAACGTTATTCGATCTAATTCTCCTCCCCAGATTATTAACGTTATGCGCTTTTAGCGTTATTCGAGGTAAACGTTATCCGAGGTATTACTGTATAATGATCCTAATAGGGCTTTCAAGGTACGGTTAAACCTCCGTTAACAAATTTAATGCGTTCTCCAGGACCATGAAAAATTTGTAAAGCGAATTTCCCATTGGAATGCAATGAAAACCAAAATTTGTTAACTGAAACGTCGTTTCCCATAGGAATGCATTGAAAGCCAGTTAATCCATTCTGAAATGTTTTTGTTAACTGAGCCACTATTTTCTATGGATTTCCTTTTGTTATGCGATGTTTTTGTTAAGCGAGGTTCCACTGTAATGAGATATTTAAGAATTAGTTTTACAAGTTCCACTTCCCCAGTGAGTTTCCATAGCCAAGTGGGGATTTGAACTTTGGTCTCTAGAGTCCTAGTCTGTCACTCTACTTAGTGCACCACACTGGTTATCTTGTGGTTTCTTTAGTGAGTGTTTCTGAAGTGTTGTACTTACTGCATATAGAGTAGTAAGTATGCATTGTGCAAGTGAGTTTTGTAGCACAAACAATGTGCTTATAGAAAAGCTGTAAATAAACATAAAGCTTAATTATCATACTGTTCCTTCTCTGCTGTAGACAAGAGATAATTCTGACTGAAATAAAGCATTCTGGTCTAGTTCTGTCTTGCAAATAAGTATTACATTTGCTTATCTGTGTCCTCATCACTAGGGTTATCTACCATTCATGTGGCATGTTTGAGCAGCTTGAGCTGTACATTTTTTGAGACAAATGAGAGAAAAAGAATGAAGACCCAGCAACAAGAAGCACGGGTTTTGTGCAGATTTTAAATTGTTGCATTTTTAATGATGTTTGTAGAAAGGGAGATTCAATTCATTATTGACCTTGTACTTAATTAAGTGGGATATGTGACATTGATGCAATGAGCATGTTTTTGTATGCTAATTTTGTGATTCAGATAATTAAATAAACAGTGGCTCTAAATTGTTCTTGTTGTGAGATGCTGGCTACAAAAATAACTTAAAACAATGACAACAGATACTCTGAGTTTTGGCCAGGATCAAATTGAGGACATTCATAGAGGGAAGGGCTTTTTCAGCTAACCCAGGAGCAGAAGATTCCCTTCCTCATGGGAATCTACAAAAGGACGCTGTTCTCTTGCTTCCTCCAGCTCTCTGCTATACTCAGGACTGTTCTGGAGGGTTTTGAAAATGGAGGATCAAGATTTATTGTGTTTTTTTTTCTGTTGCCAGCAAGTCTAGTGGCTGTTCAGTGTAAAACCAGATGAGTCCAATTGATAGTCTGCAAACTCTTTCTTGCTGTTACAGAATAAAACACTCTGGGGTACATGGTTTTAGTGTGAGGCCTCTTTTTCTGCCTGCTTTTTGTATTGTTTATGAAGAAGAGGTCTGAGATCTCAAAAGTTTGCACATTTTTTTCTTTTTTACTTGGCCCAATAAAAATCCCAGAAGTTTATAATTCTATAAAGAGGGAGGGGGGTTGCCTTCTGTAGCTGGAGATCTTTTAAATAATAGCTATATCATTTATTTCTTGTGGTATAATATTTCATCTGCCCAGTGTGATATAGTGGATAGGATAGAATAATGGGCTAAGATTCTGGAGTCCTAGATTGGAATTTCTGTTTGGCCATGGAAAGTCACAGGAGGAAGGATACTAGTAAAATTATTCCTAAAATAACTCATTTACCTTCTAAGGCTGCTAATGTCAATGTAAGTCGGTTCTGACTTAAGAGCACGTAATACCCTCAACACAGTAGATGAATTGCTTATACCAGGGGTTCCCAACCTATGGCCCACAGGCCTAATCCAGCCTGCAACACTAATTAATCTGGCCTGCAGTGGGAACCCAGGCCACCACCAGAAGCTCTCCCTGCCACCAGAAGTGCCAAAACGCCGCTGTGTAGGGCGTAGTTGCTCCATTTGTTTGGCTGCTTTGGCAGCCTCCACCACTTCCTACGGCAACAGGAGGGTTTTCAGAGGTTTTTATTTTGCTCTGTTTCTGGAATCCCCCCCCCCCCCCCCGCATTTCTGCTATTTTCAGTAGCTAAAATGCAGCAGTTTGGCACTTCTGGTGGTGGTGGGAACTTCTGGTGGTGCCTGGGTTCCGACCACGGAACCTGGAAGTGCCAAACCGCTGTGTTTTAGCTGCTGAAATGCAGCAGAAACATGATGAAAAATTCCAAAATTGGAGCAAAAATGCTCCAAACACTCTCCCGCCACCATGGGAAGCGGCAGAGGCTGCCCAAGCAGATGAAAAAATGGTGCAATTGTGTCTGTGATCACTGCTGAAAACGTAAGAACTGGGAGCAACCACGCTGCTGGCCTGTACAGCTGAATGTCAGGGGCGGGTCTGGCCCATGGCAGGAAAACGTTGGGAACCTCTGGCTTATACTGTACTGTACTATACATTGGAGAACTAAAATGTTTTGTTAAGTGTGGTTTTAATTCACTTGAGACTAGGAAAGATTTGAAATATTGGCTTCCTGTAAAAATATGACTGGATAAGTAAGGAGTAAGTCCATAAAATGTTAGCTTCTTTCATTGTTGGTCACATCTATTGCCGTCGTATCTGTTTAGTCTATAGTACTTAATTCATTATGGAGTTGGACAAATGTATCAAAGTTGTATGTAAGTTAATGAATTAGCTTCATTTGTCATGCAGGTGTCTGTTGCCATTTCTAAACATTTAAGTCAGCTTTTCTCAACCTTTGGTCTTCCAGATATTTTGGACTTCAACTTGAAACAGTGCCAGCCAGCATGGTCAGTGGATTGTGGGAGATAAAGTTCCAGGTTTAAGCACCTGATTTAAAATAATTCATATATTTCCTGTAGCTGCAGCAATTTAGTATTTGGCTCAAACTTTGAATTTTAAATATACAAAATTAAAATGTGTTAGGTGTACCTGATGTAAGTTTTTTATACTGTAGAATAAGATCTTATTAAGAAATGATATGAATTAATATTGTTTATATACATAAACTGTTTACATAAGTGCTGTCAGTTCCTACTGAAGAAGAGAGCATGGAAACAAAATACTGTACATTCTTTTTAATTCTTACACAAAAAGTAAATGGAGATTTTTTCTGAACTTTTATAGCTATTTAAAACAAAAACAGAATAAAACCTTCCATCACCTGCAACTTCCTTGTGTCTTCTAAATTCTGGAGTTGTAGTTATAGTGAGTTACTGATTTCAGAATTTGAAAGACAATCCTAAAACTGCAAATATTTGGATTCTTCTGGAATTAATGAACAATATAGATGTATGCAGCCATAATTATTTTTTAATGCTGTTATTGTCTCTGGGCAATATTTGACCACATAATCCTTGAACCTGAAGAAATATCTATCTGAGTTCTTTTTCTTCACGGCCAAATCAGAATACTTCATGTAATAAATGATCACCATTTTTGTTCTTCATAACTAAAGCAAAAAATAAATAATCAAGGCAGTTGGTGGCACATCCTTAGCTTAGAAGGGGTCAGCTCTTCTGTTGTGGAGTAAAGGTGTTTTAAGTGTGATTAAATCTCAAGCCAGATGTGAAGGTTCATCATTACAAGAAATAGCTTTAATGAATCTCTCATTCATGTAACCTCTGCTTCCTTTGGTTTATTTAACATGTAGTTTATTCCAAACCAGATCTATAGTTTCATCCTATTTTTCTTTCTAATTAACTCATTTCCTGAATTTTGATATAAGAGTTATATCAAACTGCAGTTATAGGATATTGTTGTACATTCATAATTGGAAACAAAAGTTTTCAGACGCCTTCCAGTCTCCCCACCCTAGCTCATGAAAGAGCTTCATCTATTATAATATTAAGGCATAATTTTAATGTTGCGTCTGACTGGGATTAAAGATTATTAGAATTATTATGACAAATATTTTCCCCATACAGTTGTGAATAGTTTGTCATTTAAACATTCTAATATTTTTTTACTCTTTTTTTTAAAGCTTTCTGCCTGAAACAATTTACTTTGAGTAGTGCAGGATGACAGAACGTGGAATAAAATGGGCTTGCGAGTATTGTACATATGAGAACTGGCCATCTGCAATCAAGTGTACTATGTGCCGTGCTCAGAGGCCTAGTGGAACTATAATCACGGAAGATCCATTCAAGAGTGGTTCATGTGATGTTGGTAGAGACTGGGATCCCGCAAGTATTGAAGGAGGCAGCAGCCCTTTGATATGCCCAGATTCTAGTGCAAGACCAAGAGTTAACTCATCTTACAGCATGGAAAGTGCAAATAAATGGTCATGCCACATGTGCACATACTTGAACTGGCCTCGTGCAATAAGGTGCACTCAGTGTTTGTCTCAACGTAGGACCAGGAGTCCCACAGAATCCCCTCAATCTTCAGGATCTGGTTCTAGACCAGTTCCTTTCCCTGTGGACCCTTGCGAGGAGTACAATGATAGAAATAAATTGAACATGAGGACACAACACTGGACTTGTTCTGTTTGTACATATGAAAACTGGGCTAAGGCCAAAAAATGTGTTGTTTGTGATCATCCAAGCCCCAACAACATTGAAGCAATAGAATTGGCAGGAACAGACGAGGCATCTTCTATAATAAATGAGCAAGATAGAACTCGATGGAGGGGAAGCTGTAGTAGTGGTAATAGCCAAAGAAGATCACCCCCTACAGCCAAACGGGAATCTGAAATGCAGATGGACTTTCAGAGAATTGAGCTGGCTGGAGCTGTAGGTAGTAAGGAAGAACTTGAAGTTGACTTCAAAAAACTAAAACAAATAAAAAACAGAATGAAGAAGACTGACTGGCTGTTCCTCAATGCTTGTATTGGTAAGTTCTATTTGTCATACTTTACTAACAAGAGAAAATGTATGTTTATTAGTTATAATGGGGAACAAAAATGTTTGCTACCTCCAGTCATAGTTGTTGTGAAGATTAAAAGTTGATTATGCATGTGAAGTACACTAAGCAGTAACAAAATCAAGGATATTGGAAATATAAGTATTTTTCAATATACCTATGTATGATTATGCTTTTAACTGTAGAGCTTCTTGAAATAAGGGTAAAAGTAAAGTTGTACTAAAGTTTCAAAAATGAACACACACACACCCCCACACACACACAGAGTAATACCTCGGATAACGCTAAGACTTGGTTCCACAAGTCTTGGTGTTATCCGATTTTTAGTGTTATCCAATGCATGTTAAAATCCCATGGGATGGATCGGATAACGTTAAAGCTCTATAGAGATACATTGTAACCACAGGCTTTAGCAGTTGTTATCCGATCCATCCCATAGGACCTTAATGTTATTCGATCCAATTCTCCTCCCCAGATTACTTAACGTTATGCGATTTTAGCGTTATCCGAGGTAAATGTTATCCGAGGTATTACTGTACTGTATAAAGAAAATACGATAGATTGGGCAAAATCTCTGTTGTCAGCTCTATTGCGCTTTGCTAATAGGGTACTTTATTATGTCATAAACCGTGTAATTAATGTGTTGATGTGAAAGGTGGTAATGTGCCCTTTCTAGATGAACTATGAGGCTTAGAAGCAGAAGTGATATAACTTCTACTTTGGAGAAAAATGCATAAATATAGGCCTCACCCCAGACTGACTATTTATGCTCAGTAGAGACTTGTGAGGATAAAAATATGCACACCACCTTGAGTTGTCTAGAGAAAAGGTCAGATATAAATGTAGCAAATAAAAAAACATGATTCATGTTTTATATGGTGTTTATTGACATCTGAGGAAGTCTACCAGAGACTAGGAACATGTAGCCCTCTATATGCTGTTGGACTGCAGTTCTCTTTGGCCCTTGCTATTAGCTTGACTGTACTCGATGGGAAATGTGGTCCAACAACATTGGAACAGCCATCCCTTATGTACTGTACTTCTGAAGTTTAACAAAGTCAAATTGCTATCCTTATTCTAGCATTAATTAAAAATGGGAAATCGATCCTGTAGTCTGTAATATAAATGCACATTTTAAATACCCTCGTACAAAAAGGGTGGAAGATTTACTTTTCCAATCATTGGGCAAAATCTTCTTGCCTGGTTACATTATATAAAGCAAATGGTATGTATGAAAGTGAATTGCTTCAAGTTAAGAAATCTCCATAGGCATTATTTGTTGCATTCTGAGTCATGTGACTGTGTCACAACACATAACTGTCCTAACTTGAGACAGTTTCCCTCCAAAACCTATGACTTTTCTCTAGCTATGCAAGAGGCTTTCAACCCCTCTCTCCAAATATTGGCAATAGGTACTTTTGAGCTTTTTAAATACAAGAAAAGTTTCCTTAAGAATAATAATTTCTCACCATTATAGTTAGTTATATTGCTAACATGTCTAAAACATCAATTCTGTATTAATTTTTGCATTATTTGAACTTCTTTAGGTATCTAGGTTGAGAGGTACAGAGTTTGCATTTGTGTAATATTAAATTTTCTGTTTAAAATGTTTAAGCTTAAGAGGTTTTAAATGTGTGGAATATAAGGAATGTGGTTGTATATATTAACTTGTTCTCTGAAGGTAAGGGCTTGCTTATTTTGTATTCTTCCATTACCCACTAAACTATTTACTACTTCTGATGTTTTGTTTGTATTGAGATTGTACATTATACCCTCCAAAGACTCGACCTTGGAAGTATAGTGCTGAAAAATGAAGCTCCACAGATGTTGGAGCTATGTTAGTAAACTGAAATAGGTGAGCCTGTCTTTCTGGTTTTTGGAACTTGTGCTAACCACATGGAAATGCAGAGAACATACCACAGTTATGGAGAAACCTAGATTTAATGGTAGAAAAAAATGTACTTTGCATGGATGCATTTCCTCTCTTGCTCAAGGCTGATTCTGTTGTCTTACTGTTGAAAGGAACTAGTGTTCTCTATAAACAACAAAAATGTTTACATTTTGTTGATATTATTATTAAAAATACCATCCTTCTGGCCAAAAAGCCACTCACATTAGCAAACATAACATACAAAGTAAATGGGCCACCATCAGCAAAACATTATGACAATTGAGCAGTGAGCTGAATTTGACTAAATGGGTTACAAGTTACACTTGCCTATCAAAATCCCCCTTGAGGTGTGTTACATTGATGCTGCTGAGGTTCCTTAAGTACTAGTCAGTAGAAGACAGGGAAAAAGAGCTGTGTCATCCTTACATAATCCAAAGACAAGGGTATGCAATACTTTTATTAGACCACTAAAATCTACACACAAAAAAGCTAGTTTTGACTTCCAAAAGTCTTTGTCAGTTTGAAGAAAACATATTAAAGCGCCAAAACTCATGGTGTAATACAGTACTAATTTGTCTGCAATTGGCTGGGCCTACTGGGCAGACTAAATTTTATCCATAGATTTCTGATAGGGTTTTGTCATGCATCTGTGTAACCCCAGTCCCCACCTAAAAAGGAATCTTGAATTGCAATATAAAGTGATGATTTTGGGTGGTGGTGGTGGTGGTGCTGAACACCTGGCACCCCTTGGTTTGATGAGTTGGGAGAGATAAACTGATCAACAGCCACAAGAAGCCTATATGACATGTGTTTTAGAAATCTGCATTTTGGAATTTACGGTACTTTTAAGAAAGACCTGGCATGACCAACAGACATAACTTTTGGTTCTCCAATATGTTTTTTTTTGCACTATGTACAACACAGTCAGATGAATACTTGTATGGGTTGAAAGCTGATTTTTTGGAAATTATTTTTATAGTCAAATAAATGTATCATCTATCCTTTGAACTAGTGAATCGGTGGTTTTAATGGAGAGGAGCAGGAGGGCAAGAGGAAAGCTGCTGAGGATCTGCTCTGGAGTGAGGAAATGATAGGCAGAGAAAGGCATTAAACAGCTTCTTTCAGTTTTGCTTGTTTGTACTTGAAGCTTTTAAAATTCAAAATCAAGTGTTAGCATGCAATTAGAAGGGTTTGTGTGTAGCATGTAGTTTAGGTTTGAGACAGAAAGACAGAATAAGATCATAATCCCTTATTGCTTCCTTGTTTTGACTGTAGTAAAACTACTTTTTGTGCTATTTATTTTCTTATTGATAGCCTGTCTAATATCACCAAATCTCAGTGTGGGTTAAAAAGTTGTACAAAACAGTATTAAAACAGGAGATATTTAAAACAATTTAAAATAAAACAACATAAAATTTAAAAATTAAAAACAAAAATATTGCACTAAAAAGATACATAGACCAGAAGAAGTTTTAAACAAGTTTATTTTACATGTTTATGGAAAGGAAAGTGATTTGATCTCTTTCCTGTTTGATTTAGGGATCAGTTGTACTGAGGTCAGGGAGTTCCAGACCTTGGAGATGTTACTTTGTTTTAGAACTAAATATCTAGGAATGTAGATTTTTTTTTAATTTAATGAGGGTACTTCATTGAAATTTGCACAATTGACAAGTAGGAGAAGATAAAGTGACTGGAGTTTGACTCACAAAAGCTCACACTGAAAATACTTTGAGATATTTTTGCTCTTTTTGTTTCTTTTTTCAACATTTGTAAAACAAAGCTTCCCCAAAACCAGAACCTTTGGAATCAGTCACATCTGCTATGGGATTAAAGTGTTAACTTTTACTCAGAAAATTAGAGTTACAGCCAAAGATTTCTGTTTCATATGAAGGTATGAAATAGTTTGATATAAATAATGAAATGTATTCCATCTCTGGTTGTGATATTCCATTTTTTTAAATAAACAGGTAAAACAATTTTTTTATAAAGATAGGAAGTTATGTTAATTGAAAACTGACAATATAGTATATGTAGTTTGAAAGCAATGAAAAGAATTTGGTTATGGAGCAGGCCTAATGTTTCAGCAAAGCGCCTTTAAAGGTTTTTTAAACTAGCATAGATTTGCCATCCTCTTTTTAAAATAAACACACTTTATGTAATAGTGAAATGGGTTCTCATATGGCCTTTATTCTCCCAGCACTATTAGGAATTGATGTTGGAAATGTCTTTTGAATGTATTGGAATTCAGAACAAATTTAAGTATTGTTGTCTGGGATTCAGGAATAATGTCTGAGACTCTACCAAGTACATCCTTTAAAATGGCAGCAAGACCTTTGCACAGTAATCTTTGTCTCTGGTTTCTCACCCAGTTCACATTGCCCCATTTGCTGTGAGTATGAAAAAGCTGTTTTATGTTTGGTAACGAAAATCAAGAAATAGATGTGAAAAAATAGAGATGTTTGTCTTGGTCTGTGGAAGCCTTCACCTTTAGAAGATCAGGATGATATGAACAATGAAGGATTGGAAGAATCAGAAACTGCTAATCATGATACAGTAGCTAAAACAACAACAACACTGGCTATGAAACAAAATTAGTATTCATAATGGCTTGGATTTGTTTTCCCTTTTTCTTTCTCATCTTTTCTTCCTGAAAAATAAATGGTTTCTGGAATCTGTTTTACATTGTGTAAAAGGGCAAGTTCAGAATATGTAATAATTTCCTTTGCTCTGCTATAATGCAAGTAACACCCCTCTCCTGCCTTTTGTCTGCTTCTCATAAATTGCAGAAGCTAAGATGCAGGATTTCTTAAGAGTTCAGCAGTTTATAGTTGCCATTTGTGAACTGGAGTGCATTGGTAAAATACACATACACAAAGCTTGTTATATTGTTTGTTTAAGTTTATCAGATATAGCCCCAAAATTGTAACATCAGATAGGTACAACAGTTCTGTAGTACACATGGTGTACTCAGGTGTTACTGGTTGGTAACAGTAGCAGTCCATGCTGTTAGCTGTTTGTTCTAAGCAGATCTTATGTACAGATGTAAACAATAAAATTGTGTACCAGAGAGCAAACAAAACAGCAAAATAAAAAAAATATAAAAAGGGCAAAAAATGTTGTGGCACCTTAAAGAATAACTCCAGTATTTAAATGTGAGCTTTTGTGGATCAAATCCACTTTGACCCACAAAAGCTCACATTTGTTTACATGTTGGCTTTCATATTTCTCTTTCCATGTGAGCATCTTTGATTTTTGTAAGCCTGTTTGAGGACTTGCAACAAAAAATGAGTACATCAGTTGTTCTTAAGTATATGTGTGCATTAGCAGTTATTAAATTCAGATTCCTTTTTGGTTTTAGGCACAACCCAGCCCTTATCTACCTATATGGCCTGGCCCTCATGCTAGACAAGCGCATGGTGATGAGCAAAGGGGCACTTAAAAATAAGAAAGGAGCCCCTATATAGTCAAAAGTAAGCCTTATTAAACCAGAAGTCAGGGATAACCAGTTGTCCTGCCACTCTTTGAACCTTATGTACAAGGGAGAAATTCTTGTTGTCTTCTTCCTTTTTGTCTGGTAAGTAAGGGATGCTGTGCATACCATTCATTTCCTCAAGTTCTCTGTGTGGGTGTAAACCTTGTGAAGGGGCAAGCATTATTGGTGTTTGAAAGTGAGAGATGGGATTCTTTTTCTGCTTTTTCTCTTCTCTAGACAGCTCATCAAGTGAGACCCCCAGGAAGAGGATTATGCTCTTCCTCAAAAGAAGGTTAGGAGGATTTGCCTCTAGCAGTTGAATTTCTCTAAAATAGAAGACTCTTTTCCAAGTTGTGATATAGTTTGATAATCTTGTGCAGAAAAACTCACATGCAGAGCACTTCATGGCTGGAAAATAAATTTGTCAACTTACTGAGTTTAAATTCTAGAGATGAAGAACACTGTGTTTATAATGTTGAAGACTTTTTCTGGCAGGGAGACTAAAAAGACAAAAACATGTTTGAATAGCTTTGGTGTCTGTAATGTGAATAAATGAGCAGTGTTACATGCTGGAACTCTTTTTATAAATCACTTTTCTGGTTAATCTTCCTAGCAGGATGGAAAAAGATTGACAACAACCCCCCACCCCCACCCCTTGGGAATGAACACCTTTTTGATGGTCCAGTTTGGATAACTAAGCTTTATAGTTTATAAGCAAAAATATGCATTTTTCCTGTGCGCTGTCCTCCTGCTCTTCCTTCTTACTATTCAGTTTCTCTGATAATTAGGCTCTAATTAATTAATTAATTAAAATTAAATAATTCAACTTGTTTAGTCACTCCCTCAGCAACACAACTCCGGGCGGCTTACAGTACAAAAAGCAGCCATTAACTTAAAACATACCAACACATAATACACATGAATAAAACATCATAAAACTCTCTCTCTGTGTGTGTGTGTGTGAGAGAGAGAGAGAGAGAGAGAGAGAGTGAGTGAGTGAGTGAGAGAGAGAGAGAGAGAGAGTGTGAGTGAGTGAGTGAGATATATATATATATATATATTCCTTTTAAAACAAATACTGGGCACAGGCAAGTTGGTAGACCCTAAGGATGCAGGTAATTCACTGAATGCCTTCTGGGATGATAGGAGCTACTGGGGGTCTTAATTTGGGTTTCTGAGGTGCAGTTTGCAGAATTTGTGGAGACTCCTGGGAACGGAAGTCCAAAAATCCAAATGGCACATTCCTATTCCTTAATCATAGTTTACTAGTTTAGACCTGTTAACTGGAAGGCCGGCAAGTTGGCAGTTCGAGACCTGGGTACTGGATGACAGATTGAGCGCCTGTCTCTGTCTTAGCTCCTGCAATTCAAAAGAAAGAAATTGCAAGTATATATATATGTAGATATATAGGGACCGCTTCCTTGGAAAAAGATCTTGTGGACATGAAAGGAGCCTCATTCGAACATCCCCTGAGCGGAGTTTCTCCAGCAAAAATCCTTTCAACCCAGAATAATTTCTGAAACAAAATTATTATTACTTCAGACCTGGGAACTGGTAACCTAGTTAACTGAGCATAATTATAGATGTCCTGATTGGTTGCTTTGTTTCAAGAAGGGAAAATCTGTTCTCGTACAAAACTTGTTTATATATTGGCGTACAATGCCAAGATTTATTATTTTATTTATATAGTGAATTTATAACCTGCTTATCTGGTGGAACATTATTTTGAGCAGCTTACAGAGTATCAAACCACATAAAACACAATAGAAAAATTTCAAATCTTTCCCTCACAAAGCACACTAAGTCAATCAAAACGGGCTGCAGTGTCTCAGTGGTTAAGAAGCTCACCTTGTTAGCTGGAAGGATGGCAAGTCAGCAGTTGAAGACCCAAATACTGCATGATGGATTAAGTGCCCATCTCTGTCCCAGTTCTTGGGGACATGAAAGGAGCCTCATGTTAGCATCCTCTGAGCGGAGTTTCTCCAGCAAAAATCCTTTCAACCGAGAATAATTTCTGGCACAAAATTTTTATTATCAATCAAAACAGACACTTGTTTGTTAGAGCTTGTTAGTGAGCACTATGTGTTACATTCTGTCTAACAACCATATAGTTTCTGCCTTGTCTTGAACCTCCCCTTTTTGGGGAAGGTTGTTGAGAAAGCAGTGGCACAGCAGCTCTAGGGGGTCCTGGAGGAAGCAGATTAACTGGACCCTTCCCAGTCAGGCTTCAGGCTGGGTCATGGTACAGAGACTGCATTGGTCGCACTGTTTGATGATCTCTGGTGAAAGCGACATGGAGGGTACCCCTCCATTCTTGCTCTTTTTGACCTCTCAGCGGCTTTCGATACTGTTGACCACAGTATCCTTCTGGATCGGCTACAGAGATTGGGGATCTAGGGCACTGTGTTGGCCTGGTTCTCCTCCTTCCTGAGTGGCTGGACCCAGTTGGTGGGGGTGGGTGGGGGTCGTGGGGTCGAATCTGAGGCAACTCATGTGTGGGGTGCCATAGGTTTCTGTCACCTTTATTCTTTAACATCTACATGAAACCTCTAGATGAGATCATTCAATCCCACGGGGTGAGATATCATCAGTATGCTGATGATACTCAGTTGTATATCTCTACTCATGGTGATCCCAGTGATGCAGTCAAGGTCCTGACCAGTTGCCTGGAGGTGGTTAGAGGCTGGATGGGGGACAACGGACTACAGCTGAATCCCGGCAAGACTGAGTGGCTGTGGGTGAGGGGACCCGGTCCTCATAAGGAGTTATCACCACTGGTTTGGGATGGGACGTTGTTGCCCCAATCCAACCTGGGGGTTATCCTGGACTTGCAGCTTCTGCTCTAGAAGCAGGTTACGGCCGTGGCCAGGAGGGCCTTCGGGCAAGTGCGTATTATTAAATCAATTGTGCCCACTTGGACTATTATAATACGCTATACATGGGGCTGCCCTTGATGACTATCCAGAGACTGCACTTGGTCCAGAACGTAGTGGCCCGTGCAGTGATGGGGTGTAGTAGTTTTGCCCGCACCTCGCCACTGCTGCGGGAGCTGCACTGGCTTCCTATATAACTCTGGGTGCAATTCAGGGTGCTGGTTGTCACCTTTAAATCCCTTCATAGTAGTGGACTAGGATACCTCAGGGACCCCATTGTCCCTAGGACGTTGACCCATCCTACGAGAGCAAACTGAGAAGGCACCCTTCAGGTACCATCTGTTGGGAAGGCTTGCCTCTCCAGCACAAGGAAAACGGGCTTCTCGGTTGTAGCCCCCACACTATTGAACCTCCTCCCGGTAGAACTACGCCTCCAGGCCCAGTTGGTACCATTTAGGAAAGAACTGAAGACGTAGTTGGCAAAATGGGTCTGGGGGCCAGGATTGTCAACAAGCTCCCCTTTCTGGCTCGTCTGAAGCTTCCCCTCCTGTAATTAATTTTTAATGTTAAGGTTATGCCGTTTTTTTTGTATTTTTTTAGATAGTAATGGTACAGCGATGGGCAATACTGCTATGTTCTAAAGGGGTTTTAATTGTTTTATATTGGTTTTAACTTGTGTATGCCGCCCAGAGTCCATCAGATTAGGACAGTATATAAATCTATTAAATTTAATTAAATTAAACCAGTGGTTCCCAACAAGGGGTACACAGCCCACTAGTGGACTTCAATTCCCAGAAGTCTCAGTCAGTACATTGGCTGATCAGTGCTTTGGGGAAATGACTTGGACTTCTGAGAATTGAAGTCCAAAAACCAGCATTTGGGAAACACTGAATTAAACCATATCATAATAACAGGATTCTGGCCATTATTTCAGTGTATGTTTTCTTATCCTTGTTTTTGCCCTTTAGCCCAAGTCACCTCTTCCTATGGAACAATAGCCGTAGCACACAAATAATGAAATTGAGAGTGGTCACACTGAAAGAGGTTAGGAAAGTCGGTACCAGAAATCAAGCATTAAAAAATAATAATAATTAAATTTTCAAATGAAAATACAAACATTACACTACAACAACAACAACAACATTTTCTCACATTAAAAAAAACCACAGTAATAAACTCAATACAGAAAAAATACATACAATATATAATAAAAAGAAAAACATAACTTAAAATACACACCTCTGTGATATATACATTGCTGGGAAGATCGCGGTATACCATATCAATCTTCTTTATTTTCAAAAACTCATTTGATCTGGTACTGGCATTGTTCCACCACTCCTACCTAATGTAGCTTTCACGAATGGTTGCCAAATTTTCCAAAATCTATTTTCTTGCACTATACCCTTTTTAACGTTTAATTCCCACGTTAGCTTATCATTTAGTACAAGTTCACACATTTCCTTATACCAATCCTCAATCTTTAAAACCACATCATTTCCCCAATTTCTTGCAATACATTGCCTGGCTGGCGTTAACATTATAGATATTAACTTTTTTATCTTCTTCCACTTTTATACTGTTAACGTCAGACAGTAAAACGATACTTGAACCCAACTTAAACCGCATCTTCATAATTCTTGCAATTTCTTCTTCTATTTCCCCCCAAAAAACTTTTACCACATTGCAACTCCACCACATATGCTCATATGTTCCCCTTATTTGTTTACATCTCCAACACATATCCCTTGTATTTTTATCTATTTGATTGGGGTCATGTACCATTTCCATAACAATTTGTAGTTGTGCTCTTTTACCCTGACAGACATTGTTCTCATGATTCTTCTCCTCCACTTTCTTTTCCATGCCAATTCAGTAATTTTAACATTTAGGTCCTGCTCCCATATACCTTTTAAAGTTTCTTATGATCTTCCATCTTTGTTTAATATTTTATAAATTTTGCTTACCAAGCCCTTAATCCCCATTTCCTCCTTTCTTATTTTTGATATCAATTCTTCCAATTCAAAATTATGCATTTTTGGTTGTGGCTTCCATGTTCTGAAATGAGCTGGCACCTGGGATCAGAGCCAACTATTCTTAATTGGCCTTCTGAAAATCCCTGAATACCTTTATATTTTACCAGCATCACGTTAGCGCCTTTGTGGTGGAAATGTGTAGGGGCTTTTTGCAATTGTTGCTTGTAGGTTATATATTATTTTTGCTTGATGTTGTTATGTATTGTTATATATTTTGTTGGATCTTTATTGTGGTGGTTATCTCATGTCTTAATTTTTATTGTAAGTATTACAGTGGTCACACTAGTTGGATGGGATATAAATAAATATATACATAGAGCGAGAGAGACAGATAGTCATGCAATATGTCTGAGATGGAAAAAGGCAGTACAAATCATGGCAACTGCCTGATGTTCCATCAGAAGTGTCAGATCATAAAGAACATCCAAATTTTGAACATGATCTTTAAAAGGGGAAGTTAAATCTCTCTAATTTACATATAATTCCACCAATCTGTCCAGGGAGTTGCCTAGCACCAGGATCTCTGTCTTGTCAGGATATAATATTAACTTGTTTTCTTTTGTTGAATCCAGCACCAAGGCCAGGTGTTGCTCCAGGTGCCATACTGGATTCAGTGTGGACCTAAGAATAAGAGATAAAGTTATGTTTTATCAGCATATTGATGACAGTGAACCCTGAACCTCCGGGTTATTACTATATTTATTAGGTAGAAGAGATCCCTGATCTATTAAAGTGCATTCTAGAACAAGAGCATTGTAACAATCTCAGCTGAAGTGTTTTAGATAAAATAAATCTGTTAAATCTTGGGGTGATATTGGAGTATTACTGACACTCTTGCATTGTAGTATGGGGTAGCAAAGCCCTTATGTTTATGGTGTTTTTGGTTACTTCTTGATTAACCATTGTTAATGAATTAGAATTTACAATAATCCTCATCAATCTTTCTCTCCTAACCTTCAATTTGCTTACAATGTATTACATAATTCACATAAGAAAATTTTGTTAATGATAATTGATAATGGATACTGTAGAGTTTTATTAAGATGAATTGGTTTATGCTTTCTTCTTGAATCAGTGGTGTGACTATGTGCTCTTGTTAAAGTTGGTGTTACTAGATTTGTATGCACTGACTATTGTTGTGCCATCTTTCTCTTTCTTTTGTAGCCGCCTTTGTGCCTTGAGCTAATATGAAATGCTAAAAAATCTTTATCTGGTAGTTCAGCTTTCTCATTCATTTTGTGAGCTACTGCTTAACGGCAACACTAGGACTGAGAGCCCCTAAAGTTCCCATTCCCATTTATCTGTGAAGCTTACTGGGTAACCTTTGTCTTGTCATACATTCTGCTTAACCTATCTGACGTGGTTGTTTTGAAGACAACATTGATGAGAGCTTCTCGACATAAAGGTGCAATAAAAATAATCTTGCAGGACATCATGCAAGACTCGAGTTGGTTTGGTGGCTTATAAGAGCCTGTTTTCAACTAAAAGTAGAATTTCTAATATTCCATGTCTGTAGGAGTCGTAGAAGGTGATCTAGCTGCTATTGAGGCATACAAGTCATCAGGAGGAGACATCGCACGTCAGCTTACTGCAGATGAAGTACGCTTGCTGAATCGCCCTTCTGCTTTTGATGTGGGATACACGCTTGTTCATCTTGCTATACGTTTTCAAAGACAAGATATGTTAGCAGTTCTACTTACAGAGGTGAGTTTTCACTTCTGGTAGTATAGAGATACCCAGTGTGGTGTGCTAGATATATTGTTAGACAAGGATTCAGAGACCTGCATGCAAGCCCCTCTTAGCCATTGAAAATTGCTGGGGTGATGGTGGTGCAAGTAGGGAAACTACTACTTAAATATCTCATTTACTTTCAAAGCCCTATTAATGTCATTATAAGTAGTTTCTGATTTGATGGCACATAGCATACCATAGTATAGCTATTCATGTGAGAATTCTTAAATTTAGATCCCATATATAGCAAAAAAAAACAGGTATATTTAACAGTGGAGAGTAATAATGACACAATGTGAGTTTCCTAGTTGATCAGTCTGAGTATTTTGGCAGTTTTGAAAACTGCAAGCCTAATAAAGTACCTTGAAATTTCTTGTTTTCATTGCATTGTGTAATACAAGAAATACTACACTGAAATACATAATCTTTTGGATACAAAAAATAGTGGAACTTTCTTTCTTTATCCATGTTAGATGCACCGACAGCATATAATAAAAGCTAAATTTAACACAGCTCTACTATTATAATAGTAGACATCTGCCCAATCTCGGGCCACTTCAACAGCATTTCCTCTTGCCAACATAAGGCCTTCCTCAGTGGAGAAAAACTATTATAATAGTAGAGCTGACTGTGTCTTTTACACACAGGACTTTTTGTTACATGGAGGGAGTTTCTCTATAGTAGAATGTGAGCCAGTCCTTGGTGTGAGAAACTTTGATGACCAGAATTACTTTTTAACTCTGTTGTTGGATCTGTTTTAGAAACACATGAAGTCATGTGTTAAATGGTTTCTACACGAATACAAGGCCATTGAGACACTACTGTTTTGTTTCTGAAGGGATTCTGTCAGTTCCAAGAAGGTTCATAATTCTGGAAAACGTTCCATCATTTCTCTTATTCACAAAATAACATTTAAGATTTAATTGATGTGCCAAACATTTCTTTAAAACTCTACTAGTGCCTAATTAGTAGAAACTAGAATCCAGCTACTCTTTTATCAAGGGCAACATCCCAAATAATGTAGTTTATTGATTTTAAAAGCTGTTGTTACTGTAAGATGTATTTAAGAAGATATATCCATTGCTTTTTAAAGCAATAAGGTAATAAATATTCCTTTTACAGGTTTCCCAACATGCAGCTAAGTGCATTCCAGCTATGGTGTGCCCAGAGCTTACTGAACAAATCCGACGTGAAATTGCTGCATCTCTTCATCAGCGGAAGGGAGATTTTGCTTGCTATTTCCTAACTGATCTTGTAACATTTACATTACCTGCAGGTAATTATATGACACTTCTTTCTCTGTTAATGTAACGGAGTCCTTCGATAATTTTAAAGGTATGTGAAATCATCTTCTGACACTTTCTACAAATGTTGTTAGAGAGGCTACTGCAGTGTTTATAGTTTTCAAAGAATTTTGATTAAACTTCTTGTTCCACATTGGCTGATGAAGAAGTTTAGGTAGAATGATTGTCTTCTTCCTTTAGCAAGATTACTTTTGAAATTAAACTGAAACATATTTCTGTGGTTTCATAACCTACTTTTCAGATGTCCATTTTAGTAGAGGATTCAGACTTTGTTTTGTTACAAAATATCTGTCATGGAGATGTTTAGAATCTTACTCATTCTGATAACTTCTACCTGTAGAGATCATTGTAGTTATATCCATTTTTATAACTGTTGGTTGTCTATTATTATTGCTGCTGATAAAACAATTACTGCGTCCTGAAAAGCACCTATCTGTATTTGTATAATGGTTATAGTAATTGAGTTTTTTAAAAAATACATTAGAGAAAGCCTGGTGATCTATGTGTGCATGTAGAGAAATGATGAAACTTATAAGGGTTAGACTCGACTGTGTGACTGAATAACAACATAAATGGCAACTTCTTCTCAAGCCCTATAAATGTAATACTGCCATGCAGGATGCTTTCGAATGGGGATACATTTTCTGGCATCTGCCCAATAGTATATAGCAGGGGTCGGCAACCTACAGCCTATGGGCTGAATCTGGTCTGTGGTGCCAAATCATCTGGCCCCTGCCGTCACTTCTGCCGCTGGTGGTGGAAGGAGCCATGGAGAAAATTACGGCAGCTACGGATGTGTTTATGGCAGCTGCAGATGGGTTTGTGGCAGCTGTGGATGTGTTTATGGCAGTGTTACAAAAGGAGGAACACCAGCCTGGCCCCCTCAACTGTCCGAGGGAGCATGACCCGCCCCCTGACTTTTAAAAGGTTGCCAACCTTGGTGTATCTGCTGAGTTTTTATCACCCAAGCCATGCTTGGAAGAAGCTTAAGACTTAAATTCAGCACTCTTCTTTTGTAAAATGGTCTGCAAATCGCTCTTTGTGGAACAGTTTGCCAACACTTTTTTTCCTGCATTGTAGTGAGCATGCTCAAAGAAAAAACAAGAGCCAGTCAGTGAGATTTTAATTGTATAAATGGTGTGCATGATTATTCTGACTGCCTTTTGCATTTCTCATGTGTAACAAATGGAAAGAAAATCAAAAATTTGCTTATACTGTACTGTTTTTCTGGTGTGTATGGTATTGGTATTTCCTGAAAATTAAACATATGTAGCAGAAACCTCATGTTTGATTATCTGAAATTTGGCAGATTTAGCTGTTCATAAGGAGTTCTTGTGGTTTCAAACTACAGTAAAACCTTGCATAAAGAGCACCTCGCTTAGAGACTAACTTGTTTAAAGAGCAGAATTTTCGCTGAATGGTCACCTCACTTAACAACTAAAAACTCGCTTAACAACTAAATCAGGGTTCGCAATCCCTCCTCCCGCCAGTAGTCACAATTGGTCACTTACAATGGTGTTTTGCTTAAAGAGCAAACTCGCTTAAAGAGCAATCTTGTGGAACGCATTATGCTCTTTAAGTGAGGTACCACTGTATATATGTTGTGACAGTTTGAAAGACAATTGTAGTGAGTTGTTGATTCCCATTGATGGTCAGTAGGAGGCATGACAATTTGTATTATTAGATTGAGATTTGGACTCTTCCTGGAGTCATGTTGAGTGGGCTTTAAATTGGTCTGAACCAAATTCGGCTGTTTTCCAACTGTAAAATCAAAATCTATTCAGTGTTGTAGTCACTGAATAGAAATAACTATATCATGATCCAAAAAGCAGTGTGGTGTTGTGGATAGAGTATGACCATGATGGTGAACCTTGACATTCCAGGTGTTCTTGGACGTCAATTCCTAGAAGCCCAAGTCAGCAGTCGTGTTGGTCAGGGCTTCTGGGAATTGAAGTTCAAGAACAGCTGGAGTGCCAAGGTTCTCCCTAGTAGGAATTATAGGAAAGATATAGGACATTAAAATCTCTTTACATTCTTTAGTAATATTATTTAGATCATGCATGGTAATTTGAAATCAAAAGAGATGAGATGGAGAGTTGGGTTTAGATTTCTTTTTGGCCATAGAAACTCACAACAGTTATCCAGGTCTTTCTTGAGCATTTTGTATACTGTACCTTGAACAACTCTGTTAAGATTGTCAGATATTGGAAAGCCAGCAAATATCGTGACCAAGGTTGTGAATAGATACAGTGCTTTTGCTAGTGATATCACAAAACCTTATATGTCACACAGCTTATGTTCTCTTTTCCATTTTAAGGTACTGTAAATGGACCTCTTTTTGGCAATAAGAGCACTGTCACTGCTGTATATCTTATTTTTTCTTTGTATCTTTATGTCTTACAGTTACTTTTATAACTGTATAAATAACAGTCTTGTGGTCACTTAAAAGCTAACAGGATTTTTTGGGCAGAAGCTTCAATAGATTGGAACCAACTTCATCAGTTTCATCTGTTGCATATGATGGAAGCAAGCTGCAGGTTCAGGAAAGATTATGTAAAACAAAATTTGTTATTCTTTAAGGAGCCATAAGACTGTTGTTTTTGCTGAAATAAAATAAATATTTTCCTGGAATTTTTTTTGCCTGTTATGATTATTGACTTCATGAACATGAAAGGATTGTGCTTCAGTTACTATAAAGAACTACTAAACTGACAAATAGCGTTTTTAAAGGAATTTTTTTAATGTTTTGTTAAGAGGTTTTAAACTCCCACTTTTTCTAGTTCTGTGCTTTGTATTGTATTTTTCTGATTCATTGGCTCATGTAGTGAAAAAGATAGTTTCATGACTCCACTAAGTGAGAATAATTATGTTTTGGTTCAGCTTTTTCTGTGCATGCAGTGAGATGAGGAAAGGATTTGTGTTGCTTGAGGTAATAATGTAGTGTATCGGAATGTTATACTTCACCAGAATTTTTAGGGACAGAGTTTATAGTGTCCTTTACTTCTGAATACATTTGGAAATTAAACAGTAGGGATAGGATTTTCAGATTTTCTAGATTACATATATCATAATTCTCCATTTTGAAAGTTCTTAGTCCACAGTATGATTCACAGTCTTGTATTCTGGGATATGGAGTTTTTAAACCTTAATTCATAAATACATACAGAGTAAGACATAATGTTGCCCGAGATGCTTCATAGCATGGGAGGATCTAAGTAAGGCATAATACATTTCTCAAAGTAAACTTGAGGCTGATCAGTCATGCCTATTTTCAGGTCTGAAAGATAGTATGTATTACATGACTGGCATATGAGGGGCATCAATGATTTTTCTGCAACAGTTGACATATCCCTTCATGTTGATCAACTTTGCATGTATGAAGCATCTACTATGTTGAAACTATTTTCTCTTATTATCCAAATACACTAGTACCTCGAATATCACTAAGACCTGGTTCCACAAGTCTTAGCATTATCCAGTTTTTAACGTTATGCGATGCATTGATCTCACAATGTTAAAAAAATTCCTGTTCCCCAAATACCTCCACAGTCCTAGCACTCAATCGCTGGCAGAGCCCCTTGCCTGCTTTTCCCCAAAACATGCCTGATCCCTGGTTTGGTTTGGGAGAAAGCGGGCACACGATTTCCAGTTTGGTTTGGGGAAACCTCTCAGACTGCCCATTTCCTTGGGGTGGTCTGAGTGTCAGCAGGCAGGCAGAGAAAGCCCAGTGGGATTGAGGCTTAGATCTCCGCTGGTAATGTACCTTTGCTTTTGCAAAGGCTTGTCTCACAAAAGCAAGGGTACATTACCTGCAGAGATCTAAGCCTCAGTCCCACTGGGCTGTTCTCTGCCTGGGAAGTGGGGCTTCAAGGGTCTCCGCTTCCTAGTGCCAGTTTGGTTGGGAGGAGAATGGGCACAATCGATCTCCCGCCAACCCAACCGATGTCAGAATTTGAGGTAAACATTTGCATCGCATGTTATCTTAACGTGCGATGTAAATTTTTGGCTCAAATTCCCCAACATTATCCGATTTTAGTGTTATCCGAGGCAAACATTATCGGTACCACTGTAATAGTAATATTTTGTGAATAGTAATATTTTGTGAACTAGTTGTCAGATGACCAGTGTGCAGTAAACTGTTTATTTGAGTCCATTTGTTTTACCAATATGGATTGCTAGCAAAGCATTTTATTTTATTTATTTTTGCAGATATTGAAGACCTGCCACCAACAGTTCAAGAGAAACTATTTGATGAAGTACTTGATAGGGATGTTCAAAAAGGTAAATTGGTATATTTGTTGAGTTAGATCTTAAAAGTTTGAAAGTTTGCTGTTTGGAAAACGGGAAGTCCTGTTTTCCAATATGTACCAAATATTGATTGAAGAATAGCCGAACAAATGCTGTAGTCTACAAAAATGGCAGTTTCATATCCCTGTTGTGCTAGTATGTGGTAGGGTTCTAGGCTTAGTAGGAATTTTAGGAAAGATATAGGACATTAAAATCTCTTTACATTCTTTAGTAATACTGTTTAGGTCATGCATAGTAATTAGAAATCAATAAGTCTGGCATTACATGTGGTGACCAAAACAAACAAAAAATGTGAATCTTTCTATAACAGCATCATTCCTTTCCCCACAAGTTAAGTATACAGTAAAACCTCATATAACGAAATTAATCCGTTCAATGAGGTTTTTTTGTACAGTGAAATTTTTGTTGTACGAATTTCCTATAGTAATGCATTGAATGTGATTTCTCATAAGAATGCATTAAAAACAAAAATTCGTTATGCAAAGCATAATTTCCCATCGGAATGCATTGAAAATAAAATAAAAGTTCAATTTTTTTTTTTGCTATACAAGGCAACATTTTCCTTCAATTTCCTGTATGTTTTTTTCACTATTAGAGCCCTTCTATATACAGGGTTTTACTGTACAGTTGTGTTCTCCTTTCTCTTAGAGGACAATGTCAGCCTTCATCAAGAAGGTGGCAAGTTCATAGCACTGGTTTCTTCCCAGAATTTATTTATCTGGTGTAGCTATAAAAATAACATTTTACAAAGCGTAGTTTCTCCTTTGAGAGTTTCCTTTTTATGGGGTTTGTCTTCCAAGAAAACGTAAGGTTAAAATGTTACAACTGCAATATGTTTTTATCTGATTATCTCATCCTCTTACCTGGCTCATCAAATGTGTCAAGATGAAAACTCTGAGTTGAACAGTGACTTAAGAACATTTAAAAACTTAATAAGTCCCCATGGTAATTTGAGTCTGTGGTGGTTCATCACAACTTGCATTTATCTCTTAGAGGGTTAATTCTAGTGTTAAACCAGAAATATGTAGTGTTAAATATAATCTCTATCAATTATATCACTGTTCATCTAGCTATCAATGTAAAGATTTTTTCGCTGTTGCAGTGAATTCCATGCAGTATTAATTTGTATGTTTCTAAAGGTTTATTCATAAGTTGTTGATATGCATAAAAATCTAAGAATTATTTATTTATTTATTTAGATTTATATTGCCGCCCACTCACCGAGGCGACTCAGGGCGGCTTACAGTCAAAACAACAACAGTACATTATAAAATGCAACCACATAAAACAACCAAACCAGAACACAAACTAACTCCCATCAGGCCGTTGTTGTGGGCCCAGAGGAGTGGGCAAGGTCCCCAGCCACTGCTAGGCCTTGGCATCTTCTTCCTCAGGCCATTGTTGTCGGCCTAGAGGAGGGGGAGATGTTCTCAGCCACTGCTAGGCCTTGGCATCGTCTTCCTCAGGCCGTTGTTGTGGGTCCAGAGGAGGGGGCGATGTTCTCAGCCACTGCTAGGCATTGGCATCTTCTTCCTCAGGCCGTTGTTGTGGGCCCAGAGGAGGGGGCAATGTTCTCAGCCACTGCTAGGCCTTGGCATCTTCTTCCTCAGGCCGTTGTTGTGGGCCCATGTTGTGAAAACATGGAACTTTTTGAGAAGTCATAGGCATCTTAGTTAATTTTTTTACAGCTATAAGAAAAAACTCGGTGTAAATGCTTAAATTATGTAAAAGTCATCTGACTATGAAAAACTACAAATGTAAGTACAGTGGTACCTATACAACAATTTTAATCCATTCCATGGGGCTCGTTGTTGTATGAAACAATTGCTATATGATGCATGCATCATATAGCAATTTTCCCTATGGGATGCATTGTACAACTTTTTTTTTGCTAAGTGGATTTTTCCCATTGAAAAATTGTTGTACGATTTTTTTCTATAGGGAAAATTATTATGCGGGATGCCATTTCCCCACAAAACCTAATTGTTATACTATTTCATTGCTATACAGGGCAATTGTTGTATGAGGTTCCACTTGTACATTCAAAAGTAACAGTTAAGTTGTAAGTAGAACTTAAATTATGTTATAATCATGTTTCACATCTACTGGAACATGCAGGAGCTTAAAGTCTGAAAATGAAGAAGCACATTAGAAAGCACATTAGAAAATCTTTATTTGTGTCAGAGGCACCACCAGCATACAATAACATGCAAAGCTAAAATTAACATATCTAAAACAAAAAGGAATTAAAAGGACTAGATCACATCCGTCCAATATCAGGCCACCTCAACAGCATTTCCTCTTACAAACATAAGTTCCTCCTCAATGCATGTTGAAGGGCATTGTGTGCATTGTATCATATGGGCGATTGTTTGCTCTTCTCCATATTCACACAGACTATCATCTACAGAGAAACCCCACTTTCTCAGATTAGCCCTTGATCTTCCTACCCTGGCATACAGTCTATTTAAAGCTTTCCACACAGGCCATAGTTGTTTCTATGTGGTTATGTCCAGTTACCTGGTAATTCCTTGCTTGCCTTCCAAAATTCTAGGGTGGTTTGTGGGGGCATTATAGCTTTGAGCAGTCATTGAGCAGTGTTTCCCAAACTTTGGCTTTTTGACTTCTATTCCCAGAAACCTAAATCAATTTCCCACAGCACCGATCAGCCAGTGACTTAATCTTCTGGGAATTGTAGTCCACTAGTGTTTGGTGGAACATAGTTTGGGAAATGTGGTTTAGCATATCCAAATGTATATGAAAAGGTTTTTTCACCTGAGCCATTGTCTTTTGTCATTTTGCATCTGTGAAGGAAAATCCATGTTTATGTGTTGTGTGTATGCCTCCTGCTGGCTTCTTGTTGTCTTGTGCCTGGAACTGGTATCTGTACTGTTGGCGTCTACTGTGTTTATTGCTGTCTCTTGCTTATCTATATTTATATTTCTCACATTTGCTAATGTTTCCACCATCAGCTTGCACACTACTACTATACCAGCAAATTGCTACTGGACCAGTTTGCTTCAATGTGAAACATGTCCTGTATTTTCTATGGAAGATTCTGTTGCTTTTGCTAACCCAGCAGAGATGCAGAATGCTTATGATGAATCTGAAAGGGTATCAGTTTGCTATAACTGCACTGTAATACTTTAGGGGTTTTATGGTCTTGGATACCCCCTCCCCCAATTTTGTATTTGATATTGGTGTGTTCATGCCTATGTTCAGGTGTTAGCTTGCTATGGAAGAGATTCATCTGTGAAACAATGTTATTTTTTCTTGCTTTTCTTGTAATAGCCTGAATGGAGAGTTTGCTGATTGTTTTGCAATGATTTTTAACATTTAGTTGTTTAAATCTTATTTTTTTATGCACAGTTTACATTTTCTACACTTCCCTTAATTATTTTAGTACTCTATGCATATGAAACTAAGCCCTTGAGAGACTCACTTTGTTATAGTCCAAAAAGTCTAGATCATTAATGTTTCTAGTTGGAACTGACTGTGCCTTACACAGTATTGGAATTGCATTTGTAATATTTAAATCAATTTTTTAAAAAATCTTTGACTGGGATTTTAAAACATTTTGATTTAATTAAATAGATGTTTGAAGGGTCCTCCCTATATTTGTCTTAAATAAAATAATATATATGATACCCCTTAATTCATAAGAAAGTAGACTTCTTGAGCAGAGCTATGTGTGTATAACCAAATTAATTTGTGATTGGCAGTGAAACATGCCTGAAATAGAAATACTGTATGTAACAAATGCCATTTATTTATTTAATTATTTATTGTATGATGATTATCTACATTAATGTTGATATAACAGTAAGCACAAATTGACCATCTCAAGTTCCTAGCTAGAGTTCCACATCCAAGTGTGAAAGCCATTGAAAGGCTTAATCTGTGACACTACGCGAGTCCTCCAGTGTGCCTCCAAACACATGTAAAGGACACCTAAATATAATGTGGTCCATGGTTTGGTCTTCTTCTCCACAGTCACATTGTGGAGAGGACTTCCATCACCATGTGAACAGTGGCTTTGCATCTACACAGCCAGTCCTCACTCTGTTCAGCACCTTCCATTGCCATCTTGGGAAGGGTTCATTTGTCTTTCAGTTTTAGGACTAGGATCTTTTCCCCAGATTTCTTGAACAGATCGGTTCAGGGAGGTGGATGAGAAGGTTCTTAGAAATAGATTTACAGAATGTTTCAGTTTTAGGAGCAGTAGTTAATCTAAGCATTAGAAAAACTGGGTAGTAAACCCATGGAAAACAAAATTGGAAGCACATTACATGGACACCCAGAGCTGTTCCTGGCATTCTTTCTTAGAAAACATGGAAATGCATAGTTTTCAATAGCAGAAATTGCTGTAAATAGAATAAGAAGTTTTGATAGGAGTTATTAGAATATAGGATAATTTTTACAGTTTACTTAAAATTACAGTAACCATTATAACTTCAAAAGTATATGATAGAGAATATTTTAATGTAGTGCATTGCATGATACAACAATACCTTGGATAACGTTTGCATCAGATAATGCTAAAACCACATAACGTTAAGCAATCTGGAAAAAAATTGCATTGCATAACATTAAGCATTCTATATTGACTATAAAATATTGAAAAAAGCTTTAAATACTTCCCATAAGTATAATCCAATTCATGTGTTCAATACGACTCTATTCAATAGAGCCAGAAATTGCTTAGAAATTGCCAGAAATTGCTTAGTAATTTGGAGAGAATTCAGTTCTCTGCAGTTGAGTTTTACGGAGTGGCCGGGATCTCCACACACTTTACCATTATTGGGTTTTTGAGCTTGTATTTTACAATCACGGTGAGAGATTTACTGATATTAATTTATTGATATAAATTTCCACATCCTAAATCAGTGTTTCCCAACCATTGGTTTTTGGACTTCAATTCCCTGAAGTCTAAATCAATTCCCCAAAGCACTAATCAGCCAATGTACTGACTAAAGTTTCTAGAAATTAGAGTTCCTCCATGTAGGGTTACCATATTTCATGATTTGTCCTGAGATTTCCTGCTCTTTAGAGCAGGAAATCTCAGGACAAATCCTGAGATATGGTAACCCCATGAGACTTGGGTCCCATGTTGGGAACCACTGTCCTAAAGGAAGCAATTTTTAAAATACGTGAGTTTAAAAGGCATTTGCAGTAACACTTCAAAATCTAGCAGATGCCTTTTCATTAAATTGAGGATGACCAATGTGTATTATTTCCATGTTCTAGAGCTGGAAGAAGAATCTCCTATTATAAATTGGTCACTAGAATTGGGTACCCGTTTGGACAGTAGACTTTATGCACTTTGGAATCGGACTGCAGGGGACTGCCTGCTTGATTCAGTACTACAAGCTACCTGGGGCATATATGACAAGGACTCGGTGCTACGTAAAGCTCTTCATGACAGTTTACATGATTGTTCCCATTGGTAAGTAAAAATGATTTTTGGAAATAGACATACAGTATTCTTGTACTAATGGCTATATTTCAGTTATTTTGACAAAAAGTTAAGCTTTTGAGTTACTTTAAAAAAATTAAAAAATCTGTGATGGAATTAGAGTATTTAGTTGTTGGTATTAACTTGCTGTCTCAAGATAAAGAGAGGAAGTTGGGATCTTTCAGGAAATGCTGATGAAGTTATACAGACTAAGTATATATAAACTGTCTAGCTCAGGGATTCTCAGCCTGCAGCCCACGTGTCGGATGTGGCCTTTGGCATCATTTCATGTGGCCCTCCAACCTCCTCCACCACACCAGGAAGTGCCATGTGGTGGAGGAATGGTAAAATGGCCATCCAGCCTCTGAAGCTGTCTGAGGGAGCGTGACCCCGCCCCCGGTTCAAAAAGGTTGAGAACTCCTGGTCTAGCTTGTCTCTGTAATACATAATTTATATTAAAATGTTATACTATACCTGTAGCCAATATTCCCTTTTTGTGCAAGGTTATAGAGAGAGTGGTGGCTGATCAGCTGCAGGCATTTTGGATGAAACAAGCTGCTTAGATCCATTCCAGTCGGGATTTAGACCTCGTCATAGCACCATGACCACACTGGTCATGCTGCATGCTTACCTCATCTGGGAAGCAGATCAGGGGAGTTTCATCTCTCCTGATACTCCTGGATCTCTCAGCAGCCTTCGATATTGTCGATTACAGTATCCTTCTGGGCCAGTTGTCCGGGATGGGTATACAGGACACTGTGCTTCAGTGGTTCTGTTTCTTCCTTGGTGATCATTTCCAGAGAATTCAGCTCAGGGAGTGTGTTTCAACCCTGTGGATGAATGGGGTGTTCATTAGGGGTTGACTATCTCCCTGATGTTGTTTAACATCTATATGAGGCCACTGGGTGAGGTCATCCAGAGATTTGGAGTCTGGTGTCTCCAATATGTGGACAACACCCAACTCTATCTCTCCTTTTCATCCTCTGCAGTGGATGCGCTTGGATGTCTTGACGACTGTCTTTCCTTGATAATGGAATGGACAAAAGCTAACAAGCCGAAGCTCAACCCTGACAAGACGGAGGTCCTTCTGTTGGAGGGATCTTCTGTCCGACTAGGTGGCCTGGTCCCTTCTTTGGGTGGGACCATTCTCACCCTAGGGATCAGGTACGCAACTTGGGGGTCATAATGGATGCATCTTTTATCCTTGAACACCAAATTGCGGTTGTATGTAAAGCCGCTTTTTACTAACTGTATCTACTTGGACAGACATTCCCTTACAACCTGATGTATTTGTTGGTAGTCTCAAATATTGACTACTGTAATGCTCTCTATGTGGGGCTGTCCTTGCACCTGATACGGAGACTTTAGCAGGCCCAAAACGTGGCTGCCAGGCTGGTGACAGGAACGAAGAGATTTGAACATATTTCTCCAGTCCTGGCAGGCTTGCACTGGTTGCCTGTCGCTTTCTGTATCATAAATAAGGTGCTACCTTTAGCATTCAAAGACCTTCACAGTTTGGGACCTTCCTATATGTCGATGAGTCTTTCCAATAGAACATCAACCCGCATCACCTATTCATCTCAACCAGCATTGCTCCATGTGCCAACACTGAAGATTGCGAGGAACGTGGCAACGAGGAATAGAGCCTTTTCAGTGGTGTTGCCCACAGTGTGGAATGCTCTACTGGTGGAGTTATACCGTGCCCCATCATTGGATGCTTTTAAGAAACATCTGAAAACTGCACTCTTTAAAGAGGCTTTTAATAACATTCTCCCGATGGCCAGTTAATAAGAGTACTTTATAACTCTACCACCCTAGGATACCATAAACTATTATTGTTTGTATATTTCTGGTTTTAATAAGTGCAAAAGCTTATATGATAGTCAGCTCTGAATGACTGCTTTCATTGCAGTTCATATAAAATAGTAAATGAAATAATCAAATAATACCATCTTGAATGCTTTTAAAATGTTCTTTAAAATATTTGTTTACTTAAATATTTATATCCTGCTCTCTATCCAGTAATTTCAGATAGGTACCAGACAATGACATAATTTAAAACAGTGAACAGTTCAGAATTTTTCAGTGTAGTCAGGTCCTCAAAACTTTAATGAACAACCAAGGCTTAACATAACACTGAAATGTGGACAGGCTTAATGATAATTAAGCCTTGTTACAGTGATTGAGATTATACAACCATGATATCAGAGAGTGCATTCTCCTGCATCTTCCAAGAATGTATTTTATCCACTGTTTTAGATTTTTAGTGTTTCAAATACTGAAAGTTCTATGACACTGAAGGTTTTAGTTATTGGATATACAGCAAAAAATCGCATAAAGAGTACCTCGTTTAGAGAGTAACTTGCTTAAAGAGCAGAATTTTCTCTGAATGGTCGCCTCACTTATCAACTAAAACCAACCAAAAACTCAACAACTAAATCAGGGTTCACAATTCCCACTACCAGAAGTCACAATTGGTCACTTACAATGGTGTTTCACTTAAAGAGCAAACTTGCTTAAAGAGCAATCCTGTGGAACACATTATGCTCTTTAAGCGAGGTACCACTGTATTGAAATCAGAGACTGATATCCATATGGCAACAATTGGTTTTTAGTCATGCTAAAGCTCCTCTGGTGACTTCATCCCTGTTTTAAAAATCTGCATTAAAGGACCACAAGGGCTCTGGGAAAAGTAGACATGCGAACCATTTCTTCAAATGTTTAACTTATAAACCAAAGAGAGGAGGTTATCTTACTTACTAAGAATTTGACATTGAGTCCCTACATATAAGTACACATTGAAGAAGAAAGTGCTACTCATTAAGTTTTGAAGATGCAACAGTAGTGCTACAAAATACTAGGTAATTTGTAATATTGAGATGGACAAAATGAGAACATTAAAGAAGGTTAAAGTTATACTGACCTAGATATTTGTTAATGTTATACATCAAGAAGGGAAGTCATTTAGTAGAAGATTTCTATGGGTATAATTGTTGCCTGTTAGTATAGTACCAGAAGAATGGGCTACACAAAATGCATCATAAGTATAGATGCATGCAACCAGATATACAATTAATCCTACTCAAAATTTATTCTCTTCTTATTTTCTACTTCCCTTTTCTTTTGATACAAAATAACATACTAAAGTGAACATTACTAGTTGGTGGGACAGTGAAGCTGCCAGAGTCGTTTTTTAGGTATTGCTAGAAAAAAATCACTGTGAATTGGAATTATGAAAAATATCTTTGTATCTTTTATGTCTACTTTTTGCAGGTTCTATACACGATGGAAAGAGTGGGAGTCCTGGTACTCTCAGAGCTTTGGTTTACATTTCTCACTGCGAGAAGAACAGTGGCAGGAAGACTGGGCATTTATACTTTCACTTGCTAGTCAGGTAAGAGTGTGTGAATGAGATAAATATAGGATAAATATAAATAAGGAAAATGTGTAGACAGAAGTGTCTCTCATATAGCTGTGCTTTTTTGTACCTTGTCCCTCTCTTTCTGTGTTTGAATAAGATATCAAAGAAGGTGGAATGTTTCATTTAATTGCCTTCCACTATTACGAGTGAATTTCTGAAAGCAACATGGCTTTTGTTAAGTCTTAGTATTTTGAGCCCCACCCACTCTTTTGAAGACTCTTGAAATGTTAAAAAGTTGTTTTGTTCTTCAGTTCTTTGCCATTGAAGTCAGTGAAGAAAAATAGCTGAATTTTGCCCAATTTGCAAACTGAGTTCACACATTAAATTATAAAAGGCTATACACTCTGTCTGTCCTTATGTATCTTTAGAAGCACAGTGGTGTGACTTTGGAGTCCTGATTACTTTTCATTTTACAGTAATACTTCGGATAACGCTAAGACTAGGTTCCACAAGTCTTGGTGTTACCCGATTTTTAGTGTTCTCCGATGCATGTTAAAATCCTATGGGATGGATCGGATAACGTTAAAGCTCCATAGAGATACATTGTAACTGCACAGGCTTTAGCGGTTGTTATCTGATACATCCCATAGGACCTTAACGTTATTCGATCCAATTCTCCTCCCCAGATTACTTAACGTTATGCGATTTTAGCGTTTTCCGAGGTATTACTGCATGTAATAAGCACCAACATACAGTAATTATGATAGTACAGTATTTGAAAGGTACTTATTTTTCAAAGTGAAAACAGTTAAAAACATTGCTTTAGTATTTAACATAATAGAAATATGAAGAATACGCAAAGATTTTTCTTCTCACTGAAAGGAAAATGAAATGTTGAGGAATCATTATCATCCTCAGGAGATGATTGCTCTGGTTTAAGAACAAGACACATTTTTTGCTACCAGGAGTTATGCAGGTAGGGTGATATATGTCTCTGCATGCTTGGTGTCCTTTCTCTTTGTGAAGCAAAGGGACATACACTTGCACAGCCAGCATAGAAAGATTAGGCTGTTAGATCAGAAAATGTAGCATTCCACCTGATGCTTTTCTTTTGCAAAAGTGTGTGCAACAAGGCATCAGGCATTCTAGCTTTGTGTAAAAATGTATTGCAACTTGCAGAAAATACCTTGCAAGGGAAGACAGAAATCCTGAGATTTCTCATGCTCATATATATATGTGAACATGACAAGCATCGATTACATCCTTAGCATATACATGGGAGTCATGATGACCTTCTGCAGTACTTCAGCTAACATGGAGACTAGTAAAATCAAAAGCTTAGTTAACCTGTCTAATGTGATAGACAATTTGTTTAAAATCTCAACTGTTTTGTTTGCCACAGCCTGGAGCAAGTTTGGAACAGACACATATTTTTGTACTTGCACATATTCTTAGAAGACCAATTATAGTTTATGGAGTAAAATATTATAAGAGTTTCCGGGGAGAAACTTTAGGATATACCCGTTTTCAAGGTAAGCAATGACTTATAATAAAATGTTTTAAAGTTTCAAATGTTGAGAATTGCCATGTATATTGTTGGAGAAAAAATTGCTACACTGTCTGAAACCTTAACTTTATAAAGTTGTACATTCCATGAATGGATTTTTTTCTACCCTTATATTACAAATATTCTGTGTTGAGAAAAAAACCTATGGTATTTGCCTTTAGGAACCTTCACTCATTTACTTTTTTCACCTCCTACCTCTCAGTCATTGGAGAAGTAGAGCAGGCAAGAGAAGGTTAACTCCCATTTCCTTGGAAAACTGAGCCATACCAGCAGTTGAACATTGTTGTTCAGAAAACAGAATAACCTGTTCCTTTTTTTCATAAAAGATCTGGGTTAATTCATGGCTCTCAAGCCAAGCATAGGGGCATATGGTTGTTAAGAGTGTACAGTTTTGTGTGTTTGGAATACATCTCCCAGAGTTATAATGACAACAGTAAACTTAGAACTGCAAGGGATCTAATGTATCATTGAGTCCAGTGTCTGTCAAGGAGACATTGAGTTATCCTTGACGGGAACCATTGAGTTATCCAGCAAAGTTCTGAAAGAGTTCTCCAAGCAGGATCCTGTGAGTTTCAGCCCACATGTACAAATTTGCAGACTTATTGATAAGGGTTTTGGGGTTATTTACCATTGACCTTTGTGCTTCCTTGGCTTCTCCAATTTTTGCCTTCTAATGCTGATTTTTTAAAAAGATGTCACAGTGCTTACTGGGAGTATAGTTTTTTTGGGGGGAAGAGTATGCCTTCTATAGAGCCTAATGGGCAGCAAGATTCTGTCCTCCATGCCCTTTGGGGCCTGGCTGTTCTAGGCAGGTTCTAAAAGTCATATTATTGTCTGTTGGACATTATAGAAAGTCACTGCATTGTGTTGAACTCATGCTAGCTCTCTGTCTTAGCAGTGGATGTTTGAAGGGAATTCCTTAGGTCAGGTGTTCCCCAACTTTTCGTACCGCAGGATGGTCATGTGGTTGAGTGGGGCAGTCATGTGGTTCCTCCTGCTGTAAATGCTGCCGTAAAAAGCAGCCATCGCTGTCATAAATGTGTTTAATGAAAGCTGTGGGTGCATTTACGGCAGTGTTTGTGCATACACATTTTACTTCCAGCTGTGGTGCAGGCCAGATGATTTGGCATTGCAGGGCAGGCACGGCCCACGGTCCTTGTTTGGTCACCCCTGCCTTAGGTCATCAGATGAAATCTGGGTGGCTAAAACCTGTGGTAAATCTAAATTATCTGTGTAGCATTTGGAGTATGAAACACACATGATGTGAGCATAACTTTGACTGCAGTTAGGTGCTGCATGTCCAGATTTTTGAGAACTCGAAAAAAAAAAAAGTGATGCTACTTACCTGCAGGAAGTCCCTTGGTTTGTTTGTTAGGAAGCATACTGAAGGTGGCTGCAAGTGTAAATGCTTTGGGCTCAGTTTTTCTTTGAAAGGTTGCTATGCTACATATTAACAAGGATTACTCATAGCTATTTTTAAACACTCTCGAGGCAGGGCATGTTCTTGGCTTAGTTGTTTTCCTGCAGTCACTGTGCATAATTTCTGATGTTCCTAGAAGGGGTGGGAGATTATTTAGGTGCATGTAACGAAAGGCTGTGGAGACTTGAGTTAATTGTCACTCGAGTATGTAATTTTTTGTTCCACTTTTTAATCTATATTGGATAGTTGATATTTAGCAAGCCTTTTATATATTGAAAATGAAGACACATGTATAACATATGGGTTGATTGTCTCTCTTTGCAGTCAGTTAAGCTGGAATTTTTGGTGGTTCCTAGGTTACTGTGTCTCTTCCACAGTCACTTCTGGAAAAGAAATTTTATTTATTGGGTAGCAAACAATCTACTACCCTTAGGATAAAATTACAACATCTGATATCCATTTGTTTACTCTAAAAAGACTCAGTTCCCTAAGAGTGTGTTATTATCTTGGGCTACAAGTTATATTGAATTGTACATTGAAATATTGTTCGTGCCTTGCTTTCAGCTGCAAGTACTAATTAAGAATCATTAATGTACAGAATTCTGTTGAATGGCTCATCCATTATTCCCTCTTTTTCTTAGGTGTGTATTTGCCTTTGTTATGGGAACAGAGTTTTTGTTGGAAAAGCCCTATTGCTCTGGGCTACACAAGGGGCCACTTTTCTGCTTTGGTTGCCATGGAGAATGATGGCTATGGTAATCGAGGTGCTGGTGCTAACTTGAATACTGATGACGATGTTACTATTACGTTTTTGCCATTGGTTGACAGTGAAAGGAAGCTGCTGCACATTCACTTCCTGTCTGCTCAAGAGGTAAGAAAAACTGTTAAATTGCTCAGATGGAACTGGATAAGTTCCTGTGTCTCTTCTCATCAGAAAATTGTCCCAAACAACTTTACTGCTGTCAGGAAAGGAGTTTACTCATAAGTAGGTCTTCTTGCCCACCAGTGGTTGCTTCCCTGCTTCCTAGCTAAGCAACCCAGGATTCTAGATTAGTGTAGATAATGTAGCTAGAGCCAAGTAAACACTCCAGGCCTCTTCAGGTATTTTAAAAGTATATTGTAATCAAAGTAAGTTACAGAAGAAAGTTCATTAAAAGTTCAGAAAACAAAATAAAGAAAGCTGCTCTATGGCAGTGTTTCCCAAATGCTGGATATTGGACTTCAACTCCCAGAAGCCTAAGTCAGTACATTGGCTGGTCAGTGCTTTGGGGAATTGACTTAGACTTCTGGGAATTGAAGTCCAGGATCCAGTATTTGGGAAACACTGCTCTATGGGGAAAGCTCAGTGGCCCCCTTTCTGGCTTAAGCAACTACATGCTTGCAGTTTACCCTTAGCTCAGAGCCTTTGATCGAGAGAGTTTCCTGGCCCCCACCTTCTGGGTTTTATCTTCTTACACATGATCCACTGCCTCGTCATTCCCCTAAAGGAATCTAGCCAATGACCATACAGCATATCTTGTCCATCATACATTAGGCTCCATCTCTTCCAACCTATGAGGCCAGTATGTTTACACATTCCAATTCCTTTGGTATGTGAGAAAGGGATCTCCCACGGATTGAAATCTCCATTTTGGATGAGGCTAAAACCAAGGCATAAATTCTTCCCTGACAAGTGCTAGGGAAGATTACTGCATATATTAAATATAAGTTCGCAGGATAGCTTTGTGGGCTAGGTATCTGGCTATCTATCCAGAGTTGAATTCCCCACTGTGCCTCCTGGGAGAGCAGCCACCTTCTGTAGCTGTGGGCAAGCTACACAGTCCCAGGACATCCCCCAGTAGAAGAGAAGGGTAAAGTACTGCTGAGTATTTTCTCCCTAAAAAAACCCTGGACAAGGCTGCTGTAAGTCAGAATTGACTTGATGAAGTAGTAGTAGTAGTAGTGATGGGGCTGGGGCTGCAGTGACTTAGTGGTTAAGCTGCTGAGCTTAACAACCAGAAGGTCAGCAGGCCAGCAGTTTGAGACCCGAGTGCTGAGCACTGGAGTGAGCCCCCTTGTCTGTCCCATCTCCTGCCCACCTAGCAATTTAAAAGCAAGAAATTGCAAGTAGATAAATAGGCACCACTTCAGCCAGAAACGTAACAACATTCTGTGTACTCCGGCGTCTAGTCATGCCTGCCACATGACAATGGAAACCTCTGCAGCCACACATTAGCACTGCACCCTAGAGTCAGAGATGACTGACTTTTGAGCAAGGTGGTGGTGGTGGTGGTGGTGGTGGTGGTGGTGGTGGTGGTGGTGGTGGTAGTAGTAGTAGTAGTGGTAGTAGTAGTAGTAGTAGTAGTAGTAGTAAGATTACAGTGCCCCGAGGGTCTTTGTAAGCAGAAGACAGTAAATGGGAAGAAAGAATATGAGGGACATTATGAACCACATTGACACTGTTACCTCTGGTCTGACTGCATACATGAGGTAGATCCGTGTGTGTGTGTGTGTATGTGTGTCCGTCCGTCCGTCCGTCCGTGTGTGTGTGTGTGTGTGTGTGTGTGAGAGAGAGAGAGAGAGAGAGAGAGACACAGACAGACAGACAGACATATGTAGTAACAAAGAACTACAAATACTTTCCAACAACAGATGACTGATAAGACAATGGGATCCTAAATTGTGGTTAGTTATTCTTACATGTTATATGAGAAGGCTGGGATTAACTATTTTCTGCAACCTGATGACAGCAAAGTGTGAGTTACAACTACAGTTATACCTCACTTAAAGAGCATAATGCATTCCACAGGATTGCTCTTTAAGCGAGTTTGCTCTTTAAGCGAAACACCATTGTAAATGACCAATTGTGTGTGTGTGTGTGGGAATTGCTAACCCCGATTTATTTGTTAAACGAGTTTTTGGTTGGTTACATTTGTTAAGCGAAGCAAACATTCACAGAAAATTCTGCTCTTTATGTGAGTTACTCTTTAAGCGAAGCACTCTTTATGCGAGGTTTGACTGTATAGTGAAGTACAGGGTTTTGATTAAGCTCTTTAGAGCATAACAGAGTCGGAATGGATCTTTTAGTATACTAATGATTTATAGCTTTAAAACCCATGCCTGGCACTTGTTTTAACACACAGGGAGGGAACTGAAAAAACAACAACACACAATCTTTACAGGTTGAGTAGGATGTGGGGAGTGCAGAATCTTAAGTGGAACTGCTTCCTGATACATTACAAATGTCACCGGGCATCTGTTTGTTGTTGTTTTGTGAACCGCCCAGAGAGTGTGCTAATTGTTATGGGGTGGTATATGATTGCTTTGCTTTTTCTTTTTAAAAAATTGTTAGTAACCTGCCCTGAGGTGTGTCTTTGAGTGTTCTGATTATTTGTGTCTTCTTCTGCTGAAGATTGGTAATGAGGAGCAGCAGGAGAAGCTGCTGAGGGAGTGGCTGGACTGTTGTGTGACGGAGGGTGGAGTCCTTGTTGCCATGCAGAAAAGTTCCCGCCGTCGCAACCATCCCCTGGTAACGCAGATGGTGGAGAAGTGGCTTGACCGCTACAGACAAATCCGCCCCTGCACATCCCTTTCCGATGGAGAAGAAGATGAAGATGATGATGATGAATGATGAAATTGGAATACCTGGCTGCATATAGTATGTATTGAGAGAGCCTCAGCACGTGGCACAGTCTAGCAGTTTGTTATACATTGACCCAATTGTAGCAGGAAGCAATCCTGCACAGGATTTTTAATCAGCATGGGGAGAATGCAGCGGCTCATCCAGATGTGTGAGGACAGCTCTGTGGATTGGACTACCATTGGTTCCAGAAACGAAGAAGAAAAGGAAAGGAAAAAAAAGCAAACCCCCATTTTATTATCAAGACAGGAAACATTTTTCTTTCCAACTGTACATCTGCCTATAAATTTACCGCATGTGGTTGTGTAAGAAAGTTGTGTAATAGGAAAAAAATATTACCAGCATCTTAAAATTATTGATTTTTTTTAAAATAAGGGCACTTAGAAAAGCACATCATAGATGAATATCTGTTCCTTTTGAGACTTACAGTACAACTTTGTTATTCTGCATCACCTTTTAAACATTCTGACATACTTAATCAGAAACCATTTTATATGAAAGTTATGCTAATGCCCAGGTCAGATCATGTGGCTTTTGGTTGTTGTTGATGCCATATATCCAGAATAAGTCAGAAGAATGAACAGAGTTACTGTTTTGTGCAGATTACAGCTAATGTTATGCCCATTGTAATAAAATTAAACATTAAAGGGAAAAAACCTGCAGAAAGGTGGTAAATTTTGATTTTGTTATTTTTATAAAGGCTTCTCTGCTGTCCATTAATATTTTGTATCATTTGTTTGGCATAGTGTTTTTTCCTCTTCCAGACTACTTAAAATTGTAAAAGGAATATTGTTCCAGTGAGAGCTATATGGTACACTATTGTGTGGAGTTTGCTAAATTGATACTACAAACCATCCTGGTTTTGCTGTGAGTTGTACAGTAGAAATTAACATCAAGCCTTTCCCCATGCAAATTAAAATCACCTCCATTGAGGTGCATACCTTGGTCATTAAAATCAAGTGAGAAAGCACTTTGGAAGTTTTCCTTGAAAGCCTTCATTCAGAAGTTTGTTTTAAAGTACTGTATATTACCTTTTCTTGGTATGTAAACTTTGGAATCCTTGCATGTTGATTGATTGTGGCCACATTTGAATATGTACGTTTCCTGAAGGTGTAAGTTCAGAATTTATTCTCCAGTAGAAAAAAACTTTATTATACTTGATAACTTTAGCCATGCTATCTTGAATGGATATAGCTTATCCAAAGCCTCACTTTAAGAAAACACTAAAGGTTAAATAGTTTTGTATGCATAAAACAGATCCTGATAAGCACTTTTTGAAGATGTATGATGGTGGAAATGAGGGCAGGGAACATCTTGCAAAACAGATTTCCTTGTTTAAATTTCTGGTCAGAAGCTGTATGTACTTATTTTTACATGGATGTAAAAAAAAAGGAAAGGAAAGGAACCCTTCAGAATTTGCTGCTTTTCTAATTGTAACTCAGATGTTGAACCAAATTAAAAAAAATTCTTGCTGACAAATTTACACAGAACTTTCATCAAGGTACTACATTGAAGAAATACATTAACACAAGTTTTCCACTTCTGACACAAGTATATAACTGTATGTATGTATATATATTTTGGTCACAAATTCCCTTACAGTGCATGCAGATTATCAGGTATAAGTGCATGTTTCCCTGTGAGCAGTTAGATTTCCTAAGTGGAAAAATAATAGGATATATCATCTTGTAGCAGATCCTATTTTAGAAAGAACTAGAACTTTATATTTAAATACAGCCATAAGATAATGTTTCTACCTCTCTCCCCCCTCCCCCCACTGCTTAACTTACATCACAATGAAATCCTGCATTCTTGGATCAGTAGGATGAGTTAGGTCAAGGGTCCCCAACCTATGACCCACAGGCTGGACTCGGCCCGTAATGCCATTCCAACCGGCCCATCACCCTCTCCCCCGCACCTGGAAGTAGAAGTGGGTGTGTTTACATCAGCCATAAAAACACACCCGCGCAAATCTGTCATTGGCTGATGTATTTGCAAAACTGGGTGCATTTTCATCAGCCATAAATGTGCCCACTTCCAGGGGTATGGTCCAGCCCACTCAGCTGTTCCAGGGGCGTGGTCAGGCCCACGGCACAAAAAGTTTGGCCACCCCCGAGTTAGGTGAGTGTGAGGCAGAAGGTAGTTGAAAACAATATAACTTAAAAACTGCAAATGAAGTCACTACTGAGCATATATAGTGACATAAATCTGTTTTAAATATAATTATTTAGTTTTGTTATTTTTGTAGCTTTTAGGAAATGGCTCTCTCTCTAGCTACATTCATTCCATTGTAATAATAAAGCCCAAGATTAGCCTTTTGCGTGCTGTTAAGATGAATGCATTTTTAAAAACTAACTTGTACCCATACATGTATTTCCCTGCTTGAATCCTTTCTTCTCATGTACTCTTGAGTACATTCCCTATGATCATCACTGGAGGTCATCTATTTTAGATTGAATACTCAGATAGCTATTAGATCATCAGAAAGTAGGCACTGAATAAGATGTGGCTGTACTTTGAATACTAGTTGCAATAATGCATGGCCTCTAACTTTGTAGGTCTTTCCTTTCTAATCCCAACTTGGCAAAAATTTAACTTATAAATTTAAGGAGTAAGCTCTTAGTGTGCGTTGCTTTCCTATAGTAGTGTGTGGTATTAGAATACTTTTTTTGATCAGCCAGCCCTTTTAAGTTGTGAAAGACAGATCTGATACATTATTTCCTCTCATTGTAATAGCTTTCATTTTCTACTTTTGCTATCTTTTGATCTTTAGAAAGATGCCACTAATTTTGAAAAGAATGGTTACCATTGTGTCTTTATTTCTTTTACAACCTTATTCAGATATTTTGTTGTTCTGCAGTGGATTTCTTGTAAACTCTTCTGTTACGTATAGCTCACCTGATTTGGTGGTGTTCCTATTTATTATTTTAATATTACTCTCAGATTTGCAACTTATTTAATTCAGTTTAACTTTAACTAAAGGGATATATGTGATTTCAGTTCTATGTGGGGATTTTTTCTTCAACTTAGTACCTGAAAGTAATAGGACATTAACTGCCTTCAAGCAGCCAAATTTTGTGCCGTTGGTTCCTAGCACATTCACTGGTGGTCAAAGAGCCTGCCTCAAATACAATGCCATTTTAGAAAGTGTCCCTTTTCATCAGCATTAATTATGCCTATCTGGAATGCCACTGCCTGGTTTACAAACCGTCTCAATAACAGCAGCTTCTAAAAGTCACTAATGCCAGTGTAAATGTTTCTATTATTTCACCTTCATTTGTGTGGCTTCCTAAATGTCCTCTGTAACTCACCGTTGTTCCTCTGCTTGGTTGCTCTATACTGGTGTCTATGGTAAGTTATTCATAATTGCAGTGTTAGATCATTGATACGTTATTGAAGTTGACTCTCTTAAGTATGTTCAGAGCTGGTAATGTGCTTTTCCATTAATTTAAAACAAAACAAATACAAGTTTTGTACAAATGGTTTGCTTTCCAATTCCTGTCTGAATACATTATTCTGTGTCTTTTCTGTTCCCAAACACCTTTAATCTTGTTGCTTCTTAACATCCAGCTCACTCTGAAAGGACGTGGGAAGATTAATACTTTTGCAGAGAACCAGTTACAAATAAATTATATATCATGACACATGAATTGAATCATAAAGCCTGTATGGTCAGACTTGGGACATTTCCCCCTTTCATGTATTGTCACAACTAATGAATCGAAGATAAAAGAATCCCACTGCCATTTGGTTATACCTTGCCTCTAAAATTTGTGAACTGGTGCTAGTATGTAGTGACTTCTAAAGCACATGAGCTGCTTTAATTTGTGTGGTATCCCTTCAAATTTGGACACTAGTATCATTGTGTTAAACTCTAATAATTGCAGAGAGGAGAGGCTGTTTATTGGGGTTTTGTGCAACAAAGCATTCTGCATTTATCAACTTTGTGACCAGAACAAGAGAGATGAGAACCCATGGCAGTGCAAACAGCTAGTTTAGTGGAGATATGGTGGCCCACATTTCATGGGAAGGGTCTTACACATGAGAGGGATAGGGAATTGTTCCGTCTTCTAGTTCTCATATACAGGACTCAGCTTGTGGCTCCACATATTCTGCACAAAGTGAGAAACACGCTTATATACATTCTTCCATCTTCCTGGCTTTTAGCATGCTGTATCTTGTCAGGTTGGGGAGCTCCTATGTTGAAAGACAAGAGAATTCTCTCAATATAGTCATCATTAGTTAATATAATGAGAGGACAAGATTATAACTCTAGAAAGAGGCAACTTGTACGTATACTATAACATTATATTAATATTTTAATTCAAGAGTCATGCCAGGATCTGACCAGGGAGAGAGAGGTGACCGGGATGTTGCAAAGCAACCCCCTGAAAGTAAAGCACACCTTTGCATGTGGAACTTTTAAGCATATTCTTTTAACTGCTGCGATCAGGCACTTGGCATGTCTGGATGAATGCATTTACAACTATTGCTGTAGAGGTTTTGAATTAAACATGCTAAGGTTTGAAAGAATGTTGGATGCACAGTGGTTCAGATGGATAAAGCTTAGGAGCAGAGCCCCACCCGCAGTTAGGCTCCACACGTTTTATTGCGTCATCTTATCCTAAGTAGATTTTCTGGATGCTGATTGTTTGAGCAGACCCTCATTTGTCACTGTATAACTCTGACCTGTATTTTGAAGATTATGATTAAAATTCTTCCAGCAACAGAACCTTACTGGCATTTGGACACATTTTAGAGCGTCTATGTTTGACTGAAGAACAAAGCAATCGTGTGAAAAGAGAGTTCAAGTAACTTCAGACCAGTCTGTCATTATAGTGTACATTTTCAAGGTAGGTAGTTAACTCTCACTCAAATATTGAAAGCATTTGGGTTGATTATTCCAGTGACATGAAAACATATTTTCATTCTGACTTGCATCAAGGATACTGAGAGCCTCATCCAGCTCAAATTATAGAAACTGTCACTTTTTATTGAAAACTGCACTGAATGCTATATGTCCACCTTTACAATAAACAAATACAGTAACGGTAACACACTAAAACAAAACATACTTCTGGTAGCCATTGGTTCTGTTTTTCATTTTGTTTGGGACAGCTTTTAAAACTTATCACAGAAACAGGAATGTACCCATACAAAGGCTCAGAATAGGCCATCTTTTTAAACAAAACAAAAAAGGCGATGATTCACAAAAGACTATGAATATAACATGTAACTAGTTGATACAAATCTAATAGGATTTGTTAAAATCAGTCACATCTAATAACACATTTTGAAGTGTTCTTGTATAAAATATCACATGAAGAAAAGAAGACTTCAATGTCTAAAAAAGTGGGTTTTGTTCATACAGTCTGACAAGTTACCATAAAAAGTGGTTTTTTTCCTGAGACATAAGGAAATGCAACATTATTCTTGAACCCTTTCCAGCTCAAGACTTTTCACTCAATAAAATAGCTGCTGATTTAAAACTGAGAAAAATATATTTGAGTATAAATGTGAGACATAACACTTTTTTTTTGCATCATCAGTATGTGTTATTGAATGTACAGCTACTTTATTAAGAGTATCTTGTAGGAGAACTATATTCCTGCGATTAAAAGGCAGCTAGTTAACACGGGCCTTTTCCTTTCCCCTGACCTCCAGAAGAGTAGTTAAACTTGTACAGCATCCATCCAATACATTAGTGGCCATATAGAATTGCAATGAACGAAACCGTCTCCCCATGTCTGGGCTTATTTTTCCTCAGGCTGTATAAGGAAGAGCCAGGTAAGTGAGGAAGAAAAGGACTGAAGTCACACGATGGTTTCCTCTTAATATCATTTAAGCTTTGTTAGGATAGCTGGACAAGCTCTTAAGCAGCAGATACTTCAATCATCTGCTTTTTTCTCTCCAAGGGACTGAGAAGAAATATATATTGTGATTGATGTACGGATGAAGGAAACTTAAACACACAAAAACATAAGCTGATCAATAATGTGTAATCAAATCCTAGTTTTCAGTGCTTCAGTAAGCAGGTGACTTCTGGGTTTCCCCCTCCCTAACCCCAAGTCTTGACTCCTATGTTTGCTTTTTGTCGTTTAACACTGGAACATCAGGCTGCATCAGTCCAAAAATCTTACAAATATTTTTGTATCAAATTCTTCAGTTTGTGTGTAGTGAATTTTCTTTCCAATGTCTCTTGGTCCCAAAATTGGAGTGCTTTAAATTATCTGCTATTGCTCATTGGGATGTTCCCTGTTGTCCCCATGTTTTGTGGGCTGGTTAGGAGATGGAGCCTGGGAAGGATGTGCCACTGTTGGAAGATTATGTGTAATGGGAATCCCTCCCGGGATGAGACCTTCCATAGCTGCTGAAATTCCTCCTGGTGTGACGCTCACCATGCCGGGGGGATATCTAGGAAAAGATAATGTCAAAGTTACCAGGAGAACAATAGGCAAATGTTGACTCAAAATAAGAGACTATGGAGCAAGGATAGCAAAAAAGGAAGGCAGGATACATAAGGACAGTAAAGCACTTTCAGTTTTACTGGTCTGCTATAGTAAACCCTGAACTTTGTTCTTCTTTCATGTCCCGATCAAACCCTGGACTGCCAAAATGAAGCCGCTTTCTTTGCTTTGTCGTTGCCCAAACCCTAGTCCAACTTTGTTCTAAAAACATACAATTCATATCCTGATATATTATTGAATAATGAAGTGGTAAACTTATTATCCTACAGAGTGGTTTCCTCTTTATATATTGCATTACCTGAATTGTTTAAAGACACTTGCAATAGTTTTGACTTGAGACTTCACAAACAGCAATAAAGTGTTTGTTCCTGCGTCCAAAGGCCAACCTTACATGCACAATCCAAAGCAGCCAAATGTTCTTGTTCTTCTTTTTAAAATGATGCCAAAAGACAGCTAAAGTGAAATTATGACTGACTCTTTTGATAATACATTAAGTGTCACATCCAGCTAAAGCATTTTAATTATGAGTTTTCCCTGGAAAATGCTCCAAAGAAGATAACGCCCAAACTCTCCTATTTGTAGAGATGCTGAATAGAAAAACATGAGTATATGCTGCCTTGTTTTCAGTAGTGTGGTACAGTATCTTCTAACTTACAGGGTGGATGGGAGAGTCTTTTGTACCAGAGGTCAATGGCTTGTGAAATTCTGTCACAGGAGAAATGAGCAAGAAATTACTTTGGACATGGACCAATGGAAACCCTACTAAACCCCTATCTTAGGTGTTGGGACTGCTAATTTTTGCATACAGTAATACCCCGGATAATGATTGCACCGGACAACGCTAAAATCGCATAACGACGACAAATTTTGGGGGAAGATTTGCACCGGAGAATGCTCATTTTAGACACTCATTTTAGCGTTATCTGATCCATCGTATTAAATAAGGAAGCCACTCCCTGCCACTTCCCTCCTTCCTTACCTCCACCCCCAGTTTGGGAACTCCCCACACCCCACCGCACTGCCTGCTCGGAGAGAATCCAGCCCAGCTATACCTTCTTGTTGCTTTTGAGCTCCGACATGCAGCTGATTGCTCTTTCTCTTTCACTTCATGTATTGACAATACAGGGAGGGAGAAAGAGAGAGAGAGAGCCAATCAGATTTCCCTCTTTCCCCTTTCCTTGTTTAAATGTACAGGGAGGGAAATAAAGAGACAAAGAGAAAAAGCCTCGATCGGAGCGTGCAGGTAAGCACGGAGGAAAGAGTGCAGTAGAATGGGGGGAAAGGTGCTTTTCGCCTGATCCTACTGCAGTCACAGCAGTGGGGGTAGCTTTAAAGGCACCCCACTGCCGGCTCGGTTTGTCCCTGAAGTCAGGGCTTTTTTTTTTTTTTAGCGTTGTTCGATGCATGCATCGGACAACGCTAAAAACCGGATAACGTCATGACTTGTGGAACCAAGTCATAACGTTATCCGGGGTATTACTGTATTTATGTTCAAGGTACTATATATAGCATCTAATACATAAAGTTTATAAAATTTATTATTTTTTGTAAATAGAAATTAAGACTGGGCAATATTGCTAGACAACCCAGTATCTCTCCCCCCCCCCAATTTATACAAACATGTGAATTACAAACCATCTTCACTCAAATTCTAACTACACTTGATCAATGAAAAGTAAAAAGAAAATGCCTATTGTGTTATTGAGGCAAAAAAAGAGGAAGGCTCAGAATACAGTCAGTCACTTTTATTGCCTTCTCAGACAGTAGGCTAATTGTGTAATAAGTGTATAACTGTTCCTAAAAGCACTGGGAGAGAATTCAAACATCCTTCATAGAGCAAGTGGTCTGAGGAGAAAGTTCAGTTAGTTAGTTAGTGCCTGTGACCTCAGAAAATGGCACAAATATAAGCACAGTCTGAATTGGGAGGGCAAATGGGCAATTTTAAGAGGGCCATTTGGGGAAGTATGTTACAGGGTGGGGTGGGGGTGGAGTATCTGGGTGCCAGAAGACGATCTGTGGCACATGTCTTGTGTGCCTTACCTTCTTTCCCTCTACAAATGTAGTTTGGAGTAAAAGCATTCATCTCATTATTATTTTTTTAAAAAAAAATTTTTTGGGGGGGCTAGAGAACAGTGGCATTGCTCCATGCCATCTGATTGTCTATGCATATCTTTCTCCTAAATAGCCCAATTATCTTGTTCCATCTTCATTACTTTTATCTGACATCCGCTTTAAGATGCAGAAAATAATCTTCATCCCCTGTGCTGATGCTAACTGTGGCTATCTTGATTACAGGCCAGGACACAGGAGTTGTCAGTGATCTGCCTTTGCTTGTGTTTTCCAGTCAGGAAATAATTCTCTAAAGCCTGTTAGTAGGAAAACCAGCTTCAAGAGTACTTTTCTCCCAGGTATATCTTTTTTATGTCTGCCTTTGGTCTCACTTCCAAATTATAACTATACATATCCCTTGACATTAATAGACCCGGACTTACATGACCTATCATTTAAGAAGGGGCCCATCCCAGAATTTTGGAGACAGCCGTGCCTCTTTACTCAGGCTGCCCCACCCAGTCATTTATAAGAAAACAGCCAACATGTTCTTGTGAAACTCCATAGCCATAAATGCTGATGGCATTAGCCATGGGTGTCTGCTGGTGACAAATTCTGGATATAAAAGGCTCCACTGCCACTTTCATCTGAAGGACACAGGCTTTCTCAAAAGCATTCTTAGGAAGCCTTGGAATGTCAGCGGAAGTGATAGGAGTCACATTCATGGCTGATGATATCAAGATTTACTATCGGAGAGTTGTGTGAAAGGATTTCAGCCATTATCTTTTAATGTTAGGATTCAGTTTTTAAAAATTCATATTTTGGGGGTGAACAATATATTATTAACCATATATGTGTGTGAGGCTGCCTCTGCCTCTACAAAAAGTGGCCCAAGTCTTTAAGGTATTCTTCCTCCAATGAATGCGTTTCATATTACTTTTTCAGCAACTCCTATATGAAGGGCAAAAATTTTAAGTGGTCACATAACTTAATTTCACTTCAGAAAAGGACTGTAGCCAGGATTCTAGATTTTTTTTTGGAAGGGGGGGCCGCACACACACACACAGGCATCCCCAGGTGGGCAGTTAGCTCAGGAGGGAGCCCAGAATCCAGAAAGTTATTTTATAGGAATAGAAAGTGAACTTACAACACATTTCTATTGCAGGATCTACATGCAATTCCATTCTTGTAGAGCTGCGGTTTCAGAACTGGCCATATGGTCTTGATTATCTTTTGAAAAGTGTCTTCTGCAGCTAAAACTTATTGCGCCACTGCTTGAGAAATCTGCCGCCACCTAACAAATTATTCTTTAGCATTGTTTTACATCTCAGAATTCTAAAAAGTTAGGATGGGTGTGTGTCGTTGCGAGAGATCTTTTTCCCCATCTCACCTGTATGTGGCACCATTGAGCTCTGGATGAATAGTTTGCTGATCTATTACTGACCAAGGAGCTGTTGTGACAAAGAATTCCTTGTTCACGCAGTTTCGTAGGCTTTCAGGGATGCGACCTAATGGAAGAATAAGTCAAATTTTTACAAAGGGGATCAGGCACAATCGGAGATATTGATCTGCAATAAACTACAAGTGGTACCTCGCTTAAAGAGCATAATGCGTTCCACAGGATTGCTCTTTAAGCTAGTTTGCTCTTTAAGCCAAACACTATTGTAAGTGACCAATTGTGACTTCTGGCAAGGGGGGGGGGATTGTGAACCCCAATTTAGTTGTTAAGCAAGTTTTTGGTGGTTTCTAGTTGTTAAGCGAGGCAACCATTCAGAGAAAATTCTGCTCTTTAAGCGAGTTAGTCTCTAAGCGAGGCACTCTTTATGCGAGGTTTTACTGTATATCAGTGGTGCCCAAACTAAGCCCCGGGGGCCGTGTACGGCCCCCGACGCCAATTCACCCGGCCCACGAAGCCCTCATCGCTCTTGGAAGCGGAAGTAAAACATGCCCGTACAGACGCGTTTTACCTCCGCTTCCAGGAGCGACGAGGGCTTCGCGGGCCAGGTGAATTGGCGTTGGGGGCCGCACCTGGCCCCTGGGCCTTAGTGACTGGCTCCCTGAACCACATGATCGGACCATGGCCCAAATAAATTGGGTACCCCTTGCTGTATATCAACATTTGCTGATCCCCCAACCCAAACCTGATTGTTTTAACTGTAGAGAGGAGGAGGAGAAAACCCTACACAGAAACTCAGACTGGTGCTCACAATAAAACACTGTTGTGGAATTTATTTATGAGTGAAACCATACGCATTGTTTCTTTGCCACACACAGCTTGACTGGCTGCCAGGGACCAACAGAACTGCTTTTAAGGCTGAGTTCCAGCAATCCTTTTGCTATATTAAATCAATTCAATGAGGCCCACCCAGTTGGAGAAGCTGTAGGCTGCACTGAAAGCTTTGCTTGAATGAAGAGCTGCCACGAAAAGGAAGCTGGAGCATTTTCTTACTTGCAGTTATTCCCAGAATGTCTCCAAATTCAAGGAAGAGCAAAGAGAAGCCTAAAATACTTGTTAGTCATGCATGATGAAACCTGGGTCAATGCCAGGAACAGGTACCCTTTTGGGACTATATCCCAGAATTGCACAGCCACAATGGCTACCTTATTCAGTGGTCAGGGTTGATGGAAACAATAGTCCAATAATATCTTAAAAAAACAACACCATGTATTTCCCTGCCCTGCCTTGGAAATTTAAGACATCATTCACTTGATTTATAGGACAACCGAAACAGTGTTGTCCCACTGAACTATGACACACAACCAGCCACTGAGATGTGTTACGCTGAGACTATACTAAGACCATGTAAAAAGGATCTCTGCTTTTACATGATGCATCTGCCATGTAGAAAACCTACAAAACTAAACAGATTTTAAAAAGTGCCTGCCTACAGAGTCAAAATATACAGTACTGTACAAAAGTCTTCGGCCACCACCAGCTGGTTTGGGGGACATACAGTGTGTGATGGTGCATAACTGCCTTGACACAGCAAAAGAACCTCTTCCCTTCAATACCTAAGCCCGCATCACCTGTTCCTTCCAGATGGGACAGTTCCAGGTGCTGACCCCAAGATTAGCAAGAACGGTTCTGACTTGAAGTAGAGCCTTCTCAGTGGTGGCACCAACTCTTTGGAACTATTTGCCTGTTGGACTGCACCAGGCTCCATCTTTACTTATTTTTACGAAACAATTAAAATCCTTTTTTTTTTTTTAAAAGAGGCTTTTATAGAGACATTTTACCAAGCAGTAGTTCAACTATCTTATTCCGTTGCCAATATGTGGTGTTTGGGGACGTCATTGTTTTTGTTGTTATTTATCATTTTATCCAGCTGGGTTTACTGTTTACATTTAATTATGTGTTGGTATTGACATTTTTAAAAATCTGCTGTATGCCGCCCAAGGTAGAAAAATATCCCAGCTGGGCGGGATATAAATGTAATAAATAAATAAATTGGGGAGAATCTTTTTACTGTTTAAGTCAGGGTTTCTCAACCTTTTTAAGCCAGGGGCCAGGTCATACTCCCTCAGACAGCTTCGGGGGCTGGATGGCCATTTTACCCTCCCTCCACCACATGGCACTTCTGGGTGTGGTGGAGGCACATGACATTGCGCCAAGGGTTGCATTCTGCAGGTTGAGAATCCCTGGTTTAAGACAAAGAGCCTTCTACTGACTCTCAAACTTCTCCCATGTATGGTGAAGGATGGAGTTAGGGTGTCCGAGTTATGGCCCCCAAACCAGCTGATGATGGACTAAGAATATTGCACAGTACTGCATTTGGACTAGTGAGGGGAATGCGAACACTATGCCTATGCTCGGAGTGAAGCTTCTATGAAGGGAGAAGCGGCCATGGTACCCAATGAGATTTTTGGATGAGAAACAGGATGCCATTGGAATATTCAGTGGCAGCATGACTCTGACTCAACATAACTTGACAAACAGATCACTCTTTATGTGTGATTCAGCTGGCAAGCATGAGAAAACTTCCCAATTCAGCACTTTGACAGGGAATCTTGGCTGAATGTCTTGGGCTGTTATGTGTGAGGGAGGGAGGGAGAGGACATGTGAAATGCAATTTGAAACAGATTGTCCAGATCTCATGAATCCTATGGTTGATTTAAATTTATTTACCTCCTGCCTTTTGCTCAAAACTATGACTCAAGTTTAGACAAAAAGCTGACAAGGATATAAAAACAGGCACAAATAAAAATATGCAAGAAGCTACTAGTCGGCTGCAAATGGAGAATATTTTTAAAATTCAATCCTTACACACGTATAATCAACACTCATCCCACCCACAGAAACAGAACATATTTGCCACAACCATGGCACGATCAATGACTAACACATAAAATATTGACACTGAAACACTGAACCTAGGGTAACCGCCTTTTATATCCCCCCACCCCTGCAAATAAGACATCCCAAGAAGCTAACACATTCAGGTGGTGTTCTGTGCTGGTAGAAAGCACCCAACTTCAGTAGGTTTGTAGGAAAACAAGTTGCAGTACCTGTGATAGCTCGGCGTATCTCTGTTGCGGCAGCTTCCCTCATCTCCAGTGAGGCCTGTTCACTGTACCAAGCAGTGTGTGGTGTACAAATTAAATTAGGGGCATCTTTCAGTGGCCCTTGAGCAAAGCTACCAAAAAAAGAAAAAGAAAATCTGAAGTGAGAGTTCACAAATAAATACCTCCATAAAAGATTTCTTGTTAACTTTACTGGGCACGGCGCTGCTGGTAAGATGTTGCTGGTCTGCTCAAAATCATTTTTTCAAATTCTATTTTCTTTTACTTTGAAATTCTACGGCAGGGATTCTCTCCTGGGAGCAATGAGGGCTTTGTGGGGCAAATGAATTGGCATCAGGGGCCAGATCTGGCCCATGGGGTGTAGTTTGGGCACTCCTGGGTTAGGCTTTTAGGTGCCACAAGGATCTCTGTTTTTTCTACTGCATCAAAAGAACACTGCTTCAATGGAGACCTAGCTAAGACTCCCAGGTCCAGATACAGAAACACATTTACGACAGCAGCAGAAGAAGATACTGGAAGGGACGGAGTTCTATATCTAACCCATCTCCCATAAGACTTTACATTTTTTCCCCTCTTGACGTTTCATGATTGCAAAGACAGAACTTAGCCAGCCTGCTAGAGCCTGGTCAGCCTAAACATGAGGAATTATACAAAAGCTCTCCTTACCTAAATGGTTCTGATTCATGCACATCCAGTGCTGCCCCTCGTATTCTCCCTTCCTTCAGGGCTTGAGTTAAGGCCTTTTCATCCACCAGACCACCACGTGCTGTGTTGACCAAAAATGCTCCCTGTCTCATCTGTTGGGAGCGAAGGGGAAAAAAACCACAACAGTCTATAGATACATTACTCTTATTATAGCTTCAGCTGAATGGAAAACTGCCTTCATTTACTCTTCTCACTGAAATAGCCTCATCTGACTCCTTGGCAGACACTCCTAAGTATATAATATAAAGAGGAATGAGACACTTCTTGTTGGACTACAGCTCCCATCCACTCTAGCCAACATAGTAGGGGATAATGGGAGTTACAGTCCAGCACATCTAGAAGGCTTTCATTGCCTTGCCCAAGCTGCACAAAGATATGCTATCTTTTCTTTGGTTTTGAGGACACTGATGGGTCTTTTACCTTAACCCATCATCCTTAATGGCTGCTACCTGTGAGACCATGAGGCTGGAGGGAGACGGACCAAAGAACATGTGGCTCATAAAGTGGAAAGAAATAATGTTTTTCTTTAATAAAATGAAGAATGCTCAATTTATATTAAACCACACATTTCTTTAGGGAAGGAAAAACCCTCAAGCATTTTACTGTCATAAGAATGTAAGATGAGGCATACTGGATCGGACCAGAAGGTCTAGGACAGTGATGGCGAACCTTGGCACTACAGGTGTTCTTGAACTTAAATTCCCAGAAACCCTGATCAGCAGGAGTGCTGACTTGGGCTTCTGGTAACTGAAGTCCAAGAACACCTGGAATGCCAAAGTTCGCCATCACTCGTCTAGGAGAGGCAGGAAGTTTCCCACTGCTGTAGGCTGTGTTCTTCTTTTGGTTCAGAAGGTGGGCTTCCCCGCCAAAGGCCTATTTAGCCCACCATTCTGTTCCCATAGTGGCAAAACTGTTAATCACCGAAGGCCACAAACAGAATAAATAGATTAACTTTCTGGCTGGATTACTGTAACATGCTCTGCATGAGGATGCTTTTGGAAAATACTTCAAACTTCAGGGGGTCAAAGTCAGATTAACTGGGGCTGGTTATGGGGATTTGTGTCATCGTCATCTGCTATTCGTATCCGAGTATACATTTTTTTTCCTGGATATCGTTTTCACAGTTGCTGGATGTGTCCAGGAAAAATAGTGTGAATTTGTTTAAGGGGGATCCCAGCTTGCCATGAAGTGACCCACACACTATGATCACAGAGCCATCTCCTGCGGCACATATACAATGAGACATGCAGGATTTGACACTAGGACTGCAATGGACTTCCGCAGCCTTGAGGATGTGGACAAGGTGTGTCATCACAGCCAGTCCATCTGGCATGGCCTCTTCTGCCTCCATGACCGTTGTGAATCAGAATAGCGAAGTGGTTCCTCATTTTGCCACTGGGCCCAAAATGATGGTTTCCAGTGGCATTTCCTCCACTGAGGGGACCATCACCCCACCTAATGGGTTTGACTATAAAGCCTTAAATGGTTTGGGTTTGGCCTATTGCAAAGATGGAAGCTCCCATTATGGATCCTGCCAGGGTTTTCTATCTCTCCCATCCCCCTCACATACATGTTTGATGGGGACATGGAAGCAGGCCTTCTTTGTCCTTCCCAACCTCTGAAACTCCCTGCCATCTTTGATCACTGGTTATGACCTTCTTCTTCAAGGCAGGCTTTCCTTTACGGACTGCCTAAAGAGTTTTTAAAATTGGGACTTTTTTTTTTGTGTTTTTAAAATGCATTTTTAAACTGATAAGAACAGATACTACACTTGATCTTAGCCAAAAGGCCGAGAATCTGGAGAAAATTTGTGGAATATGTGATTGCTAAAAAGAAAGGTATCAATCCTGTACCGGAACAAATCAATTTTTGGAAAGTCTAAATTGTTATAATCCCCTGGACATTGTATATAGCACAGAGGTGAATGAAGCAAAGAAAAATATATGTAGAAGAGGTAACAGTTGTATTAGAAATATAGTGTGGAGATTTTTGATACAAAAGATGCATATTGTATTAGTGTTTTTCTTTATATATTAAGTGTATTTTCTTGTGGAATTTTTGTATTGTATATTTTTTTCTGTCTTTTTTTGAAAATTTATAAATAAAAAATTAAAAAAATCAAATCAAATGCATTTTTAATATTACTTTTATTTGTGAGTTTTAAGATAATATTTGTTTAATTTTTAATATACAGTAATACCTCGGATAACGCTAAGACTTGGTTCCACAAGTCTTGGTGTTATCCGATTTTTAGTGTTATCCGATCCATGTTAAAATCCTATGGGATGGATCAGATAACGTTAAAGCTCCATAGAGATACATTGTAACCGCACAGGCTTTAGCGGTTGTTATCCGATCCATCCCATAGGACCTTAACGTTATTCGATCCAATTCTCACCCCAGATTGCTGAACGTTATGCGATTTTAGCGTTATCCGAGGTAAACGTTATCCGAGGCATTACTGTACTGTAATAATTTATTGCTTTTAGTTTATAATAGCCTGCAGGGGCTCAAGTGGCTAAGATGCAGACTGGAAGGCGGCAGATCAGCAGTTTGATACCCGAATACTGCATGATGGAGTGAGCTCCTGTCTTTGTCCCAGCTCCTGCCAACCTAGCAGTTCAAAAGCAAGAAATTGCAAGTGGATAAATAGGGACTTCAGTGGGAAGGTAACAAGCATTCTGTGCGCTCTGGTGTCGGAAACGTCTGCAAACGCAGATAGCACTGGCACCTTGGTTATGAAACAGAGATGAGCACTGAACCCTAGAGTCGGATACGACTGGCTTTTGAGCAAGAGTGACCTTTACCTTTAATATCATTCTTTTTTCTTTTGGTAATACATGATTTTTTAAAGGAGAAAAGTGGGGTAAAGGTATTTTTAAATAAATAAATTAATTAAATAGGGGCACAACAGCAACTCATAATGGGTCTTTTGAAGAAAAATAAAATTTAAAAAATGGTAGCTCTGCTTTTTAGCAGCATAAGACCAGCCTTTTCCTTTGTTCTTGGAAATGGCAATTAATATTTGGGGCAGAAGTAGGATACTTTCCCCCTGGCAGATGCCCTTCTACTCAATGTGCTAGAGAACAAGTCCCATTATCCTAAACCACTATGGCTGTGCTGGGGAATTTAATGCAACATATCATGTTCACATCACGGCGTGAGAAGCTGCTCTAGAGGTAAATTACTCAGGATTTGGCTACTGTGGCTTTGGTCTGAAAAAGAGCTCAAGAAAGAAACAGTACAACACACGTCATTTTTACAATGTTGCATGCGTCCTCTTGTCTTTCTGCTTCAGCACGACTGCAAACAGAATTTCTGAACCATCAGAAATGAATTAATACCCCCCCTTTTTTTGAAGTGCTGACTTTTTTCTAGAGATAATCTGAGTCCCCTAGGTACTTTCCTAGGTTACTAAATGCTGTACTATGAGTATTATGCTAAGTGCCCATTTGCTGCTTATTTATGTGCTCTTTCCGCAGAATAGAGGCAATTAAGATAACCACAGAACCAAAGCAGCACAGCAGGAAAGAAGCAGATCCGTGTGGATTTTTCTGCCTTCAATAAGAAATTAGCTGAAGTATGGAAGAATTTCCCCAGGAATCACAGTTGAAGGAGAAATAAGAGCAATTGTAGAGGCTTAGATTTCCCTCTAGCTGAATTTAATGCTCTTTTTTTTTTTTACTTTCTAGCTGCCATTTATGTTGAACATGTTTGGAAAACAAGACTTATGGCCTGGCCAAATCTGGACTGACTGTTCCACATAGAACAGTATCTTATGACAAGGTGACACCTGAAATTATTATTATTAAAGAAACACCATAGTGGCAACAGAAGGCTCTTAACGCCTGCTTATTAACAAACTGGCTAGTGTGTAAGGTTCTAGAAAGGCCACTGATATAAGCAAGACTTGCACTGGTTGTGATCTAAAAATCAGAGAAAGAGGAAAAAGAAGAAGAGACTTTGGTATGTAATATTCTGCAACAGCAAGTCTCTCAATTTAATTCTTCTTCCGTATCTAGGTTAGACGTGAAACTGTCAAAATGAAGCCACCTTTTGGTGAGCTCATTCTGCTGGTCCTTTTGCCTGATCTGACAGTATTAAACTGATCTGCTAAAGTGGCATCATCGCCTGATGTACAACATACAAAAACAGATGACAATTTGCTATAACTCTAAACACAAAAAGATACAAATACATACAATCCCTAGTTGCATCTTGTTAGCATTATCACCACGTCTGTAGAAAGACCAGCATGGAATAACTACACATTTCACATCTCTTACCGATCCCTGGAGCCAATAAGGTGTTCCCCTTTCCATTAACAATTACCTGCTTAATTGTGAAGTCATTGATAAGGTGGTGATTGTGTTCATTGAGGTTACAGTGTAATGACACACAGTCACTCTGATACAGCAAATCCTGAAGAGTGTAGACCCGTTGGACTCCCAGGGACCTTTCTATGCCATCTTGCAGGTATGGATCATAGAAGATCACACTGAATCCAAATGCCTTGGCCCGAACAGCAACCGCTTGTGCAGTTCGACCTAAGCCAAAAACAAAAGCAGCAACTTAACAGAACAGTCTTGGCAAGACAGCAGTACTGAATAAATTCCAAAGAGGACATTAAAAAAATACCAATTAGCATGACTTGCTGGGAAAATATGGTTTCTCCTACTACTGCAAAGGCATACACTGATTTTCTCCCATATTATTCCTTCACTGGGGATATTTAAAAGGTGGCACTTTGAGAAGGAGAAAAGGCCTCAGCAGCAGACAACTGAAAGCAAAGGAGCTGCGCTGAAATTCACTTCTTTTGTGTGGCTTGGGTTTTATACCACACCTACTTCTGCCAGGCTTTGGAAACAGATGGTAGATTTACAAACAGGCCATCAAAAATGGAACTGCTGATGAACTGGTTTCAGGTTTCTCAGCACTGAATCCACTGGTTCCTGTACCTAAGGAAATGTCTCTCTTTACCTGACGAGGCAGTACCGTATATACTCGAATATAAGTCATTCCGAATATAAATCGAGGTACCTAATTTGGACCTCTAAAACTAGGAAAACAGATTGACCCAAGTATAATTCGGGGTGGAAAATCCAGTAACTGCTAGTGAGTTTCAATAATTAAAATACATGAAAATACGGTAAAATTAATTAATTTAGACATTTGTGTGGGTATGTTTTTGAGTGTTTACACTGACCCAAGTATAAGTCAAGTCCCATTTTTGGAACTTATTTTGGGGGCTAAAACCCCCGATTTATATTCGAGCATATAAGGTACTTGTTTCTTATATTTAAAAAAAAACTAGACCAAGCAATTCTCTATTCACATTGGCTAACCATTCCATGAATACAGTTGTACCTCGCTTAAAGAGCATAATGAGTTCTACAGGATTGCTCTTTAAGCGAGTTTGCTCTTTAAGCGAAACACCATTGTAAGTGACCAATTGTGGGGGGAACTGCAAACCCCGATTTATTTGTTAAGCGAGTTTTGGGTTGGTTTTATTTGTTAAGCGAAGCGAACATTCACAGAAAATTCTGCTCTTTAAGCGAGTTACTCTTTAAACGAGACACTCTTTATGCGAGGCTTGACTGTATGTTGGTTGCACACTAATGCCTGGCTCACTATTATTTAACTCTACATAAAAGTTAGGAATAGTACAATGACTATTGTATGGATGCAGGGTAATGAAAATAGTTGCACTACATGGAAATATTATTGATCCTAATAAGATCTTTGAAAAGCTGGGATGACTGTAGAATGAGATAAAAATAAAGAATGGGTCAATGGAAGGGGTGGATCAGTACTTATGTATGTTGGCCCACCAAGATGTTGGCAAATCTTCCACTTTTGCTGACTGCTTCGAATTCAGAAATAGATTTTTCAATGTGTCTAATGGGTTGTTCTTTGGTTTGGAGTTTTAAAAATCCGCTGAACAGCATAGTTACAGCTACTCCACTGACTTCTTTTAAGACTTTGTGACTAAACCTCCTTTTAGACAGACCTAAGTAATCTATACATTAATAGGTAGGTTTGGCCACCCTCCTGCTGCCAACCTCCAACTGTGTCGCAAGAATGACATCACTAGCAGACTGCCTCTAATTAAGAAGTTCCTTTTTAAAAGGTCAGGATAGATGCAACTTCCTCTGATTGCACACAAGTCACAGGCATTGTGAAATTGAGAAAGGAACTTTTAAATTCGTACCAATCTGCAGCTGATGTTATTCCTGCTGCATAAGTGGAGCTCTGCAAGATAATACTACCCTTGGTGTTTGGATGGATGCTAAATCTATCCCTGCTGCTACCTTTCCCTAGCACTCCTTTTTATTATTCTTTTAATGCAAGAATTAGAATGAATCAGTGTACAACAGAGATCGAAATCCAGATGTCCCATTATTCTCATAATCAAGAGGGAGTGTCCACATTGCTTTGCATCTTGCTTTCTCCCTCCATTCCTTCTGGCTGACCTTAAATCTCCAAGAGACTATTCTTAGGACAGACAGTCTCATTGCTGACTTAGCTGAAGGTCAAACATGGAGCATGTAATGCAGTGTGTACAAGGACATTACTTGAATCTGCTTCTGGAACATGAGCAGCTATGGCGTTTTTCAAAAATGTCCATTAACTGCAAATCAGAAGTTATTAACATGAACAGACAATGTGCTGGGGACAGAGAGGCATGTCCCAGCTTTCACAGGGAATGTAGAACTAGCAGTAGTCTAGTGTCAAATTCTTAAATTGGTGTATAGGTGGTAGGAGTGGGTTATATCTGGTGACGGCCCTGAGTCTGTCTGCAAGCAGTAAAGCCTTCCAAAGCATCTGAGTGCTGATTTTCAGCCTCCACGAATGGTCCCTAAAATCCTGTGTTCCAGACACATCTAAGCCTCTACATAGTCCCTCAATTCTGATCTAAAACAGAAAGGAGCATTAACGAAATCTTATTACGAATGACTTTGGTACAACAATAACAGCAGCAAGCCGCTTCTGAATCTTATTTATTATAAGAGTAACTTGTCTGCTGTAGGGTTTTCCTCTCTTTTCCTTCTGTGCTCTTGCTGAATGGCTATTTAATTGGGCATGACTAAGACAACTGTCATGGTTTGGAAGCAAAGGTTTAATAAGGCTCTTCTGATAAAGAGGGACAGCTGCAGTGTAATCAGCAGGTCATTATCCACAATGTCATTCCGATTCAGTGTCATCGCCTAGGCTCAACTACACGACTTCTAACTCAAGACAGGAGTCGTTGTCGTCTTCTTCTATTCAAAAGAAAACGTAGGGAAAGCCAAATAACTACCTACAACCAAGTCCTTGTGTTGCAAAAGGTAGTTTATTCGAGTGAAGAACAGAAAAAGCACCCCATTCTAATCTTTCATATTTAGGCTTGAGCCTGGACAGACTCAAGTATACCCTTTCTTTGATAGCAATGACCCATTAAGAGGTTTTCACCAATGAGCAATTCAGTGCTTGTCACATAGAGGAAAGACGAAAAGCCTATAAATGGAGACCCAACACCCAAGATCCATCAGTTAGCATAGCATAAGACTGCAGGGGTAGGTAAGGAGACAAAGAATCTCCTGACTGCCTTTTAAAGAACAAACAGCTTGGTGGCCGAGGCACCAATTTGGGGAACTAGTAGCTCAACCCAGTTTGCAAGGGAACATCTCCAGTGCAAAAAGCTGCTTCGCCTACTGTAGAAATGGACCACGGTTTGAGGAGGCGTGCTTATGTCAGTCAACATTTTGACCTGATCGCGCCCTGCTTCTCAGGCAAAAAGCCACCTCTGCTCTACTGACAAACTGTATCCCTTGGGCGGAGCTGATGTCATAATGATATGGGTGGAGCCAAATGATGTAGGCGGAGCCAAAGTAAAAATAAAATAAAAATACAGTACACATAAAAATAGAAATAAAAAACACATAAAAATACAAATTAAAATAGACATTAAATAGAAATAAAAAACATAAATACAAATTAAAATAGACATTAAATAGAAATAAAAGCACAATACATAAAACACCCACCCATCCCAAACACAAACCCTAGTCACTTACCCTGGCTGGGGTCAGGGAGCAGCAGGCAGGCAGCAACAGCAGCTGCGCGGCAGTGTGGCAGCAAAGCAAAGCGGTGGCCAGGTCACACCCAGCAGAACGGCCCGGCCCAGCACGGCTACGCGCCGAGGAAAGGCTGCTGCCGCCGGTCCTCCAAAGAGGCCGCTGAGGGCCTCAAAGGCCAGCCACTGCAACCTTCCTTGCAGCCCAAAACGGCTGCTCGTAAGTGCGCATGGGTCAAAATACCATTTGATGCATGCGTGCCTCCAGTATTCAGCGTGCATGCGTCAAATGGTTTTTTGACGCATGCCTCCAGTATTCAGCGTGCATGCGTCAAATGGTTTTTTGACGCATGTGCACTGACAAGCAGCCATTTTGGGCTGCAGGGAAGGGCGGCCGGAGAGGCGACTGAACCAGTCGCCTCCAAAAAAGTAAACATCCCGGGTCGTCTCCTGGGAGGGTTACTACCCCCCAGGAGACCACCCAGGATTTTTACTACCGGTTCGGTAGAACCGGTCCATACCGGCAGCTGTCCACCACTGGCTTTGGGTTCTTCATTCCCCTGCTGGGTGAGAGCATTGTCAGGGTGTGGGGGCATGAGCGGTCTAAGTAGGCAGTGTTGCCCATCTCTTATCAATGATGTTAGGCTGGGGAAAAAATTCACCAATGTGTCCTACATCAGATCCCTTGGGCATGGTGAAAGTGGAGGGCACATGTCATGGTCCACCTAGCCAGCAGGTGACGTGATAACCAAATGGCTAAAAAAAATTGTATGCAGATTGACTTGATTTCTCAAGTCCATTTGCATGTGTGGAATGTTGCTGTGGAGATGTCTAACAATGCACAGACTCCTCGCTGAAAAATGACTCCCAAGGTATCCAAGGGTTCTTCATTCACAAGATGTGTGTGTGTGTCCAAAACAAAGAAGAAAAGCTGAATCCTTTGCTTTCCTGATGCTTTGGTCTAGAGGTCCCATAACCCAGTGCCATTGGCCATGGTGGCTGGCAGTCCAAGGCAAGAAAAAAGGACTACCAAATAAATAAACAGCTCTGGAGGCTAAAACCTTGAGTATAAATACTCTTTTCTGTGAGAAAGCGGTTGAGAAAGGTAATCCTGAATTTTAAAAAAACCAAACCCCATTTGTTTGTGAAATGTATACACAACGCAACACTCTAGCCTCTCCCCACAACAAATTTTGAAGCCATAAAGCATGACTGGAAGATTGACATGCAAGTCACTTTGTAAGGCTTGGTCCCCATTTCGAATGTGGGGCAAATTTATCTTTAAAATTAAAATATTTCATCCCAAAATCATAAACATACCAAATCCAATCAGACCAAGAGTTTCGCCTCTAATACGAGCTGCCCCAGAAGCCACCTCTCTAATCTGTTCGACACTCTGCACACGGGTCCCCTCTCTCAGGGCCTGGTAAAGCCAAGTGTTTCGCCGGTAGAGATTGAGGACATGACACAGAGTTGAGTCTGCAGTTTCTTCAACAGCTGCGGAGGGGATGTTGCAAACAGCAATTCCTGGGGGACAAAGCAGAAACCCACATTTTAGTAATCAAGAAAACAGCCAGAAAATCACAAGTTTTCTCACTAAAGCAGACTATCAGCATGTTTCTAACAATAGCTTCCTGTCTCAAGATAACTCCAATCACAGTAGTTGCAAAGTGTTTCTAAGCTTATTTTGTGAGTCTTGAAAGCAATTTATTCCCTGGGAAAATCTGAAACAATAGCTTTCAGTGAGGACTGCAGAGAATAACTGGAGGAGCAACATCCTGGATGACAGTATGAAATTGGTTGAAATCTATACAACATCTCTTAGGTCATTTCATAAGCCATAAAAGTAGAAGCCTTAAATTCATACTCATGTTGCTAATAAACAAATTGCAAAAAATGGTGATCTGTCAGTGGTGGTAGAAATGCTAAATGACATTAAAATGTTACATAAAAATTCAATATATCACAGAGTTGGGTCTAGACTCTAGGGCATCTTTATCCTGGAGCTTTCGGTATGCAGCAAAATTTTAGCTTAGAACAGGCGTTCGCAACCACCGGGTCCTAGGCCTAATCTGGCCCATTCTTATCATTAATCTGGCACACAGTGAGAACCCAGGCACCTCCCACCCACCCTGGAAGTAATGTTGTGAAGCAATTTCACCCTGTCCAGATGATTTTATTATGTTTCCCCACTTCGCTGCCGAGTAGAGCTTGCATCATTGGCTTGGTTCCTAAGGCGGAACCAGGAAATTGCTCAGAGGCGCATTCGAGTGGCTGTAGCGAAGTGGGGAAGCATCAGAGAACACTGGGGAACAGTGATTTTGGTGCCTCACAATTTTCACCTATTTCTGGCTATATTTGGGTCACTGATTCCAAAAATGCTTTCAGTTATGCCCCATCAGCTCTAGTTTTTTAGATATGGCTTATTTACATTAGGCCAATCTAACCATACTGGTTGCATATATAACCAGAGGCGTAGCAAGGGTGTAAGCCACCTGGGGCGGAGTGAAATTTTGCCGCCCCCCCAAATTTTTTGCCCACCCAACCTTTTTTTTGCCCACCCAAATATTTTCCCACCCGCAAAAGATTTTTCCACCACCCCTCCCGCCTCCGGGAGGTGAGGCAAATACAAGTATAGTCATAAGAGCAATGTATAATGACATCATCGATATCTCATGAACTACAGCTGCTAGAACAAATTGGATAGCATTTTCGGAATCATCCACCCCAAAATGCCCGAAATCAGTTGAAAAATTTTAGGCACCAAGAAAAAAAAAATTTTTTTTTTGTTCCCCAGTGAAATCAGCTGGATGGAGCGAAATTGCTCCAAACAGCCTCCTGCCGCCCTGCAAAGCAGTGGAGGCTGGGGACAAAGCTGCAAAAGTGGCATGATTGTTGCTGTTGTGCACCGATGATAACAAAAACTTATGTCCAGGGAGCTTCCATGCCTCCCCACCTGTGTGAGGGGGGCATGTCTGCCCTGCGGCGCAAAAACATTGTGAACCCCTGGCTTAGAAGAACAGAGAAAACTATATGCCCTATATATGCCACCTAGCCTGGAACTACCTGAATAAAATATCACATGTTAAAATACCTCCAGTTATGGTTTCCAAAGATACTGTTTCAATTAGATTGTGAAGGAGAATCACATCTGCATCAACCCTAAAGCTGGCAACCCTTCTGACGTTAATATAGGAACAAGGACCACCAAGTATACTTGGCTAATGACTAAAGCTCATAGGCAAAATGTTAAACAAAGAGCCCCTTGTTTCCTGCCTATGTTGAAAATAATAACTTCAACTTTAACTGCTGCTCACATTACTCTCAACAAAACTGTGTGGACCCACATGAAGTCCTAATGCTTTTTTTTTTTTGGGGGGGGGGGACTATGCTTACCACAACCCCCTTACGCTAAAAGTCCATATTGCCTGGGGGGTTCCAAGAGCTGTGGTCCAAAATAGTAGCTCCTGAGTCTCTACACACTGACCTCATCCTATTAAGGAAAGGAAACCTACAAAATTATCTTTTAACCTTGGCTTATTGAAGCTGCACCCACCAGACAGGAAGGGCGGTCTCTGGGAAAGCATACAGCCACAGACCAGTTCAGTACTCTCTTTATTTTCTTCCCAACTGCACTATTCATGCAATGATGAAGAGGGGGTGAGGAAGACCTGAAGCCACAAGAAGCATTCTCCAGATGTAGCCTCATCCAACTCATCCTTGTAGGCACCAAGGAGGCAGATCTACCTTGCCAGATATGTCTTTCTGTTATCCCATCTTTTTCTACTGGTCCTGACCAGCTTCAACAAGTACTTGCTGGAAATAAATCCTGACATTTTGTGGATGAAATGAAGAATTCTCAAGCTTTTGGCAACAGTTCTGTTCTCCAGAAGACATGTAGAACAGTGCTTGATTCTTTATCTTGCACCTTCCCTACTATAAATGGGAAATGTGAAGTCAAAATTTATTTAAAATGCCATGAATTGGCACGTATGGTCTTGCACTTGATCCTGTATGCCAGGGGTGCCTAAACTATGGACCGTGGGCAGGATCCAGTCCCTGGCACCAATTCACCCAGCCTGTGCTGCCCTCAGCATTCCTGGAAGCAGAAGTAAAACACGCCCATATGGTGTGTTTTACTTCTGCTTCCGGGAGCGACAAGGGTGGTGCAATTTACTTCCACTTCCAGGAGAGACAAGCGTGTCGACAGCTGGAAGAATTGGTGTCGGGGCCCAGATCCGGCCCATGGGCCGTAGTTTGGACACTCCTGGTTTAAGCAGAGATAATGGCAGATTAAAATCTATCTCATCCTATTGCAAAACAGATTGCAAGGCGCATTTTACTTCCACGTCCAGTGGGAGGAACAATGCGACCAGTCCACTGAACCACATGACTGACCTGCAGCCCAAAAAATTTGGACACCCCTGCTATATGTCATAATGCACAGCTTCCCTTAATCTCATTTTGCCCTTGAGATCATAAAAGGAGCAACTTTACCTGCCCTGGGCTGTCTACGTGCAAGATGATGACGTGTCGTCACAGCACATGGCTGCTCTCACAAGGTGATGTCTGGCCATTTGTGTTATCAGGACAGAGTTAAGATGGCTAAGCAGCTTTGGAAAAATATAGCAATGTTTCTTTAACATGAGGCTAGGATTCCAGAGAAAGAAGCGCTTAACGTAATTCTCTCCTTCCCAGGCTCAAAAAAAATCATGTCTCTCCAGTAGTGTTACCATATTTTGCTCCATCTGTCCATAGTACTTTGAAAGCAAAACTCATCCTGTCCTTGTTTTTCATATTTCCTAGTTTCACCACAGCATAATCCCAAGCCATTTTAAAGGGACAAACTGAATTAGTAACCTTGCAAAGAGTCTATCACACCCCTGTTGCTCAGATCTTGCCAACTCAAGGCTGTGGCTTGCTTTATTGAGTTAACAGCAGCTTACACTCAGCATTCCCATTTTCTTGCTGCCATTTTCTTTCCACCATTACTATATTTTCTGTCATGGTAGCCAAGTACCATGGGATCACAAGTTATTAAATATGGAGTTTCTTAGGTTCAGAAACTGCTGTGTTAGTTAGAATTGTGCAGAAATGCAAAGGCCTCTCTGTTGCCCTTATCAGCAGGTGCAGGCTGGACACCTTGTCAAGGCCTGTGTATCTTCCTACCCACAACAGCTGAAATATCTGCCTACCTCAACATCCTGTCCTTAGGAATGAAGAAGGTACTGTTTTGGGAACGAGAGATATTTTGATATACCATGTACAATAATACCCCGGATAACGTTATGACTTGGTTCCACAAGTCATGACGTTATCCAATTTTTAGCGCTGTCTGATGTATGCATCGAACAACACTAAAAAAAACACCCTGACTTCAGGGACAAACCGCTTTAAAGGCAGGAAGGGAAAGAAACGCAATCGGGTCTCTTTCTTTTCCTCCCTGCCTTTAAAGCCACCCCCCACCCGCAGCGGTCTCTGCGACTGCAGTAGGGTCGGGGAAAGGCACGTGCCTTTCCCCTGACCCTACTGCAGTCGCAGAGACTCCTTGTGTCTCTTTCCCTCCCTGTATTTAAACTACAGGGAGGGGGGGGGAAGAGAGAGACGTGATTGGGTCTCTCTCTCTTCCCTCCCTCCCTGTAGTTCAAATGCAGGGAGGGAAGAGAGAGAGAGAACCAATCATGTCTCTCTCTTCCCCCCTTCCTGCAGTTTAAATACAGGGAGGGAAAGAGACACAAGCAGTCTCTGCGACTGCATGCCTTTCCCCGACCCTACAGCAGTCGCAGAGACCGCTGTGGGTGGGGGGTGGATTGGGTAGTTCTACCCAAACCACCCCACACCCACAGACTGACTATTGCCTCGGATAACGCTAAGAATCATTATCCAGAATCGTTATACGATGCAAGTTTTTTCCAAAAACTTGCATCGTTATCTAATTCTAGCGTTATCTGATGCAATCGTTATCCGGGGTATTACTGTACTTTGATTGGTAGTATGCTAATTAGATGAGCCAGAAGCCATGCTCTATGTTATAGATCAGGGGTGCACAAACTACGACCCGGGGGCTGGATCTGGCCCCCAACACCAATTCATCTGACCCACTTCTGCTTCCAGGACCAATGAGGGCTTTGTGGCTGGATGAATTGGTGTTGGGGGCTGAATCCAGCCCCCAAGCCATAGTGACTGCTCTCCTGAACCACATGACTGAGCACCCCTGTTATAGACACACAGGACTGGGAGTTAGTTGGTGTGTGGATTCCAAGCTGCTAAGGAGTCCATGTTCCTCTAAGTCGTCAATATGATAACTTAGATGTTAGTTAATTACTTTGCTTTCATGGGGGGAGGGGGGGGGAAGAACCTGAGTGTGGATTTTTCTGTAAACCTTTTTGATTAGAACTCATCTTTTTGGATTTACCTGTTTCCTGAGATCAAGAGATGAACTGTAGCTTTTCTACTATGCTTCAAGAACCATAAACAACGTTTCTTCAATACATCATGTGATTATTGGAAGGGGATAAGACATAGAGTTTAGAGTGGTTTAAGCCAAGATGAAGCCACACTGCTACCACAACTAATTTTATTATCTCCATAGTCATGGTCTGGGATCACTTTAACTAAGTGGATTTCCAGGTTCCTGCATGGTTAATTGTAGGACCAGCATTCGACTGCTAGCTGCTCAGAGTCTCAGAGATTCCAGGTTTGGTCCAGCCAGTGTCAGGGGGCCAAAGAGGAACATGGAGAGAGCTGATGGTGGAGGGCACTAAGTGGTCATAAAGCTGACATTTTTCAGTGAGTCTTTATCTTCTCATGATGTGCTCCAGTAATGACAGCTTCAGAGATACAGACTGATACAGTGAGAGATACAGGTTTCCTGGATATGCTGCTTGTGGGATACTAAATAAATTAACTTTTTATCCCATCTGTCACGCATAGGACTGAGAGCAATGTCAGTTTTTGTTTTATCACTTGCAAACAGATTCAAGGTCAACCAGTGAACTTTATGCTGATGAGAGATCCGAACCTAGGTTCTACTATCCCTTGTGTAACAATGTTATCTTTACATCACATCAACTCTGACTGAACAGCATTGTCAAGTTCTGTTTACTTTGGTATTCTGCCATTTCCCCATTAATGCCAAATTTCTCTCAAATAAGCCTAGGATTCCCGGTACAGATGGAAAGTTCTGAAATTAGTATGGAAAATAATGTGAAGTTGGAAGGTAAATGTATTAATAGAAAGCAAAAGTTAGCCAAAAGCAGTGCACCAAAATAAAAGAAAAGCAAGATGCAAATGTAATCTTTGTTATAAATCCCAAGGCTTGGATCCTCCCATTACTCCCAAATGGAGTACACCTAATGAATCAATAGGAAAAAAACCTACAACTACAACTAAATGACGACGACAACAACAATTTATTTATTTATTCGACTTTTATACCGGATCTACCGGATCCTCAAGTCCACCCTAGCCAAGAAGGCATAGTGGTAAATCAAACCCCCAATCTATGGCTCTGCAGTCAGATTCCTAAACCATTGAGTTACTAGAAGTTCTAATGTTGACACGTCAAGTTCCCATTTGTCCAAATGGTCTATTGCAGTTGCAATTAACAAGGAGCGTTTCCCAACCTTTGGTTTTTGGACTTCAATTCCCAGAAGCCTAAATCAGTACATTTGCTGGTCAGTGCTTTTGGGAATTGACTTAGGTTTCTGAGATTTGCAGTCCAAAACCCAAATGTTGGGAAACACTGCTGTAAAGGGTCCATAAGTCTCTACTGGCAAAATATGCTTTGTCTCTGCTATCAAAGGATGTTCAATGTTAAAGTCTCCAATACCAATAAATTTTAAAAAGTATGACATCATGTCAACAAACATATAAAGCTGGCATGATGTATAAAGCTGGCAGAATATAGGTGGAGATGAGAACAGGGTTTCTTATAACAAGCACAATTCCAAGCCATCTTACAGAGGTTTAAAAAAAAATAAAAAAATAACAAGTTAGACCATAGGTCCATGTAGATTATCCATGTTACTTCTGTCAAGCAATTCTTTTCAGGGCCTCCTCCTGATGGTATTTAGCTACAAATGCCAGTAGTTGCCCCAAGTTACATATTTTTATGGTCTTTTAGAATATACAGTAATACCCCGGAAAACGATTGCATCAGATAACGCTAGAATCGGATAATGATTCTTAGCGTTATCTGATGCAATGGTCTGCGGGTGTGGGATGGTTTGGGTAGAACAACCCAATCCACCCCCCATGCACAGCGGTCTCTGCGACTGCAGTAGGGTCAGGGAAAAGCACCCGCCTTTCCCCCAACCCTACTGCAGTCACAGAGATTCCTTTTCTCTTTCCCTCCCTGTATTTAAACTACAGGGAAGGGGGAAAGAGAGAGACGTGATTGGTTCTCTAGAGAACCAATCACATCTCTCTCTTTCCCCCTCCCTGTAGTTTAAATACAGGGAGGGAAAGAAAGAAAAAAGCAGTTCTCTCTCTCCCTGTAGTTTAAATACAGGGAGGAAAAAAGACGCGTCAGCAATCTGATTAGATGATTGGAGCCCACCAACATCTGGAAAGTAATGCCTTCCTCACTCCTGTGTTCGTGTACTGGGCACAGGTGTATGAGTAGCCCTTGTAAGTCATCAGCATATTCGTTACTAAACAACTCTTGGCTACTTAAAGAAAATCACTCCAACAATAACTCCCTGAGAAGCTGCTCACTTTATGACTTTCTTGACAGCAACATCAGCTGTAAAGCAAGCAGCAAAGAGTTCCCAAGCAAATTTTTATGTAAATGATCTGGCAAACTGTCTTATTTAGAATGACTGCTACAAAGAATGTGTGCTTCTTTAGTTTTATTAAGATTTACAGTGAAGTACTCTGAAGCAGTTAATCACTTTAATGACACCCTATCGACAAACATATATGGCTGTCACCCTATAAAGATCAATTTTGTTTTGTATGCTAATGCACTGATACTCATTATTGAAAACAATTAACAATGCAGCTTGCAAACAGCTCACGAGCATCAAGGTAGCACACAGAAATGGCCAATAGGCTATAATTCTTAAATCTAGTTAAGGACAAGATAATTAGTTGTCTATGTTTGTTGTCAGGCAACAAGAGACTTCACTGTTGAGAGACATAAACCAATGGGGCTATTGTCTATATGTCATAGAATAGAAAAAGACAAGTTGTTTACTTGTAATTGTGTTTCTTCAAGTGGTCACCTGTGGGACTCATAAACATGGGTTTTCTTGGATATGTGCAGCATATTCTGTAACCTTTCTTGATTAAAAAGTTGAGTTTTGTCAAGAGTTCCACCTTTCTCCAGTGTGCATACCCTCCAAGTCTCCCACCATTTCATACAGTTCCTGGTCTGCTAAGCACTGAGACATACAGAAGGGAAGAGTGTGTGTTGTGTGAGTGCCACAAATGACCACTCAAAGAAATACAGCTATAGTAAGCAACCTGTCATCATCTTTGTGAGCTCCGTGGGAAATTAGCAACTTCACCTAAGGAGGCGGGTAGGATGCCACTGTAGGATAAATGCCAAATGGTACTGTGAAAAATGGAGCCTGACAAGTTCTTGTGTCAGTTCTACAGTAAGCAATAAATGTGGAAGACTATGAACATGTTGCCACTTGACAAACCTGTAATTGTTTAGCTTTTACTATGAGTTTGTCAAGTGTAATTTCTATACAGACTGTTGCAAATGCTTGGGCACAGCTTGGAGTCTAGTCTGTTGAGGCCTAGGTCTATGTCTTGAAGAAGATATAGGGTAACTAAGAGGTCTTGACCAAGGGTAGCCCTCTATATGCTGGTTACTATCCAATCATCTATATGGGGGTACACTACACTCTCCCAAATATGAGGGTGGGCTTGAATAACAGCTATGCATTTCCTCAAAATGAATAGAGTGGCGGCAAGTCAGAAGGGCAAGGCTGTGAACCGGAAGGCATTCGTACCTAACACAAAATTAAAGTATCTCCTATAGAAAACTCAAATGCCAATACAAAAGTAAGCCTCTTGGAGATCTATATATATCCATGTCTCCTTGGTGATGAAGATGTAGAATGTTCTCCAAAAGCACTTTGTCAAGAAGATATAGACATGATGAAGACTCCGAATGGGATGCAATCCACCATCCTTCAATACTGTTTAACTGGAGTAAAACCCTCTGCCTTTTAGATGGTGAGGCACTTTCTAGATTGCTTTTTTCATGAGTAGGTGCAAAATTTCTCATGATACAGGGTATGGTGGTGTACTCCTTATAATATTTAGTGGTGGCATCATGTGAAATTCTGATATACCCACTTGATAATGGACAGTACCCATCAGTGTGTTTTGACGCCCTGACAATGGCGGTAGTAGCTGTGCAGTCTGTTTATTTTGCAATCTGTGAAAAGGTGAAAGACTTGGCCTGGAAGACAGTGGTGGTCTTTTCTTTGTACCGGCTTGGTATCATCTAGATCTATATTGGCAGCAAGAGGTCTGACAGCCTTGTGATGTTGGATGCTGTAGAATGCTCCATATGTGATTTTGATGGCATTGGTAGCCCAAATGAAACTGTTCTTGTTTAGATCTAGAATGAAAAGAAGAGGAGGGAGACAAGACACCAAAGTGCTTGGCTCTTGTTTGTAGTTTGTCACCATGCTCTAGTTTTTCATCGGTCTTGTTACCAGATAGACCTTTTTCACCAAGGGAAGATCCTCTATGCTGAATTTTATCTCAGAAGCAAAGCTTAGCAATCTGGGCCAAGGAATTACTCAGCTAAAGTCTACATTGGTTGTAATAGAACCAGGATGGTTGAGCTAGCCTCAAATGGTGGTGACTTATTTCAAATCTCTCCTACAGACAGAAAGAAGTTACCTGGTGGGTCTGCGCTGTCCTGGCATCAGTACTCAATCAGTGTCATACTTCAGAGAAGGGATCACAATAATATTGTCTCAAGTGGAAGTTTCAGGGGCAGCTGAGATTTAGGAGGCCATGCTGGCAAGGAGCCTAGTGTAAAGGAATGCAAGCATTTTGGATCATCCTTATGGTTTTTCTCTTTTATAATTCTTTTTGGGTTTGGTTACTGAACTCTCTGGAGGTCTCTTAGTCTTCACTGCAGTTGACGTGCAACTAATACCAACTGGTGACGTCAAAGCAGTTGGTATCAGTGTGGTCAGTTTTGCGGATGAATGAGTATGGGAGATGAGTTGGGCATAGCTGTAAGATTAGGAACCTGATGTTTACTTATGTTCTTGGAGGAAGAGGTTGTTCTCTCCCACAAAAGTACACTCAATCATGTAACATATTTTTTACAACCCTATTGGGTAATGATGAAGCAGTGCCTGTAAAGCTTGGTGTAACAGTCCTGCTGAAGCAAAGGAGGCACTTAAAGAGTGTATGTCAGATCAGGTAGTTTGGATTTGCAGTTGGAGCATTTCTTGAACAGAGAACTGGTGCCACTGAGTAGCAAAAGCAGAGACCTTACTGGGAAGATCCCCCCACTCCAAACAAAAATAGTGACAGGGAAAAGGCAACAAACAAGGCAGGTGAGAAAGTAACGGAGAGGTACTTCAACATGTGCTGTCAGTTAGACAGTCTAAAAGGAACTGTAGAAAATGGAGAACGAGTATGTCTCGTTGCGAGGCTCTTACAAAACTCAATGTTCTAAGTTAAGAAGTTCCTAGAATAGGGGTGGGGAACCTGCAGTCTTGAGAAGAGCCTGGGATTCTGGGTGTTGTGATCCAGTCCTCGTTGGACTCTGAGGATGGCCTGAATCAGGGGGCACTAACTATGCTCAGCCCAGTTTTGCCTTCACCCAAATTTGAGGATGTCCTGAGCCAGGGATCTCAGCACGCACCTGGCCCAAGTCTGTTTCCCCTGGCAGCTGATCTGTCAGATCAGCGGTCTGACTCTGACAGTGATCAGCCCTCAGTCAGGGAAAGGTCCAGAAAGGAGGTAAAATCATGAGTATGAGTACATATTTTAAAGAAATGTAAAGGAAAGATCATTAGTCAACTGTGAGCTTTTAAACGCACATACCTATACCCCTTTCTCTAGATAAAGGACTCGAGGTTGTTTATTTAATAGCATTATTAAGATGTTAACGAAATCACATTCTTCATCATAGCCCTGACCTCTTCATTGCTTCAGATCATCTTCAGATGATAATGAGAGAGAAGTCTGAGGATAAGCTCTCATGTATAAGCAATATGTATGAATAAATACAGTGGAAAATTAGGTTCTTGAGAAAGAATTTATCCTCTTCAAATCCCTCTGTCATTATGTGGAAGAAGTTACAACAAAGTGTCAAGGCTAAGCATTCACTATTAAGACTTTTGAAGCAGCTAGAATTGTTAATGTCTGAATACTGCTTGTTGTTGTTGTTCAGTCGCACAGTCAATTCCAACAACCCTGCCACCCCATGGGCCATTGAACGCCAGGCAGCCCTATCCTCCACCATCCTCCTCAAACTGCCCAACTCTGTGTCCCTTGCATCCACAATACCATATACCATCTAATTTTCTGCTGCCCCTTCTTCTCCTGCCCTCCACCTTTCCCATCATTAAGTCTTTCTCAAGTGAATTCTCTCTTCTCATTTTATGTCCAAAGTATTTTAGCTTCATCTTCACTATTTGAATACTGCTACTATATTTTAAAAAAGGTTAAATTGGAAGAAGAATTCATAGTCAAACAACATTCCATAATTTCTACTTTACTTTAACCAAAAGATGCTAAGAACGTGCAACAAGGTGGAGGCACAATGTATGTAAATAAAACTGTGAACATACTTATATTGTGGCAATTTTCTGGAACTTAAAAATTTCCAATCTTCTGCCTTGAAGATACCAATACTCGTGTAGGATCCTTTTAACCAGGAGGAAGCTGTTAAGGGATGCTGGGTAAGAATGGGAAGTTGTTTTAAAAAATCACTGCATTTGCAGTGATTTTACCAAGTGTGACGATTTTTAGCAATTAAATATTCCACTGCACCATGGGCCCTAAAAGCTTCCAAATGAAACCAAAGAAGTGCCAAAGGAATCTTGGGACCTCTGAGGAGGGGAGATTGGAAATGTTTATGAAAAACGACCATAGTTGAAAACATTTTCAACTGTATGTAGTGTGAAACAGGATTTCCGTCCATGAAAACAATATTACAAGGCACCATTAATTTTTTAAGACATAAAACCCCCTACTATACAAAGAATTATCCCACCGTGTAGAAAATAATGGGATAATCTCCATATATGTGGTTCATGTGCATTTCAGAAGTCCATAAAACATTTTATTCTCACAGGTGAGAAGGTGGAAACTCATAGCCTATGCAATTCTCATTTGCTTTGAAACTCCTGTATTGATTGTGGTACAAGTATATTCCACCAAGTACAACAATGCTGTTTTTCTGTATGGAAGAAGCCAAATCTATGAACAAAAAACATAGTTTGAAGACAATTCAATCATGATTCTGCAACCATGATTCTCAGAACATTAATTCATTCATTTTACACTTTTAAGAAAGGAACAACTTGCTTAAGAGAGTTTACTGAAATGGACTCTAAACATACCAAGGTCCCCTGCAGCTTTGATGTCTATGTTGTCATAACCGCTGCCTATCCGAACAATAACTCGTAAGGCTTTGAACTTCTCTAGGTCTTCCCGAGTGAGAGTGATAGTGTGGTACATCATTGCTCCAACAGCTTCATTTAGAACCTAGCAGACACATAAAAAGAAAGAAAACATAGACATTAGTAAAGTGAATCAGTGTGTTGAAGTAATAGCTGCTGATGTCCAGTGATGTGCCATATACATATTATCTAGTAAAGCACATGGTTCACTTTGACAAAATATTCACAGACTCCCAAGTAACACTAAAATGGCAAAAAACCAAACAACCCACCACCTTCCAGCACATACATGGATAACCCTTATGTACAAAATGCTAAAGGACTAATCTTCAATTGGAGTCAGAAAGTTTGTATACTACGTGAAAAGGTAAATTATCCAAACAAAAATCCTAAGCAGTAAGAATCTGTGTGAGTTTTGGGAATTTTTTTTCTCTATGTGAAAAACACATTTCTTAGTATTGCGCTTCTGTCTCTGTGTGCTGCGAAACAACCTTTCAGTTCTTGAAATAGTTTTATATTTAATCAACAGTAGGTAGCTTTTAGTCTATTAGATGGCTTGAACACAATACCCAACCTCCCTCAGCATGACCAAGGACAAACAACTGTGGTAGTTACAGGCCAAGACATGTAGAAGGTCCAGAGTTTTGCATCCATGCCAGACTTTAAATCTTCTGAGTGTACTGTAAGAACCCAGGTGATCCATGCCAGTGTACTTATTTAAATAATGTTTGGCAATACTGGAAAGTGTTTTAGACTAACAATAATACATGCTTAAACTCATTATAATAATTTCATGTTAGAAAAATATTGGTTGAAAGGGCTGGGACAGAGACGTGTGTTCAATCGGTCATGCAGTACCTGGGTCTCGAACTGCTGACTTGCCAGCATTCCAGCTAACAAGGCTTCTTAACCACTGAACCACCACAGCCCCTAAACTAGGGATTCTCAACCTGGAGCCTGAGAGCCAGATGTGGCCCACAGCACCATTTTATGTGGCCCCCACCGCCTCCACCATGCCTAGAAGTGCCATGTGGTGAAGGAAGGGCAAAATGGCCATCCGGCCCCCCAAAGCTATCTGAGGGAGCGTGACCTGGCCTCCGGCTTAAAAAGGTTGAGAACTCCTGCCCTAAACTCTTCATTATGTAAGCTACTATTTCTTTTTTCCAAAAATAATCAAAATGGTAAACAAAATACTGTACCTAGGATACAGTGATGGGATGTAACAGGTTCTCACCAGTTCTCCAGAACCGGTAGTAACTTTCCCCAGTGTCCCAGAGAACCTGTAGCAGCTTTTTGACATCCCACCACTGCTAGGATAACACTAAGACTTGGTTCCAAAAGTCTTGGTGTTATCCGATTTTTAGTGTTATCCGATGCATGTTAAAATCCTATGGGATGGATCGGATAACGTTAAAGCTCCATAGAGATACATTGTAACCGCACAGGCTTTAGCGGTTGTTATCCGATCCATCCCATAGGACCTTAACGTTATCCGATCCAATTCTCCTCCCCAGATTACTTAGTGTTATGCGATGTTAGCGTTATCCGAGGTAAATGTTAACCGAGGTATTACTGTAGCGATTTTCTACAAGTCTAGTTCCAAAATGTCAGCGCATATAGCCCTAGGTATCTCTCAACTGAAAAATTATTCTAACTTCTTTATAATTAAATGCTGGAATTTTTGTTTAAACCACAACCTATATTATTTTAAGAACAGTAAGTTTCACAGATGCATCCACAGAGCTAAAAGGAGTCTGTGCTGTAAAATATGTGGTTTTCCCTTTTAAAAGGATGAAGAATATGGCTAAATGAATACAGCCCTTCCCAGCCATGTTCCCCAACTATATTTTCTTGGCCACACATTGTATCCAGGTTGTTTAAGATCAAACTCGGCAAGAGTAAGAGTGATATAGATGGAAGAAAAAAGTGTTCTGGACAAATGCTGGAAGAAAGAACCTTGTTCAGTCTGAATGCTTATTCTCTAGTTAACTGAAATTCTACAAAACTTAACTCTCCTGTCTGTCTCAAACATTTACAGAAAAAAACAAGTGTCTTGCTGCTGCTAACAATTACCTTCAGAGCAGCTTGGCCTGGTTGCCCCTTCAAAAGCTGCTTACTAGGTGTTGAGACAAGTTACCAGGTGTTGAGACAAGGAATTGGCTTTTAGCTCTTACACACTAGTCTATCTGGCCTCATTGGAAATCATATGGCCTGGTCCACTCTTCAAGCCATTTACGAAGATCTGGTTCTAAAATTTGTGATTTTCTTTTTTCTTAATTGTCCACCGATGATTAAGGAAGCAAGTTAAGGCTTCAAAAACAACAACAACAAAAACCAATACAACTTGACTTCTGATTATTGTCTGATGTATTTTATTGTTGTTGTTCAGTCGCACAGTTGATTCTGACCCTCTGTGACCCCATGGACCACTGTCCGCCAGGCACTTCTGTTCTCCACCATCCTCCTCAACTCGCTCAGTTCTGTGCCCACTGTCTCTACAATACCATCTAGCCATCTCGTTTTTGGCCGCCCCCTTTTTCTTTTGCCCTCCACGTTTCCCAGCATCAAGGCTTTCTCAAGTGAATCTTCTCTTCTCATTTGATGTCCAAAGTACTTTAGCTTCATCTTTACAAATTGACCTTCTAAGGAGCAGTCAGGGTTGATTTCTTCTAAGATTGACCTATTTGTTCTCCTCGCTGTCCAGGGGACTCTCAAAACTCGCCTCCAACATCACATTTCAAAGGCATCTGATGTATAGTAACTGATATATAGTGGACCAGTAATTGCAGGATCAAATCCCTGGGACTTTCACAGTGTCAGGAATTTTGACATCAGCAGCAACTCCCTGGATCTCCCTTTTCCTCTTGTGTCTAGTTGCAAACCTAATAATGACTCTTGGTTAGCTTCCAGTATATTGTTGCAAGCTATCTGTGCTGTAATGAAGAATATTTAAGGGTGATTTAGTCTTGCATGTGCAATTAAGAACTAATAACTTAATAAAATTGTTGATCCTCATTTGTTTATGCAGAGGTATCTAGTTGTCTGCATTTTTGGACTCTCCTTACTGGGGAGATGGCTATTGAGATTCCCTGTACTGTACTACCAAATTTACTTCTACACCACACCACTATTAATTCATCAGTGCCAGGCAGGGTTGGTTTAGGTTCCTTGAGAGAGCTCCTTTTCCCCCCAGCTTTTAGCACGATGCAGAACTTATTTCCAGGAGAGGTTAGATTGCCTTCTGTGAACACAAAAAATTCACTAAATGTTATGGAGCTTCCCGGAATATTCAAGAAGTTTGTGTGAATTAATAATGGCCCAGAAATTACAGCCTTATGTTTTATTATGAAGTGATCGCTACAAACCATCCATTTGATTATTTAGGTTATTTCCCTTCACCCACACAACTTCTTTCCTTTCTGGTTATTAAGGTATGCAATCCTAAACTGGGCATTTCTGTAAGCTGCCCAACATCTACCACTAAACTACAATTTGCTAACTCATTCTAACGAAATATTTTGCTTAATGTTGGCAAAACCAAACAAAAATCTTGCAGCACTTCAAAGACTTAAATGTTTTACTTGGCATAAACATTTATGAATTGCACCTCATTACTTAAGAGACAAAACGATGAGAAAAACAAAATGAGGAAATTAAAGGAAGGCTTCATATTTATGAATGGTTATGATGATGTGATGCTAAAAGATGGCTGGTGGAAGAGAGATAATGACACTAGGTAAGATGAGGAGGAGGAAGAGTTAAAACAACAGCCTGTGATATCCATTTGGCCTCGTATTACTCGATACGACAGACCAGAAAGCTCTACATGCTCCACTGGGATTTACTTTATAATGCACAGATTTGTACTGTCTCCAAAGAACTAAGAGTAAAGTTATATTTGGTCTCATTATTTTTGCTCCAAGTGTAAACACAGCTTGAGAGTGGAAAATGCTTCAAACAGGCAATGACTTGGTTGAGATTCTACAGATAACTTTACTTCTTTGTTGATCAGACTATTTACTGCTGAATGCTACGTGTTTAGCGCTGAAGCCTGCCATACTAAAGGATAGACTGAGTTATGAGTGACAGTAAGCCTTTTAAGCATATGCCTGACACTTCCACACAGTAATTTTTGATCTTGTCATTCTTTCCTTTATATTTTGGTTCTAGATTTTGTTTTCACCTTCTGAATCAAAGATCTGCTTCAACAAGGTTTTTTAAAAAAACATGTTAGAAGAACACAAAGGTGCTTTTTGGGTTGAAAGGCTATTTGCTGGAGGATGCCTGAACGAGGCTCCTTTCATGTCCCCAAGATCTTTTCTAATCGAAGTTGTTCCTATTTAGTAAAGGTAAAGGTTTCCCTTGCTCGAAAGCCAGTCGTATCTGACTCTAGGGGTCAGTGCTCATCTCTGTTTCTAAGCTGAAGAGCCAGCGCTGTCTGCTTCTGCAGACATTTCCATGGTCATGTGGCAGGCATGACTAGACACCGGAGCGCATGGAACGCTGTTACCTTCCCACCGAAGTGGTTCCTATTTATCTACTTGCAATTTCTTGCTTTCGAACTGCTAGGTTGGCAAGAGCTAGGACAGAGATGGGCACTCATTCCGTCATGCAGTACTCAGATCTTGAACTGCCGACTTGCCAACCTTCCAACTAACAAGATGAGCTTCTTAACCACTGAGCCACCAAAGCCTCCTTTCAACATGGTAACCCATTCCTTTGAGAATGTGGTGACAGAGAATGCAGAAAGTATCTATTCTTAGCCTCCAAATGTTTCCCATTCCAGCTCTAATTGCCTGTCATATGACCATGGAAACGTCTGCAGAAGAGACGACTGGCTTTTGAGCAAGGGAAACCTTTACTAACCTCCTCTACAAGCATGGTGGCTTAGTGGTTAAGAAGCTGAGCTTGTTCACTGGAAGGTTGGCAGGTCAGCAGTTCAAGACCCAAGTGCTACATACTGGAGTGAGCTCCCTTCTCTGTCCTAGCTCCTGCCAACCTAGCATTTTGAAAGCAAGAAAGTGCCAGAAGATAAATAGGGACCACTTTAGTGGGAAGGTCAACAGTGTTCCATGCATTCTGGTGTCTAGGCATGCCTGCCACATGTCCACAGAAACGTCTGCAGCGCAGAAGGCGCTGGCTCTTTGGCTATAAACAGAGATGAGCACCAAACCCTAGAGTCGGATACAATTGGCTTTTGAGCAACAGCAACCTTGACCTTGACCTTAGTTCTACAAGCAACTGTGAACAAAGGGCATTTCATTCAGATTAGGGATGTTGAGGAGTCACAGAATTACTTCTTCTGTGACAGGATGAAATAACCTGTAAAGAAATCACCAGAAGACATGAAGTTTCTGCTGGGCACCTTGATTAAAAAAAAATTGCTTCAATCACAGAATTGGCTAATGATCAAAAAGATGTAAACAATATTTTGCTTTGAAATGTTAAAAAATTCTTGGAACAAGGCTGGAGCTAGTATCATTTTGTGCAAGTTGTCTTACTAGTGTGCAAGTTGCAGTCAATTTGTTATTGCCATGGTTTTTCTAATTATTTCTGACTTTTCATGATTCTACAAGTAAATATCTCTAAATAGGTCTAGTATTAACAGCCCAGAAAGTATCTCTCATAATCTTGCAGAACAAGTGAAAGTGGTATTTAATGTTGGTATAGTCTGTGCATGATAACTGAGATTCCTGAATTCTCACCAGATGGGCTTGCAAACGTATTAATGAATATATGTAATATGACAATGTAACTGAACAAGATATGCTGCAATAACTTGTGGAATGCTACTTTAAAGCACCCTCTGCCCTTTAAAACCAACCAAACAGTTGGACACATGGAGGGGAGAAGAGTGGAGGCATGGGATTGATTTCAAGCTGAAAAAAGTCAGGGGACACAGGATTAATTGTTCCCATTCTCCTCTCAAAACCACTTCCCCAAGTCTCCTTCAAAAACAGATGTTGGGGGAATGTTACATGTTCCTCCATATTAACATATACTTTGGATTAGTTTAAGCTTGTCTCATTTAGCTGTATATTTTGGCACCTATCCCAAAAGTTCATTTCCATTATTCTTGCCATTTTATTGATCTAACCAAAGGCTTCCTGAGCTGCTGGTGAAAAAGTTTCTGGAAAACCACTATCTAATGTTTACACGGAATCCATGTATAGTTGATCTGGCTTTCATTCACAAATTCCTCTGCTTTCATCTATTGATTTTGTATCATTTAAGAAAATCAATCAGGTCTGAATAGCTAAATCTGTTCTTCATGAACACATGCTGTTTGCTATAAACAGCTGTTCACTGATACACGGAACACAAAGTGTGTTGCACTTGGACCTGGACAGTTTGCATTAGCCTCTTCCATCCTACCTATTTTAAAGCCAACTTACCTAAGAGCAGCATCAGCCGATTTTTGAACCCAAGAAATTGAGCATCCCTCTTTAAGCAATGGAAACAATCTTAAAATGTATCAAAATAGATACCAAAAAAAGAAGCTTTAACTACTTCCAAGAATCTAAAAGCCTGGCCTGTCCATTTCTGGCTATGAGACTAAGACATCAGTGGCAATATGAATAAAAACCAATATGAATTGAATACAGTAAGTCAACACACACAATCACCGACTAAACAAAAGAGTATAAACTCAATCACATTCAGTATAAGTATTGGGCATGTGTTTCTCCTTCGTGTTGTTTGGGGATGCACACTGATGGGTTCTGCGCCTGCGCTGAATCCGGAGCGGAGCTGGAAAGCTGATTGGATAAAGAGTTTTGAATGTGGGACCGCCCACCATCCCCAACCCCTTTAGGCGCCATTTCGCGCTCTCCCCTCAGTTTGCTTTTTTCCGCTGCGCAAGCAGGAGCCTGGAAAAAAAGCTGTGAGTACTTTACTGAGATTGTCTCAGAATCTTCCAATTTTTTTTTTCTACCTTACAATTTTTTCTCGGACTAGGGGAATTGTTCCCTTGGTCCTCGTGTGGCTGGGGCTCGCCCTCAGCCGCCGGTAAAAAAAAAAAAAAAAAAAAACCAAGAAGGAAAACGTTCCTTCCTGTAATCTCGTGCCGGGGCCTCCCGGCCGGGATAATTTTTTTCTCTTCGGCCATCTACCTCGGTGGATGGCCTCAGCAGCAGCGTTCAAGCAGTGTCCGTCCTGCAAGAGAAAGTTCCCTAGTTCGGACGGGCACGTGCGCTGCCTCTGCTGCCTCAGGGAGAGCCACCAGGTCCAGACCTGCGAGGTGTGTAGAGGCTTCTCGAAGGCCGCCATCAAGAACCGCCAATACCGCCTCCAAGCCTACCTCATGGAGGCCGCCCTCGCACCACCGCCTCCCCCAGCTCCAGAGCAGGCCGCTGCCTCAACGTCTGCTCCTTCGACCTCTGCTCCTTCTTCACGGCCGTCGGCCTCCGAACTGTTTAGACGGAAGAAGGAGCAGGAGAAGAAGAAAAAAGATAAGAAAGAGAAGAAGAAGCGCCGCAGCTCTACCTCTTCTCTCCCGCCGACCCCGGGACCGGCTCACCCCTCGCCGCCACGCTCCCTAGCATCCGCCCCGGTTGCAGCCCCACCTACGCCGGGCAGGATGCCGGTCGATGTCCGGGAAACTACGCCAGAGAGGGCCCCCAGCCCTCCGCCGTCGCCAGAGGCCCTTCCACCTCCACCGCCGCGACGATCTACCTCTCTTCGCGACCATTCCGTGGCTCCTGGTCTGGCTTCCGAAGCGCCACCCCAGTTGAGCCTCATCGCCCCGTTTATCGAGGCGATGGTGCGGAAGCTGCATGCCGAGCTCCAAGGCCCTCGACCGGCACCATCCGAGTTCATGGAGCACCCTCTGCCTCCCGAACCAGCCACGGAGGCACCACCGCGCCGTGACGAGGGCCCGGCACCGAAGCGGCAACGAGTGGAACAGGCGCGGTTGGAGGTCTCTCTCCCTCCGTACCAGCTGCCTCTGCCGGGGAGCGATCCGAGATCCGCCAGGCCGTACTGGTCGGACTCGGACCCCGAGGCCTACCTGCCACCGCCCAGCGTCTCGGTGCGGTCAGGAGGCTCCGACGACTCGTCGGACCAGGAGGAGGAGGATCGGCCACCACCGGTTGCGGTAGACAAATCCCCGGACGATAACATCGGCTCCGTCCATGGCTCCCAACCAGAGGACCAGAAAACATACACGGCCCTCATCACCCGCCTTGGATCCACGCTGGGGATCCGGGCGGAGGCTCCCCTGGACGAATGCGAAGATGTCGTCTGCGGCCTGGCCGACCGGAAGGAGCTAGTCCCCGTCCGTCTGGGACTACTCCCGAAGATCGCCAAGGCGGCCAAGGAGATCTGGAAGAGACCCGTCTCTTCCCATTCGTTGTCCAACAGGGTGGACTCCATGTACAGACTGCTGGAAGACTCCGACTTCCTACACGTCCACCCGGCGCCGAACTCCCGAGTGGTGAAAGGCTCCCAACACCGGACACCGATTAGTAGCACCCCCGTTCCGTCGACCCAAGAAGGGAAGAAACTGGACGCACTGGGCAGGAAGGTCTACGCCAATGCCTCCCTGTCCTTCCGTGCGTCCAACTACGCGACGGCCATGGGGGGCTACCAGTGCCGACTGTGGGAACAAGCGGAGTCCTTCAAGTCACTGCTACCGCCGGACAAGCGAGCGGACTTCGAGCGGGTCTGCATGGAAGGAAACCAACTCGCTCTCCAGCAGATCCGTACGGGCCGCCACGTCACGGAGTCAGAAGCGAAGAATCTGGCCTCTGCAATCCAGCTTCGTCGCCACGCCTGGCTCCGCTCCACTGACTTGCAAGACGACGTAAAGCGGCTGGTGGAAGAGCTCCCCTTCGACGGTGAGGGCCTCTTCGCCAAGGAGACCGACACCTCCTTGGGAGAGCTGAAGGGGGACTACGCCACCATCAAACAGCTCCGCCCTCCACGCCGTGGGTCCCACCGTTACCAGCAGGACCAACCGTCGACATCCCAGGCGGGTCCTTCCTACCAACCTCGCCCACCGCAGAGGCAAGGCGACTACTCCCGGTACCAGCCCTACCGGCCACAACCACAACCCAGCCGCCCACGCTACCAGCAGCGTCCCCAGACTGGTAAACGCACGGAACGGAAGGGCAAACAACGTGTTTGACTCTTCCGTGACCGAGACTCTACCCTACCGCCCCCTCGCCAACTACCTATCGGCCTGGTCTGCCATCACCACAGACCGATGGGTTTTAACCATCTTAGACTCTGGCTACGCGATCGAGTTCAGGAAATGCCCTACTGTCGGACGGGTCCGCGTCACCGATCCGTCTCCACCGCTCCAGGAAGAACTATCAGCTCTCCTAGAGAAGGGCGCCATAGAACCGGTTGCAGCGTCGGAGTCTCACGAAGGGTTCTTCTCCCGCTACTTCCTCGTGGACAAAAAAGACGGGGGGACACGTCCAATCCTGGACCTCCGTCTCCTCAACAAGCACATCGACGCGAGGAAGTTCCGGATGGTGACTCTTCATTCCATCCTCCCACTGATCAACCACGGGGACTGGTTCACCGTCATCGACCTGAAGGATGCCTACTTCCACGTATCCATCAGAAGGGAACACCGCCGATTCCTACGCTTCCAGATCGGCGGCGACGTCTACCAGTACACCTGCCTACCCTTCGGCCTCTCCACCGCTCCGAGGGTATTCACGAAATGCATGGCGCCGGTGGCTGCTCATCTTCGGCTGCAAGGCGTCCAAGCGTTCCCGTACATAGACGACTGGTTGGTCTGCTCCCCAACCCAACAGAAAGCCAAGGACGATGTTGCCCATTGCCTGGCCCTTATGCAGAGTCTCGGTCTACGGGTCAACTACAAGAAGTCTCAGTTGACCCCCACTCAACGAATAGACTACATCGGAGCCGTATTGGACTCTCTGGCTCTGAGAGCCTACGCTCCCCCCAAACGTCTGCTCGACATCCGCACGGTAGTGGCTCGGATCCAGGGCAGTCGTCGCGTCCGTGCCAGGGACGCCCTCCGCTTACTAGGACTCATGGCGTCGACCACAGCAGTGATCTCGCACGCCAAGCTCAAAATGCGGTCACTCCAGTCGTGGCTCCTAGCCTCCTTCGACAGCACCCACGACAACCTCGGGAAGTGGCTCACACCGACCCCCGAGCTGCGGGACCAGCTGAACTGGTGGACAACGGACCGCAATGTGACCGCCGGGAAGCTCTTCACCCTCCCCGCGCCATCCGTCCAGGTCACCACCGACGCGAGCACGCACGGATGGGGTGCGTGCTGCCTCGGGTTACGGGTCCACGGCATCTGGACGCCTGCGGAAGCCGACCGCCACATCAACTTCCTCGAGCTGTTAGCGGTATGGAAGGCGATGAGGTCCTTCAGACTGTCCCTAGCAGGCCGCGTGGTGCAGATCGCTTCGGACAACACCACGACCCTAGCCTACCTCAACCGGCAAGGAGGGACCAAGTCCCTCTCCCTCCTTCACCTGACGGTCCAGATCTGGGAGTGGTGCCTGAAGGTACATGTGTTCCCCATCGGTGTCCACATCCAGGGCACGCTGAACTTAGAGGCGGACTCCCTGAGCCGCAAAGGGACAGCGATGCACGAATGGGAACTGGACGGATCGGTGTTCGACCGCCTGTGCCGACGGTGGGGCACACCGAGCCTAGATGTGTTCGCGTCACAGATCAACACCAAGTGCCGCCGTTACTGCTCCTGGGCCGGGATCGGCCACGGATCGGAGGGCGATGCCTTCATGGTGCCGTGGCACCAGGAACTGCTGTACATGTTTCCTCCGATCCCTCTCATCCAACGGGTCCTGGTACGGATCCGTGCGGAGAACGCCTGGGCGATCCTGATTGCCCCGTCCTGGCCGCGCCAGCCGTGGTTCCCGCTACTCCAAACCCTGGCTTGCGACCGCTTCCGCCTACCCACCGATCCGAACCTCCTCCGCATGGAGGACGGTCGGATCCTCCACTCGGATCTACCGAGCCTACACCTGACGGCCTGGCTTATCCGCCCGACATAACGCGGATCCTTGAACTTTCAAGGAAACCTTCCACGCGAAAGTCCTATGATGCCAAGTACCGTCGCTTCATAGACTTTCTAGCATCCAGTGACCACACCGTGGACTCGGCATCCCTGCAGGACGTCATGTCCTACCTCCTGCACCTGGCTGAGTCAGGATCTGCACACTCATCCCTAAAGGTCCACTTGGCTGCGGTGGTAGCCAAGGCCCCACCCTCATCAGTCTTGTCCTCCGCTTTCAGAGACAGGACTGTTAAAAGATTCCTCCAGGGACTGCGTAATGCCTACCCTCCAGTGAAGATACCACCTCCTCAGTGGTCCCTCACTGCTGTGCTCACCGCGCTCACGAAGGCGCCCTTTGAGCCCATGGCTACAGTGGACATTAAGTTTGTTTCTTACAAAACTGCCTTTCTCGTAGCCATCACCTCTGCCCGGAGGGCAGGAGAACTGGCAGCCCTGCGGTCTGACCCTCCTTTTCTCAAGTTTTACCCCGATAGGGTAGTATTGCACCCGGACCTGGCCTTTCTGCCCAAAGTCCTGACTGAATTCCACCTGGCCCAGTCCATCACGCTTCCAGCATTCTTCCTGAATCCCTCGTCTGCACAAGAGAGAGTGTGGCGTTCGCTGGATGTCAGGAGGGCCTTGCTGTTCTACACACAAAGGACTGCGTCCTTCAGGAGAGCCAAACAACTGTTTGTGGCCTATGGTGGCAGGTCCAAGGGACACTCTCTGTCTGCCCAGAGACTTTCCAAATGGATCTCAAGCACCATCTACTTGGCCTATGAGATGTCATCTCTGCCACCCCCACCTCATGTCCGGGCTCACTCCACCAGGACATTGGCTTCCTCCACTGCGTTCCTCGAAGGCATCCCGATGGAGGACATCTGCAAGGCCGCTACCTGGTCCAGGTCCTCCACCTTCATCACCCACTACCGGGTTGACACAAGGTCTGCTCCCGATGTCAGACGGGGCAGGTCCATCCTGACGGCTGGTCTCCGATCCTCTTCGCTGATGACCGCCCATCCATGATGCCATCGCGCTCTCCTACATCTCAGGACGCCGGCTGCCCACCATCCAAGTAAGTGAGCTTGCTAGTCACCCATCAGTGTGCATCCCCAAACAACACGAAGGAGAAGGACAGGTTTCACTTACCAGTAACTGTCGTTCTCCGAGTATGTTGTTTGGGGATTCACACAACCCAACCCTGCCTCCCCTCAGGGCTGCCGGCCTGAGATGGCCTTATGCTTAGCGGGCAGCTTTAATATCAAACTGAGGGGAGAGCGCGAAATGGCGCCTAAAGGGGTTGGGCATGGTGGGCGGTCCCACATTCAAAACTCTTTATCCAATCAGCTTTCCAGCTCCGCTCCGGATTCAGCGCAGGCGCAGAACCCATCAGTGTGAATCCCCAAACAACATACTCGGAGAACGACAGTTATTGGTAAGTGAAACCTGTCCTTCTGAAGTGAGACCTGGGATGTAGTTAGCCTAGTATCATCTTGGAATGGAGGCATGGAAATGCTCCAAAATGGGTAATATAAACTGATCATAGTTCTCTCACTGAGGAGCAACATGAAGCACAGCTGTGTCTAGCACTGTTGTAAGGTTTTTTAAAATAATACATCCTACAGCAGGGTGCCCAAACTACAGTCCACCATCTGGATCCAGTCCATGGGCAATAATTTGGGCACCTCAGGTTTAAGCAGAGAAAATGGCAACCTAAAAAATCTATTTCATCCTGTTGCAAAACAGATTGCAAGCCACATTTTACTTCCGCTTCCGGTGGGAGGAACCATTTGACCGGCCCACTGAACCATGTGACTGGCCCATGGCCTGAAATGTTTGGGCACCCCTGTCGTACAGAATGGTATAAATTGAGGTTGGTCAATGCTAACCAGTTCTTCTGTGAGTCTCCTGGAAACAAAGGATGTCACATTTCTGTTCAGAACAAAGTGAAGCCAAGAGTTCCTCTTTGGATGAAGAGATGCCTCTTCTTAAAATAGAAATTATTGTCATTTGTGGTCCAAATGACTGTTGGGTCATTTTGCTCATCAGCAAGTTTACAGTACAATGATTCTGGCTAGGAAGGATTAGCCAACTGCAGGCTATTGCCCAGAGGATGCCTGAGTGTGCTTGTAATACTTTCCACTCCTTGGGGAGGTGCCTTCTATGTCTTCAGAATGTCTGATAATTTTGAAGGGGGCACTTACTAGATTGGTCTGTTCACCATTGTACTAACTGCAGACTGTCTGGAATTGGAGCTAGGGCTGAACTGAACCAAATGGGAGGCAGCAGCATTTCTTTTACATACAGAGATGGTACACAGATGAGAGAAGATTAAATTTCTCCCTCACTTTCCCAATCTCCATTGTTACAAAGAGACTACTCTGCCTTGATCCTCTTTGAATACAATCTCAGACTGAATGTAATATGAGCTACTATGGACAGATAAAGAGGAGGGATGCTAGCCTTACGTCTTCCATTACTGCTATGAATCAAGATACAGATTTTCCAGGATCCTGGACTCATGTGGATAATGGAGACTCTCCTTTCACATAAGTGAAATGGAAATATAGGGGATGGGGCTAGACCACTCTTCACTAACTGTGGTATGTATTCACAATTTGTCTACACAAATGCCGGAGTGTCTTCATTCCACACTCGTCTTGGCTCATGTGAATTGAAATAGCTACATTTCTTGGAATGTGTTTGTGATTCTCCATTACACAAGGACTGAATAAAGCTATTGATATAGGTCAGGAGTCAGCAAACCTGGCTCTCCACATGTTCTTGGGCTTCAATTCCCAGAAGCCCTGATCAGCAGGAGTGCTGACTTGAGTTTCTGGTAATTGAAGTCCAAGTACACCTAGAGAGGCAAGTTTGTTGACCCCTGTTATAGGTGATGTTAGTTAAACTATGAAATATCAAAACACTAGTAAACAATCAATGTGGATGTCACAATGTTGAAACTAGTAAGATGCAAGGTGACTACTCCCTAGCAAAAACTAAAACTGTTTAAAATTACATGTTTATGTTGTCCAAGAAGGTCAAATAGTAAAGATGAAGCTAAAGTACTTTGGACATCAAATGAGAAGAGAGAATTCACTTGAGAAAGCCTTGATGCTGGGAAAGGTGGAGGGCAAAAGAAGAAGGGAGCAGCAGAGAATGAGAAGGCTAGATGGTATTGTAGATGCCACGGGCACAGAGCTGGATGGGTTAAGGAAGAAGGTGGAGGACAGAGGTGCCTGGCAGGCAATGGTCCATAGGGTTGCAAAGGGTCAGAATCAACTGTGCAAGTGAACGACAAAAGCTGTCCAAGTTAATCTGAAAGAGAAAAAGTAATTTCCTTTACCTTTTCATGGATTTCCTGAGTTGATTGTGCATCACAGAATGCAACAGTAGCCAAATCCTTCAAAATTGGCATCTCTACTGTGCAATCCCTTCCATCCAGTAAAGCCACCAATGGACGAGGATGCATTGGGCCATTCATTATTTGTGGGCGAATACCTGAAATCAAATAAAATTTAAGTGTTAGATAAACTTAATAGTGCCACTGATAGTCACGTAGGAAAAGCTTAAATATTGTAAGTTATTTTAAATGGCCAGAATCCAACTTTTTATTGACACCTTCATAAATGAAGATGCTTAAGTCACAGTGGCAAAATGCTGCTAATTAACCTGGGTGTCTATCTAACTGCACAATTGGGATACAGAAATGCCATTTATCCTAGCAGATTTTGCCATATATTTACACATTATTTTAGGGTCAGTTGCATTATTATTGATTTTTACACACAAAATAATGCTGTGCTATACTCTGCTATGCTGAAAGAGCCTTTATCTTTCCAAGGGATGGAACCTTAATGGTAAAAGTGGTACCTATCTGACATAAGGGTGAAGCATACATATACTCACATAAAATATAGGCATTGTTAGAGCCATTTGACAATATGCTTGAAGACATAAGAGATTAATAGGCTAACACCCTTGATTTTAAGCATTTGAGATAGCATGAATATTTTAATATGAAGGGGTATAGTATCAGGCGGAGTATGAATAACCATTAGTGCTAAAGAGAAGGAAACAAGTAAGAAGATACAATCCAGCTAATGCAAAACACATCTTGTACATTTCCAATAACCACTCTGACCATCACCATAACTATTTACCTTCAACAATGGCACAATTCCAGTCTAGCCTATATCAGGAAATTGGGAACAAGTTGTACACAGGTTGCACATACCTAAATGTGGCCTCCATCACTGCCTGCCTCTGCTCAAATTCTTTTGCTTTATTTAAAAATGTTTTGTGGAGTTATGAGAGTCCCCCTGTGGAGGGAAACATGCATGTGAGGAAGCAATGTTGTTATTTTTTCAGGGCCCCCAGTATCTCTGCCACTCCACATATTTTCCAATTTTTAAACTTAAAAAAAATATATCAAGCCACAAGGGAGCAAAAAGGAAAGGGCCTGGGCCTTTTTCAGATGCAAACCCATAGTTTAAAGAAGAAAATTGGGGTGGGGGTTACAGTGACCTTCCAAAATCTAAGGATGGTTGTGTACAGTCCCTTGATCTCTGGAACTTGTCCAATGGGCTCGATGTAGGATCTTTCTTGTGGATGTAAGGTTGTGGACCGTGCTACACTTCATACTGGATATTTTTTCAGAAGGTTAGCTTGGTACACTCACGAAACAAACCTTATCTTGGATTGGCACCTTGCCTACAATGATGGGATCTAGCTGTTGATAGTCACTAGCGGCACCCATTCTCTCTGCCACACTGAGACTTTGTAACTGTTTGCACTTCTGTTGCCTGTTTTGACTTCATCCTTACATTACATATCTGAAAGATACTTGCAGTGGCTATGGAATTCCATAGCAGCCCCTGAGAATGCTTGATGACTTTATCCCTGCTGCCAACGCACCTGTGTCGGGGCTAGCCCTTCCCAGCCCGGGAAAGGATAAAGGGTGATGAGACTTACGGCAGGACCAAGACCTCCCTGCTGCCAACACACCTGTGTTGGGGCCAGCCCTTCCCAGCCCAGGAAGGAGTAAAGGGCGATGGGACTCACGGCAGGACCAAGACCTCCCTGCTGCCAATGCACCTGTGTCGGGGCCAGCCCTTCCCATCCCGGGAAGGGATAAAGGGCGATGAGACTTGCGGCGGGACCAATACCTCCCTGCCACCACCGCACCTGTGTCAGGGCCAGCCCTTCCCAGCCGAGAAAGGGATAAAGGTGGCTTGAAACACCTATACTCCAGGCAACCCCAGGAGATTCACCACAGGGAGGTCGGGCCCATTAGATTGGTCCGCCCCCGGCGACTGATGGATCCGGATGGATTCCAAATGGAACTGGGGGATGTTCCTCTGGATCAGAGACATGATTCACCTGAGGCGCTTGTCAACCTTTGGAACGGGAGGATGACGGCAGACTTGGATGTGATTGCGGCACTATGGCCTCTCTGTACCCGTAGCCAACAAGCCTCCCCATGGTTTACAGAAGAATTGAGGGAGCTCAAACGGGTAAAGAGACGCTGAGAGCACCGCTGGGTGAAGACCCAGAGTGAGTCTGATCGAACACGGGTTAGAGCCTCTATTAAAGCCTACCTTGTGGCGATAGAGGTGGTGAAACGTCAATATTTCACCACCCTTATTGCCTCTGCGGATAATTGCCCAGCGACCTTGTTTCGGGTGACCAGATCCCTCATTGGTAGAGGGGGGTCGGGCCCCGGTTGGCAGGGATCTGCTGAGGTTTTTGCTGATTATCTGACAGAGAAAATCGCTCAAATTCGCTCGAAGTTTAATCCTGCCATGGATAATGTAGAGCTGGGGTTGCCTGGAGCGCAGTCTGGCCAGGTTATCTGGGATCGGTTTGATCCAGTTGTCCCTGAGGAAATGGACAGGCTCCTTGGATTTGTTCGTGCCACTGCCTGTGCATTAGATCCATGCCCCACCTGGTTGGTTAAAACTTCCAGGGCGGTGAGAGGCGGTTGGGTCGAAGCTATTATAAATTCATCATTACGGGAGGGGGTCTTTCCAGCAAATTTAAAACATGCTTTGGTGCGCCCCCTCCTGAAAAAACCATCGCTTGACCCTGCAGTGCTTACCAACTACCAGCCTGTGTCCAACTTGCCTTTTTTGGGCAAGGTTTTGGAAAAGGCAGTGGCGCAACAATTACAGGGTGTCCTGGATGAAGCGGATTATCTAGACCCTTTCCAGTCAGGATTCAGGCCCGGATATGGCACCGAAACTGTATTGGTCGCGCTGGTGGATGATCTCTGGCAAGAGCGGGATGGCGGTCATCCATCTGTCCTGGCTCTTCTTGACCTCTCAGCGGCATTCAATACCATTGACCATGGTATCCTTCTGGAAAGGCTCCAAGAATTGGGGATCCAGGGCACTGTGTTGTCCTGGTTTTCCTCACTTCTGAGGGGCCGGACCCAGTCGGTGTGGTTGGAGGGCGAGGTGTCCAGCCCAACGCCCCTTTGTTATGGGGTGCCTCAGGGCTCGGTACTCTCACCTCTCCTATTTAACATCTACATCAGTGTTTCCCAAATGCTGGTTTTTGGACTTCAATTCCCAGAAGCCTAAGTCGTTTCCCCAAAGCACTGATCAGCCAATGTACTGACTTAGGCTTCTGGAAATTGAAGTCCACTAGTGGGCTGTGTACCCCTTGTTGGGAACCACTGATCTACATGAAACCACTGGGTGAGATCATCCGGTCCCATGGGGTGAGGTATCATCAATATCCAGATGATACCCAGTTATATATCTCAGCCCATGGGGACCCTAGTGATGCAGTGGAAATCCTTTCCAGGTGCCTGGACGCTGTGAGGGTCTGGATGGGGGACAATGGGCTTCAGCTGAATCCCGGCAAGACTGAGTGGCTGTGGGTCGGGGGTCCTGCGTTATCTCGGGAGTTACCATCTTTGGTTCTGGATGGGGCGGTTTTGCCCCAAACAGACCCGGTGCGTAATCTGGGTGTCCTCCTGGACTCGCGACTACTGCTCGAAGAGCAGGTGGCAGTCATGGCTAGGAGGGCTTTTGCACAACTTCGTGTGATTTGCCAGTTACGCCCACTCCTAGATCGGGATTCCTTGCTCATGATCACACACACTCTGGTCACCTCCAGACTTGATTACTGTAATGCGCTCTACATGGGGCAGCCCTTGACGACCATTCGGAGGCTTCAACTGCTCCAGAATGCGGCTGCCCAGGTTGTGATGGGGTGTGGGCGGTATGCACATGCCTCGCCTCTGCTTCAGGAGCTGCACTGGCTGCTGGTTTGCCTCTGGGTGCAATTCAAGGTGCTGGTTATTACCTTTAAAGCCCTACATGGTAGTGGGCCAGGATACTTAAGAGACCGCCTCACCCCAAGAACATCTGCCCGTCCCACCAGAGTGGACCGGAGGGGCTCCCTAGTTGTTCCATCGGCCAGGGAGGCACATCTCTCTGGCACTAGAAGGAGGGCCTTCTCTGTGTCTGCTCCAGCCCTCTGGAACCTCCTGCCTATGGAGCTACGTCTCCAGACAGAGTTGCTGCCCTTTAGGAAGAATCAAAAAACATGGCTGGCAGGACAGATATGGGGTATGGAAGGTATAATGACCCCAGCACATTGGATGATCTGAGTCCCTCTCTTTTTCTACTTTTAAATTAGTAGTTGTAGCATCTGGCCTGTTTTTAATCTGTTTTTAATCTTTTTCAGATTTTAATTTTAAATTTTAAAAGTTTTAAGGTTTTTAGATGGAAGCTCCCACTTCCTAATCCTGGGCCCTATCTGCCCAGGGAAGGAAAAGATTAACGTCCTCTGGCCGGAAGGAGGAATGGATTTTAGCTGTTTGTGTTGTGTGCGTGTTGTTGTTGTTTTGTTTTTTCCTGATTGTAAGCCGCCCTGAGTCGCCACGGCGAGTGGGCAGTGACATAAATCTAAATAAATAAATAAATACTGTGTGGAATGGCCATGGCTATAACATCTCCGCTGCAGCCACCGCGTCCACCAACAGACTCTCTTCAGCTAGTCGGGCTGGGGAATGGGAGGCAGCTGCGTGGGCTGGCCGAAGATCGCCACCGCCACCGCCACAGCTGTTCCACGGCCAGCCCCCTCCCTGCTGGGAAGAGATAAGGACTCTCTTGACTCTCCTGACTGTACTGTATTTTCTGTGCTAGTGTATTTTATATTTTTGCTTTTTTGTTGTATAACTGTGCTAGTATTTGGTAGTAGTTCTTCTCAGCAGGCAGGAGTTGATTTTTATATGGATAAATTGCTACAGGGATTGACTCTCCTGATCGTATTGCATTTTCATTTTTATGTTAGATTTACTGAATGTATATGCTTATGTTGTATTTATATTTGATACTGTAATATATGTTGCCCGTGTTATGTAACCGCTCTGAGTTGCTTCGGCAAGTAGAGTGGCATCTAAGTCTAAATACAAATATAAAAAAATCCCATATTGGCTGACAGAAAGATGTGCTAAATTTTTTCTTTCTTTTTGGACTGCAACTTCTAAAATTCTCCACAAATTCCTTAGGCAGAATGCTGGGAGTTCCTGGCAGGTTGACATGTACATACATTTCACTCACCTGGGATAGGGACTATCTTTCCTGACTGTATTTGGCCTACTTCCTGTACAAAAAAGAAACTGCCCTAATGTTCCTGGGAAGTTTAGGTCTTTGTGGCAGATGTAGTTCTCTATATAGGGTAACAAATATAGAACCTAATGTGTAGCATGACCACACATGGTTCCACAAAGACCTAGGCCTCTCAGGAAGCACTTTTTGTATAAGAAGTAGGTCAAAGACAGGCAAGAGAAATGAAAGCATGTGTCTTGTGGCCAGGGGCTCCTAGAATTCTGAATGGGAAATTCTTGGAGAATTCTGGGAGCTAGAATAAAAACCAAAAATTGATGGCACACCTCTAGTTGCCAATAGCTTGGCAGCAGCAAAGATATGAAAGGTGGAGAGAGCAGTAGAGGGTGGAAAAAAAGCAAAGGCAAAGGGAACAGGCAAGTGCAGAGGACTCTATGATTTAAGAAAATATAATATAGGACTGTCATTCCAAAAACAAAGGGCTGCTGTGGCTCATTAGTTAAGAAGCTTGCCTTGTTAGCCGGAAGGCCAGCAAGTCGGCAGTTTGAGACACGGGTACTGCATAACAGATGGAGCGCCCGTCTTTGTCTCAGCTCTTTGGGACATAAAAGGAGCCTCATTTGGGTGTTCCCTGAATGGAGTTTCTCCCTCAAAAATCCTTTCAACCCAGAATAATTTCTGACACTAAATTATTATTATTATTCCAAAAAGAGCTAAGCTTTTACCTGTATGTTTAAGAGAAGACCACTGAAAATGCTGTTTTAAGAGAAAAATCTGATCAGAAGGATAAGTAAGACAAAAACACTTCAATTATCTTGTTACTAGCTGTTGTACTTCCATTTTCTGCAAAGTAATGCAACTTAGTCCAGCATGGCACAATGCTGAGATGATTTAGATAAACAAAAGAAGCTTGCCTTAAGCAGATAACCAAGATTAAAGGGGGAAATGCATAAAACTTAAAGGTTTGCAATCCAGAGCTCAACTGATATTCTTGGTTCAGATCAACCCATTCCATGGTTTAATAAAGCATTCCACCTCTATATACTGATACTACTGTATGGTTTCCAGGAATAAAATGTATGGCCTGTCTTCCCATTCTCACCATCAAAAGAAGACTAGAGAAGCAAATGGGAAGAGGAACTGAAACTTGAATCTTCAGCAAAATAATGGCTTCGTGTAGCCACTCACAGTTACATTGGGTATTAGTTCCCATGCTCCACAATACAGTAAAACACCGGATAATGATTGGATCGGATAACGCTAAAATTGCATAACGCTAAGTAATCTGGGGAGGAGAATTGGATTGAATAACGTTAAGGTCCTATGGGATGGATCGGATAACAACCACTAAAGCCTGTGCGGTTACAATGTATCTCTATGGAGCTTTAACGTTATCCGATCCATCCCATAGGATTTTAACATGGATTGGATAACACTAAAAATCGGATAACACCAAGACTTGTGGAACCAAGTTTTAGCGTTATCCGGTGTTTTACTGTAGTTTGTAATTAGATCTTAGTTCTCAAGAGAAAAAGGAAACATGAATTACTAAAATTGTAATTGGGGGTGGTGTCTGCTTTTTGGAACCATGAAACATTTTTTAAAAAGCAAAACTGGCATTTGTTTTAAACTTCTTTATTTATTTATTTTCTAATTTGTATTCATTTTCTAATTTGTATTCATTTTCTAATTTGTATTATCTAATTAAGCAGGTGGCTTTAGAAGGAAAGAAATAATTAGTCCCTCCCCATCCCAACACAACCTCACCTACACTTCTGATCACTGAGAATTATGAAAAATGAACTGGCATGTTTGTGATAAATGACAATCCAAATATTTTAAGTAACATCAGGTTGCTACATTAAAAACAAAGTCACATGCCTCAGATAAATATTAGTAAGGAGCGTGCATAAAATGTTCCAAGAGGTCTCCTTTCAAAGCTTAGATCACCTAGATGGAATTAATTATTGCAAAATGAGGGAAGCAAATTTTTGGAAGTAGGACTACAGAGGAATTTATATTCTGAGAAAAACTGGGGAATTTACAGTCTTAAATCATGTAAAGTAACATGGATCTTCTATTATCTGAAGCAACAGAAAAAATTAGTTATACAAACTTGTTAGAAATAAAGCACTATCATTTGAAACCTTCTGCATCCGTATCTACTGCACTGGAACATAAGAGTGATAGAAATGGATTAACATTTTTAACAAAGGGGCTCAAATGGTACATGAAGGGAAGCTCTTCCCTTGATTAATAGTTAATTATGAAGACATTTTTGCACAAAAATAAATTACTTCAGCTGTCATCCTAAGAAATCTGTGTGACTTACTTCTGAGTAAAAATTATTAAGATCAAGTGATAACCCCAAGGGATGAAAGCCTCTATTCCTTACCTCATCTTTCTTTAAACTATCAAACCACCTGAAATCATACTTGTTTGAAACATGAAAAAAACCACCCAAAATACAGCTTCTTAGAAAGGAAAAATAGAAAGAAACCCAATTTTTATGTTTTGTTTGGCTTTTTCTTATATTCAGAGGGGAAATGTAGGAAAAGTACCAGAAAGTCCTTCTATTCAGCAGGAACTCAGTAAAGATGGGTGGGTACAATAGGAGCGAAAGGTTGAAAACAGAATCCAGTTTTCTGATCCGAATATCAACAAAGCGTCCCAAAACTATTTCAAAATTAAGACTGACTGGTTTTGCTTTCCAAAGCTCCCCAGTATTAGCTGTCAGAAGCGTTGTTCGGGAAATATTTTCTGGCCCTTTCAGCTTTCTGTGGAATTTAACCAAAGGTTGTATTTTTTTTTTTTTTAAGGAGAGGGAGAACCAGGGAGTATTCACTGGTAAGTGGCAGTCTTTGTGTGGTTGCAAGGCCACGAGTGTTACTGAACTGAAACAAAAGCTATAACAAACCATTTGCCTAATTCCCACTTATGTCACAATGCTTTTTTTCCTCTAAAAAAAGAAAGGGGAAAAATATTTATACATCTTTCTCTGGCAGTATATGAAAAGTGCATCAAGAAACAAAGCCGAGAGCTCTTCCTTGAAATATTCAATCGCAACACAAAAGTGACTTTTGTTCTGAAAGTCCTTGGCATACTTTTATTAAATAAACAGAGAAAACAAAACAGGAAATTTCCTTTTGCTTTGGAAACACTCCCTCCACATTCTTCTGATTAAAATCTGTACATGGTGGAAGAGGAGGAAGAGGGAAGGGAAGAGTGAAAGATACTAACTACGCCACTGTACAGGGTTCCAAATGTATTCTTGTCTACGAGGGGGATCTTCAAAAAAAGCATCCCCAAGGCCCACAGCTGCAAAGTCTCAAGACATATCTCTTGGAAGAGTGGGAAGGAAAAGAAAAGGCTATTGTCCCTCTACTGAAGAATAGCCTTAAAATACTGGAGGAGTTATAGTCACCTCTGTGCAGTTTCAAACTCTTAGGGACACATCCTCAAGACCCTACCATAGCTGCCATGTAATCAAAGTTCCTTCCAAGCTCTTGAATAAAATTATTTGAGTGCTGGTCGAAAGACCAAAACAACAGCAACAACAACAACAACAACAAACCAACCAAAATCCTGATTTTGCTACCTCTGCCCCACAAAGCAAAAAGCAGAGCAATCACACTTCTATACTGCCCCATAGTGCTTAGCACACTCTCTGTTCGGTTTACAAGTTAACAAGCATTTTGCTTCCAACATGCTGGGTACTTATCCTAGGAAAGATGGAAGGCTGAGTCAACCTTGATGCCTGGTAAAGATCGAACTCACAACCTTTTTGTTGCAGTACAGCAGTTTAACCACTACCCTACCAGGGTTCTAATACAATACATGACATGTAGTTGTCCACATTCGCAAAGTTGTCTCATATTTAATCTGTGTCATGCCACTTATTTTCCTTACGTAAAAGTGAAATACGTTCTAGTAATATAAGCTACATGTTCATGTTTATGCCTGTAGCCTGCAACAATAAAAGCCAACAGGAGTCTAAAAGATACGTACAACATGTATGCACATTCACACGTACTTGACAATTACAGTCGTTTATGTGGGACATTTCCCAAACAATCACACAGATGTTTAAATTACCAGGACTAACTTGACAACTAAATACCTACGCCTTGGGGTTGTGTGTGTGCCATTTGTTGGTAAGCCCAGGCAGAAGGGGAAGCGGAGTGTCTAATGAAGTATTATAATATAAAAGTTCAAAAAGTTATTGATTACGATCTGCAGATAGCACCTTTCTACGATGGCCATGCAATTTAGAATGAAATCTGAAGAGCAGAAAGAAATCTGGGGAAACAGTACTATGTCACATGGGATTTTATACATTATTCTCTGAGCATTCTTTTATTTAGCGCATGCCACCTGCACTCAGCCAGACTAGTAGCAACCAGGAGAAAGACTGACACAGTTGCTTTAAATCTTGCAGCTTTCAGTTGTATTATACCAAAAATATCATTTTGGAGGTGCCTTTAGGCTCTGTGGAATTAGTTTTGTTTTCAAGCTCACAGAATTTCATTATGAACATTATTGTTCTCTAGCTTCCCTTTTGTACTCTTCAATATACTCTTTGTAATCGTTCACAGGATTGGAATCTGTATAATGAAGAAGTGATGAAATACTGAGAGATGCTTTTCACTTTGGCTCTATAGTCCTTCTCTTCATCATCATTTTGTGACATATTATAAAAACACAGCACACAGCATGAAATCAATCTAGTCAAAGTATTCCTTATCCCCAGCTTCCTTTGGGGAACAGGGAAAATAGCCATCTTCTTGACCAAAATGAACTCAACCAACTTACCAGTAAAAATTATAATAAGCCTTGAAACTACAAGACAAGGAGCCTAGTGCTATTTTTGTGGCAAAAAAACAACAGCTGGAAACAACTGACTGGTGTTTCAACCCGACAGAAAATAAAACTACCTGAACAATTTTAAGCAATGTCATCCAAAATAAATCCAAATAAATGATGGATATATATATACAGTCATACCTCGCACAACGAGTAACTCGTATAACGAGTAACTCGCTTAACGAGGATGATTTTTCACAAAATGTCTGCTTTGTTGAGTGAGGAAAAACTCGCTTAACGAAAACAGAATCTCTCACTTAGCGCGGTAGCAAGTGGCAAGACAGCCTCGTAATCAGCGGACCTCTCCCAGGATAGCCCCTGGGAGACTTTGGGTGTAGGAGCACAGAGCGCTCCTACAGCCAATGTCTCCCAGCGGAGATTGTGAGGGCTCTCTCGCTTGTTGTTAAGTCACACAGTTGATTCCGACCCTTTACGACCCCATGAACCACCGTCCGCCAGGCACTCCTGTCCACCACCATCCCTCTCAACTCGCTCAGCTCTGTGCCCATTGTGTCCACAATACCATCTAGCCATCTCATCTTTGGCCGGCCCCGTCTTCTTTTACCGTCAACCTTTCCCAGCATCAAGGCTTTCTCAAGTGAGTCTTCTCTTCTCATTTGATGTCCAAAGTACTTTCGCTTCATCTTTACTCTTTGACCTTCTAAGGAGCAGTCATGGTTAATTTCTTCTAAGATTGACCTATTTGTTCTCCTCGCTGTCCAGGGGACTCTCAAAACTCTCCTCCAACACCACATCTCAAAGGCATCTATTCTTCTGCTCTCCGCTTTCCTAATGGTCCTGCTCTCACAACCATACATTGCCACAGGGAATGCCATTGCTTTGACTATGTTTCTACTTTTAACTATGTTCCCCAGGTTTCTCATTGCTAGCCTCCCAAGAATCAGTCACCTTTTTATTTCATGGCTGCAATCACCATCTGCAGTGAGTTTTGATCCTAAGAAAGTAAAATCTGTCACTGCTTCTACTTCTTCCCCATCTATTTTCCAGGGCCTGTTGCCATGATCTTTGTTTTCTTTATATTGAGTCTCAAACCATCTCCTTGCTTTCCCCTCCCTTTTCTACCTGAGACGTCAGTTTTGTGTTTGCACAGTTTTTAAAATGTTGGACAGTTAAAACATTGTTTGTTGCATTGGCCCAGTTTTTTAAATGTTGGACAATTGCAGTTTGCCATGTTTCCCTGTTGAAGAGTGTTTTATGTTCAGTTGCCTTTAAAGAGCACTTTATTAATGAGCTTTGAACGGGTACCATGTAAAAGAATCCTTTTTTTATATATTTTATTCTTGATGTGTGATGTTTTAAAAGTTGAAGTTTGATGTTTGGAATGTTATTTTTTGATTTAACATGTTCCTGCATACTATTTATGCTGTTTAACTGCACTTTATGGTTTTCAATGCATTCCTATGGGAAAATTCGTTTCGCTTAAAGAGCAACTCGCTTAAAGAGCAATCTTGTGGAACACATTTTGCTCTTTAAGCGAGGTATTACTGTATATATAATTTAGGCTAGAATCTTATTCGTTTTGTACCCCAGAGGTAGCAAACACAAGATTAAGTGAAACTGTATAAGTTTCAACAAATGTATCCTAATTATGGAGCCATGTGATATAATATACTTTTATTCCTTGTCAAGTGCTAAGTCATATAACAGTGCACAATGCAATAGTGACTCCTTAACTAGTAGCAATTCAACATTGAGATTTATGTCCTCTGACATAGACCAGAATGCATCAAAAATAAATAAATAAATTGGCCATGGTTTTCAACTCTTCTTTACACTAAACAGATTTTCCTCTGTTTTGGCATAATTCACTAAAACTTTGTTTGACTTCATAAAAGGGTTTGAATTCCCATTATATTGGACCAAGAAATCCTGGACCTCTCAACAGATTTTATTATGCTATCTTGCAGTGTAGTTCTTTGGATGCCTGACAGCAGCACCGAGTGACTTCATCCCTTGTTAAATGGGTATTTCCAAGAGGTGAGATGGGGGAGAACTGAATAAAAGTCTGGTGATTAATATTATGGTGTACTATAGATCTCTATTTTGTTCCCTATAGTGTTTAAAATCAATGTAAAACCACTGAGTAATGTTATCCCGATACTGAGGATTTAGAATCAGCAGCAGCCTGATGACCCAAAATCAGGGGAGAGATTACACCAAAAGGTAACATAAAGTGCACAGAAAAATAACAAATGAAATAATGTAATACATAGTATTTATTTATTATTTAAATTTATATATCCGCCCACTCACCCCTTCGTGGTGACTCACAGTTGCTTACAGAGTTGTGGTAATACAGTATCAAAGAAATACCAAAAAGAAACGCAACAGGAGGGAAAAGGTCACAACAGTTCAAATGTTCAGGTAGGCAATGAGGCACCTCCTTGGCCAAATGGAGCAAATCCAGGGGGAGGGGGGAGGCATCCTCAGCTGCTCGCATGGCCGGGGCGGCGGACCCCCCCCCCATGGCCGGGACAGCTTCTTTGGCCAGGGCTCCTGCCGACGGCCCTTTAACCCCTCTGGCAGGTGGAGCAAATCTGGGGGAAGGGGCGGATACATTCTCAGCTGCCCGCTCGGCCAGGGCGGCAGAACATACAAATACAAAATGCAAATACAACCGCCCGCATGGCCAGGGCAGCTTCTTCCACTTCCACTTTATGAACATCAGGGAACAGCTAAAATTGAGGAAAAAATTTCTGCACACCTCTCAAGTTCTAAATATTAAACCAGAAGAGGCTAGGTTAAACCTCTGGGAAGCAAAAAAATAATACATCTTGCTAAATCGATGAATGTTGAAAAGATTCTAGCAACTATCTGGAAGTCACTTAATGGACTACAAAGAAAAGTAGGAATATCATAACAAAACATTCAGGTAAATGGGGCTACTTTAATATGCAATAGCAATAACAACCCATAGCACTTAGAGTTCTCTCCAGGTAGTTCACAAGATAATTAGCATTATACCCCCAACAAGATAGGTACTCATTTCACCAACCTCAGAAGGATGGGAGTCTGAATCAACCGTGGCCCCCTCAGGATCAAACTCAGATTGTGAGCAGAGTTTTGGCTACAGTATTCTATGTGCGTGTTGTCACTATTAGTTTAGTTTAGTCTGTCTGACTGGTTCAGTTGTCTTTCTGACTCAAAATGTTAGTTTTAGAAAGCTAGTACAGGAATTCAGTATCCAAATATCATTTGCTTGAGAGATTGTTCTTTCTGTTTTTATTACAACTATAATAAAGTGAACTGGTGTATTATCTACCTGACAACATTGAACACAAGTCTAGAAAGTAAACATTATTTTTCCTTTTGCTAAAACTATGCCTGAGCAGTTGTACTTTAGGAATTAAGAAGAAAAGGTGAATTGAGAAGGGTTTGCATTTCAAAGCATTCAGCAAAAATTATCCAACAAAATGCAGAACTAATTTCCTGTGAATGTTGAGAAATACAATAAATATAGCATTAAATAAATAAACTTCATGTCAAAAATTACTTTGGGTTGAAAGGATTTTTGCTGGAGAAACTGCGCTCAGAGGATGCGCGAATGAGGCTCCTTTCATGTCCCCAAGATTATGAGCATGCAAATTATGCTATACAGTAAAACCCCAGTTTACAACTACCTCAGGTTACGTTTGCCGTGGGTTAAGAACAGGGATTTTATTAAATTTAATATCTGGGTTACAACCGATTTTCGGGTTATGACCCGAAAATCATGCGATACCTTAGATTCAAAATGGTGGCTTTCACTGTTTTAATTTAGCAAAGCAGCGCTTACCGCTGCAGAAGTGTTCTTGTTGTCATCGGTGTTATGAAAGGACTTTACCCTCGAGTAAACCCCTCCATGTTTCTGAGCTGCAGCCCCCTGACTGAACAACCCAAGCATCCAGATTAGTGTAATAAGGTATAATAAAGGTAGCGCCGAGGCCAAGTAATCACTCCAAGTCTCTTCAGGTATTAAAAAGTGTATTGAAATCCAAAATCAAGTAAAGAACAAGTACAGAGGAAAGTCCAGTAAAACTTATAAAAGCAATCCAAAGCAAAGAAAGCTGCTCTCCAGGGAAAGCTCCCCCACCCTTTTCTGGGTAAAGTGACTACATGATGGCAGTTCAAAGTCCAAGAGAGTCTCTGGCTCCCACCTTCTGGTTTTTATCTCCTCCCTCCAAGGTCTACCTCCCAGTCATTCCCCCAAGGAATTCCAATCAATGATTTTACAAGATGTCATGATCTTACAACATGTCATGCCCATCACACTTTAAGATTCGTTTCTCCCAATTCACGAGGCTAGCATGTTTACATTCCAATGCAGTTGGTATGTGGGAAAGTGCTATCCCACACATTGAAATCACCATCTTAGCTGGCCTAAAGCATACAGTAATTCAGTGGGTAAAAAGCTAATGAAAAAGCATAGCACACTTAGGCTTTTTCATTATATTCGGAGGCATTTCTTCTGTTAGTTTTTGGCTGCCGGCTGCCCGTGCAGCCTCCAGGAGTGTCAAGGGGAGTTTATTCATGCTCCCCCGACCCTCCCAGAACCTGCACAGGTGGCAGACAGCCTAAAAAGCAAAAAAAAAAAAAAAAAAGGTCATTGTTGAAGACAGATTTGGGGCTGTGTGCCATCCGTGCATGCTCTAAGAAGCTCAGGGGAGCATGGATAACACCCTCCCCTCCCAAAGGCTGCACAGGCTGCAGACAGCCTAAAAAGCTGGAAAAAATCACCATCATTGGAGGCTGTCCAGAGTGGCAAAGGTCACCAAATGCATGAAAAAGGTAGAAGATGGCTTCATTCTTTTTTGTGGGGTTGGGGCAAAATTGTGTCTGTATATTTTAATGATTATTTTTTGGTCGGGTTGGAGCATTTCTTCTTCTTCCATGGATCTCTAAGGGGAATCCTGCTCCAGCTTACAACCATTTCAGCTTACAACTGAGGCTGTTGGAATGGACCTCCGTCATAACCCAGGATTTTACTGTACTATGTGTACAGAAAATCTAGCAAGTTTCCAAGACAGTACTGAAATACTGTAGTCCACATCTAGTCAAAATAGTCTACTCAATTTAACTTTTTAATTAGTTTCAATTTTAACTATATTTCATATACATCCATAATTTTAAATTGTGCAACATTCTGTTATAAAGACAGACAGGAAAGTCTCATGCTCAATCCTCTCATTTTTAATACAAAGAATCAGGCAGCAAACTTCTGTTTTAAATTCAACAACTTTGATCCCAAGCTGAGAAAACAATACCAGCCTAGAGAGACAAATAATCTAAAAAACAGCTTGATATAAAGCACTGTCATATACTCTTTCTTTATGCTTTTTGGAGAATAAAGCTCAGTAGTAAACAAAAGATTATACATTCAATCCAACAACTTCAAGTAGGGATGCAAAAGGCTCTTGTATTAGCATTACTGCCACTCATTGTACATGGCTTTTCATATTTATGCTACAAAGGTAGTTTCTGACTTTTGTGATGAGCATGTCTGGAACATGCTGAGTTGGCAACACACTTGAAAAAAGTCAACAGACTGGAGATGAGGTAAGGTCTATCTAATGAAAAACAAAGTTTAGAGTTCTGGGAAGCCTGTGATCACTGAAAACTATGGTCCATGGTAGCAAATCATCTGGCCCATGGCGCCCTCGCCTCTACCAGAAACAAAAAACACCCGCACATGTGCAAACACTGCCATACATTCACCCACAGCTGTCATAAATGTGTTTACAACAGCTGTGGACACGTATTACAATGGGAGGAACCACATGACTGGCCCACTCAATCACGTGACCAGCCCACTCAATTACATGACCAGCCCATGGCACGAAAAGTTTGGGAACCCCTACTGTAGGTTGTCAGCAGAGAACACTCCTTCCTAAAATTAAGATATAAAAGTATGCCCAGTATATGAAGTCTACCTAGATCAGGGGTTCCCAACCTAAGGCCCATGGACCGGATCTGGCCCACAGTGCCATTTCATGTGGTCCCCCTTCCCCTCCCAAAGGCATTCAAAAAACAAAATGGCTATCCTATTGAAGCTGTTGGGACAAAATGGCCACCCCATTGTGTAGCCAGGGCAAAATGGCCATCCAGCCCTTGAAGCTGACTGAGAGAGCATGACCCGGCCCCTGGCTTGTAAAGGTTGACTTCATATACTAGGCATACTTTTATATCTTAATTTTAGGAAGGGGCGTTCTCTGCTGACAACCTAAAGCAGGGATGACCTAGATGATAAACCAAGACAAATACAATATATGTCAATGCCATACCTTATTCTTTACTTAAATACTTAGCAGAATTGAGACAACAGGGAACTGACTTAAATGCTTAATAGGATTGAAACACCAGGCAATTAGCTAGTCAAGAATTAGCAGCAGAAGGCCAGCTGTCCTTCCCCACTGCCTATGAACACTGAAAATACAGTTATACCTCGCTTAAAGAGCATAATGTGTTCCACATAATTGCTCTTTAAGTGAGTTTGCTCTTTAAGCGAAACACCACTGTAAGTGACCAGTTGTGGGGGGGGGGGGATTGCAAACCCCGATTTATTTGTTAAGCGAGTTTTTAGTTGGTTTTATTTGTTAAGCGAAGCAAACATTCAGAGAAAATTCTGCTCTTTAAGCGAGTTACTCTTTAAGCAAGATGCTCTTTATGTGAGGTTTGACTGTATGTGTAATTTGGGGGGTGAAATAAATACTGACTATAAAGCCACACAATCAGTCAGGTAACAACCAGTCATCAAGTGAGATAAAAGAGATCAGAAACTGCTAAAGTGGTCTAAGAAGAACTAATGGAAATAGTGAGGGGTATCCATTGCATAATAATGTTAAAAGATGTATAGAAGCAGTCCTGCTTCAATGGGGGAAAAAGTTACCTGAACTATTTCTGGAGGCAAAATTAATGCAGTCAAGGCTGTCATATTTCGGGCACACCATGAGAAAGCAAGATACTCTTGAAAAGACAATGATGCTGTAATGAAGTAGCTGCAGACACTGAGAGAACTAAGCAAGAGAATGGCCCTCGCAATCCTCTGAATGGATAGGAACCTGAAGTCCACCAGCTCAGATTCAGTAGGAGCTTTATAGCAAGAACATTCATTCTTGAGGGAACACAAGAGCAAAAACAAATTAGAAGATGGAGGAAGTCAGATATAGGCAGAAATTTAGTAAAAGCCATCTTAATGGTTAGAGAAGTACAATAGTGGAACCAGCTGCCTAGAGAGGTGGTAAGTGCTCCAATAATGGAAGCATTCAAGAAAGGACAGCCATCTGTTATATCTGCTTTAATTCAAATTTCTGCATTGAACAGGGAGTTGGATTCGATGGCCTAAAAGGCCCCTTCCAACTGAGTTATTCTATGATTCTATGAAAGAGCTCACCGGACAAGGAACAATGTTAAAGGAGGATATGGCTGAGTTCCTCCTTGAGTTCCTCAACCATCTCTAATGTAACTTGGAGGACCCTGAATAGGCTGAGGGTTGGAGTCCCTAAATGCAAGACCAACATGCTCAAGTGGGTGCTGCTGGCGGACAACAACATACTGTGTGACTGGAGTGATACAGAACCTGGCTCAATTACTGGTCTACTGGTTACTATCAGAAACATGTACCAATGAAGATTTAATTTTGGCCAACAACAAAGCCAAGAAAGTGGCTTAATTTTGGCAGTCTAAAGCGGGGGTGTCCAAGCTATGATCTGTGGGCTGGATCTAGATCACGGCACCAATTAATTTGGCCTGCGGCGCCCTCGCTGCTCCCGGAAGTGGAAGTAAAACACTTGTGCACCTTTCACCTCTGCTTCTGGGAGGAGGGAACCACATGACCAGCACGCTCAATCACGTGACCAGCCCGCAGTCCAAAAAGTTTGGACCCCCTGGTCTAAAGTTTGATCTGGACATGAAAGAATAAGAATTGAGGAGGTCCCATGGTGGAGTAGTTAAACTGCAGTACTACAGCCAAAACCTTGCTCACTATCCGAGTTCAACCCCAACAGATTGTGAATTGTGAATGCAGAAGCAAAAATTACCAAATAAATAAACTGGAGATTTTTGATGATTTGATTGTTATGTTACAGAATTTAATTTTTTCAAATATAGAAGTTGTCTCCTACCCATTATCCCCTTTCTTTTTTCACAATGGCATATAAAGCCTGGTTAATTATTCTCACTGAATACAAAAGTTTATCAATATTTAACCTGATGTATGCAAAAAACAGCTGGTGTTTTGATTCAAGCTGTTTCAGTTAAGCTCTAAAGGTTTTACTTAAAAACAACATACAGTGATATCCTATGGCTCAAAAGCGATAAAGTAATTGGTTGTTTATGAAAGACTAAACGTACAAGAGGGAAATACACAACTCAAAAGCATTTAAAGATGTGGTTACAGTCAGGAGTAGTGATAAATGGTCAATGGACAACAATCACTGTGAAAAGGGAAAGGAAATAAGCACCTTGCGTGACAACCTGCAAGATCTTTATGTAACAGATTCAAATAGGTGAAAATAATGACCTAAACCAATGGTGGGTATCAGCAGGTTCGCACCAGTTCGCCAGAACCGGTAGCAGAAATTCTGGCTGCCCCCTAGTCCCATCCAAGTTTTGAAATAAAGTAGTCCTAATTCAGGTGCAACGCAGGGCTTTCCCCCTGGCCATGCCCACCATACCATGCCCACAGTGTGTTAGTAATTTTTTTTTAAGCTCACAACTGACCTAAACCCATCCAACACACAACTTTTGTTATAGGAAACTTGGGATGGTGATTGCTACCATGGAGAGAGTCAAAATAGTGGGTGGAAACAAGAGGAAAGATGTTCGGAAAACACCCTGAGTTCTGTAAAAGAAAAGACTTTTTTTAAGAAATGGAAGAAGGCACCCCATTCAAACAAAAGCCCAATATGGGTTAAAAATGCTGAGTAATCATGGCCATTTTTATTTGCATTTTTGTTGCATTGCATTCAATGTGTGTGGTGATACTTCCTCTTTTAGTATTAATACACAAATGAGGAAACAAATTCAATTTTTGTAGGCCCAAGATGTGACAGTACAGAAGAAAGGTCACCAGAGAGAAGGGGGGAGGGGGGCTTGGATATAAATTGAATAGATCAGTGGTCCCTAACTTTCTGGGATATGAGGGGTTGTATTAGAGTGCCCAATTCACACATTTTAAATCAAAATATAACAAAATCATTAACCTACCGATTTACTGTAGATCAAAAATAAATACTGCACAGTATTCAGATGCCAATGAAGAAATGTTAATATCCCAGGTATCTGAGATATGCCGACTATCAAATCACCCAGAATTACCAAAATGTTAGAATGGAGGATAAGACCAAGAGGGGATGGAAAGAAGGAATCATGGAGACCAGAAGAAATAATGTTGCTATTGGGTTTTTGTTGTTGTTGTAAGAAATGGACATGAAAAACAGCCATAGACTGTGCTGCTTGAGGCAAGAACAACAGTGTGGGTCTGAGGGAAACTACCTTGAGGGTGAGTGATGGCAGCAAAGAAACAGATTGGAAGGCTATACAAAAAGAGCTTGGGGGGCAGCATGAGACCCATGGGGTGCAGGTTTGGGACCCCTGGAATAGACCATAAGGATAGGCTCAGAAGAAAGAAAAAAAATACACACAAACAAAACAGAACCACAGAGCCACAGTAAGAATCTGTGGTGAGGACAGGAAGGAAACATGGTGATTACGATGCAAACACATGGAAGAAGGTGGTGGTGGTGACCATTCTGCTTGAACATCTGGGGACTGCCAAAACGGGCTACAGCTGAATCCCGGCAAGACTGAGTGGCTATGGGTAAGGGGCCCTGTACTATCACGGGAGCTGCCAGCTTTGGTTCTGGATGGGGCAGTTTTGCCCCAAATGGACCCAGTGTGTAATCTGGGGGTCCTCCTGGACTCACAACTACTGTTCAAAGAGCAGGTGGCAGCCATGGCCAGGAGGGCTTTTGCACAACTCCGTGTAATACACCAGTTACGCCCACTCCTAGACCGGGACGCCTTGCTCATGGTCACACATGCTTTGGTCACCTCCAGACTGGACTACTGTAATGCGCTCTACATGGGGCTGCCCTTGGTGACCATTCGGACACTCCAGCTGGTCCAAAATGCGGCGGCCCGGGTAGTGATGGGGCGTGGGCGTTATGCTCGTGCCTCACCACTGCTTCGGGAGCTGCATTGGTTGCCAGTATGTCTCCGGGTGCAATTCAAGGTGCTGGTTATTACCTTTAAAGCCCTATATGGTAGTGGGCCAGGATACCTAAGAGACCGCGTCACCCTAAGAACATCTGTCCGTCCCACCAGGGCGGATTGGAGAGGCTCCCTTGTCATTCCATCGGCTAGAGAGGCGCATCTCTCTTGCACTAGGAGGAGGGCCTTCTCCGTGTCCGCCCCAGCCCTTTGGAACCTCCTGCCAACTGAGTTGCACCTGCAGACAGAGCTCCTCCCCTTTCGGAAGGGCCTAAAAACCTGGCTGGCAGGGCAAGCGTGGGGACCCAGGAACAAGGGATCTCAGGTAGGGTGGCTGATCTAAGGGACAGCCACCCTTTCGGTTTCATCTTTTTGCGCTGTCTTAATTCTGCGGAGATTCTTAAAGTTTTAAGCATTAAGTTTTAAGTATTATTAGTATTGTTATAGGTGTAACTTTGCGATTTTAACCTATGCTGTAAGCTGCCCAGAGTCGGGTTTACCCGATTGGGGCGGGATAGTAAATATGAGGAAATAATAAATAATAATAAAATATTGGGAAGGCAACAGTCCTATGCTTGGGCACTGCAGAAGGAAAGATTTAAGAAGACCTTCCCATCACAAGATTTTATTGCAGAATGCATTAGGCTACAACTGCCTGTAAAAAGTAGAAGAGAAATAAAATGGCATCTGACACATGCAGAGAAGAAGGAAGTGAAAACATTATGTATCATATATGAAAACATGATACAATTTTATTGCAGGCCCTACTATATGTAAAGAAGAATGGTACAGATACTTCTATGGTTTCCTTCCCCCTCCTGAGACCCCCAAATTGCATCAGTGTGTGGTATTTCCATGTTGTTAGTACTGTATATACTTGGAAAAATAAAATTAACCTGCTTGTTACCTTATTACATGTTTAAAAGTAGTTTGAATGTGGCTTACTTAGCTATATTTCCACTAAGTCAAATTTTAAATGCATAAAATGGATTCAGTAGATTATAAAATTATTATTCCATAACACTACTAATCTTTAAGGACAGATAATAATAGCAGAGTATATAATGTCACTGTGAACATTCACAATCTCTCACTTAATCATTTATTAAAAGATATAAATCTCATCATGGTTGGAAAACATCAGAACTGGAATTGTATGTACAATTAGGTTTTATTACTTGGTTTGTGTTTCAATGGGATGTAAGCTGGTCTATAGACGAGCAAAATAAGTTATAAAACATGTAAAAGGTACTCATATTGTAGCTATGGTTTTCAAGAAGAAAAAATTAGGGAAAAACACAATGAATGAAATAGTGATACTGAAGATCTGTAGTAAAACATGGTGGAGTGGTGATCTCCTTTGAAAGTTTACTAAAATAACAAAAAAAGCAACTCAAGAGACAGTAATAGCTGAATATCTTAAAAGTATCCAGGAGTGTTAGAAACACTGTTCTTGATGAGTTCTTCTGGATTCAGCTGCAGAATTCCCTGAATTTCTGCAGCAATCACTGCATCTGAATCAGATAGGGCACTTATCAGAAATTCCTCATTAAATGACAAATGTCGGTAACTCGGCAGTTCAAGACCCGAGCACTGCATGACAGATTGAGCGCCTGTCTCTGTCCCAGCTCCTGCCAATTTAGCAGTTAGAAAGCAAGAACTTGCAAGTAGATAAATAGGGACCACTCTGGAGGGTAAAGATCCTGGGGATGAGAAGGAGTCTTTTTCGGGCATCCCTTGAGCGGAGTTTTTCCAGAGAAAATCCTTTCAACTGAGAAACCTTTGTGTGCTTCTGACATGATAAAAAAGTGACAAAGACAAAAACAACTTTTTGAGAATCTCAGTGTATCTCCACTTACAAATATAGAAGAAACTAAAGTGAAAGTTTTTTTTAAAAAAGGGAAGAATTATGTTGCCACCCAATTCACACTCTTGCTTATTTGTTGGATCGAACATTCAAAAGTGGAAATATAAGCGATGATATCACTGTTACTACATTTGACTGGATTACAAAACAAGCATCACACTTAGGACTTACCTATGCTTTTCCATCTTAGCTTTAATCTCACACTCAGTTGCACACATTTAAATCCCCTGATAGCTGTGGGAATTAAGTATCTGTAACCGAGTGTACAATTGCATCCTTTCTCTATAAACAGCTTTAGAACATCCTTAACAGCCATTATCTAATGTATCATCTGAAGAAAATTAGATTTTGCCTTAGATACTGCAATGCTCTATGTTATATAGGATTAATCTAACGATGAAAGAAGAATAGAGCAGGCAATGCAGAGTATGAACTATGAAATAATTATTTATGGAACAAGTATGTTTCCAAAGAGGGTTTAAGTCCTGTTTATGTTGGGGGAAAGCAATTATTTTAAACTGATAGATCTTAATGCTGACAAACAGATCCCAACTATATCTAATTAATAATAAATGTGTGCCATCAAGCCAATCCTGACTTATAATGACCTTTCCCAGGGTTTTCTAGGTAGTGAAAAAAGAATTTGTTTCAGATTTCCTTTTTCTGGGGCACCCTGGGATTGTATTGCTTGCCCTCAATTGCACAGGTAGGCTCTTCTCCTTGGAGGCACAGGTGAAATGAATTCCCAACATCTGACTCTGTAGTCAGATACTTAAACCACTGAGCTATCCACCTCAGTAAAGGTAACCCTTGCTTGAAAGCCAGTCATATCCGATTCTACAGTTCAGTGCTCATCTCTGTTTATAGCTCAAGAGCCAGCACTGTTTACATTTGCAGATGTTTCCATGGGCATGTGGCAGGCATGCCTAGACACCGAAGTACACGGAACAGGATAAAATATAACATACCATTAGCATACATAGACACACACCATTTCAGCTACACTATTTGTAATCAAGGCTGTAACTATACAGAGAAGCTGAAGTGTCTGTGTATCCACTAGTAAAACTGGTCAGGTTACCAGGCAGAAGAGACAGAGGTTGGGTATTTTTGTTTTTTAAGAGTCCTACATTTCCAGAACTCTTGTATGGTTGACATTTATTTGACTTTATCAGTACATTGGGGGCTCTCGCTAACAATCTAAACACTTGTATTGAGAAGCAAAGTACCTCCCATCCAGTCATTTTCCCACTGTGCCATCCCTTACAGTGAACTGGTTCCCCCCCCCCAAAGCCCAGACCTCCCATGCCAACAGCATATGTTACCACAACAAGGAGATAGAACTGTACTCAATTTCTTTAGTGCCATTTCCAGAAGGGCTTTCTTCAAACAAAGGTATAGTGGGATTCTCTTTTGTGCTCCAAAATGCACAGTCTAAGAGACTACCTTTTCCATTGTGCCTCAGTCCCAAGAACCTCTCCTTGACCTTAGAACCTGTACTCAAGAGTCAGTGGGCACCTTATTTGGATCAGAAAAGCCACCATGAGAACCAGATTGTGTCCACAAAAGAAGTCAATTCAACCCATTTGTCAAGGGTCTAACAGCAGCATTATCTGCTAAATTTCCTGAAAGACAGGAATCAAGAGACCACTGATTAACATCCAAAACACTACTACACATCATACCCACAGGTCAAAATCCTATTGACTCAGCATAATAGCTTGCAGCAGTATTGAATGATTGTACTTTTATACCACCCAGTTTAGTGACTAGCACTATTCAGGGTGGTAAAATGCAGTAACATTTCCAAAGTCATCCAACTCACATAAATCAAATTCAACTAACAGTATATCAATAAAATCTAGGCATACTAGAGTAGGCTCACATAACAAATGGAGATTTGAAGAGTTACATCATCCTAAAATTCCACTGATTAAAATGAGCCTACTCTAACTGCGACCTATTTTAGGCACAGTTAGAGAAGGCCCACTTAAATCAACGGAATTTAATGTGGAGTTGACTCACCTAATCTCCATTGAATGGGGCCTACTATACTCTCTATAGTTCCATGCATTTCATAGATTGGGGTCAGCAAACTTGGCTTGCCAGGTGTTCTTAGACTTCAATTACCAGAAGCCCAAGTCAGTACACACCTGCTAATCAGTGCTTCTGGGAACTGAAGTCCAAGAACATCTCACAAGCCAAGTTTGCTGACCCCTGCCATAGATTATATTCTTCATTCTGAATTCTAGCAATGAAGAAATGAATCTGTAACCAATTACTCACCTCCAGTGATTTAATCCTACTGTATCATGCAGTCCTACACATTTATTTTCCTCCTTTATATCTGGTGATGTTTCTAACGCCAACAGATGTCAGATGTTGCCAATCTTGTAGGCACAATTCACACAATATTTTCTTAACAGATGCTTCTGGGAATAATTTGGGACTGCGACCTCTATATTCCCTGAAAAGATTTACCGTATATGCCGGTGTATAAGACGACCCCCCAACATTTCCACTCAAAATATAGAGCTTGTTACATTCTCGCCATATAAGACTACCCCCTCTTCCGCACACCTTCCACACACAAAATAAAACATAAAAGAACATCAGATTTGATTTCAACATCTCCCTGTGGCCGGCACTAGTGCGCATGTGCAAGCTCTGCGTAGACAAGGGGTGGGGCAGAGCACCACTGCTTCCCACCAAGCAGAACGGGCCGGTCACGCCGAAAAGGCTAGCACCCCTGTCTCACTGCTGATACTCGCCGCAGCCACGCTGGATACCGCGCGATACTGGGTGGTATATAGAACGAGGTGGGTGGGCATCGGGAGGCCACTATGGGCACCAGGCGGGCATCGGGAGGCCACTATGGGCACCGGGCGAGCATCAGGAGGCCACTATGGGCAGCTATGTCTATCCCAACTGAAGTGCACCCGGCGTATAAGACGACCCCCCCACTTGGAGGCATGTTTTTCAGGGGGAAAAGTAGTCTTATATGCCAGCATATACAGTACTTACTGTACATGCTGAAAACTATTCAAAACAAAACAAACAAAAAACCCTTACTTAGAAAGGGGGCATGAAATGCCATGCCTCCCACTCTGCCCACATTTTGAGGGAATGAAAGAGAATATTATAGAACCGATCTTCAGGTAGTGCAGTAAAACGCCAATTTACAAATGCCCCTGCTTACGAATAATTCAACTTACGAATTGGTTCTGCCCTGAGATCCATGCCTCGAGTTATGAACATGCCCCGATTTACGAATTAATTCTTTTTCCTTTGTGTTGCCTCCAGTGAAGCAAAAAAACACAATTTCCCCTATGGGTTTGCTTCAGGTTACATAATCTGATTCCCCAGAGTGCATTGTCCCCTAGGAAATGTATAGAAAAACACATGCAGCCTTTCTGAGCCCTGTAGGTGGCAGTAGAGTGCTTAGAGAGGAGTTCTTTGTCTGTATTTTCTGTGCCAAAATGGTTGTTCGTTGCTGGATTTTCTGTCCATTTTCAAAACTTCTTTAAGGTAAGGAAAAGCATTTTTGCTTATGCATGCTTTCCTTTCAATGCTGCTGTTGTTTTTTGGTGGTTTGATTTTTGGAGGGTGCGGTGGGCTTTTTTATCCCTATGGGGATGCCTAGAATTACAAACAAATTCGAGTTATGAACAAGGCCATGTAACTTTATCTGTAACTTGAGGTTTTACTGTATTTTCAACATTAGGTATTAGTATGGCAGTATTTCACCGTTCTTATCAAGTTGGAGGGGGAGTTCCCACTGCAACTCAAACATGCACTGGTGCGCCCCCTCCTAAAATAATCACTCAATCACCTTGTCTCAAACCTCCCCTTTTTGGGGAAGGTTGTCGAGAAAGTGACGGTGAGGCACCTCCAGGGGGTCCTGGAGGAAGAGAGTTATTTGGACCCTTTCCAGTCAGCCTTCAGGCCAGGTCATGGTACTGCATTGGTCGCACTGTTCGATGATCTCTGGCGAGAGCGAGATGGAGGGTGTCCCTCTATTCTCACTCTTCTTGACCTCTCAGCGGCTTTCGATACTGTCAACCATGGTATCCTTCTGCATCCACTACAGGGGTTGGGGATCCAGGGCACTGTATTGGCTTGGTTCTCCTCCTTCCTGAGTGGCCGGATCCAGTCAGTGTGGGTGAGGGTGCAGGTCAAGTCCAAGGCATGTCACGTGTGGGGTGCCACAGGGCTCTGTCCTCTCGCCTTTCCTCTGGGTGAGATCATCCAATCTCACGGGGTGAGATATCATCAGTATGCTGATGATACTCAGTTGTATATTTCTGCCCGTGGTGATCCCAGTGATGCAGTCAAGGTCCTGACCAGTTGCCTAGAGGTGGATAGGGTCTGGATGGGGGGTAATGGAGTACAGCTGAATCTCGGCAAGACTGAGTGGCTGTGGGTGAGGGAACCTGGTCCTCATAAGGAGTTATCACCGCTGGTTTGGGATGGGGTATTGTTGCCCCAATCTGATTAAGTGCGCAACCTGGGGGTCCTCTTGGACTCATGGCTTCTGCTCCAGGAGCAGTTTACACCTGTGGGCAGGAGGGCCTCTGGGGCAAGTGCATGTTATTAATCAATTGTGCCCACTCCTGGGCCCGGAGGCCCTGCTCACACTCACCTATGCCCTAGTCACCTCCTGTTTGGACTATTGTAATGTGCGCTACATGGGGCTGCCTTTGATGACCATCCGGAGACTGCAGTTGGTCCAGAATCTGGCGGCCCATGCACCACTGCTGCGGGAGCTGTACTGGCTGCCTAAATGTCTCCAGGTGCAATTCAAGGTGCTGATTGTCACCTTTAAAGCCCTTCATGGTAGTGGACTAGGATACCTCAAGGACCGCATCGTTCCTAGGATATCAACCCATTCCACAAGAGCAAACCAAGAGGGCACCCTTCAAATACCATCTCCAGCACAAGGAAAAGGGCCTTCTTGGTCATAGCCCTCAAAGTATGGAACCTCCTCCTGGTAGAACTATGCCTCCAGGCTCAGTTGCTACCATTTATGAAAGAACTGAAGACGTGGTTTGCAAAATGGGTCTGCAGGCCGGGATTATCAACAAGCTCCCCATTCTGGCTCATCTGAGGCTCCCCCTTCCTGTATTTAATTTTTAATGTTAAGGTTATGCAAATTTTATATTTGTTTTTAGATGGTAAATGGCACAGTGGTGGGTAATATTCATATGTTGTATGTATGTATGTATGTATGTATGTATGTATGTATGTATGTATGTATGTATGTATGTATGTATGTATGTATGTATGTATGTATGTATATGTATGTATGTACCCTGTTTCCCTGAAAATAGGACCTCCTCCTATAGTAAGACACCCCCTATTTTTCCCCACCTCGGAAATATAAGTGTCTTGTTTTTGGGGAAACACGGTATATATGTATGTATGTATGTAAGTACTGTATGTATGTATGTATGTAGTCCAAACTCGGTTATGCACAGTATGGTCGTTACCTATAATTCTCAGTACTGGTAAGCAGCATTATTTGTGTGTTCTTTTTACAAAAGATGAAGAACAGAAGGGACAAGAAGAGCTACAGCAGGTGTTCGCAATATTTTCCTGCCAGGGGCGTGTTTGATCCCTGGACTTGTTTCCATTCTCATCAGTGGTGTGTGGCAGTATGCAGCACCAGGGATCGCACATTTTTTCAGGGCTTTTGGATAGGCCCCATTACTTCCCAGGACGACAGGAACCTTTGCGGAGACCAATCGCTCCGGTTTTTTAAATTTCTGCAGCTCCCCTGCTCTGTCTCCTCAGCTAATCCCCAGTGCTTGTAGACTTCCACTGGCACGTGTTGTTGAAGTCAGTGACTGGTTTCTTGGTGCTGAACCAGGAAGTATCCAAGAGCCGGGAAACCAGGCGCTGACATCAGTGCTGTGCACCAATGGAAATCTCCAAGCGCCAGGGATCAGCTGTGACGATAGAGTGGAGGAGCAGCATACATTTTTAAAAATGGTGTGATCCGGCTCCGCAAAGGCTCCTGCCGCCCTGTGAAGTGGTGCAGCCTGTCCAAAAGCCCTGAAAAAACACGCGACCACCACTGTTGCAGTAGTAATTTATGTATTGCGACTTCCGGCAGTGGTGGTGGGGTTGGTGGTGGAATGGTCCCAGGTGGCCACTGTGGGCTGGATTAATGATATGCAGGGGCTGGATTAGGCGCATGGGTGGAGGGGTTGCAAATGGCTGAGCTACAGTTTCAAATATTAAAATGTAATGATTGTTTTTTCACTCCTGATGTATTTTACTCTCACAGAAAAAGGCAGTTAATTCTGATACAGATGAGAATGTACTATAGAATTATCTAATAATGTATACTGAAGCAGAGAAAAATTGTTCAGATATGTCTAAGGTTATGGAGATATAAGTCACATGGAAATTCAGTGATATACCAAACCATTTTCCCTTAATGGTTTTCTATATTTACTGCACTAATAAAATTCATCACCTATCAACCTAAGAACTCTAGTCTATACCCTAAGCTTACTCTCAATTAATGCACGCATACTCATACTAAATTTCATTCATTTTAAACCAGCAACAGAAAGTGAGAACATGGTTTCACAGTAATGCTTTAAACATACAGTAAAACCTCGGGTTATGATGGAGGTCCATTCCAACAGCCTCTGTTGTAACAAAAAATAAAATAAAATCATAACCTAAAGCACATTTTTGACACAGGAATGCATTGAAAATAAAGAAAAAGTCCCAACCGGACCAACAACAACAACACAACAATAATAGACAATATCTCCCCCCCCCCAAAAAAAAAGCCAGATAAAATTGTCGGCCACCCCTACAAAAGCAACAAAGCAATATCCCTACCCTTTCCATGTCGTTTGGGGACCTTATCCACTCCATTCCGACCTGGGAGAGCTGGACACTGAGCCCATTTTCTGCCCCTGCCGGCACAGGGAGAGTCTGGGGACCTTGTCCACTTAGTTCCCACTTTCCTCCGAGCTCCCTAGGCAGGGCTACAGTTGAAAACGTGCACCTCCCCGAGGCACTCTTATGCTGGGGTTTTACTGTACTTTAAAAATATGGAATGTAAATTAGCCAAAATCCTGTTACACAACTGTACAGGAGTTCCACAACAGAAATTATATTATCATTAGTGGCAGATTGCTGCTGATTAAAGATTTCCTATTTTGGACTGCACATGACTTGCATGCAATGCCATAAAACTGTGTGCACAGAGAAAACGAAAAAAGACACCTTTTGTCAGCAGCAATCTACAGCTGAAAATGATCTTATCGCAGGTGCACAGCCATCAAGAATCAGATTCTGAAATCCTATTGCAAAAAGAGAGCTACTGCAATTAGTCAAATTCTCACTGATTAAAGGCTTCCTTTGGCAATTTCAGTACCCTGAAATTCACCAAAAGCCTTTAATCGCTGTTGACAGCCCCCTACTGATGTCATTTTCTTTGTGCAGGAAGTGCTGTGCAACAGGATTACCACCGTTTAAATAAAATTAAAGGCGGTACTAGCATTTCTCTAGGATTTAACAAATCTTTCTTAATATCAGAAGCTACATAATACAATAAATAGAATGCAGTATAAAACTGAAAGAAAGTAATGCTTGTGGGCAACATGTTAGGAAGTGTGTCAAAGATTCAGTTGGCAACAGCCATGTTAACATTCTGCTGCATCACGTAACAATTTCAAAGAGATACATCTGTGCAGATAGGACTCCCTTCCCCAAGACTTTGCATGTGTGTGTGTTTGATCATTAGTTGATTCTATGAAATAGGGTGTACGATATATAAGGATATACTGTATATACTCGAGTATAAGTCTAGTTTTTTAGCCCCCCAAAGGAGGTACAAAAATGGGACTCAACTTATCCTCGAGTCAATGTAATTAAAAAAACCCACACAAATGTCTAAATTAATTAATTTTACTGTATTTTCATGTATTTTAATTACTGAAACTCACTAGCAGCTGCTGCATTTTCCACCCCGACTTAAGACTTAGGTCAAACTATTTTTCTAGTTTTAGAAGTCCAAATTAGGTACCTTGACTTATATTCCAGATGACTTCTAGTCAAGTATATATAGTAAGCTAATTTTCATTCCTTTGTAAGATTTGTTGATTTCTTGCTATGTGCAACTCAATTCCACTTCTAATGCTATTTCTTTATTCTGTCTTTATAAATCCCCATGAACATTATGTGAATCCATTTTTACTAATACTGTACCTGTATTTTTGTGTACTTTTTTTGCATAAGCCTATATCCAATGAGTACATTTTGTGTATGTTCCATCTTTATATGTGTGTTCTTCAGCATATTTTATTAATGAATATGCTTACATCATTAGAAAAACACAAGTCCTTCCAGAGATTTCAACAATTCACCTAAGGTTACATCAAACTGCAAATCCAATTAAATCTACAAACATCTCAAAATATAGGCCACCCATCATAATCCAGTAATGCTGCATTTCACAACAGTCTGTTGTAGACTTACAGTAGCGGAGGTAAAACAAACTAAACAACTAGAAACAACCCCTCCCTTCATCTAGCTAAATTACCGCTGATATATCCATTCTTCTCCAGCATCTTTGTTTGTTACTGATAATATTAGCCAGGTGAATTCCACTTCTACTATAAGAATCACATATGGCTATGTTGTAAAATTCTTTATTCCTTCTTTAAGCAATGCAAATTCTACAGTTATCTTAAGGACTGTGATACTGTAAAGCAGAAATGAGCAACTTTGGCAAGGCGGCCCAAGTAGGAAGGGATGTGCTAAAATACATTAATTAGATAATTATTGTAAGTATTTATTCTTCAATTTAAAACTGTTTTATTTCATAAAGTATTAATTCTGTGAAAATATAATCTCGTCTCTTCAGGCTAACTCATTAAGTGATAATTCATTAAAGATATTTCATTGTTTCATATCCTGATTTTACATTTATTGAAGTATTAGATTGAACAAGGCAGCATTCACCAGAGAACTGCAGCACTGTGGTTCACCAGAATTAAAACTCTTAAGCAATAATTAACACTTATGTCATTAAACAACAAAAGCATAATCCTCTATAATAAACAATCAAATACAAGAGAATGAGTTCGTTAACTGAAAGTTTCTTCTTTAAATTAGCATGGACGAAAAAGATTTCAGTTTGCCTTATCAAAGTTCCTCTTCAGATTTAGCAATCTGTTACTGAATTTCAGATGCAAATCACATCTTGTTGAAATAGTTTTTCTGGGAAACACTGGCAGAGGAAGAAAGACACAAAAAGGTGGATGATTGCTCTTGATAATCCACTGAACTTTATCCTATATATGCCACTCCCCTTCACGCTGTTTCCCTGCTTACCGGCCTAGAGGAGCTGCATGGCACCAACTCATCCGGTACATGACCTTGCTTCAGCCACCACTTCTGCCACTTCCACCTCAATCCTTGTCTCCTCTGCTTGGCTTGCCGTGTCCCTAATGGCGCCCCATAGCAGGGCAGATGTTACAACACCTAACTGTGCCACCCTTACCAGATAATAATGTTACAACATCTGCCCTGCTATGGAGTGCTGTTAGGGACACACCAAACCAAGGGGAGGAGACAAGGATTGAGGAAGCGGCAGCTGGGGCGAGAGTGCAGGCTGGATGAGTTGGTGCTGTGACCCAGATCTGGCCCATGGGCCATAGGTTGTAAACCCCTGACTAGTGAAATCCATATCTTATTGTTGTCAACAGCAGATCTTATCTTTCCTAACATATCTTCATAGCAGGCAGAGATGTAATGTTTCCTTAGAATTGATTCATTTGAAATCGGGTGACTAGTGCTCTGCTCCAAAAAATGCCTGAGGCTACCATTATCTAATTTCCTTAAGCGAATATTTGAAGTAGCCATCATTATACAGAGATCCTTAGAAAGTCCTGACTGGATATTTGATAAACTTGTAGCTGAAAAAGCTCTCTCAAAAAGGAGCCATTGCCTACTCAGTGAAGGTAAATCTTGTGTTTTATGGTGTCATGATATTTAATTAATATTAAAATGCCTTTGGGTTGACTTTATACAATTTACAAAACAAAGTATCACCATTGCTACTGAAAAATCTGCTGCCTAAATTCTTGAGCAAGATGCCGTAATTTCACACTCACTGAACATCTACTTTTAAGCATGTTGAAATCAGACTGCAGTGCTCATGTGACTCCATCACCTTAAACATACACACACCACCTCAAACACAAACACACACATACCTGAGTTGGGGAGCAAATTGGGGGAGGGGAAGGCAAATTCTGACACACACACCCAGGCCTGGTCATAAAAATCCTCGCCCTAGTTCTGTTCTATCAGGCACAGAAAGGGTATGTGAATCCAAGAATGACTTCAGCACTCTCTTCATAGACAAATGGTATATAATGCCTATACAATGGAAACATTCCATACATAGATTTCTGTTCAGTTGTAGCATCTTCCAAGCTGTTTGAACCCTCTTATAGTGTGAGATTAAACAGATGACTAAGGACCATTTCTTATTTTGCCAGACTCATTCCTAAACAGTAGAGAAGGAATTCTCAACCTTTTAAAGCTGGGGGCCAGGTCACGCTCCCTCAGACAACTTTGGGAGTTGGATTGCCATTTTGCCCTTCCTCCACCACGTGGCACTTCCTGGTGTGGTGAAGGCAGTGGGGAGCCACATGAAATGGTACTGCAGGCTACATTTGGCCCGCAAGCTTAGAACCTCAGCAGTAGAGGTTACTGTATAAGTGATGAAACAAAGAAAAAAGGGTTGATAGGGTTTGCTAGTACCACTGGGCATTCTACAGTAATGAACTGTGTCACCCTTGTCAGATAACAATCCAGGGGGACTACCAGTATCCAATAAATATGGAAACACACAACAAAATGTGCTTGTTCTTTATAAGAACCTGCAATCTGTACAATGTCTCTATTTATTAAAGCATCATTTAATACTATGCCATACACTGGTATTGTAAAAATATATACAGTATATGAAAAGTTAGGAACAGTATTTTGTAATAAAAGATTTGTAATAATAGATGGTGTGTCTGTGGGATCCTGAGATCAAAGACTTGTCTTCATAAATGTTTTCAGTGTTAAAGAATTAAGTGCACCCAAACTGGGGCTTTTAAATTGTTCTAATCCTTTTGGCTATGGCTACCATATTTGCTGGCGTATAAGACGACTTCCCCCCCGTGAAAAACATGCCTCCAAGGGGGGGGGGGTCGTCTTATACACTGGGTGCACTTCAGTTGGGATAGACATAGCTGCCCATAGTGGCCTCCTGATGCTTGCCCACCTCATTCTACATACCATCCAGATGAAGAAAGAAGCTCTACATTACAATTCTGTCTCCTTTTCAAACTGGTGGGGAAAAAGAAAGGGTTTCACTTACTGGTACCTTCTGCCCAAGATGGAGGAAAAAATCATGCTTCTTCTTTGCAAGGGAAGCAAGAGGCTGGGCTAGAGCAACACTTCCTGCCTCAGTGTAATTGACCTGCCCACCTACTTTACCTGCAGCGCCACCACTGGTGGGTGGTGCAAGTACAGTTCTAAAAAATCAATAAAATAATTAATATTACTGCATTTTAATTACTGAAACTCACTAGCAGTTGCTACATTTCCCACTCTTGGCTTATACTTGGGTCAATCTATTTTCCTGGGTTTCAAGGTCAAAATTAGGTACCTCAGGTTATATTCGGGTCGGCTTATATTCATGTATATACGGTAGATAAATCAGTACCACTTTGCACTTGCACCGTTTTATGTTTACTGTACATGTTTGATAACATACAGCCTTGTGACAGTTTTTCTGCATGTCATAAGCATTTGAATATAAATTGACATGCTGTAATCAAATCTGATGTTATTTTACATTTTATTTGATGTGTGGAAGTTGTCCGGAAGAGGGGGTAGTCTTATACAGCGAGTATATAACAAACTCTATATTTTGAGTGGAAATGTTGGGGGGTCGTCTTATATGCCCAATCATCTTATACGCCGGCAAATACGGTACTTTAGGGCCAACTGAATCACTCAAACTGAGTTACTTTATTCTCTGGTTGAGATAATTTTATCCCAAATCACAACAGCTGGTTAGAACAGTGCTTGCTCAACCCTTCTTTTTATTAAACTTTCCCTTAAAGTACAATGATTTTTAAATCCTTCGTGGCTTGAAGCCCAGTAAGCAGTAAAGCATGTCACAAAGTGATGTTTACTCCCACAAAAATATTATTTTTTCATGTAATACTCCAAAAGCAAAAAACAAAAAAAACCCCTAATACTTGTTAAAAGAACAGTATTTGCAGCTTTTATGAAGGACACATTATTATGCCTAAGCTGTGCAACTGGCACAACATTATGTTCTTTGGTCACCTTTAAGTGGGAAGAAATGTCACAACACTGCAGATTGAAACTGTGCCTATTTTCTTTTGTCTTTAAACATTTCTATGGAAGTTTAAAGGTGAATTGAGTGCATGGCATTTCCACCCTTGAGAAAGCCATTCAGAGATGAAATGAATAGGGAAGCATTAAATGTAATGTCTTTCATCTAATTAAGAAGATGGCAACATTAAAGAGGAACTCTGATACTGACCATACTCTCAACTAGCTTTTAAAATCTCACTTCAACATGATTACTAGGTTGTGTGTCACTTCTGCTGCAGGGCATGATATCATAAGTTTTTTCTTTATACTACTGACAGGTACTGTTAAATATCAGACAGCTGTAGAATTAAGTCAAGTCAGTTAAGTTGCCTGCAGTCCTATAGGGGCATCTTAATGTTTTCCTCCCTTAAAAGCCTATTTGGAATTCTTTTCTTTAAAAAACTTTTTAGATGCCACTTTTAAAATGTTATCTAATTTTTATAAGTTTATATTATAACTTATAAGTTTATAAGTTTATATTTATATAAAAGTATATACAGTATTACTTTTCTTCAAAAACTGTGACTGATGTCAGCTCACAAAAAATAAAGAAAAAATAAAAAAGGTATAATTAAAATACAAGTATGTAAGCAAGTTAATTAATTCATTTAGAATTAACTTAAAAAATAAATATTCATTCCCCTTTTATAATAAATACTGTATTACCTAATGAGTACATCTCTATTTCTAAGTCTTGACCAGACCCCCAATTCCTCCCCACACCAGCCAGAAGCACAAATGAAAGATACCTTAAATATACCCTCAAGATGCTGCCTAACTGTGATATGTAAAGTGCTTACTATTGTATAACCACACTGAGAGTTTCCATGGACTTGTTAACGGAGCTACTGACAAGAAATTATCTGTGGTAACCCCTACAACCAGTTGAAGAACTCTTTCAAGGCTGTAGCACATATAAGTAAATTTGTCAAGCTCTGGTTCGTAAGTGACCCTACCCATTTCACATCTTTTTATATAAGTGAAGAATTGATCACTTTGTTTCAGAGCAACGATCTTTAGATTCATCCTAGCTCAACTTTTCTTGCATCCTTTTTTTTCTTCTGATGATACTTAATATTTTTAATATTTAAAGCTCTGGATTTTATTTACAGTTCACATGCTCTGTTTTAGGAGGAGAAAACTGTCTGGCAAAGACACCGTTACACATCTAACCCATCTAAGGTGTTACCTCTCTATTGCATACCGAATAGTCCAGGGATTCTCAACCAGCAGCCCCATGGGCCACATCATTTAATGTGGCCCCCTACTGCCTCTACCTCACCAGGAAGTGCCATATGGTGGAGGAAGGGCAAAATGGCCATCTGGCCCTCAAAGCTGTCTGAGGGAGTGTGACCCAGCCCCTGGCTTAAAAGGGTGGAGAACTCTTGGAATAGCCACACAAGACCACCTGGCTTGTTAGAGGCTATCAGGAGAGGGAGGCAGAGCAATATGACATCTTATAACTGTTCTTGTTATACTTTATGAATGGAGTGAACCTCTCTGAAGATTCTGATCCAAACATGATGGCGAATAAAAACTAATTAAAACAGGATCTGAAATATACAGAAGACCACATTGAACATAACTGATAAACACCAAACATTGCCAGACAAAATAATATCTATAGCTTTCCTCACAATTAGAAGGAACTCTAGACTTTATGTTCCTGCTATGAATAATGTGACACAGTAGCTGAAATCTAGTAGTAAACTCCAAATAGAGTACTCCCACTGAATCAGTAAAGACAGGTGAGAAAAACTCCCTCACAAGTTCCACTCATTCAAGGAACCTACTCTAGTTTCAACTTACTAATGGATTTCAGCCAATATTTTCCAACACCAAAAAGCAGTTTCTCATGAACTTCTGCTTTCTGATAGCAGACATGACAAAAGGTGTTATCCGACATTTCTTATACAATGGTTTCTTCATTTTTAAATTGCTTTTGATGAGTCTTTAAAAATACATTTAAAAGTAGCCTGAAAACAAGTTCCTTGAATCACAGCTTTTATGTATTTTAACTGACAACCTCCAAGCTCAGAACAAGTCTGTATTACTTACCTAATGGTATTAACCACCCACACAACAGCATGAATGTTTCTATCACTGCTCGTCAGACGAGATTTAAGAAAACAAAGACAATATTAAACAATTACCGTATCTGCCAGCATATAAGGCGCATCTGAGTATTAGACACACCCCATTATTACCAAAAAAGCCCACTATATACAGTACAAGACATACTCCATTTCCCCAGTGTATTTTAAAGGAGGAAAGTGGGTCTTATACACCAGAAAACAGGGTAGTATGTTTATTACTGTTTAGCTTAAAACAGTCATTGAGGTATGTTGCTGGCAAGAATTAAATGGGAAAATTCAAAAGTGAGCCACAATGATATTGTGCTTTCCTACACCACATTCTAAACAAAGAATTTTTTTTACTAAAAACACAATTCATTTAAAGGAAATATCTCCTGCACTCTGACACCTATGGTTCCAAAAGAAGTCAGTCAATACCAATATTTTATTTCTCATTTTCATTCTCAGCAGACTTTAATAATTTTTTATTTGCTCTGTTCAGACACATCAAAACAAGATATTCTCTCATATAGCAGTCCTACTTTTGTAAGGGTTTTAGAAAGAATATTGGACCACCCCTCCACCTGCCCCCACCGCGTGACATCAGCAACTTTGGTGGTGGTAATCGTGCTCTGTCCCCAGCTGCTCCAAGCAGCCTCTGGCTCGGTCCCATTCCCTCTGCAGCCTTTTCCAAAGCCGATCACTGCGTTGGGGAAATTTTCAGAGCTTCCTCAATTTCAAAATCCGCACGCTAGGAGAGACCCCTGGCATGCCCGGGATGACATCACCGCAGCGCATCGGGTTTACCCTTCCAGTCCCACGTGGCGATCGGCTTTGGCAAAGGCTGCAGAAGGGATGGGACTGAGCCAGAGGTAGCTCAGAGCAGCTGGGAGAAAGTGTGATCACTGCTGCCTCTGATGTCAAAACTGTCAGCAGTGGGAGCAGCCAGCCTCCAGCCCCCACAGCTGCGTGTCGAGGGCAGAACCGGACCTTGAAAAAAAGTTTGGGCACCACTGTTTTAAATGTTTCACAATTTATTTTCTTTAAACATTTCATACATTATTGCAACCCTAAACACATCCCTATGGCATGTGTGCTGAGGGGCTGGAACCTGTCCTTAGACTCATTTCCTTTTTTTCTTACCAAAAGACAGCTCAGAAAAAGAGCAAAAAAATTAACATCTGAACTAAGAGATTCCACCAAGCATTTGACTCTGGGGCTTCAACTGAAGTCATCTATAAGTACTACAGGATATCTTGATATGGATGCGAACTTCATTACATAAAAAAGAGGGATGGGCACATATGAGCTCAACAAATATATTTAAAATGGTGAAATTCACTGCTATAAGATTTATTGATAATTGCCTACTTGGCATGGCTTTAAAGGATTAAATAAATTCACAGAAATCAAGGAAATCAATGGTTAGTAATCAGGACTATGATTATCACTTTGGCATCATTGGTATTATGCCTCTGCTCTGTGTATCAGTTGCTTGGAAATATAATACAAAAGGTGCACCGCCGACCCATGGCCTGCTGCCAGGTTTTCTGGCCAACACCAGATGATAATATAGAGTTTGATTTGACTTTGACACAGCTCTTTTCATGTTCTTACGTTCCTATTCTACCACATTAATGATGGAGGAATAATTTGTGTTCAGATAATGTTCTAACATTGAAATACATTAGACATCTCTTTTGACCAACTACTGAGGTTTGGCTCATGGTTATCACGTCATGGTACTCATAGCACAGAATATGAATGAATCAATGACTGAAATTAAGGAAGAAAGTTGATGGAGATTTTATGAAACCACTTCCAATTCTAATAAGCAATCACAAGGATGAGTCTTCACCACTATAGATATCAGTCAATTGATCTGTTCAAATCTACATTCAAAAACATTTGTTTCACCTCTCACTTCCAAAGAAAATACTAATATGTTATCTGATTACTAATAGTAAAATATATGCAGACTTTTAGCACAACCTATTCTTTTTCTTTTTGTTCTCCATTGCTTTAGCAACTTCCTTTTAATTACTAAGCAGGACATAGGCAGAGATCCAACGATCTTACGCACTTTCCAAGTGACAACTCTTAACAAGTAATATCCCATCAATTTCTTTTCATTTTTACAGAAAACCAGAGTAAGCATTTCGAGTAATTCCCCTGAATATGGGGATTTGCTTGAATAACTTCAAAATCTGTTATATTTTCCACACAAATGTAATTTGGAATTCCACATCAGCTTGACTTATCTTTTCTGAGCTTCATCCTTATGCAAACAGTCCCACTTTGTTGCTCCCACACCGGGAGTTTACTCATGCCTGCCGCATGACCATGGAAACGTCTGCAGAGGCAAACAGCAATGGCTCTTGGGCTGTAAACGGAGAGTTGGACACAACTGGCTGTTGAGCAACGGTGACATTTACCTATAGAGTTGTTGTCCTATCCAATGCAGATTTAGGGCTCTGACACAGTGGTGCTGATATAAAAACAAGCACAGTGAATATATGGTCTTCTCTTACCATTTTCCCAGCTAACGTAAGTCACTGTAAAAACGTACCTTGAGCCCCCAGTCTCCCATCTCACTGTAATACCTTTTCCTCTGTCTGCTCTTCCACAATGTAAAGCTTCCTTCTTGCTAATTTCATCCCAGTGTTCTGCTTGATCTTTCTTTCTCAGTCTCTCTCAAAATATTTCTCCGTCCTTTTATAATAGGTCCTTCTGACAGAAGAAAACAGACACAGACAGATACCTCTTTTCTCAGAGCAACTGCTCCTGCTGCCATGACATCTCCAAAGAAGCTCTTTGAAAAAGGTTAAAAACCTGGTGTTCAGCTGTACAGTAGTTAGGAAAAGGAGTAGACTCAGCTCTGAAGTCTGAACCTCTCCTGATCAGCTGACTGACAGAATATTAACCTTTCTGAAATAACTCTGCATGCAAAACTGCAGCTTTCAGATGGATAGCTGATAACTAGAGGAACAAGGTGAATATTATGTGCATGTAGCACTTTGAATGCTTGAAAAGCGGTCTTTTGCACAGGGATGAGAAAAATCTCATTAGTATTGAACAAGACTAGGTAGCATATGATATGTTGGGGGGGGGGAATGTTTTTATGATCTAGAAGAGTGATGTTGAACCTATGCCACGTGTGCCAGAGGGGCACTCACAGCCCTTTCTGTCGACACGTGCGACATCACCACAGAGATGAGGTGACCAGCCCCCATGTACCCCATCTATACTTACGTGTGTTCGTGGTCGCTCTCAAGGAGGTGGCGCACATGCAGGCATCGGCATGCACCTGTGTGATGTCACTGGTGGCACCTCAAGTGGCACACACGTGTGTGTGCGCACGCACACACACACATGATGTAATCAGTGCGCCTCAGGTGTCTAAGAGTACCATAAACTATGGCATTTTATAATACTGTACCTGGCTTCTTATATTTTGTTTACTTGCACTTGCAAAATGTAGGATTTATGCTTACAATACAGTAACCATGTAGCATAAACGTTTATGTCATGTGAATGTTTCAAATCCAACTGTAAAAAATGGCAAATACATTGTGTGAGCAGTTTAATTTGGTTCATTTTCATTTTGCCAAGGAAAAACATTACCTGTAAGGACCAGGAGTTTTACTACAGGGTTTGTGGATGTTTGGGGATGCCCTTCTAAGGTATGCTGCAGAGGTGGAGAGGTATGCATGGTATAACACTACTGAACCTTTCTTTTGCTGGCCTTGAGTTGTTTTTCTTGTAACTGATTTTACCTTGTAGCTCACTCTGAAAGACTCTACTTTCATACAATCTGTCTTTTCCTTTTCTTAATCTCTGTGTATTCCAAGATGCAGACATCACTATCGCCATGATGATAGCCAATATCCGGAATGGATATGGCACCTCAAGAAGACTCATCCACTGACACAGAGGGTCTTTAAAGTGTATACTTTACATTTTAAAAATATATATATATCCCCTCATAGCTCAGAGATCTGCCTCTGCAATCATGATTTTTTTTTAATACCAGAGGGGGCATTATATCCTAGAATATTTCAAAATATTTTGGGCTAAATCAAGTTTATCGGCTCCTTTGGTACAGACAAGATTTCCGAGTGATAACCTTCAGATACCCCGTTAGGTTCCAATGTAGCTTTGTGGCTTGGGAGGGGGGGGGGATTCTTCAAAGGCAAAACAATGTGGGAATTCAATGAAACCTTGTTTATATCAGTAATTTTAACCTTGTTTTAGTTAGCTATTGAAACCTTGTTCTAGTTAGTATTGAGGCCTTTTTTGTGTACTGCAAAGAGTGAGCCTGCCTAAATTTGGTCAGCAGTAAGTCAGCAATATAGGACATGCCTGGGCATGTGTGCTGACTGTGAGGCGAGCGTAACCCTTGACCCATAACCTACGCAACCTCTGATCTTTCACCTGCCCTTATAAGGTAATTTCCTGTTACCTGTGAATTGTTTCCTGTTACCTGTGACCCCGCCTTTTACCTGTAACCCATCCCTAAAAGGGTTGTAACTAAGCATGCTTACTTGTGATTGGTACTGTCGACCCCCACCATTTTTTGTACCCCTGAACTCAATAAATACATGCTGAGCTGGGTGCGGCCAGCAGACCCTCCTCTTCCTTTGCACCAGATATCAGACTGCAGTCTTTTCTTCTCTTTCGCGCCAAGGAGCTGGACTCCAACAAATTGGTGCAAGCTGAACTACAACAAATAGCTGAACTGCAACAAGTGATTTGGCTTTCCATTTTTAGCTACTGGTTTAAGTTAACTTTCTCTCCAAGAGGCCTGTCTTTTTTAGTATTACGAGATACCTAACCAGTCAACTTGGAAGAAAGCTTTGATGGGTTAACTCTTATGGATTTTCATAGGGTTGTCTAATTTATGTGGGATACGATGCATTATATTATGGAGGTTGAGAGATAGCATGATATGGGTGCAACTTTAAATAGCATTTTGCCACGTGACAAAGCACTACTACCTTTCAAACCAGATAACCATTCAGTCTTAATACAAAAACACTGTAAAGCCTTCTGCTTGGTTCATTAGATGCTCTACCATTAGCAGTACAAGGGAAAATCGAAAACATCCCGTATTCTCAATGTAAATGTCCCTGTAACTTGCATGGGGTAAAAACAGTAAAACACACCCACCTACGTTGCCTTTTTTATCTTGATATACAGAGAAGTTTTATAACAGCTCGTTTAAAATTACTTCCAGAAGGCTCAGAGATACATTGTACCCTTTTATTGATGCCAGGACATAAAATAGGTATTTTATTTGGTGTGGCGAAAATTCTTGCAGCTGGGAAAGGACAGTTTTAACAAATTGATTAGCTAATAGCTGATAGTGGGAATTTTTAAAAGGGTTTTTAAAAAACCCAGACTACTTATTACAGTACTTCTGTTAGGATCATCCAAGGCTTCTTGTGTTTATGTTCCTTTATGCCACCCCCCCCCCCCCCATGGTTGGACACAGACTTATACTTCCAGGGTCCAAAGAGCAAATTTTACTAATTAAAAACATTTGTTTGTTTTATTTATAGGCTATCTTTCTCGCGATGGGTGACTCAAGGTGGCTCATAATATTAAAAAGATCAAATTAAAACAATTTTTGTACAATTAAAAAGCAATTAAACTAGAATAATTAAAATATAATTTAAACATTAAATGTTTAAAAATCACAAAAAAATTAAATCAGACAATAAATTAGCTTTAAAAACAGCAGGGATTCTGTTATAATTATTAAAAGTCTGCCTGCAGAGATGAGTCTGTTGGCGAAAGGATAAAAGAGAGGGAAGCCAACCTAAACTCCCAAGCGAGTGCATTCCAGAATCTGTGAGCTGCCACAGATAAGGCCCTCTTACAGCTTCATCAAAGTTTAGCTCTGATGGTGATTCCTCCGAAGATCTTAAGAGCTGAATAGGATCATATTATTTATTTATTTATTTATTTATTTCCTTCGACTTATTATCCCGCCCAATCGGGTAAAAAACCCAACTCTGGGCGGCTTACATACACAATTTAAAAATACATAGCTAAACCACAACTCAATATAAAACCACAAATCAATATACGATAGCCTATTCACAGTTAAAATATAAATTAATACAATAATTAAAAGTTAAGCTAAAAGAAATTAAACATTTCCAAGTTATAAAATTATGCAATTATTAAAAAACAGAACCAGGGTAGGAAGGTAAGAACAACGGGTGGCTGTCTCATCTGATAAGCCACCCAACATGAGATCCGGTATTTCCGGATCCCCAAACTTGTCCTGCCAGCCAGGTTTTAAGACCTTTCCGGAAGGGCAGGAGCTCTGTTTGTTGACGTAGATCGATAGGCAGGAGGTTCCACAGGGCTGGGGCGGTCACGGAGAAGGCCCTCCTTCTGGTGCTAGAGAGGCGAGCCTCTCTAGCTGATGGAATTGCAAGGGAAGATTCTGTCCTTCAGAAAGGCTGGGCCTATACGGCCTGGAAACAGAATGGTAGCTAGTGTAATTGTTGTAGTAAGAGCATTATATGGCCCCTACAACTGGCCTTGGTCAGCTGCCTGGTTGTTTCATTTTGAACCACCTAAAGCAGGGGTCAGCAACCTTTTTAGGTCCGGGTCCGGGTCACGCTCCTGGAGACAGTTGAGGAGGCTGGACTGATGTCCCACCCCCTGCCATAAACGCATCCATGGCTGTTGTAAATGTGTCCGTGGCTGCTTCTGGTGGTGGCGGGGTTGGAACAAAGGTATGGGCTGGATGTTTTGGCACCATGGGCTGGATCCGGCTCATGGGCCGTAGGATGCTTGACTCCTGGGGCAAAGCTTCTGAACTGTCTACAAAGGCAGCTTCAAATTGAGCATGTTATAGTAATTCAAGTGGGATGTAACTCAGGCATGTGTCACTATAGCCAAACCATATATCTCAAGAAGTGGGTGCAGCTGGCACACCAATTTTAACTGTGCAAATGCACTCCTGGTCATTGCTGAAACCTGGTCATCCAGGCTCAGGGTTGAATCCGGGAGTACACCGGACTTTAGTTTTCAGAAGGAATGTAAACCCATCTAGCACAGGTTGCATTCCAATTCCCTTATCTGTCTTCCAATTGACCAGGAGCATTTCTAGTCTTGTCTGGATTAAGGTTTAGTCCTGTCTGGCCAGGTTATCCTGCTATGGTAATAGAATAGACCATCCTGCCAGTCACTCAATGATGATAGGTGGCGGTTAAGTAACCTGACAATTGTCTTTGGTGGAGAAGTTCACAGGGAAGGGTGATGGTCTCCAAGTTGATTAAACCCTATTTGAATCTAACTTAATGGAAGGCAGAAACTTGGGGCGGATGAGAACTTTGTGTGCCAAAAGGTCTCAGGATGAGACAGTGATTCGTGGAACTAGATCAGTGGTTAATCAGCCTAAGTTACTTCCCCAAAGCACTGATCAACTAATGTACTGACTTAAGCTTCTGGGAATTGAAGTCCCCCTGTGGGGCATGTGCCCCATGTTGGGAACCACTGGTCTATATAATCTGTTTCATCCAGAAATTTTCATTAGCCAAATCCTAAGGTATGCCTATGGAGTCACCAATTGGGATCCAACCAAATATTGCACCAGTTTCCTAAAACATGTTTGTTTATTGTGATCTACCCTGAGCCCAGGAAATACAAAACACCTATATTCAAAATTTAAAAATATACAATTGTTGCCAGAGCTGGAGAAATCTAGAAATAAGCACAATGCTCTTTTTCTTAGTAAATAAACTTAGCGTACATTTTGTGCGACGTGGACTAAGATGACTAGTGTAAAAAAGCTTTACCTTCTCTATATAATCTAACACTTCAAATGTGGCGCCATCTAGGTGAGAACTGCCACTCCTGCTAATTGGCTATAAGTATAGCCACTGGCTGATATTTACAAACACATGGAGAAAAAAATAGCATGGTATGCCCAATTGCCTGACAGCCATCTCCATGACCATAGCTGGATTCTTCCCAGCATAAAAGCAGATAAATAAATGCGGAATGTTGTCACGGAGACGTCTACTCATACAAGGACTCTTTACTGAATAACAACTCCAAGGTATTCAGGGTATTATAAATGCTAATGCTTATCACATACACCATACAGTTTGCAGTACCTCACTTTTCTTTTACCATGCTTCTGCATAAACAATCACACAAAGAAATTCATTAGAAGGAACTGACTCTTAATTCTTACTATGCATCGCAAATCCGCATAATTTTCTGTGAAAGCAACATCTTATATATAACATACTAGTTAAGTGCAACATACAGTAAATATATCTATTCTCATGTATTAATGGAACAGTTCACATTTTCCATTTGAGAAATTGCTCTAACACTTTAAATACTGTACAAATATTCAGCATTGGGAATTATAGTCACTAAAGTATTAGGTTCAATTTGAAATGTAAGAACCTTTAAGAAAGATTTTTGAAATGGCCAACAAGAACATTGAACAGATTCTACACAAATGAAAGATAATTCTGTCACCTATTCTCTTTTGAGAATATGGAGAAATATTATACCAAAATTCATCAGCGTGAGTAGTTCATTTATAATCAGGCACGTCAGATCAATGTTCTAATATTGGAGCTTCCTATATTTTGGTCACATAAGTTACATATAAATTACTCGTTTGGACAGAACATGCAACACGACAAATGCTATTTTAGGCTAGATCAACAGAAGTACAGTCTCCAAAACCAATGAGGTACTAGTCCCCCTCCATTTGGCACTAATTAGACAATGTCTAGAGTACTGTGTCTCAGGACTGCAGTAGCTTAATGGTTAAGATACTGAACTTGACAGCAGGTCAGCAGTTTGATACCAGAGTGCTGCATGATGGAGTGAAGTCCTGTTATCTGTCCCAGCTCCTGCCAACTAGCAGTTCAAAAGCAAGAAACTGCAAGTAGATAAATAGGTACCACTTTGGTGGGAAGGTAAACAGTGTTCTGTGGACTCCAGTGTCTCGTCATGCCTGCCACATGTCCACAGCAATGTCTACTGATGCAGACAGCGCTGGTTCTTTGGAGATGACCAACAAATCCTAGAGTTGGATGTGACTGGCTTTTGAGCAAGGGCAAACCTTATCTTTACCTAGAGTACTGTGTCCAGTTCTGGACATCACAGTTTAAGAAGGATGCTAACAAATTCAGAGGAGGGCAACAAGGATAATCATGGGACTGGAAACCAAGCCTCATGAAGGCTGAAAGAACTGGGTATGTTTAGTCTTGAGAAAAGAAGACTGAGGGGTGATAGGATAATACTTTTCAAATACTTGCCAGACAGTCATAAAAAGGAGGGGCTGGATCTGTTCTCAATCATCCCAGAGTGCAGAACATATAATATTAGACTCAAATTACAAGAAAGCAGATATAGACTGAATATCAGGAAAAGCTTCTTACTTGTAAATATTAGAGCAGTACAACAATAGAACCGATTATCCCGGGAAGTGGTAAGTGCTCCAACACTGGAGACATTCAAGAGAAAACTGGACAACCATCTCTCAAATCTGCTTTGATTTAGATCAGAAATTCTCAACATTTTAAAGCCGGGGGCCAGGTCACGCTCCCTCAGACAGCTTTGGGGGCTGGATGGCCATTTTGCTCTTCCTCCACCACATGGCACTTCCTAATGTGATGGAGGCGGGGGGGGGGCACGGCGGCGGCACTACATGAAATGGCTCCACGGGCTGCATTTGGCCCACGGGCCACAGGTCAAGAACCCCTGATTTAGATTCATACATTGAGCAGAGAGAGGTGGATTCAATGGCCCCATAGACCCCCTCCAATTCAATTATTCAATAATTCCTGCTAATGACACATCATATCCTGGCACAAGTGGAGAACAAGTTACAGTCTACAGCTATGAATGTTGGATAAGAGGATTTAAAAGTGCTGCTAAGGATATTATAAGGACACTGTTTAAAAGTGTTGATTAGTAATGTCACACACAGATAGGGCTACTAATCTCCCAATCCATTCTCTAACTTCTGTTGAAAAAAGAATCAAGAACATAGTCAAGACTGAAAAGGAACTATTTGAATGAGATCCTTAAAGGAATATGATCTACTCCCCCTCCCCCCGAATACAGTACTTTTTTTTTAAAGAGCAACAATGGTAACTGAAAGAGAAGCCCTTTCATCTTGTGTAAAAATGCATGTATTTTGCACAAAATGCAAAGATTTCAAAATATGAAATATACAATTTTTGGACAATTTGTTCAGTGTAGAAACAGGAAAAAAGTACAAAACCGCCAAACTCAGAGGAGGAATCTTTTGTAATGTTTCTTTCTTACCTGTGACAGTTTATATCTCTAATAAGATCAAATAATCCTTTATGGATAGCTGTTTGTATGTTCCAGAAAGGACCTCCACATTGGATGTACTAAGATTAATGAACTTCACAATTTCTCAAAGAGGACCAACAAAACTTATCCCTAAAATCCACAAATGAAATGCAATTTTCCGGGCTGCTTTGCTGACCTCAGGCAAGACAGCCCAGTAAATCAGTAAGTCAAACTAATGAGCACAGGCGTTTCATCGCATTAGTATTAGCATTAAGCTACTCAGTAGTTCAATGTTGTAAATACATCCAGCACATTAACTACAATCACAATTATAACTACTCAAAATAACTTGTGAAAATTATTTTAAAAACCCTTAAAACAGTAATCCTTCCAAAGTACTACAAAAATTAGATTGCTTCTGATTTTAATTATGCTACCTTTATGCTTTCAGTTTGACCAGGAGTTCCTCAAAAGAACTCTTTGATGAACAAGGAGTTAATCTATCTACATGCCTATGTATTTATATGACTATCAGATTAGAAATTAATGCAGCTGGTCATATTTTTGTTACTCCTTGTGCACTCAGCTCAATTATTTCTTAGGATAAATGGAAAAGGGTTATGTGACAATCTTATGTGCTACTGTTATTGTACATACAGTATGTGCATGCAAATGAAGTATGAATAACGTGTTCTCATGAATGAAGAGAAGGGTTTATATTTGCATACGCATCTGAATGCAGGAAGCTCTATGACAAGAATAGAGGACTATGAATAACAGCACTTCTACAACCAATCAGCATTAGGAATTAGTCACTAAAGCATTAGGTTCAATCTGAAATCTAAAACCCATTTAGAAATAAATTAAAAATGGCCAAAAATAATACTGAATGAATAGGACTTTCCTTATCAATATAATGTAAATCTTATTGATTCTTTTTTTGTGCCAAATACTGGCAAACAATATATTTTATATATGTGTACCACCATTCTGTTGAGTATACATTGTTATGTGGGGTTTTATGTTTTAATCTGTAAACTGCCCAGAATATTGCTTGCACTAATGGGGGTGGGGTGGTCAACCAACCAGCCATTTTAATTCTATTTAGCTAGAACAAGCTGAGATTGAACTGTTCCTATTCTACTTTCTGCATTTTCAGTGGAGGGATGCTTCTAGAAATGGTTTGAGCTGGCTATACATTTGTGACCTCCATGAAAGATTTCTTTCTATTGCAACTTTATAATGAATCTCACTCATGCTTATTTTGAAGTCTAAATTCAATGATTATTTTAATGTCTAATTTGATGATTATTCTAGATTTTTAGCCAAAAGCTGAAACAGTGACAGCTACAAGTACATAATGAAAAGCATTCAGAACTGCTGTCAATGGTGGATTACCGAAGTTAATAATTTACATTTTCAAAAAGAATTATATAGCAATGAAATCATTTTCAGCCAGCCTTCATTAGTGATGTTCTATCTAGAATTTTTAAACTGGGAACAGAAGATTTAGAAATCAGCCTCCTGATTCAGAAATAACACTTTTCAAATAATATTAGTCCAAATCTCTTGCTGTTTCAACTAGGCTTCTAAATAAGTGTGGTTATCAGATGTGCCCTCATCCTAGCAGCATTAATAAAGGAACTAATAAGATCCCAAGAAACAATTTTTCTAGGACTGATGGACTCTTAATTGAAAAAAAAAAAAGCCAGGTAGCGTTGTCCTGCAATTTTCCATCTATTATATTTTAGGACCTAATGAATATCCAACAAATTGTCCTCCCTTCCACTACATTACCATTCCTGAAAGGTTATTTTAATAGGGAGGCAAAAACTCTGCAGGTTCACTAGGAGAAAAAAATAAAGTCACCGCAGCCAACCTTGGAAAAAAGAGGGTCGTGGCAAAGTAAGATTTGAAATGAACTAAAGATTTTTTATTTTGCTTCAAGAAGCTCAGTGGCATATGTGGGAGGAATATTCTGACAAATCTTGAAAAAATTCAAAATTGATGTACACCATTTCCCCCACTACCCATTTTATTAATATGTTTCCTTTAATCCATATACTGTATTCATAAACCACGTTTCTAGCACCCACAAGAAAAAATACTGCCCCATTTTGGCTGCCAAAAATCAATCTTATTACTACTCTCCTCAACTACTTTTCTAATTTTGATAAATTAAACCTTAACAAATTTGAGTTGTTGCTGGTGCTGTTACCTTCATTATTTACTGCCAACCAACTGTTTATTGGAATTAGGGACTGGTGGGCAGTAACAGGTTTACACCCCCCGGGAGGGAGGGTAGCAAAATTGAGTGGCCTCTGGGCAGGGTGGTGGTGAAATTAGGTGGCCTTCGGGTATGAGGGGTAGCGAAATTTGGTGGCCATGCCCACCTCCCTGCCCTGACCCATCAGGTTTTATTCCTGCAAGTGGTTCAAGGTCTCCCTTGCTCAAAAGCCAGTCATATTCATATCTGACTCTAGGGTGCAGTGCTCATCTCCATTTACAGCCAAAGAGCCAGTGCTGCCTGTATTTGCAGATGTATACATGGCCATATGGCAGGCATGATTAGATCGCCCACGGCATAGGCTCCGCCCATGACATAGGTTTCACCCATGGCATAGGCTCCGCTCACAGTGTGGTAGCGAAATTTTTTGGCTGCCCACTACTGGATTTAGGTCCAGCAAAAATGAACTTGAATATTAGCTTATTCAAAGACCTAGTACAGTAATACCTCGGATAACGCTAAGACTTGGTTCCATAGCAAAAATGAACTTGAATATTAGCTTATTCAAAGACCTAGTACAGTAATACCTCGGATAACGCTAAGACTTGGTTCCATAAGTCTTGGTGCTATCCGATTTTTAGTGTAATCCGATACATGTTAAAATCCTATGGGATGGATTGGATAACGTTAAAGCTCCATAGAGATACATTGTAACCACACAGACTTTAGTGGTTGTTATCCGATCCATCCCATAGGACCTTAACGTTATTCGATCCAATTCTCCTCCCCAGATTACTTAACGTTATGCGATTTTAGTGTTATCCGAGGTAAACATTACCCGAGGTATTACTGTATATCCATAGGTATTTTCTTAAGATGTTTGTTGTTCCAAATAAGAAAACCTTCTGCAGTTGGTATATTATGATCTCATAATATGCCTAAAGAACAAAGATGGTTTTCTAGGCATCTTGGTACAACTATATTACGCCTTTTCAAATACAGTAATCTTTTTGTGTAATCTTATTAATGTAAACATTTGAAACATACAGTAATACCCCGGATAATGATTGTATCGGATAATGCTATAATCGGATAACGATGCAAGTTTTTTTGAAAAAACTTGCATCGGATAACGATTCTGGATAATTATTCTTAGCGTTATCCGATGCAATGGTCTGCGGGTGTGGGGTGGTCTCTGCGACTGCAGTAGGGTTGGAGAAAAGCACCCGCCTTTCCCCCGACCCTACTGCAGTCACAGAGACTCCTTGTCTCTTTCCCTCCCTGTATTTAAACTACAGGGATGGGGGAAAAAGAGAGAAGTGATTGGTTCTCTAGAGGCACTTTCCCCGACCCTACTGCAGTCGCAGAGAGCGCTGCGCGTGGGGGTGGCTTTAAAGGCAGGGAGGTCTCTTTCTTTCCCTGCCTGCCTTTAAAGTGGTTTGTCCCTGAAGTCAGGGCTTTTTTTTTTTTAGCGTTGTTCGATGCATGCATCGGACAACGCTAAAAATCGGATAACGTCATGACTTGTGGAATCAAGTCATAACGTTATCTGGGGTATTACTGTATACCTTTTTCCTACATGGACCAGTCCCATACAGTACTGGCAAATACAATGATAAATAATATAGCACACTGTTTCTTTTAGTGAAAAACAAATGGACTATAAATATGAAAAGACTATTTGTTTTAATTATTTCCTCAACCTATTTGTCAGATTCTTGCCCACAGGAATACCTGAACTAAATTACATTAATAATTAAAACTAACCCAAATAAAACATCATTAATGATAATACTTAATATTTATATTATTTCACACAATTTACCTGTTTGTAATCTTCATAACAACTCAACCATGAAAGTCAATATTACTATTCCCTGTGTTGCAAAATGAGGTATAGAGTAAAATGCTCAAGACTACCTACTAAGTGCATGGCAAAAATGAGATTCATACCAATAAGATTTGTAATGCTATTACATTATACTAGCTCTTACTACCACTGGTTTTTTTAAAAAGCAGAGAGCAGAGTTTAAAACAGTTGATTTGTTCAAAGAGATAAAACAATCCAGGAGTAGAAATTACTATTGCGGCGATTTTACCTTTAGACATAACTACGTATCTGGCTGAAAATGGATCAAATGATGAAGAAACAAAGAAAAAGTGCTGCCAACATTTGGAATTAGGTCCTGTCTATCAAGATAAATGGACACAGTTTAAGAAGGCTTCAGATGTTCATGAAAATGACATGCATGTGAATTTGTCTATTAACATTTATGCTTTGTTTCCTCCTTCCCTCCCTCTCATCTATTTTTTTGCCATGTTGCCAAAATTTAGTATAAATTCCCTGAGTTTTGATAGGCTAAGGTCAAACTATTCTACTACATCCTGTGTCTGTCAGAAACTATGATACAAAATATGGATGGTTTGGTTGTTTTGGTCAATTTGTCCTCCAACTCATTTTAAATATCTGATTACATGTTATTCATTGGCACAATTATTGTTCTGAATATGACGGCTGAAATGGCTTTGCATGAAGACATAACTTTTTTCCTAATTAAGTTATCTTAGATTAGAACAATTATTTCTCCCATGTTTTTCTTTACAATGGAGCTTACCTTGACTTGTAGTTAAGTATGCATTTTAAGAACAGGGAAGAATACCTTCATTGTTTTGGATGAGGTGAGGAAAGAAAAACACGATAAAAATGGGACAAATTTTAGCTGAAGGTCCTAATTCAGCTAAACCTTTTCAGCGACTTCAATAGAAAGATAATCTTCCTGTGATTATGACCAAACCCTCTCGTTGCCTAGCAACTTATAATTAAGGAATATGTTTTCAGATCCGCTTTGCAAGCTGGCCATTATCAGATGAAATTACTGGAGCAACAAATGTCATCCTCATGCAAATGAATTGGTTGTAGAGAAAGAACTCTGACTCAAGAAGGAAGCCATCCTGCATTCTCAACAATGCAGCTGGCATTGTCTTCTAATAGACTAATGCTATAAAAGGAAAGCCAGCTATAGATTTCCAACCCCTACCTGGAATATACATTTAAAGAAGGATCAAAGAATAACAAACAAAGATAGTCAAATACAGTAATACCTCATATAACATTAGTATCGAATAACACTAAAATCGCATAACATCAAGGAATCTGGGGGGAAGAATTGCATCAGATAACATTAAGATCCTATGGGATGCTTCAGATAACAACCGCGAAAGCCTGTGTGGTTACAATGTATCTCTATGGATCCCATAGAGGATCAGATAACACTAAAAATCATATAACACGAAGACTTGTGGAACCAGGTTTTAGTGTTATATGAGGTTTTACTGTACTCCAAATTGTCTCAGAAGCAAAATGTGTATTATCTGTATTCTGAGATGTTTATTTTCATGGTAAAGTATGTCTGTCACCTACTCAAATTGTTTGTCCTCTGATTAGAAAGAACCTACCTTTTGCCTAATAACCTAGTTGAAAATTGCCCCATCTCAGGCAAATTCACTGCCTACACTTGCTTCAACTTTGCTGAAATAAAAGAATCGCATCTAACAATATCAAAACTTAATATTGAGAGTTTATATCCTATGGAGTTTACCAAATTTTTCAAAACATTTTAAAAAGAAGCCACACTGGAATATATTCAACTACAGTAATACCTCGGATAATGTTTACCTTGGATAACGCTAAAATTGCATAACGTTAAGTAATCTGGGGAGGAGAATTGGATCGAATAACGTTAAGGTCCTATGGGATGGATCGGATAACAACCGCTAAAGCCTGTGCGGTTACAATGTATCTCTATGGAGCTTTAATATTATCTGATCCATCCCATAGGATTTTAACATGCATCGGATAACACTAAAAATCGGATAACACCAAGACTTGTGGAACCAAGTCTTAGCGTTATCCGAGGTATTACTGTATACTGTATATTAGTTTGTAACAACTATATTAGACAGATGTAATGACTCAATACTTATTTTGGTGTTGATTTACCATGTCCAAATACCACTCAATGGGTTTGTAGTTATTGGAAAAATCCAACTGGATTTACCTCATTATTTCTAATATATTCATATACTGTACACAAAGTTCTGCTCTAAATAAGAGACAATTTCCTAAGCAGGTATCCTCCAGATGTTTTTAACTATAATATCCATCATTCCTGATTCATTAGACATATCGGTTGAGACTGATGGAAACAGCAATCCTAAATACAAGATCGCCATCAGATGAAAAAACAAACAACTCTGAATTTATAAAGCTTATATAAATTTCCTCAGTGCTAGTACATGAATTCAGATATCTTGTTTTTATGCTTATACATAATATATGACGAACAAGCCAGACCAGAATAAACATTTTAAAAATCATTTTATCTCCAACAGAAGGGAGTTAAGTACAGTCAAACCTCATATAACACTAAAACCTGGTTCCACAAGTCTTGATGTTATATGATTTTTAGTGTTATCCGATGCATGTTAAAATCCTATGGGAGCCATAGAGATACATTGTAACCACACAGGCTTTAGCGGTTGTTATCTGAAGCATCCCATAGGCTCTTAATGTTATCCGATGCAATTCTTCCCCCCATATTCCTTAATGTTATGCGATTTTCGTGTTATTCGATACTAATGTTATATGAGGTATTACTGTACATTCTTAGCTTTCCTACTCAAATCATTGGAAGTTAAATTAAATTCATTGTGGCTGGACAAGATGTTGTGTGAGTGTGTGTCTTATGTTTTTCAATGGGACATGCAGCTCAATCACAGGAATTAATAAACAAGTTCTATTTAATTCAATGGCATTTATTTCTAAATAGGTGCTTATAATACTGAATGCAATGTTGGGCGCAAATAACTTCTAATGCATTATACTACAATGGTGCAAGTCAAAATATATATTTAGGAATCTCCCCCCCCCCCTTTTCAGGTATCATTTCTGTTTTCACTGGACTGTATTTGACTGTATCCTGTGCTAAGCACCAGCTATTACCTCTTCTTGCTATTCAATTAAAACCAGGTTCTCAGTTGCTTCTTCTGTAACTTTAGACACTTAATCAACTTATATATTCAGAGTAAAAGCAACATGTAAGAAAGGATTCGTAATGAAAGCAATTCTATCAATTTATCACTCTGGTTGTTAATTATTGGCTTTAGCAGCAAAGGCATATTTATTTTGTTTGCTGCCTCTACATTCGTAAATATATCCATTTTTTAAAAAAACAAAAACACAGTACTTTATTCAGGACACCCTATTTAGAAATAGGAAGGAAACCACCCAATGGAGTAACAGTTGATACTCAAGTTTGGTAGATATGAAATTATATCATTAGTGATTCAACAAATTTAATTCAGGAAACACTAAACATTTTATCTGAGAAATGCATGTGTGTTGATAAAAATGCAGCAAGGTGTTTAAAGATGAAAAAGTCCAGTTTAATTTTTCTAGAAAGAGTCTAGAACCTAACCTTACATACCTTGCAAACTTTAGAAATTTCATGATTCATTGCTAAATGATGATTCGGCATACCTGCTATTTTTCTTTAAAAACAGTTTAAAAACCAAAAAAACAAATCCTAATTAAAATGCACAGTGAATCCCAGCATAGGAGTGATTTATTACGTATATAGTAGATTAATGTCTCCTTGCATTGATACGAGAGACTATCTACTTAAAAGTTCATTTCTAAGGTTATTAGAACACTATATTTTAAAAAAAGAAACACACACACAAACACAACAGTTATAAAGAATTTCTATAAAGTAAATGTATTAGAAAATGATTACTTTGCTCAGGCGATGCCATGGTGGAGACAATGACTGGTGGCCCTGTACGTCTTGTGAGTTTCTGATATGGTGAATGCTGAGCTGAATAACTTGGTCCTGCTGGCACCAGGTTGGGTTCCATCTGCCCCCCTTGCTTTCGAAGTAGTTGGGGACTGTTGTGAGGACTGTGCATTGGGGACAATGGAGGATTCTTCTCCCTCTTCAATAATTCCATGGGTACTGTATATGTGGTTGAGTAAGCTGTCTTGGGACTTGGATGTGGGTTCGTTTGCAGAGCATTCATAGAGATTCCAGTTGGAGCAGAATAGCCAACTGCTTGTCGAGTGTTCATATTACATGGGCTAGAAGCACCATAGTTAGAATTAGGAAGAAAAGGTCCAATGTGATGAGGCAGCCCAGAGGCAGGGTAAGTTGCAGTTTCCAGAAGATGCTGTGTTGGGGCACTCGATGGACGGCGGGTTAATTCTATGAGTCTTGGTGATACTGGCTGCATAGAAGCAGGTAACGGTTGGTGCATTCCTGCTCCATCTGCCATAGGACTGGTGGCAGGGTGTATCCCATACTCATTCTGAAGCAATTCACTTCGATGACTAAAGCTGTTAGATCTGTGCCTGGGACGGAAAACATTGCTCTTCCTATCTTGCCTCTGCAAATGGATTTCCGTTTTATAGGTATGGGCAATTCGAGAAAGCACTCTTGCCTGCCCTAGATTTGGTGCTACTGATTTTATATCATTATCCTCCATCACTGCCAGCATATTTGGAGAATCAAATCCTTGCTGTAGTAAAGCATTGAGAGTACTTTCAGACACTCCTTCAGAACGCAAAAGTGCTAAGAACTCTGGATCCACGTTCCTTTTGATATCCTGTCCTGGAAAAGGTGCTGGGATCTGTCCATGAGAAGGTGTTGTAGCTGCTTCATAGCCATCATAATGTCCCTTTGCATTGACATTTTCTCTGACAGGACCATAGCCACGGTTTACAGGAGTAGCAGGCAAAACTACACTTCCATCAGGAGCTGCGGTTGAATTCGGATCCACTACCAAACATGTTGGAGTAACTTGCCTACTGGCTGTAGAATCGATAGATCTGTCAACTGTGTCATTATAAAGCTGGCGGCTGGGAAACGCTGGATGTTCTGCTCCATACCTTGGTGTGGGAGGCTCCATACCATATCTTGCAGGAGAAGGATCTCTATTTCGCATCCTCTGTGCTTCAGGGACCATTTTAGACATAGATTCTCTGTATAGGCGGTTTGCTTCATGTGGGGCAGGTGATCGTACTTGCATCTGATCCCAAGCCAACTTGGTAACTGGCTGCTGAATGCCATAATTCAGTAATGGTCTATTAATCATGTGGTCTCTATAGTAGCGTGGATCTTTAGGTGATCTGGCAGCTAAAGATGGGTCACTGTAGTAATCCTGAGGTGGCAAGGGACTTCGTGCAGACATTGCAGGCTGCCTGTCGTAGTATGTGAAGTCAGGAACAGAACTTTTCCGCAAAGGACCTTGGTTATAAACTGGCTCCTGGTATGGATACATCTCTTGCTTCATTTCAGTACATCCCTGCAAGAGGATATCGTGTGGTCTGTGGGTTGGTTGCTCATACCAAGCTCCCTCGCCACCGTAGGTTAGAGAATTCCTTCTCCCAGGAGGTCTCTGGTATTCAAATGCATTTTCATTTTCCCAGTTGCCTTCATACCATCCTGCAGCATCCCAGCTCTGAGAGCGGCCAATATGTTTGCTTGGAATTGGCATTGGAACACTAAAATATTCAGCGTAAATAAAGACAGGCAAGCTCTCTCGTCAAATCTTCTGTTTTACAATCATAAAAAAATCAAACACACACACAAAACCCCCCCGAAAATGAAGTATAAGTGAATTCTTCTGTCTCTTCAGCCTAACAGGTGGTTTGCGGTTTCAAAGTGCTGCCTGAATTATTAATTCTTTGAAACTTTAGTCAGCAAAACTCAGAAAGACCTAACTGTAACTCAGGCTGGCTCCAAAAACTGTAGAATGGAAAAGGTCTTTTCTGTACGATTCAGATAGAGGAAAAGGGTTGCTGAACTTAATCCAGACGGTTTATCTCTTCCTGCTCTGGATGGCTTGCTCACATGGACAAATAGTCAAGCAGTGTGTGAGGATTAAAGGCTAAATAAAACCCCTAAAGCCTTTGTTCCATGTGACACCATTTTAGCCCGATGCAAAAGACTGTACTAGCCCAGACAAAACCTCAGTATTAATTCCTCTTCAAATCATAGCTACCGCATGCTATTTTATGTATGTGTGGCTTGTGTGCATGTATGTTTCCTACTTGTGTTGGAGGTTTTCTATTCAATTATACCTCCCTTCTTCCTTGTCAGAAACTAGTAGCAAGAAGGGGAGGAGATGGGGGAGGGTAAAGGATCGTCAATGTCAATTCAATCTTAATCCATCCTGATGAAATGCTAATCCACTGCACAGAACTGAGGACACATTAAGTAGAAGCAAGCATCCCATCCCCAAGAAGCAATACCAGCAAACATGTCAGACCATACCCAGAAAAAAGATAAGTATCATGTGCAACTCTTTATGGTCCCTACATATTTCATAAAAAAACCATTACTGGGGAATCAGGGGAGTGGAGAGAAAGAAGAAAAGGGTCAGTTTCAAGCTCTCTACTAATTTATTCTCGAAAAGGATTCTTTGCATTATTACTACAATTCTCAAATCCTTTCATCATCCCAGGAAAGAAAATTGCAGAGGTATAATCTCGAATGTATAATTTTAAAACCAGAGAAGAGGTCATAGAAACAGGATGATCAAAGGCTCCAAAGCTTTTGTTTTACAAAGCCTAAGGAGAATAGATTTCACTCCTTTTGTATACTATTTACATACAGTATATATTTATTAGTTCAAATTTATATTGTCGTACACAACGTAGACACAAATATTATCTTCTGCACAATTTCTGTGTTAATGCTGCTTATACGTTTGTAGTAAAAAAAAGTTGAAAAGATTAAAACAGAGACACTCATTCTTCTTAATCATACTAGCTATTATCGTTGTATAAAAACTAAAAAAGTAAAAGGAGAACTAAGTAGCAGTAGCCAGACCATCATGAATCCTTTTTGCCAAAAAACCAACCGAAATACTTATTGTTTTAATGGATACATTCTACCTATTACAAGTGAAGCAAGCTACATAAAATATTGAGTGATTTATAATGTTTTCTTTCTCTGTGAAAAGTACAAAAACAGCCACACAAATATTAGTTTGACACTTTGAGGAAGAAAAAGAGCACAATAAATGGTCACCTTCTGTTGCTGTTTGGTTGGCTTGTACATTTTAAAGGGTTAATCTACAATAGCCATCACATGATGTGCTATTATGATATCTAAGTCACTAATGCAGTCTAATGCATCCATCATGCAAATACCTCTGGGCGATATTTCTGACCCAAATACAGGCAGTATTTGTAATCCCTCTTTTTTAAACAATCTGTTCATCAACTGCTAAGAATTTTACATAAAGACACGATACCCTTAAAACTGATTCTTTACCAGATTACTTTTGCATTAGAAAATACCTGAATGGGAACTAACTAAAAACCTAGTGCAATGTGAGAAGGAATTTTTGTTATATCAGGTCTATGGGTCCTGGCCCAGACACAAAGGCTGGTTTTCTAAAAGCTGTGTGGAGCACAGTTTAATATATTCCACCAAATATTACATGACTGTTGACTAGAGATAAATTCTAACAGCCAACTTTGAAGGAAAAAAACTTGTAATCTTTTAGAAAAAGATTTTAGAGGCTCCAATATAGGAAGCACATATACAATAAGAGGCATCCACTTCCCTTTAAAAAAAAAGACAGCCTTCAGTATTTTGTTCTTGTGCCCATATTTCACTGTCTCTTTTTGTTTCACATCATTTTATTATGACTTTGATCCAAACAACTTCTTAAGGCTCGTGTAAGCAGCTTAGGCATGCGCAAGAAAAATTCTTCTCCTGACGTCTGAAAACAGATAATTCCCCATTGTACCCTGTTTCAAAAGCAGTCTCCAACTAGCATGGCAATGTTTATTGAAAAAAGAGTGGTGATAATCTAAAGAGACACTAAACTAGTCATATGCTTCATTGAATTCTGGTTTATATACATTTTGATTATACAGCACTGCAGGAACAACCCTTGGTAAGGATGGGTCAAAGAACATTACAGCCAGAAATGGGCAGAATAGAGATAAGGCTCTATGACTTTTATTTAGGCTAGGCAGTCACTCCCTGTTGTGGAAAAAAAGGAGAATTTTTTTTTGACCTAAAACAGGTCTATTAAAGTTGCAAATCATGCCCCCATAGTCTTTGAGGGTACAGTTTACTATTTTGGGATCCAATAAAAAAAAAAGGATCCTCAAAAACAATATAGCCCTTCAAGTTCTATGGGAGAACAGCAATGACAGCTGACCCCCTGACTTTGTGCACCTATTCTCTAAAGTTACACACTAACTGAACAGTTTGTTATTAACTCCATAATAACTTTGTTGACCCTCTTGCTATGAAAGGTGTTTTCTTCTTTGAAGATGTGCACATGTACACACACAGCACAGTGATTTCTTTTTCTATTTATAACTTTCAAATGCTGCACTGCTATCTTCTCAAAGGGAAGCCATGAATGCCACTACTTTACGGTTGCATGAAAAAGTCCCATTTACTTAAAGGCTTTGCTGGATGGACACTGTTAATTTAGAGGGCAGGTGATTCCTTTAGAATGGTACTTATTATAGAATCCTCTTTTTATCGTACTAAACTGAAATCCACAGGTAAATAAGGTTGGCTATGTGGAAAGCACTGTACACTGGCAGTACACAATAACACTCATACTAACATATTATGACAGGGACTTGTTAGATGGGAACTTTCCTCCCTTTCCTCACCATACTTCCTCTCAAGTTATTAAAATGCGTCAGACATTTGAGATTTGGGGACAGAACTCTTGCCCTACCAGTTTAGCTGTGGGAACATAAACAGCCAAAGTTTTTTGAATCAACCATATATTTATATATAGCATTATACATCAGCAGATTTCCAAACTGTCCTATACTAGCTGTTCTTTTAGTTTAGTTGAAAATTTGATTTAGGTTTTTTTCCTGTCCCCAATTGTTCCAGCAGGAGTATACTGACCTCTTGCTTAAAACTGAGAAATGGCCACATCCAATATATGTCTTTGACCTTAGCAAAATTGGACAGCGTGAGAAAATGAGTTTATGCTAAAATGTCTCCCAATAGAAAGATCACACTTTATCTATCCAGCTAATGTAGAGAAGGACTAAAAAAACCCCTCAGATTTTCTATTTTCATGCCTTTCTACAACAGCTTCTATGTTCCTCATACTATGCTAATTTATATTGCTATATTTTGTATCTGAGTAACATTGATGTGTTTTCTGTACCATCTAGTTATTTTATAAGATGGTACAAAACCTTCTGAGATATTTGGGTTGCATTAGAGTATATAATGCGAACCTTAGCACTCCAGCTGTTCTTGGATTTCAATTCCCAGAAGACCTGATTAGCAGGAGTACTGACTTGGGCTTCTGGGAATTGAAGTCCAAGAACACCTGGAGTGCCAAGGTTTGCCATTACTGGTCTAATGCCTAAAAAAGGCAACATTCTAAATAAAAATGTAACAAATTTATTAACCTACCAATTTAGAAGCAAACATTCAAGTAAATGAAGAAATGTTAATATTAGGGCTCTTTCAAATACCACGTGACCTAAAATATGCAACTTTTTGACCCCCTCTGTGACTTTCCGTGACCTTTGACCGATCCCCCCCAAATCATGTGGTTTGAAGATATATCTACTGCCAGCTGGATGCAAAAAGCAACGATAATTTTGGAGTCACGTGACTTCACGCTGAAACCCCCCTCCCCTCGTGACTTTCCATGATTTTTGGTTGACCCCACCCAAAAAAAAAATGGTCACGTGGTATTTGAATGACTCCTTATGGCTACCTGACCTGTGCTGGCTAGCAAAGCAGCCAGAATAGTCAAAATGCTAGTATTTATTTATTTATTCATTCACACTTTTATACCACCCTCCTGGCCTGGGTGACTCAGGGTAGTTTACACATCATAAAAGCATAACATAATACAACCCGAACCCATTGTCTAAAACGTCAAAGTTACAATTATAAAAATTTACAAAGTATGGAGGATAAGACCAAGATGGGGTAGCAGAAGGAACCTTGGAGACCAGTAGAAACAATGTTGATATTGTGTTTTTTGTAAGAAGGGGACAGGAAAAACAGCAGTAGACAGTGCTGCCTGAGGCAAGAACAGCAGTGTGGGTCTAAGGGAAAATGCATTGAAGGTGATAGCAACAAACAAGCAGATTGAAGGATCACACAGAAAGAAATTAGAGGTGGCTTGTGGGCCACAAGTTGCTGGTTGGGGATCCTTGTTTTATAACAAGAACAGAATATGCATTTTTAGCAGGTTAGTGGGTTGATTAGAAATCCTGGTGCCCTGCAAATTCTCACTAAATTACTGGAGGTATGGGCAGCTAGTTAAGAGATAGCTCTGCTCAATGAATTGTTCATAGTATGAGAAAAATGCTGGCATACTATTAAAATGTAGGTGATAGATACAACATATGGTTTGACTTTGACAGCAACCTTTCTGTTATGTATATAGAGCACTACTGACAGGGGCTGCAGTGGCTCATTGGTTAAGAAGCTCGCCTTGTTAGCTGGAAGACCGGCAAGCTGCAAGTTCAAGACCCGGGTACTGCCCATCTCTGTCCCAGGTCCTGCCAACCTAGCAGTTTGAAAGCAAGAAATTGCAAGTAGATAAACAGGGACCACTTGGGTGGGAAAAGTTCTTGGGGACATGAAAGGAACCTCATTTGGGTGCCCTCTGAGTGACGTTTCTCCAGCAAAAATCCTTTCTAACATGAAATTATTATTATTATAAAGCACAATCAGATCCAGAATGCAAATCTGTTCTGAAATAGTCAAAAAGTGCAAACACACTTTATTTGTGGTTGCCCTAAGGGAAAAACCCCCCTTAGCCTGGGTAAGAAAACATGCTATTTTTTACAATAATGTTACTATCCATAAGAACTAATTGTTGAGAGTTCTTTGAAAATAATATTTACAGGATCAGAAACAAAGTGCAGTACTGTATATCCAAAAATCACTATATCAAGTTCAAAATTTTGAAAATGGATAGGAAACAGACCTCTAGTAAAGGTTTCTGTTTTTTCTACCTGCAATTTAAGATTAGGTTTGGGTAATTCAGTTTATTAATTATTTTTAGTATACTGATCCCTGACCTGTATGTATAAATGAGTAAGTTTTCATAACATACTTTTACTGAAAAAATTAATATTATAGTCAATGGACTTCTCCTTTGAGGGAAATATTCGGTACTAGAATGACATTTGCACATGGCTGTGATAATGCACATTAGCAGACAATGAGTTCAAATAAAAACTACTGAAATTACTACCAGATTACCGGAGTTCAAACAAAAGCTACTGAAATTACTACTGGTGACCATTTTCAGAGAGTAGACAATCTTTTTTAAGTGAAAAAGGCTTCAACATTAAACTTTACGACGCTATTTTGATACGAGATTTTTAAAATAAGAATTCATGGATTATAGTCCCCAGAAATCTTCAGGAACTCCCTCCCCCCAAAAAATAAAAAAAATAAAAAAAAAGTCCTTTCAGGTGTCTGTAATCACTTTCACCTTAGAAATAAAGGTATCTCTCAGACATGAAGGAAGCAGCTAGATTAGCTAAATTATATGGGAGCTGCAAGGCAATATTGATCTGGTAGCCTTCCTGCTTATTATGCTTTATACAGGGTGTGTCTCTCAGGAACCTACCAAAACCATAACACTTTGGAGTTGTCAGATTGCTTAGTCCTGCCTAGCCACTTCCTCTGTTTTCATCATGTCTGAGAGAAGCCATTACTTCTTTTACACTAGCTAAATACAATGGACAAGATGCTGATCAGCACAGCTTGTTTCATGTCTATTTCACATGCTAAATCTTGCTGTAGAGATTCACCTGTGCAGTTTGGAATAAAGACTGTATCCCTCAGTGTGGCAGAAACAATTGCACATCTCCCTGACTTGAAACTACATTAGGAAGTAAAGGAAAGTCCCCTGGGAAGTACCAAGATTGTTAAATACATACACAGAAAACAGCTGCACTCTCTCAAACTCTGTTTATCTGAAAGATTTGGCTCGCTTCCTATAAGGATCCATCTGTTCTTGATTTTATTTACTCTTATGAGGCAAAGACCAGTTGAAGTTCTTCCTGGAGAATTCTGGGGACAAGTTGAAGTTCTTCCTGGAGAATTCTGGGTGCCTTGATCCACACCAGTATGGGTTCAGATCTCGCCATGGGACGGGGAATCCGCTCTGATGATCCTCTTAGATCTCTCGGCAATCTGGGCCCCATGCCCCACGTTGGGAACCACTGTTCTAAACAAACAAATTATTGATATGAACTGCCTCCTATTTCCTAGCAAACAATTCTTCAAAAGTTTTGCTCCCCTATCTAGTCAGAATCCTTTCTGTTCTGGAGCTGGAGATGAGACAAGGGCTTGCTGTCCCAACTGCTGCACTAATATGGGCAGTGACAACGGATGAATGCCACAAACCCAATTCCTCCGCTTCTCTTTTTGCTATATCTTTTGAACATGCCACTCTTAGGATTGCTGAAAGTAACTGAATATACCTTCTCCTTAAAGATGGAATAATTCATACAGGATGCACGGTCTGCATCTGGATACAGCGTGATCCTTTTACAAGGAGAGATTTCATTTTCTCTCTCTGATGTCAGCCTCCAAACTTTTCATTATAGTCAGAATCACTGAATGGATTCTAGTGCTTCCTCTGTGCTTAATCATTCAGTAGTCCCTTGAACAGCATTTTCCCATGGAAGACAACAGAAAAGGCAAATTACAATCCCACATTGCAAATGCCCCTAGGTATTATCACACTTTTTGATTTGCATTAATGCACTAAATCAGGACCCTGATGTTTTTTAAGTTAATGTTGGTATCTTCTCAGGTCTTGAATCACAACTGAATAGCACTTATAAAAATAAAAGCAGACACCTTAACTTGTATAATAAATGTTTGAAAGTTCTTTGCTAAAATAAAATTCCACAATATGACATCAGTATTTGTTTGTAATCAATTCTGGTTACAATGAAATCAAAGAATGGCAGTTATTAGTTCTATTATTTCTCTAGTTGCCACAATATTTTAAAGACAACCAGAGATATTACACCAAGTAAAAGATCTTATACAGTGGAAAGACAAGTATGGATGCTTTGGCTAACGGAAAATCTCTTCAATTTGGATGAGTAGGACCTCGAGGTCGAGGGTTTTCTGCTCACTGTGAGAATCCTTGATATTCTGGCATTAGTAGCCATGCCATGAAGTGGAAGGCAGGCAAGTCCGCACGAAGAAGATTATCTTTCTCCATTTCAAGGAGAGACCTATCACCTGGTAGCCTGATCCAGGTCAATGAGATACTCCGGAGAAGAGGGTAACATAGTTGCCTTGGCCAAGATGAGGTGATGAGGATTGCCTGAGCCTGTTGCTGTTGAAGGCGGACCAGCACCATTTGTATGACTGAAAATGGTAGGAAGGCATATAGAAAGTCCCACGGAACCATAAATGCATTCCCTTTGGATTCAAGACCCACAACTGCCCTGGAACAATACCGCCGACATTTCTTGTTCAACTGGTTGGCAAAGAGGTCGAACTCAGGTGTCCCCCCACCTGCAGCAGAGATCAGAGAAGATTGTTTTGTCCAGCTCTCACTCATGCATCAATGTCGTTTTTCTGCTGAGACAATCTGCCATTGTGTTCAGCTTCCCTTGGATGTGGAGATATTGTGCAGCTGGAGGCACCACTCCCAGATCTGCACTGCTAGGTACAAGAGACTGAAATTTTTTTTCCCTTCTCGCTTGTTCAGGTCGGCCAGAGCTATTGTATTATCTGTCACTACTTCCACTGCTCTTCCCATGAGAGAGGAGTTGAAGGATTTTAAGGCTTTCCAAATCGCCAGCAACTCTAGAAAGTTTATGTGTTGGTGTTTTTCCTCCAGGCTCCAAGCATTGTTGATGTGGAGGGTGCCACAGCAGGCTCCCCATCCAAGGTTGCTTGTGTCCGTCATGACCTGGATGGACAGCTTTGGAGAGTAGAACTTCCCTATGGATATGTTTCTCGGCTAGACCCACCAGGAGAGTTGGCTCATGAGTTCTGGAGTTGGATTAAGCATCTTGCATGGATGGTCCGTCAGTGGGTTGAAGCTGGTGAGGAACCAGGATTGTAGGGACCGCATTTTCAATTTGGCATGAGGGATGACTGTGGTTGTTGATGCCATAGACCCAACAGTCTTTGAGCATACCTTGCCTTGATGCTGGGATATCGCTGAAACAGGTGGGTGACGCGTGTGATGTCCTCTAGCCTTTGAGGCAGAGCATATGCTCTTGTGGTGATTGAGTTGAGCAGAGCTCCAATATAGTCTATTTCATGGCTCTGATTGAACCTGGATTTCTTCAGTTTTATTCTCAGACTGAGATCCTCCATCAGTCATAGTGTGTAGGCTATATCCTCCATGGCCTTTGATTTTGTTGGTGAATAAATCAGCCGCTCGTTCATGTAGGGGAAGACTCAGATCCCGTGCATTCGAAGATGTGCTACTACTTGGACCATGCATTTGGTGAAGACCCTTGGAGCTGTTGACAGTCCAAATGGCAGGCATGTGTCCTGGAAGATTTGTTCTCCAGTTTGAAACATCAGGACTTTCTGATGCTCCTTGCAAATGGAGACATGAAAATAGGCATCCTTGAGGGTTGATCACCGTGAACCAGTCCTCCTTGTTGATGAGGAGAATGGTTTGTAGTGTGACCATGTGGAACTTTCTCATGTGGACATACTTGTTCAGGTGGAGGTCTAGAATTGGCCTGAAGCCTCTGTCTTTCTTGTCCACTACAAAGTACATCGAGTAGAAACCATTGTACGAGCTGGAAAAGTCAGCAGTTTCAATAGCACCCTTCTTGAACAGCGAGACTTCCTCCTGCAAATGAGGCCATGGAATGGTGGGACAGAGTCAGCCAACAATGGGTTCTCTCTCAAACTTGATGGAGTAACCAGAGTCTAAGATTCTTAAAACCCACTTGTCGGTGGTGATGGTCGTCCAAGCGTTGAGAAAGTTCTGGAGTGGTCTGTATGGAAGATGGAGTGGTGGAGGGTCTATAGTTGGAGAGAAGTCAAACCTGCTGCTTCTGTCTCTGGTCATTCCATTTGCCAGCAGGTTATTGTTGCTGGTAATGGGGATGGTTATGCTGGTGGTGAGGTTTGTAGGAGTTCCACCCCTGGAAGTCTTGCAGCCTAGATGGTTGACACTGTTGGTAGGTCTGCTGAGTCTGTAAGGGCTGGTGAAACCTTGGTTGGTAGGAGCTGGACATCCCCAGACGGAGCTTGCTGACGTTGGTCTTGTCCCTGTGCAAGTTGTTCAGGATGTTATCCATCTCGGCTGTGAAGAGACTGTGTCCATCAAAAGGCAGCTCCTCAATCAATTTCTTCACCTCTTCCTGGAGGTCAGCCGACCACAACCAAGTGCCTTCGGAGGTGCACGACAGAGGCAATGTTCTTGGCCTCTAAGTTGCAGATGTGCTGTGACGTTCTTATCTGCTGCTTGGCCAGGTGAGTTCCCTCTTGGTAAAGGGTCTCTATTTTGGAATGGAGTTCTGCTGGCATTTGGGCAATGAGTGCCTCGGCCTTGCCCCACAGTTTACAACTGCAGTCACCCAACGCCGCTGCATGGAAGAACAGGGACGAGTTGGAGGAAACTTTCCTGCGCAATGTGTCGAGCTTCTTCCCCTCCTTAGAGGACAGAATCAGAAAACTGCTCACCACAGTCCTATGTTGGGATGCCTTCACCACCCTTGAGTTTGACATCGGGTGCATCTGGAGAAATCGGGCATCTTCCCCCAGAAGTTTGTAGATGCCATCCACCCTCATCAAGATCGAAACTTTGTAGAATGGATGACGGCTGGAAGAAGTCTGAGATGGACAAGGAGGATTTCTTGTTTGTCAGTCAAGCCATGAACACTGTCCACATAAGGCACATCGTCCACACAAGGACCCTAGGGTGGTTTTGGAAGTTCTTTAGTGCAAGCTTAGTGAATTTCTTGCAGAATCCGCAGAAGTAGACAAGGTGGTCTTCATCCAGGCAGAGAAGGCACCTTTTTTGACTGTCAGTGCTGGGGAATTTTGAGTTGCAAGATGGGGACTTTTTGAAGGCTGTGGAGGAGGCCATCCAATGCTGAGGCAAAAATGAGTGAAATCTTGAGAGGACGAGCCTCTCAGATGCAGAAAAATTAGTTGGTGGTCCTGAGATGTTGAACCCCTCAGGCAGCAAAAAAAAAAGTAGTTTGTCTGAAAGGAAAAACGCCTCTGACAGAAAAAAATTGGCGGTTTGTCTGGGAGGATAAATCCCCCAAGACAAGAAAAATTGAAGGTAATCTAGAGGAAAATCCCCCTAGGGTAGAAAAGTGTGTTTTAGTGGCTCTCAACCTACAAACTCCGCAAAAAATTGTAAGCTCTCTGTAATGAAATGATTTATACCCTGTGCTTGAGCCTCATCAAATATGGAGATTTCAATATGTGGGTGTCCCCTCATACCAGAACTGGAATGTAAACAATGTTGGCCTCATGAGTTGGGAGAAATGAAACCTATTATGTGATGGACATGTCATCTTGTAAGATCATTGGTTGGAATCCCTTAGGGGAATAGCTAGGAGGTACACCCAGTGGGAGGAGATATAACCCAGAGAAGGTGGGGGTTGAAGAGACACTCTCTTGGATGTTACGCTTTGAACTGCAACCATGTAGTCGCTTTAGCCAGGAAGGGGGCCCATGGGCTTTCCCTTGAATAAGCAGCTTTCTTTATATCTTTATTTTGGAATGCTTTCTAAGTTGCTGCGGAACTTCATTCTGTACCTTACTTTAATTTCAATATACAGTACTTTTAAAATACCTGAAGAGACCTGGAGTGATACTTGAGTCACGTTACCTAAATCTTCACTAATTTCATGAGCACCCTTTGTTCGCTACCTAGATTTAGGTCAGGAGTGACTGGGCACACTTTTAGGAAAAGCCTAGCCTGCTGGGTCTGAGAGGGCAGGGAAGCAGGATCAGGCACAATCCCATCGCCAGGGAGCCGGAAGAAGTCTGAATGGTACTTGGGAGTAAGCGGATTGTTGCAATCTTGATTTAGCTCCTGCTGTTATAGCGGAAAAAAGAGAACTGAGGGAAAGAGGCGTGAAATGGCGCCAAGGGCGGGTGGAGATGGTGGGCGGCCCTAATCTCATTTTAAAAATCCAATCAGCTTTAAAGCTCCAAAATGGCTCCGCACAGGCACAAAACCCATAAGTGTGCATTCACAGATAACATGAAAAAGAACCCTGGGTTGCAGACGCTTTGGGTGATGGAAACCTCGATTTACAATAAGAAATCCATTGAAAATAATGCCACGGCTTACGGAAATTTTTTGGAATGGTTTTCCCTCAATGCAATCCTATGGGAAACCATGCTTTGCTTTACAGAATTTTTGGTTTCAATGCATTCCTATGGAAAACCACACAATGCATTCCTATGGGCATTTCACAATAAGGAATTTTTGCTATAAGGAAAACTCCATGGAACGGATTAATTCCATAACCTGGGGTTTTACTGTATTTCCAACATTTTGAATTTACCATTATCAATCAAAAACAATTTTTTTTAAAAAAACCTACCATTAGAAAATTAACTGAAAGCCATGAACTTTAGTTAGGGAAAATTATTTTTCAGCAACATTTTAAAGTCTCTCTCAATTGTATTTACTCATAATCTGTTATTCCCATAAATGTTTTAATAATTGTTGCAAAAGTACGTTGTGTGGTATGTGACAGAAAATACCTTCAGTATAATTAAAATTGCAAATATACTTGGCAAACAACAAATGGATTTCTGATTGTATGTAAACTGCACGTTTACAGATTAGGAAAAATATTTTGGCTAGAAAAAAAAAAGATGAAATGGAAGAAAAAGATTTGTAAAATCCACTATACAGAGGGAAATAATCTCAACTTCAATTGTATCTGATACTCTGTTAGCAGGTTTGTCCTCTGATCCTTCTAAGTTTCTTGTACACTTTGCAATCACATCTGATAACAACATCAAACTGGAAGGCTGGCTTTTGAAAAATCTAAAGCTGCTTGATAGAACCCTTTTAAGTAGGGTTCAAAGTCTGTTTTAGAGATGAGATAGAGTACTACACCTGTGTATTTATGGCATTCTGATGAGTAGAGCTCACCTTTCTTTCTATCCCACTACACAATTCTGGCAGTTGTCAGCATTTTTTTTTCCAGGATTACAAAGAAAGCGTATTTTACTCTGCTGTGGTGAAGATTAACCCAATTTTTATTGGGTTAATTAAACTGACAGATGAAATAGCTTTTACATTTTTCTGTACTACACAAATGAAATGAAGACACCACCCTCCCCTCCCTCTCTTTCTTGAGTTCAAAATGCACTTCTGCCTGATAGTGAATGATGTTTCCCATAGGATATCAGTATCAATAATATGTTTTGCAGGAGGCCTATATGTGGAAAGCATCATCCCATTCTCAACTGTTCATTAAATAATTCATGGTAAACTCATAAGGCATTGAACACAGTTGTGTGAAAGAAGAGGAAAAATTGCTCCACTGAATAATTCTCCTAATGAAATAAAATCCCATGAATAACTTTTGGGATCTTTTAAGATACATATACATGCTTCTCTTACCATCCTCTGAGAATAGCAATTAGTGAAAACACTGGGGAGGAATTCCTACATCAGTAGTGGCGAACCTGTGGCATGTGTGCCAGAGGTGGCACTCGGAGGCATATCTGTGGGCACCCACGCAGTCACTCCAACACAAAGTACGCTCTGGCCTCTGCCCAGCAGCTCTATGGAAGTGCTTCCTCCCTCCCCCAGCGCAGAGTTCAGCCTAATGGGAGCACTTCCTCCCTCGCCCCAGCACAGAGTTCACCCTGCCCCTATGCCTGGCAGCCCAATGAGAGCATTTCCTTCCTCCCCTGTTGCTGTGTTGGCACTTTGTGATAAATAAATGGGTTTTGGGTTGTAGTTCAGGCATTGGGTCTCTAAAAGGTTCACCATCACTGTCCTACATGATCTTAAAGGCTAACAATTTTGCCCTAGCTTTTATAGTTACTCTCTAATCTGCAACAAACTCTCTTCTTCAAACGTTTGAGCCATGGTACTCTTTAGAAATTACAACAATCTTTGCTTATTTTTCAAGAATATTTTTGAAAACATAAGTTATCATGCCGCCGCCACCCGTAAACTTTAAAGCACAACTCCATGGGTGTGGAATTATAACACAGAGCAACAGTAAGTAGTACAAATAAAAAGCTACAGTGGATAGAGTGCTGGTCTAGGACTCAGGGAATCTTATGTTCATATTCCACTTAGCCATGGAAACACACTGGGGAAGTGCAGTGATAAACATCACAGACAGGTCAAAAACACCATCAGAGTGTTACCATATGTGAGACCATATAACACATTTAAAAGCAAAGGAGCTAATACACAAATGGCAGAGTACTACAGTATAGTACTTCTCTTTCAAAATGGAAAATGCATCTTATATGCAATTGCTGGAGCTCTAGAGAAGGAAGGCACATTTCACAGATCAAAGATGCCACAGAAAATTAAAATAATACTTGCATATATCTTATAAATCACCCTATGACTTGATGTCACAGAAGTGACCATGTTCTCACATCCTATCCACTATGCTGGCTTTTGTTTACAGAGACAAGAAAATACACATAAAACAGCAGTTAAGCTGAACTAGGTATTGGGAGAGCCTGCTTTACACTTCAACTTTTTTGTACAGTTTCACACTCATGGTAATTACTACAATTTAAACCAAAAAACCCTGAAGCTTACGCACTATACATTGGCTATCAAGCCTGTTGTTATGTAATTTTATAGTGCTTTTTTTCTTTTTAAAATTCAAGTAGCTCTTTATTGTGCTTTCTCATCAAGATTATTCTTTTTCATGATTTAGATCTAAAACAAGTTAATTTCATCAAAGAAAGGCGGCACTTAATTGTCTGACGCCCCCGCCCCCTCCAATGAAATTCCCCATGAATGAAAAAGCAGCACAAGCATGAGGCTTTTCTAAACGTTTTCTAACCACTGTAACTATATGGGTTAAAAAACCGCATTGAAATCAAAACATAAGTATGCTACTAGGGTGTACCTCTTAGCTTAATTATTTTAAAATTTCAGGGCAGCTATTCTTGCAGAAATTATCTTTTTATTAAATGAAATATAAAGGGAAGCCTGGCAAAAGAACAAAATACATTTTTAAAAAGTAAGAAAGTTCCTAGTTGTGTTTCATTGGACTTTATTCACATCAAAGCTTACCTTCACAAATTCTGTCCAATCGCTGTCGCTTAACTTTGTGTTTGTCCACAAGTGCCATTGTGCTACTGTGTTTCACAACTTTTGGACTCAAAGGATAAAGTAATCCAACGAGAACTTATGAAAAGTCACAGTAGTCCGAGTGCATACCGTCACTTTGAATTCTGAAACAACAAGAGAGTTGGACATTGTCGGTCCTTGGTAAAATAATCTTTACTGAAAAAAATGTACATATGCCATTTATATTATTAGAATAAAACTGCTTCAGAGCTTTTGGTCTCCATGACAGTAAAGCATAAACTAACATCCCATCAGCAGTTTGCAATAAAGACAAAATTCATTTGGACAAATCTTTGTGTCAGCTCCACAGGTTTATTTGAGCTCCAGCAAACACATTTAAAAATCTATGCAGTTCTCACTGGAATGCTCCATTAAACTGCTATGGCAGCAAGGTATCACTGCCTTTATATGCCACTTGTATTGCACTACTTATGTTATATGTTCCACTTTTATGAGAAGATACACTATTTCAAAGATATGCAAATTTATAAAACTCCTACTTCCAACTTGACAGCTATGTATCCGATTGTGATTTTTTTCCTAATTCTTCTGCAAAAAATGTGTATTTTTGGTCTATTTTCCTCTTCTTTTATGATTGGGTGCTTTTCTAAAATAAATATGATTTTATTTTGTGAAGCAATCTTCTCATAAATGTGACAACCTCTGACTGAAACTGCTGCACACATTTCTCATCCTTTCCTAGTTGCTATTATTATACAAACAAATGTCACGCTCCATGTGTAAGATATATACTCGCAACTATGTTCAACCATATATTTTTGGATGTCAACTCCATGATCCTTTGGTATAGGCTATTTTGACCAATACTGACAGGTGCTATAAGCCAGAAAATTTTGGAATGGCATAGCTTTCGATTACATTAAGAGTAATGACAGAACACACTTTAAAAAAATATGATGTAGCCCTCTTGGGCAGGAATGGAAAAGACGCATAAACATACCAAAAATTAAATAAATATGTTGGCCACTTTGTTCACTACTGAACTCTTAAGGCCTACAGAACTCATGTTAAAAAGGCCTACACAGTGGAGGACAAAGATAGCAACAGTAAAACTCCGACATACATAAAAAGTCTGTTCCATAGGCTATTACGCAAATCCGTTTTTAATGTAACTTGAAGGAAACCCATAGGGAAATGAAATTTTACTTAACTTGAAGCAAACCCATAGGAAATTGTGTTACATAAATCGGGACATTTACATAAATCGGAACATAGTTTTAGCACAATTAATTACATAAGTTGAATTTTACATAACTCGAGGCATACGTAAGTCAGGGTTTTAGTGTATCACATTCAATCTTGGACTTCATAATACCTTTTGACTCTCAAACATGCTGCTGCTGGGGTATGACATTCAACTTAGGCCTTGCCTTGGACAGAATAATGCTGAAATAACATGCTATTTTCTGAGGTGTAGCATCTAAACATAACCCTAGAGACAGTTTGCTTTGTATATTTATTAAGCAGCTAAGAACAAACTTGTTGGGAAGATATTAACATGCCTTTTACAGTGTCAGGTTTATTTTATTCTTCATACAACACTTGCCCACTTCTACACCACCCAAAATCTTATTGAATAAATTAACCTAACAATGACAAATTGATTCTCAAACTGTATTCAAGTTGTCTCCTGCACTGTAATCTTGCATTTGTTATACTGTATATAACTGCAGTTTTTATCAGGCAGCCGGACATAAAGCTATACCCTTGGATATGGATGTTAGGATCATCACAGGTTTTGATCATATCATAAAACACTCAGTGTGACTTTCCAATAAAAATATAGGTAACACATGTACTTCCAGGGTTTTTAACTGTTACTAAAATTCAGTCTAATCCTAACTGCCCAGAGAGCCAATTGGAATAATGTTGACTACAGCTGAGAAACCCAAAAACCCTCATGTTACTTCTGATTGTCCAGGGATGGAAAATCTTTGCTCAACTGTATCATAGTTTCTTTTAGTTTCAAATTTACTTTCTCATTTCTTTACAACAGGCTTTATAAATATAGAGTCCAAGAGGAAAAAAATTCCTTAAAATACTAATGCCATCCTTTTCTCACACAGATTTGTCCAGTTCATGTATCTCAAGAGAATCATCTACATTTATACTCTTTTAAAATTGAATGAAATTTTGCCTATTTCGCTAGTATGTAAAGAAGGCAGTTTTTATCAGTGTTTACTGCCACTATATGAGTGCCAGCATTGTGTAGTGGACAGTGTCAAGCCTTGGGAGATCTGAATTCTTGGTGGACCATGGAAAGTAATTGAAGGTCGGTGATGACAAACCACTCTTTGAACATCTCAGGTACCGCAAAAGCCCTATTATGGTTGCTTTAAGTCAGAAGTGACTGGACAGTATATAACAACAACAATAACAAACAACAAAAAACCCTCAAACAACAAGATAAGCCATGCTTGTTGAAAGATGCTGGTAATCTAAGAGCTGCATAAAACACACTGTTCCATTGCCTCACCGTTACCCTTCTGAAGTTGCAAATATTAGATCACAATTCCATGGGAAAAATGAAAAAAGAGGAAAAAAGAGAAGCTCTTGCACAAACATCAGGTTTCAAGAAACAGTATATCAAACGCATTAAAATTTCACATAGTAAAATAATCCTACTGTGATTCAGTGAGAATGTACTCCTTCTGGGTAACAAAGGGGCACATGGTAATGTGCCTCAAACAAATTATTCATGTCTGCAACAACTTGCAAGGACGGTTTTCTCTGAAAGATCAGTAATCTAATATCAGCTCCAACAGTGAAGATTCTATCCCTTGACCCAAAGAAAAGGAGAAGGATAATGTGTAGGTGTAAGGCATGATAAATTTATGACTGGAGCTCTGGTTCATCAAGACTCCATAGTTTGGAGCAGGGGTTCCTGAAGTTATTTTGAGTTTTACTAATATAACCTGCTGGTTCCATCTAATGATGTTGAGACTGAACTTGCTTGTTCTCTTTTACTATTTTATCTCCAGCATCTGTTGAGGGCAGGGCATTTTTGCAATCTCTCATTCATAGGGTGGTCGTAAGTCAGAAGTGATGTCGTGGCACATAACAAGATTGTTAATAACCTTCTCTTGACGTCTCTCTATGATCACCAATATTCACAAGTCAATTATTAGTGAAGTGGACTCCATAGTAAAAACCATTTATCTCAACATAAATACTTAAAGGTAAAGGTTTCTCTTGCTCGAAAGCCAGTTGTATCCGACTCTAGGGGTCAGTGCTCATCTCTGTTTCAAAGCCGAAGAGCCAGCGCTGTCTGCTTCTGCAGACGTTTCCATGGTCCCATGGCAGGCATGACTAGACACCGGAGCGCACGGAATGCTATTACCTTCCTACTGAAGTGGTCCCTATTTATCTACTTGCAATTTCTTGCTTTCGAACTGCTAGGTTGGCAGGAGCTGGGACAAAGACGGGAGCTCATTCTGTCCTGCAGTGCTCAGGAATCGAACTGCTGACCTTCTGCCTCCCAGTCAGTGCCTTAGCCACTTGAGCCACTAGAGAGATAAAAACATGATAGTTCCATGATTCTTACAGCAAGTCATAAAATAAACCAAATTCTTTAACAGGGGCTCCTAACCCAGCAATATGCAGTCAACAAAACATCAAAATGTCCTATTACTTTGTGTTATCAAAATTCTTCCCTTTCACATAGAACTCAACTAACTGAGTGCTGACAAGATTGGAGCCAAAATGTGGTCATTGAAAAACAAAAAAGTAAACATCAACACACCCGGATGTGCCTCAAGGTATGCAAAAATATTTTTAAACATTCAACACTCAAAGGAGAACAGCCTAATAACATCCAAGAATCTTAACCTATTAAATATCTATTGGAAAAGAAAAATAGAAATCTAAAAGAGGTGCAACATTTAACCAACAGTCCTCATACCTTACAGTATTTTGGAAGAATAAGCCCAGGTGGAACCTCTTAACAAGAACTGTTGGGAATGAGGATGTTCAACTTCTAGTACATTTCAGCTATGCATGATAGTGGCTCATATCTAGTATCATTTATGAGAAGGATAATGTGATGTTCTCAGCTAGTCAGTCATCTGAAATATTAAACAATGTGTGTCTGGACTCAAAATGGTATTATAAATGGTAAGATAAGAGAGGATTCACTTGAGAAAGCCTTGATGCTTGGAAAGGTGGAGGGCAAAAGAAAAAAGGGGCGGCCAAAAATGAGAAAGGTAGATGGTATTGTAGAGACAACAGGCACAGAACTGAGCGAGAAGAGGACAGTGGAGGACAGAAGTGCCTTGCGGACAGTGGTCCATGGGGTCGCAAAGGGTCAGAATTGACTGTGCGACTGAACAACAAAAATGCTAGGTACAAGATGCAAGGTGTCGCTGTGAATTCTAATATCATGTGAAAGATCTAACTGCAGAAGTAGGTTTCCACACTTCCTAGTCAATGCTGACACTCATGCATAACCCAATCTTTCCTTGCATCATTATGATCATCTGGAATCAATGGGTGAAAGCATACTTTAAAGAGGATTGTGTATACTGTCAGGGACACTATCTGAGTTGACTACAGCTGGATTGTCACTACTGCTTCTTGTCTTTTAAGAGCTAGTGTGGTGTACTGAACAGAGTGTCAAATTAGGACACAGGACACCTGGATTAAATCTCTTGTTTGGCTACTGGTCAGTGTGTAGCAATGGTAAGCTATGCATTGAACATCTCAGAAACCTTAAAACCCTATTAGGGTCACTATATGTCAGAAGAGATTTAACAGCATATAACAAGAATTGTTCTTTGCAAAGCAATAACAATCATACTTATATAACCATAACACCCAGTGCACTTTCTGGGCAGTTCATAAGTTAATTAGCATTTTGCCCCCAACAGCTGGGTATTCATTTTACCTTCCATGGAAGGTAAAATGAAGATGGAAGGCTGAGTCAACTTTGAGACCTGGCCAGGATTGAACTCGCAACCTTTTGGCTACAGTATAGCAGTTTAACCACTGTGCCCCCAGGGCAGCAATCCAAGAAGCTCCTACAAATATAACAGTTAACTTTCTCTGTGGTTTAGATATCAGGCTGTTGATCCAGAAGTTGGGAGTTGGATTTGATAGTCCCTTCTAGCTCTGCAGTTCTAAGATTACTATTAAATGTCACTAAACTCAGAGGGCTAAATTCAATTATTAGCTTTATCCAGGTAGTTCCCTGAATCAACTGCTGAATAGCAAGTCAATACATCTGTAAATGTCATGGCTTCAAGGAGTCTACTCTATGATTAGCAACTGAATTTTGAAAGCCAGATTAATGTCCCTTTCTAACACCTATGTTTCTGTCTTTTCCCCCAACACAGCATTTCTCTACCACTATAAATGTTATGCTTCAGTCTTCCAGAAACTATTATTAATAGTTAACAAATGAAATATGATGCTATTGGTTTGGAAGGAAGAAAGGATAAGCCTGTAACAAATCTTCTGCCTACCAGAATCACAATTTCATGGATATTATTGTTATTATTATAGATGGTTATCAATTATGCATCACATTGATAGTTAATTTATAAAAAGAACAGGGGCTTGCTGGTGCTGCTGAATTCTGACTGATAGGAGATAGGCGATTTCCTGGTAGTTAATAGCTAATTTCCCAGCAATACAACTGCAGAATAATCACAGAGATTTATAGTAATAATTAATTGATTTCCCCCTTAAATTGTGAAGATTCTTAAGAGCATGATTCTGACTCCTATTAATAATTAATCCAACATTTCAAAAGTGTCTAAACTCCTATATTTAGGCAGTGAAGATTTTTTTAAGTCAATAATTTATTGTATTACCAATGAGCAGAAGCGGAGTCTCGACGTACAGGATGAACCATACCATCTATATACAGTAAAAGGTTACCATAATGAAATGCAATACAAAAATACAAATTAAGTATTGTGGACATTTATCAGTGTATTTTTTAATTCTCTTCAATTTCAACAAAGGGCAGCAGAAAAAGAAATGTATGTTGATGTACTTTTGGTAGGAAGCTTGGTTAGGCCACTCCAAGGTTTGTCTTTTAGTTTGCAATGCACTGCCTTATTCATGACATTTTATTGAGGTTGGGTCCAGAAAATGTCATGGTCAAGTGTAAACCAAATGTTCTCCCACTGCTTCTTCTATAAATTTTTCTTGCATTAAAATTGATTAAGGATAAAAAAAAACCATATAACTTGAGAATATTTTTTTTGTACTCTTAGGAACTATCCATCTAGAAGTACCTTTATATTTAGCTCCATGAAAATGAACTTTGCTGTCACGAGGCTCAGAGTAATTCAATGGAACATGCAAATGCAAAAGGGTATGCATGTCCTTTAAGAATGACATTAGGTCACCTCATCTGTCTTCTATATGCAGATCAAGGAGCGATAGTTAAGACTGTATATAGAACTGATTGGTTAGAATAGGAAAAGGAGTATGATAAGGCTGTATATTACTAACCTGCTTATTTAACTTATATGTGGAGTAATCATGCATAATGCAGGGATGGACGAATCAGAAGCATGAATAAAGATTGCTGGGAAAAATATCAATAATCTCAGATATGCAGATGACACTACCCTAATGGCATGATATAAAGAGTCTCTTGATGATGATGAAAGAGGAGAGCGCAAAAATTGGCTTGAAACTCAACATAAAAAAATAGCAGGAACATGGCATCTGGTCCCATCACTCCCTGGCAAATAGATGGGGAAGAAATGCTTGGGAGGCAAGCTATGGCAAACTTAGACAGCATAATAAAAAGCACAGACATCAGCCTGCCGATAAAAATCTCTATTGTTAAAACAATGGTCTTCCAAGTATTGTTTTAATGGTTCTTAATGGTTTTGAAGTTTTAAGGTCATAACTATATGTGAATGAGGTCTGTTATCTGTAAGCCCACGTGAGTGGGCGGCAATATAAAAGTAAATAAATAAATAAATAATGTATGTCTGTGAGAGCTGGGCCACAAGGAAGGCTAAACATAGAAGAATAGAACCTTTGAAATGTGGTGCTGGAGAAAACTTTTAAAAGTCCCCTGGAATGCAAGGAGATCAAATCAATCCATCCTGAAGGATATCACTCCTGACTGGTCCTTGGAAAGACAGGTTTCACTTACCAGTAACTGTCGTTCTCCGAGTATGTTGTTTGGGGATTCACACTAATGGGTTCTGCGCCTGCGCTGAATCCAAGCGGAGCTGAAAAGCTGATTGGATAAAAGTTTTGAAGTTAGGACCGCCCACCATCCCCAACCGCCTCTGGCGCCATTTCGCGCTCTTCCCTCAGTTCAATACTAGAGCTGCCTGCCAAGCATAGGGCCATCTTAGGCCGGCAGCCTTGAGGGGAGGTCGGGTTGGGTCGTGTGAATCCCCAAACAACATACTCGGAGAACGACAGTTACTGGTAAGTGAAACCTGTCTTTCTCCTTCGTGTTGTTTGCGGATGCACACTAATGGGTGACTAGCAAGCTCACTTACTTGGATGGTGGGCAGCCGGCGTCCTGAGATGTAGGAGAGCGAGTTGATATCAGGGATGGGCGGTCATCACCGAAGAGGATCGGAGACCAGCTGTCAGGATGGACCTGCCACGTCTGACATCATCAGCAGACCTCGTATCAACCCGGTAGCAGGTGATGAAGGTGGAGGACCTGGACCAGGTAGCAGCCTTACAGATGTCCTCCATCGGGATGCCTTCCAAAAAGGCAGTAGACGAGGCCAATGTCCTGGTGGAGTGAGCCTGGACATGAGGCAGAGGTGGCAGGGATGACATCTCATAGGTCAGGTAAATGGTACCTGAGATCCATTTAGATAGTCTCTGGGCAGACAGAGGCTGTCCCTTTGACTTGCCACCATAAGCAACGAAAAGTTGCTTCTCTCTCCTGAAGGACGCAGTCCTTTGGGTGTAAAACAGCAAGGCCCTCCTGACATCCAACGAATGCCACACTCTCGCTTGTGCAGACGAAGGATTCAGGAAGAATGCTGGAAGCGTGATGGACTGGGCCAAATGAAAGTCAGTGAGGACCTTTGGGAGGAATGCAAGGTCTGGATGAAGCACTACCCTATCGGGGTAGAACTTCAGAAAGGGAGGATCAGACCTCAGGGCTGCAAGCTCACCTGCCCTTCGGGCAGAGCTAATGGCCAATAGAAAGGCAGTCTTGTAGGACACAAACTTGATGTCCACTGTGGCCATGGGCTCAAAGGGCGCCTTGGTAAGCGCGGTGAGCACAGCAGTAAGGGACCACTGGGGAGGTGGAACCTTAACAGGTAGATAAGTATTGCGCAGTCCCTGAAGGAAACGTTTAACAGTCTTGTCCCTGAAGGCAGAGGACAGCACAGATGAAGGTGGAGCATTGGCAAGCACCGCAGCCAGATGAACCTTTAAGGATGAGTGCGTGGATCCTGACTCAGCCAAACGCAGGAGGTAGGACATGACATCCTGCAGGGATGCGGAGTCCACGGTACGGTCATTAGATGTTAAAAGGTCAAGGAAACAAAGGTACTTTGCATCGTAAGACTTCCGTGTGGATGGCTTACGAGAGAGTTCAAGGATCCGCGCTAGGTCGGGCGGATAAGCCAGGCCGTGAGATGGAGGCTCGGCAAGTCCGAAAGTAGGATCCGACCGCCCCCCCCCCCATTTGGAGGAGGTTCGGATCGGTGGGCAGTCGAAGGAAGTCGCAAGCCAGGGTCTGAAGCCGTGGGAACCACGGCTGACGCGGCCAGGACAGGGTGATCAAAATCGTCCATGCACTTTCTGCACAGATCCGTACGAGGACCCGTTGGATGAGAGGGATCGGTGGGAACATGTAGAGGAAGTCCTGATGCTACGGAACCATGAAGGCATCCACTTCCGATCCGTGATCGATCCCCGCTCGGGAGCAGTAACAGTGACACTTGGCGTTGGCTTGTGTTGCAAACAAGTCCAGGACCGGTGTGCCCCACCGGCGGCACAACCGGTCGAACACCGATCCGTCCAGCTCCCACTTGTGCATTGCTGTCCCTTTGCGGCTCAGAAAGTCCGCATCCATGTTCAGGGTGCCCTGGATGTGGACACCGATCGGGAAGATGTGCACCTTCAGGCACCATTCCCAGACCATCACAGCAAGATGAAGGAGGGAGAGAGACTTGGTCCCTCCTTGCTTGTTGAGATAGGCCAGGGTCGTGGTGTTGTCTGAGGCAACCTGCACCACTCGGCCCGCTATTGAAAGTCTGAAGGACCGCATCGCCTTCCACACTGCTAAGAGTTCGAGGAATTTGATGTGGTGTCTGGTTTCCGCGGTAGTCCAGACCCAGTGGATCCGTAGACTGCCGCAGCACGCTCCCCATCCATGCGTGCTCGTGTCGGTGGTGATCTGCACGGTCGGTGCGGGAAGGGTGAAGAGCTTCCCCACGGCCACGTTGCGGTCCAGCACCCACCAGGTCAGTTGGTCCTGCAGTTCGGGAGTTGGTGTGAGCCACTTCCCTGGATGGTCGTTGACGAGGTCGAACGAGGCATGAAACCACGACTGGAGGGACCGCATTTTGAGCTTGGCGTGCAAGATCACCGCCATGGTCGACGCCATGAGTTCCAAGAGATGGAGGGCGTCCCATGCATGGATGCGGTGCCTGCCCTGGATCCGTGCCACCACTGCACGGCTGTCCAGCAGACGTTTGGGTGGAGCGTAGGCTCTCGGAGCCAGAGAGTCCAGTACGGCTCCGATGTAGTCTATGCGTTGAGTTGGGGTCAACTGGGATTTCTTGTAGTTGACCCTTAGACCGAGACTCTCCATGAGGGCCAGGCAATAAAAAAAACATCGTCCATGGCCCTCTGTTTGGTCGGGGAGCAGACCAACCAGTCGTCGATGTAAGGGACCCCTTGCAGCCGAAGATGGGCGGCCACCGGCGCCATGCACTTCGTGAATACCCTCGGAGCGGTGGAGAGGCCAAAGAGTAGACACGTGTACTGGTAGACGTTGCTGCCCACCTGGAAGCGGAGGAAGCGGCGATGTTCCCTCCTGATGGATACATGGAAGTACGCATCCTTCAGGTCGATGACTGCAAACCAGTCCCCGTGGTTGATCAGTAGGAGGATGGACTGAAGGGTTACCATCCGAAACTTCCTCGTGTCGATGTGTTTGTTGAGAAGGCGGAGGTCCAGGATCGGTCGGGACCCTCCATCCTTCTTGTCCACGAGGAAGTAGCGGGGGAAGAACCCGTCGTGAGACTCCGACGCTGCGACCAGATCTATGGCGCCTTTCTCCAGGAGAGCTGACAGTTCCTCCTGGAACAGTGAAGATGGATCGGTGACACGGACCTGTCCGACAATAGGGCATCTCTTGAACTCGATCGCATAGCCAGAGTCTAAGATGGTTAAAACCCACTTGTCTATGGTGATGGTGGACCACCGGTCACCAGGGGACGGTAAGGTAGAGGGATGAGAGTCTCGGTCACGGAGGAGTCAAACCCGTTGTTTGCTCCTCTGATCGGTCCGCTTACCAGTCTGTTGGCGTTGCTGGTAACGTGGCCGTGGTGCTTGCTTTCTCGGCTGGTAGAACTGGTGCCGAGGGTAGTCCTCCTGCCTCTGTTGTTGTCGAGGCTGGTAGGACGGTCCTTGAGACGAGGTCTGGGGCTGGTCCAATTGATATCGACCCGACCCTCGGCGTGGAGAACGGAGCTTATTGATTGTTGTCACATCATTCTTTTGCTCCCCCAAAGAGTCAGCCGTCTCTTTAGCGAACAAACCCTTGCCGTCAAAGGGCAGTTCCTCCACCAGTTTCTTTATCTCATCCTGGAGGTCGGCCGAGCGCAGCCAGGAGTGCCGGCGTATCTGGATGGCGGAGGCCAGGTTCTTAGCTGCCGACTCTGTGATATGACTCCCAGTTCGGATCTGTTGGAGGGCCAGCCTGGAGCTCCGGCGGCAGCTTGGACTTGAAGGCCTCAGCCTTCTCCCATGGGCGACAGTTGTAGCCGCCCATGGCCGTTGCATAGTTCGCTGCACGGAAGGACAGGGAGGCATTGGCATAAACCTTCCTGCCCAGAGAGTCCAACTTCTTCCCCTCCTGGGATGATGGGAGGGGAGTGCTGCTTGCCGGAGTCCGGTGCTGGGCGCCCTTCACGACCCACGAGTTGGGCGCTGGGTGGACATGTAGGAAGGTGGCATCATCTCCTAGAAGTCTGTACATCCCATCCACTCGTGTGGAAACTGAGTGGGACGAGACGGGCTTCTGTCACACAGCCTTGGCAGCCTTGGCAATCTTCGGGAAAAGGCCCAGGTGGACAGGGACCAACTCCTTCTTATCGGCCATGGTGCACACGACGTCCTCGCACTCCTCCGGAGGGGCCTCCGCCTTGATCCCAAGCGTGGATCCTAGGCGGGTGATCATCGCCGTGAAGGTCCGTTGGTCCTCCGGATGGGAACCGTGGACGGAGCCGATGTTGTCGTCCGGCGACTTCCTGGCGGCAACCGATCCTCTTCCTCGACCGACGATCCGTCGGAGCCTTCTGGCCGCTCCGAGATGCTGGATGGTGGAAATAAGGCCTCGGGGTCCGAGTTCCACCAGTACGGCCTGGCGGTCCTCGGATCGCTCCCCGGCAAAGGCGACTGTTGCGGAGGGAGAGAGACCTCCGACCGTGCCTGCTCCATGTGATGCTTCTTCGCTGGAGCTTGGTCCTCCTCACGGAGTGGTGGTGCCTCCAGAGCTAGTTCACGGAGCGGTGGCGCCTCCGGAACAGCCGACAGTGGTGGCTGAGGGACCCGGAACTGCTCGGCCATCTTCTGCACCATCGCCTCCAGAAATGGGGCGATGAGGCTCAATTGTATGGACGGCTCGGGAACCGGAGCCACAGAAGGGGCCGACAGGGATGCAGTCCTCCGCGATGGCATCTCCAGCAGAGGCAGCAGACTTGGGACCTTCTCCGGGGAGACGATGACCGGAGAGGTCGACGACGAGCTGCCTAGCGAAATCGCGGCCATGACGGCAACGGATGCCAGCGATCGAGATGGCGACAGGTGCGTTGCGCACGGAGTTGGGGGGAGAGAAGTCGAAGAAGTCCGGTGGTGTTTATTCTTCTCCTTCTCCTCCTCCTTCTTCTCCTGCTCCTTCCTTCCTCTTAAACAGTTCTGCGGCCAACGGCCGCAAAGACGGAGCGGAGGTGGAAGCAGCAGCGGCCTCATGAGGGTGGGAAGCCTGAGGTGCAAGTGCCGCCTCCATTAGGTAGACCTGGAGGCGGTTCTGTCTGTTTTTGAGTGCGGCCTTTGAAAAACCTTTGCAGACTGCACACGTCTGGACAGGATGTTGTTCCCCTAAACACCACAAGCACCTCACGTGTCCGTCCGAACTGGGGAACTTTGCATTGCAGGACGGACACTGCTTGAAGGCCGCTGAGGCCATCCACCGAAGTAGATGGCCGAAGAAGAAAAATTGTCCCGGCCGGGAGGCCCCGACAGGAGATTTTCTGAGATAAAATTTACCTCATGAAGTTGTTTTTTTTTTTTTTTTTTTGCGGCGGCGGCCGAGGGAAACCCCCAGCCACGCTAGGACCAAAAGGTAGCTAGCCTCCTGGTCCGGAAAAAATTGATGTTAGAAAAAATTGATTTTTCTGAGGCAATCTCAGCAAACACACACAGAGCTCTTTTTCCAGGCTCCTGCTTGCGCAGCGGAAAAAAGAGAACTGAGGGAAGAGAGCGAAATGGCGCCACAGGTGGTTGGGGATGGTGGGCGGTCCTAACTTCAAAACTTTTATCCAATCAGCTTTTCAGCTCCACTCGGATTCAGCGCAGGTGCAGAACCCATTAGTGTGCATCCCCAAACAACATACTCGGAGAACGACAGATACTGAAGCAGAAGCTCAAGTACAGTACTTTGGTCATCAAATGAGAATAGAGGAACAGCATAACTTTTATGAGACATGAATTTTGCAGCAGCAGTGGGTGAAGAACTTGAAGAGTGTTGCAATACAGCAACATCTAGAGCACACAAGATGTTCACCACTGCCTGGCCTAGGCATTTATCTAAAAGCAACTGCAAATAAGACATTGCTTAGTCAATGTAGTTTCTTCGTTCTCAACCCCATGGCACAGAATTAAATATTACCACTTGGCACACCTATTGGTAGTGTAGACCTTGGTATTTCTGTCCTTCTCATTAACAACCATCATTCTTAAAAGAACATTTTAAAACAAACAATTATTTCAAACTGTTACATGGCTGAAAATCCCTTCTTATGGAATATTTCCTTTTAAGCCAACTGCATGGGATGATTGCCAGAAGAATTAACATTTTTTAAAAAACTATTTTCACACAGAAATTAGCAAATGTAACAAATCTTGATTGTGTGCAATTCAAGATTACTGCATAAAAATAAATTAATATAAAGTAAGATTTGTTTTTAAACACTGAAACTTTAAATGATTGCACTGAATGTGAAGAGAGGAGCAAGGAAGCTGTCAAACACAACAATTCAAGAGCATATGACTATGCAGCAGTAGAAGAAAACAAATTTCAATTTCTGTGTTTGCTCTCAGACTTTACATAAATGTAAAAAAAAGCAAACAGTAAATGAACACCTAAAAGCTTGATAAACAGAAATCTCATGGGTTGTTTGATAAACACAAACCTATAAAATGAGGTCACCTGACAACACACGTTTCATGAAAAGTGAAAACACATAGAATATGGTAAACATGCCTGTACTTTGGTTTAAAAATTCATAGAACAATGAAGCTCATCCTTGCATAGAGCTTGCCTAAACAAAGAGAGGGCTGAACCCTTTAAGGAACAGGAGGACAAAAGTTGAATCTCACCATCTGATGTTCCTGCTGCTTTACAAAGCATTGGAGGGCAAAAGAAGGGGGTGGCCAAAAATGAGATGGCTAGATGGTATTGTAGACACAATGGGCACAGAGCTGAGCAAGTTGAGGAGGATGGTGGAGGACAGAAGTGCCTGGCGGACAGTGGTCCATGGGGTCGCAAAGGGTCAGAATTGACTGTGCGACTGAACAACAACAACAAAAAGGTGCTTTTGACTTCGCATACTTTTATGGTATCCATGACTGGAAACCATTACTTTCTGTGGAAGCTCAGTCACTGTGTTCAGCCAGCTGTGGCTATAGATCCCTTTTTTGATGCTGTATGCCCAGAATTCAACAAGCAACTAAAGACAGGAATGTAAAACTGGGTTTAGGAATATGCTCACAGTTGAAGCACCTGTACAGTGCTGTTAACTCTGTAAAATGCACCTCAGCTATTTTTGCAAGGGCAGGTATAGCTAACACTCTTTATTAGGAGTGGGCTAGGAAAACCATCTGGTAAAATGTACCTTTTTTCAGTATAAAATCTGTTCTGCCTTTAACTGTTGGGATAATAGCAATCTTGTATGCACTAACACTGGGTATCAGTGGAAGGGGGCTGTATAGTCTAATGTGATTGTCCCAAACAAAAGACTAAGCTGATCTCTTCATTTTTTCTCTTCATTACTGCTGCTGTCTTTTCTACCACATAATTTGCTAACTAAGAAATAACCAGAATTCCCCAATAGTAAATACATCTAAAGGTTACACTTGCGTTGAACTTAATGTTTTAAAATAGTAACGTATTCAGGTTTTTCACAGGAATGGATCTAAACCGGTAAATTCAGAACTCAATTTGTGTAGTGGACCTTTTACCTCTCTTCCACTAAAAAGCAAACTTCTGAAGGTCAGGGACATAAGAAAGGGGGTAGTAATGAGAATAACTGGATTAAAATGGTGAGGAGCTTCTGCTCACAACATTAAGACAATCTATATGGATGTGACTAGGACCTTAAAACTCTTTCACAGGCAAGATACTTATCTTGTATCTAGCCTCATCAGTCTACCTTCTGTGAAAATGGTATCAGAGCATAATGCAGCAACCATACTACAAATGGCCATCTCCCCGATGACTAGTTTTGCGTCAGCAACCAAAAACCTTTCCCAAAAGTGTACATGTACCCAGACATGTCTAAAATGATTGGAGATTCTTTTTCTAACCCATATTTAATTTTTTCTGTGCTTGATTTCTTAGGGCTAATTAAGACTTCATGATATGATATCTCTTGAAACCGAACAAGTAATATAAACATCATTGTAAGTGACCGATTGTGACTTCTGGCGGGGATGGGGAATTGTGAACCCTGATTTAGTTGTAAAGCACGGTTTTGGTTAATTTTAGTTGTTAAGTGAGGCGACCATTCAGAGAAAATTCTGCTCTTTAAACGAGTTAGTCTCTAAGTGAGGTGCTCTTTATGCGAGGTTTTACTGTACTGTATTGTAAAATCCCAGTCTATTTTTACTTAGTATTTATGAACCCATGTCGCTCACTTAGAAGTATGATGCAAACAAACAACTTTACTGTTCTGTTGGCATGTGATAAGACTCACAAGACTAAAGATGCCCATCATGAAGATATTGAAACCAGAGCTTTTCAAACAACAGCCACATTCCAAAGACACAGAACCAAATTTCCTCAAGGAATCAGCTCCCTTTTCTTCACAAGATGCAGACCTTGCAGTGCAGGTTGCATACAAGGTAGGAGTTCGCAGAAAAGTGATAGCTTCTAGAAATGAGACACATTTTGGGACATCTAGCCTGATTCACCAGGAAATGTCTCAGTTGAGCACTGAGCTATCCAAGGTCCTGCAATTCCAACCGCCTAGAGCAATGATTCCCAATGTGGGAAACATGTCATACAGGGGGACTTTAATTCTCAGAAGCCTAAGTCACTACATTGGCTGATCAGTGCTTTGGGGAATTGACGGCTTTTGGGAATTGAAGTCCAAAAACCAAAGGTTGAGAAATCACTGGCCTAGAACTTTCCAAGGTCTTGCAACTCCAGCTTTTTCTTACTTGATCTCCTTCTGCCTATAGATCCCTAGTATGCACTCAGGACTAGGGCCAGGCATACAGACCAAGATGGGTATGTGTATCTCACAATGACATTTTCAGGTAGGCACAAGCCACCTATGGTCAAAATATCACATTTATATTGCATGTTTGCACTCTTAAAGAATTGACAGGAGACACAGAAAGGGTCTCCCCCAAAAGAGGAAAGCATTGCAAGTACAACTGGGCACCCCCTAGGCAACAGTCTACAGCTGACTAATCCTTCCTATACAGAAGTATTACAACATAAACTCTTTGATGAGAAAAATGGCCCAACTGTACCTTTTAAGACCACAAATGACAATAAGTTCTAGTAATATAGAGGGCAAATCTTCATCCAAAGAAGAATGCTTGGCTTCATTTTGCTCCAAATAGAAATGTGATATCCTTTGTGTCCAAGAAATTAACAGAAAAATAGACCAGAATCAACCAAAGGTTCTTGAGATATATCTAATTGCTGATAGGACCCACAAACAACATGAACGTGCCATTTTTGTAAGTCCAAATACAATAATACTCTCAACAAATTATACTGAAGAGGATAGCATGGAAATCATGAAAGTAGGACTGGCTTGATGTATAGCAGCATTGATTTCTAAACCACCTAATATATCATTCTGCTTTAAGAAGTCATCTAATATGGAAAAATCAAAACACTCATTTTTTAGTTGATTTCAACAGTCATATCAGCATCTGGGTCTATGAACACAATGATAAAAATGGCAAAGGTGTTATAAAATAGACATAATCCCATTCCACTTACTTTACACATGATCTTAAACAAACAGTTCATTTAATAATGGCAGTTGACAGAGGCTAAAATACAGATCTAAGGTGTTGTTGGTTTTTTTGTGTGAACCTATAGTTCAACAGTGCATTAAAAGTGATCCAACCCCAAACACTCAGCACAGACCCATTCTATGTCAGAGTAAGTAACAAGATTAAAGGGGAAAGGAGAACCTGGATATATGAATAAAAAATTACATGGCTATAAATATGAATGGCTTGCTTTCTTTTATAGAAGGACAGCTATTCCTCAGGATTCACGAACCGTTGTGGCTACCCGCAGCTTCTGGAGCCTGCTTGTGGTTAGGGTAAGAGGCATGATATTGTAGGATTGTGTATTTTATATTATATTGTATTATTGAGATTATATCATGGATATGTAATTGGAATTGTATTTTTTGTAATTTTTGTAACTTTGTTTTTCGGGGTGGGTTTGTCCTATTGCACTGCTGTATTATATTATTTATTTATTGTATGGTATGGTATTATTTTTTGTTATATTACTTTTGATTGTGTTATATGTATAGTTCTGTGAACCGCCCTGAGTCGGTTTTTACCAAGTAGGGCGGTATACAAATCGAATAAACATAAACATACATAGTGATAATGAATTGCAAAATAAAACATATTCTACCGTATATCTTTATCCTGCAGCTCTGTATTGCTTAACACAGGGTTTCACAACCTACAGCCTGCAGGTTGGACCCGGCCCCTAATGCTGCTCCATCCAGCCTACGGCGACAACCCTCGAAGTGGATGCACCTATGCAAACACCTCTTTGCAGCAGGGGAAAACCATGTTTCCAGCCTGCTCTGTTGTTGGAGGGGTAGTTGTCTGGCCCATGATGCGGTAAGGTTGAGAACCCCTGGCTTAACAGATGATCTACAATGTTACATTTTGGCACGTGCTAGTTTGCTCGTGGCTGACTGGAGCTGTTTTCAGAGAGCAACTATGATCTCATGGAGAAGGAACAACATTAAAGGAAGATATAGCTGACAATCTTAACCTACCCTACGTCACTTGGAGGACCCTAAATAGGCTGAGGGTTGGAGTCTCTAAATGCAAGACCAACATGCTCAAGTGGGGGCTGCTGGCAGCCAACAACACACAGCATGAACGTGGAGACACAGAATCTGGCTCATTTACTGGTCTGCTGATTGCTGCCAGAGACATGCACTAATGAGGACTTGGGTTTGGGCAACAACAAAGCAAAGAAAGTGGCTTCATTTGGGCAGCCCAGGGTTTGATGGGAACATAAAAGAATATGGCTGTCACCGGGACTGGACTCCTTCTTTTGTGGACTTTTTTGAACTTTTCCCGGTTACTTTTGGTAAGATTTTGCTAATAATCATTCTAGGGTTCGGTAAATGTGATGTTTTTTGCTGCTGTTTTTGTAAACCTTTTTTGTAAAACTTTTTTGTAATGTGATATTGACATTTTTTTTTACTGTTACTGCGTAATTGATATGTTTATCTCTGATACTGTGATGATTGTTATTGTGGTATTGTGTAATTTGTGGTTGTTATGTTGCTATTTTTTATATAAATTGTAAGCCGCCTAGAGTCAGGTTCTCCTGAGCAAGGCGGGGTATAAATTTGAAATAATAATAATAATAATAATAATAATAATAATAATAATAATAATAATAATAATAATAATAATAATAATAATAATAATAATAATAATAATAATAATAAATCAGAGAATAAACAAAACAAAACAAAAATGCTGTAGCACTTTAAAGACTGTTATATTTCAATGTGAGCTTTCGTCGATCAAGTCCACTTCATCAGACATGGGAGTGAGGCTTCATGGCATCAATTTATACACATCAGGTACAGAGTGATTGGTTTTTGAAATGTTTTCCATCACAACTGGAAATGCAATATAAATCTCAGTCATGTCACAGAATTTTGGTTTAAACAGGTTAGACAAATAAAAGACTTAGGTGCTGGGTATCTTTAAACAAAATGGCAGCAGCAACAATAATCAAATTGGTCTGTTGTAACAAGATTACAGAGGACTTCATTTCAAGTCAGTCACAACCACAGTTTCTCACTTTTCACATCTGAGGAACATAAAATAACAAAGAGTACTGAAGAGAGGCTGCAGCTAAAATGACTGGGAAAGCAATCAAACATAAAAACTTCAGGGGAATAAAAATGAAGCAAGCTTGTTCCTCCATTTTGGTAAAGGAAACAAAAATGTTAGAGGTTAAATATCAGTAGTGTCTTCCAGTAATAACCACGACTCATGATAGCTAGAAATAAAGAACTGCTCACTAAACTCCAGGTAAGAAAGAAAGCAAAATCTTGGAGAGTTTTCTTCAGACACACACATGACCGCAACAATCTGAAGTTGAGGATCACATTGTATAGAAATATCCTGTTTAAAACAAGAAGCATCAAGCTCAGTCCAGATGATAACTAAATCATCTTGTAGCTGGATGGTGCCTCTCTTAGAACACCCTATGTATTTTGCATAGACCAGATGCTTAGTATTTTAAAAGACCTCTGTTGAATTTAATCCAATAACTGATAGGAATCAAGGCCATTAGTCAATTTAGGAAGAGAAAGGAAAGGAAGAATAGTAACAGTACCTTTAATTGAATGTGGGGGGGGGGAAGGCCAGTGAGAAAAAAATTAAAGAGGAGAAACAAGATGAGTGCTGGAATGCCAAATAAAAACCAGAGACTTGTGGTAGGGACTGGGGAGATTAGCTATAAACATTACATCAAAGACCTGTATAGACTAGCATTCTCTTCCCAGAGTGGCCAACCAGATGCTAGCTGGAAGCAAAGAAGTACTTTCTGTTTGTGTTCTGGTATTGAAACAAAACCTGGATTTGATTCTGGAGGAAGAATACACTGCGATTATGATTAGTAGATACTCCCATGACTCCCAGAAAGTGTAATCCAAATTGTCTAACTTCACTTGCCAGCCATTATGACAACATAAAGCTGTGCATCCTAAAGTTTCAATCATATACTGAAGTGTTTCCTTTTATTTCTCCCAAATTTATCATTCTCTTTCACTTGATGACCCTTGGTTCAAAACATATTGTTGCTTCCACCTTTCTTGACATATATTTATTTCTGCATAGAATAAACATAATCTTGTGTATAATACTATCCCTTACAGACAAATGCTAGTTTCATAAACACACCAACAAAACTGGTCTTTTCTTTGACAAGCACGTCACCTATCAAAATCTTAAAAGTTTTAAAGTTATGGCTTTTTAGCTATGTCTCAAAGAAACAAAAATATGGTTAGGGATTTTTAATACACCAGAAATAAAAATAAAGTAACAATATTTGTTAAAGCTTACTGAAACCAGAGCCCATTAAAAGAGTCCCATAAGAGTCCTATCTTTAGCATTATAAACCTCTTTTAGATCCAGATTCAGGCTCTAACAGCTATTAACAGCAATACAGTGGTATGGAAGAGTCATACCTCCAATCCTAGAGTAACAGCACCATCTAGTACTAACTCAGAAAGAATAAATTCCATCACTATTACTGCCAATATATGAGATTATAGTTCCATATATATATAAGTGATGTATATATAGTTCCATATATACCATACCAAAAGAAAAGAAGTGTAAGAAATCTAAGTGGTTATCCGATGAGGCTCTTAAAATAGCAAAGGGCAGAAGGAATGCAAAAGGCAAAGGAGAAAGGAAAAAGTACAATCACTTGAATACACAATTTCAAAGAAAAGCAAGGAGAGATAAGGAAACCTACGTGAATGAACAGCATAAAGAAATAGAGGAAAGCAACAACATGTCTAGAGATTTTTTTTTAAAAAAAATGGGTACATCAAGGGAACGTTCAAAACAAAAATGACCATTATAAGGGACAAAGACGGCAAGGAGTTAGCTGATCCAGAAGAGATTAAGAAAAGATGGAAAGAGTACACAGAGGAACTCTACAAAAAGGACCTCAACACTCCTGATAATAACAATGATGAGGAAATTGAACTTGAGCCAGACATCCTAGAGAGAAAAGTCAGAAAGGCCCTAAAAAGCACTTCAAACAACAAAGCCAGTGGAAATGATGGTATCCAAGTTGAACTTTTCAAATCACTAAAAGATGATGGAATCAAATTTTTACATTCTACATGGCAGCAGATTTGGAAAACACAACAATGGCCACAGGATTGGAAAAGATCAGTATACGTTCCAATCCCCAAAAAGGATTATCAAATTATCGAACAATTGCGCTCATCCCATACGCTAGCAAGGTTATGCTCAAGATAATACAGGATAGACTGCAACAGCACGTGAAGAGAGAATTACCAGAAGTTCAGGTGGGGTTCAGAAGAGGCAGTGGAACTAGAGACCACATTGCCAACATACGTTGGATCATGGAAAAAACAAAGGAATATCAGAAACAAGTCTACTTCCGTTTCATTGATTACACTAAGGCCTTTGACTGTGTGAACCACAACAAAATATAGCAAGTAATTAAAGATATGGGAATATAAGAACACCTTATATGCCTCATGAGAAATCTGTACATGAATCAAGAAGCAACAATTAGGACAGGATACTGAAGGATGGAGCGGTTTGAATTGGAAAAGGAGTAAGAAAAGGCTGCATTTTGTCACCCTGCTTATTCAACTTATACACAGAGCACATAATGTGCAATGCAGGGATGGAGGAATCACAATTTGGGATCAAAATTGCTGGGAGAAGCATCAACAATTTGAGATATGCAGATGATACCACCCAAATGGCAGAAAGTGAGGAGGACCTAAAGAAACTCCTGATTAGGTTAAAAGAAGAAAGTGAAAAAGCTGGTTTGAGACTCAATATCAAGAAAACCAAGATAATGGCAACAGGCCCTATCAGTCCCTGGAAAATAGATAGGGAAAAAGTAGAAGCAGTGACAGATTTTACTTTCTTAGGATCTAAACTCACTGCAGATGGAGATTACAGCCATGAAATAAAAAAGTGACTGATTCTTGGGTGGCAAGCAATGAGAAACCTGGGGAACATAGTGAAAAGTAGAGACATCACATTGCAAACAAAAATTCGTCTAGTCAAAGCAATGGTATTTCCGGTGGCAATGTATGGTTGTGAGAGCAGGACCATTAGGAAAACTGAGCGCAGAAGAATAGATGCCTTTGAGATGTGCTATTGGAGGAGAGTTTTGAGAGTGCCCTGGACAGCGAGAAGAACAAAAATGTCAATCTTAGAAGAAATCAACCCTGACTGCTCCTTAGGTCAAATAGTAAAGATGAAGCTAAAGTACTTTGGACATCAAATGAGAAGAGAGGATTCACTTGAGAAAGCCTTGATGCTAGGAAAGGTCAAGGGCAAAAGCGGGGGCGGCGGCAAAAATGAGATGGATAGATGGTATTATAGACACAATGGGCACAGAGCTGTGTGAGTTGAGGAGGATGGTAGAGGACAGAAGTGCCTGGCGAACAGTGGTCCATGGGGTTGCAAAGGGACAGAATCAACTGTGCGACTGAACAACTCTATCTATCTATCTATCTATCTATCTGATGTATTGGAGCCAAATTATTTTACATTTATAAAACCAGGTACCTTTTAGATAGAAACACAGAACTTATCTGTGAAGATGTCATTTGAGTAGTACAAAAAGGTGCTGTGATTCTTCATATCTTTGCACATCTCCATGTTTCCTTCTTCAAGTGGTTCAGAATCCCAGTTCAGTAGCCAAAAACAAAATAAAGTTTCTGTTTCAGAAGTAATAAAAAAATTATAGACTGTTTCAGAAGGGAAACAGAGCACAGGTATGATGGGCAGCAAAAGCACAAAGAAAGGAATTGAAATCTGAGAACATCTGGGCGGCTACAATGTTGGTTCCCTAACCAAGGCACTATAGAGAAGCAGTGCAGACAAAGTCCAGATTTGGAAGGTCTACCTTTACTTTTTGCTGCAATAGGGCTACTTCATGAGATATACAGAATACAGTGTCACTTTAAACAGAGTACAGTAAAACCCCACATAAAGAGAGGCTCACTTAGGGACTAACTCACTTAAACAGCAGAATTTTCTCTGAATGGTCACCTGGCTTAACAACTAAAACCATAAAACCAACTAAAAACTCACTTAACAACTAAATCAGGGTTCACAATCCCCCCCCCCCACCAGAAGTCACAATTGGACACTTACAATGGTGTTTCACTTAAAGAGCAAACTCACTTAAAGAGCAATCCCATGGAACGCATTATGCTCTTTAAGTGAAATACCACTTGTATCATGTTTTTAAAATATCTTCCTAGTAGCTAATTGTGCAAAAATGAGTTTTACTGTAAAATTGAAGTTTACAATTGGAGCAGAATATTAATACTAATGTTTTAAAGAAAAGAATAAATACCACTTTTTATATTTACAAAATTTATGAATTTAATCATTTATTTTGCAAGTGAATTTCTAAAAATATTGGCCTAGCGTTAGCCCAAGAGTCAAATTTCATTTTCTAGAGTAGCCTCTGCATTGATTTATTGCAGTCAAAGAAGAAATCACCAACAAAGAATAACACATGTGATATACTTTTAACTCAAGTCATATGCTTATCTGGCCATTAGAGGGCATTTCATACTACAGAGTGTGGTCCACACACAGTTTATGAGCTACACAGGAAGGCCTCACTTTGCAGATGCTTTTAAAAAAAACTGCAGCTTTTCCTGTCAACTTTCATTTCATGATTGTCATTTCCCAACATTTACATATGTTATACAAAGAAAAACTGAGGGGTTGGGGAGCGCAAGGACAAGAAGAAATGGCAATGAGTAAATTACTTCAGTTAAACCAGTGATTTTCAACCTGTGGCCAGTGGGCCGGATGCGGTCCATGGCACCATTTCATGTGGGCCCTTACCACCTCCACTACACCAGGAAGTGCCATGTGGTGGAGGAAGGGCAAAATGGTTGTCTGGCCCCCAAAGCTGTCTGAGGGGGTGTGACCTGGCCCCAGGCTTATAAAAGGTTGAGAACTCCTGAGTTAAACAGTTCTGAGGCATGCAGTTTAGTGTTGCAAGATCTAAAGCAGCTTCCCTCTCAGAATTCAATAAAACAAATTTCATTGTTAATCTCAACTGCAGCAGATTACATTTTTTAATTTTTCAAAAATGATAAACTGTAAATAGTGTCACAGCACTCTTATTAGTTGCCCAAAACAGAGGTTAGAACTCTTATCACTCTTTTAGTGATGAAGAAAGGAAAGATGAACTTTCAAGCTGTCAAAAAGATAAGCCTTGGCCGTTTACATTCAAACTGTGCTCTCTTGTTATTAACGTATACCAAACATGCAATCAATTTGTTTTCAAATGGTGACGGAAAGGAGTCTAAAGGCACACTTATCTATTTCTCTAGGTAGGAAAAGTTACACAGGATAATATCTCTCTCCAAGTAAACATAATGTTTTGTGGTTTAAAAAACCAACCAAAAAATCCTTCTCTACTTTATAATGAAAGAACCAACAAGAAGAAAAATCACAGTAATCCTACAGGTAGAAACCACAGAGGTGGTGGTATCTACCATCCTTCTGCTCTTCAGAACATTCTGCCTTACAGTACAGCTCAGCTGGTAGCAAGCTAGCAAAGGGGGGGGGGGGTTTCTGAAAAAAAGTTTGGAACACTTGTTCCAAACTTCTTTTCAGAAACCTCCGTCTGGATTGCTAAAGGGCAAGCCAGGCATGGGGGGCGGGGCTTCTTAAGAGAGGCTTGGGACCCTTTCCCCAGCCTCTCTTAAGAAGACACCCCCCCGGCCTGGATAGCTAAAATCCTTAGCAAGCCAGACCCCCCGGGGGGGGGGGGATTTCTGAAAAAAAAGTTAGAAACACTTTTTCCTAATTTCTTTTCAGAAACTTCCGTCTGAATTGCTAAAGGGCTTACCAAGCCAGACCCGGGGGGGGGGTGTTAAGAGAAGCTTGGGACCCTCTCCCCAACCTCTCGTAAGAAGCCCCCATCTCCGCCTGGATAGCTAAGCCCCTTAGCAAGCCAGGGGATGGGGCTTGTTTCTGAAAAGAAGCTTTGTTTGTTGTTCAGTCGCACAGTCAATTCTGACCCTTTGTGACCCCATGGACCACTGTCCGCCAGGCACTTCTGTCCTCTACCATCCTCCTCAACTCATGCAGCTCTGTGCCCATTGTGTCTACAATACCATCTAGCCATCTAATTTTGGGCCGCCCCCTTCTTCTTTTGCTCTCCACCCTTCCCAGCATCAAGGCTTTCACAAGCGAATCCTCTCTTCTCATTTGATGTCCAAAGTACTTTAGCTTCATCTTTACTATTAGACCTTCTAAGGAGCAGTCAGGGTTAATTTCTTCCAAGATTGACCTATTTGTTCTCCTCACTGTCCAGGGGACTCTCAAAACTCTCCTCGAACACCACATCTCAAAGGCATCTATTCTTCTGCGCTCAGCTTTCCTAACTCAGCTCTCACAACCATACATTGCCACTGGAAATACCTTAGGAAATACTTTTTCCTAGCTTCTTTTCAGAAACCTCCACCTGGATCGCTAAGGGGCTTAGCGATCCAGGTTAGGGTGTGTGTGCACGTGCACAATCTCTCCCCCAACACCCCGGCAGTCCCAGCAATTGCCTAGGACAGCTGGGGTGTTGAGGGAGAGAACGTGCACGTGCATGGTTTCTTCCCCACACCCCGGCAGTCCCAGCGAATGGGGTGTTGGGGGGGAGATCCAGTGATGGGATGTCCCCGGTTCCAGACGGTTCCCTGGAACCGGTAGGACCAATTCCGGAGGGTTCTCCGGGAGGGGAGTCCACTTTTGGGGCGTCCGGTTCCGGACGCCTCACTGAAAGAAATTTTTTTTTTTAATTGGAGCTAAAATGGCTCCAATTGACTGCGCATGTGCAGAAACTCAATCTGACACATTGCGCATGCGTCAGATTGAGTTTCTGCACATGCACAGTCAATTGGAGCCATTTTAGCTCCAATTTTTTTAAAAAATTGTTTAAAGCTTTCAGGACGGCGGCGGCGGAGGCGGCACCAGCCCTCTGAGAAGGGCACCTCCCCTGCGGCACGTTGAGGGCTGCCTGGGCCGTCCGCCGCCAACAAGCCCCATGCCCTGGGGACGCCTGGCACGGCGCACCGCTGATGCCTCCTCCTCCGCCGGGCGCCGGCCTGTGGGCTGGGTGCCTGCAACCGGCGCCCACCGCCACCGGAGCTGCCGTTGGCTACATTCCTGTGGCCTCCTCCTTGGGCCGGTCCCTTTTTAGCCTGGCTGCGGTGCCTGGCGGAGGAGGAATGCAGGCGGTGGTGGTGCGGCATGGGGACGGCCCAGGGAGGCTTGCCACAGGGGTGCAGGCAGCTCCGGCGGCGACGGCGGCTGTGGACGCAGTCGGGGTGCCGGGTCCCAAGAAAGGTAAGCGAGGGGTAATTTATTTGTGTTTTGGGTGGGTGGTTGTTTTTATTTTATTTATTTATTTATTTATTTATTTATTTGTGTCTGGGTGGGTGGGCTGAGAGGGAGGGGTGTGTGTGTATATGTTTATTTTTATTTTTTATTTATTTTTATTTTTGGCCCCGCCCACAACGTCATGACGTCGGCTTCGGCCATGACGTCATGACATTGGCCACGCCCATGACGTCCGTGATGTCATGGCGTGGTAGTAGAATTTTTGTCATCCCATCACTGGGGAGATCGTGTGTGTGCACGGTCTCTCCCCCAACACCCCCGCAGTCCCAACCATCGCCTAGGACAGCTGGGGTATTGGGGGAGAGATCGCGTGCATGCATGGTTTCTCCCCCCACACCCCGACAGTACCAGCGATTGCCTAGGACAGCTGGGGTGTTGGGGGAGAGATCGTGCATGTGCACAGTCTCTCCCTCAACACCCCGGCAGTCCCAGCGTGCAATCAGATCACCGGTTTGGTTGGGGGGAGAATAGGCACGCGTGACCTCCCTCTCCAACCAAACCGCCAATCTGAGTGGAGTTCTCTGCCCCAAAGCCTGCACAGTTGATCTTCAGCCCTGCGGGCTTTGGGGCAGAGATCAACGTCAGGGAATTTGAGGCAAACATTTGCATCACATGACGTTATGTTAACGTTGTGCGATGCAAACGTTTGCCTCAAATTCCCTGACGTTATCTGATTTTAGCGTCACATAAACAGTTTTCCAGATCAAGCTCTTTGCTTTGATCAGCAGTAAAATACATTCACCATACTGTACATCCCTTATCTTTGGGAGTCACAGTTAGCATTCTTGCTTCATGCTTATACATACAAATTACACTTAAAGGGGCTTCATCTAAATCCACTAATTTTACAACTTGAAACAAAACAGCCAAAAGGAATTTGTGTTACTTCATATAACTTTTTCCTTCTGCAGATGTAAAAGACGCTATGCAAAAAAGAATTAGAAAAAGATTTTGTTTGCCACCTACTGATTAGTATTAACCAGGAAACTGCAACACTTTAGGAAAGGGAATATGCACTTCTCAAATGTACTAATCCATTTTTGGGCAACAATTCCATGTTCAGGGGGCCTTCTGGGCAAAATCTTACCAGTGTGGTTTTATATGAGGGTATGGAAATAACTGGTGAATGCCTACATCCTCTTGGAACATGTGTGTCCCTTTCACAGTGACAGACTTCTTGATCAATTGGTTCCAGCCAAGCTAAAGTTCCAGTCTGCTTCCGTTTGAGTAGTCTATGCAGGGAAAGAACACTGCCAGCAGTTTTTCCTTCTTGACTTCCTGCTGGGTCTTGCTTCTGCTTTTCAATTCCTGATGCATTTTTAGTGCAATAGTAGAGAAGGGAATCGTGGTGGCTCAAGTGGTTAAGATGCTTAACTCGATGACTGGAAGGTCAGCAGTTTGAGACCTGAGAACTGCAGAACGGAGTAAGCTTCTGTCTCTGTCCCTACTCCTGCCAACCTAGCAGTTTGAAAGGAAGAAATTACAAATAGATAAACGGGTACCACTTCAGTAGGAAGGTAAACAGCGTTCCATGCAATCTGTGTTTAGCCATGCCTACCACATGTCCATGGAAACATTTGCAGATGTAGACAGCGATGACTCATTGGTTATAAATAGAGATGAGAACTGAACTCTAGCGACCGGCTTCCGAGCAAGGAAGACCTTTACCTAGAGAAGGTCCCCTTCTGCAGGAGACTGACACTAAAGCTCTAGCAGAGTGAGCTGGAGCTGCAGCATGAGTATCAAACAGGAGAAATGCTAAAAATAGAGGAAAATATCATTTTAGTTTTGATTTTTAACAAAATTTTTTCAATAGTCATCTTCATATTTAGAATAAAATAAAAGGCTCCCGCCCTCCCCCGGGCCCCGTCACCTCCCCCCGGGGGACGATAAAAGCTCGGCGGCAACGGCAGTGGAGTGAGGACGCTCCCGCATTCCCTCCGGACTCACCATCACGCCGGAGGAGATGACCATCAGCTGCACCGGGTGGTGAGGCAATGCTCCCGCCCTTCCCCGGGCCCTGTCACCTCCGCCCGGAGGACGATAAAAGCTCGGCGGCTCGAGCAGCCACCGCCACCAGAAACACCTGCGGCAGGGCGGACCGGCTGGTCACTTATTGCGGGATTTAGCAACTGTTTCTTTTTTGTTAGTTTTTTGCTTTTGTATGTGTAAACTGAACTGATACTGGAAGCTTTTGATTGTTGTTTGATATTGTTGCTTAGTAAATTTTGATGCTGTAATGATTTATATTACAGTATCTTTGATTATTTCTTAGGATGTTTTAATCTAATGTTTTGTAACTGCAACTGTTATTGGAGATATATATACTGTATATGCGATATTTGTAATTTACTATGTGATATCTGTAATTGCTATGTAATTGTAACTGTTTCTTCTATAAGCCGCCCAGAGTCGCTCTGCGAGTGGGGCGGCATATAAGTCGAAAATACAAATACAAAATACAAATGCAAATAAAAAGATTTTATGAGTTTGAAAAGTTAATTTTACACTTTAGAGAAACCTAAATGAACAAATCAGTCCACCTGGAATCGTATTTGGATAATTTCAGTTCCTTTTAAAATTATTTCCTAAGAGTCATGGATCAGAAGACGACCTTGTGCCACCAGTCAGGACAATAAAGGAGCCCCCATGGCCATGGGAGGCCCAAAAACGCCCTCGCGCCACTGCGCCCTCCTGGTCCTTCCGCCGGCCAGGAGGATAGAACCCCCGTGGCCACGGGAGGCCCAAAGACGCCACCGCACCCTCCTGGCCTTTCCACCAGCCAGGAGGAAGACTTTTGACTTTGTTCTTGTTGCTGTTTTTGTTGTTTCTGTTGCTGCCTAACTTTCTGTGGGACTTCTCAAATGAGTTTTTTCCCCTTTCTGTTTCTGCAATGCTTTTGATGTTGTGATACTGATATTTTTGATACTGTGATTTGTGATGATGATATGTTGAAATGTTTTTGTATTATGATGTGGTACCTTGTAATTGTAAATTTATATTTTGGATCTTTGTTAGCCACCCAGAGTCGCTTTGCGAGTGGGGAGGCATACAAGTCTAATAATAATAATGGCGGCGGCGGCGACAATAATAATAATAATAATAATAATAATAATAATAATAATAATAATAATAATAATAATAATAATAATAATAATAATCTTAGATGTAAGAAATTCATATGGGGAAATCCAAAAGAGACTGATCTCTCTGTCCTAGGAGGAGGTTCACTACACTTGTCATTACCATTATTTTGTTCTGATACACTTGGATGGCTGAGCAACTACCAGTTTAGACGTGAAACAAGGGCATCAAAAAATAAAGAGACACTCTATATATTTTACTCTCTGGGTATAAAGGAATATATTTAATGAACAATTGTAAATTAAAAAGAACAGTGTTTGTAAAATGAATCAAGAGGCACCTAAAAGCTTACAGAACCAAGGGCAGAAATAACCAAGTATTATGAGTATTTAAATATGTTTTTCCACTGAGAAAGAAACATGTGGCTTTCCAGATGCTGATGACCTGCTTTTCCCATCGCCCTTTGCCACAGGCCAGGCTGATGTGAACTGACAGGAACTAGATTTAATGAACAATTGTAGGGCCACATGTTTCCCACTGCTGTTTTATTGCCATCTTTTGTTTCTAGGAGATATGCTGCCAAATCATAGATGGTGTAAAATACTGGATTTCTCCAGGGCTTTTTAAAATAGGTAGCTGTCACTTATAGGGTGTGAAGAGGTAAATCTGAAGTTTGAACGGCTGTGTAAGTCTTCAATTTAGTGTACAACTGGATGTTGAAATAAGGTACGATGGGTATCAGTTAGAGGATATAGATGGGAAAGAACATTAGGGGAGTAAGGAGAGAGAAGTAGTTGATCCCATAAGGACAGGTTGCTTATCTGTAACTAGTTCTTTTGAGTGGTCACCTGTGAATTCCCACCAATGGGTTATTTCTGCACATGCACGAGCAACTTGGAATGTTCCAGAGCTTTGCTGGAGCTTCACGCTCTGCCTAACCTCCTGAGTGCACACAATCCCACTCAACAGTTCCCTCAGTTCCATTGCCACCACTACTAAAAGAACAAGATGTGACAGATAAGAGGGGAGGCTGGACGGGATGTGTGAATTCACAGGTGACCACTGAAAGAAAGACAGGGTGTACTTACCAGTAACTCTGTTGTTTGTGAATTCACACTTATGGGTCTGTGCCTAAGGAGAGATGGGTAAGCATTTCTTAGATCCTCCATAATAGACAAAGAGTTGGGAATTCTTGCAAAACTTTTTGGTGCAAGTGACATAAAAGGCTAAAGCCTTATGAACATCCAGGGCATGCATTAGGTTTTCTGGTGGACTTGCTGGATTATGATAAAAAGTAGGCAAGACCAATGGTTGCATCATGTGGAACACTAAGACTAACTTCAGAAGGAAAGACACATCAGTGTGAAGGATCATCTTTTCTGGAAGAAAACTGAAGGTAAGGGGAATCACTATGAAAGGCAGCAAGCTCACTGACTCATCTGGCAGATGTGATTACAACTAAGAAGGCTGTCTTATAAGAGGATATATGAAGACTAGCAGTGGCAAGTGCCTCAAACGATTGCTGGGTGAGGTACTGTAAGACCATAGGAAGTAACATCTGGATAAATGATAAAATCTGTTCGAGAGCGCCGCTGGGTGAAGACTCGGAGTGAGTCCGACCGATCACTAGTTAGAGCTGCTATTAAAGAATACCTAGTGGCGATGAGGGTGGTGAAGCGCCAATACTTCACCACCCTTACTGCCTCCGCAGATAATCGCCCAGCGGCCTTGTTCCGGGTGACCAGGTCCCTTCTCGGTAGAGGGGGGCCGGGCCCTGGGTGGCAGGGTTCGGCTGAGGATTTTGCTGATTATCTGGCGGAGAAAATCGCTCAGATCCGCTCGAGGCTAAATCCCGGCGTGGAACATACAGAGCTGGGGTTGACCATAGCACAGTCTAGCCATGTTACCTGGGATCGGTTCGATCCTGTTGGCCCTGAGGAAGTGGACAGGCTTCTTGTATCTGTTCGTGCCACGACCTGTGCACTGGACCCATGCCCTGCCTGGTTAATTAAAGCCTCCAAGCCTGTGACAGGTGGTTGGATCGAGGCGTTAATTAACGCTTCTCTAATAGAGGGGCATTTTCCAGCACAGCTTAAACATGCTTTGGTGCTCCCCCTCTTGAAGAAGCCGTCCCTCGATCCTACGGTAATTTCCAACTACCGTCCAGTGTCCAACCTACCTTTCTTAGGTAAGGTTTTGGAAAAGGCTGTGGTGCGGCAGTTGCAGGAGGTCCTGGATGAAGCGGATTATCTGGACCCGTTTCAGTCAGGATTCAGGCCCGGATATGGTACCGAAACCGCGCTAGTCGCTTTGGTGGATGATCTCCGTAGAGAGCGGGACGGAGGGGAACCGTCTGTCCTCGCTCTTCTCGATCTCTCAGCGGCTTTTGATACGGTCGATCATGGCATCCTTCTGGGAAGGCTCCAGGGTCTGGGGATCCAGGGCACGGTGCTGTCCTGGTTCTCCTCATTCCTGAGGGGCAGGACCCAGTTGGTGTGTCTGGAGAAGGAGACGTCCAGCCCTAGGCCCCTGCAATACGGGGTGCCTCAGGGTTCGGTACTCTCTCCTCTCCTGTTTAACATCTATATGAAGCCGCTGGGTGAGATCATCCGTTCCCACGGGGTAAGGTATCATCAATATGCAGATGATACCCAGTTATACATCTCTGCCCGTGGGGACCCAAGCGGTGCGGTGGAAGTCCTTTCCAGGTGTCTGAAGGCTGTAAAGGTCTGGATGGGGGACAACGGGCTACAGCTGAATCCCGGCAAGACTGAGTGGCTGTGGGTAGGGGGTCCTGTGTTAACAAAGGAGCTTCCATCTTTGGCTCTGGATGGGACAGTTCTGCCCCAATCAGACCCGGTGCGTAATTTGGGGGTCCTCCTGGACTCACGGCTACTGTTCGTAGAGCAGGTGGCAGCCGTGGCCAGGAGGGCTTTTGCACAACTTCGTGTAATTCGCCAGTTACGCCCACTCCTAGACCGGGATGCCCTGCTTATGGTCACACATGCGTTGGTCAACTCCAGACTTGATTATTGTAACGCGCTCTACATGGGGCTGCCCCTGACGACCATCCGGAGACTTCAGCTGGTCCAGAACGCGGCGGCCCGGGTAGTGGTGGGGCGTGGGCGTTATGCTCATGCTTCGCCACTGCTCCGGGAGCTGCACTGGTTGCCAGTATGTCTCCGGGTGCAATTCAAGGTGCTGGTTATTACCTTTAAAGCCCTACATGGTAGTGGGCCAGGATACCTAAGAGACCGCGTCATCCCAAGAACTTCTGTCCGTCCCACCAGGGCGGATCGGAGAGGCTCCCTTGTTGTCCCTTCGGTGAGAGAGGCGCACCTCGCCTGTACTAGGAGGAGAGCCTTCTCCGTGTCCGCCCCGACCCTCTGGAACCTCCTGCCCACCGAACTGCGCCTTCAGACGGAGCTCTTACCATTCCGGAAAGGCGTAAAAACCTGGCTGGCAGGACAGGTTTGGGGACCTGGGAACGTGGGTTCCCACACTAAGTGGCTTACATAAGAACTGCCTCCCTGGGTTGGAATATGGGAATACTGTACTGATGTGTAGTCCTGCGTCGCCTTAATTCGGTGCTGATTTTTAATTCTGATGTTTTTAATTCTGATGTTTTTAGTGACATGGAGTTGGGTTTTATTTCTGTTTTTACTAGATTGTAAGCCGCCCAGAGTCGGGTCCCCCCGATTGGGGCGGGGTATTAAATTTAATAAATAATAATAATAATAATAATAATAATAATAATAATAATAATAATAATAATAATAATAATAATAATAATAATAATAATAATAATAATAATAATAATAATAAAGATTGTGTAAGCCTTTAGAAACTATTTGAGTCTGGGTCCTTGAAGAAATGCTTAACTTTGGAATTTTCATCTCGATAGGCTATGATTGCAGAGAGGTATACTTGAGGGAAGAATGACTGAGACCTGAGTCCTTTAGGTGGAGAAGAAAGTGGAAGACAGTGCAGAGTGATGGTGAATGGGCTGATTGCTGGAATTTGAACCATTTATGGGAGTAGTTAGTCCTAGTAGATGACTTTCTGAAAGTAGGACTTTGACTACTAATGAAGAATTTTTAATGCTGTCAAATTCAGAGTCTCTCTGTCAGGATGGAAAGTCTTCCCATTGTGAAGCATGAGGAGACTAGGACTATTGGAAAGGGGAAAATATTCCAACAACACTTTGAGGAATGTTGTAAATGACACTTGGCTAGGCTACCAGGGTGCGATTAGGATGGCATTCACTTTTTCCTGATAAAGCCATGCCACCACTTGTCAGAGCAGATGAATTGGCAGGAAGAGGTAGGACACTTCAGAGTGCCATTCTACTAGGAAAGCATCCCCAAGAGACTGTACACCGATTCCCGCCCTTGAGCAGTATCAGGTGCACATATTTGTTCAGAGGTCAATGCCCCATCAAATGATGATGTTGGAGGTGCTGAGGTCTGCCTGCTGAGCAAGTCAGCAAAACAGTTGTGACAGCCAGCAAGGTGAAGAACAATTGGAAAGATGTGATTGGGTAATGCACTCTTCTGAGAAAGTGGCATTCAGATAGAGCAGGGTCATTATCTAATCTAGCAAGTGCTTCAGTTCTGCTATTTCATTACATGTTACTTTCAGTTCAACAGGGGGAAGGGATACCTGGACTGAACTATTTTGCTTACATACTGTTTCTTAGTCACTCCTAAAAACACACATGTGTGCAAGTATGTGTATACATGTGTGTGTGCAGGCAAATGAATGACAAAGCCATTGGGAGTGAATGGAGGTGTTTTTGCTAATTTTTTAGAAATGGTGGTAAAGATCGCCCTTGCTTGAAAGCCAGTCATATCCAACTCTAGAGTTCAGTGCTCATCTGTTTAGAGCCAAAGAGCCAGCGCTATCTGTGTCTGCAGACGTTTCCAGGGACATCTGGCAGGTATGACTAAATGAAGTGCACAGAACACTGTTTACCTTCCCACCAAAGTGGTACCCATTTATCTACCATATTTGCAATTTCTTGCTTTTGAACTGCTAGTATGGCAGGAGCTGGGACAGAGATGGAAGCTCACTCCATCGTGCAACACTCGGGTCTTGAACTGCTGACCTGCCGACCTTCCAGGTCTCAAGTTCAGCGTCTGAACCACAAAGCCACTGCAGTAGAAACTATACGCCTTGGCAACACAGATACAGCTGTGATAGTCATAATAATCTACCTTTATAACATCACATTTTAGTTTCTTAGAATTACCCTTTTATGACAGGGGTATTATTTTAAAGCACTGTCCCTCATTCTAGTATACAGAAGGTGTAAAAAATACTGTGAATATCATCTTGCTTTAACTCTCTACAACGCTGTAACCTCATAGTTTATATTTGAGATGACCACATAAACTAATGGACACCTAGTATTAAAAAATTAAACATATCCAATTTTTTGTACTTCAGCCAAGAACTCTCAACACAATATACAGATTTTTAAAAAAACACAAGCAAATGTGTGTTTCCTTTAGACTCTGTGTAGGCTGTAATATGTGCAAATTTCCTCAGTTAGCAACATCAAAGCTATTTTGGGATTCTAACAGCCCACAGATTATTAACCTGAACCTACGACAACTCATCTATAGCCATAAATGTTCCATTGTGTGCCAAAAGCCTAGTTGTGGCTCCATATTGTAAAATATACAGATTATTGAAGCAATGAAGTGCGACAGGCTCCTATAGAGCTGTTACGGTTTTCTCTAGAAACACCTACTAGGGGTCCCTTTAATGCACAAATCAGTGCTACTATAGAAGTTAATGGCAGTACTTGGGGATGCATTATTCCATGGATCACCGGCATAATAGACCATTATGGTTCTGGCCTTCTCTGTTTCTGCAGCAAAGAAGTTGGCACTTGAGAAAAACAGGACTTTATAATTAAAGTCACCACGCAGCCAGTTACTTGTGAGGGGAAGAGGCACAAATGTACATATGAAAAATGTTGCAGGAACATCTCCAGTAATTTTAGAAAAAAGGGCACAAACAACCTATAATGGTACAAAATCCTTCCAAAATCCTCCACAGAAATGATGTTTTAAGGATAGTGGGTGAAAGTACCTAATTTTCTGTGAAAGTATTTTAAAATTATTATACAAAAAACCATTTGGGAAGGAGAAATCCACCCACCCCCGGAAGGCAGGCAGGAATGTGGAATTTTTAAAATAACCCTACTATTAATAAAATCCAAATTTGAAGTTAGGGTAACAATGCTTTGCTGACAAAGTCATACACAGAACATACAAAACTGCCTAGTGAACAGGCATTGATACATTTTCCTGAACTTGTCTACAATACTCTTGAGAGTTTTGAGACTGAAAGTTGAACCTGTCTGCACATATATTTATTGGTTTGGAACCCCTGGGGCTCTTTTAAGCATTACTAACCTTTACGTTAGCTAAATAATTACAGTCTTTCCTCCCTCCCCCCTTTTAATTTCTCTCCTTCCAACCCAAATACCTTTGGGGTTCTTCATTCATGAACCTTGACATCTCCCATCTATTTAATGAAACCAGGCTTAAAGCAGCACTACTGCCTGCTCCCTGCTGCTATTACTAGAATCCTGACTGCTCTCCTGCAGTGTGCTTCCTTTTCTCTATGTCTTAAAAAAAACCCCTTCTCTCTCTTCCTCTCCAACAAAGCCGACTGCCACCCATCTGTCTCTCTTTAAGCGTGTAGGCTCATCCCACTCCTTTCTTCTGTTCAAACTCAATGAAAATGTGTTTACATTCTTCCAGAATGGTCACTAGCAGCCATCGTAGCATTTGTTGTTGTTACTATGCTTTTATACTTTATGGCAGGGATGCCCAAACTTTTTGAGCTGCGGGCCGGTTGCATGGTTCAGTGAGCCGGTCTCATGGTTCCTTCCACCGGAAGCAAAACACGGCTTGCAATCTGTTTTGCAACAGGATGATATAGATTTTTAGGCTGCCATTTTCTCTGCTTAAACCAAGGGTGCCTAAATTATAGCCAGGGGCCTGGATTCAGCCCCCAACACCAATTCACCTGGCCCATGTCACCCTTGTTGTATGGGCGCGTTTTACTTCTGCTCCCAGGAGCGGCGAGAAATTTCATTTCTCTATCCTGCCCTTTAGAGCTGCCTAATCAATTTCAGAAGAGAGAACCGTTCCCTCATATCAAAGTCATTCATTTTCAGCTTTGGACCATATGGACATTATTTTTCTAACTAATAAATCCCAGAATCCCACCATCACCATGGTTAATGTTGGCCGTGGGATTCTGGGAGCTTCAGTCCAAAAATGCACTAATTTCCAAAGTCTGATCAAGACAAACTGCTTCAAATTTGTTGGCACAGCTACTACAGTCCTTCCAGCTAAGCTCAGTTTGGGCCAAGCTAGCTGTTCCAAATTCAGGAAAAGAGCAATCATTCACAGAAGTGGCGTTTGATTGTTTCATCCATTCAAAATGCTTGAGCCAAATGCTTATCACTCTTTCTTAGCAACTATCCATTTTGACAGTGTAATTCAGTTCAAGACCCCTCCAAAGTAGTAATTTTATGTACTGGAATATTTTGGTTTTATTTTAAAGGATAAACCCTTGATTTAAATTTCTATTAGATATGCAGGCTCAAAGGTAGTCCTCATAATTTAAGGCATTAATATCTAAATGAGATTTATAATAATAATTTCAGTGAATATTTTTGTTTCATGCATAAATCAAAGCTATGCAAGACCAAATATCCAGAAGTATATCTATAGTTCTCAAATAAGAATGGATGGTTTTGAAATGATAAGCTTTCTCCCTTTTAACCCTTTTGTGCCTAGGTCAGATGTTAAACTGCCAAAATGAAGCCACCAACTTAAATACCAACCTTGAAGGCTTACACAATTTCATGAAGAAAGCTCCACATGGTTAGAATTTACTTCTGTAAAGCTTTAGCTCAAGGAAAAGAAGCAGAACCCCAAAACATGTCATCTGTCTGGACATAATTGCTAAACCATCTAGTTCGGCACCAGATTTTTGGTGGCTTTTTTTTTGTTACTCCTAAAGTGCTACTTTATCATGACTTCTGAATTAGCCCAAACTACCAATAATGAAATAATGAAGATTTTTTTAAATTACTAGATTTGATAAAACCTCAACCGAACGAGAAAATAATATGAACCAATCATCCTTGTTAAGATGTTTTATCAAGGAGGAAAATGTTCATAAGATTTCCTGAGACTATGGTTGGCTTTGACAGAAAGTGCTACATTTATTTTAACACAACAATTTCCTTTTTAAAAAAGAGCTCCTTTTCTACCATCTTCTGGTATCAGTTCATTTACAGCATGCTGTACAAAAACAATATAGTGGGATAACTTCATTTGTACAAAAATGTTTTCCCTTTTTCATCTAAAAGAAGTGTCACACTGAAATACATAATTTGTACAATTAATATTCTTCTTTGGAGCATTATTGAGACTTAATTTTCTATTTCTGCTTCTGAGAAAAATTGTCAATTTCCTGACAAACCCTAAGTTGGAAGAGTCTCTAGGCCAGTGATGGTGAACCTTTTAGAGACAGTGCCCAAACAGAGGGGTAGAGCGAACTCTGTGCTGGAGAAGGGAGGAAGCGCTCCCATTGGGCTGCTAGGCAAAGGGGCAGGGTGAACTCTGTGCTAGGGCAACAGCATGTGTGCAGATATAGAGGGCTCTGAGTGCCCCCTCTGGCACGCATGCCATAGTTTTACCACCACTGCTCTAGGGTATAGTAGGAAGGATTCCCTCAGGTAAGGAGATGGTATTTAGTCTAAAAGAGCCAATAATCATTTTATTCAAACCTATCTTCCCAGGTGCATTAGAAAAGCACTCCTACTAGCTAAAATCAGCAAATTTACTAAAGACACTCAGGCATAAGTTAGAAAGTTATCTATATAACTGTAGTGATGGAGCTTCAAGAGATATCCTATTATGAACAGGCAATGCATTTTATAACAGAAACTTGTACTGTTCAATTTAGAAATAAAGAGCAATTAGGGTCTACAACCATCATGCAAAGCTACAACCTTAAGAGTTCTTGTTCCTGCACTGTTCCTGGAAAGGAAATAACTGTTTAACTAATATTAATTTTCCCTTCACGTCGGTAACAGATGCACAGATTTTAACACCACAACAAGCACTTGCAATGTACTGCCTGGCAGTACTGCATTTGTTGCCATCCTAAAAGAAATATTTCAGGGAAGGGGGAGTTGAAAATATATTAATAATAATTTCATGCTGTTGTGATCTTTTCAAGGGCTTTCCTGGTTGTGTGTGTGCACGTGCACGTGCACGCACACACACAACACACAAATATCATAACATAGCTTGTTTACAGAAGGAAAAATACCTTTTGCCTCTTCCAACCTGCACCCTCCTTAAATCCTCTCTCTAAAGGCCTAAAACAGTCACTTGCAACCCCCGGCCCACTGGTCTAATCTGGCCCATGCATATCATTAATCTGGGCCACGAATGCCACCTGGTCAGTGCCTGGTTTCCCAGCTCTTTGACACTTCCTGATTCAGTGCCGGGAAACCAGGTACTGATGTCAGTGCTGTGCACCAATGGAAGTCTCCAAGTGCTGGGGATTAGCTGCAGAGACAGAGCACGGGAGCAGTGGAAAAATTTAAAAACAGAGCAAACAGGGTTGCAAAGGTTCCTGCCACCAGGGGAAGTGGCAGAGCCTGTCCAAAAGCCCTGGAAAATGTGCATGGTTTCCTGCATATCATTAATCTGGGCCACGAATGCCACCTGGTCAGTGCCTGGTTTCCCAGCTCTTTGACACTTCCTGATTCAGTGCCGGGAAACCAGGTACTGATGTCAGTGCTGTGCACCAATGGAAGTCTCCAAGTGCTGGGGATTAGCTGCAGAGACAGAGCACGGGAGCAGTGGAAAAATTTAAAAACAGAGCAAACAGGGTTGCAAAGGTTCCTGCCACCAGGGGAAGTGGCAGAGCCTGTCCAAAAGCCCTGGAAAATGTGCATGGTTTCCTGGTTCTTGGATAATTCCTGGTTCAGCACTGGGAAACCAGGTGCTGGCGTCAGTGCCATGCGCCAATGGAAGTCTCCAAGCACCAGGGATTAGCTATGGAGACAGAGCGGGGGAACCGTGGAAATTTTTGAAAAAATCGCCAGTGCACACCGTGATGATGACGTCCAGGGAGCAAACACGCCTCTAGCCGGAAGTGTCAGGGGCAGCCCCGGCCCCTGGTGGGAAAATGTTGTAAACGCCTGGTCTAAAAGGGCCTTCTAGACTCAGAGGAGGAAGAAAAGGGGAATTATTCTTCCATGAACTTCTTAAAATATAGTAAATGTATTTCAGGATTCAAGCCAACAGATGTCAGGAAAAAAACAGCAGCTATACACAATTAATCATAAATGTCTATCTTATATACCGTATATACTTGAGTATAAGCCAGCCAAAATATAAGCCGAGGTACCTAAATTTGACCTGAAAACCCAGGAAAATAGATTGACCCGAGTATAAGCCGAGGGTGGGAAATGCAGTACAGTAATACCTCGGATAACGCTAAGACCTGGTTCCACAAGTCTTGGTGTTATCCGATTTTTAGTGTTATCCGATGCATGTTAAAATCCTATGGGATAGATCGGATAACGTTAAAGCTCCATAGAGATACATTGTAGCCACACAGGCTTTAGCGGTTGTTATCCGATTCATCCCATAGGACCTTAACATTATTCGATCCAATTCTCCTCCCCAGATTACTTAATGTTATGCGATTTTAGCGTTATCCGAGGTAAACGTTATCCAAGGTATCACTGTAGCTACTAGTGAGTTTTAATAATCAAAATACATGAAAATATGGTAAAATTATGGCAAAATTAATTAAATTGTTGGCACATCTCAATCCAGCACGGTCTTTGGACCCTCATGGTCACTGACCTGAGTATAAGCCGGGTCCCCCTTTTTTGGGCTCATTTTTGGGGCAAAAAACCCCGCAGCTTATACTCGAGTATATATGGTAATATAACTATTCAGACTAGATTTACTTGGAATATTTCTAAGAGCAAGGAAAGTTTTATAAACAGAAGGCAAAAGGACATCTCTAATGCTAACAGTTACAGCCTAACTTGAAAATTGCCAACAGCAGCTATAGAGACTAAACAACAGCATGATTTAATGTTTCATTTTATTATGCTTTACATTGATTTGTTCGTTACTATGTGTTTTGCATATGTAAACTGCCCAGAAAGTAGATGGGAGATATATAAATGAAGTAAATAAAAAAAATTGTTTTTAGGAATATACTAAAACAAAGAGCAGTATTTTGTTTGATCATTTATCTTTCTAATAGTCTCAGACTAAAGTTAACTACTGTGCTTGTATTATAAATATGACACCATTCCCAGATTAAAAGAGCCATCCCTGGACTGGTGCCGTCCAGATGTCTTGGGATTCAATTCTTGGCCCTGCTGTTAAAGCTCACAATAGCTGCAGTCCAAAAACAATAGGTGGATAACAACTTGAAGATAGCTGGATTAAGCAAAGCTAATTTTGTTTCAGACATGGAAGGAAGATAAACTTTTATTTTATATACAGTATGTAAGCAAATTCAACATACCCAGTGCATTTCCCCCAAAGCGTTAAGAATCTTCTTGTATATCTTATGAATAGGAACCCAAATACAGGCAATTCTTATTCTTGGCTATAAGGTTCTATGAAGGGTTTTCTTGTTTCTCAGGTGTGTTGGTACACTTGAATACTGAATACATATCTCTAATTTGTGAGTAGCAGGACAACAGTCTGTTTTATGCATGACGCGTTTAGTAAAATAAACTCTTAATCGCCATGGGTAGCATGAAGACTTGCCTTGTTTTCAACTACAAGACCAGTGGTGAGTTCCAAAAAGTTTTACTACCACACTGTGGGTGTGGTATGGTGAGCGTGGCCAGGGGAAAGCCCTGTGTTGTACCCAAATTAGGACTTCTTTATTTCAAAACTTGGATGTGCGGGGCCAGCCAGAATTTCTGCTACCGGTTCAGGTGAACTGGTGCAAACCTGCTGATGCCCACCCCAAATTTATAGAACAATCCACTGCATGTCTACTCAGACGTAGGTTCTGCTGAACTCAGTGGTACTTTCTTCCATGCAAGGTCTAGCACTTTAGCCATAAACTGTATTACAAATTCATAAGCCTGTGGGTCGCCTTCAGCGAGAAGGGCGGTATAGAAATCTAAATAAATAATTAAATAAATAATTAAATAAATAAATGAAATACAAAATTACCACAGTGTAAATGTACTTCCCAAGGCTGTTTGTATTGCTACAATGATTTTTCAAATGTATTGTCAGGTTCCCACCATAATACATTTAATTACTGGATACTTGAATTTTGCACAATAGTATAAATCAAGTGTGCATAAAGGTAACAATTAAATGACATTATTTTCGTTTAGAAGATAGAGATTTTATGGAGAGGACACTTTGACCACGACAGAAACTTTGTTATTTCACTTATGCATTTTAAATTCTAGCAGGGACCTGTAATTAATGCTTAATGACAGAAATCTAATATAGTAAACCCTCGCTGAATGAGTGCCTCATAGAGTAACTAAATCGCTTAGCGAGTAGGATTTTCTTGGAAAGGTTGCCCTCGTGGAATGACCAAAAACTCACTAAGCAACTAGAGCAGGCGTTCGCAAACATACACACACGCCCCCACCACCAGAAATCACAATACGTCACTTACCACGGTGGCGGTGGCAGGGCTTTCCCCCCAAATGTTTTGGACAACCTTGGCCACGTTTTAAGAGCTTGTGCTTCAGCGCTGGGTGACCAATTGATGACGCAAGCGCTGCGCGCCAATAGAGCTCTCAAAACACCAAGAATTACCAGTAGCTCCTTGGACAAAGCGGGGGGGGGGGGAGAGTGGGAAAATTTAAAAACAAACTGATCGTGCTCGAACAAGCCTCCTACTGCCTTGAGATGTGGTGGAGGCTGTCCAATACAGCTGGAAAAAAGCACCACCGCTGTGCACCCCTAATTACAATAGAAACATAAGTCCAGGGCGTGTGGTGGCGATGATTGTGCATTTCATCAGTCTCCCAGGGAGGCATCAGGCTTTGCGGAGTTCAATCAGTCAATTTTGAAAAATTTCCACTGCCTCCCCGCTTGGTCCCAGCATCAAATTCATGGCACTTACAGACTTCCATTGGTGCATAGCGCTAACATAGGAGCCTGGTTTCCTGGCGCTGAACCAGGAAGTGTCCGAGAGCTGGGAAACCAGGCGCTGACATCAGCACTGTGCACCAATGGAAGTCTGCAAGCACCATGGATTTGATGCTGAGACCAAGCAGGGAGACAGCGGAAAATTTTCAAAATGGATTGATCAGGCTCCACAAAGCCTGCTGCCCCCCTGGGAGGTGACAGAGACTGAAGAAATGTGTGATCGCCACCACCACTGCTGACAATAGAAACGGGGCACATGGGGATGCAGAAGAAAATGTTCAAAATGAACTGATCAGGCTCCACAACGCCTGCTGCCATCATGGGAGGCAGCGGAGACTGTCCAAAAGCCTTGAAGAAACACACAACCATTTTTGGAGTTCCATTTCTGGATTTTTTTGGAGCAGTTTTGGATTTCTCGAGCAGTGCAAAGTTAAGGAGTATGTGATTCAACATTTGTGGGGGGTTTTGGGGGGCTGAAGGTTTTTTAAATGGAGTTTTTTGGGGGGGTTACTGTATTAAAATGGAGTGCGAGAGCCATTTTAGGTTTGTCTGGAACATAATATTTGGTTTTCAATGCATTCCTGTGGGAAAATTCATTTCACTTAAGCAGCATATCGCTTAAAGAGCAGTCACATGGAACAGATTAAAATCATTAAGTGAGGGTTTACTGTAATAAGTCACAACTAGAATAAATCCACTGAATCACTGGGGATTGTGTTATCAACTCCCCAGTAAATTCTACTCCCTCAGTGGACTTATTCGAATTGCAACTTACTATTAGATTTCAGTCTCTATTTGTTTGCTGATTATTCTTTTGTTTATCTTTCAAGTCAGATTACAAAATCTTTTTAAAAGCTGCATTAAATTCCCCCAAATCTAAAGTATTTAAAAAGAGATTATCACATTAAAATATGCATTTAACTTAATTTAGTAACTTTTTTAAAAGAATATTTTAAAAATATTGTTTATTTATTCAGTGTTTTATTCTGTTTTAGTGTGGTACCTCTTCAATCAAGTAAGACTCTGTTTTATTGGGGTTCAAATATTGCATAGGAGTTTGAGAGATTAATTGTCAAGTTTCTACTGATCCATGAAACTCACTGGATAACCACCAAACAGTCACTCTTTCTCTGCGTAACCCACCTACTTTGTCAAGAGATCAGTCAGGTTCTGGTAAATAACACAAACCCAAAGTTTCCTCCCAATCTTACTATTAAACAATGAGCAGGTAATCTCTCCAACTCCCCAAACACATAAAGTCCAATCATTTATTTTAGCTCTAGAATTCAGTGGTTCCCAACAAGGGGTACACAGCCCGCTAGTGGACTTCAATTCCCAAAAGCCTAAGTCAGTACATTGGCTGATCAGTGCTTTGGGGAAATGACTTAGGCTTCTGGGAATTGAAGTCCAAAAACCAGCATTTGGGAAACACTGCTCTAGATACAAGCCAAGAACCCGAAAAAATCTGCCTTTCCCCCCTTTTGAATGGGCCAAAATCTCATTAATTTTCACTGGGGAAGTTTACTGCAAACTGGAGATCGGAGGAAACACTGCATTTGTAGAAGCATTATGTTTTGCCACCCCCAGCAGGTTTCTTCTTCTACCATTGCCCACAGAGATTACACAGATAACACTGACCTTTGTCTTTGCCTGATGAGCTATGCTAGATTTTCAGCCTCACTATAAATGCAGAGACAGAGCTAGTATACTTCTGCCCTAAGGTATCAGCTGTAAACTGGAGATTAATAGTAAAGGAATGTCTCTTTTTCCTCAATTTTCTGTTGCATTTTAAGACTGGAGCACAAGGAAAGAGACAAATCCTGGGTTGGATACCAAACTGGCCCAATATCTGACCATCTCTGGCTTCCAACAATATCACTGTAATTGGCACTAGGACTTTAGTATTCCCATCATTTGGTTAATAAGACTGCCAAGAAGAGAACTGATACTCAATTTAAAGGGAGCAGAATAAATCAAGAAGTGATTTGATATTGGTTTAAAGAAAAATAAAATAAGATACCCTTTTAAAAACTGAGCACATGAACAACTCTTGTGAAATACGGCAACACATATCATGTAATACGTTAAGAAATACTGTAGCTGCCTTTTCATCTTGAAACTGAGTTAAAACAATATGAGTGAGCCTCTCACCTCCTAGCCTTTTTTAGTCTTCTGCACTTTGTACCCTGGTTATGGGAAGGCCATTCTATGTTCTCTCTTACTTCTTCCGTTCTAATATATGACATACGAATAGATGACAATCACCTTCCTGTACATGCTACTGTTAAAAGCCACAAATCCAGTTACTGGAAGGCACAGGAATATACAGTACCTTGAAGCCTGCAGATGGCCTCTCATTTCTCTCACCCCAGGGACGAATAAACACCGATCGTTTTCCTGTGTCAGTTTATTCTAAACTCCATGTCTTTTAAAATGGGAGGAGACATGAAACATAGATGAAGAAGAATCATGGGAGAAAATGACTAGATTACCGAGAGGGAAGGTCATTAAAACTCATGAAACATTCTAGACCCACCCTTAAAACTATATACTCTTTGCAAAAGCTATACTATAACAACTCTGACTAGCCTTCACTATATGAATTCACTATATACCTAAGTAAAATTCCTGCAAAAAGCTGTCACTGTTTTTTTAATGTGGCTAGAGAAAATGGTATGTTTTTCCTCTCGTTTGGTATGTTTGTGTTCACAAACATGCAAAGTTTGTCTGTATGTGTGGTGGGAAATAATGTACCTTCCCAAGAGAGAGAAAATCCTTTGCAAAAGTCTCTTTCACAGAGCTTGTCAGAGGAAACATCTGTTGTCCCCTGTGGAGACTACAAAACTAAATAGGGAGAGAGGACTACAAAACTAAAGAGGGAGAGAGGACTTCATCCAAGACTAAATTAATAATAATAATAATAATAATAAAAAGAAAAAACACTGTTGTAAATGTTTCTTTGGAAGATTCTGAATACAAACAATGTAGAATAAGCAATTAACTCTCTACATTGCAAAGTCAAAGCTGTAAGGGGGTTAAATCAATTTTGAAGTCCATAGCCTATGAAAATGGAAACACTGCAAAAGGGACTAATGACTCTTATAAGAGAAAACATCTGTTCATGTTATAAGGTCAGCAGGAAATGAACACTATTTACTTTGTTCTTATTGGTTACGTTTATGCTCCTTAAAAGAGAACCACACATGTCTTAACTTAGTGTTAATGAAACTTATGAAAACCATCCAATTGCCTTTCAAGTGGCTATCTACTTCGCAACAATAGACATTCTTGTGACAGTTCTTGTGTGGCATTACACCTTGGCCACAGAATAAGCTTGTACATTCACACATTCTGAATGGCCTCCTTTACTCTAAGAAAGAAAAACTGTTCAACATTTATAAGAAAAAACATGATATTGCACTTCAATTTTATGATGTCAATTTTATGATGTAAAACCATGTCAAAAACACTTCTCAGCTGTTATACTTTCAAGTGGTTGTTTAAAAGAAAACACAATGAATTGAACTGGTGGGGCAGGAGGGATTGCCACCTTGATTAATGAAGAGTTGTGGTGTGGTGTCAGCCTGGTAGCACCACTATCACTAGAACCACATGTTTTATGTGGAAAATAAGACATCTAAGGCACTTTCCAAATCATTTGCTGACATAACTTCAATATAGCACATCATATTTTTACCAATTGCCCTTCAAAAAATCTTCTGTATTCTCTTGACAGATTTCAGCAGTGAATTAGAAAGACTTGGGATTTTGATCTATTCAGTATTACTATTATTATTAGTGCAACAAAATTAACATCTGTGGAATGTAATGTGGCTCTGGGTCCAATCATACTTCCTGTGACCCAAGAGAAATCTCCCACAGGAAACCACTATATACAACTTACATGAATGAATCATGACTTGATTTATAAACAGGAGACAGAAATAGAAATCAATGCACTGTTCCTAACAGGTGTTTTTTTTTTTTAAGAAAAAACCTTCAAAACTTTAAAAGTAGAAAATGTTTCTTAAACAATTTACTTTAAATGATTTCTAACCCAAAGGCTCTAAGCAAATACATTCAGTTGTGTAAGTGCATAATTAATTCCAATAAATGTACAGGGTACAATCCTTAGGGGTAAACTTTCCCTTTTTGCTATCACAGAGAAACGGAAAAGAACAACCGGTTCCTTAACCTAAGTGTCAAGCTTTAAAAACAAAACAAAAAACTATCCACATGAAAATAGACAATAAAAAACTAGCCGGACAATCAGACAGACCTGGAATCAGGCAGTTTCCTGTCGTTTCTTGTTTACAAATTTTCCTCTCAAATAGCATTAACTAATTCTTGGCCAGTGCCAGGAAAGCATTACCCATCATAACAATCAGAAATACTGTGAGAGTGAAAGAGGAAAGCTTTTAGAAAGGATATGAAGGCTACAGAAAAGAGGAAGCCTCCCAAAAGCCAAAGGCACTGTATGTTAACCCACACACGGACTTAAGCTGGAGGCCTGGAGGCCTATTGTATTTGCTAAGTGGTCAATGACTGACTTTTTTAAAAAGGCAAGTGGGGCAAAGCTATGAGGCTGACCCAATTCCCTTGCTCATAAAGCAACTTCAACATTTGATGAAACACACACATACCTCTTTCTGGTTTATGCAGGTCAAAGACAATTACAGTAAAGAAGGGTTCTGATAAGGGGGGGGGGTGTCGCATAACAATGGCAAATTGAAGGTAAATTGCACCCTTGGATAATGATTTTTTTTTTCCGCTTACCAAAAACTTTCCCCCAGGTTGTGGCCATTTTTTTGGCTGGCTGGCTGGCTAGCCACCGCCACTTCCCATAGCAGCAAGAGGTGGGGGAGCATTTTTGCCACCTTTAAAAAAAAAATTCAGGGTTTTTCCAGGAGTAAAAATGTGCCAATTTCATCACTTCTAGTTTCCCTGATTCACTTGTGTTTTTTTTTCCTTTTCCAAGGCTTCCCTTGGATGGAGGACTCTTGGGGGAGCATTTTTGCGCCTTTAAAAAAATTAGGTGCATTTTTTGACATCACAGAACTTCCATTTTCAGCAATTTCTGGCACAAAAACATGCCTCAAATTTTTCAAAAATGGCGCAAAAATGCTTCCCCAAGTGCCCCCATCCAAGGGAAGCCTTGGCGGAGCGAAAACAAAAATCGGAAGTGAATCGGAGAAACCAGAAGTGCTGAAATCGGCGTATTTTTGGTCCGTGTCATTGTGGAAAAGGCATGGACATTTTTTTTTAAAGGTGGCAAAAATTCTCCACCACCAGCACCCCGCCAATGTGGGAAGCGTGATTCCACTGCCGCCGCCAATGTAAGCTCTAGGAGCAAGGAAAAAATGCTCCATCACCTCACTGCCGCCATGGAGGCTGCAGATGCAGGGGAGGGGAAACACAGCATAATTGCTTCCCACTCCCGCTGCATTTCAGCACTCTGCATTTTGGTGGAAAGTTAGGTAGATGATTTTCAACTTTTAACGTGTGTTCTAGCAGTTTGGGGATTTTTCTATTATTATTTTTTTAAGGTCCAGAAGGAAGGTTTTGGTTTTCAATGAATACTTATGGGAAAACGATTTCCACTATGAAAATTTCATAGAACGAAAGGTCCCATGGAACACATTAATTTCATTATCCAAGGTTTTACTGTATGGAGTTTAAATTATATAAAGGAAGGAACAAAGTGACAACAGAGGGTGCACTTTAAAAGAGCTGTACATTGAGATGTCCAGTGATTTAATTGTCAAGTTACTATATAGGTTCTCTTTTTCTCTATCCCCTCAGGTATTATAGGAGTCAGTGAAGTTTGCAGCAGTATTCCTCAGTTTCAAAAGACAAGCATATGAACATTTTGAAAAAGGAACAATTAATCCATAGCATTTCATGTTAAAAGAGATGAGAATTATAACAGCAGGATCCAGTATCACTTTTCTTCTTCTTCTTAAAAATCTGTACCTACACAAACTTTACATTTGTCAAGGAAGACACCCAAAGATACACTTTCATTTGACGATGAGCATACATTATGTGAGACATACCAAATCAGATGTCAAGTATCTAATATAGGGGTAGCCAAATTTTTCGGGTCATGGGCCGATCACGTGGTTCCTCCAGCCGTAAAATGCATCCACGGCTGTTGTAAATGTGTTTATGACAGCCATGGGTGCATTTTCAGCAGTGTTATGTGCATATGAATGTTTTATTTCCGCTTCTGGGAATGGTGCAGCCCAGATGAATTGGTGGCACAGGCCAGATCCGGCCGATGGGTTGTAGTATGGCCACCCCTCATCTAATACCTAATGTTCACTCATCAGTCTGCTGTACAATTTATTACATTTTAGAGACTGAGAGAATAGTAACCTAAAAAACTATGTTTTTAATCGCAATGCTATACATATGCTGAAATATGAGCAACAAATGTGCTCGACATGCAATTAGGCAAGCATGTGGATCTTATTGCTCCTAAAGGATATTCTTTGATTTCCTGTTCTGAAATGGTGAAAAGAGTCCAAGTCTAAATGCAGAAGAATTAGATCATTCTTTGGGGTGGTCGCATCTCTGGTTGGAAACCAGATGGGAGTATTTTAAAAGCTCTTTGTAACTGAACCAACTCACCAAGTTGCTTGGAAACATACAGATGTAGTTTTTGCTTTGGGGCAGCATTTGGCCTAGTTTTTACTGCATCAGAAAATGCTGGCAGACACCACCATTAACAGAAGTAAGTAATCTTTGGGGTGGTGACTGTTTCCCATTGTGAAAGTCTAAATTTTTATGAAAGGAAGAGGAGCCAAACTGTAATTTTATACATACCAATTTTAAGCTTCTACTGACTTATGAAAATTATTCACTAAAAAGGTGCAGGTTTTGCCTCTAAGATCAACCATGATAAAAATGGTGCCAATTTTAGTTTATGGGCAAAACCAAGTCCCCTAAACCCAGAGTCTGTTTGCACTAGGTGTTTGCTCCAGGAAAATAGTAAAATGTGTACATGTGGTCGGGGAAGCGGTAAGCCACTGCTAGACAGTGTAAAGACACATCTCTTCTGCAGTAGTTGAAAGTTATTCAAATCTACTTGCCACAGGGATTAATAAAGCTGCCATGCAAAGAACATGCCAGACAGATTTCAAATAAAGGAACGTCTGGCAATTATCAAACATAATTTTGGTCTGAAGTTGAGGTGCTGATGGTGACATTTTAAGTTCTAAAAGTCTAGAACCTTGATAGGAGGAGTACCTCTCTGTGTGTAATCCTATCCATGTCCTGACATTTGCAAGAAGGGCATTCCATGTCCCAGGAAAGGCCCATCATTTATCTGGAAAAATGGGAAGATCCTCTCTATTAGAATACTAATAGTGAAAAGTCTTCCAGTAAAGCAGGCTTCCTCAAACTTGGCCCTCCAGCTGTTATTGAATTTTAATTCCTAGAAACCCTGATCAGCAGGAGTCCTGACTTGGGCTTCTGGGAGTTGAAATTCAAGAACACCTGGAGTGCCAAGGTTGAGGAAGCCTGCTAAAGCTTGAATGATACCAATGATGGTTTTCTGCCAGAAGCTAAAATGCAGCTGTCTATCCAAGTCTTTTGAGTCTAAAGGACTTTGTATCTTAAAATGGTTTACATAATTCTGAATTGTTTAAAAATTATTTTGAATTGTGTTTGTTTATTTTCTGCCTTGAGATCTTGTGATCTCACAGGATAAAATATTTTCATAAATCATTTTCTCTATATATTTTCAACTCTTAAGAGGACAGATCAGGCATCTAATATTTTAAACATTTTGGTGATTACTGATAACATCTATTATCTTAAGAAGGTGCAAGAAGTTTTTATTCTATTTCCAGCTTTGAACCTCCTTACCAGCTGCTATGCTGGCAATAGCTGCTGCCATTTTCTTTTTGGCAGCCTTGTGCCCTACATAGAGTAGTTTCTCCTCTAGGACTTTTTGATAATTTAATTTCAATTTACCAGCCAGTAATGTATCCAATTTATATACCTTCTCCTCTTTCTAGTCATCACTGCTGTAAGGCCAGTCAGATGCTAATGGAATGCTCTTCTCCTCTGGCAGCCATTTCAAGACACCTCCGACTGTCCTGGCTGAGATTCAGCTCAAGGTCCTCTTCCCTTCCATGTAAATTTTACCTCTCCTGAAACACTTTGGAGGTCTTCAGATCATTTCCCCTATGGTTTTGCTTCAGGTTACATAATCTGATTCCCCAGAATGCATTGCGCACATGCAGCTTTTCTGAGCCCTGTAGGTGGCAGTAAAGTGGAGTGATTTCTTTGTCTGTAGTTTCGGCGCCAAAATGGCTGCCTGTTGCTGTTTCTTGCTGGATTTTTCTGAGTTTTCTGTCTATTTTCAAAGCTTCTTTAAGGTAAGAAACAGTGTTTTTGCTTATGCATGCTTTCCTTTCAATGCTGCTGTTGTTTTTGGGTGGTTTGATTGATTTTTGGAGGGAGGGACTGTTTTGATTTTTGGAGGGGGGGGACTTTGTCTTTATCCGAATGGTGATGCCTCGACTTATGAACAAATTCAAGTTACGAACAAGGCCATGGAACTGATTTTATTCGTAACTCAAGGTTTTACTGTATTATTATTGTTGTTGTTGCTCTTCTTCTTAGTTAAATAAACTAGAGACATGCCCTAGTCATATCCTAGTACAATAATTGTCAATTAAAAGCTACCATAAGTGGTACACAGCCTTGTTAGGGCCCTGGGTTTTCTAAGCCAGGGTTTTCCAACGTTTGGGTTTTGGACTTCAATTCCCAGAAGTCTAAGTCAGTACATTGGCTGATCAGTGCTTTGGGGAACTGACATCCTAAACCCAAAGGTTGGGGAACACTGTTCTAAGCATTATCACTACTGCAATTACTAGAAGAGGAACTATTAATAATTTTAAAAATGAAAGCAAGAAGGCAAAAAGGAAGAGGTACCTCAAATACCTGAAGCGGGGTGGGTAGGGGATAAGATGGGGGACGGGACTGTACCAATGAAGTCAGTGGCAAATAGCAGCCACATCAGGCTATAATGTCCCCACCCACTGATACAAACTGTTAGTACATTCAAGATTGCTATTAAACCAGCATCTGATGTACAGTATATGAAAATACAACAAAATGCTTATAGACATTCAAATGTCATTGGTAAAAATGTCTATAGGATTTCATATCATACTAACATTCGGTATACAGTGGAACCCTGTATAACGATTGCATCATACAGCAATGGAATTGTAGGAGTTCCTTTTTTAAAAAAATTGTATCATACAACGATTTTCATCATTGTACAATACAATTTTTAAAAAAGGCAAAAGCCAGGTGGCTTTAAGGTGGCCGGGGGGGGGGGGGCTTCCCACCCCCAAAGCCCCTTTGTGAACTGGCAGCTCTGGGCTGCTTTCCTCCTAGGAAGTAGGTTCCCAGAGGAAAAGCAGCCCAGCGCTGTTAGCGAAAATGATTCTTGCTGGTCCCCTTGCAGAAACAGTACGGCTCCCAGCGAGAATCCCTCTCGCAAACTGGTGGCCTGAGGCTCAGGCGACCGGCTCCCTTGGAATGAGAGCCTGCATGCTCTCGCCCCAAGAAAGCCGCCCACCTGAGCCTTGGGTCTGAGCCTTGGGCCGCCAGCTACCTTAGAGTGAGAGCGTGCATACTCTCACCCCAAGGAAACCGGCAGCCCAAGGCTCAGACCTGAGGCTCAGGTGGCCGGCTTCCTTAGGGTGAGAGCGCGCATGCTCTCATTCCAAGGAAGCCAGCCAGCCGAGCCTCAGGTCACCGATTAATGAGAGGGATTCTCGTTGGGGGCCCTGTTGTTTCCAACGGGGCCCAGCGAGAATCCCTCTTACTAACAGCGCAGGAGGGGCCTTGGGCCAGAGAAGTGCTTTACTCCTGGGAAAGGGCTTCTCCGGCCAAAGGCACCCCTGCGCTGATAGCGAAATGGAGTCTCGCTGGTTCCCTTGTCCAAACAGCAGGGGCCCCAGCAAGACTCCATTTCACTAAGGGCAGCACCTGTGCTATCAATGGAGCTTGAGGGGGGGATAAATCTCCCCTTCTCAAGCCCCATAGATAATACCCCTTGGGAAAAGGCTTTTCCAGCCAAAGGCAAACCTAACAGCAAGGGAATCACCCTGCCCCCTGTTGTTTCGGGGGGGGGCAGGCCAAATCTTTCCTGCTAACAGCGCTGGTTTGCCTTTGGCTGGAGAAGCTCTTTCCCCTTGGGAAAAGGCTTCTCCAGCCAAAGGCACCCCTGTTAGTGAGAGGGATTCTCACTGCTCCCCCCCCCCGTTGTTTCAGCAGGGGAGCAGCCTCTCGCTAACAGCACAGGGTTGCTATTCATCATTGTACCATCATCCCATAGGAAAAATCGCTATACATGTATCGTACAGTGATTTTTTCATACAACGATGGACCCATTGGATCCAATTAAAATTGATACATAACTTGGATCCAATTAAAATTGATACATAACAAGATACATAACTTTAAAAAAACCATGGCCTAGTGTACAGGACACTAGCAATTACCTCTAAGTTCTGGAAACAAATCCTGTCTGAACAGAGCATGGATATGGGAACCCTACTGTTTGCTAATAGAGAAATTGTGTACTTATTTGAATATCTATACAATGTGAATCAAAGAATTCATAGACACACTGGTTCAGCCAGCCCAATGTTTTTCATCTACTTACATGTTAAAGCCAAAGAAATGATGGACTAAATCAGGGGTGCCCAAACTATAGCTCACTGGCAGGGGCTGGCCTGTGGGTCGTCATCATTAGTCCCAGAGGCCGGATTGCCACCACTACAACTGCAAAAAACACAGTGAAATGCCATGCAATTTTTTTTAAAAAACAGCGCAAAAATGTGCTGCCCTCTTTCCTTCCTGCAAGAGACGTGGTGGAGGTGGGGAAAACGTGCGGTTTGGGCACCCTTGGACTAAATGGTACACATTTTTGTGGTCTAACAACAGTTTTCTGCATTTTCACTACAATTAATCAATCATAAAAACATTTGCAAGCAAACATGAAGAGAGAAAAAGAAAAATAATATGTGCCAATCAAGATATGACATTTTCACAGTATTCAGTGTGATTTATTTCTGGAAGAGCGAAAAGCCTGCAATATGGTTGAACTAACAGCTCACACCATAAACTAAATAAGCTCTGGACAAAGCCTTAAAAGCTGCATTTCATTTAGATGCACCCATTGCTTTGTAGTTCTGCAATCATAACACTGCTCAACAATGATTTTGCTACTAGGAATAACATTTGATTTACATGATATCGAATGTACTGATTCCAAATCTGAACTCAGAATTTGCCTATCATGTACAGATTTTAAGTTATAGGTGTGCTATAGCTCTTCAAATGGTTGGTAACTGGATAATACATTTGTACATGGGAACAGTCGCAGTTACATCAGCTGAATCACATTCCCTGGTGGCATGCATGTTCCAGCAGTGGCCAGGCATGTATGCGCAAGTCAGTGAGCTGACGTCAGAACTAGGTATATATGTTGAGATGGACCAAGGGCTTGTCTCTAGTGCAAAACCATCTTATTGGATAGTACAGTTGACCATAGTGAATCAGTTTTGATCTTAAGATGAGTAGGCAGACTGTGTTAATAAACTGGACAATTGTGACATGTAGAAATTTTGGACTGTTATTTGATATTGATGTTTATTTAATTTCTTGTTATTGTAGTCCTATTGATATTTTGATGTTAGGTATTTATGATTTATGGACATGAATTTTGTAATTTTATATATGTTGTGAACCGCTCTGAGTCGGCCCTACCGAGTAGGGCGGTATAGAAATTGAAATATAATAATAATAATAATAATAATAATAATAATAATAATAATAATAATAATAATAATAATAATAATAATAATAATAATAATAATAATAATAATTAATGTAAGTTCCTGGCTCCTAGGCGGAATTGGACTTCAGATTTGAATTCAATGCACTTGATTTAATATAGGATACAGTAGAAACCCGCATAATGAAAAAACAGAGAACTTCGTTATGCGGATTTTTTCGTTATGCGAAGCACCATTGGTGGTACCCTCACAAAATGGGGGGAGGGAGTTCGTTAAGTGGGGTTCCTACTGAGCGGGTATACCCCAGTTAACGAAAACCCTGCATAAGAAACGTCCTCCCCATGCAGGTTTTCACCCTTGCATAGCGAACGCTTCGTTATGCGAATTTTTCACTATGCAAAGCATTCGTTATGCAGGGTTCCATTCATTATGTGGGGTTCTACTCTACATGGATTAGACCAGGTAGCAGACAGTATTTTATTTTATTTTTTGGTAATGCAGTGTAATAATAAATATTAGGCAATTTCCACCTTCATATAGAAAATCAAGATTAATTTTTGTATCAATTTAGCTCCCTTATTAAGGTTAAAATTAATTGTCACATAAAAATGCTGAGTCCTACCAAATGAAACTCTACAATGCATCAACACAGGAACAGCACATACCCAATAATGCCTTAAATATTTCACCTGAATTATTACTGCATTTTGTAACAATGGCAGTTTTATGGTTATTGTAGGTTTTATAAATTCCTAAGTATCGAGACTTTCTAAATAAACAAAGGCCTTAAATAAAAAAAGAACAATCTACTACTTACACACAGAATGAGTGAGCACCTATTCAGAGTTCAGAACAATGCTTTACCTTTACAACCCATCTTCAAAGAAGCTTAAGGTGAAAAGAAGAAACTAAACCAGACAAAGGATATGACCATAAACCAAATTTCTTGCATGTAAACCATACTGAGGTCAACAAAGTCAACAGGCGTATGCTAAACTTGTACTTGACAATTCAGAAATAATTGGATAACCCATAAGGGGATACGAGAGTTGGGAATTAATGGGGGTAAGAAGAATGTGATGAAATTACATTTCAACAATAGCATAACAAGACAGAGGGTCCATGTTATTCTTTTTGGCCAAAATAGACTTGAGGAAACATAGAACAGTATGGGCCCCCATTCTCATCGATATTCAAATGTACAAGTACGGTACATACAATATTCAGAAAGGCACACAAAATATAGTGAAGGACGTAACAAGCTACTTTTCATTTCCAAAGTGAATGTTAATGAATAAACAAATTGCATAACAAAATAGAAAGTACATTTTCAAGCTCTATATATGATGAAGTGCAAAAAAACCACACAAAATAGAACAGAATGAAACAAATCCAATTTCTTAAGAAAGTTATCATTTTAAATTTCTATCCTTACGATTACATACTATATTATATTCCCTCAAGTTGTCTGAAATATAGGAACCCTGATAGTGTTTTCAAGGTACAGTAAAACCTCGGATAACACTAAAACTTGGTTCCACAAGTCTTAGTGTTATCCGATTTTTCATGTTATCCGATGCATGCATGCATGCATGCATGCATGCATCGGATAACGTTAAAATCCTATGGGACGCATCGGATAACATTAAAACTCCAGAGAGATACATTGTAACCGGCACAGGCCTTAGCGAACGTTATCTGATGCATCCCATAGGATTTTAACGTTATGTGATGCAATTTATTCCCCCAGATTGCTTGACATTATGCAGTTTTAGCATTATCTGATGCAAACGTTATCCAAGGTATTACTGTATATTACTGTCCGAATGTAGGATCTGACCGCCCCCCATGTGGAGGAGATTCGGATTGGTGGGCAGGCAAAGGAAGTCGCAAGCCAGGGTCTGAAGCAGTGGGAACCACGGTTGACGCGGCCAGGACGGGGCGATCAAAATCGTCCATGCACTCTCTGCACGGATCCGTACGAGGACCCATTGGATGAGAGGGATCAGTGGGAACATATAGAGGAAGTCCTGATGCCACTGACCATGAAGGCTCTCCTTCCGATCCATGACCGATCCCCGCTCGAGAGCAGTAACGGTGACACTTGCCGTTGGCTTGTGTCGCAAACAAGTCCAGGACCAGTGTGCCCCACCGGTATAGTCAAAGCAATGGTATTCCTGGTGGTAATGTATGGTTGTGAGAGCTTGACCATTAGGAAAGCTGAGCACAGAAGAATAGATGCCTTTGAAATGTGGTGTTGGATGAGAGTTTTCAGAGTACCCTGGACAGTGAGGAGAACAAATAGGTTGATCCTAAAAGAAATCAACCTTGATTGCTCCAAATAGTAAAGATGAAGCTAAAGTACTTTGGACACCAAATGAGATGAGAGGATTCGCTTGAGAAGGCCTTGATGCTGGGAAAGGTGGAAGGTAGAAAAAGAAAGGGGCGGCCAAAAATGAGATGGCTAGATGGTATTGTAGATGCAATGGGCACAGAGCTGGGCATGCTGAGGAAGATGGTAGAGGACAGAGGTGCCTGGTGGGTAATGGTCCATGGGGTCGCAAGGGGTCGGAGTCAACTGTGTGACTGAACAACAACAACAACAACAACAACAACAACAACAACATTAACAAGCAAATTACATATATGCAGAGCTCCCCACATCAGTTGAACAGAGCAGAGGCCAACCTAAGCAGAAACAGTTTTACAATTGTATCTAAATATCCCTTCCTCTCTGTTAACATGTAGATGAGAATTTGCCATGCAGAAAGAAACTTCTCCCTCCATTCCATGCTACCACTACAGTGGAAGCCTCTAATACTATCCCATTGGTTATTAATGGGTCCCAAAAACGAAAAAGAATATCACTACTCAAGAAGCACAAACAATGGGACAATCTTTCTTTTTGGAACTCTGTAAATCCTGAATATATTTTCCAAATTGGCCTAGGTATTTTGAGAGCTTTAGTGTTCTTTAAAAACTTTCTCGCACATACAAAACCACACAATTTTTAAACTTTTATGTATCTGCAGGTCCTGAATGAACAAAGTGTTCTTGTTTAGCCTAAGTGATTTTAATATATTTGAATAATATTTCTGTATTATATGACCTTTCAGTCCTTTTCTAGCTGCCGTCTTCTGTGAATAATGACTGCTAAGAACAGTTTGCAAAATTTAGAAAAAATCAAGAGGTTTTAGTCTTAGTTAGCTCACACCAGGTGTTAAATAACACCCTGGAGCAAGCCAGTAACCCAGGTTTGTGGTCATTAATTTGATTATGCAACAATGCTCCAGTGTTAGAGCTTTGTTCTCTTAAAAAGCAATGAAAAATAAATCATCTTTGTTGCTCTGCTGCATATCATGAATTATTTTTAAAAACTGGGAAGGTAATTCATAAATCAATACATGGAGGGGAAAACCACAGTACAGAACAAGGTTGGAAGAAATTAGGGATAATATAGAAGAATTGCAAAAAAGTAATAATAATGTCATGTTTGGACCTCTATGATGTAGAGTCTTAGGTACTGATTTTATAATTTACTATGTAGTATTAATATAACTAAGTAGTCAAAAGGAATAGCTAATTACTACATTTATCATGTGATATCTCTAGCAGTTTCACAGTCCAATTGTTCCGTCTCATCTGAAATCTTCTTCTCAAGTATACTTTGCATTACTGTTCTATAAACAATTATTATTTTACAAGGAAACAGGGGACCTGATAATACCCCATAATGGGAAATATTTAATTTTTGGATTACAACTCTTCCAGTGGGAGACATGGTTTAAGATCATCAAATATGGCAGGGAAAGTTATACAGTCATACCTCGCATAACGAATTTAATTTGTTCTGTGAGGTTGCTTGCTATGCGAAAAATTCACTATGTGAGTCTGACTCGCATAACTAATTTTTTGCTATGTGAGTCAGACTTTTCTCTATGGAAAAACTCGCATAACGAGCGTTTCCATGGGGAAAACTTGCATAGTGAAAAAATTTGCTATGCGAGTTTTCCCCATAGAAATGTTCGTTATGCGAGTTTTTTCATAGGGAAAAGTCTGACTCACATAATAAAAAATTCGTTATGCGAGTTTTTCACTAAGCAAAATGCTCATTATGCGAGGTTTGACTGTATTGTGTAAGCATATGACACATTTGACTATTTTTCTCTACCAAGGCAAAACTTAAAATAAAACTATGCCATGTTGAAATAAAAATATGATGGTCTACTCTAGGAAGGATGTTCAGTTATATGAGCATTCCCAAGCTATTCTAAGTGTAGCTGCTTGGAAAGCAAATGATCACATCTTCTGGACTGGCTTGAGAACGATGCAAGATCTTATTTCATCAAAATGTTTCAAAATGTAGAAGTCAGATATAAAGCAACAACAGAGAAAATTGTGTACTTGCCATGGATAGTGTAGGATCCCGCTTTGTATTTTAAATAAGTAAGTGCCCCTTGTATAGTTTAAATTACTAGCAACATATTTTCACACACTATCAACAGTTTAGAGAAAATTAGTTCCTCCTCCAATAATTCTGGAAGGGCTCTGATGTGCAACAAATTTCTAGGACAGGAAGCATAAAGACATCCTGGTACTCTTTATCCTTTAGTTCCATTCCAGATGCTATTATACTGAAAGTGGCCAGAGATAGCAATGATTAAACCATATTGGATTATTTAGTAGCGCTCCTTATGACTGAAGAACATAAAGAAAGGCAGAATCCACGAGTGCTGATAATTATTCACCTGGATTTCAAACAAACTTTATTTATTCCCTAACATTCCTAATGCTGGCAAATATGATCATGTCATCCTGATCAGATAAAGCTGAAAATGACCCAGTTCAATTTTCTACTGTGCATCCCAAGAGAAGTGATTTGAGCAAGAACTGTATACAGTATTTTCAGGATGTCCTCAGAAGAAGAAAATGGTAAATCACATCTGACCTCTCTGTATGTAGAAAACTCTGGAAAGGGCCAGTTTTAAGTCATAATTGACTTGATAATTTCTTTGTTGTTGTTGTTGGTCAATCTGCGTCTACCAAATAACAATTAAGTCCAATACATGATTAGATTCACACATTCCTGTTGAGAATTGAGGTCCTGTAAGGCAGATGATAGAGGAGCCTGGCATTCAATGGTCCGTGGGGTTGCAAAGGGTCGGATTCGACTGTGCAACTGAACAACAACAAAATGTTTCCCACTTCTGCATATCCACAAAATCCAAAGACAGTGAGCACATGGAGTAGACAGAAAGAGTCTCCTTGGAGATTGTGCTAGTTTTGAATCACAACTGGGCATACCCCAGGCAACAGCAACCTGGTTGTGCTGCTTAATCTTTCTCACACTAGGTCAACTGCAGAACGAATTTACCAAAAGGTGCCTCCGTTTGGGCAGTTTAAAGTCTGACCTACGCACGAAAGAATAAGGGAGCACATGAAATCAAACCAATTATTATGTGACTCTCTTAACTGAATCATAATATGTTGTTTAATTCTTATACCACCATACACTAAATGGCATAGCAAAACAGCTAACAAGGGAACTGCATACAATACCAAGTACAGTACTGTATTTTACTCAAAGCAGTTTCTATCTCTGCTTCCTGCTCAGGAACAGGAATCACCCTGGAGTTGTCAACTGAGTACCATCTGGTGTGTCTTTTTAGAACAGGAATCCTGACAACCTTTGCCAAATAAAGGAACATTCCTCCCCCTCAATACTCCATCTTCTGCTCTGCCCAATTCAGTCAATCTTGATAGGGTCTAGGCCAGATATGACAACTTCTACATAGAGAGAAAGAGAGGCAGTGTATATGTAAAATGAAGATTCAATGCAGTCATAACCTATTACCTGTAGATCCATCTTTTAAAAATATTCTACACCTTCGCAAAAGTGTAGAAGCAATGCTTAATTTCTATATACAAAGTGTACTAAATGTCACCATACATAGGCAAAATTACATACAGTAATACCTCGGATAACATTTACCTCGGATAACGCTAAAATCGCATAACGTTAAGTAATCTGGGGAGGAGAATTGGATCAAATAACGTTAAGGTCCTATGGGATGGATCGGATAACAACCGCTAAAGCCTGTGTGGTTACAATGTATCTCTATGGAGCTTTAACGTTATCCGATCCATCCCATAGGATTTTAACATGGATCGGATAACACTAAAAATCGGATAACACCAAGACTTGTGGAACCAAGTCTTAGCGTTATCCGAGGTATTACTGTAACAACATTATCTTAGAACGTGTTCACCATGAGTGGAGAAGAAGACTTCACATGCATGTAGAAACAGGAGGCCAAAACATAGATAATATTTTCTAAATATTTTGTAAAAATTAGGGACAAATATTTTGTTCATAAAGGTACATTTAGCTACAATTTTCTATTTTCCCTATGTGTGGTAAATTTTGGGACACCCTGTAGTATCTGGTTTTCAACCTGCCTAGGAATGAAGATAAGTGTAATACCTTTCATTCCGTTAGCAATTCTATCCAATTGTTCCAAACAGGGAGAAAGATTTTAAAGCAGTCCTCCTGTCTGTAACTGAGCTAGAACATGCAGCAAAGGTTATCAGTTCCTTGTACTAATCTTTAACTACATTTTGAGGAAGAAATTGCTAATCATGTGTATGGTGTCAAACCATACACTTGGAACTAGAAATGTTTCCTAACTCCATGTCCGGGGGCAGTTTGAGACTATTCACTGACAAAATAATATTCTGTTAAAACACACATTCTAAAGCAGGGGCGGCCAAACTACAGCCTGCAGGCTGGACCCACAGCACCATTTCATATGGTCTGCTGCTGCCCAGCCGTTACCGGAAGCAGTCACATGGTTGAGCAGGCTGGTCATGTGGCTCCTCCTGCTGTAAAACATGCCTGCCATAAATGCTGCTATAAATCCACCTGCAGTTGTTGTAAACGTGTTTATGACAGCCATGGATGTGTTTCATGGCAGGAGGAACCATGTGACTGGCCCTTTCAACCACATGACTGGCCCATGGAGCGAAAAGTTTGGGAATTCCTGTTCTAAAGTATTTCCTAGGTTGTGAATTCAATTCTGACAAGGGCTCAAGGTTGACTCAGCCTTCCATCCTTCTGAGATTGGTAAAACAAGTATCCAACATGTTGAGGGCAAAATGCTAATTAACTTGTGAACCACCCAGAGAGTGCACTAAGCGCCGTGGGGCAATATAGTGTGATTGCTTTGCTTTTATATGACATAGCTTATAATTATCTTAGTCTTGAGAAGTTTATATTGGCTAGCTTTGTTCTAAGAGTGAAGACCAAGATAACATCAATGTCAGGAAAAATGATCCAGATACTGTAAGATGTAAAAGACAATATTTGGTTGGCTACACAGAAAATCTTCATGTCTGAGTTACAACATCCAGTTGTGCTACTCACTGCAATAGCATCATTATCAACATTATCAAAATAATTGACAAAATTTACCCACTAACAGTCTAGTCTCCCATCCAGCCATTCTCAACTGGATTCACATTAGATGAAGTTACTCATTCTCCTTTGTTGGGGACTGAAATGGACATTGAAGTCTATGGGCCACTGTTGGCATATTCTTGGCAAGATTCAGTCTCCGCAAATTCAGACTGTGTGAGTTGTAATAATACTATCTATATCGCATCCTCTTTCAGGTCAGATTTTACATCATTTTCTAGAATTATAGGTTTTCCCCCTAACTTCCTGTGCTATATATTCCCTCAATATTAGTCCCCCTCCATTTTTTCCTGAGTCAATTATTTCCCGAGTAGATAACTTAGTAGTTGCCAGACTAAAAACATCATCTTCTATACCACTTTACTTCACTGACATCAAACACTTCAATGTTTCTATGTTCTATTTCTTGCTGTATGTCTTCCAGTTTACTCTGATTCATTCTTCTCACATTCCAGGTTTCAACTGTATCTGTTGTGCAGCATGGTACTTTCACTTCTGTGCACATCAGCCACTAGATGAACTTTTGGCTTCAATTTAGTTGCATCATTAGTGCAGAACTACTCGTACTTGTCCTTTGTTCCTCCCCAATAGCTGACTGAATGCCTTCCGACCTATCTTTTGTTTAATTTTGGACTGTCTAGTCATATGTTTTTCACTGTAAGGAGAGTTCAGCAGGGATTTACCACTGCCATCTCCTTTTGCAGTATGAACAAAAGTTAAAGTAACTCTGCTTTTGCTTCCTCTGCCAATGGCACTATCAGCTACTGCTGCTGCCCATTAGCTATCATTGCCATCAATAGCAATTACACTTATATACTGCCCCATAAAGGGACTGTGGTGGCTCAGTGGTCAAGATGCTGAACTTGACGACTGGAAGGTCAGCAGGTCGAGACCCAAGCACTGCATGATAAAGTGAACTCCCATCATCATTCGCTCCTGCGAATCAAGCTGTTCATAAGCAAGAAATTGCAAGTAGATAAATAGGCACTGCTTTGGTAAGAAGATAAAAGCATTCTGTATCTAATCATGCCTGCCACATGACCATGGAAACATCTGCAGATGCAGACAGCACTGACTCTTTGGCTGTAAACGGAGGTGAGCACCATACTGAGCAAAGATGGCTCTTAAACTTTACCACCCCATAATGCTTATTGCACTCTCTGTGCAGCTCACAAGTTAATTAGCATTTTGCCTCCAATATGCTAGGGACTCATTTTACTGACCTTGGAAGGATGGAAGGCTGAGTCAACCTTGATCCCCGTCAGGATCAAACTTACAACATTTTTGGCTGCAGTACAGCAGTTTAACCACTGCAGCACCAGGGGTCTTGAACTATCAGCTCCTGGAACTATCCAATCTATTCTGCTGGTGCAGTCATTATCTTTCTCTCCTTTCCCTTCTTTATTGATTATATTATCTGGCAATGATCATCAGCACTTTCAGCCCAGGGAGCCTGATGCCCAGGCTACTCAAGCTATATAACTTTGGAGGATAGCTTGGGGGAGGCTTAGATACTACTGTCCCCCAGCATATCTTCTCTGCCTTGAACAGTTTGAGTGGCTGCTTCTTGACTCACACATTACATTCCCTTTCATGAACCACATCCCTACACCAGGAGACAAAGACCAAGGTTTACAATATGTCCTTTAGTATTTAAAAGAGAGTTAGCACCAACTGGAAAAATATAGCAATAAATAGGATGGGAGAGGGTGGTTAGGGAAGATTGTGAGTGTACAGTGTAGGATCTTCTTGGAGTTCTACTGGAAGTTCAGCATCCAAAGAGTTGACATGCAACTCTTCCTATGACTCTAAATGTGATGCTAAGTGTGTACCTAGTGTTGCCCTTTGCACTATGTAGATGTGCATACAGATGCACTGCCTCTGTCAAAGTATCTTGATTTAAAATATGTGTAGGAGGAAGAGCAGCCACCAGCTCAGTGAAGGGATTCCAGATGATTCCACTCCCAGCCTCTGCTGAAGTTTCAGCCATATCCCAATAGCCTTCATTCCCAATTTCATTACAAGTATTCCCAATTTCAATTGCACACAAACCCAGCTGTTTCAACAAGTCCACTGGTTTTCTAGGATTTGACACTTTTTTCTTCAATACACATTTTGAAACTCATGTCTCTATATTCGTGCCTGTTTAAGACACATCTTAAAACCCTGATGGTTCCCTACAGACAGTTGACTTTAAAGCTGTTCCTTTCCTGCAGGAGTTGTTGAATCTTGCACGAGGAATTTGGTCCAAGATTTACCCCAAGTTTTGATTATAAAGTCAATCAGCATGCAAATCTGAAAAGAGTAGGAACCATATTATTTGGTCTGACAGATAATCCATGTCTCATGGGAAAACCTAAACTAGAAAGTATCAGTAGTGTTACCTTCAGTCACAGCTACACCAACACAAGCATGAGACTTCCAATAAAATGAAATAATCACAAAGTGCAACCACTTTATAACTAAATACTAAAGGACATATTGTAAATATCTTTTTAAAGAAAACAGCTCTGTAGCCAAAACTGTATCCTGTAATTCTATCATTAGCCAAAACTAGACGGAAAGGTGCCAGAAAATTAACACATAATGTTGTCTGATAAAAAAAAAAATCATACAATTGGTCCTCTTAGTCCACTTTCCTGGTACTACATTCTGGATGGCCCCTGACTACTGTTTTTATCCCCTCTCTATTAAAAAATACTACTTCTGCAGTGGTCCTGTTCAAATGCTGGTGTTGTAGTGTGGGAAGATACTTGCCATAGTAATGAAGCTGAAACTATGTCACAGGCATGGAGACAACAAATCAACTTGAATTTAGCAAGTAAAGAAAATATCTAATGCCATGTTATTTTGTGAACAGCTTTTCATTTTTTAACATACTGTTGTATTTTAGACCCAATTTTCTACTGGCAAAAATTTAGAGCAGCCATTATTACAGTTGCTGGTGTTCCTATAAATATACCAATAGCTTCACTCCACTCTGTACTTATTCATTACAGATATAATTTGCAGTGTAAAATATAATTCAGATGTGGCAGAATCCATCTGGTCTCCAAATTTATTTTGCAAGGGCTTGCTTCAGCAATAGCCTGAGACAAGGTTTTATTCTGAAATGTTTGAAACAAGAACAAATTCAAGAATACCAACCTATTGTATACGTATATATATATTTCCAGAAATACTGGAAAGAGATCGTTATAATAAGAGGTGTAATTTTAAAACTTTTTAGGAACAAGATCCCAAAATGTTTATGGTGTATCACTGGGTTTCCCTTATTATAACTATCTCTTTCCAGTATTTCTTCCTACCAAGAAGCAACTGAGCCTAATCTCTTAGTTAAATTATCTGTAAATGTTTTTCTTCTACATTGGTTAAATTTCTCTCCGGAGATGTCATATGGAGACATTTTGAACAAGAGCCCATGCCCTTTTCAGAGGACATTAATTTTCTCAGAACAAGTGTGAAGCATAGAACATAAGGCAAAGAGAAAAGAGACTTGTCTTTCATAGTTAAACTACTACATGAACAGCTTTTCTCAGAATTCATTATTCTAAGATTATCGCTTTTGCTCTCCCGCCCTTTCCTTGCCAACACAGAACAAGTCCTTTGCCAAACAGCTATCCTCTGATGTGGTTGTACTTCCTGCCACTACTGATAAGGGAAGAATGGGCCATAAAGACGTAACAGCAAGAATCTCTGGCAGGCAAGAGACTGGAACAATTAAAACAGGTTTTAAAAAGCTCTGCATCTTTGAACTTGAGAACCCTGCTGAAGGGCTGGACAGCAGTGGATTTCTGTTGCTAGGAAGCTTAGGATTGCATTTGACTTTTGCCAGATAAGTATGTTGCTACTGGCTCCAGATCAGAGAGACCTATGAGACATTAGGGAGGCTGAAAAGTGGGGGCTATGAAACCAGAGAAAATATTAAGCAGCATTGTAAAGCAACAGATTGTAGCGCATATACCAAATCAAGTATTTTGTCAGTCTACCTTAAGCAAAAGTGGAACAGGGAATTACAGTAGTACCTCGCTTAAAGAGCATAATGCAATCCATGAAATTGCTCTTTAAGCAAGTTTGTTCTTTAAGCAAAACACCACTGTAAGTTGCCAATTGTGACTTCTGGTGTGTGTGGGGGGGAGGGATTATGAACCCTGATTTAGTTGTTAAGCGAGTTTTTGGTTGGTTTTAGTTGTTAAGTGAGGTGACCATTCAGAGAAAATTCTGCTGTTTAAGCAAGTTAGTCTCTAAGCTGGGTGCTCTTTATGTGAGGTTTTACTGTAATTAAATTTGTCTCAGCCTTACATTACACTTTTGATTTCTATTTAATTTTAAAAAGAAATCTACCTTCAGCATTCCTCAACCCATACCCTAAGCTGAGTTATCAGTGGACAAGCTGGTAATTGAACCTTGCAACACTCCGATTAAACATGTCTTAGACATTATTAGTAAATAGACTACTAAGCACATAATAAGCTGAAAAATGAAATAATTTTAAAAGGAAGTATTTGAAGGATAAAATACCTTCTTCAAAAATCATTTTTGCCATAAAATTCTGATTTACTGAAAAATACCCCATACCCTTAGGTAACACTGTTCATCACTGAATTTTTTTACATAGGTAACTGCTCTTTGAATTTAGATAATATGGCTTCTTGCCAGTAATTTAAGTTTAAATATGAAAATAGATATTCCAATCCAGTTTTCTAGATATAACACACAAGATTGATTCTATTGTTTCATAGCCCAATGGCTATTCAAAATGGTTTTAAGCCGAACTTACAAAACTAGGGACTTATAGAACTGGTAAATACAAAATTAAATTAGCAAACTGCAAAAAAAGAGGACTGTAGCAATTCAGCTAAAAAAAAATGACTACATAAGCACTATTTATATTCACAGCAATCGGTAACACTCCTGGGCTTACCAGATAGAACGTAAAGAATGAAAACAAGTTCTAGGATTTCTCTATTTATTATTTAGTAATAAGTGATGCAGAACTCAAGATACCATATACTATTTTCCTCTTCCAGATTTTATCCTCGTTTAGATTTAACTGAGAGATAATGTCTAGTTCAGTATCTAGAGCAATGGTTCCAAGAGTCCTAAATCAGTAAATTGACTAATCAGTGCTTTAGGGAACAGACAAAGGCTTTTGGGAATTTGCAACAACCATTTTAGTCAGTCCTTTTTTCTGAGCCAAAAGTGAAACAGTAAATGATGACAACCCAACCAATAACTTTTCTGAGGTTAAGCTGCTGCCAAGATACCATTTTGATGACTGTACTATCACCTAGTAAACTGATACAACATACAGAAATACCTTGGATAACGCTAAGCGGCGTCCAGCTCGGGGACTCACTTCACCTGGCCCCAGAGCCCTGCCCTGCCGGGGCTTTAAAAAGGACGCTGTTGCCGGGGCTTTTCCGCACCGCCGCCGCTCTTGCCGGAACATCTGCGGCGGGGGGGGGGGGGGAGAAGCCGACACGGCGTCCAGCTCGGGGACTCACTTCACCTGGCCCCAGAGCCCTGCCCTGCCGGGGCTTTAAAAAGGACGCTGTTGCCGGGGCTTTTCCGCACCGCCGCCGCTCTTGCCGGAACATCTGCAGCGGGGGGGGGGGGGGAGAAGCCGACACGGCGTCCAGCTCGGGGACTCACTTCACCTGGCCCCAGAGCCCTGCCCTGCCGGGGCTTTAAAAAGGACGCTGTTGCTGGGACGTTTTTTGCACCGCCGCTCTTGCCGGGAACATCTGCGGGGGGCGGGGCGGAGAGGCTTCGCATTTGTTGAGGGACGTAGTAATTGTTTTGTTTTGCTTAGTTGTTTTTTGTAAAATTTGAGTGATGACTGAGATGTAGAAATTTTGGACTGTTATTTGATATTGATGTTTATTTAATTTCTTGTTATTGTAGTCCTATTGATATTTTGATGTTAGGTATTTATGATTTATGGACATGAATTTTGTAATTTTATATATGTTGTGAACCGCCCTGAGTCGGCCCTACCGAGTAGGGCGGTATAGAAATTGAAATATAATAATAATAATAATAATAATAATAATAATAATAATAATAATAATAATAATAATAATAATAATAATAATAATAATAATAATAAAAACTGAGTGGAAGACAGGAGCGGAATTCAAAAAGATTTTGATAGACTTGAACACTGTGCTGAAATCAACAGAATGAAATTTAACAGGGAGACATGCAAAGTTTTACACCTATGGGGAAAAACGAGACTCACAGTTACTAGATAGGGATACTTGGCTCAGCAATACTACAAACAAGAAGGATCTTGGAATTGTTATAGATTACAGGCTAAATATGAGTCAACAGTGCGACGTAGATGCAAAAAAAGGCCAATGCTATTTTTGGCTACATTAACAGGCATAGTCTCCAAAACCCATGAGGCACTAGTCCACCTCTATTCAGCACTAGTTATACCACATCTAGAGTATTGTGTCCAATTCTAGGCACCACATTTTAAGAAAGATGCAAACAAATTAGAGCAGTTACAGGGAGGAGCAACAAGGATAATCAAGAGGACTGGAAACCAAGCCATATGAGGTAAGACTGAAGGAACTAGTATTTTTAGCCTTGAGAAAAGGAGATAGAGGGGCTATGATAGCACTCTTCAAATATCTGAAAGATGGCCATAAAGAGAAAGGCCGAGATCTGTTCTTGGTCATCCATAGTAATAAAGCTGAAACTATGTCACACTATTTCAACTTAAGAGACCCAGAACCTACAAGCAGTATGGCAACTAGCCATGATTGTCAGATGATTCTAGGAACTAGTAGTAAAATAGTAGTTTCCCCAAGCTCTGTGGGCTACTCTGTGTAAGACAGTTTCATATGATTCATTACCCTGAAACGAAGCCATAGTGGCCAAAATCCTATTGAGAAAAGAGCAATTGTATAGTAGGATTTACCTCATCATTTGCTGTCCATCACACAACTGCTTTTAAACTGAAAACATGGAAGAACACAACAGACGTAGTTCTCTAGCACAACTGGCTGCTTCGCAGCAACATGATATTGCCCACTGTCTTGGGTCTCTGGCACTAAAACTGCATATCTCTCTCTCCCCTCTCCCACCCCAGTATAACATTAAATATAACCAGTCTGACAACAGAAGGAATAAAATGTTTCTATTAACAGTTATAGCCATCATCTATCCAAATAGAAGAGAAACATGGGTGGATACAAAAGTAGTGGCAAATGAGCTACAAGTAATACTTCTTAGGAACAGTCTAACAATAAATGCCAATATAGCCAGCTTGATAGCTTAATGAGTTAGGTTTCTCGTATTGCCTGAATACTCCTTCTGACCACAGAGATATCACTTTCTCTCAAGCTTTAGCAGATATAGATAGAAATGTATTAACTCGAAAGAAACATGACTGCAAAAAATTACTTTCCTGATTTGAACAAAAACTACATAATTGATTGACCAAGGCAGCCTGCTTAAAACATAGCCCCCCCAAAAAAAGGGGGTGGGGCAAACACATATACAAATAAATTAAATCAAGTGGCGACCCCCCCCCCAAGAGATTGGAAAACCAGCAGTATTTTAATGATATCAAAAAGAAGATATCAGTAAGGCCCTTGGTGAAGGAGCTGACTGCATAGGGAATATATACAGTATTTCCAGAGCTTAAATTCAAGGTCTTCTTGAATGAAAACTCATTCTTAAACCAATGGGATTACAGGATTGTGGTAATTTCTCCAGCTGCACTAAATTGTGTATCAGCATCCATATTAACAGCATCTTTCTTTTTACTGCTGCTGTTACTACCATTAAAAGGATTTTTCCTGTGGTTAGTTTATATGCTCCAGCTCATTAACATCTCCTAATACCAGAACCTTAGCCTCATTAAGCATGGCAGTTCAGAGCAACATATTCTTCGTTCATCTTCACAAAGCAGGTTTCTCCTTGGTGGCCTAGCTATAGCACCACATGCCACTAAAAGAGGCATCACCCTAGCAATAAAAATACTACAGGATCCCACATAAGACACAGGAGGGGGCAGGGATATTTATTAGCTAATGGCACAATTTACAGACTGCTCAAGGACTAGAAATTTCTCTACCATCAAAGAAGTTTCCTGTAGAATTCTGCAGAAATGTTTTAAAAGGACTAGCAAGTACTGTTGCTTTATTTGAGACAACTAAAATCTTTTGTAAAGGAAACTCAAGAAAAACAAATCCACAGGCAGGCAATACTTTTATTAAGACCAATGAAAAATGCATATATCCATAGGACATGCCTTTGAAATCTTCAGCTCTTTTTTATAGGCAAGTTAATTAAAAAAAAAACCTGAGTCCTACAACAAGCAGTGACCCTCTGGACTCCAGAGATTTTAGTCCCAGGATCACGAAAAGGTCTTGGCCCATAGGAGAAATGGCTAAAAATTAAAGGAATTCTAAAGCAGGGATAAAGCAACCCCTTTCCCAACACTAACATCTAAAGAGGCAAGCCAGGAACTTCATGTTTCTATGTTAACATCTGCAGCAGAGGACCTTCTGTGTTAAGCACTCTCAATTCTTATGGAGAATTACTACCTTAAGAATTGGGTATGGCTTTGCCAGTGCCTGGTCAAATACAGGTCACCCTTTGTATCTGAGGGATATGTTCTGAATCATCCACAGATACCTGAAACCAGAAATAACAGAGAACCCTATATTTAACATACATACTTGAGTTACAGAAGTAGGAAATTCAAATGCCTCTGTTGTTCTACATATGAGCTACCAAAATGTCTGTCTCTGTTCCTTATCAACATTAAGCTGCAGACAGTAGCCTCTAGTGGCCAGCTATGGTAATGTGCCCTAGAAATAAATACTGTATATTTCCCAAGAATTTTTCTTGAATAGTTTTAGACACACAGATAATTGAAACCATGGAAACAGAATCCATGGATATGGGGTGTGTTTGTGTGACCTGTATATCACTTTAATTTGCTCTGGAACAACATTTGTTGCTAGATACTTTTAATTTAAATGCATCTGAATTCTATGACCAGTTTGACTTGACCTGTTGGCAACTAACCTGGACTGTTTTTAGAAACTGGAAACCCCTCCCTGGTTATAATTTTTGGAGTCAAATGATTTCAGAACCTGGCTTGTTGCTGGTCTTGAGCTCTGTGTCTCTTTAATCTACTTTAACTGTCTCTCCTGTCAGATTCTGTTGGTTTGACCTCTGCTTTGTTCTCTGATCCTATTCTGAAGTATCCTTACCTGGTCTGTCTGTTGGCTATGTGTTTTTATTGGTATTGACGTTGGATTGTTACATCTTAGTACTACAACTTGTCAGGCCAAACACAAATAACAAAGCAGAATTACAATACCTGACAAATTGCCTGAACCCCAAAAAGTTTAAATATTGCTTACAGGCTTAAACATTAAGTTTGCACTTCTAACATCATTCTTTTTAGCAATCCAAAACTACTTCAGAATTGCTTCTGAAGCAGTACATGTTCTCTCCAGTTAACACTGTTATATATTTATGCCCTTTACAGCATACCTCAAGGCAGAATGTGCAAGTAATTTAACAGTTCTTTTACAACTATAGCAGCATGTTTGCTCATCTTAAACTATCAGCAGCAGTCTGTATATTCTGGGAACAAGTGAAATCAGAGTGAAGGCTGTAAAGAGAAAAGTGACTCTGACACAGAAATCAACCCCTTTTAATATACTGCACTAAATCACCACTGCTGCTTCGGAAAGCTGATCACCCAGACAAGGATTCCTCAAACCTGGCTCTCCAGATCTTCTTGGACTTTGATTCCCAGAAGTCCTGGTCAGCAGGTGTGCTGACATGGGCTTCTGGTAACAAGTACAAGAACACCTGATCTAGAAGACTATTCAGAACTTTGATACCATACATCAGTCTAATTAAGACTACAAAATATGTTTAAAAAGACAACACTATCCATATTACACCAGTTGCAGCAATGCAAACACAACCTTATACCATGGCAGCTACAGTGACAATTTAGATCAACTCTACTGTATCTGCTTTCAATGAATCCACAAGAATAGTTGTTAAATGAACCTACAGATGCTTCTCCTTCACTATCACAATTTTTTTTAAACCATAGCTTAAGAGAGGCACTGAGTAAGACCCAGTGCCAGTAGAATAGAATCTGCAAAATCAGTTAGACACAATTCAATTAAGTCTACTTCATTTCAATGGGTCTAATCGAGCAGTCCTAGAAAGAAACCACTGATTTTTGCCACAGGTCTTTCTTCAACTTTTTGATGCAGTAACAGTGCAGTTGCTAGCCACAATGTAGAACTGGGTTATCTACATAGGAGAAAGGAAAAAAGATTCATGTAACTGCTGCAGTTGCAGTGTCTGTCATTAAATTGAATAATTAGAGCAAACAAAACCATTTCTCAAAACAAGGCAAACATTATAATAATAAATATTTTGCTACTCAAAGCAGTAAACCCATAAATATCCACGCAATCTGTAAGTACTACTTTCATCCATGGGATTTCAACTTCATCTATTACACAATTTATCTTGTATGTTTTTCTCTTTAAATTCAGCAGGGATCTGAAAATCTTATGATGTATGCCAGATACTTAGTTCTATTAAAGAGAGTTTTTTTTAAAAAAAAAATTGTAGATAAAGCTGTTAAAACCGATAACATGCTATATCCAGCGTAGACAACTTTCTACAGACTGCCCTGTATAATAACAACACACACACACACCCCACACACACATATCACATTACCTAAATCAGGTGGAGAAACAAAGTAATATACGCAAGTTTCTTCTACATAATTTTGAGGACACCAAAGGAAAAAAAAGGTCACCTCTTTAAAAAAAAAGTCACCTCTGAACAGTTTCAAACACAACAAACACCAGTTCTTTCTGTAAGGTCAAGATGGCCTTTCATTACCCTTGCATTCCACTGGCAACACTCTGTTGGTCAGAGTCTTTGGAAGATGTAAAGTTTGTAACAGGACAGGACAGTAGTCAGTGTCAAGACAAGATGAGATAGAGAGGATCTTCATGCAACAATTTTGAGAGTAGGCTACACCACCAGTACTACTCCCCAAGAAAGCATGGCATCTCCCATTTTTTCAACTGATTTAAAACGCTAGGTATGCTGATTGGCTGCAAGGGCAAAGGATTTCAGCAGTGCACTCCCCAATAACCACAGGAACAAAGATGATGTGTGCCTAAATCTGATGGCCTGCTATCGAAATGTGCAGGTACAAGCCTCAGATTACTAAAGCATGGAGGAATTTACTCTTCCATTTATTTTAAGGCACCACTTTCAAGAATTCTAGCTTAAAACTCTGCTTCATTGGTCTGTAAAATATTAATAAACAGCAAGGATTTGAGCACTGAGGAATTGCATTTTGGTTCCAAACACACAAAACACAAGTCCTAGCTTCCATCATCAGGTCACACTGGATGTTTCATATACAATACAGTATTGCACTTATGATAAAGCATGGAACCAAATTCTTTGTCCATAAAGTTTCTATTAATTCAGATAGGAAATTATCATCTCAATTTGGGCCTATGTATAGGGTCTCCCATATGTCTACTTATTGATCTAATGATTAATAGCCATCTACCAAGTTACTACCTCCCTCTTTTATTTCTCACTCCCATAGATGGACTGCTTGAGCATGGTTGTTTTTCTAATACAGGATGATTGTGCAATTAGAAGTTCACCTATATACTATGTTACATGAGCAACATTTAGGCTCTCCAAATGGTTCCAGCAAGGTTGTAAATCAGAGAAGGTACTACTCAATGTATTTAACAAGGAAAACTATGTGTGCTTTAAATTTAACCCAATATTCCACAATGCATACTGTGAGCATGAGTTAGGTCAATTAAATTTCATCCTATATAGACCCAAGAAACATCAATCTGTCTCCAGTAAAACAAGACATGTGCAGGAATATAATATTAGGACATACTGTACAGTAATACCCCGCATAACGAATGCTTCCCATAGCGAAACATTTGCATAACGAAGTATTTTTATGCAGGGGTGATACCCCACATAACTGGGGGGAAACCCCATTCGTTATGGGGTTTTTTTTTGGTAGCTGGGGTATACCTACTCAAAAGGAACCCCAGTTAACTAATTTTTTCCCCTGTTATGCGGGGTACCGTACCGCCAATGGTGCTTCACATAATAAAAAAATCCACATAACGAAAAGCTCCGTGGAATAGAGTTTTTTTCATTATGCGGGGTTCAGAAGAGGCAGGGGAACTAGAGACCACATCGCCAACATAAGATGGATCATGGAAAAAACAAAGGAATATCAGAAACAAGTCTACTTCTGTTTCATTGATTACACTAAGGCCTTTGACTGTGTAGACCACAACAAAATGTGGCAAATAATTAAAGATATGGGAATACCAGAACACCTTATATGCCTCATGAGAAATCTGTACATGAAGCAAGAAGCAACAGTTAGGACAGAATATGGGATGACGGAGTGGTTTGGAATAGGAAAAGGAGTAAGACAAGGCTGCATTTTGTCACCGTGCTTATTCAACTTATACACAGAGCACATAATGCGCAATGCAGGGATGGAGGAGTCACAATTTGGGATCAAAATTGCTGGAAGAAACATCAATAATTTGAGATATACAGATGATACCACCCTGATGGCAGAAAGTGAGGTGGACCTAAAGAAGCTCCTGATTAGGTTGAAAGAAGAGAGTGAAAAGGCTGGTTTGAGACTCCATATAAAGAAAACAAAGATCATGGCAACAGGCCCTATCAGTCCCTGGAAAATAGATGGGGAAGAAGTAGAAGCAGTGACAGATTTTACTTTCCTAGGATCAAAGCTCACTGCAGATGGGGATCGCAGCCATGAAATAAAAAGGTGACTGATTCTTGGGAGACAAGCGATGAGAAACCTGGGGAACATAGTTAAAAGCAGAGACATCACCTTGAAAACAAAAATTCATATAGTCAAAGCAATGGTATTCCCTGTGGCAATGTATGGATGTGAGAGCTGGACCATTAGGAAAGCTGAGCGCAGAAGAATAGATGCCTTTGAGATGTGGTGTTGGAGGAGAGTTTTGAGAGTCCCCTGGACAGCAAGGAGAACAAATAGGTAGATCTTGGAAGAAATCAACCCTGACTGCTCCTTAGAAGGGCAAATAGTAAAGATGAAGCTAAGGTACTTTGGACATCAAATGAGAAGAGAGGACTCGCTTGAGAAAGCCTTGATGCTTGGAAGGGTTGAGGGTAAAAGAAGGGGGCGGCCAAAAATGAGATGGATAGATGGTATTGTGGACACAATGGGCACAGAGCTGAGCGAGTTGAGGAGGATGGTGGAGGACAAGAGTGCCTGGCGGACAGTGGTCCATGGGGTCGCAAAGGGTTGGAATCGACTGTGCGACTGAACAACAAACTGTATATTGCTTTGGCTTTAGAGTAAAACTCTACCACCAGTCAAAACATGGCTTTAAATGCTAGTAGAGATTCTCAGCAGCACAGACTGCTATTCTTCTGCCTCACTGAATTAAACACCTATCAAGTGTCAGTATGTGACACACTATGAAAGGTCTGTACTAGTCATGCTTGACAGGTGCCAATATCCTAATATGATAATTCCACTCTTCCGGTTAAACATCTCTCTCTTCTTATGGACTTTAAATCTTTCATCAAGATGTGATTAGTCAGTGTCTTCTGAGGTTTCATTTGTCTGGCTCACAAATACAAGGTTTCTATCAAATAAAAGAGGGAGAAATGCCCAACTAAGTAAAATATTTACATGTCTTCCCCTCATTACCCTTCCATTTATTGGCTTCTTTGTAAGGCATATAAACATATATTTAGTCTCTACTTTGTATTGTTTTCAGTGGATTAGATCTCGTTCCTTGAAAGTAATACAACATAAGTATGAAGAAGTGGACTTGCTCCACGAAAGCTTCAGTAAATGCAGCAGTTAATTTTTAAGGTGCTGCAGTGTTTTTATTTTATTTTATTGTCTTTGTTTTCTGATATGCCTGAACCACAGACTAACATGCTTACTATTCCAAAAAACAGAACTTAAGTTTCAACTGTTTCCACAAACAAATAAAACAAGGTTCAAAACATCCTTCCTGCTGAGCATGAACAGCATAATCTAACCCAGTGGTTCCCAACATAGGGCACATGCTCCACAGGGTTAAGTCCCAGAAGGTTAAGTCAGTACATTGGCTGTGGGGAATTGATTTAGGCTTCAGGGGATTGAAGTACAGCGGAACCTCAGTTAACGTAATTAATGCTTTCTCCAGAACACTTCTTACAGCTAAAATTACTTTAACTGGATTTCCCATAGGAATGCATTGACTGCAATTTCCCATAGGAATACATTGAAAACCAATTAATTCATTTTAAAAAAAATATTCTGTAAACTGTGCCACTTTTTTTATGGATTTCCTTTTGTTAAGCAATTTTTGTTAACCAAGCCATTTGTTATCCGAGGTTCCACTGTACAAAAACCAAGGGTTGAGAAACACTGATTCTAATCAAAGTCTCCTCAAAGCTAAGTACCACTGTATCCAACAGGGCATATTCCTCCAAAAATGGGTATAATACGGCAACTAAAGTGACTGCGATACTTCAAGACAGGTTCTTTTTAGATAATCCACTTAGTGAACTATGCTCTCATTTCATTTCAAATACATCTTGCTTGCCAATTACTACATGATCTTTTGAACACATTGTATCAAACATAACAGATTTGTGTTCAAAGCATTCTATTTCCCGAGAAGTTTTTAAAACCCAAAAGTAAACAAAAAAACTGTCAATGCTTTTATCAGTTACAGAAGACTCCTGTTGTTTTAGAGAATGATGTTATATTTTAGAAGTCTCTCACAATTAAAAGCCTTTGTAAATAACAACGCAAATATTTCATCTTTTTTGTACATAAACAACAAGAACATGAAGTAGCCTGGTCCCAATACTTTGGTAAGAAGTTCAGCCAAAGGCAAAAAGCCAAAGGTCAAGGTGGCTCAAAAGCCAAGAACATATTCAAATTTACATACATAATTCTTAGAAATCAAGGGCTTGTTTATTTCTCAGCTGTGGGGAAACTGTCAGCAGCAGGTATCCATGGAAACTGGTCAGTCAAGCAGATAAAAGATCCAAGGACCTTGAGTCAAATTAAAATACACTCTTCTTTAGTAAATGAAGAAAATCTCTGAAACTTGATTGACCTTACCAACCCCAAAATAGTAAAGGAACACATGTCATTTCTAGCTAACACAGACAGTTAGAGAAATTATAATAACTGAAGCCAGTTAAGGAAAAAGAAATTGGATTAATAAAGTTAGTTTCATTTCACAGGATATTGGTAGTACAGCTTCAGTTTAGTCTGAAGGCAAGATCAGAAAAGGGATATGTGTTAATACTAACATAGATACAAACCACAGGTTAGACTGGGGGGGGGGGGTTTGACTTGATAATCATTTCACTATTAACCTGTCCACTACAAAATACACAATGCTGGCATATTATTTCTATGGCAGGCTACAGTTCACAAACTATTGTAACATAGTTCACTCAGCTGGTTTCAATTGTTTCTTGTGTGTTTAGCTGTCAGGGTCCCGGGCCTGGGCAGCTGGCAGGCAACGCAAAAGCCAGGACACAAGACAACCAGGTAACAAGCTGAACAGTAATCAAATCTCAGTACAGAATCTAAATCCAAGTGAAACCAGAGATGCAGGATTAGTTCAGGCAGGAAAAGCGTACAACAAATGCCCAGTACAAACAAGACAGAATTCAGGTGACCAGGAGAACAGAAACAGCAGGGAACCCTCAGGGGCTGGAGCAAGGCAAGGACAGAATTTGAGAAGCAAGGCAAAACAACAGTTCATAGGAACAGGGCAGGGAGTCTTCAAGAACATGAACAATTGTAAAAAGGGTGTATACCTGTAGATATCTTATGCAAAGATGCTGGGAACACAAAATTTTCTTTGAATTTTGGCAAAGGACCTAGAATCTGGTTCACAAAGTTAGAGGACAAGTGTCTACAGTGTATTTTGCATAGGAGCATTAGTTCCCATCAGGTCCAATTTGAACTTGGCAAAACCTATTCTCACAAACCCAATTTCTGTTCTCATTTATTTTTGTTTACTTATTTACTTTTTTTTTTTGCCCTTCCTTTATAATTTTAAGGGGTTGTTTTCTGTCAGCCATCTTGTTTTTTCCTCCTTTGACTAGAGGAACTGTTTTGGCTGGTTTATTGCATTCTCCCCTAATAATATCTCTGATTTCAATAGACAATTCTTCTGGTTCACAGTCAAATGCAATTAGTAATGGAAATCTTTTCCTTATGTGGACTCATCAAGAATATTGTTTAAATTTTATTTTGGCACTATGATTCTTTTACTGTTCTTTTTTTACTTTACTCTAATGTTGGCTATTAACATTTTCTGTTCAGTGCCACAATCTACTCCTGGTCTTTCTTGTTTTGGCAGAGAGAATAGACTTTCTTCATCTCTTGCTTCCAATTATTTGATCTGTTTGACTTCTGTACTGGCCATCTGGTGATGTCCAAGTTTACAGCTGTTCTCAACCTTTTCAAGCCAAGGGTTGGGTCACGCTCCCTCAGATAACTTCAGAGGCCAGACGGCCATTCTGCCCTGGCTGCCACACATGGCATTTCAGGGTGTGGTGGAAGGGAAGGGGTGTACATTAAATGGTGTTGCAGGCCACATAGGTTGAGAACCCCTGCGTTAGACAGTTCCTATCTTGTAGCATTTCCTCCATTATATGTCTCATAGTTGCAGCCTTAGTTGGAACACAAGCAGGAAGATGCTGTTGCAATTGTGTATGGCTTCTGAATCCATGCCTTGTTACTGCACTCTTATTTTCCAGAGCAAATTGTCTAGATAAGCTCCAGAATCAGGCTAAGGTCTTCGTCCATTAAAGAATACGAGTTAAGTCTGTGAGCTAGATTCTTCATATCCAGACAATCTATCAAACTGAGAAAGTACTGGGGAAATGTTTAACTCAACGAGTTCATTCACCAAAGAGATGTGAAGAAGCAGAAGAGAGGGAAATTTCAATCAGTGAAGTGCTTATTTCCTGATGTTATATGTGCTCTGTAAATGTGGAAGGGAAGATCCATTGCAACACCACTCTAAGAGGGTGAAAATGGAAGTTAACTGTATTCCAACTCATACAATTAGGTAAGAGGAAGAGCAACAAATCTGAGCTGTGCTTCTATTGTACCCAGAAGCCATGGAGCTTGAGCTGCATCATGACTGTCTGCTGTCGGCAATAGTAGGAGTAATAATAATATTAAAAATGCATTTGTTGAAAAATTCTCTAGAGGTGAGAAATACCTCCAGGGTACTAACATCTTGAAAATATTTTCTTACCACACTCCTAAAGTTTTACCCCAAACAGACCCGGTGCATAATTTGGGGGTCCTTCTGGACTCATGACTACTGCTCGTGGCCAGGAGGGCTTTTACACAGCTTCATGTTATACACCAGTTGCGCCTGCTCCTAGATCGAAACTCCTTGCTCATGATCACACATGCTCTGGTCACCTCCAGACTAGATTATTGTAATGCGCTCTACATGGGGCTGCCCTTGATGACCATTCAGAGGCTTCAACTGGTCCAGAATGCGGCTGCACGAGTAGTGATGAGTTGTCTGCGTTATACACGTGCCTCACCACTGCTTCAGGAGCTGCACTGGTTGCCAGTATGCCTCTGGGTGTAATTCAAGGTACTGGTCATTACCTTTAAAGCCCTACATGGTAGTGGGCCAAGATATTCAAGAGACCGCGTCACCCTAAAAACATCTGTCCATCCCACCAGAGTGGACCAAAGAGGCTCCCTGGTTGTGCCATCGGCCAGAGAGGCACATCTCTCTAGCACCAGAAGGCTCTGTGTCCACCCCGGCCCTATGGAACCTCCTCCCAACTGAGCTGTGCCTCCAGACAGAGCTGCTACCCTTTAGGAAGGGTGTAAAGATATGGCCGGTGGGGCAGGTATGGTGTACTGGCCATACAGACACCCCAACCTGCTGGCTTATTTGATTACTTTTAATCTTTTAAATTTTAATATTTTAAATTTTGTGTATGGGTTGGATTTTATTGCCGAATTTTATTGGAATCATTGTGTTTTTACTGCTGTGTAAGCCGCCCTGAGTCGCTTAGCGAATAGGGCGGCATATGAATATGATAGATAGATAGATAGATAGATACCGTATATGCTGGTGTACAAGACAACTGGGTGTATAAGACGACCCCCCAACATTTCCACTCAAAATACAGTTTGTTATATACTCGCTGTATAAGACTACCCCCTCTTCCGCACACCTTCCACACACCAAATAAAACGTAAAAGAACATCAGATTTGATTTCAACATGTTAATTTATATTCATATGCTTATGACAGACAGAAAAACTGTCACAAGGCTGTATGTTATCAAACATGTACAGTAAACATAAAACAGTGCAAGTTTATTAAACGTAATTCACCAAAGACAATTCACTAAAGCTGAATGGAACAATAAACCTATGAGAGCTGCCATGCTGTTTGTTTTCTAATCTGTTAACCAAACTGGAACTGTCAATGATAGAAGATAACAAATAGAGGGAGAGAGCAAGTGCCAGGCAAGTCCCTAGCAAGTTTGCTGGCATGACAGTTTCCCTTTAAAAGCCTTCAAACTCCTGTTTGTCATCTGATATTAAAAGTTGTTATTCGATCCATCCCATAGGACCTTAACGTTATTCGATGCAATTCTCCTCCCCAGATTGCTTAACGTTATGCGATTTAAGCGTTATCTGAGGTAAACGTTATCCGAGGTAAATGTTATCCAAGGTATTACTGTATTTTATTCAACTGAAGTGCACCCGGTGTACAAGATGGCCCCCACACTTGGAGGCATGTTTTTCAGGGGTAAAAAGTCATCTTATACACCAGCATATACGGTAGATAGATAGATAGATAGAATTCCTATGAATTCCTAAGGTTTTAAACATTATTATTTTTATTGGATTCGGTCTGTGTTTTTAGCTATGCTGTAAGCCGCCCAGAGTTGGGTTTACCCGATTGGGGCGGGATAGCAAACGTGAATAAATAGATAGATAGATAGATAGATAGATAGATAGATAGATAGATAGATAGATAGATAGATAGATAGATAGATAGATAGATAGATAGATAGATAGATAGATAGATAGATAGATAGATAGATAAAGACTTGAAAAACTGGGGGCTGGGTAGGAATAAGAAAACCCTTTTGGGGTAAAAATTACCTGAGGAAAAACAGACCTGCATTACAAATCTTGAAAGGGCAGGGGGGGTCCCACCAGAGGTAAACAAAAGGAGGTTTCCTAATGGTCTGCCTCAGCTTGAAATTGGTTTTTAGTGCATTCCTATGGGAAATCGTGCTTTGCGTCCCTATTGGCCATCACTGGTAATGACTGGCAACTCTCCCCCCCCCCCCGGGGCCTGGAAATAGGCTGCTTTTAAGCTGCCAAAAAAGTGGCAAATCACTGGGAGGGCGAAATGGAATAGCATGGGGGCCAGGTTTGGCCCATTGGTCGTAGGTTGAGAATGCCTAGCTTAAGGCATGTATTTGCCATAAACAGATCACCTGCTTCACAGAACTCCAAGAGTCATTCTACTCCTTCATTTCTGTCTCTCAGGCCCAATTTTCCAACATTTGGTTCTGCTTTGCTTCTGCAGTCCAGTTGCTTATGATTATAAGCATGTTTTGTTGTTGTGTAGGATCAAGTTCCTTCTAGATGCTTGTGAAAAAGCTTTCAACTTCATCTTTTTCACATCTGTAGCTATTTGAATGATGGTTAATTTTATAGGTTTTCCAGAATCTGATTAATACTATTTGTTCAGATCTTGCATTGTAAATACCTGTGCTACATCTTGCCTCAGTATTAGAGCCACTCAATTCCATCTCAGGCAGTTGTTTCTAAAGTAAAACATCTCCAGTTATCTGACTGAAAATATCCCACTCCAATCCACTTTACACCAAGTATGGTAAAGTTTATACATTTCACTTCTTTCTTTATAATTTCCAATTTGCCTTGATTCATACTTCTCATGTTCTATATTCCAATTGCATGTGTTGTGGACCACTGTACTTTCCTTTTACTTCTTTGCATGTCAACCACTTGATGTTCTTTCAGCTTTAATCTAGTTGTGTCATTACTGACAGCACTATCTGTACTTGATCTTTACTCTTCCACAGTAGCTAACTGAATGCCTTTCAACCTGCGAGTTTCGTCTTCCAACACTACTGTTTGTTTCATTTTGGACTATCTCATCATAAGGTTTTTAAGGTAAGAAAAGTTCACTACTGGTTTAACATTGCCTCCTATTTTTTATTGTAAGAAAAGTTCAGCAGTAGTTCACTACTGCCAGCTTCTGTGCAATCAATGGTAGGTTGGCTCACTGGGCTGCCAGGACTTATCCCAGGGGCACCCTAGCTTCCCCAGTATGAGTGGCAACCCCTAGGACTTACTACGGGCATATGTGGGAACAGCGGGAGATGCTGCCTCACTGTTGCCGTGAAAGAGAAGCACCAAGCTGTTCTCGCCCTTCAAACCCAAAGGCACCCCTTGTTTTGAGGGAAGGGGGAACAGCCTGTTGCTTCCCCTTTCACATGGCAACTACTCCTGCTCGGAGAGCATGTACGCCCGTGCACTGGGCAGACCAAGCGAGGGAAGGAAACATGAGGCAGGGGCTGTGGGGCAGGAGGCTGGGGCTGAGCTGAGCCGTGGGCAGGGGAACAGTGCTTTGTCTCGCAGGGCTCTCGCCGCCGCCATGGAGAAAACCCTGCACTGGACCAGCAGACGCTCTGCTCCCCTGCTCGGTGAGTGGCGCTTCCTGTCCAGTGCCCTCCCAAGGTGACCAGCACACTTCTGTGTGCAATACTAACAAAAGTTAGCTTGAACATCACCTCCATTGCCTCCTCCACCAGTGACACCTTCAGCTGCTACTGCTGTTTAGTAACTCTGCCACTCACATCATCATTGGAACTATCCATTTCATTCTGGTGATGTGGTTGTTTGAAGAGTATGGATTCATCTTAGATTTACTTTGTAATCTTTGGCACTATGCTGTGGTAGAATACACAAATTGCATTCTAATGACAGACAGCATTCTATTGGCAGAATCCAGTGAAAACACAAGGTAGGTGATTTTTTTGAGAAGTAATTCCATGTACTTCTTTAAAACTGATTCTAGCTAGTCGGTCAAACCTTCAGAACTGGCTTCTAACTGTGCAAAGTATAAGGATGGATAGGACCAAAATTCTGCTCCATCCATGAGCAGAATGTTGAATTTAGACTTCTGTACTTAAGATGAAGCAAGGGAAGTATATTTGCCTGAAAAACCAAAGTAACATTATTACATAAATACACCACTGGGCAAACCTCTGAAGGTCAAACAAGAAAAGCTAGGGCTATTAAATCATTGCAATTTTTGATCTCATGAACTTTTCTAATTACCATGTGACTGGTATTTAATTGCAAATTCATGGTACAGTCTGAAAACCACTTTTACATATATATTACCCAAAACATTTCAGGTGCTATTTATTTAAGAAATAACACAACAGCTGAAATTCTGTTCAATGTTTTGTTACTTCAAGCTGATGACATCCACAGCCATAGCGATTTTTAAGATATAAAACATTTTCAGCATCCCCTCACCCCTTGTCAAAGCTCCTGAGGCTCCCAAAGGATTTATTTCATTGTGGGGAAGTCGTTGGGGGTTGTGGAATGAGAGGGTGTCTTTAATTTCTGAAAATCAAAGCTGCTGAGATGACTTCATCTCTGGTGATTATGTTAATTAAAGACTCCCCCCTCCATCCTGTGGGGCCCCAACAGTTCTACCATGATGAAAGATTCTATAGAAGCCTCAAGATCTTGGGGTGGTGGGTGGGATGAGACATGTTTTACTTCTGGGGGGTGTTGCAGCCAATGATGTTCTCATCAGCCTTATATGGTATAGATGCATGAACTTAATTTCAACCAATAAATCTAACTGAGAAGAGGGGAAATTCTGAATGAACATGTAATAAAAAAGGCAACATAATAATTTTTTATCAAATAAAATTTAGGCACTGGCAATTACAAAAGTAAGAATATTTCTGTTACATATGAAGTCCAACAGTATAATATTTATGAATCAACACATGCAACCCAATAGGAAAAGGTTTAACAAAATAAAACATAGAATGTTTGAAGGGATATTAGATGAGATGTGTGAAAAAGACCCTTAAAGCCAGAAAGTGTTTTCTCCACTCCCAACTTTGCTTTTTCAAATACGTTTTATAAACTCTTTTCTATGTGGTGTAATGATGTTAACACTACACATTTAAAGCAGAATTCACACACCAGGAAGCTTCACAGGTTAAAGTAATTGTATCATGTACTCTGAAACATTCTGTTTAATCTTAGTGTCAAATACTAAAACCCTACAATACACAAGGGCATCTATTCAGAAAGCACCTAAATGGACAAACATTTCAGGGCTGTGCTGTATAAGTTTTCTCTCCAGTCCCCTTCCCCCTTAAGCCAAATACAAGGCTAGGAAAACAGAAATGCCTTTCGCCTGCTTTCAAGCATAGTTGTGGAATTTCCTGATCTAATGTCACTGGGCACAGAATTTCTTTGCCTTCGGGCAAAGCTGTCAAAGGCTCTGGCACCTGCCATTTCCAATCTGTATTTGGAAAGCAGTTAATCTAAACTATTACAGAAGAGTACATGGTACAAAATGAAAAAGGGGCTATGAAAGTTTAAGCAAAGAAAGCTGGCCATATAGGCAATTTGTGAAGTCAAACTACTATAGTTGAAAACTTTATCTTAAAGCCTAAACAAATGGCAAAACTTTAGGAATATTCTTAATCTATTTCATACTGTTAATCAAAGTCATGTCTATATGCCTCAATAATAACATTATTAATACAGCAAACCTTTCCAGGGTCTCTCTATTTCCTACTTTCTTCTTAGTAAATGAAGATACATAGCACAAACCAGTGATCTGACAGAATACAAAGACTTCATTTTGTACACTGGGGCATCTAGCAAAAACTAGGTTATAAAATGTCTTGTGACATTGTTAAGAAGTGCACAATCCATGGTGTGTACCTTCTGCATTCTCAAATCCTGTTATGTGCTCATGAAGCAAGTACAGTAACACCTCGGATAACGTTTACCTCAGATAACGCTAAAATTGCATAACGTTAAGTAATCTGGGAAGGAGAATTGGATCGAATAACGTTAAGGTCCTATGGGATGGATCGGATAACAACCGCTAAAGCCTGTGTGGTTACAATGTATCTCTATGGAGCTTTAACGTTACCCAATCCATCCCATAGGATTTTAACATGCATCGGATAATACTAAAAATCGGATAACACCAAGACTTGTGGAACCAAGTCTTAGCGTTATCCGAGGTATTACTGTACTGTATTTTATTATCTTCACTTGCTTAATTTTCCTCTCTCCTCCTTATTTAATGTCACTGATGATCACATATAAACATGGATTACAGTATAGCCTCCAATTACAATGTTGATCCTTTGTGATAGCAGAACTATAAAGCTGCATTCTTTTCCCTTCCGGGCTCTAAGTGAGTTGCAAGTGCCTTTGACTTGGCATTTTAACTGAGCTAAATAGTTCTGCCGAGATCAAGCTGGAGGGCTACTGTAATTAGAGTAGGCACATGGTTCCTCTGTTTTATGGTATGGACTGCAACGTGAGTCGTCCCCCCCCCCCATTCTACCATTTATGAATTACAGAAGAAAAACAATACAGAAGTACTTTCGCAAAATATTGATAAAACAAGTGATCGTAATAAACCTGTCTAATTCAGCATTCTGTTTTCAGTATGGCCAACCACATACTTCTAAGATTATAGAAAACTGCCTTATCTGACTCAGATCATCACACATCTAGGCCAGTACAGGTTGAGATTTCCATCCTGTTGTAGGACACCAAAGTTTTATTTTAAGCACAGAAAGTGACTGCTTACACTGATAGTGCCATGTGCCACATTCTACCCATTGTTTTGTGACAATTGGTGACAGCAGATCTCCAGATCTAAAGGGTTTCACACAGAAATCTTGCTACAGTCCTTCTGGACATTTCAATGACAAAATCTCAAAACTTCTACAGGCAAGGCACATGCTCTACCCAAAGCTACAGTGATTCAGCAACAATCCCCTATTGCAGTGATGGCGAACCTTCTAGAGACTGAGTGCCCAAACAGAGGGATGAGGTGACCTCTGTACTGGGAGGAGGGAGAAAGTGATCCCATTGAACTGCTGGGCAGAGGGGTGTGGTGAACTCTGTGCTGGGGGGAGGAAGCACTCCCATTAGGCTGATGGGCAGAGGGGTGGGGGGAACTCTGTGTTGGGGTGACAACACAACATGCAAACAAAGAGAGCTCTGAGTGCCCCCTCTGGCATGTGTGCCATAGATTCGCCACCACTGACCTATTGCCCCCAACAACATGGTACCAAAAGATGGGACAGTATCAGAATAAATAAATTCCATGTAGCCATCCTTCATAATCAAGAATTTAGATGATTAGAAAATGAACATCTCAGCCTGGCTTGGCATATCTCCAGTGTTTATTTTTCTCAGCAGACATGGGATTTCTGGATATTTTTTCACAACTATCACAATCCACCAAGAACTCCCCCAGCCAGAATTCTGGCAGCTGTACCCAAAAAATCAAAATCCTCAAAGGATGCTCTTCTCTGCAACTATTACAAAGGGGAAAAGTGGGTCAACTTAACTCCATGGGAACAACACTGGATGGTGGAACTGGCAGTCTCTCTGCTCATTAAGCCTCTATACATGATGGCTCTAAAAAACACACACACAAACAAACTCACACTCTCTTATAATTCTTGTGGAGCTTAGTAAATCAACCCCATACCACTCCTTCTGCAATAACTGCAAAGAAAAACCTGATGGGCCTATGGGTTACATGCCGAAGCTCCTTTGAGGACTTGGATTTTTGGCTGCAACTTCCAGAAATCTGGTTAAAGAATTTCTGGTAAACTGTGGTAGCCATGGGGGGGGGGGGGTTTGAAAATCTCATAATTCTTCTTTTTATATATAAGTGAGATTTGTGCTCATTTTATCTCAGGTAAAGCTCCTTCTCACTCACGCACGCACGTTCTCTCTCTCTCTCTCTCTCTCTCACACACACACACACAGACCTTCCTCAAATCTGGCACTGTTTGAAACACTGCCCAGACAAATCTATTCATACAACTCCTTTACAATTGCTATTATTTACCATCTAGATAATTCCAAATTGCAACAACCCTAATAGGGTATTAAGGAATGCAAGATGTTCAAGGAATTTTTTGCCACTACCATCCTACAGGAAGTTTTCCTAGCTAAATGTGAATTTGAACCCATGTCCCTTGAGTCAAAAGCCAGAATTTTAAAACACAAACACTCTGCAGCATAAAAGCAAGATGAGTGAGAGAGGGAAAATGCATTGCTAGTTCACTAACATCAACACTGCTTTAATGAAAAAATCTGCAGAATTACAAAAAATTACAAAAATGGATTCCACAAAAAGGCATGGCCTTGCCTTTGCTTCTACAACTCCTTTTTTTCTTATATGCCAATGAAGTAACAAGTTCATATACTAAATTTCAACTCATAAGACAAAAGCCAAAATGGTCAAGCAACCACATCCAGACCTGCCCTCTCCCCAGGGGTGGCACTGATGATACAAAACTTTGTTCTGCCCTGTCTATAGTCAGCAACGAAGTATTCAGCCGCCACCCACAACCCAAGCACATATTTGGTACATTATCCAAACATAGCAGTTAAAGCACAATAGCAAGGTATGTATTACAAAGAATATCTATGGAAACTCAAGAGACAAGTAGAAACATTTGTTTAAAGACTGCCTCTGGGACTGAAAGAGGCCAAGCTAACATAAATAAATGTATGACAGCTGAGAAAACTATGTGTAATCAAGCAGCAAATGAAAACTATTCCAGATCTAAATTCTATGAGATGATTTGCAGGTATCAGATATATTATGTAAAAACTCATGTTCACTGTAAGGATTCAATGCACTGACCTGTCAAGCCCTTAGGTTTTCATGGCTCTGTGGAGTACCAGTGATCAATCCATGTTATTTAATCTGCAGGGGCTGTGTGTATCAAGGTAACTGTGAGAAGGAGAGGTGGTTGGATTTCGACTTGGGCTACAACCTGTTGTCCCAGCTCTAAGGGGTGCTCCACCTGTAGCTTTCCCGCAGGCAGGGATGAAAAAATACTGTTTGAAGGTCAAATAGAAGAACCTTCCAGATTATGGGAGAACTGTAGAGAATGAGATAACAGAGTAAGGCAGAAGAAAAGAGGAGAAGGGGGGAGATGGAGGAGGTCCAGGTTAAGAAAGAGTGGCCTGGTGCAGAGATACAAGTGAGAGAGGGCAGCCTTTCCCTGGAGGACTAGTAAAGGGGGGACTAGGAGACAAAGTTGGTAAAGCAGGAAGTCTCAATGAGGATACCAACAACTGTGGTACAGATACAGCCTTAGAAGGCACCCAATGAAGGAAACTGAGTAGTAGATCCTTGAACTAGAGCTCTGATGAGATTTTACAACTAATCTGAATACCAGCTAGAGATCATCTGTTATTACCATCTGTAAATTGATTTGCATACAGTAATACCTCATATAACATTAGTATCGAATAACACGAAAATCGCATAACATTAAGGAATCTGGGGGGAAGAATTGCATCGGATAACATTAAGATCCTATGGGATGCTTCAGATAACAACCGCTAAAGCCTGTGTGGTTACAATGTATCTCTATGGCTCCCATAGGATTTTAACATGCATCGGATAACACTAAAAATCATATAACATCAAGACTTGTGGAACCAGGTTTTAGTGTTATATGAGGTTTGACTGTACTTATCTGTTATGCTAACCAATCACTCTGTACCTTCGTACCTGATGTGTATAAATTAATGCCATGAAGTCTCACTCCCATGTCTGACCAAGTAGACTTGATCCATGAACGCTAACATTAAAATATAACAGTGAAGTCAGGGGTGTCCAAACTTTTCAGACTTTGGGCCAGTCACGTAGTTCAGGGAGCTGGTCACTATGGCTCGGGAGCCAGATCCGGCCTCTGATGCCAATTCATCTAGCCTGTGAAGCCCTCTTCGCTCCTGGAAGCGGAAGTGAAATGTGCCTGTATGGGCACATTTTACTTCCTCTTCCAGGAGCAATGAGGGCTTCGTGGGCCAGATGAATTGGCACTGGGGGCTAGATTTGGCTCCCGGGCCATAGTTTGGGCATGCATGAGTTAAGTCTTCAAAGTGCTACAATGTTTTTGTCTGGTTTATTCTCTGATACACTTGAAACACAGACTAGCACAGCTACTATTCAAAAAAAAATTAAGTATGGTGAGGTTTTGTGTACTTGCAAGACCTTGTGGCAAATACCTCCCAAAGCTCTCAAGGGGAAAACAAGCCCATAGGGATCACTTCCACTGCCAGGGAGCTAGAGGGGAGTCCGGGACCACCAAATAAAAGCAAAACACACAAGGGCAAAGAGGCTGGCAGTACAGGGTGAGAATTAGAGAAACAGGGAATATCTGCCCTGCAGAACTAATAGGATTTTGATCTCTGCATTGTTCCCATTAGACAATGACATTGGGTTTTTTTTTGTTCCTCTCTATGAGAATTAAACCAAAGGTTGCCATGGGTATCATTTTGTTCCCCAAACCAGTCCATATCTTTATGAAACTGCTTGGAATGATTATTCAAAATTTTGGCACTGGGCACCATCAGTATAGCAGCAATAAACAGATCTACTTCTCCGTATCAATGGAGTCAGGTGAAGCTGTGCATCAGATGAATTAGTGTTTGAAGGCTGTCACTGGTCAGAAGAAGGCCAAGAAAAAGAAGCTGAATCCTGACAATGTAAGACACTTTGTGGTGGCAGGTGCTGAATCAGAATTTAAGTAGACAACCAGTTCTGGAAGGAGTTGCATTTTCCCTGAAGGATCTGGTACATCACCTTTAATTACTCCATGAGCCATCTGTCACCAGAGCGTCAGGTGAGCTCAGAGTGCCTAGAGCCATCTTTGATTGGCCCACCAACTACAACCAGTCCTGGAGAAGAAAAACTTGGCTACGATAGTTCATGTACTTGTATACTCCCAATTAGAGTATAATGCATTATACATAGGGCTGTCCTTGAAGACAACATGGATGTTGCAGCAAATATAGCACACAGCAACTAAACTGCAAACAGAAACACTTTTCAAAGTTCGTATGACATCTGTTCTTGGGGGGGGGTGTGTGTGCAAGGATGCCAATATGGTCTGAATGCAAGCCATTGATGACCTATAAAGCCCTAGTTTGGGACATGAATAAGGGGTTGGAGAACTTTTCCTCATATACACCTACTTTATCACTAAGATCACCTTGGGACTCTCCTCCATGGAAAATGATGTCTAAAACATGCAAAAGGGCCTTCTAGTAGCACCTCAGTAACAGAGCGTTTAGAGGCTTGATTAGTGCTATCACTAACCTCATTTTGGAACCAAGATAAAACATGTCTATTCATCAAAGGCTTTAGGAATCAAAGATCATAGCTTTAATAGATTGAAACTACTCTGCTTTTTAGTTTTAAAACATTTTAATGTAACGAGTTATTTTATACTGTTTGCATTATTGTACTCCGCTCTCAAATCTCAGGACATAAGAGTGAAATATGAATGAATGGAATGCAAGAATGAGTGAATGAACTAATGAAATAGTCATGTGGCTGCATGTTTGTTATTTGAGAATTGACATTTTGAACATACTGTACTGTATTTTGGTATTACATCAGAACACGCTGTGTTCCAGTTTGTTTCCAAGCCACACTTAAAATGTTAATGCTCACCATTAAAATCATAAATGGGCTAAACAAGATTACCTTAAGGGTGGTTTCCCGAACAAACAAGGGCCTTCTCCATGTGTTGCCACCAACAGATTATGAAAGAGTTCTCTTTAATATCACCTTAATTATGGAATTTCCTACCTAGTCACCACCTTGTACCTACGTTACATTATTTTCAGCACCAAACAACTAATTTTAATACTACAGTTGTACCTCGCCTAAAGAGCATAATGTGTTCAACAGGATTGCTCTTTAAGCGAGTTTGCTCTTTAAGCGAAGCACCATTGTAAGTGACCAATTGTGACTTCTGGTGGGTGGGTGGGGGGATTGTGAACCCCGATTTATTTGTTAAGCAAGTTTTTGGTTGGTTCTATTTGTTAAGCGAAGTGAACACTCAGAGAAAATTCTGCTCTTTAAGCGAGTTACTCTTTAAGCGAGGTGCTCTTTATGCGAGGTTTGACTGTACCATGCTTTTTAAAAACTCTTCAAAGATTACAATCGACTTTGATTTTGGCTTTTTAAAGTTCAATGCTTGTTTTCATTAACTTGCTGACCTAGCTTTTGTATGCTTTATACTTCAACTGTGTATTTTTATTATTCAAACTATATTTTAACAATCCATGCTTTATCACCCAGAGAACTTCAGTTAAGAAACAGGATAGGAAAACTGCAAACATGTGAATACCTAAAGCAAGCAAACAAAACAATACAATACAGTAACTCTCAGAATTCAGCTTGCATAAGAACCTGAAAAACTTTTATGCAACCCAAGCAATATTTGCATTAAGATTCTTTTATATTTTGTAACACTCCATAGCAGGTTGTAAGGCAGCCTTTTCAGGAGAGAGGGCAAAAGTATCTGGATACAGAAGGCAACTTTGGTTCCAGCTCATTACCACTATCTAACAATTTGCCTGAATGCATGAAACACAAATTAGTGGTGGTGGTGTGAAAGTGGACGTATTCCTCCCCTTGAACATACCAAATACCCAGAGACCAGCCAGACCTTGCCACATTGAACACAAAGTGACTTAGCAAGCTCATTTGATTGAATGTGCTCACAAAGTCAACATGATCAAGAACTGATACAGGAAGGCTTCCAATCACAAAAGCTTGGTAAGCAGGTTCACCCAAACATCCTTAAAGAGTTATCTCTACATCTCCACCCTATGTACAATATAAAGATCTCAAATGACAGGTGATGTAGGGCTTACACTCTTCTCTATTATAAATTTAGCCCTTCAGACATTCAGGTAAATGCCGAACAAAGCTCTTATGTACAGTAATACCTCGGCTAACGCTAAGGCTTGGTTCCACAAGTCTTGGTGTTATCCGATTTTTAGTGTTATCCGATGCATGTTAAAATCCTATGGGATGTATCAGATAACGTTAAAGCTCCATGGAGATACATTGTAACCGCACAGGCTTTAGCGGTTACATCCCATAGGACCTTAACATTATTCGATCCAATTCTCCTCCCCAGATTACTTAACGTTATGCGATTTTAGCGTTATCCGAGGTAAACGTTATCCGATGTATTACTGTATAAGCTTTTAAAATTTAAATTAAATAAATCAGAAACAGGAGCTCCAAATAACTCTGCCTATTATAAACAAAAGCTCTTAAAAACTGGAATAAAATATTACACAAACCCTCACTTTAAATGTATTAAGACCAAAGGCTTTTCAATATAAGTGAAATTCTCCACTAACTAATGTTCATAACCAAACGAAGTTTTAATAAAAAGAGGAAATGCAAAGCTCGATGTAGCATGAAATATCTCCAGAGACCTGTTTAGTGAAATTAACTAGTAGTTTAATAGAAGAAAAAAGCTTGATATACAAGAGTGCTCCAGTTTCTCCATAGAAATTAACATTTCAATCCTGTTTTTATCTAGAAGTCATTAAACTGTGCAACATGAATTATTGGAACTGTAGCAGAGAATTAACTCTATTCATCAAGTAAGTCCAAACAGTTTAGAGTGCATCTGTAATGAAAAAATAGCTCCACATTTCTATCTCTTCTCATTAAAGTAAACCAGTTTTCCCTCTCTCAGTATATAAAACTGTCTTCTCTTCATGTAATTTATATTACCATAAGCCAGCTCACATTCTAAACTATTACACGCCTCCAATTAATTTTTGCAGCTTTTCCTTGAAAATTTAATGAGATAGTAGTGTACCAACCTGCTGACTCCAGATTATATGTGTGCCTCCAATATTAATGTTGGCATAATAAAATAATCTGATAACATGCTTGATGGAAGCTTTGCACTGTTGTGATAGTTGTTAATGCAATATGTAAACCTATTCAAATCATTTATTTCTTTAAAAAAAAGAACTAAAGAACCATCAAAGTTAACTAAAATTACGCTAGTAATTTACAGTAAAAGAAGAGAAAATTAAGATGTCTGCATTTAAAGCATATTTTCTTGGAGCTTTTATTCAGCAATTTATTTATAGGTGTTTAAATACTATTTTAAAGGCAAAGGGTTCCTGGATTTTAAAGAAATCTTTCTTTTGATACCACCTTGTGCCTATTTTACATTATTCATACTGTACAGTCAAACCTCGCATAAAGAGCACCTCGCTTATACAGTAACTCGCTTAAAGAGCAGAATTTTCTCTGAATGTTCGTTTTGCTTAACAAATAAAACCAACCAAAAACTCGCTTAACAAATAAATCGGGGTTCACAATCTCCCCCCCACACACACACACACACAATTGGTCACTTTCAATGGTGTTTCGCTTAAAGAGCAATCCTGTGGAATGCATTATGTTCTTTAAGCGAGGTATAACTCTATTACTTTATCCAGAGACAGAAGCATACTTGCCTGGTGAGAATCAATCCTTTATCTGATTACATTTAGAGTACAGTACTTAAATAATTGGACATTTACTAGTTATGATATAATTTTAACATAATCTGCTTTTCCTGGAGCAATATACAAATCAAAACATAGCAACTCTCTGCATTTCACATTCCTGCTTTTCAGTCTATGTTCCAAAAAACTGTATTCTGAACTAAAACAAAATCAAAAAATACAAGTTTTAATACAGCATACTTTTAAACACACTTTTTTCATGTAGATGTTTAAAACATGGTTCAGTGTAAAAATGTGAATAGAAGTAGATGGCTATGGGTGAGCAGAGGAACTAAAAACACATGTTGCTTGACATCAACTCCCATTAGTTTAACTGTAGCAGTCAATGGTCAGGTATGATGGGAACTATACATCAATACTATGCAGAAAGCCACAAACTTCTCCATCACTGTTCTAAAAGATTCTCATCTATTTCCTCCTATAATGTTCACAAAAGGTAAGAATGCTTCTCTGATATTCAGGAAAACTTTATACATTAATTAAAGCATTAACAGAGTTAGCATATACCCATCATGTATTCTAGCAAGTGTACATTTTCTGTATCATTAGCAACATATTCATCTTTATAAAGAAACTGCCAAAATGAAAGCACCTTTGGGTGAGTTCATTCTGCAGTTTCTTTTGCCTGACCTAGTGTGAGAAAGATTAGCCAGCAACACAAGGTTTCCATTACCTGGGTATGTCCCATCGTGGTAAAAAAAACAACCCACAATATCTTTCGATGTACCCCAGCTGTAAACTGATATTATAGGAATAAAATTGTGAGGGCTGCATTTGAAAAGCATAAAGCATCAAACAAGGAATTCATGGAATTCACAATGTTGTATTACATCAGTGATGGTGAACCTTTTAGAGACTGAGTGCCCAAACTGAAATCCAACCCCCCCTTATTTATTGCAAAATGGCAACATGACAACAGGGGAAGGAGGAAACACTCCCAGTGGGCTGCTGGGTAGAGAGGGTGGGGTGAACTCTGTGCTGGGGGGAGGGAGGAAGTGCTTCCATTGGGCTGCTGGACAGAGGGGCGGGGTGAACTCTGTGTTGGGGCAACTGCACTGGTGCCCAAGGAGAGGGCTGTGAGTGCTACCTCTGGCACGTGTGCCATAGGTTTGCCACCACTGTATTATATCAATTAAAATGGCTAAGTGAAATCTATTTCAGTCTCATGTTCTGTTTTAAGCACCAAACAGCTCCTATTTCTTGTTTATGAGTCATTCATTAAACCAGCAATCTGTATTTAATCCAGTGTATTCACTATGCAATCTGTGGGCTGCTATCCAGCTTATGAATTGCTTGTGTAGTGTATTTCCACAAAATGAAATGAAAATGAGAACCTTCTCCTTTACATTGTCAAGTATTATAACTAGGCCACTCAAACAGACAGCATTAAAACCCCTCTATCAACTACTTTTCTTGCCTACAAATGGCTCATTAACAGTATTTCCACTCACTGACAAACAGAAGAAATATATTACAGGAAGCAAGATAAATCCACAACAGTCCAATTTATCATCTGTTTCAGTCAGAGACATATTTGCTGCTTGTTTTTAATACTAAGAACTGTTTAATATCCTGGTTGCCTAAACATCTATGAAAAAATTGAGATATTGCAATACCGCAAATCTAAAATTTATTTGACAATACTTTCCCCCATGAATGTGCTGATTTTCTGAGATCATCTGTGAAGACATTCCTTCTGTTTCCTCTGACTGAATAAAAGGGAGGGAACCCTTACCATATTATTTGGCAAGGTGATCTTTACCTCGTCACTACTGTAAAGCACAATCTCCATATGAACTTATAAATAATACCAGTGAATTCAGTAAGGCTTATATCTCATGTTTTTCACTGATGGAAAAAAAATCAATACAGTAGAACCGCATATAGCAATTTTAATCCTTTCGTATACAGAAATTAGCAATAACTTAAGGCTGTGGTGGCTCAGTGGTTAAGAAGCTCGCCTTGTTAGCTGGAAGACTTGCAAGTCAGCAGTTCGAGACCCAAGTACTGCATGATGGATTGAGCAACCATCTCTGTCCCAGCTCCTGCCAACCTAGCAGATCAAAAGCAGGAAACTGCAAGTAGATAAATAGGGACCACTTCAGTGTGAAAAGATATTGAGGTCATGAAAGGAGCCTCATTTGGGCATCACTTGAGGGGAATTTCTAAAGCAAAAATCTTTTCAACCCAGAATAATTTCTGACACATTATTATTATTATTATTATTATTATTATTATTATTATTATTATTATTATTATTATTATTATTATTATTATTAAAATAACAAATAATCAATAACTTGAAGTAACTGCTGATGTAATTATTACTAATATAGTAAACTAATAATGTAAACGAAGTGCAAAAGGAGATTCACAGTGAAACGTTAATATGACAATATCGATGACTACTGAACAATTACATAACTTTAATGCTGACAATGAAGAAATGGAATTTGCTGAAGTTTTCCTATACAGTATTTTGATTTCATCATCAATCATAATACAGTCAAGAATTTTGAAGACATCCTAAATTTGGAAAGGTAACTCTAAATATCCTTAAGTATAAGGATGTTTCCAGGAGGCCACAGCAAGATTATCTGTAATATATACAGTTGTACCTCGCTTAAAGAGCATAATGCGTTCCACAGGATTGCTATTTAAGCGAGTTTGCTCTTTAAGCGAAACACCATTGTAAATGACCAATTGTGGGAGGGATTGCAAACCCCGATATAGTCGTTAAGCGAGTTTTCGATTGGTTTTAGTTGTTAAACGAGGCGACCATTCAGAGAAAATTCTGCTCTTTAAGCGAGTTACTCTTTAAGCGAGACGCTCTTTATGCAAGGTTTGACTGTACTATAATATTCTGATTAATATGTTTAAAATGTATTGTTGAAGGAAAGCTTTCCAAATGTCGTAAAGACCTTTAGTTTAGTAATACCTGAGCACAACTGTTAATAATAGCAGGCCATAAATTTTCAGGATACAGTAATACCTTGGATAACGATTACATTGGTTAACGCTAGAATCAGATAACGATGCAAGTTTTTTGGAAAAAACTTGCATCGGATAACAATTCTAGATAAAGATTCTATAGTGTTATCTGAGGCAATCGGGGGGGGGGGGTTGGATTGGGTAGAACATCTACTCAATCCACCACCACCCCCAGCGATGGATCGCTGCTACTGAACTAGGGTCAGGGAGAAGGTACATGGCTGCCTGCCTTTCCCCCAACTCTAGTTTAGCTGGAGCGATCGCTGGACAAAGCCTAGCGGCGCCTGGGCTAGCTAGCCCGAGCGCCACTAGACTTCTTCCGCAGCCCGGACGGGCTGTGTCCAAAGCCTAGCAGCACCCAGGCAATCGCTAGCCTAGCATTCACTAGCCTAGGGTCAGTTTGACTTCAGGGACAAACCACGCGGTTTGTCCCTGAATTCAGGGCATTTTTTTTTTTTTGCATTGTTCGATGCATGCATTGGACAACACTAAAAATCGGATAACGTCATGACTTGTGGAACCAAGTCATAACGTTATCCGATGTTCTAGTGTATCTGCAGGTCAGAAATGCACTGACAGCACATAACAACACAAACACATACAAATAGTGCTAATTGATAGAAAATGTCTCTGAGGTCCCAGCTATATTGAACATACAACAGAATATGAAACATATTCTCTTGTATGTCCAGTGATACATTGGCCAGTTTAAAAAAAAATCTATATCATCAAAATGGTTGCCCAGAATGTCAACTAATAACAACTGGGCAAAGACCAGTTGTTATTAGTGAAGAGAATAGATGTGAAATGCCATAATTGCATTCCAAAAAGAGCACAAGCAAAGTGTCAATTGAAACATTCTGGAAATAGCCTTTTTTGCCTGTTATCTATGTGGCAAACAGACAGCTCGGCAAACATACACAGCTGGTTTAGATAAAGACAGAAAGACCATGGTATCTCCAAAGGTTCTTGTGCAATGAACAGAGAATTCTCTTTAGGTCCATTAAGACCACCTTTCAGAGTTATGTAACAACAAGAAAAAAGCATAGACTACAGCAGAGTACTGTATTATTATGTTCTAGGAATGCTGTTAGTTGTGGCAAATATCTATTTAATTGATCTATCTTATGAGCAAAGAAAGGGCTAAGCTAAAACTTCATGAGGAAGCATAAAGTTATCCCTGACAAAATGCAACACTGACATTCTAATCAAGTATAAGAGCATATAAATATAACTCTTACTTACTGAAGTGGTATCTTATGCAACAGGAGCTAGAACTACAAATACACTTGGTAAAAAAGTAATCACCAATGGATAGTGGGCCTCTTCAAAATAAATATACATAGGACTATGTTTCGCTTTAGATACAAAATCTAAATAAATCCACTTTGTTCAATATAAGTTGTCCTGCCAACTGAGTTACGTCTACAGACAGAGCTCCTGCCCTTTCGGAAGGGCCAAAAATCTTGGCTGGCAGGGCAGGTGTGGGGCTCCAGGAATATGGGGTCCCATGTTGGGTGGCTGATCTGATGGGACAGCCACCCCTCCCTCCCTCTTTTAAACTTTTTAAATCTTTTAGATCTTTGTAAATTCATCGTTTAATTCTTTTTTAATTGATTTTTAAGTAATTTTGAACCTCAAGGTTTTAATTTATGAATTTTCTGTAAGCCGCCTAGAGTCAGGTTCGCCTGATTGGGGTGGGATAATAAATCTAAATAAATAAATTAAAAATAAATTATATCAGCAACATGCACAGAATAACTGCAAAAAGCTTTGGCTAAACAATGGTCTTTAAGCTGCCATCTATATCTACATTCTGCCCATGGGCAACTTGCACTTCACTCATCGTTACAAGTACACACTTGTAAAGAAAAGATACCACACACCCTCTGTGTATGACCATTTCACAACTGGCTACACAAACAGACCTTAACTTGCCCTTTTAATTTGTCTCTACAAAAAAACTTGTAAAATGTCTTGTACAAGGAAATAAAGAGACTAAACGTAAAATGTCATAATGTATCTTAATACAGAGGATGGGTTGAACAAGATAAACAGAACGGAGCTTTAATTTCTGACACAATACAACAGCTTGCACTCTGCCAGTGTACAAGCCAAATTCCAATTGTACTTATTACACATGCTTTAAGTTTCAGGGGCTGTTGCTTATTCCAATTTACTCTGAAAGGTACATGTACACACATATTAGTATACTGGCATCTGTTGTTTATAGAACTTGAGTTTTACCTTTAAGTTTTGTTGCTTTAAGAGATCTGACAAATTATGTACTTTTTCTCTACTGCCTGTTGTTTTAGAATAATTGTATGAAACTAAAGAAAGTCATTTCACATTATACCTTATTCTAAAAGCTGCTACACCTCACCTTGACAGGACGTGTGAAATACACATTTAATTTTTAAAAGAATCAGATTTCTGGCCTTCTTTACTGTCTCTCCAACCTTGCACACAGTGCCAGTTACCAAATCAAAATCTGCATTTAAATAGAATATTTTTGATGTATGAAAACTGAGAAGCCTCAAGGTAACAAGATATCATTTTCCATTCTTCATATCTATAAAATCACATTTAAATATAATACTGGACTTTTAAAAAATTATTGGATATTTGAAGTTGTCACTTTTTTCACTTAAAAAATGCCCTTTGCCCATACATTATTTGCAACAAGGAATATTCCTTAATAAAAAAAATAGTTTAATATTTCAGCATTCTAGCAGTTTAATCTTAAAAAGAGATTGCATTCAAGCAAGACTTGTAAATCTCGTTTGTTCATAATTTCAGCCATTATTCAGTGTGAAATTCAAGCAGTTGGAATTCATTTACATAAGTTGTTACAAATCTGCATTTTTAGACTTTGTCATAAAATACAGACGACCAGATTCAGTGACCTGAATCTAATAGCCTTTCATGTGAAGTGGCCTTATTCGACAGCTTCTCCTAACCCTTGTTTCTTTTATGGTCCAAATAAAGATGCCACTTGCATTCTCAGCCACTGACCGGGTCAGAATAAGAAGGGAAAGTGAACTACTGAAGCATCACTGAGGCTATGGCTGTATTTTCAGAGCACAAAGAGTTGCCAGTAGGCTCCTGTCCAACAGAATTCACTTTAGCATCACACAAAATTGTTGTGCTAAAGAAAAACAACATGTTCTAAACAGATGTTCTGAAGGACAATTTGCAAATCCATCAACTCTTCTCCTGCTACTGAAGGCTACTTCCGGTAACAACTGTGCTAGTGGTGGACATGAACATACCCACGTTTCAATCAAAAGACACTTAATGCATCCTTTTAAATTGTACGTACATATTATGGAATAAGTGCCCTGATAGGGCTTTCCATAATGCATATACACAAAATCTGCCCATGAGGATATGTAAAGGACTTTATTCTCTCCCTTTCCCCCTCTCTATCAGTTTCTGAGCATAATATGATGGATCTGGAAATACTACTTCATTGTGTAAGAACAAAGAGCCCTCATGGTGCAGTGGTTAAGGTGCAGTACTGCAGTCCAAACTCTTCTCATGATCCGAACTCCATCTTGATGGATACAAAGTCAGTAAAATTAGCACCCAGTTTGCTGGGGACAAAATGCTATCTTGTGGATTGCCCAGAGAATACTCTAGGAACTATGGGGCAGTATACAAGTGTAACTGCTATTGCTAACAAATGAAACAAACCAATAGAGTGAAAGTCAACAAGTCAGGAGACCTAGATTTGAATCCCTGTTCATTTGAATCCTTAAATAAAACAGCCCCAAATAGCTCATCCTAGCTTTGTTTCATCATATAGCTCCAGCATTGTGCACAGGACTAAAAGGTAACTCCTATTTTGAGCTGCTTTGCTTTGGCAGGGTGGGTATATTATGTACCTTCAAACTACAGCATGGGATAAGATAGCAGCAATAAAGAGACCTTAACCTGACATGACAGAACTACAGTATATAGTAACTTATACATCTGGTACAATATACTGTAGTAGTTAAGGAAGAAAGAAATCTTGGATCACCTTAAAGACCTGCATGCCAAATTAAAGAAGTAGCCACACCCCACAGAAGATTGTGTTAAAAAGAGCATACAGTAAAACACCGGATAACAATTGGATCGGATAACGCTAAAATCGCATAACATTGGGGAATTTGAGGCAAGCATTTGGATCGGATAACATTATGTTAACCATTATGTTAACGTTATCTGATCCATCAGATAACCTTTGCCTCAAATTCCCTGAGGTGTGGCTGTGACTCACCAGTTTCTCTTGGGGGAAAGGGAGGGGCTGCTTGCTCTCAAGCTTGCCACATTTGAATAACAAAAGGTTGCAAAACCAGTCTGACTAGTTTAGCAAAGCAAAAGGAGATTGTAGCTCCGCAAGCCTCATGCATTGTCAATGGAAAACAAGCAGACACTGAAACCTTTCACCTACAAAGAAATTAAGCTTTTCACACCCTGCAAAGCCCTGAGGGAACTTCCTTTATTACAGCAATGGTAGGGTGGCTGATTCTAAAGGAAAACATTTTCCTAGCTTCTGTTCAGATCTTTTAAAACAGCACTGAATAAAATTTTCAAAAATTTAAAAATGCTGTATTGCTTTGTTTCCCTAAAGTCAGGGTGGTCTGGCATGTTTTTGTAATGTATTTACCCTTTAGACAATTATTTCTTAAAGTTCTTTAAGTTTCCAACATGTTTCCTTGACTTTCCCTTGAAGCCTCTGTTGCTTATCTCTATGGAGTTAACATTATCTGATCCACCTGAATAGGATTTTAACGTTATCTGGTGCATGCATCGGATAAGGCTAAAAATCGGATAACGTTGTGGAACCAAGTCTTAACGTTATCCGAGGTATTGCTGTATTAGTCTTATTAATGCTAATCAATTGCTACTATAAAAAATAAAAATATTAGAATTTAAACAATTTCATATAATCTACATTTTTCTTGTCAATCTAATCTTAAATATTCTGTGATATACTCTTACAATTAGAAACATTAAATATAATGTTACAATGCTATTTTCAACCATATATCTGAAAACATGAATAAAATTGTCATTGTTCACAAAAAGTAAAAGAAAAAACCAGAAAACCATCTAATCTTTATCATACATTGTTTCAAAAATTATCTGAGTAGATTACCATAATTAACCAAATTTGAATATAGAGTATCAATCATATTAATTTCATTTGAGGCTTATAAAAACAAATACATAACTCATTATTAGTAATACCTAAAACCAGTCAGAATCCCTGATTTAAAAACCCTTGTAACTCACTAAAAATTATACTTTGGTTTAATTAAGGTTTTTAACCAGGCATTCTTATGCATTTCTTCTCAGAAGTCAGTCCCATTAAGCTCAATGGGCCCTACTCCCATTGAAGTGGATACATGGATAAGGTTTGTGTGTCAACTAAACAAAGATTTGAGATGGTCTGATATATCTCATTGGTATGACCATAAATTTGCTAATGAGTTGATGCACTACTCCAAACATGTGCTTCCAGAATAGATTATTAAATCTGGCAAAGGTACCAGCAGTGAGAAAGACAAACACAAGGTACTAATATAGTACATAACTGGTCACCTCTAACAACTGTTGTTTGTATGCTATGGTTATGCATAGACAAAATACTGTAGTATCTTTAATCACATTGTGACAGCAATTAATAAAGCAAAGTTTTAAGGAAGGGGGGGGGGATCATGTCAAAATTACAACATATAGTTCTGGTTTTGCCTGGTACTCCCTTTTCATGTGCACTTACCTTTTGTAAATGCCTTTTCATAGGCATTTACAACCAAAACAGAGGACATTTTTGCTTTAATATTACTCATATAAATTTAAGTTAATATATGTCATATTAGATATATCCGCTGTACTTAAGAGAACAGATGCAGTATAAAAAGCATAATAGAGCAGAAAACTAAGCAGGGATCCACCTTGGTCCTAAGTACTGGAAGAAAGGTTAAATATACATTAATTAATGAAGCATAGTGCTTAATGATTTCCAAATTATTTGGAGTAGACTATGAACATACTTAGAAAATGATATTAATTTCATAATTAACATTTTAATGTCATTAAAATAATATTAGAAGCCTCACACTGGCCACTCCCAATTCTATTCTGAAATGTGGCAACTTGTAAAAAGTCTCTCCTCAAAAAGCTTTTCATGAGTACAGTAATACCTCGGATAACGCTAAGACTTGGTTCCATAAGTCTTGGTGTTATCTGATTTTTAGTGTTATACGATGCATGTTAAAATCCTATGGGATGGATCGGATAACGTTAAAGCTCCATATACATTGTAACTGCACAGGCTTTAGCGGTTGTTATCAGATGCATCCCATAGGACCTTAACGTTATTCGATCCAATTCTCCTTCCCAGATTACTTAACGTTATGCGATTTTAGCGTTATCCGAGGTAACTGTTATCCAAGGTATTACTGTATATCAACTACACACAAATTCAATTGAAGTTATGATATGTTTAAACCCCAACTTTCCATATAGACTGAATACTTTTCATCAACAACAGTATCAAGCTCTCACACCAGAAATGGTCAGCTGAGCAATATTATATAAAAAAGAAAACAAACTCAGATTTCTCCTTCTGTATTATAGTTGTGGTTAAAGAGAATATGTTTCATAATTTCCTATATCCATGGATTTTTCCTTAGAATAAAATCTTCTACTAAAAGTCAAAGTTAAAAAAAATAGAATAAATAGTGAAACCCAGTAGTTTATAGGAATAAATAAATAAATAAAAACCTATTGCGGAACTGTATGTGAATATACCTACAAAAATCAAATAGAATCCCAGCTGTAATATAACTATTACGGGGAGTGGGGTGGGGGGACATACAATATGAAGAAACAGCCTAGGTACAACCAAATACAGTGTTAGAAACAATTTTGCTACCCTCCCTCCAGGAGCATAAAGCCAGAAAGCAAATACCAGCTGTTGATACAGACAATAAAATAAATGAAACATATACAGTTGTACCTTGCTTAAAGAGCACAATGTGTTCCACGGGATTGCTCTTTAAGCGAGTTTGCTCTTTAAGCGAAACACTATTGTAAGTGACTAATTGTGACTTCTGGGAGGGGGGATTGCGAACCCCGATTTATTTGTTAAGCAAGTTTTTGGTTGGTTTTATTTGTTAAGCGAAGTGAACAGAGAAAATTCTGCTCTTTAAGCGAGTTACTCTTTAAGCAAGGTGCTCTTTATGCGAGGTTTAACTGTACTTTGGCTAATTGGGTAGAGGTTTTCAGCATTTCTCCTACAAATATTAGTCAGTGTAATCATTCACTATATAAACCACACCAAATAGTAAGAAATTCATTTGCCAAGGTTAGTTAGCTATTTGTTCCAGCTGTTTATGACCTACAAGCCAATATCACTTCACACAACCAAAACATCTCTTTTTCACTCAAGAACTTCCAATCTTCTTCTTCTTCCATGTATAGATCATATGTGAAATTGCCAAAACGAAGGCATCCTTTGGCGAGTTCATTCTGCAGTTCCTTTCACCTGACCTAGTGTGAGAATGATTAGCCAGCAACACAAGGTTGCAGTTACCAGGGTATGCCCAATTGAGGTTCATAATTACCACAATTTTTGAGGAGGCACTTTCTATATACCCTAAGATCTTCCAGTTACAGAACCTCATTGAAGGCTCTGTACATTCTCCAATCCTCATCTAGAGCAGGCATTCACAACCTATGGCCTGCGGGCCTGCCCCAGCCCCCAATGCTAATTCATTCAGTCTCAATGCCCTCGTCACTCCCAGAAGCAAAAGTAAAATGTGCTCCATGCATGTACAGAATGCTGCTAAATGCGTTCTGTGCATGTACAGGGTATGTTTTACTTCCGCTTCCAAGTGAGAGGAACCATGTGACTGGTCCAATCAGCTGTTCAGAAGGGGTGGTCAGGCCTGTATCCTGAAAACATTGAGAAACATTGATCTAGAGCAGTGTTTCCCAAATGCTGGTTTTTGGACTTCAATTCCCAGAAGCCTAAGTCATTTCCCCAAAGCACTGATCAGCCAATGTACTGACTTAGGCTTCTGGGAATTGAAGTCCACTAGTGGGCTGTGTACCCCTTGCTGGGAACCACTGATCTAGAGCTACACCTTTTCAAACCTACAAAGTAGTATGTGCCTGGCACTCTAAAAACAAAGAAACAATTGCTAATATTTGTCATAAAATATGAAGACATTAGAGTATTTAAAAGAAAATAATATCTCTTTACAGTACAATGTTTGAACATGTTACAGAATTTATAAAAACATAAATTTTTAAATAATTAGACAATTCTTTTATGAAGTGAGATTTAATATTCTTTACTTCATTTTCTTCCTGCTTCACATTATATCTTCTGCCATTTATAATTAATTTTAACAGCTTCTGCAACTTATCCCACAGGTTGTTGCTGTTTCTTTTAAACAGTGTGCTGCTGAGAAATTGATTTGTTTTCTCCATATGCCAACAGAAATCACATTATAAAATATGCATAAATGCCATTTCTCGGGTTGCTTCTGAGGATTAGCATAGAATAAAAGCATACTTTAATACACTCACCATACACACAAAGAAGTGGGATCAGGGTCAAAATAAAATGTAGTGTATTGAAAATGATGACGCACTTTCAGTTTCACCTTGCTCATTCCCAGAATCAAGAAACAATCTCCAAAGGTGGTTTCTACTGCCACTAAAACCTCTTCTTGTCATTTGGAAATCTTTTCATTGTCTCTCAAAAAAACAGATGCAGAGATAAGACACTAAAGCAGTTCTCAACCTTTTTAATCCGAGGGCCAGGTCATGCTGTTTTTATTAGAATGTAAGCCGCCCAGAGTTGGGTCCCCCCGATTGGGGCGGGGTATTAAATTTAATAAATAATAATAATGCTCCCTCAGACAACTTTGGGGGCCAGACGGCCATTCTGTCCTTCCTTCACCACATGGCACTTCCTGGTGTGGTGGAGGCAGTGGGGGTCTACATGAAATGGTGCCATGGGTCACATCCAGCCCACAGGCTGCAGACTGGGAATCCCTGCACTACAGGATATAGCTCCATAAGTTAGGGAGAACCTTAAGCAACCCAAATACAGTGTTAGGCTCTACATTTTGATACTAGACTGGACTGGGGGGAATTTCGTCCTTCCAGTCAGATGGTATAGTAAGAACGGTCTAGATCAGGGGCACCCAAACTACGGCCCGGGGGCCAGATATGGCCCCTGGGCCAATTCATCCGTCCCACGAATCCTGGAAGCGGAAGTAAAACGTGCTTGTATGGGCAAGTTTTTCTTCCACTTCCAGGAGCGAAGAGGGCTTCGCGGGGCTGGATGAATTGGTATCAGGGGCCACATCTAGCCTCAGGCCTTAGTGACCAGCTCCCTGAACCACGTGATCGGCCCACAGCCTGAAAAGTTTGGGCACCCCTGGTCTAGATCAGTGATGAACCTTTTAGAGATTGAGATTTCCCTTAGGGAAATGTGTTTTGCTTATCTTCGCCTGCGCCTCCTGGCGCACGTGTCAGCAGGATGCGTCAGCAGGGGGTTGGGAAGGGTACAGGGAAGATCCCCGTACCCTTCCCAAATGCCCTGCCGCCACCACCGCCAAACAGAACACCAGCGGCCGGGCTGAGAGGCCGCCGCAGCCGCCAATTCCTGCAGCCGTCGAACTGCCGGCACCTGGCGAGAAGTCCCGCCCAAGCGGGAAACTTTAAAAACTTTAAAAACTGGAGGCGGCACGATCGTCATGCCCCGCCACCACTACCACCTGTCAGAACATCAGTGAGTAGACCCGACTCTGGGCGGCTTACAGCGGCCTCGAAGGGAGCAACACCTGCGGGTCCCGGCCGCGATAAAAGACCTTCGGGCGGCGTTAAAGACCTTCGCCGCCTTCGCCTTCGCCGGTCTCTCCCTCGGCCAGCCGGCCGCAAGGGAGCAACAGCTGCGGGACTCGGGCGGTAGGCAGCCATGGACGTCTCCACCCTCTCCTGTGAACTTGTAAGACCTTCCCTGGACTCTCCCCTGGCCGGTTGGGGTGGGGGAAACGAGGAATAGCTGGAGAAAGCAGCGGGCGGCTACAAAAGACCTTGCCGCCGCTGCCACCACCGTGGCCGTAAGACCTTCCCTGGACTCTCCCCTGGCCAGTTATTTATTTATTATTTATTAGGGATAGGGCTTTCTAGACTGTGTTGTATCGTATATTTTTGACCATAATGTATTTTCTTTTGATTGAATTGCATTTTTCTGATTGTATTGTGCTTTCGCTTTTATGACTATATTGATTGTATTATATTTGTTATATTGATATGTTGTTGCTTTTATATTTGATACTGTAACATTGTAAGCCGCTCTGAGTTGCTTCGGCAAGGAGAGCGGCATATAAATACAAATATAATAATAATAATAATAATAATAATAATAATAATAATAATAATAATAATAATAATAATAATAATAATAATAATAATAATAATAATCCCCGTACCCTGCCCAAAGACCCTGCAGGCGCGTGCGCATTAGCAGGTTAGGAAGGGTAAGGGAAAGATCCCAACACCCTTCCCAAACACCCCACTGTCACATGTGGTGCAGCAGGGGGGTGTTGGGAAGGGTGTTGGGATCTTCCCCGTACCCTTCCACCACCACCACCCCGCTAATGCTTGCACACTGCAGAGCATTTGGGAAGGGTACAGGGAAGGGTACGGGGACTCCCTGCTGTGTTCCAAAACACCCAGCTGGCGCGCTTGTGTCTGCGGGGTGTTTTGGAATGCGGCAGGGAGTCCCCCGTCACATTCCAAAACACCCCACAAATGTGAAGCTTCTCGTTAAGCAAATTTTTGCTCATTCAACGAAGCAGACCTTTTGAGGAAAGGTCTGCTCATTAAGCGAGTTACTCGCTAAGAGAGATGTTCACTATGCGAGGCATTACTGTATGTCTACTCTAAGTGGACTAAAATTTTGAGTTAGCGCTGAACAGTTACCTAGACAAATTCTTCACGTGATCCTGAAGAGATTTTCCAATGATCAAATCATGCATTTACCCACCCCACCCCACCCCAAAAAAATGCAACATTCCAAAGGGCTGTCAAAGTCAACTTTGTGGCATATTCATCTCACTTTATTCACACCACAAATTTAATTTAAAGCAAACCAATGATTTCCTCTAACTTTGCTATGAACACTTAATATAGTAGTGATGATATAAAAGTCATAGTGCTTTCATGTTGGAATGGCAAACAAGTCATCCTTCTGCATATTCTAAAGACAGGCATAAAAGAGTAGTTGCTACAAAACAAGAACACAGCTATAATAGTGCCAAATGTTTCTGAAAAATGTGGAAATGTAAGTACATTTCAGAAATCTATGATATGTGAGTATTATTAGCATAAATGCTGACAACTGCTAATCTATTATAACCCTGATTAATGGATGTGATTGTCCATTAATATTAGACATTTTAACTTACTACTAAAATTGATTAGTCAGTTAAGAATTCAATCCTCTTTGTTCAATAAAACTGTTCTCACCCTTTTAAAATGCAATATGAAATACTGTGATGCATCTGCTAGCACTTAAATATACAGTATTACGAAATACACTTATTATATATACACATATATACACATTCATATACAGAATGCAATGTTAACAGAATTACTTGAACAATTTTAAAACATGACACAGAGCCCAGGTAACAAAGTTTTACTTTGCATAGCAGACAAAAGATACTGGAGCAGGATTACTCACAGAACCAGGTACAAGTAAAGGCCATATATATTAAAGCAGGCGTTAACAACTGAAAACCATGTGAGGAACAGCAACTGTACAGATCTATTTCAGACGTAGATGAAATGCCAAACTTGTTAAGCACTGTAATGTTGGAATTGACTTATAAGTCTAATAGGACCTTCAATGTAAGTGAGATATTTAAGGAGTTCTTTTACCAGTTCCAAAACCCAATGAGTTTATATGCCTGAGCAGGATTTGAATCCCAGCCTCCTGACTCCTAGCCCACCACTCATCTGTTACTCCTCCTTTAATTTATTTGCTCATTAAGTCTGTTTGTTTTTAATGCAGCATCAGAGGCAACCTTGCCATGCACTGACATTCTAGTTCATAACTAAATCCCCCAAACCAATAAATGTCTTTTAAAAATGAAAATTTTCAGGAAGTGTGTTTCTATAGGTCATGTGCAGTCCATGGACCTCTGGAAATTGTCCACCCTTAATTTATTTGAACAAGTGGAGAATAAAAGACACAGAGCAGGCATAGAGCAATCATTATCCCTAAAAAAACCAACAGCTTGTATTAAGCAAAAAAAAATTGGTCTGGTATACTGTATATAGAAAAGTAGAAAATTATTGTGAATGTTGCCCTCAATGCCAGTGAACTCAACCTAAACCAGGTCCAAGAGCATTACTAATTTAAGTAAGGTGATCAAGCACAGGAAGCCTTTGATCACCTACAGTGGTTCTCAGTGGAAGCAATATACTGTATACCATCTAATGAATTCTGACTTATAGTGAATTCCAAAAAATTCTGACTTATAGTGACTCTTTCCAAGGTTTTCTAGGTAGAGAATACAATACTTCTTCTGGGGATGCTTGGAGACTGTGCAGCTTGCCCAGAACAAGACAGACTGGCTCTTCTTGCAGGAAGCACAGTGGGGAATCAAACTTCCCAACCACTGGCTCCACAGCAAGGTACATAACCAATGAACTATCCAGCCAAATGTAAAAGCAAAAGAATATGAAATTATCATAGGAAAATATATCCATCTATACCTGTGGTTCCCAATCTTGGTCCCCAGATGTTCCTGAACTATAGCTCACAGAAATCTTGACGAGCACAGCCAATGATGAAGACTTCTTGAAGTTTTAGTCTAAGAACATCTGGGGACTCAAGGTTGAAAACTACTGTTCTAGACCATTTCCCTATTTCAATCTCAAGCATTATTTTACAGTCTGCATAGTTTTGAGTTGAAGACTACTTTCTTATCCAATATAATGAAGGTTAAAGCTAAAGCTATCTTTAGAGTTAGTAGAAAATGCACTTTTTGTATTTCCTGGCCTCAATGAGAATCAGTGTCTGTCCGGGGGGGGGGGGGGTCAATTTCTCCCAAATAGGGTCAACCTACTGACAATCAGAAAGAAGCAAGATTACCTTATGTCTAATGAACTGTGATATGTTATACAAGTCGCCATATCATTATTATACTGAATATATGTAGATTTACTTCTCATGCCTAAAATGAAAGAGTACAAATCACTTAAGTGATAGAAGTTGGTCAGATTTGTTTGGTTGAGGGTAATGTCGAACAATATGCAACATACTACTGGGTACCTGCATGACAAAACAAACCATTCTTCAAGGCTGTGCCAAATTTGCTCTCTGTATTTATACTCTTTCATAGGAAACTTTACAGACCTGCCACTATATTCTACAGAACACTCTCAACAACTTTAATTATATTTAACATTTGAGGAATACTGCTCATATCTCTTGTGCGTAAGTGCTTTAAGCAACATACCACAAATGCAGCAAATTCTGATCAACACACACAGTGATAGCAGAATCTGCCTCTGGCTTTAACACTATCCATCTAGTTTTGTATTGTACTGCATAATCTCAAATTTAGAATCCTCGAGGCTTCATTCTGTCCATCCTGTGCATGCCCATGTTGCAATTCAGGCTCCTAGAAAACAAAATTACTAATAATAGAAACTGCCAAAAGTATATTATAAACAATACAGTATTAGTGCCACTAGTATTATGTGAAACACTGTTCCTTCTGATTACAAAATAAGAAAATATGTGTGATAATAAGTTGACATTTAACTCCTTTTGATATTTGGAGAGGACAAGAGTTTGCAGGAGACCTATCTTTAATTATTTGAAAGAACAGTGAGATGAGCAGACCCTAGGTCTTTATATTTTGTTGCTAAATAACAATAGTCTCATTACAGTTTGCAATAACATTTTGTGGGCAGATGCAGATACATAGGCATCTGATCATTTTAAAAGAGAACATACACCATAACCATTAGCTGTTGCAATAAAAGGCTTCTACCGTGAGATGGAGGGCAAGAGTATTTAACCTTCAAATGACACTTCCCTCTTACATCAAAAACACCTTGTCATAGGCAAAATTATTTGTCAGACTGTCCATTATACAGACAGCCACAAGAGCTCTTACCACTTTCAATAACATCAACTAGAGTAGCTTCTTGTACCAGCTATCTTAGAGGAATTGGTGCCATTATGCTCCAGTGTCTTCACTTCTGTCTGGTGGGGTGGAGGAGGGTGTAATTTCCAGAAATTGATAGTTGTTCTGTGTTATGATACATTATCTTCATTATGTCCATATAATGTTTCTCATTTACCTGTTGTCACTGATTGCCATCATCATCCAGTGTTCTTAAATGAAGTGCTGCTAGTATTCTAATGACTTACAACTCTACTCCTTTTCATATTAGCTTGGGTATACTAAAATGCATGCAAGTCAGTAAGAAGCTACATGAAAATAAATTGAAGCCCGTTCAGACAAGATGAAGATTGCTGTTCAAAAGTTCATCAAACAAAGGATATATTATTTCTCACCTTTTTAAGAGATCTGTATTCTTCCTAAAGTATTCCCAATATTGGGAGGTATAGTGTTACAACTTGCGACAACTTAATACACTCAAGCAACATGTACCGCTTGAAATGCCCTCCATCAAATATGACTTGCACACCAGCCAAACTATGGCTTCTTTCCAGATAGAAATACTGTGCCCACTGTACCCATTCCCAACATCTACAATATTTTACTGGCAATGTTATCTCTGAAGATATTTGGAATATGTTACTTCAGAGCCTTATACTGCCTTTCACTTGCAAAATTCCAATGCACTTTACATATAAAACTAGGAGGTAAAAGAATAAAGCAGTAAGAGCAGTGAAATCAATTAAAAACAATTCATTAACAATCAGGGTAACAGATAGTGTCAGCAATTTGATAAATTAGATAAAATATTCAGGTAAAAAACAGACATTCAAATAGGGGTGGAACTATCAAAGACCAACAGGAACAAGGGTATCAAGAAAACTGAAGTTATAAAGCCAAAAATTAATTTATGAACTGCTTTGTTTCTTCCATCTTTCCAAAACTTTTAGCTTAGCATTCTACCACTCATTCACACAGGAGAACTTAAATATAGGAGGAAAGCAGCAGCATTATTAAATGGAACTGGTCAGCTGGGATACAGCTCACCAGTTTTTCATTAACTTTGAGACTCCATTCAAAGTGTTCATTTTAATCATTAAATCCAGCTTAGAGCCTGAGGCTTCTTCATATATGCAAGTGCATCAATGTCTTTCTTTGAATGCTCAAGCCATCAGAGGTTACCTCAGTAGTAATGGGAGAAATGGCCTTTCCAGTGGCTGCATACTGTGGAGTGTCCTTTTTAGGGCAGATCACTTGTCTCATGGCTAGAAAAAACTTCTCTCGCTCTCTTGTAAGATTCCAACTTTGAAAACTTTGCTACTGATTTGTGGAAGACTTGGCCAATGATTTTGACTAACTAGAAAGGAGGCTACTTAGAAAAAGATACCTAATATTCTGTAACCATAGCAGATTTTTTTTTTTTTAAAAAAAAAGCAAGATTAGAAAATGTAGAAAGAAACTCTTTGAAGTTATGACTGAACAACAACAACAAAATGACTAGGAATCACACTATGAAAAATTGAATCAAACAAGAGTACTTCCTTAAAATTCAAGGTTACATTCTTTTTTTTTTTTAAATTTTTTATTAGGCATTTAAAAAAATACAAAAATACAAAACAAGACAATTATGAAAATATATATAACCATGAAGATCATGTAACATTTTTCTCTGAACAATTCAATGTTACATTTGCCGCATTTCTTTGAACATGATCTTCTTCACGTTGTTATCATTCACAACATTGACATCACCCTTGTGTTATTTACAATGTCCGGGGAATTCTGTATTTTCACAGTTTCCAAAAGTCATTCTGATCTTGTACAGGGGGTATGCCCTTTTCCCCCCCCAGAGTATAACTTATAAAAGGTTCCCAGATCCTCCAGAAATTATTATTTTGCACTTTTCCTCTCCTACAATTTAACTCCCAAGTAAGTTTTTCATTTAATGCCAAGTCCCACATTTGCTTATACCAATCTTGTATACTTGTTTTTTCTTTACTTTTCCAACTTTTAGCTATACATTGTCTCGCAACAGTCAACATTATGGCCAGCAGTTCTTTATTGTCCTTATTCATGTCAAAATTATCAACGTCGGTTAGCAAAATTGTATCTGACCCCAGCCTAACTTGCACATTTAGTATATTCTCCAATTCTTTTTCAATTCTTTCCCAATAAGCTTTTAATGCATCACAACTACACCACATATGTTCGTATGTTCCCTTTGTTTTGTTACACCTCCAGCATATATCGCTTAGATTATTATACATCCGATGCAAGACGACTGGGGTCCTATACCATCTCCATATTAATTTATGATTATGCTCTTTAACTCTAACCGACGTTGTTCTCATTATCTTTCTTTTCCAAATCCTCTGCCATTTTGTTTCTGTTATCCTTGTATCTAATTCTTGTTCCCAGCTTTGTCTCAACACCTCTTGTATTTCTTGACTCTTATTCAAAATTTTATAAATTTTGCTTACTATTCCTTTAATTCCCATTTCCCCATTTCTAACTCTAGTCAAAAGTATCTCAAATTCCGTGCAGTCTCTATTTAAACCATCTTCCCATAAAAATATCTTATTCCAATTATTAATCTGAAGAATCTTGAACCAATCCAGTTGCAATTGCAAATACAGCTCGCGCCTTTTCTCCTGGTCTCTGCAAGTATTGACCCAATCTTTCAATAGTATTACTTTCTTTTCTACCAATATATCCCTGATCTTTTTATCAATTTTAATTGGAAAATTCTGAAAATCCTCCACCTCTAAAATCGGTGAAATTCCTAAAGTAAGTTCTTTTCTCACTCTACTCCATGTCTGTATTGTCGAATTCAGCATCAATCCCTGAGCCTTCTTTTTTCCTTTTTCCTTCCCTTCCCATAAAAACTGTGCCTTACCAAACTTCGAAAAGTCTTTCCTTTCAATTTTTCCCCACACTGTTTCTTCCCTAATTAATACTTTTATAATATTTCTTATTTGGAAGGCTCTATAGTATTTAGTGATATTTGGAATCCCCAATCCTCCCTCTTTTTGTGCCACATACCACAACGATTTAGTTATTCTAGCTCCTCGATTTCCATTACAGAATCTATTGATCATATTTTGGTACTCATTCAACTCCCTATCTGTGTGTTTTAACGGCAAAACATCGAACAAAAAATTCAATTTGGGTAGCAACATCATCTTACACAGAGCTATTCTACCGAACCATGACAGACTTAGTTTATTGTACTGTGATATTTTCTTTTCCATCTCTTTCTTTTGTCCGCCATAGTTCAAACCTTTAAGTTCCCCAGTTTTATCCGATAACATTACCCCTAAATATCTCATTTTTTGTGTAATCTGTACATTATAGGTCCGTTTTATTAATTCTTCATCCCCTTTATTTCCATTAATTAAAATCATTTCTGTTTTATCCCAATTAACTTTTAACCCCGTAACTTCCTCAAAGTCTTTCAAATGCTTATTAACCTTAGAAATAATTTTTGTTGGATGCTTCACCGTTATTAACGTGTCATCAGCGTAAAGACTTACTTTAGTCCCTTCAATTCCTATTATTTCTTCGTCTTGACGAATTGTATTTGCCAAAAATTCCATAGCCATGATAAACAACGAAGGCGACAACGGACAGCCCTGTCTCGTACCCGCTTCTAATTTTATATCACTTGTGTAACTCTCATTAAATTTAACTCTTGCCGATCCTTGTTTATACAACTTTTTAATGACGCCTTGAAATTTTTCTCCAAATCCATACAATTTGATCATCTCATGTATCGTTCTCCATTGCAAGAAGTCAAAAGCTTTAAAGATATCTAATGCTAAAAAACCTACTTTTTCCTTCCTTTTTTCGGCTAAGTCCAATATGTCCACCACTCTTCTTATAAGATCTGACATATGTCTATCTTTCACAAACCCAGCTTGGTCTTCTTTAATATAATTGGCTATGAAACAATTTAATCTGTTTGCTAAGATCGTAGTAAAGATTTTTGCATCTTGATTGATCAGGGATATTGGCCTATAGGATTCAATTTTTTCTAAATTTTTACCCGGTTTGGGAATCAAGGCAATCACCGATCTATTCCAGGAATCTGGAGTTGCATCTCCCTCCAATATCCCATTATATAATTTATATAACCTCGGGGCAATCCAGGGCGTAAAATCTTTATAAAATTCCGCTGGTAACCCATCCTCACCTGGTGCTTTCTCTTTTTTTAATTTTTTTATTACTTCCTCAATTTCCTTGATAGATATTTCCTCCTCCATTTTATTCCTATGTTCCTCTGTTATCAATTTAATTTGTTGCTTTTCAAAATACTCTCGCATTCTACTCAAATTTACCTCCTTTTTCGAGTACAGGTTTTTATAAAAATTTTCAATTAACAATGCTTTTTCTTTTCTTTTATTGCATCTTTTCCCATTTTTATCTATCAATATACCTACCTGTCCTTTATTTTTTTATCCCTTGCGGCTTTTGCCAATAATTTAGAATTTTTATTACCATATTCAAAATATTCCCTTTTAAGAAAGATCAAGTCTTTCTTTACTTTTTCCAAATCTTTACCATCCAACTCTTTCTTAATTTTTTGTATCTTTTGAAAAATTTTCTGTTCTTTCTTTTTAGCATACTCAAGGTGAAGATATTTCAACTGCTTTTCCAATTCCTGATTTCTATTTCTAATTTGTCTATTTCTAATACTATTCAATTTTATTGATTCGCCCCTAAAGATTGCCTTCATTGTATCCCAAACTCCTCCCCGGCTGACCTCATTATTCTCGTTCAGTTTCCAGCTTTCTTCCCATTTCTCCATAATTTGTTTTCTCATAGCTTCCTCCTTATATAGCTTTACATTATATCTCCAAATGTACCCTCCTCTTTCCACCTCTTTAAGGTTTATATCTACTGTTATCTTTGTGTGGTCAGATTCCCTGAATGTCCCAATCTTTATATCTTTTATTGTTTTAACCAGCTCTTCTGTGACAAAGATGTAGTCTATTCTTGAGTACATATCATGCACATGGGAATAATAGGTATATTCTCTCTCCTGAGCCTTAAGCTCTCTCCAAACATCCTTTATCCCCAGTGTTTTCCTCCACTCATCTAATATGTATTTCCTGCTTCTCTTTTTTACACTTGTACTATCAATGTCTGAACTCAGCATATTAAAATCTCCACCTATGACCATGCTCTTAGCTCCCTCCTTGTTCAAGATTTTTCCCATTTTATCTAAAAAATCTTCCTGTTTATCATTTGGAGCATAGATGTTAGCCAACGTTATTTCTTCTTCCTCAATTTTCCCTTTAATTATCAAATATCTTCCTTCTGGGTCAGCAATGGTTTTACTCACAGTAAAGCCCAATCTCTCCGAGATCAGAGTTGCAACTCCCCTGGCTTTAGATGTCCCATATGCCTTTTCATATATTTCCATTCCCCTCATCGCCAGATTATTTGCGTCTGCTGATTTTTGATGGGTCTCTTGCAAAAAAATAACATCAGCCCTGACTTTATTGAGCGCAATTTGCAAGCGCTTTCTCTTCAAGGCATTCCCTGTTCCCTTCACATTCCACGTTATTAGTTTTAGTGACTTAACCATCTGTATCTAAAACACCTCCCATTCTCCACTTTCATCCCCGGATGTGCTCCCTAAAACCCCCCACCATTTCTCACTAATTAAAAGATTAATTAAAGCAAAATATGATGAAACAAAAACACTAAATAAACTAAATAAAAAATACTGAAGAAAAAACTTACCTAATTCTTTCTCCTCTACATCCCTCCCCACATCATTCTTTTTGATGTCGCCTCTGTTATTCAAAGAGGGGAGGGGGGGACCGAAGCAAGATGACATGTTGTTCTTCCATTTACCCCCTCCCACTGCCAGCGATTAAATATTTTAAATATATTCATTCCACCAATTCCGCACTAGCCCCTGAAATGTCCACTCCTCCCACTGCTCCCTCTTCCTCCTGTCCCAATACCGGTCTCATCGCGCCCACCCCAAACAAATCTGTTCTCAGAGCAATCCAGTCTACATCCGCTTCCTTGATCAGGCCAATTTGTGTTAGATATTGCAATGCATCAGTATTACCATCAAGAACATGCCATTTTTTATCATAAAAAAATCTCAGCTGTTGTGGAAACCGCCAACCATATTTGATACCTTTTGCAATCAACAATTTTGTAACAGGTTTCATCATATACTTCCACTTTCTCTCCTCCGGCGCAATGTCATTGTAGATTTCCACATCCATCCCTTCTATTTTTAAGACGCCAGACCCAGCTTGCCTAATGAAAGACATTACTTTCAATTTGTCCGCCCAATTTGCAAATTTGACTAAAACATTCCTGGGTGTCTTCTTATCCCTCCTTCCACCCACCCTATACACAGCGCCAATGTCATCTAAGCCGAAATCTTTGCCCATTTTGAGTGAGTTCAACCACTCCAAAACCCTCTCTTTAAGCTTGTCTGGCGTCTTCTCCAGCACATGACGGATCACTATATTAGATTTTCTCCACCCCTCCTCCACCATCCTTATTTTTTTCTCTTGCACAGCCATCTTATTTTCCAATACATGCTCTTGAATAAAAAGTTCATTCAGTTATTATAGCTTGTTTGACTTCTTTTTGCATTGACTTTGTAATTTCTTGGATCCTTTGCGTGTTCACTGCCACATCTTTTTTCACATCTGTAAGGGCCTTGGCCAGGCTTTCGTATTGTAACCTGGCCAATTCCCTATCTTTTTTCATCTCTTCGCTATTAGCCTCCACAGTTTTGTTCAGCTTGGTTTGATTTGCATCCAATTTCTGCATTGTTACCTGAGTGTCAGTCATATTTTTAGCTAATTGTTGAAGGATTGCAGTCATATTGTCCATTCTTTCGGCAAGATCAGGAATGCGTGCTTGCGCAGTTGCTGTAGAACCCGTTGACGTCGTTGGAGGCTCCATGGTGGGGGATGGTGTTTGCCTCTCTTTATCTTTTTGTTCTTTATTTTTTCTAACTTTCGATTTAACAACTTCTTCCATCTCCCTGTCCTTCCCTTCCTCCATACAGCAGAAATCTATTTGAAATTATGTATACAAAATATGCTAACAAACCTATTAACCTATTATTTACTAGCGCTTACAGACTTATTTAAAGGAGGAAGGGAACAAAAAAAATAATGATCGAAGAAATAGTTCCATCCAACAGTGCCCTATAAAAATTCAGTCCAGCAAACACTTTATAAGTCTTTAAACAGGCATGAAAGACCAGCGAATTGTAACGGAGAAGAAGAGGAGGTTACAAAATGTTGAATCTGCTGATCAGTTCAAAGAGACTCACTTCCCCCTCTTATAAGTTTCGTTTGTTACAAAGACGAAATACGTCACAGTTCTTTCTCAAAACTCTCTGTCGTCCGCCACTAAAATCCAAACTAAGAAGAATTTTGAGTCCTCTGTCCATTACACAGTTCTTTACCCTTGCAAAAATCATCCAAGTTAGAGGAAGAGAAGGAGAAAAGAAAAATACCTTGAACCCACCAAACCTCCGCTGTCCTGTTTTTATAAATCAACTTTTTTTCACTCCACCAACAGCGGCTCCCCCCTCCTTCCGGACCTCTCTTCCAACTCTTCACTCGAGCGCAGCCTGCTCACCCACTCAATCTCGCCTCCATCCACCAGCGCTTCCGTCTCTATCCACCTCTCAAACGTCCCCCACCGATTCTTCTCACTCCGACAGCTCACCCAGCCGAGTATTTGCTTAAAGGGACGTCTCGGCAACTCAAACAGCACTTCGCAGCTCCGCGCTGATCAGCAGCGCCTTTTAAAATCAACTCTCCGCCGCAGCGCCCTGCTCGGTCCCCCGTTTCACCCGATTTGAAGATCTCAGTCCTCCTCCATCCGGGATCGAACTCCGGCGCCACTTTCTTTTGAGCTTCGGCCCCCCGGCTAGCTCGACAGGCGTCAGGCAAGCTCGGAGGCCCTTTCGGAACTCCGTCTCTTTCCTCCGCCCGGAGCTAGCGTCTTCGGAGCCCCGCTCGCAATCCGCTCCTCTCCAGCCACCACTCCGACATTTCAGTAAGTCTATTGTAACGATTTCACCATTTTTTCTAAAGAAAAACTCATTGATACCCCATTATACCGGCAGAGCAGGGAAAAGTACGTGTTTCCCCTACGCCATCTTGACTCCGCCCCCCATCTTGACTTAATTGCTGTTACAAAAAATAAATAAATCTAGTAGTGACAGCCTCAGCAATAGCAGTAATAACAACAGTGCTTCATAAAGTTGTCCTTCTTACTGGTGGAGCTGCACTGGCTGCCTATATGTCTCCGAGTGCAATTCAAGGTACTGGTTATCACCTTTAAAGCCCTTCATGGTAGTGGACCAGGATACCTCAGGGAACGCATCATCCCTAGGACACCGCCCCGCCCCATGAGAGCGAACAGAGAGGGCACCCTCCATATACCATCTGTTGGGGAGGCACGCCTCTCCAGCACGAAGAAAAGGGCCTTCTCAGTTGTAGCCCTCACATTATGGAATCTCCTCCCAGTACAATTACACCTCCAGGCCCAGTTGCTACCATTTAGGAGAGAATTGAAAACGTGGTTAGCGGAATGGGTCTGGGGGCCAGGATTGCAAACAAGCTCTCCTTCTTGGCTCGTCTGAGGTCCTCCCTGCCCCCCTGTAATTGGTTTTATAGAAGGGCTTTTAACTGTATTTATATTGTTTTTAAGTTTTGCTGAGCAACCAGTGAGGTGTTCGCTGGACTGTGTACACCGCCCAGAGTCTATTGACTGAGGCAGTATATAAATCTAAATAAATAATAAATAATAATCCAGCTTGACCAAGAAGACACATATGAGTAATCCATGCTCCAGATAATTTCAGCTGCCCCTGTCTCAGGAGGCACAATGGAGATTTGCTGGCTGTGAAAAATTTATGTTAGTAGATAGATTAGCACAAAGCACTTTCATTTGCTCACACCAAGTACAGTAGAACCCCGGATAACGCTAAAACTTGGTTCCACGAGTTTTAGCGTTATCTGATTTTTAACGTTATGCAACACATGTATTGGGATGAATCGCATAACCTTACAACTCCATAGAGATATTGTAACCGGCACAGGCTTCAGTAAGTGTTATGTGAGACATCGCGTAGGATTTCAAAGTTATGCAATGTATTTTTTTTCAGATTGTTTAACATGTGGTTTTAGCATTATCTGGTGCAAACGTTATCTGAGGTATTACTGTATTGCAATGTTTAAACTTCCATGTTTTATTTTACAATTCAAACTTACCTGTGATTCAGTTTTCAGTTTAAACTGCCGTACATCATTACATTGTATTTCTGCCTCATTCTAAGATACTGTACTTGGTATTTCTCCTATTCTTTTAATTTAAATTAGGCTTAAAAGAGTTTCAAAGGAGGTATTTGCAAAGAAAATCAAATACATGGGTCTGTGTTTGATTGTTCAAACTGCAACAAATTCCCATCCCTTACTGTTTCCATTCAGGTTTTGCACACACTAGGTGCTCCTGAAAGCTGAGATAAGGAAACCTGAGACGTTCAGCATAAAATTCAACAAACATACTGCTTAGTGATATAAACTGAAAAGGATGGTATTTGTTCATTCCTTGGACATATGTTATATACTATTTACTAGGAATAGTCTCTCCACTTAGTTTATTAAGAAGCATGAGTATGCACACTGTTCAATACAAACAATAAGTATCCACAGCACATTGACACCATATGGAATCTTGAGATTTATGATTTAGTGAAGAATGCAAGAGATGCAGGAGGAAAGTGATACCTTTACTGGATTCCTAAGAAAAACAAAGATACTAAAATTATCTAATAAAGTGCTCTAGTCCACTTGCCTCAATTACAGCACCAGACCCACAACTGTGAGATATAAATGCTTTCTAAGTTACACATGCAGTTGTATGCTCAACCATCAGCATTTAAGTACATTAAGAATACAATCTCTCTTTTGTATCCAACAAGATAGCAAACCTCTAGAGATTTACTTACTTATACACTAGGACCTCAGATAACGATGAGACTTGGTTCCACATGTCTCGTCGTTATCCGGTTTTTAATGTTGTGCGATGCATACAGTGCACAATGTTAAAAATAACCCCCTGGTCCTTTCCGTATGGTAAAGGGAACCGGGGGGGGGGATTCTACCTGCCACTTTGGAAAGGGCAGTGGGGATACCCGCTGCCCTTTCCAAAGAGGCAAGGCAGATCGAGCTAAGCACCAGCTGGGCTGGGAAGAGAAAGGTTCTCCCCTCCAACCCAGCCGGTGATCGCACAATGCGATCAGGACTTGGGGTGTGGGAACGGGGGCATGCACCAGTCCCCCCATCCAAGCAATGACTGCAGTGCACTATCGGTGCTTGGTTTGGGGGGAACCGGCGTGCGCACCCGTTCCTGTCCCCAACCCAAGCGCCGATGGAAGCGCAGGGGCAGGGTAGCTGGGCAGCCAACCAGGTAGTCACCGTTCAGCTGCCCAGCCACCCCACCCCTGCACCCGCAGTGGCGGCATGGCTGGGCAGCCAAACGGGGAGTCCCCAATTGGCTTTCTAGCCACTCCATCCCTGCGACCGCAGCAGCAGCATGGCTGGGCAGCCAAACGGGTACTCCCCAGTCGGCTTCCAAGCCATGTTGCCACTACAATTACCTCGGATAACACTAAGATATCATTAACCGATGCAAAATTTTAGTCAAAATTTTGCATTGTTATCCGATTTTAGCATTATCCGAGGTATTACTGTATCAATCTAAGAAACTTTTGCAGAAGCAAATAGAATCATACAAATGTCTAAGTCAGTGGTGGCCAACCTTTGCACTCCAGGTGTTCTTGAAATTCAAATCCCAGAAGTCTTGATCAGCAGGAGTCCTGACTTAGGCTTCTGGTAATTGATGTTCAAGAACACCTGGAGCACCAAGGTTGGTCATCACTGGTCTAAGTCAAAGGGACTCAGAGACTGATTAAATCCTGCCCACTGCTGAAGCACAAAATCCAAATCTGAAACAACTCTGAACCATACAGTCTGTTCATGCATCACCAACTAAGGAAAATCTACCACTTTCTGCAGTAGTCCACTCTGTTGACAAACAACTCTTACTTTCTGGAGGTTCTCCTAACATTTGGCTGAAATAATCTTTCTATCAGTAACATTACTAGCACTAATCCAATAAGGCTATCACAAAATGTCATTAGAATACTATGTAGTGCTAGTAACTGGCAATACTTTATTATTAAATCTCCATTTTGTCCACACTATAAATTGACAGCAGTCAATAAAAAAAGTAGAGCTGTGTCAAATTCTGCTAATGAAGGAATAATCAATATAACATAAAAACAACTTCTCTTTCTCCTTTCAAACATAAGGCCAGATCTACCGTTTGATGACCACTTTTCCTTGGAAGCATATCTGATATACATTAAAGTCTAATCGTGTCAGTTACTAAAAATGTTTTTTGCTACTTACTATCATAGAAACCGAAATATCCTAGGCCGGTTCTTCCTCAGCACAATTTCAGAAAGGGCTAAGAACACCTATATTTTTCTGCTAAAAGAGAAAATGCCAATTTGGAATCTCAAATATTAGTTTCTACCACCAATTAAATCTCATCTAGCTTCAGCATTCTCTTCAGGGATCTATACATAATTTCTTAGGAAAATGTTATCTTTTATTTAGAGATACCTCATAATGTGTCCTATACAGTATTCTAATATTTTGCTAATGCAAGATTCTTCCAACATGACATTTATGGTGTCCTAATTAGGGTCTATCAAGTCAACTCTGACTTAAGTAAAAGGTAAATTATGATAGCCCAATTTTAGAGTTTGCTAGATAGAAAGTATTCAGAACTGCTTTCCGCTTCTGGGAATATCGAGTATCCTTGGATCTTGCAGCTTGTCCAAGGCCTCGCAGGTTAGTTTTTTTGGCATGCACAGGAGATAACTGAAGTCCCAAGCTCTGGCCTCACAGCAAGAATCCTATCTCACTAAATTATCCAGCCAGCTTCTAGTGCTGCATCATGTACTATTTTCAACCACTGTGCTTCTACTGAGCCCCAGCCACTTTTAATGATTACTGTTAGTCTTGGAAATGAAGATATATTTCTCTCAAAAACAAATTTAAAAAGAGACTAAGTTTTGCTTTTAACTATAGATGAACATTAATTTCATCACAAAGGAATCTCATCTTCAAGAAACAATTAAGAAGTACATAAAAATGCTGGATACAATTCACTACCAAATCCTGGAGGGACTTACTGGACAGGAGTATAAAAATGTGCATTTAGGGTAGGCCCATTTGGACCAGTGGAACTTATGAAGGAGTTGTCTCAACAAATCCTCACTAATCCAATTAGTTCCTGATGTAATTAATTCCTGATGTAATTTTCAGGGTTCTGATCAACAGCTCTTCCAACACAACATCAACTGGTTTTGCCTTTGCTCAGAGCTCATTTGCAATTCTGTTACAGCATCAGCTTTGCTGTTCTTCATATTTGAACATGTTGGGGTTTGTTTTTTGCAACATGTATGAAAACAACCAAGTCTATAAGATTGACTGTTGAAGTCAACATATTTTAGTACTTAAAATATTAATATTAACAATTTTAAGTAATTTTCAGCATTATTAATGACTTATTTCAAGTTTTCTTTTCTAGCACATTAATCCAGATCCACTTGGGCAGAAGAAGGAAAGGGAAGAAGACAATATCCCCCAAAACTTTTTCCCTTTATTTTATAGTTTGGTCAGGTGACACTGCTCAAACGATCACAACCAGTGGTGCACTGTTCACATTAACAATTAGAAGCTGGCAATGGTAGCCTAACCATCTGAATAAATATAAATATAATTATAATTATAAATATACTTACTACCACTACTACTACTGACACTGAGCTGCAAAACTACTACTACTACAATTCTATTGGGAAATAGCAAGGAAGAGAAAACTAGCAGAAGTAGAGGTTAATGAACAAACTGACTTCGACAAGCCTGTCAAATTCACACACCATAAAAGATGTATGTGCTTTGCCTACCTGCAAATCTTCAGCTTCACTTTGCAGTTATTTAACATTATACTTTACAATTTCAGAATGGAAGTAACAGACCAACAACACCGCAAACTCAATTCCGATAACATTAGAGCACTGAAAAATATTTGGTTGTGCTTTACAACAAAAGCTGAGTTACAATACTATTTTTAAGTCAATTGAAAGATTGTATGAAAAGAATGAATTAACACATGCTATCTTCAGAATAGGTCACTTGGCTAAAATACCGTATATGCCGGCGTATAAGACGACTGGGCGTATAAGGCGACCCCCCCAACATTTCCACTCAAAATGTAGTGTTTGTTATATACTTGCCGTATAAGACTATCCCCTCTTCCGCACACCTTCCACACACCAAATAAAACATAAAAGAACATCAGATTTGATTTCAACATCTCCCTGTGGCCAGCACTAGTGTGCAAGTGCGCATGTGCGAGCTCTGTGTAGACAAGGGGCAGAGCACCGCTGCTTCCCGCTGAGTAGAACAGGCTGGTCACGCCAAAAAGGCTGGCACCCCTGTCTCGCTGCTGATGCTCGCCGCAGCCACGCTGGATACCACGCGATGCTGGATGGCATGTAGAATGAGGTGGGTGGGCATCGGGAGGCCACCATGAGCACCGGGCGAGCATCGGGAGGCCACTATGGGCAGCCATGTCTATCCCAACTGAAGTGTACCCGGCGTATAAGATAACCCCCCCCTCTTGGAGGCATTTTTTCAGGGGGGGGAGTAGTCTTATACGCCAGCATATACAGTATATGAAAAATGAAACACACAAGTACGGAGTACATGGAGTAATGACTTAAAATAAATCCAGATTCATGAAAAGATTACTACACATCATCCATACATGACATAATTTTTTTTTTACATACAACCTATTGGTCTAGGAGGGAAAATATGCTACATTCATTTAAAAGTGGTCTTGTGAAGATTATTATGACACAGTAATCTTCACTGTGTGAGTCCAATGGTGTAAATCAGAGTAGCAAATATTAATAAATCCCCAATCAACTAAAAATTAGCAAATCCCAATTAATTTCTCAGTCTTGTGCCAATCCTGACTGTATAAATGTATACGACAAATGTGACAATAACCTTAAATAATTCTATGTCAGAAGGCTTGATGACTTCTCAGGAACTGCCTTCTCAGCAATTGCTGGCATTTCACAACACTGACAGATCCTAGCAAGACTTTCCCTGTACCCGATTTATTTTCCAATATTTCCAAAAATTATCCCAATTATTTACCTTCTCCTTTTTGTTTCCCACAGTTTGCTTTGTCCAGAAAACCCAGTTCAGGGAACAAGTTTCTTCAAAGCAAAGATTTCAGTGTTAATGCTAATTCATTAACAAACAAAGGAATCAAAATATTGATCAATCAAGATAGTTTTTTTAAAGGTCTCTCTGATGTTTTTTAAGAGTCATGGTGAAAGACAGTTGATTTCCCAAGAATATTAGGAGTGAAGTGACCCTCCACTGTCAGGGGTTGAGACAAGAAGCTTTCAGTGACAGCTCTAATTACCCCTCCCACAAGACACAAAACAAAATCCAGCAAAGAGAATTTTTTTACAAGTCGCCCCCTGGCCCCCACAATTTTTTCAAATACTTGGTGTAAAAGTTGAGTGGAGTTATTCTCTACTGTTCAGGGCTGAGAAGAACTCAATGCAGCATTAAGCTTTTAAAGTGAACCCTCTACTAAAAGCAGTTTTCTTCTACACAGGTAACATTATGAGGCAACTGAGGAGACTTCTGCAAAATTTCTCCTCACAAAAATCTTACAAGATAGCAATAGCAATAACACTTCTATATCACCCCATACCACTTAATCACTTAATGCATTCTCTGGGAGGTTCACAAATTAATTAGTATTTTGCCCCCAACATGCTGGGTACTCATTTTACCGGCCTTGGAAAGATGGAAGGCTGAGTCAACCTTGATTCCATCAAGATCCAACTCACAATGTTTGGGATGCAGTATAGCAGTTTAAGCTACTATTCACCACTAGGGTTCTTTTAATATCATTCAGGAGAATGAAAAGTTGCAATATTCAGATCTCGATTCCAGAACAATAGAATATATGCTTTACGGGCAAGTAACATTTGAACGTTCTCTGATTTGTCAACTGTAGCGCCAGATGACAATGTTAAGTGGCCCTGACCTTGTCTGCTGTTGTCAGCGTGGCATTTCTAAAATCTAAATAATATATTTGACCAAAATGTTTGCTAGCAAAATCAGAAAGGTTGTTAAAGATTTATAATTTCCTTTTAAAAATTAAGAAAGAACACAGTATCAAAATTTTCACATTCAACCACAAACATTAAATAAAATAGTGTTTTATGTCACTAGTCCAGTAACTTCTACCACTAGCCTTCAAGCCAGAAATAAATTCTCTTCAGTGTTACCTGTGTTAACAAATTAAAGGTTGACTTTTTGGTCAAGTGAAAAACACTCTGTTAATATTCAAATGAAATATGAGAAATAGCAAAATGAAAAAGTACAGACCTTTGCAACAGCAGTCTTGAACGTTCTGGCTTTGAAGTTAACTATCTGAAAACATTCCTAGCAGGAAAATACTACTATATTAAATATTTAAAAAGGAAGCAGAAAGAGAAGATGACCTGGCTAATGGGTCAGGGTTTTATTCCTTCAGGCAATGTCTTCCTGGAAGAACTATATCAAAATTAAGATTTGTTTGGATCAGTAGCCGATTTACAGATAAAAAGAAATTCTCGGGGGGGGGGGTGTCTTCATTCATGCCTCTTGAATGTTCCCATGGAAGTAACAGGGCAGGAATGTCTCTCTGCCTTCCAAGGTATCAGAAGCGCTTCCACTGAATTAATTTAGATGAGGAAACATATAACTTGTTATTGTCTGTGTGTGCTTGTTTTGCACATTCCTTCCCTGTGATTGTAGAAGTTTTACTCTTTTTTACTTGTGTTTTCCATCTTTTGAAGCAGCTGATTGTATATTACTCCTTGTTGCAGATATTTTTTGTTGTTCAGTTGCACAGTCGATTCTGACCTTTCTGACCATGGACCACTGTCCGCCAGGCACTCCCGTCTTCCACCATCCCCCTCAACTTGCTCAGCTCTGTGCCCATTGTGCCCACAAAACCATCTAGCCATCTCATTTTTGGCCACCCCCTTCCTCTTTTGCCCTTGACCTTTCCAAGCATCAAGGCTTTCTCAAGTAAGTCTTCTCTTCTCATTTGATGTCCAAAGTACTTTAGCTTCATCTTTACTATTTGCCCTTCTAAGGAGCAGTCAGGGTTGATTTCTTCTAAGATTGATCTATTTGTTCTCCTTGCTGTCCAGGGGACTCTCAAAACTCTCCTCCAATACCACATCTCAAAGGCATCTATTCTTCTGCGCTCAGCTTGGTATTCTTTCTTTCTTTCTTTCCAAAAACTTCTGAAATTCACTCTAATGTTTGGAATTGGATTTTGTCAAGGGAAATTTTGGTACTATTTCTAGTATTTGACCTTCTGGCTACAATTTACCAGGATAAATATTGGTTGTTAGAATATTTTGCTTTTGATAGGAGGAGGAGATGGTGGCGGTAGCTTTTTCAGAATAAAGCCATCTCAGAGGGTTAATAGTTTTAAGCCCCCTATGCAACCTGTGAGCATCCCTCAGGGTAAAAAGAGCACAGAGAGATGGAAAAGACACAGGAAAGCCAAGCTGAGGTGAGTTTCCTCACAACCTATATAAAAATCTTTGTTAGACAAAGTAAGACATAAACTAAACAGCATGAAATATTATATAGCATTGGAATACAATAGATTCCAGTACTGCAACTCATCACTGGTGGTCTAAGAAAACATGAATCAATCGCAAATAAGATTTAGTATTTTTTTTAAATAGGGGTTCAAATGGTTGATCAACAGAATGAAAAAAGTTCAAAAGTGCAGTTCTTACAGCATGTCACCACTAGTTGTACAAATTTCTGCCTGAATATGAGAAATATCACAAAGACTACATCACGTAATTGTTGCAGAGCTTCAGTGGTCATGGGATTAAGCAAGTAATTCAGAAAGTGCAACAGCTTAATGCAGGGAATCTCAACCTGAGGCCCATTGGCCAAATGCGGCCTGGGGTACCATATCATGTGCCCCCCCACCTCCACTACACCAGGAAGTGCCATGTGGTGGAGAAAGGGCAAAATGGTCATTTGGCCCCTGAGGTTGTCTGAGAGAGCATGACCTGGCCCCCAGCTTAAAAAGGTTGAGAACTCTTGGCTTAATGGGTTGAAGAGCATCATTACAGAACAAGGAACTGAGAGTTCGAATTCTAACTGTCCTTCAAGGAGGGCAACCAAGATGACCTAAAGCAGGGGTGCCCAAGCTTTTTGGGCCACGGGCCAGTCATGTGATTCAGGGAGGGTTTTACTTCCAATTCCAGGAGTGATGAGCCGGATGAATTGGGCTTTAGTTTGCGCACCCCTGACCTAAAGCATATATGGCTGACAGAAATGAGTACCTTGCTTCCTGTGCAACCTTGAACATACTACACAGTCCCAGAGCATCAACAAAGAGGGACTGCTAAACCGTATTTGAATATTTTATACCTACAAAATTGTGGGAGAGTCACCTTAAGTCAGAACTGACTAAATACATAAGCATTACAGGTACTTGGTACACAGTGTACCTCATCATCCAAGGGAAGGTTCACTTTCAAGTACTCCTGAAACTCTTTAAGTTTTCTCCCTGTTTTTCTTTGGTTAAGGGTAATCTTCTAAACCTAGTGTTCTCGTGTTCTCCAGATGACTAGTTTTCTGAACATACAGAAGACGCAAAGTTCCCCACCCTGTCTACACTACTGAATTCTTCAACCCATGGGTTATCCAATGTAAAGCTATGCTGGACTTGTAAGTGTGCCTCCCAAAATATTGTGAGTCATAGTTGGGACAGGAGAGACTCTCGCTGCTCAGTTTCAGGGTGTGGTGCCTCTCTGTTTCAGTTGCTTATGCCTGAAAGATCGTCACCTCAAACGCAACTTCCCAAGCTAATGATTGAGAAGTATTTACTTCCAATATTTTCCTATCATTTCTGAAGATTTATATCAGGACTTTCCAAACATCTTCAGTAAACATTCTTTTTTAATAATGCTGAACAATCTGTTAACTGCCAAGGGTTAACTAAATATCTAGATCAAGGGGCTTAAATAACAAACTGGTGCCAATTTCCACAGATTCCAAACCCTCTTATAACAATGGAATCATTTATTCAGGAAGCTCAGCAGTTTCAAAAGCTACCTTCACTAAACCTTTGAAATGACAAAAATGTAACATCTGAATATCATTCAAAAATAAGAAAAGAAAAAAATGTATTTTATATAAATTTATCAATTTGATTAAACATGTTTGCATCTTCACAATGACATTTAGAATAGGAAGTATTCATTTTCTGTTTGGAAAAGAAAAACTCTTTTAAATATAATTTGAATCTGTCAAGCCAATCTCCTTTGCAGATCTTTTAAATGTCACATACCTTCAAAAGAGGGTAGCGGATTCCTTAAAAAACATTCCTACGTACAGTCCAGACTAAACCAAGAATTTATTAAAATATGCTAGTGACATTTATACTGATGAAGCACAGTACTTTTCATTTTTCCACTTTGACAGAAATCCCTTCAAAAGAAGCACTAAAAACATATTAACTTTGTATTTAACTAGAACTGCAAAATGTACAACTAGGTTTTACACATGCTACCACCTCATGAAATTTGGCTGTACGAAAAGAATATTTCTGTTACTTTTGCACCGAGAAATTCTAATTACTTTACATGGGAACTTGGTGGTGCTTTTCTTCATGATTTAACATAAATAAATTTCCAATCAATTTTTTTACTTCTCTTACAGCGCTGTATTTAACAGCTTTAAACAAGATTATATTCATAATGGTATAAAGCAAAAGCTAACATTATTCTATATGGACACAACACATTTAGTTTACAACACAATTTAGAGATGAGCCACTTTCTAAAAATATCAACAAGGCTATAAGGCTGTATTTGTAAAATGCAGGGCAAAGATGGCACTGCAAATAACTGCAACACAAATCCCTGAAGCAACATTGCTCACCTCAGTTAATTGTTAACTGTAGTTTTAAAACTATTCTCACCCTTCCGTTCAAACTTTTTGCAAGTTATAAATTACAATTTTCAGCAATGCAGGGAGTAGGAAGGCCTCATCATCATGTACAAGCACTTCTGACTCTGAACCACCATCAGTTGGTTAACAGGAAAGGCTGTCTTTCCTGTTAAGTTGCTTCTTGTAAAAATACTGCTAAAGGGAGCAAATGTGTTCACACGCAAGATACATTTGAATCCAAAACATTTGCTACTAAATCGGACAGTCTTTGTTTGGTACGAAATCTATGACAAAGGGGAAAGGATTCAGTTTTACTCTGCAGGAAAACCCGTTTGTACTCTATAATTATGTATCAGGATGTGTGAAAAGGGTTAATACTTTGCTAATTAAAAGGTGTTGTAGAGTGCCCTACGGAAAGGAATCATATAATAAACCTTCAGTTCTACATACTATTAAGTGTTAATCATCTCCAGCACATGACTAATAGAATTAGTAGCAGACTCTGAGCAAGCACAGAGGGCACCATAAACACATTCCACACTTATACTACTATAATCTACAACAGTTACCCCAAAATTGTAATTTAATATCTACCTGAAACCCTCCTGAAAGGTCTATCTGGGAACATGTGAGGTGCTATCTTGCTTCAGAAGCATCTGCCTGAGTTCATGAGAGCTAAAACCAGGCTGGAGATATGCTTACTGCCACTTCTCCCATGTGCGCCTGTCCAGGCCTCCTCAATTCCCAACTTTTTTGTACTCATCTGAGGAAACAAGATCAGGGACTCTTATTTATCTAAATAACATCTGACGTTAGATAGAACCAGGGAACAAAATACACTCCAAAGGCACAAGAGACTCAGCAGAAATGATAACATGAGAACAGAGAGGTTCCAGAACATTGCTGTTATCACAGCAAAAAAAAAAAAAGGGGACCTAGGTAAAATGGAGGGAAATTGATGTGTTCAGAACAGCCGGGCGGGGACCACCAAAATGCATGGATTCAGCTACAGATTATTTCAAAATGTTCTGCACAGGCACAGAAAAAACTAATTAATGCAGGATCATAGAGACCACAAAGAAAAGTCTGTTTTCTTCTACCCACCCTTATTTTATCATTTGTTTAATTATTAATCATTATTTCATTCACTCTTCCAGGCTCTGCAAAATTTAAGAACTGCATGGTCCAACTCATCTACACTACACATACAAGCAGTGCAGATCCACAAGAACACTGAGACACCACTCAGCCCAAGATTTCACACACTGCATTGGCAAGGGAGATTTTGAACCATCCCTCAGATGTAACAGTGATTTCATATATACACCATTATGACTTAATTACATTAATGACAAGAATCACTGTGGTCCTAGTGTATCTTCAGCAAAAAGGATGAACACTCACAGGGTTTCTACAGAGTAAATGAACAGTTTATACAAAACATAGTAGAGCCCTAGGCAAGGTACAGAAGAAGGACCTCAGGGTGCTGATCTTTGGATTCTGCCTGTCATGTTGGTGGTTTTATTTCTTCTATAAATGCCAAATAATATAAGACAATCTTACACAAAAAAGGTTGCAGTAAGAAACAGGAAAATAGCAATAGCAGATGCCTCAATTAGGACAAAGATTTTCTCTGAACAATGGTGGGAACAAATTTCACCTACTTTGTATTAAAACCCAAGCCCAATGAGGGTTTAAGCTAAGGAAGCTGAACTCATTTTGACCTTATAACATACAAGCACTTTAATGAAGTCACTTACAAAAGAAACGAAGAGGCAACTCTTATGGCCAGAGAGACTCCAAACATGTGTGATTATCTTCCAAAATGGAACATATTTTCTCTACCTTAATTTACGCCTACAACCTGAAACAAGCATTTCATTTACATAACAATGTACAAGATAGTGTTTCTAATCATTACTCAAAATACAAAAACCTAGCAATACATTACTCAGGGGTTATTACTTTTTGGGAGCAACGTGTAATTGTTTCTTTTTACCAAACATTCTTAAATATGGCTCCAACCTTCCCCCAAAAAAGGCAGAAAGTACCTGGACAATGAATAAATGTTACAGATTTTGCAAAATTTGTTGTCTTAATAACTTGTCTCTAGAATATTTAAATATAAATTAATTTATTTTAATATTAATTTTAGACAGGATTTTATATTGTGTTTTATGTCTCTTTTTGAAGCTTTGTTAGCCGCCCTGGATCTCTTTGAGGAGGGCAGCATATAAGTCTGATTAAATAAATAAATAAAATAAATAAGGCCACTACCTTTCTTTAGTAAACAAAATAATGACTAATGTTATTTTTAATAGAAAAGGGAAATTGCAACTAAAGGAGGCCCACTGAATCAGTAGGGCCTGGTGAGTCAAGACCTGTAAGTTCCACTGATTTAGGAGTCCTAGTTTCAACTTACAACTGGCTTGTAGCCAATTTCTCATTTCTAAATATTTGTATTTTTTGCAAAAGAAAGCCAAAACAGCATACTTTTCAAAAACATAATTGTCTAAAGGTTGTCTTTTTCTTCTCTCTTTTTTCCCCCTTGAATCTCTAATGATTTATTAGGCAACATGCTTCCATTGTTTTTAAACTCAGACATCCATCTGAGGTCACCCTTTGAAATAGGCTATTTGAATCCAAGAGCAATCATCCTAGAACAAAATGACTACAGCAGTTCTATACCAAATGAGCTACTTTAGAGCCAGCCACAATGTAAGGCTCCCATAGTACAAAGAATTTGAAAACTACATTGCTTTACAGAAAATCTCAAATGCACTGAAGTATAAACAGACCTCATTTCAGTTTGAAAACAACTATGACTATTAGTATGTAACACAAGTATAACCTTTCTTGTGGGATGAAATGTCATTGGTATTGCAGCTTTTTGTATATTTCACAATGTTTTATGAGAAATTATGTATGACCTTCATTGGATTTTGAGCATTGTTTTTCAAATTTTACATCCCTCAGTTAAAGTCAATGCTTATAGGACTAGTTGTACTCTAGGTTTTACTTCCGAGTAATTATATACAACACTGTCTAGTTCTTCTTCCTCTTCCGTGTCTAGGAAAAATGTGAAACTGCCAAAATGAAAGTACTTTTTGGTGAGTTCATTCTGTAGTTCCTTTCGCCTGACCTAGTGTGAGAAAGATTAGCCAGCAACACAAGATTGCCCTTACCAGGGTACACTCGATTGTGGTTCAAAAATACCACAATCTTCAAGGAGGCTCTTTCGGTGTAGCCCAGTATAAGCACTATCACCCAGCATTTGGAATCCTACTGGCATTCACATAACATCTGCATTACGCGCCATGGTCAATTACAGCTAATTGATAAGATGCTGGCAAATTTCAGCTGTGTAGTTGGGACACACAATGAAACACATGATTAGGACACACATTGACACATTAACAAGTACAATCATAGCAATTTTAAAAATCCTAATAAGAATACCAATATGATTTAGATCAGTACTTTCACTTATCTGAGTATGACATGTGAATCTCCTACCTGCAGAAGCCTATATAATTTACCAAAATTTCTGATATGCAATGTCAGGGGCTGAAAGGTGAGAAGTGATCTTGCTCTCCTCCCCCTTTTTGTATCAAAGCCATTTTTGGAAGGAGGCATTATCCTGTAGTTTATAGAAGCAGTTGTGTTCATTCAAATCTACACATTCCAGCCCATGAAACAAGTCCAAAACAAGATCTGAAAGCTAGTAAGGTGGTGGATAGATCCTTTTCTAGGTAATGCTGACAGTAAAAAGGATTTAAATTAGGATCGCAAGCAAGGGCAAAAAGCTGAAAGACCCCCTACTTGTAGTGTGTCAGAATTCAAAGCTAACCCTGGCAGCCCTATACTTACTTGAATAAAAGGGAAAAGACTACTACCGGTAACTACATTATAAAAGCAGCATGTATTTTCCACTGAGAGTCACTGAAACTACTGGAATACAACCCATTGGCCCTTAACGGTCAACTGACCTACCTGAGATTTTCTCTCCTTTCTGCACAAAACTCCTACATCTGGCTTTAAACTCAATGCATTCATATACTCAAATCCAACTTTATTTAGGTAAAGGTTTGATCAATAGCATGTACACGGGCCCTTCTTTTCCTTGCCTGAGGAATGAATTGTTCTCTTTATCTGTAGATGCTCCAAAAAGCAGAACAGCCTTTTCTCTCACTTCTTCTCTTTGTTCAGCATGAAATACTGCCAATTTAAAGTTATTTACTTACCTTATTTCAAAGGCCATAAATTGTGTTACCACACAAATCACTGATAGCATTGTTTAATACATGTACAGTAAATTTAAAAATCCATGGATAAAACCTCTTGCAACCTATAATAATCAACTAAATTTATAAATTAATTTTCCTTCCCATTTTGGGCCAATATTCTGTTTAACAAGTCAAATGAAGAACCTAGTAAATGACTGTTCAATTTGTGATATCATATATCTTTCTGAAATGTTGTGGAACCTTTGCCTCTTTACTACCAGAGTAAAACTGCCATGGAATGAAGATATATAGAAGATGGAATGAAGATATATAGAAGATATAATGTACAAGAATAAAACTATACATAGCATAACAGTTGAATCTGAGGAATCTGAATAACAAGGTGAGCTGAGGGAAGTGAAATAAAGGATGAAAATGAACTGGAATCAATCCTATGGTATAACATGCAGCAGTTCAGTACTGGCTGGCTCCAGTGTAGAGATGTTTCTAGACTCACCTCAACATGGGGCAGTCAGTACACACATTTTCTTCTTCTCATGCATCAGCTAAAATCTATAACTTCTGTGTTCCATCATTCATGCTTTAGAAGAAAAATACTCTGACCATTTCAAATTCTTAGTTGGGGAAAAAAGAAAAACAGCAATCATTAACCTGGCTGAAGAGTTATATTTCCATTGACAAAACAAACAAGTAGTGCTTTCTCAACTCTTCCTTGAGATATTTGATTCAAAGAGCCCCTTTGTGAAACACTGTTTTTATTTTAAGATTCAACTCTTAGCATTTGAAACCTTAGCCCAGGAATCAGCAAAGCACTAGGCATCAAGTCACTCTTAAATTCCATTCCAATGGGGCCCCCATCAGGGAAATTCAGCAGCTGCCAGAATGGATCCTGTGATTCTCTGGAGGACAGGAGGGTTTTGCAGCATCCTCCTAAACTTTGCAGCAGTGTCAGCCTACAGAGGATAGCATCCATCTCTTCCTCCTGAAGGGATAGGAAGGAAAGAGCAGAGAAACAGTTGCCACAATTGTGGCAGCACAGATAGCATATATGGAGGTACACTGTGAAACGCATCCACTGGCAAGGAGCTATATATGACATGCAAGGTTCCAATGTTACCCATTCCTCTCCCTTTGCCCTGTATTTCATCCATTTCTCAGTACAGTGGTACCTCGCTTAAAGAGCATAATGCGTTCCACAGGATTGCTCTTTAAGCGAATTTGCTCTTTAAGCGAAACACCATTGTAAGTGACCAACTGTGACTTCTGGTGGGTGGGGATTGCAAAACACTATTTAGTTGTTAAGAGAGTTTTTGGTTGGTTTTAGTTTTAAGTGAGGTGAGCATTCAGAGAAAATTCTGCTCTTTAAGTGAGTTAAGTATCTATGCGAGACACTCTTTATGCGAGGTTTTACTGTACTATGACTCCGATAACCAACATCAAAAGTTGTTTGAGGTTCAATTCAACTTCTCAGTAGTCAATTTCAGCTCTGAAGGACCATACCCATGAGAATGTAGCAACAAGATACAGACATAATTACAGAACAAGCCCAATATTCTTCACTAGATCTTCAAAGAAAAATTGGAAATGTACTTTTAAATTCTTGGATCCCACTATGAAAAACTTTAAGTGACCTGGGATTTTCCTTGCAATTCAAGCCACACCACCCAGCAATATAATCTTCTAAGCAGAGTGCATTCATCGAAAGGATAGCTTGCACAGTATAGTGACTGCACACAGCTTAGGGCAACAAAGAACCAGGGCTGTGGAATCCATAATACTAAATGTCTGTACCACCGTGACTTCCACAAACTTGCTGCTAGCAACCAGCTGCAAAATGGAGCCAGGACTGAATCTGTTATTAATTGGATCTGATGTCCAGGAAATGTTCTGCAAAGTACACTGATGCAGGGCGGCTGATGCCAGTGCAAGCTTTACCTTTTGCACGAAATACACAACTTACTTCTTTTTCTCTGGAACATGTTATCATCGCATTTATTTGATCTGCTTCACTTTCCTACTCACGACCACCACCACCTAACCAGAAGTAACCATGGTACATCACACCAAAGCATAATAAAGGTGAAAAGCTTGTGTCATTCTAGGGAACACAAGTAATTGCCTTTTACTGAGGTCTGGGATGAGTTAGGTAAATGCCACAGGTAAATGAAACCAAACAAAGATACAGAATCAATGTTCCTGGCTATCCTTAGCTTATGTGTCAAAAGCAACACAGAATTAAGATGGGCATTAACAATGCAAAAAGCATGAGGCACCAACTACAAACAAAATTACAGGGGAGCTGGTTTAACAGCCAGCTTCCTGAATGTTCAAACATGCAGGACTTGAGGGAAAAACCTGCAGTAATCAATTTACGTAAAGCATATTGACTATGCTACTGAATAACAGAGGAAAATAATACTGCTAGAAGACCACAAAACAAATAAGCACCAGAATGAAGGTGCACCACACTTTGAAAAGCACCAAAACATAGCACTTAAGATAACAACCTGGGATTAAAACCACTGCAATATTTATTTAGACTGCAAGGATTACAAGAGCTCTGAAACCCAAAGACAAAAGACAGATAGAAAGCTGAAGCTGCTAAGGATTCCACTGTTAACAAGAAATCTGGCAGGAAAGGCAGAAATGGACAGTTTGCACACCATAACCACCAAAACGTGTAACATCAGAGCTTGAAAAATCTTTCCAATTCTGAAGGTCCTGCACCTAATGTTTAGGCATCACTCTGTGTGTACAAAATGGAGTTGAAAAATATTTACTGCACTCAAAGCAGGGCACCTCACCTAAGTATAGGAGAAAACTTTGCAATACATATTGTATTTGTTGACTTAAAGAGGAAAAAGCACAAATAGAAATACCAAATTTATGCTAGGTTTTATCTGTAAAATGTATGAAGCAGGATGAGAGAGTTGCCTATGCCAGATGGCTTCCAAATATTCCATTACAGTATTTAATTTGAAATGGCCAAAAAACCTACACCAATCAGCACTTACTAGCAAATATGTGAGACAATATGCTGATCATATTATTCACCAATGACACTCATTCATAGTAAAAGTTACTCTTACTAATAACTGTCCCATGTTACATTTTCCATGTCAAAAATAGGATATCAACTTTTTTTGTGTTTTGCACCATGATTTCTGGTGTCTTACTCAAGAACAGGCTACACAACAATATGATGGACTCATTCAATACACAACTACTGTATATTTGTCTCTATTACTGGTATTTGTTAAAACTATTTTCTAAAGAAAGTCTAGCATCCTTTATTCACCTTGTCCTACAAACTGTCACCAAATCATGACATACACAATGCCTTTTAGGTTTACTTATGTCTTATGCTGTATACTACACATGTTAATGCACACACAAAGTGACTCTTTTATTATAATGGATGTTGCTGAAATGCTGACTCACAAGCTACTTTTTGGAGGTTCCTACCCTTGTTTCACTCTGCTCTAGTGGGGACAATCAAGGGAATAACCAACCTTGTTTCAGTGACATAAAACAACATAAAAGATGGCTTGTCTCCTCCCTAGTCTAGTTCTTTCTGATAATGAAATTTACCTAGCTGCCTTTTCAGTCCACTACAGTACTTTCAAAACAAAACACAGGTGCACCAGGTTCCAGACTTCCAGCTGCCTCATACATGTGGGCAGCCACTAGAGGAGAGAGAATGTCAACGCAGCAGGGGCCTTTCCAGAAAGGGTGGAAATTTCTGTAGGGAAGCCAACCCATAAGGAATACCCTGGTATTTAGCAGATAGAAAAGGCTATTCTGAACATGTGAAAGTAAAAGGGAAACAAGGTGCTAGTGGAGAAGGTCTGGGAGGAGGTAACCAGAAATGTGGTTGAGGAGATGATCCAGAGGATACTGAAGAGCCAAGAGGATAATCCAACATTACCTCCTGGCTGTACTTATGTGTAGAACAGTAGTCCCCAACCTTTTTTTGGCCATGCCCCACCTAAGCATCTCTAAAATCCTGAAGCCCACCCATGACATATAATTCTTATTATTCAAATAAACTCCTATTCATGAGGAGGAAGCGTAACATGCCATTAACTGTTAATAACTCATTCTCGAATTGCCCCTTAAAATCAAATTGCCCCTCGTGGGGCATGTGCCCCATGTTGGGAAACATGGGTGTAAAAAAAGGGTCCTTGGTGTGTAGTCTGGGTACAGGTGTGGATGTCAGGCTCAGGAAGGTAAGGTGGTCAAGCCTCCTTACTGGGGAGAGTGGTGATGGAGACATACTCATGACATCAAGAGCCTGAGAGCCCCAGACTGCTACCCTGACAGGAGCCCATTACACAACCCACATGCCCTTGATATAAACAGGGCATTATATTTCTGTAGTATTAATAAACTTAGAGCCTCATGAAGAGGGCAGGTACTTAGGGAACTGGAAGGACTCAAAACTCTGGCTGATCAGTGCCCCCTTATCAGCAGCTGCTGTGTATTGTTGCCTATTGGCACAGTGTTCAAATAAAAGTTATTGGGCACAATAGCTAGCCTGATAAATTGTGTTTGGGAAATGGAGGGTGGTGGGTAGGCTTACAATAGGACATAGACCAACCAAGAATTTTCAAGTGGCCAGACAACTGTGTATTACAAATTTCATTTTTTTCATTTCATTTCAGATTTATACCCCGCCTTGCTCAGGCGAACCTGACTCTAGGCGGCTTACAAAGTATAAAAAATTACATAACAGTCACAAATTTCACATTATCATAATCACAATCATCACAGTATCAGAAAAATATATACATATCAATAACACAGTATCAGAAAATATTAATATCACCATAAAATGTTACAAAAAACGTTACAAAGAAAAAAAACAGCAAAAAAAACCACATTTACTGAATCCTACAATGATTATAAGCAAAATCGTACAAAACGAGGTCTTTTTATCACCACCTGGGACCCATAGCTGTTACTCCCTTCGAGGCTGGCTGGCCGAGGGAGAGTCCAGCGAAGCGGCGGCAGCAATGTCTTTCATCACCCCCAGGACACCCAGCTGTTGCTCCCTTTGAGGCCAGTCGGCCGAGGGAGAGTCCAGCGAAGTGGCGGCGGCGAGGTCATTCATAATCCCGGGACACCCAGCTGTTGCTCCCTTCAAGGCCAGTCGGCCGAGGGAGTCCAGCGAAGCGGCGAGGTCTTTCATCACCCCCGGGACACCCAGTTGTTGCTCCCTTCAAGGCCAGCTGGCCGAGGGAGAGTCCAGCAAAGCGGTGGCGGCAAGGTCTTTCATCACCCCCGGGACACCCAGCTGTTGCTCCCTTCGAGGCCAGTTGGCCGAGGGAGAGTCCAGCAAAGCGGCGGCAGTGGTGAGGTCTCCGGGCCAAGGTGATGAAGTCCGGGGGGGGGGAGGACAAGAGCGTTCTCTTGCCGGCCGCAGGTGCCAGCAGTCTTTTCCTCCGACAGAGGTGACGAGGTCTGGAGGGAGGGCGGGAGCATCCTCTTCCCCCCCCCCCCCCCGTAGCACCGTCTCCTCCAACTCTGGCCTCCTTCATCACTGACATGCATGTTCCATGAAAGCTCCAAAAACAAGCACAAAGTGACCAACAAAAGGAATAAGGCCCTAAGAACCATCCATTCTTTGGTCCACTGACAAATCATGAGACAAGGCTCAGAATGTGGATGTGGTGTGGGGAACCTCTAACGGGATTCGGTTTTTCCTCCTCTGTTCCACTCTGATTTTTTTTCCAGAAAAGGGTTAACAGAAGAAAGCTGTGCGTTGGTAGCAAGCATCGGCCTCCAACCTATAACCATAAAAACCGAGTTACAGTACAAGATGCAGCCAGGCACCATAATTCTTTAGAACAGGGGTTCTGAACCTGCAGCCCGCAGCACCATTTCATGTGGCCCACCACCACCTCCACTACACCAGGAAGTGCCATGTGGTGGAGTAAGGATAAAATGGCCGTCCACCCTCCAAAGCTGTCTGAGGGAGCATGACCCAGCCCCCGGCTTATAAAGGTTGAGAACTCTTGCTTTAGAAAGTACTGTTTGCCCTAAATACATTTCCAGTAGCTTTGGGAAAGGAGGTAAATGTTGGTAGCAGAGTCCATTATAAGTTTTCCCTGCTTGTGGCCAGATTTCAAATTCTAGACATCACTAGTCATTTGTGACCTATAGACTGAATCAGATTTTCTTTAATATCAGAAGCCTCTGTTTCCTTCTCTGTGGTCAAATCTTCCATAGCGATAACACTGAATTGCTTTCTTAGCTTATGATATCTTAAAAAATTAAGAAAAGTTACCTATTTTGAAATAGCAGAGCCACTACATAACTTTCTGGAGCTCCTGCAGGAAAATAACAGTGCAAGGATATATTTCAAGTTTTTTCTTTTATCCCAGGTTTAGCACAAAAAGGTCCAGCCAAAGCACTTACATGTCCTGCGCAGCATCAACCTCTATCGTTGTTATCAGCCCTGCCAGTTAAGGATTTTGTTGACTGGTCAAGTTGATTACAGCTTGCAGACTCTTAGCATGCTGAAATATTCCAGGGTTGGCTTTAGCAAAGACTTAAAAAAGAAAATTTTCACTGATCTCAAGTTCAAAGGAATATTGTACTGAGACATGCTTGTAACCTCAATTCATCTCCATTATGACATGCAAAGAGCAATGATTTGAACAAAGATGTGCCTTCAAAAGCTGAACAAAAAAAAAAAATCAGAATTTCAACATAGCAATCTCACCCTTGATATTTTATTTATACTACTAAATACAGAGGCCAAACTGCATCATCATCCAAAACACTAGCAGAACATTCAAAAGCAATCCAGAGGTGAGAATGATAGTCAATTTTTTATTCCGTGCGCTGAAAGGATTCCAGGGATTAATATTCCTTATAAAAGCCAAGACGATGTGTAAAAAGTCACCACCCAGCCTCCTGAAAGGCTTCAAGATGCCTCCCAAGTACTTGTTCAATTGGAGTATTGCCAAATAAGTCAGAGCAGTGCTAATTTTTGCAGTTGTAACTACACACATAACACACTCTGGCATACGTATAGTTTGATTTAGTGTTCTGCAATGTTCCTCTTTAATCTCTTGAAGAGGTAATTTTACCCTTTCATTGAAAACATAACTGTGTAATTGGTAAGTATACAAAATATAATTACACTACAGACAAGTGGCAATGCTGCTTATGGGAATAGTTCATGAATTCTGTTTTATTTTGTACTTTCATTTTTTTACCAAAAAAAAAAACCCAGACAAGTTATTTGCTTGTAACTGTACTTCAAGTGGTCATCTGTGATTCTTACAAATGGATTAATTTTGTGTCTGCACAGAGTTCCTTTGGAATCCTTCTAGAACATGGGTCAGCAAACTTGACTCTCCAAATATTCTTGGACTTCAATTCCCAGATGCCCTAATCAGCAGGTATACTGACTTGGGCTTCTGGGAATTGAAGTCCAAGAACAGCTAGAGCAGGGGAGCCCAAACTTTTTGTGTCATGAGATGGTCACGTGGTTCAGGGGGCTGGTCACTACAGCCCAGGGGCTGGATCTGGCCCCAGCGCTAATTCATCCGCCCCCTGAAGCCCTTGTTGTTCCCGGAAGCAGAAGTAAAACGCGCCCAGACGGGCACATTTTACTTATGCTTCCTGGAACAGCGAGGGCTTGGGGCGCGCGTGGATAAATTGGCATTGGGAGCCAGATCTGGGCCCCTGGCCATAGTTTTGGCACCCCAGATCTAGAGAGCCAAGTTTGCTGAGCCCTGCTATAGAAGTTAGAGGAGAGCCCTCCCCCCCCCTCTGCACCAGGATTTCTGCCCAATGGCTTCTATCACTTCCTTTGTCTGCCATTAGGCAATAACAACAGTGGTAGACTGAGGGGAGATCAAGTGGTATGTGTGAATCACAGATGTATAGGTAAGTAACCTGTCTTTCTTTGTCATGGATGACTGACAAGCTTATTTAGCAGTTAGCAGGAAGCCACAATGATGGAAGAATCAATGGAGTACAAGGCCACTCTGCTGCACAAAGCATCCTCCTTATCATAAATATCAACTAAGTAATGTTACATGAAGGCCAAGGGTCTAGACCAGCTTGCAGATTTGTAACTGTCTTTGAGGTCTATTCCAATCAGCCATGGAGTGGAGGTTGAGACTGCACAATTTGAGTGAGCTTTTAAGATTGGAGGGAGTGACCTTTGTTCATAAGAATTTGTAGTAGTAGTGAACAATGTGACCTTTCCTTCTGCAACCATGTGCATTGGTGTTCACATCTAAGTGCACCCAATTCACTAGTCCTCCATGAAGATGTAATGGCAAATCAGGAAAGTAGTTTTGTAGGTTAGAAGATGAAGGTTAGTTAGGTCTCAAGGAGCCAATCATCTATGTAAGGGAAAATATTTATTTTTGTGTTGTTAGGTATGTCACCACAGAGACCATACATTTTGTCTAAACCCAAGGTAGTTAAGAGGCCATAGTGTAACACCTTAAACTTGAAGACTCTGTTGACTAGGACAAAACAACAGTCGACATACAAATGTGTAGAAATTGGTGTCTTGAAGATCAATTTCTGTAAACCAAAAGCCCTTGCAAAAAAAGGACAAGAAGCCAAAAGTTACCATTCAGAATTTTTTTTCTATTAATGTTGACCATTCATCTTAATCCACCATCCTCCATACAGTAAAATACTGAAAATAGAACTCATAGTATTTTTGATGTAACAAGATTGGTTTGATTACTTCCTTTCAGAGTAATGTGGCTATCTTCTCCAGGCTTTTTGAACAAGGGACTGGTAATAGGTTTGTAAACTCGATGGCATACCTTTGTGCAATGATGGACAGTACCCACTCATTGGATGTTATTCAATGTCACGAGTGGTAGAATGGTACGAGCATATGGGGTTTGAATGTTTGCTATGCTCTCTGTCAGGTTCTGAGGCAGCTTTAGGGCTCCACTGCTGGTTAGAATGCCAGAGGAACAGCCCTGATAGTTACAGGATTTGTACCCACAAACTACTGTAGTTTACAAGGCTCTCATAAGCACCACCTGGAAGGTTGGAAAAGAGCTCCCTCCAGAAGCTGCCGCAGCAATGAAGGTCTCTTGACTTGCTGTGGTGCTTTGTCCTGCTTGGTTCACTGCAAACCAGGCGTTCTGGAACTGTTCCTGGTCTCCACTCCCATTATAGTCTTAAGGTCTCCTACTCCTGTTTATACAGATTCCTCGGTTGTCCAACTTCTGGCCTATTTGGACTATGTCTTAGAGTCCAGGCAGGCCTGATCCCAGCTGGCAGTCCCAAATGGATCTGACCAACACGATTTATTAACCAGTCTGCAACTGGGAACAGCAATTGGATCTAATCTTCACTTCATCTAGGGTTAGCTAACTTTACCACATGAAAGTGTAGTTACTGTTATTCAATTATGAAATTGTTTTGTTCTAGCATACTGCAAAGACAAACAGAGACCATTTGTCCAGACTTTGTCATAACATTAAACTGAATGAGTGAGATTAATGTTTCCAAATGCCTCCTCATGGCCATACGCCTAGGAAAAAAGAGTTAGATGCACATGCACGTAAACCTTCCCCCATTTCCTTCCAAACTGTCTAAATGTAAGCCACACTCTTGCCAATTAGAACAGCTTCCATGCTTGCTCCCTCGGAAAAAGCGGCCAATAGCATTTGCAAGATAATCCATGCTTTAAGAGTTGTCATATACACAGTTACCACACTGTGGGGCCTTGTACTTTTAAAGTTCTGACTTTTGGAGTGAACAAAAACTAAGAGTGATGACAAAAATGTGAAACATTCATTTTTCTTTAAAAATATTTTCTGTAATTGGAGAGAAAACAGTATGTCCTGAAAATAAATATATGACATTGAAATATCTCTTGCTGTCAAATGTAACACACACATAAACACTGAGAAGCACCAAAATGGAGGGAAGGAAAAATGAATGTTTGTTTAAGTTTAGCTAAAGAAACATATAAGCAAGGCTGAGTCTACCCACACCAGATCTCTAAAATACAACCTAGAAAGTACAAATTCAAAGCAACTATGAAAATTTCCTGGAAGACTGTAGAGCAAATTAGAATAATATTTGCCTGAATAATATTTCAGATTCCTGCAACTGCAGAGTTCAACCTAAATTCAAACTAAAAAACACAAGGTCCCTTTTCACACACCAAATTTCAAAGAAGTTCCGGGGGGGGGGGGCATGGATACAGACTTATTGGCAAATACACTTCAAGATTTTATTATGGTAGAACACCATTCTATTATAGTTAAGTGACCTCAATTTTAAACTTGTGTTTTCAATCATGTGTAGTGTTTTCACAAGATTACCCCTGGCGCTAGAGACTTTACAAAGTGGATGACAACTCAAAACACTCCTTCTTTTAAAGTTTAAATTACACAGCACTGATTTTATTCACACAACCACAGATTTCCTATAATTTGCTCCATTCTTTTTCTATCACATTTTCAAATAACTCCAAGCAAGATCTGCTTTGACTGGCATGTAATCCAAAATATAGAGTATGCTCTCTGGTATTTTCTTTATCAGTATGTGTCCACAGTAGAATGTACACAATGTTGATTCTTTAGAGAGTAGGCTGCTCTTGCTCCTATAAAGGATCAAATCTGAGCAAAAACAGTAAATAATATAGAGAAATTAATATGTGGTAATTTTGCATCTTCCCCACTGGTTCACATACATGAAATAAAGATTTTCTGTCCATTTCTCATTAAAATGTACTGATTCTGAAAAAATATTATACAGTAGTTCCAAATTCAGAGGAACAATATAGTTATTATGATTCATTATTTTTTAAATGCTGTAAGGACTAGAAAGCTTTAAAAGCTTCTGTCTGCCAGTGTTTAAAATACAAGGTTAAAGGTATCAACCCATCTAACTTAGTTTTCTACATTTAACGTTTAATGGGGAAAGTTTAGAATTGTGTATTGATCAAAAAGCAAGACCATGAAAAGAAAGTTCTATGTAATCTTTCAATGGACACATCACTTTTAAAAGAAAGAGTCTGGTTCTCTCAATCTCATTATTCATAGTACAGTACTGTATTTTAGTCACTTTTCCCTCTGTTAGGCTTCCAAAGAGGACACCACACCCACTTATATACTGAAAAGATCACACACACCAACACCACATTCATGTCACTCCTAAAGTGGAAGGGTTTTTCATCTCTGTGAACAAAAGGAACTCTTCCTTCTCTACCTAAATTTTTTGGAATAGTAGCCGTGTTAGTCTGTGGTTCAGGCATCTCAGAAAACAAAACAAAATAAATAAAATAAAATAAAAAACACTGTAGCACTTTAAAGACTAACTGCTATATTTTTATTGTTACCTTTCGTGGATCAAGTCCACTTCATCAGACAAAGAGTGAAACTTACAGGCATGTTCTTCATATACCAAATTCAGGGGCTCAACAGGAGAAGGGGTGTGGTCAAGCAAGATGACAGACAAGCAAGCACAAGATTGCAGTTTCACACAGCCATTAGCAACAATAGATTATTCAGATAAACTCTAAATTACTCCCTTTCAATCTCAAGGTTGCTGAGTAAACCCACTATGGTCTCTGATCAACTTGTGACCTGCATGTCAGGGGGAAAAACAAACAAACACCTGTACCTGGTTTCTTTCTGTTTTACTAAAGAGAATTGGCAGGAAAGTTATATAGCAATCTGTGTATCAAATTTGATGTCCCAGAAACCTACCTACCTAAATTACCTCTACCTAAATTACCTCAGAAACACTACCTGGATATCCCTGAAGGAAGGTTAGAACAAAATCCACTAAGATAACTAAAGCAAAACAAAGTATTGATTGGTTGAATGAATATAATTTTAGAATCATGAGAAAAAGTGAATGTATGAAAACACCTCTTATTGTTCTTTGTAACTGGGTTTGAATTTTGCTCATCAGCAAGTTTACAGTACAACGCTTTTGGTTAGAAAAGATTAGTTTGCAGTGCACCATTGCCCAGGGATACCAGAGTGTATGCACAATGTTTTCCATTCTTTGTGGAGGCTCCTACATCCTTATATTATAAAATAACCAGCTGAAACCAAATCTTTTAAAAACACAGGTTTCTGCCTTCCACTTAAAAAAACAGAGAAGCTCAAATAATGCTTCAAGTTGGCTGGGATGGCAAGGTTTTGGTAACACTGTCCTACCTCAAAGTAATTGGGTATCACTCTGGATTGAACCCTGACCTAAAAAAAACATTCTCAAAACACCAAACACCAGTGATGAAGAAATTGTGGTTCTCCAGGTGCTGCTAGATTACAGTTCCCATCACCACTGATAACTGGGCACACTAATTGATGCCAAATAGATTCATAGTCTAATAGCATCAGGAGGACTATATGTTCCCCATACTTGGGTTAAAAGCTTAATGGAAATGATTCAGTGGAAAAATTGAAGTGTATGACTGAAAGATATACCCAAGAGTATAAGAGACAGGAAGAAGAAAAGAATGAAGAATAAGGAAACAGAGGCCTTCAGACAGTTCAGAACAGTTTTAAAGCAGGGGTTCCCAACCTTTTCAAGCTGGGGTACTCTCTCAGTCAGCTTAGAGTGCCAGGTGGCAATTTTACCCTGCCTGCACAATGGGGGTAGCCATTTTGCCCCAACAGCTTTGAAGGGGTGGCCATTTTGTTTCTCAAATGCCCCTGGAGGGGTGTGGGGGCCACGTGAAATGGCTCCGGAGGCCTTAAGTTGGGAACCTCTGGTTTAAAGGTAAATAAGAGTTATAGTTATAAATAAAAGTTATAGCTGGTTGACGGTTTTATACTAGAACCCAGAGGACAACAATCTAGTGTAGAGATTTAAGGAAGGTTTTGTCATGAATTACAAGGTGAATTCTTTTGGCAGCATTTGCCACGCAGCTGAGACAGTTGCAATGTGACAACAGGGAAATAAAGTGAAAAATCACAGTTGTATATGACAAGAGTATGAACCAAACTTTTGGCTGCAAAGATAAAAATGGATGCCACATTTTCACAAAGTTATTCAGGGAGAAGTGTAATCTCTTAGCAACAGACTGAACCTGGGAAGGAAGGGGAAATCAAAAATTAAGCCAGTGTTTTAGATCTGACTAGGAACGGGAATAGTGATGGATTCAGAGAACACGTAATGGAAGAAAGAACTTGGAAAAGGAGCAATGAAATATTCCAGCAGAAATATCAGACTGGCAGCTGAAGAAACAGAATAAGATGGAAGGGAAAATTCTGTGACAGACAAGTACAGTTAAGTGTGAACAGTGCACAGGCCATGCCAGTTATTAAGCCACTCTGAAACAGGCAGCAATAGAATCAGATCCTCCAACAAAATCACAGAAACATAAAGCATAAAGGAATCAAAAGAAGAAGCTGAGACAAGAAGCAGCAGAGAGGAGGAGGAGGAAGATGCCCAAGTGGAAACCAATTTAGCAGACAAGACACTGGTTGCTACATTCCTCATTAGAAAGCAGAAGCCAGGAGGGAACTGAAGATGAAGGAACATAAAGACTGAATGAGAACTCCAAGAGTTTGGAGGTGAAAGAAACAGGGAGACAGGACAAATGAAGGGATTTTCTTCAAATTAGGAGAATGAGTGGCAAATCTGAATTTACAAAAAAAAAAAAAAAAGGAGCAGCAGGAAAAGAATGGCAGAGAAGACAACCAGAAGCAGAGAAATGATAATGTGGAGAGGTTAACTGACAACAGGGTAGTTAACTTGCCATGTTAGACAGCTGAAACTATTGTAGAATGTGTAAGCAAAGAAATTGCTGGGAAGGGGTGATGGAGGAGAGAGAGATCAGAACAGATAATTTCAGGCTTTTTTTTCTATTAAAGAGGATCTTTTTCAGCAGAGAGTAAAGAAGGGGAGATGAAGAATAGGTATTAGCTAAGAATCAAAGACAGAAAGATGCAGAGGATTCTTGGAGCTGCTGTGAATCTGGCTATGCTTAACAGGAAAGAAGAAAAGAGGAAAAAGAGATGAATTCATAAAGGACAAAATCTGCCAGCTCTTTTATTCTCTCCTAGAAACAGTTGACAAAACAGTGTAGTAGAACACAGAAGAGCATCGTAGAAAAGTAAGAGGCAACAGCTTCTTTATTTGGGGCTGATTTAGTAGGATAGAACTAGCATAATTTACTTAGGACACAGTTCTACAAAAAGATTAGGTGTCCACTCCCCAACTCCCCTAATGACAGTGTGCATCAGGGGCTTATTTAAATAATAATTGACACATTTTATTGTAAGTAAACAGCTATTGATTGTTTGACACCACCAAAGATTTAGAACCTGCATTACAGCAGGTGAGGTGTTCTGTCGCCAGGTAAAAATCTGCCCCACCCATTAAACATACATTGCTACGAAGAAACTGCTTCTTCCAAACTACTGCCTCACAGTAATTTTCATCTGACACGCATTGAGACCTGAAAGAAAATCTGTGGAGGAATGATCTAAAAAGTACAGTATTATATCATTTTATATCTCTACTCAGTTACACTCATAAACATTCCTGAGTCTTTAAGTTATCAAATTTCCATAAATGGTTCCCTCCTTGGAAACAATTCCAAGAACAGCTTCTCTATTGGCTAACCTCGTATCTTTGCTCCCAGCTAGACCATTCTTGTCAAGACCATTCTATGAAGAATTTACATTTTATACACACAGAGAGTATATATAATGAAGATATTCCCTCAACATGAACTACAAAATATTATCTGCACAGCACATAGCCTGACAGAAGATTAGTTTTCACCAACCTTAGCCTGAAGAGATGCCTATCGGTAACCATCTTGACTGATACTTTTTAACAATGAGAAGATTATTAGTACTGGAAACCAAGACATGGTCACATACATCACACATCCTCTCTACTGAAACAACAGTGTTAAAAGTGAAAGCCAGTGACACTATTACCATGAACTCCTATTAATTTTAGGTAACACAAAAGAACAAAGGGTATGGCTTCATTTTCAAAAGTGATTCACAAGAAAATGACATGGCATTAACTGAAGTGGAATTTAAAGTCACTCAGCCAGAGTTACCCTGTTAAATCGAACTTAAACAGGACATTATGAAGAAGACTGGCTTTAAAAGACTTGTTCTATACTGGTAAGCTATAAAGCTATCTTTTAAAAATATAAGTTTATGAGAATGAATAACTTACAGCACTAATACTTCTACCACATTTGCACCCCGTTCCCTGTGGGGAACTGGTGAAGTGTAAAAGATCCATGCATGTATCAGCTACTTGTCCTTTAGTGTTTGAAAGATTATTCTCTTCTCTTTACGCTTTATGTGTGAACACATCTGCCACTAGAAAGTATGGATAACTCCCGAGAGTGTAATCCAAGCAGGCTTACTTAGAATTAAATACAGAAGTGTTCTATGTAGCTTTGTGTCCAGTAAGTGTACTTAGGATTGTAGCCTAGGGCTGTGAATCTAAGCACACTGAACTTGAAAACGACTTCAGCCAAAATCAATAGCATCACTTTAGTAGTTCCCACAATGTCACTGTTCTCCACTTTCTTCTGGAGGAGGAAGAAGTCCTATACGGACAATAAGATGTAATTCCTACCTTCTTATTTTAGAGGTAGAAGAGGAAAGTGCTAAAACTCTGAAAATATCATTTTGGGTAAAAAACATAAGCTTGCAGTATAGCAAGTCTGCTGTCATCATTTTATTTAATGTACGTATTATAAAGAACGTCTTCTTACTAAGAATCAGAAACCTCGGGTAAACCGAAAGGAATAAGGAAAATGAAATGTTCAGTTTCTTTACTTATGGTACTCAATGACTTGGATAATGTAACCAATTAAAAAACAGGTGGACAGGATGCATAACCCAGCCATGCAGCAAAGGCTAGAGCATATATTCAAGTTTTGGGTTCCTTACAGCATTCATTAAAAATAAAAGCACACTGACAGGTTCCATAACAGCCATATCTTTACTATACTCTTTATATTAAGAAACAAAAATCCGATGAATCTCTTGTATTGAAACTGTTCAATACAAACCAAAATAGAGGAGGTGCATGGGAAAATTTGTCATCTTGTCTAATGCCCAGGTGGTGCAGTGGTTAAACTGCTGTACTGCAGCCAAAAGGTTGTGAATTTGATCCTCATGGGACAAAAGGTTGCCCCAATATGTTGGGGCAAAATGCTAATTAACTTGTGAAATACTTGGAGAGTATAATTGTTATTGCTAATTAAAGTTTGGACTTAAGAGGTAGAACAATGATTCTGGGGCAGTCCAGAACAACTATTATCTGGATTCTCTCCTTCTGCAGGGAAGTTTCGCACATTTGAGGGTTTTCCAGGCTTCTGTACTTTGTCCTCCTCATAGTCTAAACAGCAATGAGCAGAATGAAGCCTTTCTGCTTTAAGATTGCAGTCTACAGGAGGCAGGCAGCAGAGATAAACAGCCTGGTGGAGTGATGGAGAAAGGGCCTGTGCTTCTGAATTCCCCCATGCTGGCAGACACAGTCTCAGTGGCAGTTAAGTTGCAGCTGAAATCTTTTCTTTCCAACCTTTGACCTCAAGGTCAGTACTGACACATCTGCTTATTAAGGAGAGAGTTCTCTGGCAGGTTGTCTGTATTATCTAATTACTTTTTTTAAAAGTGTTGATTAATATTCACCACATAATATCCCACTAAAATAACTCAAGATGGCTTATGAAAGAACAATCACAAGAATTAATACTGTATCCGTTAACATTAGACCTTACAATCATTTAGACTGGACTAAAACAGCACTGAATGAATCAATCTATTAGGATAAAAACTCATCCACACTGCCTAGACAGGGCAAACAACTAGAGATAAATCTAACACTGTGAAGAAAGAAGATATGAGGGAAATTTTTTAAAAAGTATTTAAATAATTAGCCAGTTCCATTTTATTATACTGTATGCTGTAGTCAATACAGTAGTCAAATTTATTTATTATTTCCTTATATTTACTATCCCGCCCCAATCAGGTAAACCCGACTCTGGGCGGCTTACAACATTGGTTAAAATCAAACCTCGCATAAAGAGCACCTCACTTAAAGAGTAACTCACTTAAAGAGCAGGATTTACTTTGAATGTTTGTTTTGCTTAACAAATAAAACCAACCAAAAACTCGCTTAATAAATAAATCAGAGTTCGCAATCTCCCCCACCAGAAGTCACAATTGGCCACTTACAATGGTGTTTCGCTTAAAGGGCAAACTCGCTTAAAGAGCAATCCTGTGGAACGCATTATGATCTTTAAGTGAGGTACAACTGTATATAAATTTTCTAGACAATCAATCCCAAGTGACACAGTACGACTTACTCTAAGGTAAAAAAGGAATAGCACTAATAATTTCGTGTCAGAAATTATTCTGGGTTGAAAGGATTTTTGCTGGAGAAACTGCCCTCAGGGGATGCCCAAATTAGGCTCCTTTCATGTCCCCAAGATCTTTTCCTACTTACAATTTCTTGTTTTTGAACTGCTAGGTTGGCAGGAGCTGGGACAGAGACGGGTGTTCACACCATCATGCATTACCTGGGCCTCAAACTGGCGACTTGCCGGTCTTCCGGCTAACAAGGCGAGCCTCTTAACCATTGAGCCACCACAGCCCTTTGTATAACACTGCACCATTATTTTAAACTTTGGAAATTTAAATATACTGTATTACAATTTTGGTTTTAAAACCAAGAAATGATCCAGGGTTAAACATTTTGCAAATCTCACAATAAAATATTTACAATATTTTGCCACAGGAATGAGATTATGTTGTACCAAATGTATTCCCAAGCCCTTAGTAGCCTGAACAATTTAAGTCACAAGACAATCTGAAACAGAGCCAAACTAAGAGATGTTGACAGTCTGCCTCTATAATCACATGTTTCACTATTCTCAGATTATGTTCAATGACACTTCCAAAAGAATATTCTTTTAAACAACTGTGTTCATTTTATAGGCCCTTCAATGAAATCTCAATATCATGCATTAGAATGTAAATCATTTCCACTATATCTTACCAGTTCCACGAGCAATACGTTATTCTTTATCCACATCTTTACTAAATGATATATGAACATTCAGATTCCTTACTATCTCTGCACAACTCAAATTCTTATCTGTATCAAATTCTACATAACTTGACATAACAGGATATTTAGTAAGCATTTGACAGCCATCTTGTTTCACTGCAATTTTTACACTTTTAAATTTTATTTTAAGAAAGTTGGCAGAAGTTGTGGCATTCTTTTAGTCTCAAAAAAGTCCAAAACAGTACTTCACTCAAAATCCTTCAAAGTAAAGGTATGTAGGAGATAGTACAAATTAGCTTCTGGGCTATAAGAAAATACTAATGAATGTGAGTGTTTGTATGTAAATTTCTAGGGCCAAATGAAAATAAGTCAACTCTTATATTTAGTGAAGATATATAGAACACCCCTCCCCCAAATAATATTTTTGTTCATTGATACAAACACATTATAACTGCAATCAAAATCTACCAAAACCCATGGAAACTGAGTGTTTGTTTTCCTTCATATGCACAATCAGCTCTAGTAATGCTAACTAATCTTTCTTTCCTGCTATTCTACAAGTATGGATAAAATAAAAAGGCAAATCAATCAAAACTTGTGCTTTTTGCGTCTAATTTATCAACAAGAAAATATTATTAAAGCGTAGATGGCATCCTACATTCTTACAGAAGTGTTGCTTTCTTTTGATTTCTCCATGTTACACAAGTGAAAATGCTTCAGCCAGGCATGCAACACATATTTATTTATTGGCTATAATCAACTTTAAAGACTAGAGTGAGCCTATTTCAAAAAGTAGTTACTACTTTTTCAAAATAACTCTTATCCTATACTTATCCTGCTGTAGATGACACAGATCACAAGAGAAGAGAATCCATTGGAGTACTTAACCATTCACAAAAACCATGTTTTGTTTTTTAAACTGACAAAAATTTCCTGAAAGGAAAGAGGAGTTTTTACAGCCATCTGCCAACTTAGGTTTGGGTCAGAGAACACTCTATTTATAGCCAAATTACACACAGCAACAAGCTTTAATCAATACAATTACACTGATAAAGTGCTGAAAAGATATGAAGCTCTTAATGCATTTTTAAGATTACAATCCCTATAAACAACAATAAAAACACTAATATAGTTCATTCCACAAGAACTATACAAGAGATGTGACACTTTCAGAAATGTACCGGCTGACTTAAATTAAGGTCCCCCCAGTATAAAATGTCTGCGTAACTTTATGTGTTTCCATTACTTGGAAAGCGACAGTATCAGACAGAAGGGATAGTCAAGAATGTAGGGAAAACTCAGACAATTACAAGTTGTAAGGGGTCAGGAGTAAATGCTTGGTTTCTAGCCAAAAACGCCTTGCCTGATGGAAAATTAGATAAACAGGAAAAATCCGGTGTCCAGATGAGTTGCTAAGGAACTGATTGCTCACTGATGCTTCTCTGTTGATCTGTGTAAAAGGCAACACCTTTCCAAAACACTGGGCCATTTCATATATTTTTTTAAAATACCGCACTTCAATTTTCCATTTCAAAAAGAACCAAAAGGATGGTTTGCCCCTGCTTTCTCTATGCTCCAAAGGCAGAGTTTGCCTTCCACAGATAGAGAATGAGGGGGTTTAAGTAAAGTGCCAGGGAAGAATAATCAAGATCACCAATGAACAATATGTGACAAAAAAAACACCTTCCCAAGCCACTCAGCACAGAAAAGGAGGGCTGTGCGTTACGTGTTGTTGTTTTAAACAAACTATTATGGAAGTCATGAAACAAGAGGCAAGGAAAACCGAACGTGCACTTTCACGAGGAGTAACAGAATTGAAGGGGGCGAGAAAAGGGACGCCGTTGGTTCTCCACGCAGGAGTGTGAAACAAAACAACTGCAAACCCACTTTGTAAACGTCACAATGCAACGGGAGCGGAACGCTGCCCAGAAAAAGGAAAGCCCATTTTAAAAAACTCTCGGTTCTTGGGATCCAGCAAGCAGCCTTTCATACCCAGATGGTGGTGCGCCCCGCCTCCATTCCCGGTTCCCAAGTGTGGCCGAGACCAATTTCGCCTAACCGTTGCTCATTTCCTCCTCCTCCTCTACCACCACCACTTTTGCCCCCCTTCTCTTGCAACTGTTTATTTTGCAGGACTCTTGGCGCGGGAGCCCTCCTTTTCTCCTCGCCCATAAAATTAAAAACGAACATGTATCCCACGCCCCATTCCCTTCTCCCGCTCTGAAAAGTAGACACGGGGGGGGGGGGAGGGAAAGGAAGAAAAAAAGAGAGAGGAAGGAGAGCCCAGACGGATCACACCCACCCGCTTGCAAATCGTTATCGCGACTTCCAGCAGTCGGAAAACTTTCTCCGGATTGCATTCAAGTACAGTGACGAGTTGGTTGGAGAGAGGTATAGTAGATCCTCCTGTGCGCAACATTTGGAGGAGGAAGTCCTCCCCGCCAGTGAACTGTGTGAAACATCTCTCCCCCCCCCCACTCGCTCCCTCTCCTTCTCCACTCGGCCCCCCCCCCCAGCTCGACTGCCTCTTTCTCTCCCCCCCCTTTTTTTCCCTCCTCCCTTGTCTTAGCCGAGACTTTGGCAGCTCTGGAAACAGTGGGTTACCCTGCTAATCTGCTGGCAGATGTTGTCCATCACACTCAGCACTAAGTAAACAATGCAGAGCCCAGCAAAACAAAAGATTCCCACTTCACCTTCTTTAACGTCTCTCACTCGCTCCCCGCCTAAACGAAGAGAGGAAATACATTAGATATTTATTTTTTTTGGTAAGAAAAAAAGGGGTGGGGTGGGGGAAGGGAGATGAAACTGAAGGGCGCAACTTGTTAATTTTCTACCTCTCCCTGGCGCTCGCCCCCAAGCTCTTTCCCCTGCTATGAAGTGTGTAACAACCAAAAATCGGATCTTTCTCACTTTTTTTTTTGCCGGGGTCTAAAAGCCCAGGAATCTATTTGCACCGATCTGTCCCACCTTGGCCCAGCGCAATGTTAAAACACGCCAAAAAATACATCAAGGGTGAGGGGGGGGGGAATGCAACCCAATGGCACGCGCTTTACAACCCTGGATCGCAATGTACGTATCTTTGATAAAGGCGCACGGATGCCCATCATAAACACACCTTGAACACCGTACTGGAGCAGTGGTGGACCCGAGTCAACAACATGCACCCGAAATCCAGGCAGCAACCGTGGGGTGGAGGGAGAATGGCGGGAATGGGATGGCATCATGGTCCCTCTCTAGAAAACCATTAACGCCAGCGGGAGTGGAAGGGATGGTGGAAGTGAGCTACGATGACCAAAGATGTCCTCACATTTCAAGCTTTCCCTTGTCCTTCCTCTTTCTCTCCCGTCTCTCTCTCTCTTCTCCAAACAAACCCCCTCCCTCCCTCCCTCCGCCGCCAGTTTGGCTTCTCTGGATGGCGCAGTGAAGCCACAAACACATGGACACCAGAGAGCCCGGGCGCAAACATTTCACCATGGCAGGTAGGCTCTCTGAATAAAAGAGAGAGAGAACCAGCACTGCCGGCCGACCAAGCTTGGGAATCAGCCTCGATTTCCCTTTCCATCCCCGCCTGCCCGTTTCCCCCGCCTCACCTCCTCGTCGTTGCCGCTTAATGTCCACAGGGAGCCGGGAAAGGGGGGGCGACCAGGGGGGCGGCTGTTCTCCTTTGGCTAAAGCCGCCGCCTGGCCGCTACCGCTCTCTTTTTTTCAGCGCTGCATCTTTTTCAGCGCTTCCTCCTCCTCTTATCGATTGCCTCCGCTGGCGCTCTCTCTCTTTTTTCCCCTTCTCCTCTCCCCTTTTTATTTTTTGGCCGGGGCTCTGGCTCGCCCGAGAGAGATCCACCTTAAAAAAAAAATGACACACGCCGCGCACAAAAACTTAATCCTCTCCTCCTTCGCCGCCGCTGCTCCAAGCAAGAATGGATGGGTGGGTGGGGGAAGAAGGGGGAGAACGACGGAGGGGGGGGGGATCTAATTGCAACTTCGAATGACCCCCCCTTCTTTTCTTCTCCCCCCTCCTAAAGAAGTCTTTGACTCCTTCAAAAAAAATAAAAATAAATCCAACAACGGCGCGGATGGGTGCTGTTTATTTTTTTTTTTTGCTTTGCTACAGCCTTCGCTTCTTCCGTCTCCGTTGTGTTGAGTAGCTGGAGAGGTAGTAGGGTCTCGGTCTCTCGCTCTTTCTTTTTTTTTTCCCCTCCTCCTGTGTTTGGGCAATAGGCGGGGTCTCTCTTTGCAAACCAATGACACAAACCCACATGGACCAGCCTCGCCCCCTATAGATACTCTTCACTGCAAATAGGCTTTCTCAGGGGATTAGTGGATCAGCTAAAGTACAAACAGACGCAGCAAGAAAGAAAGGGGAGAGGAGGAGGAAAGGAAGGGGGAGCAAGAAGAGGAAGGAGGAGCGTCTCTTGGACGGCTCCTCTCCCCCACCCACCTCCCGGCGGGCGGCTCTCTCAGTTCCTCCCGGGCTTGACTTTGGCAGCTCCAAGTTGGCAGGAGTTGTATGTATGTGTGTGTGCGAGAGAGAGAAAGCGCGACGTTTGCGCAACGCGAAGGAGCCGCGATGGCCAGCTCGAGCCGTGCCCAAAGGAGAGAGAGAGACAAGCCAAGGGCGAGGTCTCGCTCTTTGGGGCAACGAAACAGAAAACGCCACCGTGCCCACGCCCCGTGTCTTTGAACGCCGTCTGTATCGGTTGTGTTTCACGCGCATTTTCCAGCCCCGCCAAGGGAACTGCTGGCTCTCGGTCCCCCGGTTCCCGAGCCAGCGAGTTGTACCCCTCGGTCTCCTCGCGGAGCGGTTCGGGACGAGAACCAGGCGACAAAATCCGCCTGGAGGAAAAATGCGGTTTACATACTCCTCCGGGGTAAATCCCGCCGACTTGTACGGATCATTTACTCCGGGAGATGGGGCAAAGAAGCTTAATAAAGTGTTAGAAACGGAAGCATTCTTTACTCGACCACGCTTATTACCCTTGAATATGTGGCCCCGAAATTAACCTGTCACCAACTTACTCCAAGAAAAATTAACTCCTACATAGCTCGTTTAAACCATGCGTTCTTAATATCAAGTCTTAATTCTCCAGGCATTCGGGGCCCAAGCATCTTTTTGAGGTGTACTAGTCATGCCTGCCACGTGTCCACGGAAACGTCTGCAGATGCAGACAGCGCTGGCTCTTTGGCTATAAAGCAGAGATGAGCACTGAACTCTAGAGTCGGATACTTTATTATTTATTTATTATTATTATTATTTTATTTATTTAGATTTATTATCCCGCCCCAATCAGGCGAACCTGACTCTAGGCGGCTTACAGAAAAGGGGGAGAGACTATACACAATGCAAAACAATTAAACAATCCCCCTACAAATACATAAATTAAAACCTTGAGATTCAAAATTACTTAAAAATCAATTAAAAATAATTAAACTATGAATTTACAAAAATCTCACCCTTCCTGGTGAGAAGCCATCCACGCAGATCTTCAGAGCTGAAAAATGTACAAACCTGGAAATAGTGGGGAATGTAGTGCCTTCTTTATCTTCAAAATTTATACTGTCTTTGCACAGTGCACGACTGGCTTTGGAGCAAGGGCGACCTTTATCTTTACTAGTCGTTCATCTAGGGGACATGGTGGCTTAGTGGTTAAAGCGCTAAATTTGAAGAGTGGAAGGTCGACAGGTCAGCAGTTGAGATCCAAGTTCTGCGGGAGGGAGGGGGCTCCTGTTGTCTGTCCCAGCTCCTGCCAACCTAATACTGTAGTTTGAAAGCAAGAAATTGCTAGTAGAAATATAGGTGCTGCTTTGGGAGGAAAGGTAACAGCATTTCATGCACTCCAGCATCAAGTCACGCTTGTCACATGACCACAGAAACATCCACAGACAGCGCCTAGCTTTGCTGTAAACCAGGAGTTCTCAACCTTTTAAAGCTGGGGGCTGGGCCACACTGCTTCAGACAGCTTCAGGGGCAAGACAGCCATTTTGGCTTCCCTACACCACATGGCACCTCCTGGTGTGGTGGAGGCGGTGGGAGGCCATATGAAATGACACCGCGGGCCACGTCCAGCCCGTGGGCCGCAAGTTGAGAATCCCTGCTGTTAACAAAGATGAGCACTGGCTCCTTGAGTTAGACATGACTGACTTTCGCACAAGGGAAACCTTGAACTTTACTTTCATCTTTACTAATACAATTAAGTGGCTGCACATTTCTTGGTGGTGGAGTGACTTTTCTTGCCTCTGAGCCAACCCGCCTAAGTAACATTTTTCCTGCTCATATTTAATTTGGACCTTAGGCCTATTGTGGTCTACAGGGCTTAGCCCCGCATGGCGAGAAAAGTATTAGAGGCTCTAGTATAGTGTGATTAATTTTTTTAAGTGGCAATTTCAGCAGGGGTCACTTGTCACAGTACCTATGCCTGCTAAAAATTCTTTTCTTCCAAGTAATTAGGGCCACAAGAGTCCTGTATTTTAATATAGTCACCTTACTCCCAAGGAAGTATGCATAGGACTACAATCTCAGACTGCTTCTGGTAATTCCAGGAGACATTAAATTTGAATAATGCCATACCCTCATAGCCTTATGAGAAATTCTCTTAGGCAGAATTACAGAAATTCAGTTATGGAGTTTTAAACAATTATATGTTGTGCCATATAATAGCGAGGACACTTTCATCCACTCTTAAATAGAGCCTCTGCCTTGGGACAATTGCCACAAAATTGGCAACATTTTTCATAGTGCCTGAATTATCCAGTTTAGGTTTTGCAGCTTTAACTGATTTGAGGCTATTTTAGAGTCAGACGATATGGTTTCCTCCACTTTCAATGGGACACAGTAACACACACCAGCTGTTGGAGCTAAAATTTCCCTTCCTGGTGAGAAGCCATCCACGCAGATCTTCAGAGCTGAAAAATGTACAAACCTGGAAATAGTGGGGAATGTAGTGCCTTCTTTATCTTCAAAATTTATACTGTCTTTGCACAGTGCACTTAGTCACACACTTATTGCTGGGAGGGTGGAGAAGAGTCCTTTGGGCACATCAAGGCCTACCTGCAGTTACTTTGTCCAACTGGGGGCTTTTTCCAGCAGCTTAGAAGCCTTTTGGTACCACCCTGTCATTTTCTTTCAACAATGTTTATTTGAATGTGTGATTCTTAGATCACACAGTCGTCGTCGTCATCATCACACCATACAGAACACACACATTTTGAAATGGAGGTTGAAGATTCTTGAGATAAAGGCCACCAGACATGCTGAGCCCCTGATGACATCTTAAAGGCAAAGGGCCTGAAATGTACACCCCCATGGAGCAGCACATTTGATTCAAATACCATGCACTCATACTGCTGTCTTCAGATGTTGAATGTGAGATAACAAGAGCTCATTTGGGCATGTATTCATTTTGGTTTTACTTTGATGAAAACCTTTTAGCCTTATCATTCTTGGTTTTTCCTTAGTACAAAAATATGAGGAGTAGGTGATCTTACTTTTTCTTTATTTTGAGATATAGCCTGTTTTTCTTTGTATTTCTTAGTTTTGTGAGCAAAACCCCAGATCATTTATAGGAGAAACCTGAGCCCTCATTAACTACTGACCTATTAGAATTGGTATTAATACTTGAGTTTGTTGTCTGGGAAACTGTACCAGGAACTTTATATTTGAAAGAAACTGGTTTTGGTTAAGATAGTACACTCCACATTTAATAGTTGTCATTTCTGTTTCTGATTGTGGAATTAACAAGATTTGAATTGTTACTAGTGAGAATAATATAATTCACTAAGAGGTAGGTCCAATTGAAATATTTCCACATAAGCATTCTTGGCATTGCACTGCCCATGTTAGCACTTAGGCTTGGTAACATAGGTAAAGGTAAAGGTCACCCTTGCTTGAAAGCCAGTCCTATCCAACTCTAGGGTTCAGTGCTCATGTTTGTTTACAGCTGAAGAGCCAGCACTGTCTTCATCTGCAGACATTTCCATGGACATGTGGCAGGCATGCCTTGACACCAGAGTGCTCAGTGTGCTGTTTACCTTCCCACTGAAGTGGTACTATTTATCTACAGTATTTGCAATTTCTTGCTTTAGAACTGCAAGGTTGGCAGGAGCTGGGATAGAGACAGGAGCTCATTCCATCATGCAGTACTCGGGTCTTGGATTGCTCACCTGCTGACCTTCCATTCGTCAAGTTCAGTGTCTTAACCACTTGAGCCACCGTTTGTTCCACCGCATAGCATAGCATAACATAAAACATAACATAACTCACAGTTTTTCTAACCAATTTATACCAGCAGATTTCTCCCAAAGTATCCAAAAAACAGTGATGCAAATTAAAAAACAGATTTTTACTAACCTCAATTATAGTGATACTAAAACTCCAAGAGTAAATAGCAACTGTGCACACCACTGATAGTATTTAAGACCACTTGAGTAGCAATGTGATATAGTGGTGCACAATGTATTCTAACGTGAGCGGAAGCCCATTGGAGGTTGGTCCATTAGGATAAATGAGACACTGCCCTACTTCGTTTTCAGGCCTGCAGACATTTGTGTGTTTGTATAAGAATATGAATATAAATAAGCACTTCTGCCTTTAGCTCCTACCTGTGCAGTACCTTCTGGGCCATCAACCATAGCAAGTACCATCTGAACTCCTTCAGCTGTTTTCCCCCATGTGATCGTAATGTAGTGGACAAGAACAAGGATCACCTTAACCAACTGCTAAGAGCTCTTAATCATTGGAGGAGCCCACAATGGGACACAGTACCATTTACACAGAGAGATCATTCACTTGTCTTCAGGGACCTCCTGCAATGTGTACATAGCAATATGTACATCCCCATTACCTATACCTTATCTGCCATGCAAAGATGGGAGAGCACATTTTTTTTTATTGTTAGTTTCCCTCCAGGATTCAGAATCCTTAGGCTCCTATCACAGCACAGTTGAAGCCTCAGGATATTTTGAGTAATGGGGAATATAACATCAGCTGTTACCTCCCAGTTCTCTTTAATTTTAGCTGTACTGTATTACTTAAAACAGTTTTGTAGAGAAAAGGTTTTTTCCTGCCAGCTACTCCTATCATTGTGCAAATTAATTGAGGGTGCTTTGGTCTTGAATGGGATGATTAAGAGCCAATCGCTTTACAAAAGACCTATTTCCTTGTGGATATGGGCCAACTCAGCTGCTTACAGTGTGTGTGTGTGTGTGTGTGAGAGAGAGAGAGAGAGAGAGAGAGAGAGTAGGGGAGACAGGGCCACAGCCCCCCTCTGCTGGGCTTGGGTGGGCTTGGCCCACCCGTAGTTAGCAGTTTGCCCACCCTGGCAAGGCATGGCTTCTCACAGGAATGTATTGAAAAGAGGCTTTGTTGCCCACCCTAAAAAAATATTCTCCCACCCACATCTAGAATCCTGACGGGGGGGGGGGCTGCCTATGGGAACTGTCATGATGAACATTTGTAGTACTTCCAAAATTACCATGACATCAGTGATTGAAGAGAAATATAATCATATAGAACATCAGAAAACAAAATAAAATAAAAAAAACACTGTAACACTTTAAAGACTAACTGCTTTATTTTTAATGTTTCCATTTTTTGGACAGTTCCTCCCTCTCTGTGAAAAGTTGGAGTCAGAGCCAACAGGGAGGAAGGAGGGGGTAATAATAATAATAATAATAATAATAATAATAATAATAATAATAATAATAATAATAATAATAATAATAATAATAATAATAATAATAATAATAATAATAATAATAATAATAATGGCCCTGATTTCTTATACCACATAGCTACAATCATGTGAAGGAGAACACCTGGGGGGGGGGCTTTGTTATTATGCATTATAAGTAACCTGTGGCTTATGGTTACCCGGCCTAATAGGATTTTCAAGGTATGGGAGATTTCCAACCCATGGTTTTTCTAGTGCCAGATCTTAGTGAGGTTCAAGGACCAGACAGAGATTTAAATTTAAGTACAGTACTGCACAGTGGTACCTCATATAACAATTTTAATCCATTCCACAGGGCTCATTGTTGTATGAAACAATTGCTGTATGATGCATACATCGTATAGCGATTTTCCCTATGGGATGCATCGTACAATATATTTTTTGCTAAGTGGTTTTCCCATTGAAAAATAATTGTACAATTTGTTTTCCATATGGAAAATTGTTATATGGGATGCCATTTCCCCCCCAAAACCTAATTTATATACGATTTTGTTGCTGTACGGGACGATTGTTATATGAGGTTCCACTTGTATTCTTAATTCTCCTTCAGCCCTCTATCCACTGTACCCCAACAGCTCTTGAAGGGAGCCTTATTTGAAAGTGAATCAAATGGGTTTTGTTTCTGATTAAGCATGCATAGATTTAGACTGGAAGAGAAGAGCTGGGAAGTCCCTGGCTATGAGCTTGGTAGAAGGATTACAGAGATAATATCTGTGCAAACTTGCAGTGTAATGGGAGTGTATTGATTGAACAAAAGTTTCATTGGCAACCAATTTGTTTCTGTCATAAGTCAAAGTGCTGGTTATGACAGGTATTCATCATGATCCTATATGACTTGAATTTGTCTCTCTGAAGGACTATGTTTCCCCTATGAACCTGCCCAGACTTTTAGATGTTTGGGAAAGGCCTTTCTTTCATGTCCAACATTTCCTGAGGACAAATATGTGAAGAACTTCCTTGGTGGCTGCTATCGCAGGAGGGTAAGGTGGGTTCATACCAGTTTTCTTGCTGCTGACAGATTGTGACCCGAAAAAACCAGAACAGAAAAAAGAAGCTTTTTTAGGCTTGTTATGATTGGTTTTTTAAATTTTAATTCTACTTCATTATCTAATTGATACTTCTTCTCATGTCACATTAACAGGAGAAATGAAGATTATATATCAGATTTTAAAAATACTTGCTAAAAATTAGATTACTCTTCCTGCACTATGGGTGGGTTTTATACATTGGCATTTCTGGATAACACTGATCTGCTGTACGTTCATAGCAGGACATTTGGATATCATGATTGTCCTGGCATGTGCTCCTGTAAACATTCTTGACAGAGGTTGGGTACTTTATGTAGCAAAATAAAATCTGGATAAATCCAGTATGGGAATATCCAATAGTTAATTGTGTGTGCAAGCATTTGATAACCATGTGGTAATTTTGTGGCAGCTGACTGTTGGTGACAGCTGTTTCTTTTGTAAAGTACAACCACATCCATGCATATCTTGCTCTACCATCTCTTTACTGCACAAATGCAGCATGGGAAGGAAGAAATGTGGAAAAAAAAACCCTGAAATTTTACATTTATGTACAGTATTGGACTCTTTGTTCAATATGTTGGCCTACAAGTGATAAAAAGAGGAAATATAGGACAAACAATAGAATGTAAACTACAGTATTTTATTTTAATCTTTGTATGCAAAAATTGATTTGATCTATCTGTAGTCTAGCAAGATACATTACAACAGTTGTTCTCACCCTTTTGTACCTTAAAGTCCCACCAGTTACTCTGCCAAAAGACCTTCATTCTACTAGGATGGAAAGAAAAAAGTGCCCACTTATATATTTACAGGCACTCCCTTGTTATAATTATCATTTATGGAAGCAAGCATAGACAAACAAAAGTTCCATTAATATTTGAAAATTGGAATAATAATTTGGGTATTGATTTTTCTATACTAATAAATGTGGAACACAGCAATATTAAAGAAGAAATGTAGTATTATTAGGATTAAATGGTATTACTATGTCTAACCTCACTACCCAAACCAATATTTAATAATTCCATAATTTCATGTTGGACCACAATCCTGGTTTGCACCAGTAGCTGAGAAGCACTACACTAGAACAGTGATGGCCAACTTTGGCACTCCAAATGTTCTTGGACTTCAATACCCAGAAGCCCTGATCAGCAGGAGTGCTGACTTGGGCTTCTGGGAATTGAAGTTCAAGAACACGTGGAGTTCCAAGGTTGGCCATCACTGTACTGAAACATTTACGCTTAGTGGGCCTCCAAGCTCTTGGGATGGATGTTCCTTTGGTTCCCTCCTCCTTCTGCCACTGATTTCTCTTTTCCCACTTATCTCCTCAGTTGTGGTAGGTACCTGGAGTTGAAGAAATGGGGGGAGAGATACACAGAAATACTGTTAGTTATAGTGTACATATGGCAGTAAGAGAGTTTCTATGCATGGAGGAAGAAGGTAGGCAAACTGAATGAGATCCCAAATGGATTGGACCCACTGCCCCATGCAGTACATTTAATTACCAAATCACTGTTCTGACAGATCAGATGTTCCCCTTGCTGATAAAAAAAGGTTGTATTATATTTGATGTTTTACAGTGTTATTGCTGGGTGGAGGACAGATAACGACTATAAATTGTTCAGATAGTATAAGATATTCAGTGTTTTCACTCAGTATATTTTAGTTTATGATATTGTCTTAAGCATGTATATATGCTTGTTCATAAGGAACTGTCTGTGCAACTTATACTATTGGAAAATCAATAATAACTAATTAATGAGTTACGTTTGTGGTATGAACAGAAAGGCCTCTGTTGAGTTCTTGAAGAAGAAAAAAAACCCAACAAATCTCTAAGCAGTTCTGTGCTAGGTTGGCTTGTAAAGGTATCAGTTAACACATGATAAATGTTGGGATTTTAACTTGTGCCAGGTGAACTTTATCACTTAGCACATTTTAAAAACCTTATGTAGCAGCAACAAAGCGTCTCTCCTCAAAGCATTTGGGCAACTGTTGTGAGCTATTTCAAGGTGTACTACATTACCAATAGGAAACAAAGTATGTAAAGTTGGGTTCCTGCCTTCAACAAGGCTTGCCAAGCCGTTGTTAGATGTAAGGCAGAAGGAAGTTTGGCAGACGGCTGCTCCTGTCATGGTTCTGCAGTGATTAGAGAAGCTCCACCTGACAAACTTTGCCCTGGCGTGAAGCTGCTAAAGGCATCTCATCTTCCTTTAAGCCAGATGTTGGCAATTCTATCCCTGTCAGTTCTAGACCTCTCTGTCTCTTGGAAAGCAGGGAGATTGTGTTTACATGTTCCTTTCTGAATCGTGTGCAATTATGGCTATCAAAATATGCACTTCTGCCTTGGGGAAGGAAAGCTTTTCTTAATTCTGCTAGGGAGACAGAGAGTGAGAGACTACAAAACACGAACAGCTGCAGCCTGAGAGTTCCAGCAATACTGGCTGATAAATCCTGCATCCCATGCCACAGTGAAAGTAAGTTGTATCTTTCCAAGAAGCATGGTTAAAATAGAGAAATATCCTCCCACACTATGAGCAGTTAACCATGTATTGCCATACAGTTGTACCTCGCTTAAAGAGCATAATGCGTTCCACAGGATTGCTCTTTAAGCGAGTTTGCTCTTTAAGTGAAACACCATTGTAAATGACCAATTGTGGGGGGGATTGCAAACCCTGATTTATTTGTTAAGCGAATTTTGGTTGGTTTTATTTGTTAAGCGAAACGAACATTCAGAGAAAATTCTGCTCTTTAAGCGAGGCACTCTTTATGCAAGGTTTGACTGTATTATGTTTCAGAGAACTCTTAAAGGAAAAAAAAGAAAGTACAGGTACTTTAATTTGCAGTTGTTAGAAAAAGGTATTATCTTGTATGTTTCTGCTTTAACACTGGGTGTCAGGGAATAGCATGCCTCCTTTTATTATTATTATTATTATTATTATTATTATTATTATTATTATTATTATTAATAATAATAATAATAATAATAATAATAATAATAATAATAATAATAATAATAATAATAATAATAATAATAATAATAATAATAATAATAATAATAATAATAATTTGTATGCCGCTCTATTCGCCGAAGCGACTCAGAGCAGCTAACAACATAGATAACAAACAATATAGTCTTACAGTCTCAAACAACATAACATAAATATGGTATATAATGCAACACAATACAATCAATACATCTAACTGTACAATACATCAGTAAAATAATACAATTACATAATTAATACAATTTATATAAAAGCACACATAGTACTTATAGATACAGTTGTACCGTGCTTAAAGAGCATAATGCATTCCACGGGATTGCTCTTTAAGCGAGTTTGCTCTTTAAGCGAAATACCATTGTAAGTGACCAATTGGGACTTCTGGTGGGCGGGGATTGCAAAACACTATTTAGTTGTTAAGAGAGTTTTTGGTTGGTTTTATTTGTTAAGCGAAGCAAACATTCAGAGAAAATTCTGCTCTTTATGTATCTATGTATGTATGTATGTATTTATTTATTTATTTATTTAAATTTGTTTATCGCCCTCCTCCCAAAAGGGACCCAGGGCGATTTACAACAATTATAAAATCATTTTAAAAAATTAAAAACTCTTTAAGCGAGTTACTCTTTAAGTGAGGCGCTCTTTATGCGAGATTTGACTGCATGTCTGCATTTTTGTGCAGGCCTGTAATGCTGAAGAGAATAAAGATAGTTGGGCCCTCTTCAGGCCTTACACAACCTAGCAGTGTAAACACATCTGGACAGTGTTTCCATCAGTACATTCTACTTTTAGCTCCAAAGAGGTTTCTTCTCACATTAGGCCCTCCATATCAACAGTAACCCACAGTTCATGCTTGTTTGTAGCACCTGTACTCTTCTGACATGACACTTAATGTGTAAAGAAACTGTTGGAAAGGTGCAGCTGGAAGCTCGTAAATGTGTTCACAACACTGGCTCTAGTATAAGGCTGGAACAGGTATCTAAAGTGGTGTTATTTATTTATTTATTTATTTAATTATACCCTTCCCATCTAGGAGATTTTCCTACTCTGGGTGGCTAACAACAGAAAACTCACACATTAAAAACAGTCACACATTTTAAAAAATACATATAAATATGACAGGAACAAAAACCCTATTGGCAATGGAGAGAGATAAAATAACTAACACTCAGCAGTTGGCAATATACTCCCAAAAGCCTCTTTTTAAAAAAAAATTATTTTAACTTTTTAAAATATATGCATGGATGGAACCTGGCGCAGCTCAACTGGAGAGTTCCACAAAGCCACTGAGAAGGCTCTTCTCCTAGTCACAGTCTTCTCCTAGTGCCAGTCTCAGGGTTGGCACCTGGAGCTGCACTGTCTGGAAGGAATGTGTGATGCGGGCTGATGTCCTGAGGGTAATTTTCCCTCCATATACGAAATTAGTATGTTAATGTAAAGGCTGCTCTGGTCTAGCTTTGTTAATATCCAGATTCATTATGTACAAAGAATTTTTGAGGCTCAGGGGATACATTCAGTGATAATTATTTAGCAGTCCTTCAAGGAAGGCTGTACCATGTAATTTTTTTAAAGCTGCAGGTTAACTTTTAGGATTTCTTATACCCACTCAAGAATGTTGGAAACGTTTTAAAAATTACATGCCAGGATTTCCCTTATATAAGATGGTAGAAAATTATTTTCACATTTAGCTCTTGGCTTTTGTATTTTATTTCTAGTTTATTTAAGTAGCAACTGAGTCCAACTGTTGACCGGAATAGAAAAGGAATAAAAACTAAACGAGAAACATTAAGAAGCAACTTTCTTAACAGTGAAATCATAATACAGGTTACGGTTTCTTCTAATATACTATAATACACAAAGAAAGTGTATGTTTATGTTATTTCTTTCAGTAACCAGATTATAGTCTTTGTTTTGTTTTTGGCTTTTGTGTCAATGTGTTTTAGTGTGCATTATCAGGTAATTTGTGGATTAGGTGCTACAGTTTCAAAACAATTACTCTGTTGTACATTACCCAGAGACTAAGAAATTAATTAAATAAATGAAGTGTCTCAAAAAGATCCATTACTTTTCCCAGACCAGATACTGTTCAAAGCTTGCCATGTGGACTATAATAGTTGAAAGCTACCAGCAGTGGTGGGCTCCAAAAAAAAATTACTACCACATTGTGGGCATGGTATGGTGGGCCTGTGTTGCACCCAAATTAGGACTACTTTATTTCAAAACTTGGATGTGCGGGGCCAGCCAAAATTTCTGCTACTTGTTCTGGCAAACTGGTGCGAACCTGCTGATGCCCACCACTGGGTACCAGGGATTGAAACATCTTGCCTGTGAATGTCTGTGGAATTGGATGCTCTGAAATGATTGTTGTTGCCAACCTCCTTCCATATTGGGGCCAAAACGGAATTCGACAGGCGGAGGGGGCGAGGAACCAGGTGCACCCAGTTAGGACTTCTAGTCCTTACTTCCTAGTCCTCCCCTTAAGCTGCCGGGCAACCAATTACTCCCACTGATACCTCCTTTGTATACAGTCCTGAGAATGGTTTGTCCAGCTCGAGTTCTTCCTTATCTCCCCTCCTCCCAGGCGATCCTCCAATGACATGCAATGGGAGTATTGCACTGGTAGCATGATAACATAGACATTGAAAAACCCCAGGAACTCCATGAAACACTACTTCCAATTGTCTTTCATGGAAAAGAGACCCGGTCAAGCCTCCCTCCTTTTATTGCAATAATAAGCAAAACAGGTTCCATAAATCCAATTGAAATATCCAAAGGCAAAACATAGCAGTTGCTAAAATACTAATCTAACTAAAATACTTGAAAGAAAAAGATCCCAGTCCTGGGTCCTTAGCTCTCTAAACCTAAGTCTGCAGCACTTAACTGAAAATGAGAAAATGCATAAAATCTACGAGTAGACCTAATCTATTGTCCTAGAAATCTCCAAGCCTGAAGATTGCTGGAATTTCGGCTAAGAGTCATTTTGGTGAGAAATGCACTAAATCCAGAGACCTAGTCTCATTCCATCCTCCAAAGAAATGGCCTGGCTTTGACCCCATTTCAAAGTTCCATCTCCACTTTCCCTGGCAATGATTCAAAGCTTCAAAGTGCACTGTTGCATCCAATGAAGACCCTCTCTAACCTCTCAAAAGCAGGGCTTTTTATCCTGAAAAAGGCCCTTTTTCTCCCACCTAAGGAATTTACAGGTGTCCTTGAGATAAGATCAGAAAGATAAGATCTTCATTATCTCTCCATGATCTCCCAAGGTCAAAACTACTTGACAAGTTGCCCAAGGTCTAACTTCTCTCTAGTCTGGGTGAATGACCTTACAAGTTGAAAGGAATATTAACTTGAAGTTCAGAGTGTGAACAGATGTGATGAGTTCTTGGAAATTCCTCCTTTGGTGACTCATAGAAACCACTGGAGGTGCTAATCCTGATGACGTAATGCTATCTGAGAAATCCCCATGCAAATAGCACAGAGAAGTTCTATCTCTCCTAATGAAAAGCAGCGGAGACCGATCTACATTTAAAGTAACATTTTCCAAGTTCATTACAATTGTATTTCCAAAAAACAAAGACATCAAAGACATCAGTGATTTCTTGAAAATGAAATCCCATTCAGGAAGACCTGAATAAAGGAAACATTGTGAAGATTAAAAACTAGGCTGTTGAGGCTTGCTGCAATAGGGTAAAAACAAAATCATTTTCAGTAGGAAAAAATGCAATGTATTGGAAAACTGGCCCTGTGACAAATCTCATAGCCTCTCCAGACTGAGAGAACTGGGCATGTTTAACCTACAGAAGGGAAGATAAGACATTTAAATTTGTTCTTCAAATGTTTAAGGACTTTCTTGTGGAAGTTGGAAAAAGCTTGTTTTCTATAATTGCAGAGGGTATAACCTGAAGTAATGGATTCAAATTGCAAGAAATGAAGTATCACCTAAATCTTAGGAAGAAACTCTTGACTAGAAGAGCTGTTTGATAGTGGAAGTAAATGACTTCTCAGGGTGATGAATTCTCAATTAAATTACTTAAACCGAGGTTAGACTGCCATCTTCCAGGAATTCTTTGGGCTGTGGATTTCAAGGCTGATAACCCATGAGATCTTTTCGAGCTCTACATGATTCTGTGAAACTACCATTTGAGTCACAGCTGGATCAGACATAAAACACAATCTCTATTGAAAATTGCCAGTTTAATTTAGTAGGATTTAGTATTACAGTATATAAGTATGTAAAAGGTTGTAGCCAAAGCTCAGATCTTGTTTTCAGTGGGGAATTGTCTTAACATGGTAATAAAGAGACTGCTGTTGATTATATGCATGTTTGTTTCTCCTGCACTGATTGCAGGAGAAAGAGACATTTAATTGCAGCTACCTCTAGACTGGTCAGCAAATGGGGAAGTATGTCAAGGTCATAAAATATGACTCACTGAGGTGCTTGAAATGTTCGCAATTAAATCTCTGATATGAGAGAGCCATCCAAATTATAAAACAATTTCTTCTATTAATTATCTCATAGTTAGCTATGCACTTCAAGGTTTAAATATACACACATTCAGTCTCTTTGGAACCAGTGTAATATAGAGAGTAGTGTCAGACTAAGACTCCAGAGGCCGACATTCAAATCCTTATTCAGCCATAGAAACTCCCTGATCATCATCTTCCATGTCTAGGCCAGACGTGACACTCCCAAAACGAAGCCACCTTTTGGTGAGTTCATTGTGCAGTTTATTTTGCCTGACCTAGTGTGAGAAAAATGGCCATTGCCACAATTTCTGAGGAGGCTGTGGCAAGTGGAAAACAAATCTGGAACAACTCACATACAGTATCTTGAAAACTATAATGGGGTGGCAATAAGTCCAAACCAACTTGACAGCACATAACAGCTATAATACACTACAGAAAAGAGTGTTTGTCAAAACATTAATAAATCTTTGGTGTATTTTCTGTCAAGGGTGGTGGAGGATCTGCCAAATGTCAAATCTGTTACCATCAGTATTAGGTGAACCATATACCTAGGCATCTCTAATTGGCACTTAATTGATGGACTAGATGGGGGTTTGGTCCCTTGTCCTTATAAACAAGGGACAACACATTACCCAGCAGAGCTGGCTGCATTATGCTGCAAAAGTGGAGCTGCTTTTGCTGAAACAAAAAAAGAATTTTAATAAAATGAACTCCAAGTAATTATTGTCTTTTTCTTTCCCTGTCTCTAGGTTGTTTTTTGTTGTGCAAACAGTGATGGAAAAAAGTACCTATGCTTCTGACCTTTTAAAAGTTTTAGCTTATTGGATAAATTAAAGCTGTGAAGTACATTTAAGTGTTATAAGCATCTACACTCATTTTTGATACTAAACTAGTACTGGAAATGTAATACTGAAAATGTATTTGAATTTATTAAAAATGTTGTCTGGCAGTGTTAATTTTTACTGCTAAATCCACTTAGCAGGCAGTTGGAACTAGATAATTATTGCTGTAGTCCAATGGCTGGATTCACCATTCACTGAGATCATTAGAGGAAAAACCCTGCAGTAGTGAATGTCATGGTAATTATGGTTTTCAGTAGGTGCATATCAGTGGTGGGCAGCAAAAATTTTCACTACGACACTGTGGGCAGGGCCTATGCCATGGGTGGAGCCTACATCATGGGGAGAGCCTACATAATGGGCGGAGCCTACATCGTGGGTGATCTAGTCATGCCTTCCATATGACACACTGTTCCCTTGTTTTAGGAAGAAATTCCTTGTTCAGCCTAGATGGTCATGTAATGTTTTTTCAGGCTTTTTGGAAAAGTGTCTACCCCATGAAGCCTTTTCCAGTTGTGTTAATATGCAGTGTAAAGGGATCAGCAGTCCCAAGCCTGATATTCAATGAGCACCTAAATTGTGAAGAAATACACATTTCTCAGCTGAACTAGAATCAACCAGAATCAATGCTGGATGGCTGATGCAGCAAATGTTAATACTAGCCAGCATTTTTTCTAAGTTTTGGTCCTGAAGACAGGATAGTATGAAGTTGTTAAATCTTATATGTTCCCTTGAAGCACATCTTTTGGAGTGATTTTTATGTGCACGGAATTCTCCCCAACACAATTTTATTGCTATATTTTTTGTTTATTTACTTGTTGCATTTATTGTTTGGTGTGGTCCCCCTTTTTTAAAATCTGATGTTTGTTTGTGGTGTTTTGTACTATCTTTGCAAATGGAATTTGTATCATGTATTTTATAGTGTGTTAGAATATTTTGCAAAGGCTTTGGCCATAAGCAATAAATGTTTTGCTGGCAGTCATAAACTCTTAAGAGTCTTGAGCTGGCCAGTTCTAAAATCCCCCTTTCGAAAGCAAGAAATTGCAAGTAGATAAATAGGGACCACTTCAGTGGGAAGGTAACAACGTTCCATGCACTCCGGTGTCTAGTCATGCCTGCCACATGACCATGGAAAGGTCTGCAGAAGCAGACAGCGCTGGTTCTTCGGCTTAGAAACAGAGATGAGCACTGACCCCTTGAGTCGGATACGACTGGCTTTCAAGCAAGGGAAACCTTTACCTTTACTATGTTTGATCTGGGCAGCATGTTTTCAACTGACACCCAAACGGTGCATGTCTCAGCTGCCCTCAACTATAGATTGAATTGATGAAGTTATATATTTATTCAGACCTATGAAAACACACAAAAAAGAAGAGCTTGCTGTCTGAAAAACCTTGGGAGACTGGTTTAGATGCAAACAATGGCATTGTTCAGAGCAACCACTCTAAAGTGGAATAACCCTGATGACATCTGATCTCCAGTATAGGAAAAAACACTTACTTTTTTTCTGATATCTGATTTCATTTTCCTTCTCCTTTCAAGGACACTGACCATTTTATAAGCTCAGAAATTCTGCCAACCAATTTGAGGTTCTTGTAATTGATTTTTTGCCCACTTAATTTACAAGCTTTTGTATTACTAATTGTAATAGCAATTACAGTAATACCTCGGATAACGTTTACCTTGGATAACGGTAAAATTGCATAACGTTAAGTAATCTGGGGAGGATAATTGGATCAAATAATGTTAAGGTCCTATGGGATGGATCGGATAACAACCGCTAAAGCCTGTGCGGTTACAATGTATCTCTATGGAGCTTTAACGTTATCCGATCCATCCCATAGGATTTTAACATGCATCGGATAACACTAAAAATCGGATAACACCAAGACTTGTGGAACCAAGTCTTAGCGTTATCTGAGGTATTACTGTACATTTATATACTGCCCCATAGTGCTTAGTGCATTTTCTGGGCAGTTGACAAGGTAATTAGCATTTTGCCTCCAACATGCTGGGTATTCATTTTACTGACCTTGGAAGGATAGAAGGCTGAGTCAGTTTTGAGACCCTACAGCAGGGGGTTGCCAACCTTTTTAAGTTGGAGGGCCAGGTCATAATCCCTCAGATTGTTGAGCGCGCCAGACTGATGGTTGCCACCGCTGTAAACGCTGCCATAAAATGTGTCTGCGGCTGTCATAAACATGTTCACGACAGCTGTGGGCACATTTATGGCTGTCATAAATGCACCCGCATCTGGCGGTGGTGGTATGGGTCAGATGATTTGACACCATGGGCAGGAACCAGCACAGAAACCATTCCTTCATTTTTGGAAAGCCCATGTGGTATAATGTAGTAGGTCTGAGAAAACCTGGGTTCATGTCCCCATACTACTGTGGAAACTCACAGGAAATGTGTGGCACTGGTAAAACCATACTTTAAAAATCTTGCATGCCTTGAAAACCCCATTAAAGCTTTTGTTGTTCAGTCGCACAGTCGATTCTGACCCTTTGCGACCCCATGGACCACTCTCCGTCAGGCACTTCTGTCCTCCACCATCCTCCTCAACTCGCTCAGCTCTATGCCCATTGTGTCTACAGTACCATCTAGCCATCTCATTTTTGGCTGCCCCCTTCTTTTGCCCTCCACCCTTCCCAGCATCAAGGCTTTCTCAAGTAAATCTTCTCTTCTCATTTGATGTCCAAAGTACTTTAGCTTCATCTTTACTATTTGACCTTCTAAGGAGCAGTCAGGGTTGATTTCTTCTAAGATTGACCTTTTTGTTCTCCTAACTGTCCAGGGGACTCTCAAAACTCTCCTCCAACACCACATCTCAAAGGCATCTATTCTTCTGCACTCAGCTTTCCTAATGGTCCAGCTCTCACAACCATACATTGCCACAGGGAATACCATTGCTTTGACTATACGAATTTTTGTTTGCAATGTGATATCTCTACTTTTCACTATGTTCCCCAGGTTTCTCATTACTTGCCTCCCAAGACTCAGTCGCCTTTTTATTTCATGGCTGCAATCCCCATCTGCAGTGAGCTTTGATCCTAAGAAAGTAAAATCTGTCACTACTTCTACTTCTTCCCATCTATTTTCCAGGGACTGATAGGGCCTGTTGCTATTATCTTGGTTTTCTTGATATTGAGTCTCAAACCAGCTTTTTCACTTTCTTCTTTCAACCTAATCAGGAGCTTCTTTAGGTCCTCCTCACTTTCTGCCATTAGGGTGGTATCATCTGCATATCTCAAATTGTTGATGTTTCTCCCAGCAATTTTGATCCCAAATTGTGATTCCTCCATCCCTGGATTGCGCATTATCTGCTCTGTGTATAAGTTGAATAAGCAGGGTGACAAAATGCAGCCTTGTCTTACTCCTTTTCCTATTCCAAACCACTCCATCATTCCATATTCTGTCCCAACTGTTGCTTCTTGATTCATGTACAGATTTCTCATGAGCCATATAAGGTGTTCTGGTATTCCCATCTCTTTAATTACTTGCCACATTTTGTTGTGGTCCACACAGTCAAAGGCCTTAGTGTAATCAATGAAACAGAAGTAGACTTGTTTCTGATATTCCATGAGTCAAATGTGGCTTGATAGCACAGCATGTATATATTATAAACATACACACTTCCCAACATTACATGACTCTCTTTCTAGGCTGAACAAGGATGTTCTTTCTAAGACGAGATAACATGGGAACAGTGTGCTGACAGTTCTTCCTGGAATCAATGAGAGAAGCATATATGCACCTACTGAAAACCATAATTGCAGTGATGTTCAGTACTTCAGGGTTAGCATCCTATTCTTCCAAACTGGAAAACACTTTCCACCTTAGTTTGGTATTACAGTGAGTATTTCATATTTCTCAATTTCACCCCAGACCTCTTGAAAGGCTGATTTTAGTGTGCTAAATGCAAGTCTGAAAAAGTATTATTATGTGCAACCTGTTACTGTATATCTCATATTTCTGTTAGCCACCCAGAGTCACTTTTGTGAGTGGGGCAGCATAAAAGTATAAAAATCAAATTAAAATCAAATTAAAATTTAAAATAAATAATAAAAATTCTCTTTGTTACTTCATGACTTTGTTCATGACTATACCTATCTGCCAAGGCATACCTATCTGCCAAGGTATAACTTTCAGCAAAGTATGTGTTTTGCAAATTATCTCTCACAATCTACAGAAGAACAAGCTTACTTAAAATAAGTCCATTTGCATGCACAAATATAGACACAGAAGTTGCAAAAATTACATGGCTGTGTTGCTCAAGAATATGCCTAGTTTGATTTCTATGATGCTAGTTACAAGTTGTACCTCGCTTAAAGAGCATAATGCATTCCACAGGGTTGCTCTTTAAGCGAGTTTGCTCTTTAAGCGAAACACCATTGTAAATGACCAATTGTGGGGAGGGGGATTGCGAACCCCAATTTATTTGTTAAGTGAGTTTTTGGTTGGTTTTATTTGTTAAGCGAAGTGAACATTTAGAGAAAATTCTGCTCTTTAAACAAGTTACTCTTTAAGCGAGGCGCTCTTTATGCGAGGTTTGACTGTACTGTATAAGGAAAATCCCTCAGGTTGTCTGAGCTGCAAGGCTGATACAAAACACACTCAAATTATATTACTAATGTTAGTTCAACAACCAATTCCCCAAACAAATGATTCCTTTCAAAATGAAATAAGCTCATCTATGAACTGGGACAAGTCATTTAATCAGCACATAGACTGATCTAATGTATTTTCTCCTATGGCTCTGCTTTTACATAGTATGCTGATTTAGTATGAAAGTCTGTAGAGTTAGAGAACTAAATTTTGGCTGTATCTCAATGAGTCACACCAATATAAAGATGTTTGATATACTTTATGAAATGTCACACTTTCCCCCTGCTGTCAAATGCATTCTTTTTGAGAGAGAAGGAGGGAGGGTGTGCGTGGAGGTTGTGTATGGAAAACCTACTGAATTAAATCATTGGCAAGACATAGGAAACATGCATTATTTCTTCCTTTCTACAATAGTTAACCATGCCTTGGTGATAAATGCTCAGAATCACTGCTTTTTGCAAAGGCAAGTAAAAGGGCTTGCTGACACCTTGAAAATGTTGTCTTTTGGCAATTCCAGCTTTCTGGTCACTATGAAAACAGTTTTCCTCCTATCGTTTTTTTTTAAACTAGTCTGAACAAGATAAATACCTTAGGAAACCTGTGCATACAATAGGTGTAATCTTTTCCTAATGGTATCGAGTCAACAGACTTAATACTTGAGCATATACATCTTTGAAACATCTCCCATTAATGCTTCCAAGTAAATTGCACAGATAATCCTTCTGTTGATCTATTCAGTTTAAAGGTTGATGGATCTGCACTTTTGATAAGCATGCCAGGTGTTCCTAAACAAACTGTTAGAGATATGTTTATAGATACTCCAGGTCTATAAAAGCTGTACTTCCTTAAAGTTCAACGGCTCTGCAGCTTGTTCTAGCACTAGTTAATCAACAGAAGGAATCAATTTACTTTCCTGTCTTAGTCATATGAACAATATCACATAATGAAAGGACTAGGATACTGTATCTTTAAAGCCATTTACTGCAAACACTTGTACGGAGACAGAACTCTTCCTATCCGATGACCATCACAGATTCCCTAAATCTCCAACTTATACTGAATGGAGACCAAAGAAAATAAGCAAGTGAGATAGGATATAACTGCCCTAAGCTTAATGTTATTTAGGAGTTTACATCAGGATAAACTTTCATGGGAACAGAATATTGCCAACTGCCCCAAGCCTTTGGATCAATTATAGGGGCCCTTGTGCAACAGAGAACAGGATTTACAATCTATAGAAGCAACTTCAGACATTTCCACCTGAGTAAACACTCTTTATATTTCTGAATGGAAATTCAAGCAGAGAAACATCATTTTCAATGAGAAAATATGTATTTCCATTCCAAGAAAGTGTGTTTTGATTCGTTTGTTTGTAAGGTTTGTATAATGTAAGAACATTTTATGGGCAACTTACAATAAATGTAAAAATATATATAATTCCAAATAGAATTTTAATTACTATAGCTCAAATGTAAGGGATGCCAGAGCGGACTGGAGAGGCTCTTTGGTTGTGCCATTTGCACTAGAAGGAATTTGCACTTCTCTGTGTCCATCCCGGCCCTATGAAACCTCCTGCCAATTGAGCTACGCATGCAGACAGAGCTGCTGTCCTTTAGAAAAGGAGTGAAAACTTGGCTGGTGGGTCGGATCTGGAGGATGGGTGAAACAATAACCCCAGCCGGTTGGATAATCTGACCCCCTTGCCCTGGCCTTCATTTTTTAGCTGTAACTCCTAGTTTTAACCTTTTAATCAGTTTTAATTTTAATTTTGATTTAATTTGTAAGTGGTTTTTAATTGTTAATTGATGGCTTGTTGTAAATCGCCCTGACTCACTTCGGTGAGGGGGGGTGATAAACAAGTGTGTTTAATAAATAAATAAATAAATAAATAAGGGACCAAGATAATATAATGAAAAACAATGACATGAATTTAAAAACCTGGTGAAGAGAAAGATCTTCATCTGGCATCAAACTCTTCAGGTTTTTCAGATTTCAGATTTTTTTTAAAAAAAAAACTGTTTCATAACTGGGGTGTAATTATCCAAAAGGCTTTTGTTGTTATATTTCTGCCTTGTTTCATTTAGCAGGGGTACACTAAACATCAGCCCTGAATCACAGATTGATGAATCTGCAAAAGATTCCACAATTCATCAAGTTGGACCTCCTGCCGAAGCCGGAAACCCATAGCTCCAACATTACTGGGAAGTAGCCATCCAAACTCTTGTTTAAAACTTTCTGAGGTAGTCCACAACACTGCTTAAAAACTCTTAATTATTTTGATTTTACCTCTGATGTTTACTCAAAGCTTCCTGCCTTTGAATTTATTACTTTTGTTCCTACTTTTCAGCTGATACTTATTCCATCTTCTATGCAAACAAGATCTTAAGGTTCAAGTAGGTAAAGCAAGGCAGGGAAGTCTGGATTGTAACTCATTCAATTTTAAAAATTAAAGCCAACCTTTTCAGTCAAACATGAAACCAAACTGGAAGCCAGGGTTGCTGACCTAGCAATGGCATGATATGGTCAAACCACTTAGTTCCAAATTATAATTAACAATCTATTTTTGATAAGTCATAGTGATTTCACTGGCAAAAGAATGAGTTTATAAGTTTAGAAGTCACTTTCAGCATTGTGCTATGGGCAACTGAGCCCATGGAAACAAGTCCAAAAGCAACCACATGGAGAAGTACATTTTCTAACAAAGTAAAACCTTGCATAAAGAGCACTTCGCTTAGAGACTAACTCGCTTAAAGAGAAGAATTTTGCTCTGAATGGTCACCTCGCTTAACAATTAAAACCAATCAAAAACTCGCTTAACACCTAAATCATGGGTCACAAGCCACCCCCACCCCCCACCAGAAGTCACAATTGGTCACTTACAATGGTGTTTTGCTTAAAGAGCAAATTCACTTTAAGAGGAATCTTTATGCTCTTTAAGCGAGGTATCACTGTACTGTATTGAGAAAGTGGAACACACCAAAAGACTCAGCAAAATATTGCTTTCCATTTAGTTTTAATTAAGTATGCTGTTAACCATTTTGTTGCAATTACAATTGGAAAGTCTTCATTTTGCACACCCTGAGCATTAGAGGAAGTAATTGTTACTTTTTGTTTAATTAGCAGGAGTCTATTGTGTGTGCTATCGAGCATACTCTGCTGATTTTGAATTTAGCTTAAATAAAGAGAATTGTAAGTGACCAGTGGTGTAGCAATTCCAATGGTTTTTTATGTGTGCATTTTCCTGCATTTTATGGTTCATGAACCAGGGCACAGAGCCCATTATTTTATTTTATTTTTAAAAAGCATAGTAGAATGAATACTATAAAACTGATGGGCTCACAATCTACCTAAGCAATGTACTTACGTTTCAAGCTAGATGGGGGCACATAAAGATTTGGGGTTGGATCTTCACTTGCATATAGTTTAGTCCTTTGAAATTAGAATGAACATTTAGAAATGGCTTAAGAAGACCCCTTGGTTTTATTGGGAAGGAGGCATAGCTGGGACATAATTAGAAGCTGAGCTTCCTTGAGAGGGAAAGGCCGTCTGTTTCTTCTAACACAGCTTCAATCTTACCTTAACTCACATTTGACATATTTATCTAGTTGTGTTTTTGTCTAAAATGAGGGACCTAAAAACTGATGTACCATTCTTGGTCAAGGAATTGGAACAAGCGTTGTGTTAGATTTCTGGAAAAAAACATTATTAATTTCAGTCTGGATTCAGGCCTGGTTATGGGATGGTGATAAATGATTACCTTGATGAATGCTCTACACTAAGAACTCGATATGAGGAATTTGTTCCTGTTGAATGTATTGGACCGCTTGCTAGTTTTCAATCCCATTCAATGGTATACTTCTAGGACATTTTTCTAGGGATGGTGTTAAAGGCACTATTTTACAGTAGCTCCCTTGCTTTCTAGAGACAAGCTCAGAAAGTGGTACTGGGAGGTAATGGTTATAGCCATTATGATAATAATTGCGGGAGATTGTCTAGAGCCCTGGTGGCTAACCTTGGCACTCCAGCTGTTCTTGGACTTCAGTTACCAAAAGCCCAAGACAGCACTCCTGCTAATCAGGGCTTCTGGGAATTGAAGTTCCAGAATAGCTCGAGTGCCATGGTTAGCTATCACTGGTCTAGAGCTTGGGAGTTTCATTGCCATCACTATGTGAATGGCACTCATCTCTATCTTACCTAACCATCCAAGTCTAAGGTAGCTATTTGGGCTCCAGAACAGCTTCTAATCAGTGGTGGGCACCAGCAGGTTCGCACCAGTTCGCCAGAACCAGTAAAAGAAATTCTAGCTGGCCCCACCCATCCAAGTTTTGAAATAAAGTAGTCCTAATTTGGGTGCAACACAGGGCTTTCCCCCTGGCCATGCCCACAGTGTGGTAGTAAATTTTTTTGGAGCCCACCACTGCTTCTAATGTTATTAATGAATTGCATTACAGTAACTAAACTGAAGGTTGATCCACACAAGACATAGCTGCTCCTGGTCAGCTGTTGATGTCAGAAAACATGGATTCCGTCTGTAGCAGAAGGGGTTATACCTCTCAGGTTTGCAGCTTGAATGTTGTCTTATCTCACCTCTAAACCTGTCTGCCCATGTCTTGGCAGTGGCCAGGACTGTATTTGCATAGTTTATTTATTTATTGGTCACATTTATATGCTTCCTACTCACATAGCGACTCAGGGTGACTAACATGGATTCATAAAACAACAATAAAACACAACAATGAGATTAGTCAATATAAACCTGACCAATACTTAAATTTAAAATTTAGAAAAGTTAGAAGATTTAAAAGATTAAGAGGGAGGGGAATTGTCATATGAGCCAGCAGGCTGGGGTAACCGTGTGACCAATACCCAACACCTGCCCCGCCAGCCATGTTTTTACGCCCTTCCTGAAGGGCAGCAGCTCTGTCTGGAGGTGCAACTTGATTGGTAGGGCTGGAGCAGACACAGAGAAGGCCCTCCTTTTGGTGCTAGAGAGAGGCACCTCTCTAGCTGAAGGGACAACCAGAGAGCCACTGGTGGGATGGCCAGATGTTCTTAGGGTGATGCAGTCTCTTAAGTATCCTGGCCCACTAACATATAGGGCTTTAAAGGTAATAACCAGCACCTTGAATTGCACCCAGAGGCATACTGCAACCAGTGCAGCTCCTAGAGCAGTGGTGAGGCATGTGCATAACACCCGCACCCTGTCTCCACCCAGACAACCACTTTCTGGACCAGTTGCAGCCTCCGGATGGTCACCAAGAGCATCCCCATGTAGAGCGCATTACAATAGTCAAGTCTGGAGGTGACCAGAGTGTGTGAGCATGAGCAGGGAGTCCCGATCTAGGAGCAGGTGTAACTGACAGATAATACGAAGTTGTGCAAAAGCCCTCCTGGCCACGACTGCCACCTGCTCTTTGAACAGGAGTCACAAGTCCAGGAGGACCCCAGTTAAACCCAATGGATCAGCTGTGCCCATTCCTGCAGATGTTTGATCAGGCCATAATGACATATCTCTTAGTTTTATTTTGCTTGGATTACTGTAAGGCACTCTGTGTGGAAAATGGAAACTTCAGCAGGTCTAAGATATTGAGCAGCTGACTATGAGAAAAATGAAATTTCCTTGTTACGATTGCTTATCTGGCAATTGGCCAGCTTCCAGGCACAGTTCAAAGTGCTGCTTATATCCATAAAGCCCTAAATAATTTGTAATCAGCTATGTAAATGATCACATCTCCCTAAATGATCCTCCTTTGGTTTTAAAATCTTTTGCAGCCACCCGCCCCAGTTCCCCCACCTTCACAATGCATGTTTGGTGAGAATACAACAGAGAGTTGTTGTAGTTTTTTGGTGGTTGCTCCCAGAGTGTGGAATTTCCTCCAGACTGGCTCTCTCTTTGCTGTCCATCCACTGAGTGTCAATGGCCTTTTCATTTAGAAAGGCTTTTGGCAATTGCCTACCAAGGAAAGAGTTTTAATAGGGAGTGATGTAACTTTTTAGGTGGTTTTTTTCCATTAATTTAACATTCCTTTATTTAGTTGTTTTAATGTTTTGTTTAATTGCTTTTTTAATATTGTAATTCATTATATTTTAAATGTCTTTTATCTTTTTTAAAAATTATAATCTCTCGAGTCCTTTATTGGCAAAAAGCCTGGATATAAATTGAATACATTGCTCAAATACTGTCCTAATCCAACTGCTAGTTAGAGTAGGCCTGCTGAAGCAACAATTGAATGATAAATCAACACTTCTGTAAATCCCACTGATTAATTGAATATATACTCTATTTTAGACAAACAAATGTTCTTATATGTACAATTCTTGCCTTCATCTCCCTATCCCCATGCTACTGCCCAAAGCAGATTGCATTAGTCAGAGGTTTGAAAAGTTACCTCTGTGTATCACAGCTCCTTAAATTCCCCATCTGGGATCAGGAGGTTCTAGAAATTATAACCCAAACAGCATCCTTACAAAATTTGGCTTTGCCTTCTTGTTTGGCAAAGCTGAACAGATACACTGGAAATGCACTTCTATGTTTTTAGATTGCAGGTTAAAGATAAACTCATTTCAGCCAGCTGTGTTCATTTTGGCACACTATTTCTACCACTCTTATGATTTGCTTGAAGCTTCTCATTATATCCTAGCCAACAGAGTGACTGATTCCTGTAGGTTTTTACAGGTTTATTTCATCTTTCAGTCAAACCTGAACTATCATCAGATGATTAACAACAACCACACTATTTGCATACAAGTGGTCATGGAACTGCAGAGTTTGCAGCATTCTCTGCCCTTTCAGTGCATTTCTATTTCTGGCTTAGATCTGTGTGGTTTACATGGCCTATAAATAGGAGCAAATCATGGAAATCAAAAGTGTACAATTAATTTTGTAGAGTAGATATTTTTACAGCTAGAAAATGCCAAGAACAGAGCCAGAGTGGTGGGCTGGGCTGGAGTTGAGGGGGAATTTATGCACCCAAAATTCTGCTCAGCTCTTATCATTTATGCAATTCCTTATCACAGGACCTTTCCCTCTTCACAGAGGAGAGGCAGAATTCAGACTCCAGACAAGGGAAAATAATTGGAAATTAACACCAGTGTGTAAATGACCAGAATGCTATCCTGGAATTAGGAATTTACAAATTGGATGAAATAAGACATTAAAAAAATGATGTGGAAAGATTTTGAATAAAGTGATAGATCCCTATTAAAAAATTGGAAATGGGTTTTTTAAGTGTCTACAACAAAACAAATTGCCAGTACAGTATTAGTGTTAAATCCATTAGTGGCTACATATTTCTCACATTTTCAAATTTGTATTTCTTTAAGCTAAGCAACATCACATTTCAGCTTAACTGAGCTTTTCTGAAAATTTGTGTATAACGTGAATAAACCACTTATACTAATAAAAGCAACATACAGTCAGTTTTTCTATTACCTACCTTTCTATATCTACAAAACTGACATTTGGTACAAATAAAATATTCAACATTCAGCAAAATGTCTTACTAACTGTATACCTAGAGAAACTGCATGGATCATTTCTTCCAGTAATGTGCAAAATAAAAGTAGGCAGCACATGCAAGCTTTTAAAAAAATATTGCTTGGATACATGTGATTTTGATCAAATACCTGACATGTTTCATATTTGACCAAAGAAATCTCAATGGAATGATAGTTGTAGGGTCAAATAGGGTTTTTTTTTAAAGTAGCAAGCAAAAATTCATGGTGATAATATGTTCATGAAGGCAATTTGGGTAGAAGATGTATGTTGTATTTTGTGCAAAACTGAACTCACAGGCCACTTCACACAGTGAAGTATGTATTTCATACATTTCCTTCTAAGCAATTCATGGATTATAGACCAACATTTACGGAGAACATGTTACCTTCTCTGTGATATGAAAGATAATTTTTGGCAGCGGGGAATTCATGCCTCATGTATGAACCTTATATAGACACCATGTAGTAGGAAAAGCAAGTGGAATGGAAATTATTGTGGTTGGTCACAAAGAAACAGGAGTGAATGATGAGAAGTACTATAGTTAGGTTACTTAGGGTAGATTTCCATAGAGAGACAAAGGGAAGATTATGATAAGTTTTGAGAATATGAGAGCTGCATCAGTAATTCTGCTCATATGGTTCCAAGTTGTTCTTTTTTATTTTACACTCTGGGGTGGTGAACCTTTGGCAGTCCAGATATTTTGGACCACAATACCCACAGTCCTTTATCATTGGCAATACCAGAAACATTGGTTCTAGGAATTGTAGTCCAAAATATTTGGCATGCCAAAAGTTCACCAGCCAACCTTAAATTATGCTCATCTTTCTTGTTCATCCTAAATATTTTGATTCTGAAGTCTGAACAGAAATCTGAATTTGAAAACAACATTTAGATCTTGCTGTTTGTAAATTAAACATCCTTGTTTTAGCAAAAAGGACATGTATGCATCAGTTTTTGAACAGAAGACACATTGGCAAAATTTGAACTCACACATCCCCAGAAATATTTTATTTTAAATACACCTTTGTGACTTTACCAAACAAATAATATTTTACAAATATTGTGTTAAATATTAATGTAACTATCTAGCAATATCTATAGTAATTGTGGCAGTTTCCTTTGAATGTCTTCTTTCCTATACATGAGGTTTATTTACTATAATGTAATACATCTTGAGGGAATGTTGTAAGCAGATATTAGCAATTAACTCATTAATCTAAAAAAAAAAAATCACAATTCTTGCATTTAATAGAGTAATGCACAGACATTCTAATTACAAACTCTGCACAAAAGGCTAGTCTCATAGGGAACACAGAGTCTCCTAATTAGCTAGGAATTCAAAGACAGACAGAAAATAGAGATGTTGGGGGGTCAGACAGCAAACTATGTGAATATACTATGAAGTGAATTTGGTGATTGGCCTGTGAAAAACAGCCGTTAAATCTTCAACACTGGAGTGTGTTCTAATAATGGTTAGAGTTGCACCAATACTGTTTATCACACTTCTTGTTCCATATTTATTTATTTATTATTTAGATTTGTATGGCCGCCCATATTTACTAATTTTTTTTATTTTGTACTTACTTTGCATGCTTCTAGTAGATGCTTATGAAGAGTTTGACCTGTTTCTTCCACAAAATACTGCTGAAGATACAAACAGCTGTGCAAATATTCACTTTTTTTTAAGTAGAAGGAGAGAAACATCACAGAGATGTTCTTTAAGTTCCTCCTTGCAATTGATTTCTAATTAAAGGCAAGGCCCATTGAAGGACATGAGATGTGAGTTGCCAGAACAATGTGTTATTTGTTTGTTTTTAAAGGCACAATATTCTTCCTGATGGCAGTTCAGGCATTATGAGGGACTGTGACTTTCCGACAAAGGAATATTTGCTCTAGGTCTTCCTGCTTGAGTAAACCCAATTTTTGCCTCAGTAGAGCTTATAATAGTAACTTTTACATGTTTACTAGCTGTAGAGTTCCCCAGGAAACATTGATAATCCAAACAACGACCTTTTCCAAGCTGTGCTCTCACATAATACTGACCAGTTCATCACAGGTACCAAAAGGGAGATTGCCGGGTGATTGAAGGATGCTACTACTTCTCTTCATTCTTCTGACTAGTAACATGTTCTGAAAGGGTAGCAGTAGGAAAGAGGAGGAACAGCAGGGTCAGAAAGCTCTAGGATTGACAGTTGGTCTGATGCTGGGTGCATGTCTTGGCAGGGTGTATAGCAAGGATTCTCAACCTGTGGCCCATGGGGTGGATGCAGTCTGTGGTGCCATTTCATGTGCCTTCACCATTGCCTTCACCACACCAGGAAATGCTATGCGGTATAGGAAGGGCAAAATGGCCATCTCGCCCCCAAAGCTGTCTGAGGGAGTGTGACCCAGCCCCTGGTTTAAAAAGGTTGAGAACTCCTGGTGTATAGTGATGCTGCCTCTATGATCCTTAAGAAACTAAATTGGGCCAAGGAAGTATTGACTCTAATAACTTGGCAAGGGGGTTATGAGGTACAGTGTGGACCTGGGGTATTTATCAGATCTTATTTTGTTTCACCTCAAGATAGTCATATTAGGGGTAATGTTTTCTAAATTAAAAGTTATTCCTTCTAAGCAAGCCAGAGTTTAGAGTTACCCACTTCACTCATTACTACTTGTTAATATCTCCATACTAATACAGTACACGTACTTACATTATTTAATTTAATAGAGTTATATACCACCCTATCCAATGTACTCTGGGCAGTGTACACAAGTTAAAACTAATGTAAAACAATTTTAAAAACCTTAAAAACTCTTGAAATATAGTCATATTGGAAAACATCCACTGAATTCAGTAGGTTCACTATTTTACCCAAATCTAATTAGCCAATACAATATTGTAACCTTGCATGCAATAGTTCCAGGGAGGGAAAAATTAAACCTGATAGGTCAGTGATGGTGAACCTTTTTAGAGACCAAGTGCTCAAACAGAAGGGTGGGGTGAACTCTGTGCTGGGGGAGGGAAGAAACGCTCCCATTGGGCTGCTGGGCAGAGGGCCTGGGCGAACTCTGTGCTGGGGTAACAGCATGCGCCAACAGAGAGGGCTCTGAGTGGTGCCATAGGTTCGCCACCACTGAGATAGGTAATGCAGGCTGTGTATTTTGATCCAGGTACTCTGTGGCATATAATATTATTTCTATTCCTTTGCGGGGGGTTTCCTGTGAGCTTCTGGAGTTGTTTCTTCTGCAAACATTACTTACCAGAAGGACAACAAGTTAACTTTATTAACGTAGGTTGAGTCAATGTGCATTCCTATGTAACCTGTTTGTGACTGGTAAAAACCAAACTTAGCAAAGATCAAATAAGGATATTCCTTTTTTCTTGTTGCTCAGTTACCTAATATTTGCTTTAACTAGCCACTTGGGTTACCTACTGTGTATGAATTCTTCCAAATAATTCTGCTAATTTCATTTTAAAAAACCCAATATCTTTAATATTATCATGTGTATATTATGCATCTCATTGTCTACCTCTGTTACTTTGCACATGCAAAATATTTTCACACCTCAAATGCCACAACTATAACTTTGATTAATTACCTGCTTTGCCAATTTTAGAGGGTCCAACAACATTAAAATTATTTTTTTCCCAAAGACTCATCCCAAAGTGTTCTAACCACACTTAAAATCTCAAAGTAAAGCAGGCAGGATGGTGTACCTTGGTCATTTCCATTAAATCACTGCACATCATAAATAAAAATAAAGAGTCAAACAACTGGGCACCTCTGTATGTCTGTGGGCCTTTGAAAAAATAGCTCCTTCTCTACTGCTAATTTGTAGAACACCACAATTGTTTCAGGAATAAGACTTGACACTCAGAATTAAATAGAAAATACAGGGTGTTCCAAAAGTTGCCATACATAGACAATACTGCATAACAGCAATTATCATGGAACGTGTTTGCCATGAGTGGGGGTGAAGACTTTGTATGTGTGTAGAAAGAGGTGGCCAATACATAGAGAAAATTTTGTAAAAAGTTGGGAATTGATATTTTGTACATAAATGTACATTTAGCTACAGCTTCTCATTTTTCTCTGTATGGTGACTTTTGCAACATTCTGTAGTATGGGGAGGTTTTGGATGCAGAAGGAACTATCTGTTCTGTATGTTATGTGTGAGGAATGAATGGTCATGCAAATATTGTTGGATTACAGTTCCCATCATTCCCTATACTTAGTTGTGATGCATAGAGCTAATGGATGTCCTACGCCAATGAAATTAGGAAGGTCACAGCTTCCCCAACCATGTCACACAGATAAGGAATTCTCCATTTGATGCTTTTGGTGAGAGACATTGTCTTAATTATGATGTGTACGCACACACCCAAAGCTGCCTTATACTGTACTGGAGGTAAGTAATTGCTCCATGGATTTTGTATTGTCTATTCTAATTGGCAGCACTTCTCTGCACTATTAGGCAAAAAGTCTTTACTGCCACCTTGATATGATTTAAGGTTAAAGAAATTAGGACTATAGATGAAAATGCTAGGCACTGAGGAAGATATAGTTACTGAAGATGGGTAATGACACAGTAGCCACAATATAAGAAATGGCAGAGGAATTCAACTCAGAGCTTGAAAGTTTAGGGTTTTTTGAATGACAATATTCCCAGAACCTCCCAGTCACTATAGGCCAGTTATGACGAACCTTTTAGAGACCGAGTGCCCAAACTGCAACCCAAAACTCACTTATTTATCACAAAGTGCCAACACAGCAACAGGGGAGGAAGGAAATGCTCCCATTGGGCTGCTGGGCAGAAGGGCAGGGAAAACTCTGTGCTGAACTGACTGCATGGGTGCCCACAGAGAGGGCTCTGAGTGCCACCTCTGGCATGCGTGCCATAGGTTCGCCATCACTGATATAGGCACTGGCCAAGGTGGGGGATTTTGGAAGCTATATTTGTAAAAAAGTAATTCTTCCAAAGCCTGACTGGGCATTTATTTCATATACAGGGTTGCACATTATCTCACAAGGGAAGCCTATGTGCATGGAGCAGCTTCCACTCTACAGACATGCCTGCCCAACAGGAAAGTAGTGAGGCCCACAGGTATGTGGGAATGGAGCCAGTGGGTGCTCCCCACCACCTTTTCAGGTATTAATGAGGGAACATTCATGGCTATAGCTCTAGTCACCACACAGTTCCAATTTATCATAAAATTGTATTTTATTATGTTTAATAAGTAGTCCCTGTTTTGAAACCCATGACTAGTAGGTAGCACCAATCCTTCTTAAAAAGAAATACATCTTGAAAAGGCTCTGGCCTTGCTCCCCAAAATGTCTTGAACCTTGGCCAGATTGTTTTTAAATCCCCCCCCCCCCCCGCAATTTATAACATCTTTAAAGTAATTGTTATAGAATTATTAATTGAAAATAAGAATGCAGGTATTTTTGCCCTGAGAATAGGCAACATTAAAGAGATGTTCAAGAATATTTACTCTTTTGCACTACAGCTGGATTATTGTTTCTTAGCAGTGTGCAATTTAAGTCTGATGTATTTTTTTAATAACAGAGTTTCTGAGACAAAGCAATAAACAAGTTATTATTAATATATCTTTCATAATGACTGGTTGGTTCTGAGTTGATGAAAAAGGTAAGTTTCATAAAGCAAGTTTACATTTATCAAACTATTCTATAGGCAAAGGTCTTGGTAAAGTGCTGAGAGCGGAGTGGGATTTGTTTGTTTTTATGTTTCTATATATAAACATTTGGAAGCAATTGGTAAAACTGTGGGAAGATCGACTTCTTTTTACCAGCTCTGAAATGTAATACTTACTTGAGATGTACATGGGGAAAACTTGGGGGTGCCAAACAGTTAGGGTTTCTTTTGAGGGGCCACTTCATTGTTTATGGGATAATTAGGTACCATCCCTTTTTGATACAGAGAAAGTATGTTGTGTTATGTATTTGTACAGATCCCATCCACTTTTCTATCCAGCTACACCCATATTAAATTTGGGTTTACTCATTATTGTCTATGCTTTTCCACCTAACCTTTTCTGTGGATCAATAGCTTTAAATAGAAAAGGGGGCTGCGGTGGCTCAGTGGTTAAGAAGCTCGCCTTGTTAGCTGGAAGGCTAGAGAGTCGGCAGTTCAAGACCCAAGTACTGCATGATGAATTGGCGCACATCTCTGTCCCACTCTTGGGGACATGAAAGGAGCCTCATTTGGGTGTTCACTGAGCAGAGTTTCTTCGGCAAAAATCCTTTCAACTCAGAATAATTTCTGACATGAAATTATTATTATAATAGAAAATAGCTTCTCTATCCCAGTTCTAAAGAATAACATTTCTATTCAAGTCTGTTAGAAATCCTACAGAATTTAGGCTGCAAGTCTACAAGTTGGCAGTTTGAGTACTGCATGACGGATTGAGCACCTGTCTCTGTCCCAGCTCCTGGGGACATGAAAGGAGCCTCATTTGGGCCTACCCTGAGCGGAGTTTCTTCTGCAAAAATCCTTTCAACCCAGGATAATTTCTAACACGAAATTATTATTTATCTGAATAGAAATTAATGAATTAAATGGAACAAAACATACAGTACAAATGTACTATGAGGGGTTGAAACCTGTATGAAATACTACTCCTATGTGGTATACCCCCCCCCAAAATGGCCCCTTTCATATGTGAGTTACTGTGATTGCTCCCCCCCCCTGCCCAAGTGATCTGTTGTTTCTATGTACCATCAAGTTGTTTCTGACTTATAATGACCCTAGTCTGGTTGTCAGGGTCTGTGAGATGTTACCATTGCCGCCTTCATTATGATTCCATGCTTTTGTAGTCATTAGAATGCAAGTCTCCTGAGTCTGAGTTTGATGCTTTATTTACTACACAACAGTGACACTTTCAAATGGCCTGCCCTTTATATTTCAGACTGTTGTTAAATTTTTCTTTAGCATTTTGAGAGGAAAAAGAAATGCAAGCAAATAATTAGAAATTGTCTCAAAATATGTGAAATTACATGTCATGCTATCCTAACTTTTATTCATTATATTTTTTTTAAAAAAAAACATAGTTTAACCCAGGGGTGCTCAAACTTTTCAGGCCATGTGCCAGTCACATGGTGCAGCGGGGTCCAAAGTACAACCTGTCAGCCAGATCCAGCTCCCAACATCAATTCACCCAACCCACACCATCCTCGTTGCTCCCAGAAGCGGAAGTAAAACACGCCCATATGGTGTGGGCCAGATGAATTGGCATCAGGGGCTGGATCTGGCATGCAGGCCATACTTTGGACACCCCTGGTTTAGCCAGTTGTTTATAATATCATGTCCATATAGCAGCTTGTAGTAGCATGACAGAAGGACAACATGACCCATAGTAGCATGACAGAAGGACAAAAGGAAAGTTAATGTGTGACTTAAACCTATCTGTAATTGTCATGTTATTAACGTCCATGTTCACACTATATTTTATCAGGATAAATTATTGGAATAATAAGGTTTCAGTATCTTTCACAAGTAATCGTCTCAGAGAGAAAAACGTCATGTAACGTGCAAGCAAAATATCTGTAAAATATTAATCAGAGATGCAGTGGGCTAAATGTGGATTGCTGGAAAGAATCCAATGCAAATTAAATACAAACACCCAACAATAGGCAGCCCACCCCAGAGGGCTCTTAACCAGCCAATGAAATTCCACTCCCAGGCAGGTCAATAGATTTAATATCTAGGAAGAGAAATCCAATTAAGGCTCAGTTTATATGCATATATGTATATAGGAATTGCACTTGCAAAGAAATGAAAAGAAAGATAATATTTGAGATATTGGACAAGTTTATATGAAATGTGCTGTCTTGGAGAAGATGATTTTTTAAAAGTTGATAAGTCTAACCTTAGAGTTATTGGAATGGCAAAAACATAGTGCCTATGTACATAATGGTTTAAGTTAGATTAAAAACCATAATTTATGTGGAAATATTCCATCTAGTGCAGTAGAGGTTAAATATAGTTCATAGTCACTATCTCAGTTAAACTGTTCTTCCCTTGTCTCCAAAAAGTATATTAAATATAATTTCCTGAAAAGTCACTGAGATCATTATATTGCTTCTTGCCAACTGAGAGCATTTGTTTGGATTTTAAAAAAGCAGGTAATATGACTACTGGCACATGTATAGTTCAAAATTATTATGTTTATTTACTCTGTCATGATGCATCATGAATCCATTTGTATTCCACTAAGAAAGCTCTTACATGCAATAATTCAGGAAGAGATTTAGTCAACAAGACTAAAACTTTGTCTTTTATTGGAAGTCCCTGCCTTCATATAAAATAGGCAGAAATAAAACATGTTCAGGTATATTTTTCAAAGCAAATTGAATTCCTCAAATCAGGTCATTCCCATTAAGAATACTGATGGATACAGTACCATTATGAAGGAATGGGGGATCCCTTTTATTCCACAAGCAAAATTCTTGAGACTACATGGAAAAGTAGATAAGACAAAAGCCATACACCGAATTCCCACACATCTATCCAGAAATGGATACACACACACACATACTGTACTCTCCAGTTGCATCATCCTCTCTCAAATAATCCCATATGAAGGCAATACAGCTTGAAAAACTACCAAAGGAACAAAAGGTGGTTTACTTATAAACTCCTTTGTGGCATCTGAATTGGAGGAAGCTATAAAAATTATGAAACCAAATAAAGCAGAAGGCATCAATGACATAAGAATAGAGTAGATAAAGCAGTTTGGTCCTTGCACTTTGGAATGGCTCCTGCAATTAATGAATAATTACATAAATGAACTTAAGGTTCCTAAATTGTGGAGACAGGGTGGAGTTGTTGTCTTATTGAAACCCAGCAAAGACACAGTTGACCCCAAATCTACCAACCAGTGTCACTCCTTTGCCACCTTTATAAGGCACTGGAATGGATGATTCACAATCGTATTTCTGAATTTATTGATGGAAAGATCTTGAAGGACCAAGCAAGCTTCAGGCTGGACAGGTCATGTGGTCAAATTCTTAACCTTATGCAACACATTGAGGATGGCATCGAAAGAAAACTAATTACGGGAGTGGCTTTCATTGACCTATCTGCAGTGTATGATAATGTCAATCATAGGATTCTGCTCCATAAAATAAATAATCTTACCAAAGATAACAACCAGTTCCTGACAATACAAAATTGTTTATCTGTGTGGATGACACAGCAATAGTCATTCAAGGATCAAGCTTTGTTGAAGTAGCTGGATAACTTACTGGAGCACTTGAAGAATTAGGACAGTATTACAATAACAACCATTTGAAGCCTAATCCAAGCAATACTTAAGTGTGTGCTTTCCACCTTTGAAACAGAGAAGCAAGGGTTGAGTTGGATGTTATGTGGTAAGGGAACCGATTACAGCATTGTCCAGCACCAAAATACCTCAGTGTAACACTTGACAGAACACTCTCTTTTAAGCAGCACTGCCTGAATACCAAAGCCAAAGTTAGTACAATGAACAACATCATCAAGAAACTCACAAATCATTAATGGTGGACTCAGCCATCTACACTGAATATATCAGCTTCGGCCCTGAGTGTTTCTACAGCAGAGTATGCTGCTCCAGTATGGACCACATCCACACACAAATTGACATTGCTATTAATGAAGTCATGCTTATAGTGACAGGATGAGAAAATATACTCTCTTCTTGGTATCACCTCACCTAAGATAAGGAGAGAAGTAGTAGTGGACACTGAGAGAACTAATCACGATAATGACCCTCAACATCCTCTGGATGGATATGTACCTCAAGTCCACCGACTCAGATCCAGGATGAACTTTATGGCAAGAACAAACATTCTTGAGGGTATACAAGAGCAAAACCAAATTCGAAGATGGAGAAAGGAGCTCACTGGCAAGGAACAACATTAAAGGAGAATATAGCTGAGGAACTCAATCTTCCCTATGTCACTTGGAGTACTCTAAATAGGATGAGGGTTTGAATTCCTAAATACAAGGCCAACATGCTCAAGTGGGGGCTGCTAGTGAACAACAGCCTACTGTCTGAATGTGGAGAGGTACAGTCAGTACCCGGCTCATTTACTGGTCTGCTGATTTACTGCCAAAAACATGCACTGATTATGACTTAAGTTTGGCCAATGACAAAGCCAAGAAAGCAGCTTAATTTCTGCAGTCCAAGGTTTGATCGGGAAACAAAAGAAGAAGCTTGAAAAAAATCCTAAAGCTAATTAGAGGATCTTCCCAATCCTAACTGCTGTGGTGGAGAGGTAAAACTGAGGGACAAAATCAGAAGAAGGATCAAGAGTTTCACCATACTAAGCTAAAACACTTGAGTGATAAATGCAATTTAGCTTAAGGTTGAAGCAGCACTCCCATTTTCAAGGGAAACAACTGGTAGATGGGATTGAGGCTGGAAGGAAATAAATAATTGGGCTTCTCTGGCCAAGGAAGCAGGCGAAAGCTTGCAAGGCTGAGGAGTGAAGGAGAAACAGGCAGGAGTGAAGAAAATTTTGGTACCTACTGTTTGCAAACAAGAAGTAACACTCATTGCATTGCAACAGGTAGAATGTAGCAAAGAAAAGAACTAACAAGGTTATAATGGGTCCAAGATATATATAGATATTATCGGGAAAGGTCTCCAGATCTCCAGGAAACCTTGTAGGATGGATTTACCCACAATTGACAAACTCAGCTAGGTCTATCTCATTGCAAAACAAAGCTGAAGAGCCCCATGAATAATAAGCACAGTGCCAATGGAGACCGGGCAGAATATTGACACTGGCTTGGGTCTCAGCCATGCTAACAATGTCTGAATTAGGCTGAGTGCCCATACTGAGCATGCATGGAACATGTTTCCCAGCAAAAAAATGTTGCAAAGTAGATACATTGTTGCAACTTCCTAGGTGGGGAAGGGAGATATTTGTAGGGCAATGAAAGGACACAGGAACAGAGTCAAAAGACAGGTTTTCTTTAAAGAGTAAAAAAAAAACAAAAAAACACCCATGCTTCCTTTAAAGAAAGTGATAGTCCTCCAGAAAGGTAATGTTTAGGCTGCCCTTTGCTATGTAAAACATGACATTCTCCCCCCCCCCCCCAATCCTATGTAAAGCTTGACTCTTTTTCATTGTTGCTATCACTCCTGGAGACAAATGATTCTTTTAAATCATGGATCTTTGAACATTCCTAATGCTACTGAGCAGGTAAAGTTCTTTATATATTCATTTTGCCCTGCATATATAACGAGGGAGATAATGGATATGGGGGAATGATAACTGCTCTGCAGTCACCTGCTCAAAACCACTGCTTTATTGAAAGACCTCACTATATGCCTGGGTGTTATCATGGAAAAGAATTTAAGAAAAATGGTTACAACGTTGTCTAAGTTTACCACACTGGCAAATATGGCTGCATGAGTCTGAAATGTGAGGAGGAAAGAGAAAGCCCTTCAATGCTTCATTAAGAGGATGGAGAACTCTCAAGGAATTAAAATATTAAGAGGAGAACCATCATCTATTTTTGGAAATGTTTTCTTTTCAGGGACTATCTCCAAAACTGTTAATCAGTGTTATCAAGAGGAGGAAGAGACTCTTGAAGATCAATTGCTCCTTGCAACTGAAGTACTGTAGTTCAAAATAATTATATATGTTTGGTGACTCCTTGGTATAATTGCATGATACCAAAAGAGCCAAGAATATTTAAGAGACAGTTTCTCCTGCTCTGTAGTGTAAAAAGTAATACAGTAACTGCCTGTTGAGGTTGATTAATCACTGATGTGGCACCAAGGAGTCTAATTCATCTCAAAAGTCTTTTATTACAACCATACTGCCTTGCAGCAGGAATTATTGTTGTATAATGGAGGAAAACCTTACAACAAAACAGGAAATACTTTTTCATATCTCATAAAATGTTCAGGTAACAAGGATACAATGTCATTCCAAGCACATTTTCACTACTTTTCAGACAAGCATTTAATAAGTATAACTGTGTCCCTGAATGCTGCTAATCAACCCTGTAAGTTTGCTTTTATAGTTATAAACATTGTTAATCATTTGATGTTTTTCAATTACTGTTATCATTTAATTGTTTTAAATGTATATATTTTTAATGATATTTTATTTTTGCCACTGTGAGCCATCTTGACCCTGCTAATTTTAATTTAATTTAATTTTTCGATTTCTACCCCACCCAATTAGGGGGACCCAACTCAGGGTGGCTTACAATCAAAAGTATAAACACAAGTATAAACACAGGTAATAATACAAATAACACAATAGTTATAACACATTCAAAAGAACATACAAAATAGATAGTTTCAGTTACAATTACAATTATCATAATACAAAAACATTTCAAGACGTCAGAAGAAAATATCCCAATTACATTATCAAAGTATCAGATCATCATCATACAAAAACACTTCACAGAAAAATCACAGAAAAACATCAAAAAGTCAACCCCACCAAATATGTCCAAGGGAGAGTCTGGTAGCAGTGGTGGCGTTTCCATGACTGGCTGGCGGGACTGTGCAGCTGTTTTCCCTTCCCTCAGTCCGACTGGCTGAGAGTGAATCCGGTGGAGGAAGCGGTGGCTGTATCTGCATTTTTGTGGCCGGCAATGGGGTGCCAGACAGCTATGCCTGCTTAAACCAGGGGTGACTAAACTATGGCCTGTAGGCCAGATCTGGCCCCCGATACCAATTCATCCAGCCCGCACTGCCCTCGTTACTCCCGGAAGCAGAAGTAAAACACGCCCATATGGGTGCATTTTACTTCTGCTTCCGGGATCAACAAGGGCGGCACAGGCTGGATGAATTGGCATCAGAGCCCGGATCCAGCCCATGGACTGTAGTTTGAGCACCCCTGCCCTAGATATTTTGGACTATAATTCATCAACCCTTGGATGGAGGTTCAAAGGCTCCTCGTCATTTAAGTATTAACTTAAGGGCTCTAAAATGGGGCAGGGGGAACGATGTGTTTTTTAAAAAGTTTATAATCTTCTAAAAGGCTTTTGATGAGTTCAAAAATTTTCTATAATTAATTAGCTAATGTTCCGAAACATTGGTTACAAATGTACAAAAATTGCTTTTAAAAATAAGAGTAATTCCTTCCTCTTCCTCACACAGGGAATTGTATTTATTGCACAATTTACATTTGTCACCTAAAGCTGAGGTGTTCAAGGAACTGAAATATCCAATAAATGTTACAGCTCTGTTTTCATAAGGAGAATAATTGAAGTACAAATCTCTTGAGCAAAGTCAATCAGACACAAGAATTACCTCTCCTCTTCCACAAAAAAGACCTTGTTTTAGAAAGGTCTCTTGTTCTTAAAGCAAGGTACTGTACAATAAAATCCACATGTGTATGGAACTATGGAAAGTTACTTATTTAGATGACAGCCCTCAGAATTTCAGACACATTGGCAGAGGGAACGTGTCAGCTTCAGCCCAAAAGTATGTCAGAACAGATTACCCTGCTATAGTAATAGAGTAGACCATACAGCCAGTGACTCAATGCCAATTGTCAGGCGGCAGTCAACTAACCTGACCACCCTCAGGACTAGCGGTCTTTGGGAGCAAAGTCCACAGAGAAGGATAATGGTCCAAGTGGATTAAATCCCACTTGAATCCATCTTGATGGAGGGCAGCAGCTTAATACTGGCTTGGGGCTGAGGAGGACTTTGAGTGCCAAAAGGACTCAGGACCAGGAAGTGACTCCCAGAACTGGATCAGTGGTATGGGTATCACGCTGCAATGAGGAAGGTTGGGGAAGACTACTGCATTTTGCTGTTCTGAGGACAATCTTCATGGCGGAAAGTCAAAAGGCTTAAGGTCCTAAAATAAAAAAGACACAGTAAAACTACTCATGATTGGTTTCCATGTTGAATCCAAATCTCAGTCATGGAGAAAAGCCCATATAGGCTGAAAATTAGCCCACAAAAGTCTTAGCTTTCACCTATCAGTGCAGGGTAGTGGCATGCCACATTTGAGATTCCTTATGCCCTGATATTCTGTGATTATGTTATTATATATTGCTAGTCTCTAACGTATTTAGCAGTGAATTTGCATCCAATAGAAACAAGAGCTACAATTCAGTGAACACGGCTTGCACAGCTGAAAAGAGCCTTTTATTTCTCTTAATTTGATTTCTTGCCTCGAAATAGACAACTTCAACATAAAAGCTGTTAAAGAGTAACAATTGCCACTTATAAAGTCTCCAATACATAAATAAAGGATAATGTAGAAGTAGAGGAAGGGAATGTAAATGCACTTATTGTCAGCACAGCCATTAAAAAAACCTCCCTCCATGAAAATAACTGTAACGTTTTATTAACACATTCAGTGAAACAGAAATGATGATGTTTTCATCCCATCTGGTTCTTTTTCCTTTCCAGGATTCCAATTTCTCTTCCTCCCAATTTACTAGAGATAAAAATAATCTACATTTACACTCTTCTGAAAGCTAAGCTCTCACGTGGAAATGCAGAGGATGCCTCGCAAAGCCTTTTTTTTAAAACTGAAGATTTTATTTTATTTATGTTAGACCAGTGTTTCCCAATGTGGGGGGCATGTCCCACAGGGGGAATTCAATTCCCAGAACCCTAAAACAGTGCATTGGTTGACTAATCCTTTGGAGAATTGACTTAGCCTTCTGAGAATTGAAGAAAAACAACAACAACAAAGGTTGAGAAACACTGTTAGATAAAACTTTCCAATAATAGAATCCTGTCCATAAAATTACCAGATATGGGTATGAACATTGAAACCTTATCTTACAAACTAGGGAGAATCTTAAACCAGAACATTCAATTTGATATAACTATGGATGAGTAGTGTTCAAAGCAGTTCATAAATTGTAGCCAGCTCATACATTGTGCAACAGGTATGTTATGTTGACATGACAATGGGGATACAGCAACTGTATCGGAATACCTGTGAAGGTAGACAGAGTGAAGATTCTCCATTCTCTCCCTCAGCAGTGCTCAGAAAAGAAAAAGACATAATATATGAAGATAGCAATTTATTTATCAAGTGGTTAAGATGCTGAATTAGATGACTGGAAGGTTGGCAGCCGTTTGAGACCCCAAATGCTACACGACAGGGTGAGCTCCCATCGTCTGCCCCAGCTCCTGCCAACCTAGCAGTTTGAAAAAAAGAAAATTGCAAGTAGATACTATATTTGCTTGCATATAAGACACACTTTCCCCCACAGTGGAAAAACAAAGTACAGTAATACCTTGGATAACGCTAAGACTTGGTTCCACAGGTCTTGGTGTTATCCGATTTTTAGTGTTATCCGATGCATGTTAAAATCCTATGGGATGGATCGGATAACATTAAAGCTCCATAGAGATACATTGTAACCGCACAGGCTTTAGCGGTTGTTATCCGATCCTTCCCATAGGAACTTAACGTTATTCGATCCAATTCTCCTCCCCAAATTACTTAACGTTATGCGATTTTAGCGTTATCCGAGGTAAACGTTATCCAAGGTATTACTGTACAGTCAAACCTCGCATAAGGAGCATTTCGCCTATGAAAAACTCACATAACGAAAGAGTTTTTCACTAAGCAGTCCAACTCGCATAACGAAATTTTTTGCTATGCGAGTTGGACTTTCCCTATGGAAAAACTCGCATAACAAGCGTTTCTATGGGGAAAACTTGCATAGCGAAATTTTTTCACTATGTGAGTTTTCCCCCTTGAAATGCTCGTTATGTGAGTTTCCCCATAGGAATTTTCGCTATGCGAGTTTGATTCGCATAGTGAAAAACTCGCATAGCGAACAGCCTTGCAGAATGAATTAAATTTGTTATGCGAGGTATGACTGTATGTCTTATACACCGCTAGCAGTCCCCACCCTGGTGCGGTTTGGTGGCTAGCCGCCACAGACCACTAGGACCTGGGCAAAGGGTGGCTTCTAAAGGAGCATTCTCGCACAGATGATGCAGTGGTGGTGGGATCGGCAGGGCACGAGGCTCCTAAAGAAACAATCTTGCCCGGGCCTAATCCTGACTGATCCCACCGTCCCTGCCTCCTGAAAGTATCCTTCTTTTAAACCATCCCTCTCTCCTCGACTAGTGGTGGGATGGGGTGGAAATGGACATAAAGCATCCTTATTTTTCCTCCATCCCATTCTCCTTAGCTCTTGGTGGCCAGTGGCAGTGGAATGGTGGGGAAATGGGCTTCAAAGGAGCCCTCTCCTCCCATCCTACCCTTCCCAGCTCCTGGAGTTAATTTTGGAAATTAATGGAAAAATGTAGAAAATTACTTTTTTCCTTTAAAATGTGTATAAAAAACAGGGTGCATCTTATACTCTGATATTTCTAATATGCTGGCAAATATGGTAAATAGGCACCACTTCAGTGGGAAGGTACCAGCACTCCAGTGTCTAGTCATGCTTGTCACATGACCATGGAAACGTCTGCAAATGCAGACAGTGTTGGTTCTTTGGCTGTAAACAAAGATGAGCGGTGTACTCTAGGGTCAGATATGACTGGCTTTTGAGCAAGGGCGATCTTTACCTTTACTATACCATTCATAATATATTCTCTGCCCTATTCTCGGTCCTTTTCACTCCCTCTCTCATCATATTCATGTTACCTGTCTTTCAATTCTCATTGTTTCAGGTAATGTGTTACATGCTCTCATGTCTTAACTTCTAGCCCTCACCATTACTTCATAGGGAGGAGCTGGTGGGGAGAGACACTCCCCAACAAAAGAGCTACACCTTCTACAACTCACCAAATCCCCACTGATTCAATGGGTCTACTCTAGTGCAACTTATTACACTAAACTGAACAACATGGTTTCAGACAGTGAGAAACCTTCATTTTCATTTCCTAGTTTTTAAAGCACAAAGTAGGTTAGCTAACCCTTAAAATAAAAATACTGGGTGAGGCTTGGCATGGATTGCTTTGTGTGGAAGCAGAGCCCAGGGTGGGTCCAAGAATAAACCTGAATCCTGCAGTTCTTGAAAGCTTCAAGAGTGCAGTACAGTTGTTTTGGCAAGTCTAAACATCCTGCCAAATGCTTTTGTAGACCTAAAGCAAAAATCTACTACAAAAAAAACCAGTCTCTTTGTCTAAAATATACACTTTAAAGAAAAGAGGATTGGCACTGTTCTCTGCTCCTCCTTACATTTCTGAAAACTTTCCTAAAAGTGACAAAAAATATATTTCCTCAGGTTGTGTGGCCATCTTAGTAGTAACTTTAAAAAAGAGAATGGAATGAGTCAACCAATAAATAGCACTTTTAAAAAATTCTGTTGATTTCCTTGGGGCAATGAAGTACGTAATAAGGTTTCAACAATTTTACTTGTTCTGCCTGCAGGAGTGCTACCCTCAGGTGATCATCTTTATTTATTTATTTATTTATTCATTTATTCATTTATTTAGATTTATTATCCAGCCCCAATCAGGCAAACCTGACTCTCCAACCATCAGTCTTCCTTTCAGCTTTAAAACTGCAGGACCTGGATGGATTGTCTTGCCAAGAATTGAGGGTCACCCCACTCTTGTGATACTCAACCTCTTCTGAATCCTAGAGCTGAGAGGAATGTTTGGATTTGTTTGACAGGTCAATTCCCTATGTGGTTAAATAAGGGAGCTGATGATGGAGAACGTTTTGAGAAAGCACCCTGCATATTCTTCCCTATATATGTCCATGAGAGGACTCATGGACATAAATAGGACTCACAGGGAGAAGACCCTAATGCTAGGAAAGAGCAAAGGCAAAAGGAGAAGGGGGTGGCAGAGGATGAGATGGTTTAGACAGAATTGTTGATGCAGTGGTTGTGAATCTGGGCAGACCCTGGAGGATGGCAGATGACAGAAGAGCCTGGCATGCTGTCATCCATGGAGTCACAATGGATTGGACTCGACTGTGTGACTGAACAACATATGTCCATGGGGTCTGTGCAAGGTGGAGTATTTATCCCTCAAACACTAGTTGTGTTTTATTATACATAGATCGATACACAATGTTGTAGTGGTGTGTGCTATGCACACAATTTTTGCTAATATACTACTATGGAAGTTTGCTCGTAACCCTGGAAAAATGCCTGTAAATCCACCTTCCATATGTCCAAGGGGTTTGACAAATAGATGGGAGTTGAACATTAATTTGACTTGCAAAATTGTTGACTCCTGTCTGTGATTTCAAATCTTTTGTACTTAAAATAATGGGACATACCTGTATTTAACCATTCCAAAGTTTCATCCATGCCCGTAACAACTATATATAACATTGTAAAATAAGCATTGTAAGATGAATTTATCATATTTCCATTCAGGGTTACAACCTTAAATTAGTTTAATAAATAGATTAATTGACTAAAGTATTAGTTCATTAATTTCTGGGAGTCAGTTTTAAATCATGAGGGCAAATTTTAATTGATGGGCCTGTCAATTAAGGATAACACTTGTTTGGGTACAATCCCATAGTAACAAATGGAAAATAAGCTATTAAATATTTCTTCCAATACTGAGTAGTATCTTTTGGGTATTAAAGTATATATTATATAGCCTCAGCAGGGGTTTTAAAAACTGCGGAGGGATGTTACTTGGCCCCAACAATACCGCCATGGGTCGAGACTGTTGCAGACGGGTGGAGAGGCCGTCGCAGCTGTTGCCGCGGCTGCTGCTATAGCCACTGCCAGAATCACCAGCACCTGTCCTCAAACCAGGTCTCCCTGGCCCCACCGTCATCATTAGTGCTAGGAGCAACGGCGGATGGGCAGCACCAGAAGCGGGTCTGGGAGAATGTGAATAGGGGGATACAAGGAAGAGCCTGCCAACCAGAGGGTAGGGATTGGGCTCTGCCTGATGGGTCTGGGGGTTTCCATGGGGCCCAAATTGGTGTGGTAATGGGCATGGGGTGTTACGATGGGAGCCGAGGGGCGGGCCGCACTCGGAGAACACGGGTCAGATGTTTGGTTGCTGTCCCGTGTTCTGGCCCCCCGGCTACACCTCTGGGCCCTGAGCAGATGGTCAAGAGTGACCCCTCCCTTAGGTTGCTGCTGGTGAATGCCAGATCAGTCTGCAATAAGGCCCCTCTGCTTGCAGATACAATTTTAGGGGAGCGGGCTGATCTGGCATGCATCACCGAAACCTGGCTGGTGCCAGAGGATGGGGTTCCTCTGTCTGAATTATGCCCGGCCAGGTTCGGTATTTGGCACCAGCCTAGGGAGAGGGGAAGGGGCGGTGGAGTCGTCGTGATAGCTAGGGAGTCACTGGGAGTCACCAGGGCCACGGCTCCACAAATTCCGGGTTGTGAGGCCCTGTTCTTGCGTGTGGGCCCTAAGGGTCAGTTGGGAGTCTTGCTCATGTACCTGCCTCCCTGCAGAGTAGCAGATTCCCTGCCTGAGCTCCTCAAGGCGGTCTCCATGTTGGCATTGGAGACCCCCAGGCTGATGGCCCTGAGGGACTTCAATTTGCTGTCATTGGGGACCGGCTCAGAGGTGGCTCGGGAGTTCATGGCTTCCATGGCAACCGTGGGCCTGACCCAGGTAATTCAGGGTCCTACCAGGAGCAGTGGCTACACCCCGGACTTAATCTTTTTATTGGAGCTGTGGCAGAGTGATCTGAAATTACAGAAATTAGATATCACCCCTGTGCCATGGTCAGATCACTATCTGGTGACTCTAGACTTCCTAGGGGCTGGACTCCACTGTAGGGAGGTAGGGACGATTAAATGGGCCCGCCCCCGGCGACTAATGGATCCAGAAGGATTCCAGAGGGAACTGGGTGTTGTCCTCTTCACCTGCAAAGCAGTTCATCTGAGGCCCTTGTCAACGGTTGGGACAAGAAAGCGACGGCAGCCTTGGACGTAATCGCGCCACTACGGCCTCTCCGAATCCGTGAGATCGATCTGCCCCTTGGTTTTCAGAGGAACTAAGGGAGCTTAAACGGGCTAAGAGATGCCGAGAATGCCGCTGGGTGAAGACTCGGAGTGAGTCTGACCGAACACTGGTTAGAGCAGCTATTAAAGACTACCTAGTGGGGATGAGGGTGGTGAAGCGACAATACTTCACCACCCTTATTGCCTCCGCAGATAATCGCCCAGCAGCCTTGTTCCGGGTGACCAGGTCCCTCCTCAGTAGAGGGGGACCGGGCCCTGGGTGGCAGGGATCGGCTGAGGATTTTGCTGATTATCTGGCGGAGAAAATTGCTCAGATCCGTTCGAAGCTAAATCCCGGCGTGGAACGTACAGAGCTGGGGTTGACCATAGCACAGTCTAGCCATGTAATCTGGGATCGGTTCGATCCTGTTGGCCCCAAGGAAGAGGACAGGCTCCTTGTATCTGTTCGCGCCACGACCTGTGCACTGGACCCATGCCCTGCCTGGTTAATCAAAGTTTCCAAGACTGTGGCAAGCGGCTGGGTCGAGGCGATTATTAATGCATCATTAAAGGAGGGGCTTTTTCCAGCACCTTTTAAACACGTTTTAGTGCATCCCCTCTTAAAAAAGCCATCCCTCGACCCCACGGTACTTACTAACTACAGTCCAGTGTCCAACCTACCTTTTTTAGGTAAGGTTTTGGAAAAGGCTGTGGCGCAGCAGTTACAGGAAGTCCTGGATGAAGCAGATTATCTGGACCCTTTTCAGTCAGGATTCAGGCCCGGATATGGTACTGAAACTGCACTTAGTCGTATTGGTGGATGATCTCTGGAGAGAGCGGAATGGAGGGGACCCGTCTGTCCTTGCTCTTCTCGACCTCTCAGCGGCCTTTGATACTATCGATCATGGCATCCTTCTGGGAAGGCTCCAAGGTCTGGGGATCCAGGGCACAGTGTTGTCCTGGTTTTCCTCATTCCTGAGGGGCAGGACCCAGTCGGTGTGTCTGGAGAAGGAGAAGTCCAGCCCCAGGCCCCTGCAATACAGGGTGCCTCAGGGCTCAGTACTTTCTCCTAGTTAACATCTATATGAAGCCACTGGGTGAGATCATCCGTTCCCATGGGGTAAGGTATCACCAATATGCAGATGATACCCAGTTATACATCTCGGCCCGTGGGGACCCAAGCGGTGCGGTGGAAGTCCTTTCCAGGTGTCTGGAGGCTGTTAAGGTCTGGATGGGAGACAACGGGCTACAGCTGAATCCCGGCAAGACTGAGTGGCTGTGGGTAAGGGGCCCTGTGTTAACACAGGAGCTGCCAACTTTGGTTCTGGATGGGGCAGTCCTGCCCCAAACAGACCCGGTGTGTAATCTGGGGGTCCTCCTGGACTCACGACTACTGTTCGAAGAGCAGGTGGCAGCCGTGGCCAGGAGGGCTTTTGCACAACTTCGTGTAATACGCCAGTTACGCCCACTCCTAGACCGGGACGCCTTGCTCATGGTCACACATGCGTTGGTCACCTCCAGACTTGACTACTGTAATGCGCTCTACATGGGGCTGCCCTTGGTGACCATCCGGAGACTCCAGCTGGTCCAAAATGCGGCGGCCCGGGTAGTGGTGGGGTGTGGGAGTTATGCTCGTGCCTCACCGCTGCTCCGGGAGCTGCATTGGTTGCCAGTATGTCTCCGGGTGCAATTCAAGGTGCTGGTTATTACCTTTAAAGCCCTATATGGTAGTGGGCCAGGATACCTAAGAGACCGCGTCACCCTAAGAACATCTGTCCGTCCCACCAGGGCGGATCAGAGAGGCTCCCTTGTTATTCCATCGGCAAGAGAGGCGCACCTCGCCTGCACTAGGAGGAGAGCCTTCTCCGTGTCCGCCCCAACCCTTTGGAACCTCCTGCCCACTGAGCTGTGCCTTCAGACAGAGCTACTGCCCTTCCGGAAGGGCTTAAAAACCTGGCAGGCACGACAAGCATGGGGACCCAGGAATGTGGGCTCTCATGCTAGATGGCTTATTTAATGGACTGCCACCCTTTTGGGCCTGAATTTTATATAATTTGTGTGCAGCTTGTACACTGTTTTAACTTTTTATGATTTTTAGTGTTAAACATTAAGTTTTAATTATAAATAGCATTAATATAGATTATCCTATGTTTTAACCTTGATGTAAGCTGCTCAGAGTTGTGTTTACCCAATTGGGGCGGGGTAGCAAATGCAATAAATAATAATAATAATAATAATAATAATAATAATAATAATAATAATAATAATAATAATAATAATAATAATAATAATAATAATAATAATAATAATAATAATAATAATAATAATAATAATAATATACTTGCTTCAGTATCTCGAAAAAGCACCAATAATTAGATCTTGGTAGGAATCACATAGATGTAAATGTAACAAATTTGTGGTAAAACAATAATTAAGCACTAATTATAGGATAAAGAAAATGTAACTATTTTAATGCTCACAAGATAGTGTTGGGTCAACATTAGTGGTCAGAGAGTACCTAGAGAAGAGAGATATCAAATGAGAACCTATATTAATTTGGATTAGCTGTATGTATTTCTTATATGAAGGACTGATTTTGAAACAGATCACTTCCAAGCTGCAACTTTCAAGGCTTCTGCTTTGAAGCCCAATTCTACACGTACTTACTGTATTTGGAAATAAATGCCACAGGATGGAGATTGGATAGTTTTTCCTCTGGTTGTTAAAAGCTCTGATGTGGGAGTCACTGACAAATCCCAAGCCCTCTTGTCATGAACCCAAAGGAAAGGAAAGGGAAAGGTTAACATTTCAACCTTTTTCTTTGCCTTGCACCATTTTTTAAAAGTATGAGACCAGTCAATGAGATTCATCTATATGAGTCTCAGGGCTGTGGTGGCTCAGTGGTTATGAAGCCCGCCTTGTTAGCTGGAAGGTCAGCAGGTCAAGACTGGGGTAGTGCATGATGGATTGAGCACCCGTCTCTATCCTAGCTCCTGCCAACCTAGCAGATCGAAAGCAAGAAATTGCAAGTAGATAAATAAGGACCACTTTGGTGAGAAAAGGTCTTGATTACATTAAAGGAGCCTCATTTGGGTGTCCCTTGAGCAAAGTTTATCCAGCAAAAACCCTTTCAACCCAGAATAATTTGTGACAAAAAGTTAATAATTAATAAGGGCTGAAATAGGAAAATTGTTTGCATACCTAGGGGCCAGGAAAGATGTGGATCCTGCTGATCTACAGCTATACCCAGCATACTTCCTTGCCACTCAGTGCCAACACTGGATACCATAATGCAGAGTCACAGTCAAAAAACCCAACTTTTCCTGTCTCCAGATGTATGCTGCTTGGGATGCCTTTCTAGGTTTCATAGTATTGCACTGTTAGTGCATGCATCTGAAAATTAGTCTCATGAATTAAGAAATTACTTGTGAGCTAAACAGGGCCTCCTTAGGTGGCTAGGTTGCTCAGTGGTTTGGGTTTCTAGATGTGGAGTCAGAGGTTGAAAATTCTATTCTCCATTCTGACTCCAGGAACTAGAACCAGACTGTGTAATCTTAGGTCAACTGGACAGTCCCAGGGGACTCTTAGAAGAAGGGCATGGCAAACCACTTCTGTGTATTCTTTACCTAAAACTCCCTGCAAATTGTAATTAAAAATTGACTTGAAGGCACAGAATTATTATAATTTATAAAAACAGAAGAATCAAAGCTTTTGAAATGTGCATCTACAGACGGCTGCTAAGGATATCATGGATTGATCATGTGACTAAGGTAGAGGTATTGCACCGGATGGATAAAGAAAAAGAACTCTTTAAGACCATTAAGCAAAGAAAGCTCCGATACCATGGCCATATCATGAGGAACGACATAAAATATAGAATACTCCAACTCGCTCTTCAATGAAAGATCCCTGGGAAGAGAGGCCCTGAATGTAGACTGATTTTGTGACTGAAGAACCTGAGAGCCTGGTGTGGCATGTCCTTGGAAGAACTGTTCCAAGCAGTTAAGAACAGGAAGACTATTGCCATGATAGCCAATATCCATGATGACAGCTGAAGAAGAAGGGTGTGTGTGAGGAAATTGCTAGAATCAGAGTAGGGTTCTCAATTGTTGTCATGTACTGTTAGGTTCCTTCTGACTTATGGAGACTGTATGTATTAATGACCTCCAAAAAGTCCAATCATTAACAAACCTCCTCAGGTCTTCCATATAAGCCTAGGGCTTCTTTTATGAGGTCAATCTATCATGTGCTAGGTCTTCCACTTTTCCTAGCATTATTATCTTTTCCATGGGTCTTGTCATCTCATATTATAGCCAAAGTATGACAGCCTCAGTTCAGTCATCTTGACTCTAATGGATGTTCAGACTTCATTTGCTTTAAAACCCATTTATTTATCTTTCTGGTGATACCTGATACAGTTGTACCTCACTTAAAGAGCATAATGTGTTCCACAGGATTGCTCTTTAAGCAAGTTTGCTCTTTAAGCAAAACACCATTGTAAGTGACCACTTGTGACTTCTGGTGATGGGGGATTGCAAACCCCGATTTATTTGTTAAGCGAGTTTTTGGTTGGTTTTATTTGTTAAGCTAAGCGAACATTCAGAGAAAATTCTGCTCTTTAAGCGAGTTACTCTTTAAGCGAAGTGCTCTTTATGTGAGGGTTGACTGTATTTTCTAACATCATATTTCAAATAAATATTTCCCCACTCTTTTTTCCCCATTGACCTACTTTCACATTAGAATATGACTGAGATAACCACAGTATGTATGGTCTTGGCCTTAGTCTCCAGCAACATGTCTTTATGCTGAAGGATCTTTTCTAATTCATCATAGCTGCCCAGCTGGCGTAGTGGTTAAGGCGCTGGGCCTGGAGACTGAAAACATGGGTTCGATTTTCAAGAATTGCATGATGGGAGACATGAAAGGAGCCTCATTCATGTGTCCCCTGAAAAAGTCTTTTCAACCCAGAGTAATCTCTGACATGAAACCAAACGAGCTGCTCTTTCCAGCCTCTTTGTTCTCCAGTTTTTCAGCTGCAGTCTCTACCTGAATCAGTGGTTGAACCAAAGTGTACAAGCTATTCATCCAATCTGATTTCTCTACTGTCACCATGAAAGTTATGTAGTTTTTCTGTAATCATTATTTTTGTCTTCTTAAGGTTCAGCTGAAATCATGAGTTTCTTCCTGCTTTCGTCATCAGTAATTTCAAGTCATTGCTATTTTCTTCAAACAATATTGTATCTGGATATCTTAAATTATTGATATTTCTTCTGCTAATTTTTATTCCCCCCCCCCCCAGCTTTCTATGTAAAACATTTGGCACATAAATTAAACAGACAGGAAGATAAAACACATCCTTGCCTGACATTTTTGCCAATTGGACACCATTCTATCTTTCCATATTCTGTCCTAACAAGTTGCCTTTTGTCTAGAGCACAGGTTGTGCTTCATAGGTTGAGGAACACCCACTTCTGTCAAAAATATCCATGGCTTTTCATGATGCATTCAGTCAAAGGTTTTGCTGGAATCTATAAAGTGCAAACTGATTTTCTTTTTTACATTCCCATAGTCCACATAAGTCTCAAATAGTCTTAATTTGCCGGGTTTTCATTATTGAAACTATCCTGCTCTCTAGAAATAGCCCTGTGTCATTTTTGTAGCTGCTGTTTGTAACTTCCCTTCATTCCGTTGGGAGTCAGAGAGTAAAGCTGGCCACAAAGCAATATTTTAACTGCAGTGCTTAACATGTTGTATTGTGACATTTGCAATATTTTCCTATTAAGCATCACTTACACTGAAGATATTTTCCCTGGGCTAAAATCTGCTCATTATTTGTATAGCATATAGGATAGATTTGTGCTTCTGTTCCCATCATAAAATATTGCTTTACTCTTCAAAAAACATGCCCTATGCTTCCTTGGGGAGCAGTATTTGTAGAATCAGATAATGCTTAGGAAAGGCAAATATGCTGAACAATTCCATCTTTTGTTGCTCTGAAGATTTCTGTCAACTTTATTTCATGTAAAGGCAGCATATTTTCCAGATCCGCACTTTATTTTTCCTGTAGTGTCGAAAAGTACTGTTTAAAAAGCAATTGAAAAGATATGGTGGTCATACTTGTTGCTTATAACATATGAACATGTAAGAGAATTCCTACAGAATTACTAATGGATCTTGAGAGAGTCTGCCATGTGTTAAGAATAAAACATAGCATATTTATAGGTAAATGGGGAGGGTACTAATGTTATCCTAACCTCTGTCTGTGTAACTTATAAAAGACAAATGATCAATAACAGTTGACAAGATTCAGCAAATAAATAAATAAAAAGACCTATTAGAATGGCAGCGATATTTACTTGTGGTATTTACGCTCCAGAGTGCAATGCTGTCTGTCGATCAGCAACTTCCCCTTCACAAGATAGAAGCAATTTGTGTTGCCTGATCCTAGTTTTCTCATTAATATGTAAATGAGGCATGCCAGTTGTTAGGTTAGAAGAAAGCTGTCATGTTTATTGTGACAGATTTAATGGATGTGTTTGGATTGTGCATTCAATGTGTTTCCAAGAGCATGTCTTATCTTTGTTTAGGCAGTAAATCAAACATGTAAACAACAATTCATTAGCATCTGTCAGAAGCTCAAAGCTACACATTGTTATAGTTGAAAATCTCCCCAGAAGTGAAAAAAGAGAGAGACAGTATATCAGACTTTCTCTTGATTAAGCTGATTTTCTTTCCTCTTCTGTTTACCAACTTGGACCAAATGTTTGGACTGTAGCATAGCTATGTTTCTGATAGCACAGAAATAAACCTGTAAAATGCCAAACTGATACTAGAGCCAAATGCATACAGGTAAACCTATTATATGACCTGTTGTTGATCGGAGTGCTCAGGCTTTTGACTGTTTACTGCCCAATTACAGTAGAAAGTGAGCAGAAAATTATAATACAGTAAAACCTCATATAACACTAAAACCTGGTTCCACAAGTCTTGGTGTTATATGATTTTTAGTGTTATCTGATCCTCTATGGGATCCATAGAGATACATTGTAACCACACAGGCTTTAGCGGTTGTTATCTGAAGCATCCCATAGGATCTTAATGTTATCTGATGCAATTCTTCCCCCCAGATTCCTTAATGTTATGCGATTTTAGTGTTATTCGATACTAATGTTATATGAGGTATTACTGTATATTTTAATAATAGTATAGTTAGCACACAGAGGCCCATCCAGATTTGTGATTTTAACATCCTTTTTATTGGTTTCCTATGTCATTAGGACTGTGGTAGCTTAGTGGTTAAGACACTGAGGTTGATGACTAGAAGATTAGCCAGTCTACAATTCAAAACCAGATTGCTGTACAATGGCCAGCTCCTGCCAACCTAGCAGTTTGAAAGCTAACATTTGCAAGTAGATAAATAGGTACTGCTTTGGTGGGAAGGTAACAGCATTCCATGCTCTCCGGTACTTAGTCATGCTTGCTACATGACCAAGGAAACATCTGCAGACTCAGACAGTGCTGGTTCTTTGGCTGTAAATGGATACAAGCACTACACTCTAGAGTCAGATGCAACTGGCTTTCAAGCAAAGGCGACTTTACCTTTACTATCCCATTCATAATATATTCTCCACCCTATTCTCTGTCCTTTTCATTTCCTCTCCCATCATGCTTACCAGTCCTTTCTACACACCCCTCTTTTTGTGCCAACCACTTTTTAATTTGCAGTTTTGAGAACCTTTTTGTCTGCAGCAAATCCTTTCAAAATGCACTAGCTAAAATCTTGTTAGCATAGTTACACCTGCAGAAAAGTGATAGTGTCACCAGTAAAAAAAAATGGGGGGGGGGCCTTTTGGTAATAATCCCTTTTATTGCATCAAAGCCATGGAATAGGAGAAGGAAGTATTTCATTACCAAAAGGGGCTTCAGTGGCTCAGTGGTTAAGAAGCTGGAAGGCTGGCAAGTCAACAGTTCAAGACCTGGGTACTGCATGACAGATTGAGTGCCTGTCTCTGTCCCAGCTCTTGGGGACATGAAAGGAGCCTCATTTGGGCATTCCTTGAGTGGAGTTTCTTCCACAAAAATCCTTTCAACCTAGAATAATTTCTGACACACAATTATTATTACCAAAAGTCTCCCTTTGCCAGTAATGTAACCTGGGAGCAGCAATTTTTGGTAATGAAGACAGTCTCCTCCTCTCCTGAAGCAATCACTACTTCTGCTCCATGAAAAGGATACTTCTCAAGCCAGAAAACCAGCACAAGAGAAAGGGGAAATCTATCCTGCTAGTGAGGTTATCGCCCTTCCACATATATAGCTAAGCAAACAGGATTTCGCCAATGAGTCTAGTGCTAATATGAGCCATTTCTTAAATTTTCAGTGGTAAACTTACAAGTAGTGGATAACAAACTCAACAGTTTGTATAAAAAAAAGTCCTGTATCATTTTTATTCCAGTCTACTGTTAGGCAAACCCAACCCACCCACTCACAAAAAAACTTCACCCACCCCAAAATTGTAAGAATGCTTTGACAGCCTTGGGATATGGGCAAAGTGATGTGTTATGCTCTACACTACAATAACAGAAATAGTGCTGGGTCAGCAAGAAGAAAGAGTTCTGCACTGAACCACTTTATTCTTTGCTTTCGAGAAATTCTTTCATTGCAAAGTCATTTTAAAAAATTGGTATAGGCTGACTAAAATAACTGGAAAGTCATAGAGGAAAATTGGTTGTAATCAGTCAGACTGTTTTTTTGGGAATATCAAAGGAAATATTGATATGCTACATGCCGTATTCCTAGTTATAAGCAGAGCAGACATCAGGCTGGACAAATCTAAAGCATTAACCTATTAGCAAAGTAGTACAAGTGCTAGCAGCTGCAAAAAAAATCTGACCACCTTATTAGTAATCTAGGAATCATAGTAAAAATAAGAAAGAATAAAATTTGTCTGATCTATCTGAGATTTTTATTTTGAAGAATAAGGTTAATAAAAACATGGTGAATATCACAATAAAGGGAACAATATAATAAAGTCTGACAGTTTCCATTTCTTTTCATTCACCAAGTCACATGTGTTTCTAGTAGAGAAGTCCATAGTATCTCCCCTGCAAAAGCACAGAAAGCAAGGGAACCACAATACTATTTTGAGTGTTCTCAATGGCATATTTTATTTGGGTAAGTGCCTTTAGAAGACACACAAAAAATATACAGTACTGTATCTTGTTTCCCATCCCTCTGAGAAAATAAGAAAGGAACAGGGCATTAATGTAGGTTTTCTGGTTGTTGTATTTTTACTATTTGTTACTAAAATGTATGAGAATATCACTTTTTGAAAAAGGCTTACCATCCTTTTGGTGCATTTGGAACCACAGTTTGAAAAAGCAGCAGCTCTGTATGTTGAATCCTTATTTTCAAGGCACTAGTGAATAATACAGTGTGATATGCTTCATTCTATAATATTGCACAGAGAACCCTAACATATGTTACAACACAGATTTTGATTTTCTAAAGGGCTTTAAACAGCTGGGATCAATAAATTACTGAAATTATGAGAGAGGTAATTTTGAAATCAAGCTAATCTATAAAATAGGATAGGATGGGCACAGTGACCTACACAATGGCGAGACTGAAGTTGGATCACTGCAATGCATTTTCTGTTGGACTGCCTTGGAAGCTGCAGCTAGAACAGTGTTTCCTAACCTTTGGTTTTTGGACTTCAACAGACACCTAAGTCAATTCCCAAAAGCACCGATCAGCCAATTTACTGACTTAGGCTTCTGGGAATTGAAGTCTCCCTGAAGGATGTGTAGCTAAGTTGCTTACTGGAAGAGCTGTCTTGATCATGGTACAGCCCTCTTGAAGCAATTCTATGACTGCCAATACTAGATTTGAGACAGAGAAAGCAAATAACTTGAGACAAATGAATTATGTATCTAGATGCAAAGTGAGAGGTGAGCAGTTCAATTTTCAGCTGTGCTGTCTAGGTATTGGGCAAGCTACACAGAAAGCACCCCCCAGAAGAAGAGAATGGTAAACCACCTCTGGATACTTCATATATTCAAAACCCTAGAAAGAGACATCATAAGTTGGAAATGAATAGACAGCACATACTATACTTTTTATTTTCTTTACTCCAAGGTGCTTCTTCTCGTACATTGTCTGCCCATTAAGTAAGTGAAATCAAAAGAGCAAAGATATAAAACACAACAACCCAATGAAATTTGTCGATAAAAGCCAGACCCATACATAAAATTTAAAAGATTAAAAATTTAGAAGAGTTATAAGATTGAAAGATTATTTGGTCAGAGCACACTCATTATTCATTAATCTGGCAACTGTTCAGAAATGGGTATTCACAGTAATAGCACCTACATTTTGAAATACTTTTCCATGGGTATAAAATATGCTGTAAGAACACGGTTGTCCTGCTGCATGCTGAAAAACCCTTCTTTCAACAGACACTGTCTGACCACTGACACTGTGATCACATATAGTCACAGGATTGGATAGAGAACTCATGAAAAATTGTTCATAATTTCTACCTTGTTTTGTTGCTGATAATTTTTGTATTGTTTTATTTCACACAACACTTTGGATTATTTGTTCACTGAGATTGGTATAGAAAGGTTTTCACAAAAATAAAGATTGTATGTTGCTTTGAATATTTGTAAACTGATAGAGAAATGTTTTTCTTCTTCTTTGCTTCCTCTTTTACCCTGTTGGGTGTTGAGGAAGAGAAATATTTTTAAATATACAAATTACATATGGGCTGGAACAGAGATTGTTCACTTTCAGATTTTTTTTATCTTAAGCAACACTCCAATTAGGAAGAAAACCAGGATTCTCTGTTACCATAGGGTTCGTCTAGTAGTTCATGTGTCACCAAATGCCGGAGTCTTGAACTATACAGTAGTGTTGAATGTAAATAGGTGTCAACTTCAAAATCGCTTGTTTTCCTTACAGACTAAAGTAAACCTTGGTCTTCTAAGATGAATAGTTGCTTTTTTGCTATTTTTAAGCATTTACAAGGAGAATAAAAATTAACAACTTAAGTGAATGGGCACTGAAAATCTAGCAATGATCGTCTATCAGATTTGTTACTAACTGGAATATTTTTCCATTTGGTTGAAGTATAGTGACCTTTTGTGAGATCTTACACATATTTCCTAAATGTCTGGCAGAAAAATAAATAAATTTGCAAGGCTTTAGAAACCTCATTGTGTTGGCCAAACTGTTGCCATATGTGGAAGTTATTTCACAATTTACAAAGAGGTGTAAAACAAACAGTGTTGAGAAGTTTAATAAGACCTCACTCATTGAATATTAGTCAACCAGAACTATTAGTGCATAGATATTAGTGGTATGGGCAGGCATACAGTGCTTGCACAAGGGTCCTTCTCATTTATGTCTAGTAGAGTGAGGAATTAAATGGTCTGATAGCATGATCTGACAACTTAAAATCCTTGATATTCCAGAAAGTGAAATTTAGGAACATGATATTATAAGCAAATTAAACATATGGTCCCAAAGAATTTTTTATTTTCAAGTGTATTTATTTTACAATACAGTAGTTGTGATTGAAATAGCTTCAGCAAAGAGTGATGAAGATGATGATGAAGATGATGATGATGGTGGTGGTGGTGGTGGCGGCGGCGGCGGCGGCGATGTATAGGAGGGAAAAAAGAAATAGCACAGGAACATTTTATATATAGTACCAGTAAATATGTGGATAATAGCATTGGATGTACCATTTAAGTCTTTACTCCTTGTTGCAGTATTGCTGCAGTGTAGATAAAAGAATTGCAGCTGTTCATGTTGGAATGCTTCCATAATAACCCTATATCTCTTGGCTAAGAGAATTGGGTTTCTCCCTCTTTTATTATTTGTGGCATTGTAACAAATTTTTAAAAGTACATATTCAATATGATAATCTCAATAGGCATTTGCTGAACAGCGACAGTTGTTCCATATTAGTTGTTAGAGAACAAGAGCTGAAGAAAGCTTTTATTTTCATTTCCGCTTGTAGACATTTCATTGGAAACAGGGCACTTTATTGGAAAGTTCTTTGGCTTGATCTAGCAAAGCTGGATCTAGCAAAGACTAGAAAGTCTCCCTGCACTCTATGGAAATCTATAAAGCCTTCTACTTTTCCTCAGCCTGAGTAATCAATTGCTGTAAGCAGGGGACCACCATGTCATATCTCTGCATGACCAGAATATTGCTTGCTTCCCTTCCGTTACAAAAACAGAGCTTTTTGGTATTGAATACTTGGTAGTTTCAGAAGAACTCCCAATAGTCCGTAAGAGTTTTCTTCTGTTTATCCACTTGGTACTGCATTATTACATTTGCAAAAGGAATGTAATGCTACTTTTTCATAGAGCATGGATTGTAGATTTTAAAGCAAAACTCTGGCTTTTGGCTATTATCTTTCAAAACATATAATCAGTAATGGGATGTTCCCTGTTTGCACTGGTTCACCCGAACCAGTAGCAACATTCCCGGGTGGTTCACCGAACCAGTAGCAACCAACCGGGATTTTTTTTTTTGAGGCGGCTAGCTCAAACGCCTCGCTGGCAAAAAATAATAATTTAAATTTGGAGCCAAAATGGCTCCCGGGTACTGCGCATGCATCAAACCTTCATTTGATGCATGGATAGTTGTATTTTTTTACTGCGCATGTGTCAAATGAAAGTTTGACACATGTGCAGTTCCCGGCAGCCATTTTGGCTGCTGGGAAAGGAAGGGCACAGGGAGCGCCTGAAGAAGTGGTGGCGGCCTTTCTGCGCCTGGCCCCGCCAGGGCACCGCCGTCTCTGCTGCTTCCAAGGGTAAGTGAGGGGTTTGTGTTTGGGGTGGGTGGGTGGGTGGGTGTATTTTTATTTAATTTTAATTTTAATTTATTTTATTTTATTTTATTTATTTACAGGTTTGTGTTGTGGTTGTTTGGGTAGGTGGGTTGAGGTGTGTGTGTGTGTTTATTTTAATTTAATTTAATTTATTTATTTATTTATTTTTTTGGCCCCACCCACAATGTCATGACATCATGACATTGGCTCCGCCCATGTCATCATGATGTTGGCCATACCCATGATGTCCGTGATGTTCACGGTGTGGTAGCAAAAAGTTTGTCATTCATCACTGCATATAATGTGTTAATATAATGTGTTAACATTAACATTACTCATTATGCTATGAGTAATTACTTTGTAACTTGTTATGCCTTTAACATGCAATATTTTAAGAGTAGTTAGAGCTTTTATTTGTTACACTCCAAAATATAAAATTAGCATATTCTTCTTCTTGTGCTGCTGCTGCTGCTGCTTCTGCCATATCCAATTTTGAATATAGGTGATCCTTATGGCGATCAGCCATGAAGACTGTCCTGTGAATATAATGCCATGGCCTTCCATCAGCCTTCCACATCACAGCACTGATCCAGCTCTGTGAGCCACTTTCTGGTCCTGAGCCATTTTGGGACACAAAGTAATTCTCAGTCCCAGGCCAGTGTTGATAAAGCTGCTGCCCTCCATCAAGATGGATTCAATTGGGATTTAACCCACTTGGGGACCATCGCCCTTCCCTGTGATCTTTGCCAAAACCGCTAATCCTGAGGGTGTTTAGGTTAGTTAACTGGCGCCTGATGCTCAGCATTGAATTGCTGGCAGTATGGCCTACTCTGTTACCAAAGCAGGATAACCTGGCCAGACTAGAACTCCCTGCTCTATTATAAAAATACAAAAAAAAATGTTATTACCCTTTTGTTGCTTCTCAAACTTAACAAATTATGGGTAGCTTTGTAATTTGTAATGCATTATTTCTGAACTGTTTCTCCCCTCATTATCATTAAATTAAATGAGTTAAATGCATTAAATTAATGATTTCTGTCCAGTGCTATTAGATTAGAAGTTTTCAGACTCCCAATTTTCCAGGAACACTTTTCCCACTCCACCTATGAGCCCCATACACTGTATAACATTTGGAAATATTCTACAGGTACTTTATGGGGGAGAAATGCTGGCCAGAGCTAGTAGACAGTGGTGTTTAAAGCTGTGAAGGCTTCTGTTAAAGCATCCTTGGTGAGCTCATTAGCACATCAATGAGTCTCCTCAAGAGGGCAGCTGTTGGTAACAGTGGACAGCAGGAGTTTGCTTCTGTAGGTTCCGTGGAACAATCCTGTGCAACATAGCTCTAATACATTGTGGGACACTTGAAATAACATGTTTCCAGCCATTCACCTCCCTCAGACAAAAGGTAAAGGTTACCCTTGCTCGAAAGTCAATTGTATGCAACTCTAGGGTTCAGTGCTCATCTCTGTTTAAGGCCAAAGACCCACACTGCGTAAGTTTGCAGGTGTTTCTGTGGACATGTGGTAGGCTGTTTACCTTCCCACCAAAGTGGTACCTATTTATCTACTTGGAATTTCTTGCTTTCAAACTGTTAGGTTGGCAGGAGCTTGGACAGGGACAGGAGCTCACTCCATTGTGCAGAACTCAGGTCTCAGACTGCTGACCTGCCCACCTTCCAGTCATCAAATTCAGTTTCTTTCCTTACTTAGGGATAAATCTGAAATCTCTCTGGTGGAGCTTGGGGACTTTCTCCCCCTCTGTCCTTTGTTCCACCTGAAAATTGGTGTTTCAGCCTCCTCCCCCCGATGTAGTTTTGCAGTGATCCTAGCAGGGACCATGGCAATAACAAATTTTCTTGGTTTTCTCATCTGGGGCACAATTTTACTAAAGACAAGATCTGATGGTAGACTTTATACAGGATGAGCATCCTTCTTGTTCTACTGGATACATTAATTCAGCCAACATACACTGACCACTGGATCTTGTGTTTGGAAAAACAGTGTTACCAAGACATGGTGACCACGGGAGCCAAGAAAAGGCATCATCACTCCAGTGGTCTCTGCCAAGATGCTGGTGTCCTGGCAGCTGCTAAGGAAGAATCCTAACACTGTGCCTGATGGAGGGAATATTCCAGCAAATAGTCAAAGCACTCCTGTAATTGTGCTGACAAGAGTGACAAAGCTGTTCTTTCAGAAAATCTTATTTCTTATCTTTTCAACAGCAGCAACAACAACAGCAAATCTTGATAAGCTTCTAAAAACCTTCATGATTCCTTTGAAGCACAGCTTGTATATCATGGCCTGATTATGTTCATTGCTAATATGGGTCAGTAAGTCCTGGTGGATGGCACTGTTGGTCTTTGATGGACTGGGTTCAAATCCCTGTTCAACTTGCTGGGCAGATATGGATGTGTTGTTGTTTATCAGTTTCAGTCTTCTGACTGAAAAAAAAAATGGGAATAATGGTACAAACAAGATAACTATCTGAAAACAATGTTAATCTTCTCCTGTCATTTAGTCTTAAACTTTGCCAGTCTAAAATTGGGAATAACTTCACAATTTTTATCTGACTTGTTCCACAACATTCTTGAAATCAGAAGTATTTCTGATAATACCAATTTGACAGATGGGAAACTGAGAATGGTTGATAGCGAGTTATCCAAAGCTGTCCCTTGAATGTAAAGTTCAGCTGGAACTTTAAGAGCATGGCACTGATAAAATGTTCCCATTTTGTCCCAGATTTTTCCTAATTTTTTTGACAGATGGAAAAAACAACAAATTAATATGAATTGGCACAGCTGTAATTTTTTAGATTCACATACACACTCAGCCAACTGGGTCTAGAACTGTTTTTTCCAAAGTTCAAAGAAATCACTCTCTTAGTCTGCTTCAACATTTATAACAATATCAAAACAAAAATAGAAGCTTTAAAGGTGTCAAAACAGTTTTTGTCTTCTATTTTTGTTATACCAGCATTTCCCAAATTGGTGCCGTAGTTAAACCTCTGGTTTAAGCAGAGAAAATGGCAGCCTAAAAATCTAGCACATTCTGTTGCAAAACAGATTGCAAGGTGCATTTTACTTCCACTTCCAGTGGGAGGCACCACGTGACTGAACTGCTGAATCTCGTGACCACCCCGCTGCCTGAAATGTTTGGGCACCCCTGTGTTAAAACTCTGAGAAGAGGACTGATATATCTTGACTGTGTCCCATGGGCACAAAATACACTGCTTCTCTTTCATTCACTAAACACAGGCTAATCAGTTACTAAATATGGTTGGAAACCTTTGAGTTACAGCTATACAACCAGCTCCGTTATTAAACAAAATACAAAAAGGAAATCTATCTGCAATATAGTGACACACCGTGCTTCACATGCCAAAAATTAGGCTCTGTATTCATTGGATAGCATAGTAAGAGGTATCACAATGTCTGTTACTGGCAGAAGCAGTCTTAAAGCCTTGGTGTGTAGCTAGTGGTGTCAAAGGTGCACAAGAGAATGTCTATTACCATTGTCAACATCCTGGTACGTATATATATGTGCGTGAGCTTGGAAAAGCTGCTTTTTAAAACAGAAATAAATAAAAATGGTTGGTTCTGAGTTTCTCTTAGCCATGAATCTTCTTACCCAGCCAGGAAGGAGCCACATCACATGAACATTGCATTACTAAAGGTTTTTCCAGATGCAGCTAGCTGGATAGCTCAGTGGTTTACGTATCTGTCTGCAGAACCAGAGGTTGGGAGTTCAGTTACCCACCATGCCTTCTGGGAGAAAAGCCAGCCTAAATGGCCTTAGGCAAACTGCACAATTCCAAGGCACCCTCCAGAAGAAAATAGTGGTAACTGACTTTCGTGTATTCTGTACCTAGAAAACCCTGGAGAAGGTTGACACAAGTCAGGATTATTAGCTGGCTGGATAGCTCTGCGATTTTTTTTATAGGCCAAAAGTAATCTTCTTGTACATAAATCACATGGATAGTGAGAGATGAATAGACAGGTAGGAAATCCAGCATGTTATTGACAAAAAGAGTCCATCAAGACTTAATGTGTTTGATCTTATGTCCATTTATGATGGTTCTCATTCAGCAAAGGAAAAAGCCCTCAGGTCTCTTCTGCAAATGTAGCCTCCCAAGAGACAAACCACTACAAGGCTGCTCCTTCAACTGCAAAGACACTGGTGGCTTTTCATTTCTGTGACTTCTTTCTCTTTTTCCCAAGGACTTTACAATTTAATCAGGACTTCTTAATAGTACATGAATTCTAAATTGCAATCATTTGTTGCCAAGTAGCCGCAGGCTTTCCTGTCTCTTAGAAATATCTCTGTTATTTCCTTTTTTAGAGTTTACGTAAATAAAATAAAATAAAACTTTTACCAACCGCACTTGCTGCTTAATGTCCTCTGCCAAAATATCTTTCTGCAAAAATAGAAATCCATCCTTACAATTTATCTTGTGGATGCTTTCTCGGTTCCTTATATTAAAAAGGAAGAATGAAGGGACCATGTACAGCAAATGAGAAGAGCATAAAATAAGAATGATAATGGTGAGCATTGTATGGCTGGTTTTTTTAAAAAACGAACCAAAATATACTCTCATTTATAGCAATAATATCTTAGGGGACTGTTTTCATTTCTGATTTCAGAAATAACTATATGTATAAGGGAAAGTTGGAAACCGTAGTGCTTTATTGGTTCATTAACCCAGTATTGTCTTGATAGCCCTGTCTTTCCTGGCCAAAGACCTTCATGTTATTTATGGGGGGAAAGCTCTATTTTTAAGGAGGACAAAGTCAAAAGCAGAATCAGCTTTCACCTTGACCTTCTGAGACCTATAGTTGGTAATTTAGCCTGATTAGCCACATAAGTTTGGCTGCATAATTCTCTTGCGGCTTTGAGGCCACCACAATTCAACAGATTAGGTCAGAGTTAAATGAAGTGTTGGAAATATGTAGCTTTAGCTATTAAGGCCTCAGCATTTAAACATATACACAGCAGGAGGTGGGAATGCATAAATTTGTGTCTGGCTGGACTTATTGAATGAAATAATATTATTACTGGTAACGTTAAACGTTTTAGTTACAGAACTCACTTCCTAGAAAAGCAAGAACAATTAACATTTCTTTCTCTGACTGTAATCATATCCCCTCATAATCTAGCAATGGAAATACAGTGAAACATCAGGTTCCAACGGCCTCTGTCATAACCTGAAAAAAAATTGTAAACCGAAACATCCATAGGAATACACTGAAAAATTTAAAAATGGCCCTGAATTGATCATTGTAACCCTTAAAAAATACATTAAATTTTTGTAAACCAGGATGGCATTTCCCTAGGATTTGCCATTGTAAACCGCAGCAAACTTAAATCGAGGTGGTTGTAACCCGGGTTTTATTGTATATCCACTGCTTTGAATACTGATTAAAAGTAATCATCCGCCCAGTGGCATAGGATGGGGGGGGGGCAGGGGGATGGTCAGCCCTGGGCAGCACTCTTTGCACTATGGGTGTTCTTGGACTACAATTCCCAGAATCCCTAGTGGGAGTGGGCACCAGTGTCCACCAGGGGGCGGCAAATTTGGCTTATGTCCCAGGTGGCTGAAATCATTACTACACTACTGTATGTGCCATCAAGTCAATTTTGACGTATGGCGATTCCTTTCAGGGTTTTCTAAGTAGAGAGTATTCAGAAGTGTGGTTTATTATTCCCTTCTTCTGGGGATACCCTAAGACTCTTTAGCTTGGTCAAAGCACACAAGATTGCTCTTCTGCAATACACAGTGAAGAATACAAATTCCAGCCTCTGGCTATAGATGACAATAACAAAAGTTTGATTAGTAGTATGCCTTCATATTTGTTTGCCCAGTTCCCCCTTCATAAGAACAGAACAATTATTCTAGAGTCAAAACAAAGGTCTGTCTACAGCAGCATTAGGTTTCTGAGAGTAGACAATCAGATACTTATGATACAACTCTAAAACAGGGCTCAGTTTATTTCTTAATTCAAATTACTAGCCACCCTATCTCCATCTGTTCTCAGGGTGACTTGTACAGTGACAAAAAAAAACACAAATAAAATCCATTCTCCCCCTCACTAAAAATACCTGAAAACAGGTAAAGACTAAAATATAACAGGCATACCTATCTCAATGGGCACATATTGATTCCACTGTGATTTGATAGGGGACAATATACCTCTGAACAGTGGTGGGCATCAGCAGATATGCACCAGTTCACCAGAACCGGTAGCAGAAATTCTAGCTGGCTCCACCCATTCAAGTTTTGAAATAAAGTAGTCCTAATTCGGGTGCAACACAGGACTCCCCCCCCCCCGCCACATCCACCATACCATGCCCACAGTGTGGTAGTAATTTTTTTTGAGCCCACCACTTTCTGGATACTAACTATTCAGGAATACAACTAATGCAGTGAATTGTTTGTGGGGTTGTCATTGAAGAAGGTTCTGAAATTCCACTGCCACAAAACCTGATGGCAAAAATACTGGCTGAAATTGGGTGCTATAATCATGCCCAGATTCCAACTGCCTTTGGCCTTGCCACAGAAGGAAAAAACTGCCTGATGCCTCCATTGTGCCTCCAACAGTACTTAAGCTCAGCTGGGCCACAATTGACACATTAGTTCTTAACCACCGTTTTCCTCTCCTTCCTGTGAATCTTCTTCTTGTTTGGAAAACAGCCATTCAGACTTTGGTCTTTTCTGTGATTTTAGTGCCAAATCAGTAAGCAAAACAGAAAGAATTTGATGGAAGCCATATCTATTGAATAATAACAATTGCTGAGAAATGACAACTTTGCATATCCTCTCCTCAAGCAGATGTGAACAGTAGGATAAAAAAAATCTACAGGAGAGATGTGTGTGAGTGCTTTCTGGTTTCCCAAAATTAACACGAGGACAAGTTTTGAGCATACCAGATTAATCTATGTCTCAACTACCATTGCACAGAAACTGGTATCTTACATATATTGTAAGGTATTATTCCTTTACATATTTTGAAGCTGAATTTTATCACCAAGAGCAGAATTCATCTTCTGTTCTCCTTTTCCTTATTAAACTGATGTGGCATGAAATTGCTTGTCCCCCTGGACAATTTCACAACACAGGAAATGAATCCAAACTAACCACACCTGCAGACATGGCCATATGAACACCTGTGACCATAGGGCAAAGCCAGTTACATGACAAACTCCAAACCAACTGGACTTGAGGAAATGTTCCTTTCAATATCTTTGACTATAAGCTGAAGCTGACTTCATTGTAACAATGCTTGATCAAGATTTTAATTCTCATGACACTGAATGTACAGTATATGAATAATCTGATCTCTAATATCATGCCACTATAGATGCATGGAGAACTTGTCCATGTAGGTATTCTGGTGCCAGATCTTTTACAAATGTATTACATAAATAAATAAAATATATTGTTTATGACATTACGTGCTATCTGAGAAGAAACTCCTTAAGGATCAACAATATTAAGACTCAACTGGTTTTATTCTGTGAAAGTGTTTCATATACTGAAAAGGATTTGCTGTGGTACACAAAACAGCCTCTTTGAAGAGTGTTGTATTTTTGAACCCTGATTGGGTGTACCTTGGTAGGTAATGGTAACCTTGTGTTGCTGACTAATCTTTCTCACACTAGGTCAGGTGAAATGAACTGCAGAATGAACTGACCAAAAGGTACCTTCATTTTGACAGTTTCACATCTGGGCTAGACACGGATGAAGAAGAACAGGATCTGCTGGATAATACAGACCAGTGAGTGGCTGAAATAGTAACTTGCACTGTTAAACACTGAATTAGTGACAATTTTGTGAGTCAACTGCTTCAAAAGTTCTATTGTTTTGATGGATCCTTCTCTAACTGTGACTAGCTTTAACATTGTAAGTCACAACTACAATAGGCCTAGTTGAATCTGTGGAACTTATGGAAGAGTGATTCATTAAATCCCCGTTGATTCAATGGACCTACTCCATTGTGATTTAGTATGCTAAGCAGAAGAGTAGCGTGCCTTGGCGGGCCCCCGTATAAAAATTTGTTTGGGGGCCCTTAGGAAGGGTAAAGATTTGTTTTGCTTACGCACGTTGGGGGCCTCCGTGGCCCTGGGGCCCCGTATAATTGATACGGCAGATACGGCGGTAGCTACGCCTCTGATGCTAAGCAACAGCCTATGAGTTCTGTTGCATAAAGAAGTATAACACTGTGTTACTATTTACCTGTATTATTATTATTGTTTTTATTGGGGAAAAGAAATTAATAAATGGAGATCTTCCTAGCATGTTTGATAATACTTTTTATATGAAGAAAACAAGACTTAAAGCATAACCTCCTGGGCCCTTTAGTCCAAATTTTGTTCTAGAGCTTGGAAAAGCACATGGCCATACTGGCTGGGGACTCTGGGAGTGATAATGTAGTGGCTCAAGTGGATAAGACGCTGACTGGGAGACGGAAGGTCAGCAGTTCGATTCCCGAGTACTGCAGGATGGAATGAGTTCCTGTCTTCATCTCAGCTCCTGCCAACCTAGCAGTTCAAAAGCAAGAAATTACAAGTAGATAAATAGGGACCACTTTGGTGGGAAGGTAACAGTGTTCCATGTGCTCCGGTGTCTAGTCATGCCTTCCACATGACCACAGAAACATCTGCAGATGCAGACATCGCGCTGGCTCTTGAGCTTTGAAATAGAGATGAGCACTGGCCCCTAGAGTCGGATACGACTGGCTTTCGAGCAAGGGAAACCTTTACCATTACTATACATTTCCCCAAATTCTGTCTTTTTCCTCTACAAAGGTCTCTTTATTTGAAGTGGCATATCATCTCTACTGTCACTCTCCGGACCAATTAGTCTGAACACACTATTGAATTATGAACACAAAGCTTGTGGACCAAACACCACACAGACTACCCTAGAGGCCTTGGTGGTTTTGTTAAAGTAGAAGTTATTATTAGTGGCATGTTTCCATTTATGGGGTAAATGAGGGCCAGAGAGAGTAGAAGGCAGGTTCTGTTTAAAACAGTGGGAGAAATCTACAGGAAAGTGCCCATTCAACAAATATATTCAAGTAAGCAAGCTTATCATTTTATTTGTTGACTTGAATCATGCCTGTAAAACCTATTGTTTTTACAAGCCTATCACAATGTGTGTTTGTATGGAAAGTGGAGGGGGGTTGTTCACATGGCATAAAAGCTTTATTGCTTTTGGATAATTTTGAGTAAATCCATAGTCACCGTCATCAGGCATTTTCTATTAATAATAATAATAATTTCATGTCAGAAATTATTCTGGGTTGAGAGGATTTTTGCTGGAGAAACTCTGCTCAGGGGATGGCCGAATGAGGCTCCTTTCATGTCCCCAAGATTTTTTCTCACTGAAGTGGTCCCTATTTATCTACTTGCAATGTCTTGCTTTCAAACTGCTAGGCTGGCAGGAGCTGAGACAGAGAAAGACATTCAAACTGTCATGCAGTACCCAGGTCTCGAACTGCCAACTTCCCAGCCTTCCAGCTAACAAGGTGCACTTCTTAGCCAGTGAGCCACTGCAGCCCACTATTTTCCATTTAAAGACTGCAAGTGATAATCATATATAGTTCAATCTTGTTAATAGATACAACAAAACTGTACAAAATACGTAAAAAAAAATCTTCATTTCATTTTAACGATTAGCACTTTTAAAGCAGTTCTTGGTGACAGTATCTTCCATTCTTAACCATTTGGGAGCCATTACAGGCAGTAACAGACATATATAACTGGTGCATTTTAAAAGACATAAATTACTGCCTTTGGGGCCACTAGATACAGCAGCTACAATCTGTTATGCCACATCTCATTCTCTTCTCTGCATCTGATTGTTGAAGAAAATTAACTAATAAAAATCATGCTTATAATAATTGTAACATTAGAATTGTTTCTTTAACCAACAAAGAGAAGAATATCAGCACCAGATGGCTAGTTTCATATTAATGATCATAGCCCATTTTCCCCCACCCCAGATACTGAAATGAATATATAAAAGAAGAAATTAAGTGGATAAAAATTTGCTCCCATTGAAGTCATTTGGAATTTTATTGCACATTTAAATATGTTGGGATTCTCCTTATTAAATTACAAAGAAAGCCTGAACACCACATATGCCTTTTGGGTTATCACATTGATTTCTACTGTGCACTGAATAGTCTCCCATATTCTGTTACTACCAGGTAGCCATTTTCAACTTTGTATATGTCATATGTTTATTGAATGCACAACACATGAAATAGGCCAATGATGGCCAACCTTAGCATTCCAGGTGTTCTTGGACTTCAATTCCCAGAAGCCCTGATCCACAGGATTGCTGACTTGGGCTTCTGGTAATTGAAGTCCAAGAACACCTGGAGTGCCAAGGTTAGCCATCACTGAAATAGGTTATGACCGAGCAGATCATTTGCTTATTTGATTGGAGGGGGGGAGAGAGCTGTTTCACAAGAACATACAGTATATTAAGGATGAAATAAATTCTTATTTTTTTCCTACTCATATGAAGTGTTGCTGTACACATCTCTCCCCCACTCCCCAATTCATCACTTCAGGAAGGGTGAGCAATTTGTAGTCCTCAAGATATCATTTCATCTGTATTTCCCATCACTTCAACAATGGCTACACTAGCTAAACCTAGAGAGAATTCCAGTCAAGGAATATTTGAAGGGCTACTCCTCAGCACTTCCTTTCATATTTCTAGCATACTTTTCTATGTGTCAAGCCTGGATTAGTTTTCAGGCGAAGTGTGAACAATGTCGGTGTATCTAAATTTAAACTCCCTTAAAGCAGGCTCATACCTTATAGGCCTCATGAGAAATCTGTACATGAATCAACAGGCAACAGTTAGGACAGAAAATGGAATGACGGAGTGGTTTGGAATAGGAAAAGGAGTAAGACAAGGCTGCATTTTGTCACCCTGCTTATTCAACTTATACACAGAACACATAATGCGCAATGCAGGAATGGAGGAATCACAATTTGGGATCAAAATTGCTGGGAGAAACATCAACAACTTGAGATATGCAGATGATACCACGCTAATGGCGGAAAGTGAGGAGGACCTAAAGAAGCTCCTGATTAGGTTAAAAGAAGAGAGTGAAAAAGCTGGCTTGAGACTAAATATCAAGAAAACCAAGATCATGGCAACAGGCCCTATCAGTCCCTGGAAAATAGATGGGGAAGAAGTAGAGGCAGTTACAGATTTTACTTTCCTAGGATCAAAGCTCACTGCAGATGGTGATTGCAGCCATGAAATAAAAAGGCGACTGATTCTCGGGAGGCAAGCGATGAGAAACCTGGGGAACATAGTGAAAAGTAGAGACATTAAATTGCAAACAAAGATTCGCATAGTCAGGGCAATGGTATTCCCTGTGGCAATGTATGGTTGTGAGAGCTGGACCATTAGGAAAGCGGAGCGCAGAAAAATAGACGCCTTTGAGATGTGGTGTTGGAGGAGAGTTTTGAGAGTACCCTGGACAGCGAGGAAAACAAAAGGGTCAATCTTAGAAGAAATCAAGCCTGACTGCTCCTTAGAAGGTCAAATAATAAAGATGAAGCTAAAATACTTTGGACATCAAATGAGAAGAGAGGATTCACTTGAGAAAGCCTTGATGCTTGGAAGGGTAGAGGGCAAAAGAAGAAGGGGACGGCCCAAGATGAGATGGCTAGATGGTATTGTGGAGATAATGGACACAGAGCTGAGTGAGTTGAGGGGGATGGTGGAGGATAGGAGTGCCTGGAGGACAGTGGTCCATGGGGTCGCAGAGGGTCAGAATCGACTGTGCGACTGAACAACAAAAAAAGCAGGCTCTTTGTTTTAAAGGGCTCTTAGGGGTTTGCTGTTGAAATGTGGCGCTGTCATTTGCCACAATATTTCAACAGTACAGGTTTGAGAATTGTTTGAGCTTGCAGAACTTGAGGACTCCATCTATCCATTCTCAATGTATGACACCAAAAATCACAGGGAGTTTTTGAGATAATCCCAAGATCTTAATGTGAGGGGATCAGATGAGACCATCTAATGTAGAGAGTCTACAAATCCCACTCTGTACATACTTCTCACTGATCAGAACATAAGAGCTGCTTTTTGATGTCCTGTTGGAGGAACAATGTCTAGACAACCACATGCATAAATAGTTCTACATGCCAGAAACCTCCCTGTATGATGAGTCCAATGGTAAATGTTTCTGAATTAGTGCATTTTCTCACAAGTCTAAATGCAAATTTATTTCCCAAGAACTGGTATTTACCATATCAGAGGTTGCTTGGGTTTTCCACAATCTCTATGATGAAAAATATTGCCCAAGCATGAAAGTGCATTAAGAAACACTGTCTTGTGGAGATGACAGGAAAAAAAAAGAGACTTGATGGAAGGTTTATCATATTAAGAAATTAATATTAAGGCTGTTTCTTTGAGAAAACCATGATAAGAGATAATGTTTAGAAACTTGACATGCAGTTTAAATGTCTTAATTTTCTCAATATAATGTTGTAGTCTGAAATATACACACATTCTCAAAGTTGATTTTAAGATTTTGTTGCACACCATAGTCTTTATTTTAAAGACGCTGCTGCAGAGTACTGTATCTCTATCTGACTTTCATTGCATGATCACACTGTCCATGTAAACAAATTCCAAAGTAACTATATTTGTCAACATGCTTTAAATTTTCATTTTGGATATTAAAATGTATTTCTTCAGCTGCTTTCTTTTTATTGATTACCATTTATTGATTTTATTGATTACTGTTAGCTTGGCCTTCTTTACATTCATTTTTAAAGTCATTGACTTTTTTGAGTAACCATTGTAGACACTCTAATCTTATTATGTTATTTGCACTTCAGATGTTGTTGATAGCCTCTCTGTTATAATGATGTCATTAATTAAACCAGAAACTTCTTCTCTAAAGATATTACTGCAATATACTGTACATTCAAAGCAAAGGTGAAGATATAATCCTTGTTGTACTCTGCTTTGTATCTTTATGTCATCTGATCTTCAATTTATATTACAGCTTTTTGTTGCCAGTATAGGTTGAAAATTACACAAATAAATATTAAATCAGGTCTTTGTTTAGCCACAGGTCCAGCAGCTTGCCATGTTCAGCTTTGTGAAAATCTTTCTTGTAATCATTAAAGGAAACATATATATCCATATCACAGCATCTCTTTCCAAATACATATGTGCAGACTAGTTTTTTTTTCTGTTTCTAAAATATCTTTTCAATCCATATCTCAAACCAATGGGTCAATAATTTTATCATTCTGTAGTCGTACAGTATACAAAGGGACTACAAAAATACATTGTTTTTAAATTTTGGCAGAGTAATCAAGCTTGATCTCAAACACACTTCAGGAGTGGTTCATAGTCTCTAGAATTTGTTGAAAAGGTTTACTAAAAATAAATTGTCATCTTCTGTTAATATTAATACTTCTGCAAAAAAAAAAAAAAAAAAGAGTCCAGCTATGCATTTTTTCTCAGTGGCAATGCACTACTGTTTTCTGAATTTCTGGTCCAATATTTGGTCCAGCTGCCACTCTGATATAATAAATTCTTTTGGTCTGTTATCATTCCACACTATGACTTTACCTTTGAAAACAACAGATACAATTTCTATTGGTAACAGCAAGACAAGAGCTGGCTAGAAAATGGAAAGATGGCAAAGATTTATCTGTAAATAGTTGGTATAAATGTGTTTGATGTGGCTCTTGCTGAGAGGTTAATGCAAGGATTTCAAAAAGTCAGTGAACAAATAAATTTGAAATACTTCGAACTGCCGTGGTCTCCATTTATAGTGTTTAGCAGAGGAGGGAAGAAAATGGACAGCAACTTCCAGATTTACACAGAGTTCAGTAGAGAGCTGTGTTGGGATGACAGAGATTGGTTAAGTTAAGATATGGGAGACCACTTAGGAAAGGTTTTATTGTGGGGTTGTCTTCCCCTTTTAAAAACATTTCTGTCTTTTTTATTCTTCTACTTTATATTTGTCTTTTGTATAGTTGTGTGCTAAGTTTTAAAAAATTCAAAAGTTACCAGAGAACTGTTTCTATTCATCAATAGACAGAGTGAGCGCCTGTCATCGGTCCTAGCCCCTGATAACCTCGCAGTTTGAAAGCAAGAAATTGCAAGAAGATAAATAGGTACCACAGTGGTGGGAAAGGTAACAGCATTCTGTGTGCTCGGGTTTCTAGTCATGCCTGACACATGGCCACAGAAACATCCACAGACATAGACAGCACTGGCTCTTTGCCTGTAAACAGAGATGAGTACCACCCTCTATAGTTGGACATGACTGGCTTTCAAGCAAAGGAGACCTTTACTTTTACTAACCATGCTAGTGGTTGTAGAAATATTTATTTATTTATCTGCAAAAAATACAGATAAATTTGGTGTGTTTTGTGTGAAGAAAGGTTCATCATTTCACATAAGATTGCACTAATTACATAAGAATCTGCTAGTGCAAGGGTTGCAGCACTTAAAGCATAAAGGAATCAATACAATAAAGTAATTTTCCTTGTGTCATGTTGCACTTTGTTCATGCAGAGGGTTTCTCTGGCAATCCCATTGCAACTACCTAAGGCTGTGGATTAGAATATGTACTACATTTCCATTTGTTTGTGTTCAATATAAGACATCTTTAAGTGATGGATTATGAAGTGCTGTTATATAACCCGTGAACTCAATTTTTCTATTCTTGGATTTTCCTTATTCTTTATTATCTCTAATTGGATAACTCCTCTCAATTTTCTTCTCCGAACACTGAAGATAAGGTTTCTGTTTAATCATCCCACTTTAATACTAGCTATCAGACGTAATATTACTGCTTTTTAAAATAAGACAATGACATTTAATGACTTTTATTTTGTCATAGGCAGAAGATTGATTTATGTGCTGGAGTCTTCAGAATGTTTAGAAACTCTTCTCTTTTTTCTCACCACTTCAAATGAATGCAGCATTAATATTTGTACAGTCCTTTCCCTGCAAGTTTAAAGTTCCCTTGGTTTTCAAATTACAGTAGTTTCAAAGTAAGCATCCAAACAAACATGCAGACATTAACCCCATTCATACTGAAGGTCAAAGAAAGACTGAGTTGATTTGGTTAGTCTGCAAAAGTGTTAGCAGATTCTTGCATAGTTAGTGCGTTCATATGAAAATGTTTTTTATTTATTGCACTTATAACCCGCCCACTCTGGGCGGCTTGCACCATTAAAATAAAATAAAAATGATTAAGATAATAAAATGATGCAGTGAACATGTTCACATAGAACACATCAAGCCCACCCTTACTTTATACAAATATATAAATACACCTCAAAGCTACAGAAGGTTCAGGGGCTGCAATACCATTTATTTAAATGAGGAGACTAATATGTGCCTCCTAGGCCTCATAGTTCTGGACCTGGAAATAGAAACTTGAGGATTAATTTTGTGATACTTGGAGGACACCCCCCCCCCCCAGTCATTAACATGGGAATGGTTGCCTACCACAATCTTAAAAGATCTGTTTACATATTATATTGACACAGCCAAGTACACACTTATGGAATTTGCTTGCACGTGTGCTTTTTCAATGTGCCAATTTTTAAACAAGTTTGTGACTCCATGATTTAGCTACTCTTAAGGGTCCAATTCCAGCTTCTTTTGCTGTGTACCAAGAATGAAGTGACAGGGAAGTGGCATATACACTGGTATATTAAGCAGAATTACATTTTTTATTATGATATGTGAATGCATCTATTAAAAACGTGACATTTGTTATGCAGTAGAGATCTAACTTTTGCTACAAAGATCTGAATAGTGAGATGTTACAAAATTACCAGTGTTGCAATATGACATAGGTGGCCAACCTATGGCCGATGGGCCAGACCTGGCCCACAACACAATTTCATGTGGCCTGCTGCCACCCTAGCTGCTACTGGAAGTGGATGCATTTATGACAGCCATGAAACACACACATACATGCATAAATGTGCCCATCCCTGTTGTAAATGGTGCCGTAAATTCACCCGCAGCTTCATAAATGCATTTATGACAGCCACAAATGCATTTTATGACAGTGTTTACAGGGAGAGGAACCAGGTAACCGACCCATTCAGCTGTCTGGGGGTGTGGTGCAAAAAGGTTGGGAACCCCTGCTATGTGGAGTTGAAGTTTGGACATTGACTAAAGCATCTGGAAAGAGAACCAAAGCTTTAGAAATGTGGGTCTACATCAGTGGTGGGCAGTAACAGGTTTTCAACACCCCGGCAAGGTTTTTTTTTTTAAAGCAAAATTGGGTGGCCTTTGGGCAGGGGTGGTGGTGAAATTGGGTGGCTTTCGGGAAGTGGGGTGGGGGTAGAAAATTGGGTGGCCACGCCTACCTCCCTGCCCTGTTCAGACTAAAACAGCTACCATTTAAAAAGTTTTATTCTGTGCAACCATTTCAGAGAGTAAACAAAACAAAAAGACAAAAATGTTGTGGCACCCTAAAGACTAACTGCTGTACAGTATTTTAATGTGAGCTTTTGTGGATCACATCCACTGGATCTTTGGCTATAAACAGAGATGAGCACTGAACCCTAGAGTTGGTAATTACCGGCTTTTGAGCAAGGACAACTTTTACCTAATAACAGAAGATTCCTGATTGGTATTCAAATTTGACATCAGGTTTTGTCCCTGCAAGTGGTTCAAGGTCTCCCTTGTTCAAAAGCCAGTCAAATCTGACTCTAGGGTGCAGTGGTCATCTTCATTTACAGCCAAGGAGCCAGTGCTGTCTGTGTTTGCAGATGTATACATGGCCATATGGCAGACATGGCTAGATCATCCATGAAGTAGGCTCCACCAATGATGTAGGCTCCGCCCATGACATAGGCTCCACCCATGGTGTGGTAACATTTTTTTTTTTTGCTCCCCTTCACTGGACTACATATGGCTGCTAAGGATATCATGGGTTGAATAAAGTAGAAGTGTTGCGCTGGATGAATAAAGAACAAGAACTGTTTAAGACCATTAAGCAATGAAAGCTCTAATACCTTAGCCATATCATGAGGAAGAACATAAAGTATAGAATACTCCAACTTGCTTGGCAAGGCAAGATCTCTGGAAAGAGAGGCCCTGGATGTAGATGGACTTCATGGCTGAAGAATCTGAGAGACTGATGTGGCATGTTCTCAGAAGAACTATTCCGAAAAATTAAGAACAGGAAGACTATCACCATGATGATAACCAATATCCAGAACAGATATGGCACCTGAAGAATAAGAATGAAGTTACTGTATTAATATTTTAACAACTTACTTGATGAGCCTTAGTACAGTGGAACCTCAGTTAACATAATTAATGTGTTTCTCCAGGACGTTTCTTACACCAAAAATTGCTTTAATAAAATTTCCCATAGGAAATGTTTTGATAACCAATTAATCCATTCTGGGGAAAATTCCATAAACTGAGCCACTATTTTCTATGGATTTCCTTTTGCTATGCAATTTTTATGTTAACTGAGCTGTTTGTTAACTTACGTTCCACTCTATTTCAGAAAATCCTGGGAAGATACAGTAATACCTCATATAACATTAGTATCGAATAACACGAAAATCGCATAACATTAAGGAATCGGGGGGGGGGGGAGAATTGCATCAGATAACATTAAGATCCTATGGGATGCTTCAGATAACAACCGCTAAAGCCTGTGTGGTTACAATGTATCTCTATGGATCCCATAGGATTTTAACATGCATCAGATAACACTAAAAATCGTATAACACCAAGACTTGTGGAACCAGGTTTTAGTGTTATCTGAGGTTTTACTGTACATCATAATATGCTGATTTTGGATGTTATATTCTTTTTTCAAACCAATTTGGCAAGGTTTTGTTGTTCAGTCGCACATTCGATTCCAACCCTTTGCGACCCCATGGACCACTGTCCGCCAGGCACTTTTGTCCTCCACCATCCTCCTCAACTCACTCAGCTCTGTGCCCATTGTGTCTACAATACCATCTAGCCATCTCATTTTTGGCCGCCCCTCCTTCTTTTGCTCTCCACCCTTCCCAGCATCAAGGCTTTTTCAAGGTAATCAAGGTAATTAATGACAAATACTAACCTTGGAATCTGGCAGGATTGCACTGAAAGCTAATATTGTCTCAAGGCCATTTACTGTTAGTAAATATTATGCTATTTGACTATTTGGAAATAAAGCAAAAAAAAAAAGTGATTGTTCTCTAAAATAAATAGAGATCTATGCCGTACATTCAAAAGTAAAGTACCTTAGGATAAGTGACATTATTTGACAAAAGCTCCACTTGTTATCTTGCATAGTTACATACATACTGTATATGTAAACTCATTATACTGGGCAACCTGTACATCTATACTATGGCTAACTCCAACACTTATTAGTTTCAGAAATGCCTGACATGCAGTGTTGGTGAATAAAGTATGAAAGGGCCAGAAATAGAGTCAAAATCTTGAAGAAACTGAGAAAAATTAAAGAGGTGCTTAAAAGAAAACCAGGGTGAGAAGTAGGGGAACCTTTGTACTTGCATAGTGAAATAAATAAAGTGGAAAGATTATCTTTCAGGTAGACTGGTACCCTGCAACAATTAACTCATTGTTATCTTAGGTTAGGGCTTCTTAAAGACTTCTAAGGGACAAAGAGGAGGATTGTTTAAAGGGAATAGCGTTCCACATGTAAAAGGGGTTTAACGGGAAGCTCTCAGATCACAAATGTCAGAACAGCTTGTAGCTTTAGAAAAAAAAGAGTCAGGCTTCCTGTAGGGAAGCATCAAAGAGAAGAAGAAAAAGAGGTCAACTCAAGGAAATGACTTTGAGGTTTAAATTTAAGGCACCATAGTTGAAAGCCAATGAATTTGTTTATTTATTTATTCCATTTCTATGCTTAAAAGTCACTCTGGGTAGTGATCATAACATATAAAACATATATAATATAAAGCCCTCCTCCCATCCTATAACCATCAAAATATGCTCATTATATAACAGAAAATGACCCAAGGATAGGTGGTGATAGATTAATCAGAGATTTAAAAAAAACCACAACATGAGATTAATTTAGGGGCAGAATGTTTACAAATGGTTTCCTGAAAACTTTTGCCTTTGCCAACTTCTGAAATACAGAAATAGGTCAATCTTAGAAGAAATTAATCCTGACTGCTCCTTAGAAGGTCAAATAGTAAAGATGAAGCTAAAGTACTTTGGACATCAAATGAGAAGAGAGGATTCGCTTGAGAAAGCCTTGATGCTAGGAAAGGTCAAGGGCAAAAGAAGAAGGGAGTGGCCAAAAATGAGATGGCTAGATGGTATTGTAGACACAACAGGCACAGAGCTGAGCAAGTTGAGGAGGATGGTGGAGGACAGAAGTGCCTGGTGGACAGTGGTCCATGGGATCGCAAAGGGTCGGAATCGACTGTGCAACTGAACAACAACAACTGATGGAAGATCTGGTTGTCTGGATGGAATTCATTTTTAGAGTGATGCTCTCTCAGGTACTATGGTAATAAGTTGTTCAGGGCTTTGTAGGTCATAACCAGAACCTTGAATTAGGCACAGAATAGATACATAGATAGGTATAACATATTTAAACTGCAAAGAACCAGAAATTAGAAAAATAGAGATAATAAGTCTGGGAAGCAAATGTTAGAAAAATCAGTGGAATAAAATGGCACCACTAATTTGTTGCTTATTTAAATATGATGGATTTTATAAATGCTAATGGAAAGAAAATGACAAGACTTCAGCAATGATAATAATGTGAACTGGAAAAGATAAAAAAATGAATCAAAGATAATGCCAAAAAGATAAAAGATTGATGTTGTAATTTGAGGAGAGAGCACAAGGTGAATGTGGTTTAGGGGACAATGCAATAAATTCTGTATTCTGCATACTGAGTTTGAGATAATGATAAATCAGTCCAGGAAAAATAGCTGTAAGACAGCTGGAAATATTTGTAAGAACAGAGGAAGATATGAAAGATGTGCTGGACATCTTCGCTGCAGCTTGAATATCGTTGGCCAAAAGAGGAAATCTGATTGCCAAAGAGGAAGAAAGTAATGAAGACAGCCAAGAACTAGGCCCTAATGGATACCAAAGAAAGAGAAGAGTGCAAAGTCTGCAATCCTATATGTAGTTATCTGTGATTAAGTCTCACTGAAATCAGTGGGGTTTGTCTCAGAATATATATGCATAGGATGTTAGTGTTACAGAAATTTAATTTTTAAAAAAATGGGATAAATTTTGATTGCCACAGTCCATGTTTTAGGGCTACAGAAATTTAATGCAACCTTCTCTAACATGTAAATGCAGACTATGTTGTTTTTAGATCATAGCTTGAAAATCTATCCTGAAGCACAATCTATCTAGCCTGAAGCACAAATATTGTTCATTTGGGAAATTCCTATCAGTTCTTATTTAGTTATGGTCATCAGTCTTTTAATTGAAAGGTGCAGTTCTTACCTGAAGTCTTGCTTTTGAATCTAAAGTCATTATTTGCACAGAACAATTAAAGACAGAGCAGTCTCTGACCCATTCTTTGCCTTAGCAAAAATTGTAATGAAATATTGATACTACACAATACTCAAAGCAAAATTTCTTGGGTTGTTGGGAATCTAATTTAAAGCTTAATGATCCTTTTTTGTTTGGTAAGATCTCTTCATGAAAAGATAGCATAAAGGGATTCTAGACCTACACTTTCCTTTAACAATATAATCTCAGAAAAGAGTCTTGCAATAAATTCTAGCAATCTACATTATTTTGTCTTTCACATACTTTTGCCAGTAGATCTCTAACTTTATTAAAATAATCTTCTGTCTCATCTTAACATTAAATAATAGTTCTCAGTGAAGAGTGGCCTTTCTGAAACATGCACCGATAACTTCTCACTTTCAATATTTGCCAAGCAGTTCCAGGCATTTGAACAAAATATCAAACTGAAGCAGCAGGGTGGTGGGGGCTGGAATCTCCTGAATATTTTATTCTTCTTTTTTTTGCCTTGCAATAACAAGACAGATTGAATGTTCTGGGCAGTAGATTGCAAGACAACTCCTGTCTCCACCTGACTTTCAAAACGTTTGAGCTGTGCTTTCACAAATTTAAGCTTTGCTGTTTCTAGTACAGAAATTGAATTAAACTATGAACTGGATCTAAAGCTGTTCCCAAAACAATGGGCAGAATTTCTACTTTAAGTGGAAAGGCCCTGATAATATTTATTTATTTATTGCATTTCTATCTCAACCGTTTTCCCACTCTGGGCAGCTTACAACATATTTTTTTAAAAAATCTTTACAACAAATTAAACAAAGAGAGTAAACAAACTGAGTACATTTATAAATAAAAACAAAACAAAAATGATGCTCCCTCGAAATAAAAAAAAACAATATATTTTTATTTCTAGATTTTAAAAACTATCTGGCCATTTTGGCATCAGTATGCATGTCCATGTGGAAAAGAGGATGAATCTTCTATAATCTGAATAGGTGGAAATTGTAGCAGGTGTAGCTTGTATGTACTACAATAACCACAGATTTAAAAATATTTATCAACATTAAAATCACAATTAAAAATAATATTAAAATATTAAAATTACAACATTTATAACCTCTAAATTCTATAAACCTAGCATTCTTCTGGCTTTATACTTGATCGACATCATTCTACCTATCCACCTGATATTTTTCTGTCTGCACAGTTAAGAGACCCTGGTCTCTTAACTATCCAAACAGGATGGTGGAGTCTGAAATCAGAACAAAACATGAAGATACTCTCTTTGATAGAGTTTTATGCGACTAAAATGCATAACAATTTTTCGTACTGTCCAGCGTGGCAACCTGACAATCACTTTGGCATTCTGCATTTGATTGGCTTGGGTATTTGGGCTTTCAGCCAGGTAGTAGAAAAATGGGGCAATCATTACACTGCACCACAAAAAAATTGTCTGCTACTTGGTCTAATCCAGGGGTTCTCAACCTATGGCCCATGGGCCGGATATGGCCCATGGTGCCAAATAATCCGGCCCCTGCCCTCACTTCAGCTGCCACCACCCTACTGGAATCAGCCACAGACTCATTTACAGCTGTTGTAAATGCATTTACAACAGCTGCGGACTCATTTATGGCAGTTGTAAATGGTGGGGAAACAACCAGTCCAGCCCCCTCAGCTGTTTGAGGGAGCATGGCCCAGCTCCTGACTTGAAAAGGTTGAGAATCCCTGGTCTAATCCATGTGTCCTATACTAAATCAAGTGCGCTGAATCAAAATCTGAAGTCCAATTCTTCCAAGGACGTCAGGATCTTAAGTTAATTACGTATATAGACATGATTGTCCAGTTTATTAACACAGCTGTGCCTACTCATCTTTAGCTCAAAACAGACTCACTATGGCGTAGCTGTACTATCCAATAAGATGGTTTCACACTAGAGACAAGCCCTTGGTCTATCTCACCTTCTACTGTATACCTGTTTCTGACATCAGCTCACTTACTTGCCAATGCTGCCAGGTGGCAGCAGGCTCAGTGGTAGCTTCAACTGTTATAATGTTCCCATGTAAAAATACATTATCCAATTACCAACCATTTGAATAGCTGTAGCACACCTGTAACTTAAAATCTGTATGTGATAGGCAAATTCTGAGTCCAGATTTGGAATCAGCACACTTATCATGTAAATGACATGTATTATTTCCAGTGGCAAAATCACTGTTGTAGAGTGTTATTAACCTATAGACATTTTGTTTCATACCAGTGATCTAGAAACTCTTCTGTGTTATATTTTTTCACATACTTATTTATGCCAATAAGAATAAACTTAAGAAGCTCTAGCAGAATATGGTCTTGAACACTAGCTTTTTGTGTTTATTTTCCTTTATCTATATTGAATGTGGCAGGATGTGCTCTGCACCTATCAGTACTATGTCTGAATCAGTAACTGCATATGCTTCAAATGCACAATTGCACCAGACAAGCCCCAGAGTCTATTGGATTTGACTTTGCTTCTCTTGCATTGGGACAGTATACAGTTCAGAGGTGACTTCAGGCAGAGGCCATCATAAGGACCACAAGGGGATCATTGTTTCAGGAACCATGGAGGCCTGTACCAGGTTTAGCAGAGATTGGGACTCAGCCTAGAGGGTAAATAGTTGCAAACACAACTTGAAAATACTGATGACCAAAGATAATACTCATTTATTGTATCCAAGCCAGAGCTTAGAAGGAACTAGTTTCATATAACTAGCTACTTCTAAATAATTATTTTATAATAACAATTTTCTTGAATAAATAAGATGTATATAAGTTACATTAGGACTTTAATTTAATGTTTAAGTTACCATTGCAGAAAACATAGATTTCCGCCCCATAGATGCATTCGTATAGTCAAAGCAATGGTATTCCCAGTGGCAATGTATGGTTGTGAGAGCTGGACCAGAAGGAAAGCTGAGTGCAGAAGAATAGATGCCTTTGAGATGTGGTGTTGGAGGAGAGTTTTGAGAGTCCCCTGGACAGCGAGGAGAACAAACAGATCAATCTTAGAATAAATCAACCCTGACTGCTCCCTAGAAGGTCAAATTGTAAAGATGAAGCTAAGGTACTTTGGACATCAAATGAGAAGAGAGGATTCACTTGAGAAAGCCTTGATGCTGGGAAAGGTGGAGGGCAAATGAAGAAGGGGGCGGCCAAAGATGAGATGGCTAGATGGTATTGTGGATGCAGTGGGAGCAGAGCTGGGTGGGCTGAGGAGGATGGTGGAGGACAGAAGTGCCTGGCGGGTGGTGGTCCATGGGGTCACGGAGGGTCAGAATTGACTGTGCGACTGAACAACAAAAAGATGCATACTGGCAAATGTCAATGACTTAGATGAGAAAATCTACGGTAATTCTTCTCATATATGAAATACAATAGAACCCGGACATATAAATGGTTCGACTTACAAAAAATTCAACATACAAATAGAAATCCTGGCTAAAAAAAATCGACATACTGTACAGTACAAATGTTTAATAGGAAAAATTTGACATACAAAAAATATGGTGACATCTAGTGGCCTCTTCTGGTAGTGCAATATGTTTTTGGCATATATTTTTTTGACATACAGTATAAATAACCTCGTCATATGTAGAAGTTTTACTGTATGTTAAAAGGCTAAATAATATATTTTGTGTTGTTAATTGCTTTCAAGTCAGAACCAACTTATAGCAACTTTAATAAGGCTTTCAAGGTAAGTAAGACATTAAAGGAGTGGTTTTACCAGATCCATACACCTAGTTAATTTACATTGTTTGAGCTAGGAGGAATCAGTCCCAGGCTTCCTGGGTCTAGTCTGTCACTCTATTACACCACACTGGGTTTACTTTAAAATAAATTTTACTTTCAATAACATTGGTATTTAAGAGATGTAGTCTCTGCCTTTTGATTGTGCCTTTTAAAGCCATGGGGGCGGGATTCTCAAATGATGACAATGTATACACATTTCACATGTAATTACTGTACTGAATTTGTGAATGTGTACATCACACACACTAATCAGCTACATTTAGCCTAAGGCAAGTAGACTTTCATGTGGATAAGAGAACTTTCCACTGTTTTCCAGTCCCTGAAATCCCCACTTCCTACAAATTTATTCTTGAGCTTTCTCAGGTTTAAAGTATCCAAAACATGGGGTATTGGGGGAAATTAGTTTCACAAGCAGTGTGTATTTTGGGGGTAATGGACATCATTGGGTGCATTATTTTTCAGCAGATGTACTTGCATTTTACATTTTCTAGGCTGATAGCATTTTGTTATTAATTTCAATTATGTGTTATCAAATCAATTCCAGGGGTTTCTCTTTACAAGCTTTTTTAGATACAGAGTACTCAGAAGTGATTTACCATTCCCTTCTTCCGGGGGCACAGTGGGGAATCACAACTAGATATTCCAACTCGTACAGCAAATAACCTTCAGAATCCAGACTCAGTACATATAAGTCTCAATGTATATCGATATACAGTACTGTAATGTTAAGTATAGAAATGAAGTATAGAAGTTAAACACTTACAGCCCTCTCACTGCATTTATTCATACTGGAGCATTTTGAAACTCTCAGGTTTATACATTTTGCTCAAGAGATTGTCTAATAAAAGGTGTCTCCTTGTCTTTGTTGTTTCCTCTACTTTTTAAGGCTCCTAGTATATTAGGGGGGAAAGAGAAAAGCATTATATCTAACATCAATATTAATTTATTCTTATGGAATAGCCAACCTAGAAGATGGTTCCCTTAGTACTCATTCCTGCAGTCTTTTTAGCAAGGCTCTTTGTAATCTGACTACAGGAGAATTGTTGTGGGTTATTTTTTTTACTGTTATTAGGAATTGCATTTATTTACTACCTGAAATTATTTCTGTCTTTGCCATAACATAACTGTTTTACTGGATGATTTAGGAAGGAAGGAAGGAAGGAAGGAAGGAAGGAAGACCACACATTATCATTTTCTCTGCTTTAATAAGTGTCATTCTTGTTTTGAGAGAGTTGACATTTTTTGAAGAAGCTTCATTATGTTCACTTCTGGAACAAAAGATTACACTACCACAGGGGCAAAAACCAAGCAACTATCTACCAGTGATCATTCACACATGCTCACAGAAGTGTGCAATACCAAAATCCCCACATGTTTTTTCTCTATTGTGTCCCTCTTCACATTCTTTATAAGGTCAAATGGTATTTTTAAGTTAAAGTTTTATTGTAATGTTATGTTTCTGTTTTATTTTGTTTTTAAATATATACCTTAAACTTTATTTTGAGTGGATTTGATCCAGAAAGTAAATAAATATTTATGAATCAGCCTCATCATCTTAACCAAGAGAATGTCTATATTCCAGTGAAGTTTCCCATCATGGTAGCGGCCATAAATATTTCTCAATGAAGACGATAAATCTGTAGACATTTGCTGACATAGGCTGAAACCCCATTGCCTCATACAGTAAATTGGAAATTTCAGAGAAGCTGTCTTACCAGATCCTCATGGATTCAATGGGCCTAATCTTATTGTGATCCCAATTTACAGGATTTTAGCCAAAATGTGACTTCCCTCTTACTTCATTTGTCCTCTAGAGCTACCTGGAAGTCCTCTAACCCAAAAGGTAAGATTTTGAGGTTGGGCAAGCAATGCCATGTGGCTGGGCAAATAACTACTTGATAAACAGATTGCTCTATCCTGCAGGACGGAATGAGATCCCATCTTTGACCCAGCTCCTGCCAACCTAGCAGTTAGAAAGCAAGAAATTGCAAGTAGATAAATAGGGACTACTTCAGTGGGAAGGTAACAGCGTTCCATGCGCTCCGATGTCTAGTCATGCCTGCCACATGACCATGGAAACGTCTGCAGAAGCAGACAGCGTTGACTCTTCGGCTTTGAAACAGAGATGAGCACTGGCCCCTAGAGTTGGATACAACTGGCTCTCGAACAAGGGAAACCTTTACTTTATATGCTGCTAGATATTTTATATATTACTGTATATTTTGGTGTATTACAACCTTCCTGTCAATTCTCTTTAGCAAAACAGGAAGTAACCAAGTACTGTACAGTGTTTTTGTTTCTTTTCTGACATGCAAGTAAAAGGTTAATCAGAAACCAGAAAGGGGTTTCTCCACACCTTTGAGATTGAAAGAGAGACATTTAAAACTAATATGAATAATCTATTGTTAATGATAGCTGTAGGAAGCTGTATTGTTATGCCTGCTTCTTGGTCATTCTTCTTGAGCACATCCCCTTTAACATGTAGACCCTTACATTTGGTATATAAACCATGCCTGGAAGTTTTATTCCTTGTCTGAAGAAGTGGACTTGATCCATGAAAGCTAACAATAAAAATATAGCAGTTAGTCTTTAAAGTGCTACAGTGTTTTTTATTTTGTTTTCTGATATACTAGCTTGCTGTTCTGTTGATGGAAGCTCTTCCATTCCCTGTGGGGTGGGGGTTAGTTGCATGCAACATTACACATTCCTTTAAACATCTGTATGATGGGAGGTAGCAGAAGAGCAGCTTTCCTGAACAATGTGGGAACTGTGAACACACTTGGGTGACCCCTGGGCATCAATGATTGTTCCTTTCACTCCAGAAGCACCACTTCTGACATGAAGGAGGAAGAAGAACTGTGTATACTTTGTGGAAGAAAAAGCAGCTTATCCCTCTGCATGTTAACCCAATTAACAGTCCTGCTTATAATTGTGCATCAACAGTCCTTTATCTTTCTTCCTCCATCCTCAGTGTGTTAAATCACAATCTGTCAGTGTACCTCTTCCACACTTCATTGTAGATCTTCAACATTAAAGTGGTGTGAGGTATTCTGTAATTCTTTGTTCCCAGACATTTCAATTTTCTGCCAGCCTGAATGAATGACCCTGACTGAGCACACAATCCTAGACTGTTGCATGGTAGCTCAAATCCCGATTTAGAGAATTTGTTTGCTGTCTCCATGTAAATGGATGTCTACTAAAAATGCAGAGTGTATAAATAAGAACAGCTTCCTCTTTCTTTCCTAGCCTTGTTACCTGCTCTAGTATGTATATTCTAAATAAGGTTGTTTGTCTTATAGAAACAAATAGGTCTCTTTTGGGTCTCTTTTTCCTACTCTAAAGTAAATTCCACTATAACTGCTAAAACTCAAGTATGTTAATGCTCAATCAACTAGTTGTCTCTTTATTTCTGTTTATGTCTTGCAGCTCCATTAGCAACTTTCCCTTCCTTGAGACTGCTAAATGGTTGAAACATTTTCTAAAAAAATTAGTTGATGAGCTTGTTAGGGGCACACTTCCAGGGACCAGTTTCTTTCGCAGCAAAAGAGAAGATGAAGGTAATTTTGTTTGCAAGGAATGTATGATTGGAAGCTGGCTGTTGAAAGAAATGCCGTGTCAATGTAATGAGGGAGTGTAATATCTTAGTTTGCATCAATATGGAAATAACAGTGCAGCTTGACAGACCTGATGCTAAAGGCAGTGCCAGAATGCTCATTACACATTCAGCTTCTGATTATGAAAAATAGCATGTTTTCTTTTAAAGAGGAATACACATTATCAATCAAACTAGACCAATTATTTCCAAAAGGGATCACAACTATACAAGCAGAGGGGCTCTCCACATATACAGTAACAGCACCTGAAAACAACACATTTCAATGTACATAGTAATTTTAATGGTGTGACAGTTAAATTAGTTAGCCATGTTATACCTTCTTTCTCATTGGCAATATTGTTTTCTTTGCTGAGATATAGCACAGCTACTTGAAATAGGTCATGGTCTAAGGCAGGGGTTCCCAACCTAGACCCATAACGCCATTCCATCCAGCCCATCGCTATCTCCACTGCACTCTGAAGTGGAAGTGGGCATCTTTACGTCAGCCACGCATGTGCAAATGTGCCCCTGGCTGTCACAAACATGGAAATATGGTGCATTTACGGCAGCCGTAAATGTGCCCACTTCTGGGGTGTGTGGCCCAGCCCGCTTAGCTGTCTAGGGGAACGGTCAGGCCCGTGGTGTAAAAAATGTTGGCCATCTAAGAGGACAGGTTTTAACCTTGCAAAACCTTAGCATTATTCAATTACAGTCAGACCTCGCATAAAGAGCGCCTCGCTTAAAGAGTAACTCACTTAAAGAACAGATTTTTTTTCTGAATGTTTGCTTCGCTTAACAAATAAAACCAACCAAAAACTTGAGTAACAAATAAATCGGGGTTCACAATCCCCCCCCCCCCACAACTGGTCACTTACAATGGTGTTTCGCTTAAAGACCAAACTCGCTTAAAGAGCAATCCTGTGGAACGCATTATGCTCTTTAAGCGAGGTTATTCGGGAGTTATTTGGGACAGAAGCATAGTCTCATTGGAAGTATGCATACTGTGTGCATGCATGTGTGCATGTAGCTAATGACACACATTTGCTTACTTTCTATTCATTTGACAGTTGAGGTTCACTTGATCCAATAGTTCATGTTTGCAGAGAGCAGGTATGTGTTTGATTTTGTAAGGGTGTGTGTCTGTCCATCCATCTGCCTGTTATGTGCCATCACATTGCATTTGACTTATAACAGGGTTTTCAAGGAATGTTGAAATGGTTTTACCATTACCACTCCCCAGTTGAGTTTCCAGGGTAGAGGTCTCAAGTCCCAGGTCCATACAGTTTTCTTGTAGGCACAATCCCTGTTGTGCATACGAAAGCCTACACATAGTGGATATGCCTGTAGAGGCACTGTTTAATTTTGATCCCTGATGCACAAAACCCACCCTGTTCCCCTGTCTCCTTCCTGATTTTATTTGTACATGAATCAATGTTTCTGACTCTGGAGAAAGAAAAGGGCGGAAGAAAGGTTGAAGGGGTAACATTAATTTATCCACAGTGTAGAAAAGGCACTTTGTTTTAATATTACTACCTGTCCATCCCTCACACCCCAAACCTTATCATTACTAGAAGCAGTTGTAGGCAGCGGTGTGCATCAGCAGGTTTGCACCTGTTTGCCAGAACCAGTAGCAGAAATTATGGCTGGCCCCTCTGCATATCCAAGTTTTGAAATAAAGTAGTTCTAATTCATGTGCAATGCAGGGCTTCCCCTGGCCATGCCCACCATACCACGCCCACAGTGTGGTAGTAATTTTTTTTTGAGCCCATCACTGGTTGTAGGCAGCAATGAATCTTACACAACTGGAAGAGACTTCATCTCATACATTTCTGGGGAAGGAGCTCACCAGGTACTTCTAGCTTCTGTATCCTTTTTCATTTCACAACTTTAGCTAAGTAGTACAGCTCCTTTTTCCTCTCCCTCTGCCCCATGGAAGGCATGCTGCCACCTCTGTGACTGTTTTCCAAAGTGCAGAATGAACTCTTTCTTCTTCTTCTTTTTAAAGTCTGATTCACTCTCTAAATGCAAAGTCTCTTTTGCTAACTTTAGTCAAAAGCGGCAATGGCTGAGTTTTTGATACTCACCTATGATGAGCTATACACTTGAAACGGTTTCCAAGCTTTTGTGTCGCACTGAGCTCACTGCTCTCAGTGCTCATCAGCTCATTAGGTTGCTTTTCAGAAGTCAAGCATTAGCAAGCACAGTTCCTTTTTTTTTTGCAGGCAAATCACAAACCATGTTAAAAGAAAGGCTGTATTTTAAAGCCCAGCCTTTTTGCTGCTAAGTATTGGCTGGATCGCTCAGTGATTTAGGTACAGTATCACCATTTGTTGAGAAGTCAACTCCTACTGTGCCTCCCAGGAGAAACAGGCAGCCTATGTAGCCATCAGCAAGCTACGCAGTTCTAGAGCACCCTTGTAAGAAGGGAATGGTAAACAACATTTGTGTATTCTTTATCTAGAAAACCCTGGAAACGGTTGCCATATGATGGAACTGGCTTAACAGCACACTATTATTATTATTATTATTATTATTATTATTATTATTATTATTATTATTATTATTATTATTATTATTATTATTATTATTATTATTATTATTATTATTATTATTATTGTTGTTGTTGTTGTTGTTGTTGTTGTTGTTGTTATTGTTGTTGTTATTGTTGTTGTTATTGTTGTTGTTGTTATTGTTATTGTTATTATTTGCTTCAATGCTGAATCCTAGTCAGATATGACTGACTGCCTAGTTGGCAGCAGATGTGTGATGATTTTATAGACGTAGGTTTTTGTGAACAATTGATATGGGCAGGAAAATCTGCCTCATTCTGTAGCAACACTACTGTTTTCAAGAATTCTCAGTATGACACTATCTTTATTTTATTTATATCAAAGGACCAGAGTTCCTATTTTCTGGTCCAGAATCATGGACAAAGAGAAAAATGTAAAACATTTTATTGAGACAGATTTTCTTTCTCTTTTGCACTGGACTAGTAGTGGCTATGATACTGACTGGAAGGCGGCAGGTCAGCAGTTCGATACCCGAATACTGAGGGACAGAATGAGCGCCCGTCTTTGTTCCAGCTCCTGCCAAGCTAGCAGTTTGAAAGAAAGAAATTGCAAGTAGATAAATAAGGACCACTTTGGTGGGGAAGTAAACTTCGTTCCATGCACTCCAGTATCTAGTCATGCCTGCCACATGACCACGGAAACACCTGCAGAAGCAGACAGCACTGGATGTTTGGCTATGAAACAGATGAGCACTGAAACATTGAATCAGATACAATTGGCTTTTGAGCAAGGATGACCTTTACCTTTAGCATAGGATAGATGGCAATAAGGGTATAACAAAGATCCCTGGCACATGTGGCAAGTTGCTACTTCTTCTATACAGTGGTACCTCGTATAACGAATGCATCATACTGTATAGTGAAAAATTAGCATAACAAAGCATTCATTATGCAATGGCAATACCCTGCATAATGATTTTTCCCCATTATGTGGGGTTTTTTTTGTAACTGGGGTATACTCGCTTAAAGGGCATCCCTAGTTAACAAACTCACACACACACACACACCCTTATGCAGGGCATCTCCCATAGGGAACCGCATAGCGAAAACGTGGAATGGAGTTTTTTGTTATGCGGTATTCTACTGTACTGTACTTACATTTACACTATGAGTGCCTAGAGGGACAGAATAGACTTGCATGAGCACATATTTAAGTACAAAGGGGGAGCTGACTTCTAGATTATGGGGGAAGCCTCTATGACAGTGATGGGCAACTTTGACACTGCAGATGTTCTTGAACTTCAATTCCTAGAAAGGCCTGATCAGCAGGAGTGCTGACTTCAGCTTCTGCTAATTGAAGTCCAAGAACACCTGGAGTGCCCAGGTTCACCATCACTGCTCTGTACCTATAGGTAGGTGTAAGAAGTCTGCCTCCATACAGACATTCAAAGGAAAGAGACTATTTAGTATAAACTATGTTAGAAGATGGGCCTGTTGGCATGATTCTACTCTTCCATCACAAGGGGTTAGTGTGCACTTCAGCCACATTGAATTATAGGTAAATGTCACCCTTGCCAGTCATATCCAACTCTAGGGTTCAGTGCTCCTCTGTTTCATAGCTGAAGAGCCAGTGTTGTCTGGGTTTGCAGATGTTTCCATTGTCATGTGGCAGATACTGGAACACACAGAATGCTGTTTACCTCCCCACTGAAGTGGTTGCTATTTCTCTACTTGCAATTTCTTGCTTTCGAACTGCTAGGTTGGCAGGAGCTGGAACAGAGACCAGAGCTCACTCCATCCTGCAGTATTTGGGTATCAAACTGCTGATCTGCCGCCTTCCAGTCAGCATCTTAGCCACATGAGCCACATCTGTCTTTATCCTTAATGTAATGTAATGTAATGAGATCAGATGAAAACAAACCAGGTGGACCAAGTGTTAATACTTTCCTTAGGATTTGTACTTGTTCTCAGAAGCTTTGCTTAAATCCCCCAATAGTATTTTTTAGGCAAAGGCACATCTATTTATGCTAATTCTAATGACTTTAATCAAACTGACTAGTTGCACACAGTCTAATGGTACCGTGTTGGTTAAATATTCCTATCAGAAGCAGCAGGATGCATGTCATGTTTTAGCTTTATCACCACTTCTCAGCTGGGTCCTTTGATTTCTGATTTTAACATCCTGCCTAAGGCACAACACCTATCTTGCCTTCCTATCTTGTTTATTTTCTCACTTGATCCAGAAGTGTTATGTTCACTATTGGCCTAGAGTCCTGTTGAAAAGAAGGGGAAAACACACCAAAAACAAAACAAACAAGCACAAAAAAAGAAAGAAAAGAAAAGAAAAGGATAATAGAGAGAAAAAGAGAGGAGAGAAGATGAAGCCATTCCTCAACATGTATCTTACTTTCAATAAACATATTCAAAATGCAAAATCAAGTTGGCAGACCTCTTGATAAAATGGACACCCAAACTGCCTATTATGTTTGAAACGAAGTCAAGAAGAGAGTAAACCCAGTACATAAATGCACACAATAAATGCAGGAATTTATCTGGAGTAAACAACATGAACAGGGGCCAGAAATACTGCTAAGATCTTCTCTTATTTGAATGGTTTGGCTTTCTATTATGCTTCATGCAACAGGGATTTAGAGGCTACAGGCTGCAGAGCAAAACCCAAAGAATATGCCAGTAGCATTTATGTTTAATATCTTGCAGGGAAAATTGTTGCTCATTTTAGGTTTGCAAGTATAGAGCAGAAAATAACAGAAATTAGGAGCTATATTGTGTCTTATGCCTTTCCCCCTCCCCTCCCCATTTTATCCAAGTGTCCCTAAAGAAAGGTCTAAATGAAATTGCTCTTTGTAAATATGAAAAAGGTGATGACGTACGGCTTTATACTGTTTTTGCATTCTGAGGTCTCTAATGTCAAGTTGTCTGTAATTTGTACTGAACCAGAAGCAAAACGCTGCCTGCTGTCATTCGAGTGTCAGTAGCTTCTCTGCGAAACTGAATCTTGGTGACATTTACACATCCTAAGGACCTGTCTGAGCTTTTGCATTCCACTGAGATGATGCAGGAATAACTGTTTTCTCCAGGCTTCAAGTCAAAGCTCTTCTGGCATTTTTCAGCTTGGGCTAAGAACAAAAATGATAACTTGTAGTGTAACTGACCTTCTGATTCTATAGAACAGCACAGTGTAGTAGATAAGCCTGAGAGAACGCAGAGTCAATTTCCAGGTGCCATGAAAATGACTAACATGAAATAAATGCATTTGATGATGAAATCACTTGAGACGTGCCAGTCAGTACCCCACACAAATGGTACACGAAGGAATCTTTCTGTAAAATAAAGAGAAATCTTGTACACATAGACACATGTCCCCCTCTGTTTTTTATCCCTTTCTCCCCCTCATTGAAAACACCTTTGTATTTCCTTCTTTAGTAAAATTAACACTAAACTTGAGTGTGGTGTTTCATTCATACCATGACAAATCCCCTTCTATTCAAGCATATTTGCATATCTTGTTGGAAACAATGCTAGGAAATAAACAAAAGATTCAGTAAATGCCCTTTTAGAATATTGTTAGCATAATAATGGATGTTGTTGAGCTGCACTGTTGTAATATTGAATGATCCCTCTTATCTGCTACACCCCCCTTTATAGACGCACCTGTCTAAACTAAAGTGTTTCCCTTTGGGGGCCATCTTCATCCCTGTCCATTCAATGAAGTTGCAGTTATTTGCAGTTCTTATGTGTTGCAATAGTTTCTATGACAACAGGTGAGGGTGGTAAAAGTAAAGAATTGTCTCTTGATTTTTATGGGTGGAGAGATAAAAGGAATGGATTGCTGTAGGAAAGCTTTCTCTTTCAAGCTATTCATATTTAACAAATGATTGTGGCTCTATGAAAAGCAAATAATATCAATTATTATTTACCTTGGATGTTTTTATATTCCACAGGTTCTGATCTGGCCAAATATGTATTCTCTGTTGGAGGTACAATAATCAAGCTATTCACTAACTGAATGCTTATGGGAGAAATTTATCACATAAGCTTTTGAGTTTTAAGAATTTGAATGGAGAGGATACAGTAATACCTCAGATAACGCTAAGACTTGGTTCCACAAGTGTTGGTGTTATCCGATTTTTAGTGTTATCCGATGCATGTTAAAATCCTATGGGATGGATCGGATAACGTTAAAGCTCCATAGAGAGACATTGGAACCACACAGGCTTTAGCAGTTGTTATCCGATCCATCCCATAGGACCTTAACGTTATTCGATCTAATTCTCCTCCCCAGATTACTTAATGTTATGCGATTTTAGCGTTATCAGAGGTAAACATTATCCGAGGTATTACCGTATATAAATATGTAATACCATCAGGAACATCTTGCTGCAATAAAAGTATCAATGTGTGTTTGCATGTGCATGTGTGTTCTATATGTTTTCAGTTACACTTTTATTTATTTATTTATTCATTTGTACAGCCGCCCCAATTGACATGTGACTCTGGGCGGCATACATAAAAATCCCCAACATTTAAAATTATAGAGACCCTTAAAATCCCTAAAAACACTGAAAAAAATTACTTCCCACCTGCACCAATTAAAAATCTAGTTTAAAACTTTTAAAAGCATATGTGATCCTCCACTAAATGAGCCGGGGGTGGGGTATGTGCTCCCTCTCCACCTCCCTACACCTGCCCCGTCAGCCAAGTTTTCAGCTCTTTCCTGAAGGACAGCAACTCTGTCTGGAGACAAAGCTCAATATTTCTGGCAGGAGGTTCCATAGGGCTGGAGCAGATACCGAAAAGGCTCTTATTCTAGTGCTAGAGAGGTGAGCCTCTCTAGCAGTTGGTATTTTTAAAAGAACCCCTCTGGTCCACTCTAGTGGGATGGGCAGAGGTCCTTGGGTTGATGCAGTCTCTTAAGTATCCTGGCCCACTACCATGTAGGGCTTTAAAGGTAATTACCAGCATCTTGAATTGCACCCCGAGGCACATTGGCAACCAATGCAGGTCCTGTAGCAGGGGTGAGGCATGGGCATAACGCCTGCACCCCGTCACTACACTTGACTTAAAGTGACCTTAACAGGGCTTTCAAGGTAAGTAAGATATCTAAGGATTGGTTCTACCCACACTATAATGAGCTATTGCTACACTGGAAGTAGAGAATGAGCTAATGTTGGGCTTGATGAGAACAATCTAATCAAGCCTGGCCATTCACACGGAAAATGCTCCTGCCAATATTGTGAAGTGACTTAATAAGCAAGCTCAGGATATTCAAAAATTAATCTCTTCCCCTGTTCAGCAGAGGGCAGGGCAAGTGAAAAAAATGCTTTGACTGTTTATAGACTATTGTTGATGCACTGAATCAGATATAAAAATGTTTCTTTTTAAAAACTTCCCTTAAAAGGCCAGTTGAAAAACTGTCTGTAGCTGAAGCCACTGCTGTGGATTTGACTGTGGGCACTTTCTCAACCAGCAAGACAAAGAAAATGTGCTTTTATAATTAATGTATACTGCACCAGCACTATATGCATAGTCATTTTTTCTACTTATCCTGCCCTTATGGAGCAGGGGAAGTGATCAGTTTTCCAATATCTTGAAGTGTCTTGCTTATTTAGTGACTTCATGATACAGTCAAACCTCGCATAACGAGTGTTTCGCTTAGCGAAAAACTCGCATAATGAGCAAGTTTCTTGCTAAGCAGTCCGACTCGCATAACAATTTTTTTGCTATGCGAGTCGGTTTTTTCCCTATGGAAAAACTCACATAACGAGCATTTCTATGGGGAAAACTCGCTTTGCGAAAAATTTTCACTATGCAAGTTTTCCCCCTTGAAATGCTCGCTATGTGAGTTTTTCCACAGGGAAAAGTCTGACTCGCATAGCGAAAAATTCGTTATGCGAGTCTGACTCGCATAGCGAAAAACTCGCATACGGTAGCAAGCAGCCTCGCAGAACGAATTAAATTTGTTATGCAAGGTATGACTGTATTTGCAAATTGAAAGAGGAAGGCCTGCTTTGAATCATTTCCAGAGATCTCATGCACTGAAACCACTCCAAAACAAAGTGATCCTAGACCTATCCACATCAGAAAAATAGTAATCCCATGACAGGGAGCAGAAAAGTGTGGGTATGAACACTCTGGGGGACCAAACAGCTTGTGTGGCCAGCTTTTGAGTTTCCATAGCTTAGTGGGAATTCAAGCCCAGTTCTCTTGATTCATTCTTTGTCACTGTGTCCACTATACCACACTAGCTATCCTGTGAATTATTCATAACAGAAAGAATATCTACAAATGTGAGAAATACAGAGCGTGCTGTGACAGGTTTGCTGTTAAGGTAAATGGAAAATTATAATTTTTGAAATGGTAGTCATGTTAGTCTGTGTTTCAAACATATCTGAGAGTAAACAAAACAGAAGGACAAAAACATTATGGTACTTTAAAGACTAATTGATGTATTTTAATGTTATCTTTTGTGGATCAAGTCAACTTCTTCAGACAGAAGAGTGAGGCTTCATGGCATCAATTTATACACATCAGGTACAGGGGTACAGAATGATCAGCATAACAGAAAAGTATATATACATCAACGTAGGGTGGTTTTTTAAAAAAAATTTACAACTGGTAACACCTCTTCCACAGCCTCAGGTTTCCTCTCAGAACAAAGGAAGAACTTGTTCTTTGGCCTGGGCCACTCACACAATATAGTATGTGCTACCCTGAAGGGTAAAATCATTAGCAAATGTATAATGCCACAATGTCTGTCTTGCATCCATTTGCTAACCATTTGCAATTCAAAAGGGTGAAGCTCCACAACTAATCTGAATAACAGGTGTTGCCAGTTGTAAAAATCTGTTGATGGAGAAGCACACAAGAAATTCTGGTCTGTATCCTGGAGGAGGTTTCAAATTTGTTAGGTTGCAGTATAATGAGAAATTTATGCCATTGTGTTCTGTATGTGGATTTTTAAAGAAACATGCATTTCAGTCTTTCACCATTGCACCCCCTGTTTCTCTTCTAGTGCTTCTGCTTTCAAACATATTACTCTTTAGTCAGAATGAGAGAAGAAAGGGGTTAAATAGTATAAATGTGGGTTAAAGTGATTGAAGATTTTAAAAAAGTACTGTACTACCTGTGCTTTCTATTCCATATCATACGCTGGCATGAATGAGGTGGAGACTGCTCTCTGCCTGCCTGCCTGCTTGCCTGGGGCTTCCTAACTCTCTCCACACACTCTATCAACAACAACCCCTTGGTTTTTTATCCTTTTGTGCTCTGTCAAGGCACCCCAAGATAATAAACCCATGAAGTATATCATCAGGTTTGTCAGGCTGGACACGTATCATACAAAGATGTTAACTCTGGATACAAACAACCTGAATACAATACAGAAACAAATATATAGAGCAGTTATGGCACAATCTGATCTAGGTTTTATTCCATTTGATGTTTGACAGGTAAATGTTCTTACTAGATAGCCAAATTGCTTCTATGAGGTCCAAAACAGGTACGATATTTCTTTGACTTTTACACTTGGCATTTTCCTTTTTAAAATCTGCAGCCACTGAGGAAAGGGGAATGATGTAGACTAGGACCATTGGCAGGAGATGATAGTTTTCTTTCCTATAATGAAACATGGTCATGTCACCCAGGATTTTAATTTTCTTCGTGAATTTTGTGTAGTACCCTTTTGAGTCTGGTATCTGTTCTTGTATATACATTAAACCTACTTCCACCAAAGTAACCTATTATGTGTGTAATCTCCAGTTCTTCTCTAATTTACTTACGTATATGCTGGTGTATAAGATTACTTTTTACCCCTGAAAAACATGCCTCCAAGGGGGGGGGCCGTCTTGTACACCGGGTGCACTTCAGTTGAATAAAATACAGTAATACCTCGGTAACATTTACCTCGGATAACGTTTACCTCAGATAATGCTTAAATTGCATAACGTTAAACAATCTGGGGAGGAGAATTGCATCGAATAACGTTAAGGTCCTATGGGATGGATCGGATAACAACTTTTAATATCAGATGACAAACAGGAGTTTGGAGGCTTTTAAAGGGAAACTGTCACGCCAGCAAACTTGCTAGGGACTTGCCTAGCACTTGCTCTCTCCCTCTATTTGTTATCTTCCTTCTGTCATTCACAGTTCCAGTTTGGTTAACAGATTAGAAAACAAACAGCATGGCAGCTCCCATAGGTTTATTGTTCCATTCAGCTTTAGTGAATTGTCTTTGGTGAATTATGTTTAATAAACTTGCACTGTTTTATGTTTACTGTACATGTTTGATAACATACAGCCTTGTGACAGTTTTTCTGCATGTCATAAGCACTTGAATATAAATTAACATGTTGAAATCAAATCTGATGTTCTTTTACGTTTTATTTGGTGTGTGGAAGGTGTGCAGAAGAGGGGGTAGTCTTATACAGCGAGTATATAACAAACTCTATATTTTGAGTGGAAATGTTGGGGGGTCGTCTTATACACCCAGTCGTCTTGTACACCGGCATATAAGGTATTTGATATAGTACTATCATTCCATTCTTTCTTTGCCATTCTCTCTGAATCTAAGTGGACTGATGACTTTATTTATCTTTCTGAAAATTCTTTCTGCATCTACTAATGATAATTCTTCTCTTCCTTTTGTACTCGGCATCTTCAACTATTGATCCTGGTTCCTTTTTTTCTTCTATTTTATTTTTATTTCCTTTTTATTCTCTTAATGCACATTAGTAATTGCTGAACTGCACCTTTTCTTTTCTTCTATTCTACCTTCTTTTCCTAAAGTTCATCTTATCTTACACCTATTACAGACTGGATGTCTATTCTTCTCTTTATCAGATGTTATTTAAAAAAAAAAAAATAAGCCAGCTTCTTCTTCTTTAGTATTTGCTTCCTTTTGTCTGGGTTGAAATGTTTTTTGTTTTTTTTTTGCGGAAGAAACTCCACTCAGCCCAAATGAGGCTGCTTTCATGTTCTTAAGAGCTGGAACAGAGATGGGTGCTCAATTCGATGTGCAGTACCCGGGTCTCAAACTGCTGACTTGCCAGCCTTCCAGCTAACAAGGCAAGCTTCAGTTTCCCATCTTGATTATTACAATCATGTTCTTTCATTGTTGTCACTTCCTTTGCTTTACCCTCTCTTCTCCATTCTTAACTGTGCTGTCACTGTTTCCCCTTTATCTTTTTTGTCCATGTTTCTCTTCCATTATCCTCCTCTTATTGGCATCCATCTCCTTTTTTCAATTTCAGTTTATTCCAACACTATTCAGGCTTCTCAATGAATGTTTCTTCTTTCTCTTTGCTTAACTTATCATCATCTTCAGCTTGCTGATATGTTCCTCTGATTAAACTTACTTCTTTGTTTTAGGGAGCATATTATGTCTTTACATCTGCATTACACCACACTTTACTTGCAGCTGTTTAAGTGAGGTTAGAATACATCTTGAGTTAAACTCTGCCTTGCCATTTCCTATCCATTTTCTATTTGTATCTCTTCACCATCTATCATGACCCTGTGTCTTTTTTAAATGAACAGGCGGTATATTTATTTTTAAAATCCATCTATCTTACAGCAGCTAGGTTTTATGGTACTTTATAAATAGTAAATATTACATTATATCTGAGACACCAGGGTTGTCACTGGCCTTCTACATCCATTGTTCTCTCAGATTTTAGCCAAGCCCAATCTTGAAGGGAAAACATACATTTACCCTAAACTATTGATTCCTTCCCCTTGAGTCTCAGCTTTTGAAGGTAATAGAGTCCCTTCAGCAAGTATGGGCATGCAGATATACATTTTGAAGAGCTGTAAATTAACACAATTACAAGACTGTCAAGGGGAACTAAGCCAATTTATATCAGATGATAATCAGGCCTTTATATAGACAATATTGTGATAATGTATATTACTTTTCCTGAAGGCTCCTGCATATTTAATCCCACACCACTAGAACATTATTGCCAGTAGCGGGCTTAATTTATGCACCTTCTAGTACCTTGAAAGTGTTTCATAACCTTGACAATCTCTTGAAAACAAATAATATCTGGTAGCCTTTTCACCAATAAACCTTTACAGTGCAGTCATGCCAATTAAGAGTGAATATTTCATGCATTGTAAGGGGTTTGTTGTTGTTTTTAAATTGAAGGACTGTCTGTCTTTTTAACAAGGTTTTGTTTTTATTGAAGTAAAAACCTGCCCTTTCCAATAAGCAAGCTAGTCTATCAGAAATGACATTTAATAGAAAACAAAGTACAAGCTTGAGAAGGTTACCCAAACTGGCACATGTTTTAGCACAGATTATCCTGTAACAAAATTGGACGTGTCTATTGCAACTTCCATGACAATTTTTCTGTCAGGGAATTTTGTGCAGATTGGCAGCAGAGTAAGAGAACACAGTAACACAGTTAGTATAATAGGGAAAGAAATGCATTTCTCCCCTCACTTGATAGCTTTTGTACGGTATGTACTGGGTCTAATAAACAGTGGATGCATGTTGTATTATTTCGTATTCTACACATCACTACTATAATGAATATAAGATTCAGGTTGGGGTGGGTGAAAGAAACATCTAAAGAAATAAATTATACTTAAATATATAGCAGAGGTGATTTTTTAATGGGACAAAGGGGACACTCTCCCCCCCCCCTTATCCCATCTTCTATCTTGTAGTGTTTGTCTGCCCGAGATGAAGCACCATTGCTTCCAGAAACTCTTCAGCCCAAGTGCTGGAAAAAGTGGCTTCTGTGACTGATATAGAACGTGTCCATTGGACCAGTTCATTCATCTCTACAGGGTTTAAGAAAGAACTGTTTTCCATATTTGCCACTTTCCCAGACTCACATATTAAACATTAATTGGTCTCCTTCCCTCTGTGTGGAACTCAGAGGAAGTGGACAGGCTCCTTGGATCTGTTTGTGCCATTGCCTGTGCATTAGACCCATGCCACTGCTGGCTGGTGAAATCGGCCAGGGCAGTGACAGGTGGTTGGGTTGAGACCATTTATTCTTCACTGCAGGAGAGGTTTTTTCCAGCAACTTTAAAACATGCATTGGTGCGCCCCCTCCTGAGGAAACCAGCTCTCGACCCCAAGTGATGGCCAACCATCGGCCTGCCTCCAACATGCCCATTTTGGGTAAGGTTTTGGAGATGGCACGGCAGTTACAGGAGATCCTGGATGAAATGGATTATCTGGACCCATTCCAGTCAGGTTTCAGGCCCAGATATGGTATGGGAACTACATTGGTCACGCTTGTGGATGATCTCTGGAGAGAGCGGGATGGCAGACATCCGTCCATCCTGGCTCTTCTTGACCTCTCAGCGGCTTTCGATACCGTCAACCATGGTATCCTTCTGGAAAGGCTCCGAGGGTTGGGGATCCAGGGCACTGTGTGGTCCTGGTTTTCCTCATTCCTGAGGGGCCAGACCCAGTCGGTGTGGTTGGAGAGTGAGAGATCCAGCCCTAGCCTGCTCCAATATGGGGCGCCTCAGGGCTCTCACCTCTCCTATTTAACATCTACATGAAACCACTGGGTGAGATCATCCATTCTTATCGGATGAGGTATCACCAATATGCAGATGATACCCAACTGTATATTTCAGCCCGTGGAGACCCAAGTGATGCAGTGGAAGTCCTTTCCAGGTGCCTTGAGGCTGTTAGGATCTGGATGGGGGACAACAGGCTACAACTGAATCCTGGCAAGACTGAGTAGTTCTGGGTCAGGGGTCCTGCGTTATCTCGGGAGCTACCATATTTGGTTCTGGATGGGGCTGTTTTGCCCCAAACAGACCTGGTGCATAATCTGGGGGTCCTCCTGGACTCATGACTCCTGCTCAAAGAGCAGGTGGTAGTCATGGCCAGGACGGCTTTTGCACAACTTTGTGTTATACGCCAGTAATGCCCACTCCTAGATCAGGACTCTTTGTTCATGATGACACACGCTTTGGTCACCTCCAGACTGTATTATTGTAATGTGCTCTACATGGTGCTGTCCTTGGTGACCATTAGGAGGCTGAAACTGGTCCAGAATGCGGCTGCTCGGATTGTGATGTGGTGCGGGCGTTATGCTTGCGCCTCACCACTGTTCCAGGAACTGTACTGGCTGCCAGTTTGCCTCCGAGTGCAATTCAAGGTGCTGGTAATTACCTTTAAAGTCCTACATGGTAGTGGGCCAGGACACTTAAGAGACCGTGTCACCCCAAGAACATCTGTCCATCCCACCAGAGCAGACCGGATATGCTCTCTGGTTGTGCCATTGGCTAGAGAGGCCCATCTCTCTAGCACTAGGAGGAGGGCCTTTTCTGTGTCCGCTCCTGCCCTATGGAACCTCCTGCCAACCGAGTTGCATCTCCAGACAGAGTTGCTGGCCTTTAGAAAGGGTGTGAAGACTTGGCTGGTGGGGAAGGTGTGAGGTTCGGGCCAGTCAGCTACCCCGGCAGGCTGGCTAATCTGACTGTTCTCCCCTCTCTGTCATAATTTTAATTGGTGAATTTTAACTTTTAATCTCTTTTTAATTTTTAACCTTTAAAATTTAACTTTTGGAGATGGGTGAGTATTTTACCATTGGTTTTATTGTTGATTGTGTTTTTAGCTGTTGTTCACTGCCCTGAGTCATTCGTGAGGAGGGCTGCATAGAAGTGTGACTAAATGAATGAATGAATGAATAAACTCTGTCATTGCTTTCCCATAATTAAGTAGCCTGATCTCTTAATCTTGGCTGCTGATGTAAACAATCAACAAACAAACATGTTTTTAAAAAGCATATCACAGAATAAACAAAACAAAAAGCAACCACCACTGTATTTTAATGTTAGCTTTCATGGATCAAGTCTGCTTTGTCAAGATATAGGCCCAAAGAAGAATGAAGAATGAAAAAGATGAGTAGAATCGGCTGACAGGGAGAACATGGAAAAGGTGAGAATGGAAAACATGAACGAGTGCCAAAGGATCAGAGTGAAAGATGAAGAAACCAAAGGATGCTGATGGTTCTGGATGAGCATTTATTTGTGTGCATTCTATGGATGTTTGGGTGTGTGGGCATGCATGCATGCACAGATGATATAGACAGATATGTGTAGCTATAAATGGATGGGGATGGAAGAGAGGACAACTGCTGGTGTGAATGTGTACTAACTAAGTGGTAAATTAATCTATAGCTAGCTGTGGATATATGTGTAGGCTACGGCTGTGTGTCAATGGATGGAGGTAGATGATTGGATTGATGAATGGATACTGTTTGTCAGAACATCTAACACAATCCTTCTTACTTGTAGTCTGTAGATGATGAATTTTTGTATAGGGCTCCTCCTTGCCCCTACAACTTGAATAAAAATGGAATGGAGGTGACCATGCTAAGAAAGTGAATTTCTAGATGCTTGAAATTTGTTGCAATGATTTCTTCTGAATAACACATTGTTTATTATTTGTAAATAGACTACTGATGGTGGATTTTAACAATACAGTACAGTTGTACCTCGCTTAAAGAGCATAATGCGTTCCACAGGATTGCTCTTTAAGTGAAACACCATTGTAAATGACCAATTTTTTTTTTGGGGGGGGGATTGCAAACCCTGATTTATTTGTTAAGTGAGTTCTTTATTGGTTTTATTTGTTAAGCGAAGCAAACATTCAGAGAAAATTCTGCTCTTTAAGTGAGTTACTCTTTAAGCGAGACACTCTTTATGCGTCTGTGTTCTGGGGAACATGAACGTGTGATGACCACATCAGGGGCCATCTCAAGGGAAACCAAAGAGTTTCAAACAACTTTATTTAAAAATAAATGAATATGTCTTAAACTAAAGGGTGATTTTCAAACTTTATGTAACACTGTGCGGTGGTATCAACCTTTAAAAAGTATAATATTGAGTAGGTGAGGTGCTGCCTAGAAATAGGAACAGGTTTATGAAACTTATTAACCCAACCATTTGCAGGGAGCAGAGTACTCAGCCTTCCTTCTTGACCTGGTATATTACAGTAGTTGAGCTGTGATCCTGAATGTACTTATGGTTATGATTTCTCCCCTCTATCAGGGCTCCGTCATGGGTTCTTCATGCTACCAATCAAATGCAACAGTGTTTGGGTCTAGTGTGAGTTGAGTTCCTTATTGTTTCTCTCCTTGAGGAAGTGGTGGAGATAAAAAAGAAAACTCAGATCAATTACTGGTACAGTAATACCCCGGGTAACGCGAGTACCGTATAGCGTGAAAATCGCATAACGTGACAAGATTTTCGGAAAAATCTTGTATCGAATAACGCGATTTTCACCCCGCGGAAAGACCCCTCTCCTCTCCCAAAGTTCCGAAAGGGTAAAGATCCTTATCTTTTTGGAACCTCGGGTGGCTTGCAGGCGCGCGTGCGTTGGTGGGGGTTAGCACAGGGTACGGAGGTCCCTCCCGTATCCTGCGCTAATCCCCACCAAGGCGCGCTGCACGCCCAAAGTTTCAAAAGGGTAAAGATCCTTATCTTTTCGGAACCTCGGGTAGTTTGCAGGCACGTGCGCGTTGGTGGGGGTTAGCGCAGGGTACAGAGGTCCCTCCCATATCCTGCGCTAACCCCCACCGACGCGCGCCGCACGCCTGAAGTTTCGAAAGGGTAAAGATCCTTATCTTTTCGGAACCTCGGGTGGCTTGCAGGCGTGCGTGCGTTGATGGGGGTTAGCGCAGGGTACAGAGGTCCCTCCCGTATCCTGCGCTAACCCCCCCGACGTGCGCCGCACGCCAGAAGTTTCAAAAGGGCAAAGATCCTTATCTTTTCGGAACCTCGGGTGGCTTGCAGGCGCGCGCGCATCGGTGGAGGTTAGCGCAGGGTACGGAGGTCCCCCCGTACCCTGTGCTAACCCCCACCAACGCGCGCACGCCTGGGGAGGGAGGAATTCGGAAAAGCCGACCCTTGCCCAGGTGCGCAGAACGGGGATCCCACGTTAAGGTAAGGGATCAAAGCGGGGGGTGGCACCCCCCGCTTTGATACCTTGCCTTAACGTGCGATGCCCGTTGCTATACCCGTTTGGTAGAAGAGGCTCCTGCTGGCGTGCCTTTTCGCGCGCATGCGAGCGCCTCTTCTCAGGTTTTTTTTAGCGTTGTTGGGTCAATGTATCGAACAACGTTAAAAACCGGACAACGTCATGACTCGTGGAACCATGTCATAACGTTGTCCAGGGTTCTAGTGTACATCTAATTCAGGAGCAGGAATGAATGAAATCATGTCATAGGAAACTGTCATAAAAGTTCCCTCCAAATGTCCCCTGGTTCTGGTTCATGATGGCAACCATGTTGGATTTCTCTTCTGATTCCAGCAGGCTAACCCTGACAAAGAATGAGTTTTGCACTTCCAGCCATTTTGAATATCCAGTGTTTCATAAAGCATGTTTGTCTGTTTTCTAGGAACATGTTTTCTTCTCTTGCAATTGTTGGTTTGCATTGTTTCTGGAAGAAGGTTGTGCAAGCAATGTTGCACAAAACCTGTTGCACGGAAAATTCTAAATTTCTTTGTCCTATGTTGTGAGATTCAACCATTAATTAGTGAATGCTGACATAATATACTATCTTCATAACACATTGATTCCCAAGAAAACAGAAGCTAAGTATGCTTGCATAAGCATGTATTGAAAAATCTTCTTTTGCCTATTTTGTATTCTAATATTTCCCAGAAAACAAACAAACAATTATTTATTTATTTATTAATAACACTTGTTTATCGCCCCCCCCCCTCACCAAAGTGACTCAGGGTGATTTACAACAAGTCATCAATAACAATTAAAACCACTTTAGAAATACATAAAAAATTAAAATTAAGCTGATTAAAAGATTAAAAGGTTAAAAGGTTAAAAGGTTAAACTAGGAGTTACAGCTAAAAGATGAGGGACAGGGCAAGGGAGTCAGACTATCCAACTGGCTGGGGTTATTGTTCCACCCATCCCCCAGAACCAACCCACCAGCCGGTTTTCACTCCTATTATAAAGGACAGCAGCTCTGTCTGCATGCGTAACTCAATTGGCAGGAGGTTCTATAGGGCTGGGACAGACACAGAGAAGGCCTTTCTTCTAGTGCCAGAGAGGGGCACCTCTCTGGCCGATGACACAACCAAAGAGCCTCTCCAGTCTGCTCTGGTGGGACAGATAGATGTCCTCAGGGTGATGCGGACTCTTAAGTATCCCGGTCCACTACCATGTAGGGCTTTAAAGGTAATAACCAGCGCCTTAAATTGCACCTGGAAGCACACTGGGAGCCAGTGCAGCTGTCTCAGCAGCAGTGAGGGATGGGCATAACATCTCACTTACCAAGGAGGGACCCAGTCACCTGGAACAGTGTAGCAAGGCAGCTATCTGCTGGGTATAAATGGGTACAAAGACTTTACCATGCACCCTACTGAATCCAGAGCAGGTGCATAGCAAAAGCTGTGCTTACTTCTGACATTCCTCTTCTGATGCACTTCTGGCCAGCAGTCTTGGCAGATGTGATTCTATCCTGTATAAATCTAATTCCTCACTTCAGAATGTGATCGCTTTCCTAGGACCATCTGCTTACTCTTCTGCTGAATGAACTCCAACCTCTTTGGCAACTTCCATCTATTGTACTCAGTAAATCCTGACACTCATTTGGATCTCCCTCTCCTTCTCTCTTTACTTGGCTGCAGTGGAAGCTGAACATCATCCAAATGGTTCATTATTGATATTAAAAGTTATTTGTGTCTCACCTGGCATTGCAGGTATCTACTAATTGTGTTGCATGAAGAGCTCAGTCATCTGTCAGGCTGTGTTTAACTGCATGGTGCAATGAAATAGCAATCTGCACTGCTGTTGGGTCTGCGGGTGAGGATATTGGCTTTGTTTCTAACATAGGACTTATGCCCATTCTTGCATCTGACACAGTGGGCCTTAATCTACAAAGATGGAGGTCATAAGAAATGTGTCAGACTTTAAACAAGAGTCTTTGTTGTTTCATCCCATCTCGAAGTTTCTCGTCAGAATATGAAGAGCAATCTGATCATACTTTGGGAGGTAACAGAAGAGATGTCTGACCCAAAAGAACCAGAAATTTTCAACTGTAAGAGATGTTTTGTGATAGCAATTTGCAATGAGTAATAAGTTGGCTCCTTTCCCATCCCTATCACCCACATGGATTACTAAGCAGCATTTGGAATCAAGGACATTCAGCATTAGAATTTATTTCATACAGAATTTAATTCACACTGCCTTCCTGCGGGTGGCCTGTGTGGGAGAATCTGGGTTGCTTTATTGTTACCTTTATGGCATAGGAGCTGCCCTAAAATGACAAGGCTAATATGGGGAGGGGGCTGCATAGTGGTTACGATGCTTAGCTTGATGACCAGAAGGTCAGCAGTTCCAGACCTGAGTATTGCACAGTAGAGTGAGCTCTCGTCGTCTGTCCCACCTCCTTCCAACCCAGCAGTTCAAAAGCAAGAAATTGCAAGTAGGTAAATAGATACTGCTTTGGCGGGAAAGGTAAGAGCATTCTGTGCATCATGCCTGCCACGTGACCATGGGAACATCTGCAGTGAGGAGGATGGTGGAGGATAGGGGTGACTGGTGTGCGGTGGTCCATGGGGTCATGAAGGGTCAGAATCAACTGTGCGACTGAACAACACCAATAATACAAACTAGGACACTGGGAGTGTAAAGTTTTTACTAAGTTACATTAACTCTAATTTCTTTTCTTCTCATCCAATCAATTTTTGGCTGATTATTTTGGAATACTGTGTTGGTACATTTTCCCAGGTGCAAACAATGAAAGCTTTATAAGATAAGAGGAACAAGGATTTTGAACTCATCCTTTCTCTTTGGGAGGGAAGGACAGACCTCTTCGAAGACACTCTTAGAGGAAAACTAAATGAAGTAGTGCTCCCCCAAATAACAGCGAGCATCTTTTCTGTTAGCAATTGCATTTCCTCACCTACATATTTTGCATTTAACATTTTTAAAAAATTTCTGACTAAAAGCTAAACATTGGCTCATTTTGCAAATTCAATTGCTGCGCATGCATTTATGAGGAAATCCTGTCATTAGAAGGAAAACTCGCTAATTATAGGTAATAAATATTCCCTAAAGAACAAAACATTGTCTGATCCTTAATTGGATGGTCTCTGTTTCTTAAAGGTTTATTTTCTAATGAAAAATTCTATAGAATTAATTCTCTTTCTGCTCCTAGCAGTGAGACAGAAGCTGGCTCAAAGATGTAAGGATGGTGTGTGTGTGTGTGTGTGTGTGTGTGTGTGTGTGTGTGTGTGTGTGTGTGTGTGTGTGTGTGTGTGTGTGAATGCTTCTCCTTGAAGAATTTGTATAAATTTGTATACCACTTGACCTCATTTGAAAAATGTATCTATGAAATTACATGAGCCAGAGGACAAAAGGACCAAAGTTTGTGTAAGTATTTGTTTTCTATTTATTTGCTCTAAGTTTGCATGGCAAAGTAGGGAATAAAATGGTTTGGATAGTTCCAGGATGATTATCCACTAGCATAAATAGAGCTAAAATGGTATATAAATAATGGGTTGTAAAAAGAATTAAAATATGGTTCATTACTGTTGTTCAAGCTTTTATTAATTGAAGTCAAGGTCAATGATGATGGTAGCCTTGTTTACGCTGTTTTAAATTTCTTATGAATGTAAGCAGGATGTGATTCATCTGGAACTTGGTTTTTAGATGTATTTTGAAATGCAGAATTGCTGGGTTTGGAACAGAGTGCTTTTATAGACTCCCCCACGTTTGTTTCTTGTCTTTGTTTAGCTTCAGACTTGTAGCCCTTCACAGGAGAACATAGGGCTTATCTACACTGGCTTTCCCAGGCCATTATAGAAAAGCTGCCTGATGCAGGGGGAAGGCACAAGATGCTGTTTGGTGTGAACCCGGCATCCATACAGCAGTTTGTCCTTACAAAGGAGCAGTGCTTGCAGCTAATTGGGGGTGGGTGGTGGGTGGGGAGATCTCTCCCTTAATCTTTTGAGAAAGAGGTTCTCTATCCTGGCATGGAAGGGGCTGCCCCATCAGATGGGATGAGGGGTGTCCTTGACATTGCTGCAGAGGGGTTTACAACAGTATCCTGTGTGGCAGCATCTCTTCCAGGTTGATGGGAGGGGGAGTGACTCCAGTTGTACATACGGTAGATTATTCCTTCACTCCTTCCATCAACATAGAGCAAGGCATTTTCACTAGTGTAGGTGAATTTCACAATCTGAATTGCTGGAGTATAACATGCAGCAAAGATATGCAAACACAGTTTTTAGTTATACAGTGACAAATTGGATTCTGGCCAAAAACCATTGTCTGCAGTTCATTATCTGCTCATTGATTCCTCACAGAGTAAAGTATACAACTTTACTTCTTCCATTCCACTCACATTTGTCTCTCACTGGCCCCTTTATCTTTTTAACCTGCTCTTCCCCCATCCCTGCTTCCTTAAGTTCTGCAATAATGTCATGTACTCCAGTGTCTACTTTCTCAGGGACAGTTAAGTTAAATGCTTGTTTCTTAATCTTACAATGTTATCTCTCCAGGTACACACCTCTTTCAGTGCTACATGCATGAATAGAAAGTTGTGTTATCTCCCTAAATGATCTATCAAAAACAAAATCTGTCAAAATGCAGACTCAGTCATTAGTGGTAGAATAAACAGATGGTCTGTTTCCCTTACAGGTGCACCACTTCTAGATGCAGAACCATTGTTGTGTTTAGTGGGGCCTGGAACTTGCCCAAAAGGTATAAGAACAGACATCTCTCTGGAGATGGAGAGCGGTAACCAATTGAGTCAGTTACTGAAGGGGAGGGGGCAGACATGTTAAGACTTAGACCAGTTGTCTTTGGTAGATGGTGGGAATGCTGAATAGCAAAAGTGTCAGGTGGATATATAGTTGGTTACAGAATCATACTCAGAGAGTGTTTATTAATGGATCCTTCTCAAACTGGGCGTGGATGACAAGTGGAGTACCACAGGTTTCAGTCTGGGACATGGTTCTATTCAATATTTTCATTAATGACCTGGATGAGGGAGCCCTACATGGTAGTGGTCCAGGATACCTAAGAGACTGCGACATCTGTCCTTCCCACCTGAGCATCTGTCCGTCCCACCAGAGTGGACTGGAGTGGCTCTCTGAAGACACCATCAACTAGAGAGACTTGACTCTCCAGCACTAGAAGATACCATCAGCTAGACTCTCTAGCACTGCTATGCCCCTATGGAACTTCTTACCAACTGAGTTGCGCCTCCAGACAGAGTTGTTGCCCTTCAGGAAAGAACGAAAAACCTGGCTGGCAAAGCAAGTTTGGGGGACCGGTGATGGGGTGACCCCACCCTGCTGGCATACATAGTGTTGGCCTCTCCATTTTTTTAACAACAGTTTTTAAAATAATTTATGGAAAGAGGGAAGGTAATTTTAAGGACTATTAAGAGTTTTTAATGTTTTATTATTATCATGTTTATATCACTGTTTTTATGCCACCCAGCGTTGCTCATTCAAATTAGGTGGCAATATATAAATTTAAATAAATAAATAAATAAATAAATAAATAAATAAATAAATAAATAAATGGGATAGTTATCAGATTTGTAGATAACACAAAATTGGGTGGAATAGCCAGTACCTTGGCAGACAGCAACAGAGTTCAATAAGATTTTGATAGACTTGAACACTGGACTGAAAACAACAGAATGAAATTTAATAGAGATAAGTGCAAAGTCCTACACTTAGGGGGAAAACAATGCACAGATACAAGATGGTGGATACTTGGCTCACTAATACTATGAGTGAGAAGGATCTTGGAATTGTTCATCACAAGCTAAATATGAGTCAACAGTGAGATGTAGCTGCAAAAAAGACAAAGGCTATTTTAGAATGCATTAACAGATGTAAAATCTTCAAAACCTGTGAGGTACTAGTCCCCATATTTTTCACCACTAGTTACATCATATATAGAGCACTGTTTCAAGTACTGGACACCACACTTTAAGAAAGATGCCAACAAACTGTAACAAGTTCAGAAGAAGGCAACAATGATGATTAGGGGACTAAACTCTACGAGAAAAGACTGACAGAACTGGGCTTGTTTATTCTTGAGAAAAGGCAAGGGAGAATGGATATGATAGTACTTTTCAAAGACTTGAAAGATAGTCAAAAAGAAGAGAGGAAGGATCTGGTCTTGATCATCCCAGAACGCAGAATGCATAATAACTGGCCCAAGTTACAGGGAGCCAGATATAGGCTGAATATCAGGAAAGCCTTCTTAACCATTAGAACAGTATGACACTGGAGCCAATTACCATTGGAGGTGATGAGCACTTCAAAGCTGGGCGCATTCAAGAGCTAATTGAACAACCATCTGTCAGATTTTATTTGGATTCCTGCATTGAGCAGGGGGATAGACTCGATGGCCTCATAGGCACCTTCCAACTCAATTATTCTGATGGCACCAGAGTAGACCGAAGGGGCTCCTTAAAGGTACCATCAGCTAGAGAGGCTTGTCTCTCTAGCACAAGGAAGAGGGGCTTTTCGGTACCTGCCCCGGCCCTTTGGAACCTCCTGTCGATGGAGCTCAGTGATGGGATGTAACAGGTTCTCACCAGGTCGCCAGAACTGGTAGTAACTTTTTCCAGTGTCCCAGAGAACCGGCAGCAGCTTTTGGGGGGAACCACCTTCGGGGCTTACCTTTTCGCTGGTCCCCCCACTGCGCATGTGCACCAAGCAGTTGGTGTGCATGCATGTCTACAGTGCTTGGAGTGTATACACGGCCTCCTTTCTGTCCTTGTGTTGTGGGTGGGTGGGTGAGTTGAGGAGTGTGTGTGTGTGTGCTTATTTTTATTTTATTATTATTATTTATTATTTTTCTTTGGCTCCGCCTATAATGTCATGATGTTATGATGTTGGCTCCACCCACACTGATGACATTACGGTGGGGTAGTAAAAAATTTGACATCCCACCACTGATGGAGCTATGTCTCCAGACAGAGCTAGTGCCCTTCAGGAAAGATATGAAAACCTAGCTGGCGAAGCAGGTGTGGAGCACTGGCAATGTGATAGCCCCTCCTTGCTGGTTGATATAATGTAGGCTGGTTTTAATTATATTTTAATCAGTAGTTGGGTGGTGATTTTTAATGGTTTTAGTAGTTTTAAAGCTGTAATTTTATGTGAATGAGATCTGTCATCTGTAAGCTGCCCAGAGTCATTCGTGAATGGGGTGGCAATACAAATTTAATAATAATAATAATAATAATAATAATAATAATAATAATAATAATAATAATAATAATAATAATAATAATAATAATAATAATAATAATAATTCTATGATACTATGATTCTTTTTAAGTTGGGAGCTGTTCCTGTTAACCACAATCCACAGTTACTTATCATGATACCAGTGTAATCATGGAAGTATGACAATATGCAGCATTAAGCTGATCTGTTGTAGACTATATACCTCCTGAAAAAATATTGCTTAGTTTACTGATTTGTATTTGTATTTTCGACTGATACTTTCAGTCCTGAAACTGAATGATAAGGAGATCTCAGGAACAGGAGAATGCTCCTGTAGAAGATAGCTCAACATGGCATGTTAATCAATTTCACTATTAATAGACAAGCCAGAGTAAAGTGAGGTAATGAAGCAGCAACACTGGTCTTCTTAGTTACATGTTTGCCTATTAAGTTTGCTGGTATTAAGGGAATGTTTCTGCAATTCAGTAATGGGAAACAAGGGATTTAAGCAAGCTTCCATTCAAGACGATCAGTTTCTCTCACTTCCTGTAATAGATCCGTTTACCTTCTTGCTCATCCAGCTGCAGAACCTTCAACAGACTTCCTGCAACTCTTTCAAGCGGATGCTTTTTCTTATCATCTGCAGTGTCATCCATCATCAGTAGCTCTGTGAGTAGAGATTGTTTTCCACAACCTGACACTCCCTTTTTTGTGAAACAAGTGGCTTTGTCAATAGCTGGGATGTAATTAAACCTTATTTCCTGCAGTTTCCAGATAGTGTCTTCACTGTCCTAAGAAGACACAAAATATCTGTACTTCAGTTCATAGCTTGCTTGTCCAATAATTAGTCTTGCTCTTGTCAAGATACCTGTACAAAGTGGCTCCCTCTAGTTGTAGACTTTCATTTTACAATAAAGTGATATGCACACTCTTTAAAACAATAAAATTGACACCTGTCTGGCCCAAAATCTCACTACACAAGTTCAATTCTTGTGCTACTTGGTGAACTTAAGTAGATACGTTGGGTCTGTATGTTTAACAAGGTCGCTTAGCTCACATTACTCCTCCTGTGTTTCTCATATTAGAATTGGCTAAGTTCTTTTGTTTCTATTACAACTCTCTGTATAATTTAAAACACTAGAGAATCAGGAGTACAAACTGTACAGATAGCAAAGTCTGATGTAGCCCCCGCCCCTTCAGAATACAGCCTCCAAAATCCCATCATCAGTCTGGGCAATGGAAGTTTTTCCAAGTTCTTGCATGACGTCTCTATAGATGTAACAGGTAGTTTCATAACTGTAGTACGTATATCCAAGTTCCTTTTTAAGCTAAGTATTATCTGAAGAGTGCTACACTCTTGGGCAAACCATAGTCTTAATTTTACACCTGTCAAGTGACTGAAGCTAATCTTCCTTATAAGGTTATCAAGACAATAAAGTTTATAAAGGATTCCACACATTAGAGGTGAAAAATGTAAAGTAAGAGTAGGAATGACACAGAACTTCCCTTTTTGTTAAGGCAAATCATAAAGAAAGCTTCCTTCATTACAAAGCTTGACACTGTAATGCTTATAAAAAAAGAATGCTTTAAAGGTAATAATTTGACACTTGGCATACATGATCTACTTGATCTGCAATTGTGTCAAATTTCAAACTGACACAGTAATCTCTCCCCCCCCCCTCCCGATACTGCAGTTAAAAAGTGCTGGAATATGGCGCACGTATCCTTTTAACTCCAATTTCAGGGTGAACATTCATATATTTCTGTCAAATTTCAGTGAAAATGAATTGATATACAGTACGTACTTCATTCAGACTTGTTGAACAAGTCAATCCTTCATAAGCTTTTGGAGTTATGAACATTATTTCCTGCCCTGTTTAACACCATGACAGCCACTGCTGGTAAATTACCTTTATACCTTTACCATTATTATACTAAGCCAGAATGCTGCCAGTTTTTCCAATGATTTCGGAGGAGTTTTGCATTGATAAACATGCCACCCTACCCCCATGTTGTAGGTTGCCACGTTCCTGGATACCTTTATTGTGAAAGAGAGAAGAAGATTTGAGAGAGAAGTTTGGCAAAACAACAGGAAGAATGAATGGTCATAAAGCAAAACACACAAAAGTCGATGCGGGAGAGAAGGGAATCAGGTTCCATCACACAGCATTCATGCAGCACCAATTTTGAAGCCACCGATAAGCAGTGGTGGGATTCAGCCGGTACGCCGCAGTACGCCTGTACTGGTAGTAGAAATTACAGCTGGCCCTGCCCATCCGGTGGCTGGAGCCCCGGGTTGTAAGCCTGTGCCTGCCTCCTGTACCGATGGCACAGCTTCCCTGGGCTTCTCCCATCCAGTTGCCAGAGCCTCGGGTAGTAGGCCTGTGCCAGCCTCCCGCCTGGGCAGCATGGCCACCCAGTCACATGGCCACACCCAGCAAGTCACATGATCACCATGCCATGTCCACCCAGTCACATGCCCACCTAGCCATGCCCACCATGCCACACCCACAGAGTAGGTAGTACATTTTTTTGAATCTCACCACTGGCGTTAAGAGATTGAGACCTATAGCTGCATTTCAGGCCAGTTTTTACCTCCTTGCATAATATCAACATGCTGAGCTAAGCAGGGGCTCTTGCTCACATGTAGAACATTTTTCTGCTGCAAAATCCAGTGATGGGATGTAACAGGTTCTCACCAGTTCGCCAGAAACGGTAGTAACTTTTCCCAGTGTCCCGGAGAACCCATAGCACCTTTTGGGGGGAACTACCTTCAGGGCTTACCTTTTCACTGGTTCCCCCACTGTGCATGTGCGCCAAGCACTTGGTGTGCATGTACGCCTACAGTGCTTGGTGTGTATGCACGGCCTCCTTGCTATCCTCCCAAGCGGGGAGGAGGAAGAGAAGCTGCTAGCCTGAAGTTCCTTATAGCCTGACTTACCTTTGGATGTGGTGTGTCTGTGTGTATTTTAATGTGTATTTAATGCCTTTATCTATATTGACGTACTACCACAGTTCCTAAAAAGGCCTGGCATCCAGGCTTGGGGTTTTTAAGCAAAGTCTTGGAGTTACCTCATCAATAAGCTACACCTGTGTTGTTCCAAGTGCTGAACCCTTAAGGAGGTACAGCTGTTTTACATTTACATTAAGGCATATTATCCTAGAGAACTGGTTAGGCAAAGACTTAGTACCGAACTTCTTTAACTGTTGAAAAGTTGAAAAGTGCCAAAATGAAGCCATCTTGTGGTGAGTTCATTCTGTAGTTCCTTCCATCTGACCTAGTGTGAGAAAGATTAGCCAGAATAAGCTAATTTGTTGATTTGTGGTTGATTTGTGTCTGGGGTGGGTGGGTGGGTGGTTAGGTGTATTATAATGTATTATTTATTTATTTATTTATTTATTTAATGGGTTTGTGTTGTGGATGGGTGGTTGGGTTGAGGGGTGTGCGTGTGTGACCTAATTTTTATTTTATTTTTTCCTTTGGTCCCACCCAGAACATCATGACATCATGATGTTGGCTCCACCCATGATATCATGATATCATGACGTTAGCTCCGCCCACACTGTGATGAAATCATGGTGGGGTAGTAAAACTTTTGACATCCCACCACTGAAAATGACTAGTAGTGTATTGATAAGAATGCCTTTCCTTCCACTATTGGCATGTATATCTATAAATCAGGACAGATATCAAAAGAGATGATACATCTCCAGGGGCTCATTTTCACCCAAAGGCAGCCCATGGTCTGAATAAAGTAGACATCTCATTCAAAATGTTTGGGTGAGCTCCTTTCTGCACACATCTTGAGCAGCCCAACCTGTCATTGGGCTCCAATTTTCTCTCTTTGAAAAATGGCAGCCGGAGTTGTATAATAGTAGTATAGGTGATGTTTTAATTAATCAGTCATTTTATGGCATGGTGACCTTAATTATCTGGAACTTGTTAAGACTCATTAGATTTTTACACATAAACATCTTCTAGATATCTCTTTGAGCTAAGTAACCTGTCACAACACATATTGCTATAAATTGTTTGAACCTGGACTTTCAATCATTCTTCTAAAACTAACAAAAATAGGCATTCGGCTCCCTTGTGCAAGATGGCAGCTGCCTCTCTAGTAATAAATATTTCCACATAAATTTTTGCATTATTTCATAAGATTAATTAGTTACATATTGAATGAACACAATAAACGTCCAACTGGGCATCTAAAACATATTTTTTCATTATACAGTAAAACCTCGCATAAAGAGCGCCTCGCTTAGAGACTAATTCGCTTAAAGAGCAGAATTTTCTCTGAATGGTCGCCTCGCTTAACAACTAAAATCAACCAAAAACTCACTTAACAACTAAATCAGGGTTTGCGACCCCCCCCCCCAGAAGTCACAATTGGTCACTTACAACGGTGTTTCGCTTAAAGAGCAAACTCGCTTAAAGAGCAATCCCGTGGAACACATTATGCTCTTTAAGCGAGGTACAACTGTACTGTATTTATATTAATGCCCACAGTTTTTAGGCATACTAAAATTAGTATGTTAAAGGTTTTCAGTGTCTTAATTGTTCTTCATTAAAAGTTAATGGGACTGTATGTTTAATAAATTGCAGTGGCTCAAGTCACTAAGACGCTGACTGGGAGGCGGAAGGTCAGCAGTTTGATTCCCGAGTACTGCAGGACGGAATGAGCTCCCGTCTCTGTCCCAGCTCCTGCCAACCTAGCAGTTCGAAAGCAAGAAATTGCAAGTAGATAAATAGGGACCACTTCGGTGGGAAGGTAACAGCGTTCCGTGCGCTCCGGTGTCTAGTCATGCCTGCCACATGACCATGGAAACGTCTGCAGAAGCAGACAGCGCTGGCTCTTCGGCTTAGAAACAGAGATGAGCACACCCCTAGAGTCGGATACGACTGGCTTTTGAGCAAGGGAAACCTTTACCTTTACCTTTTAATAAGTTTAATTTATTAAAAGTGCTCTTTAACTTCATTAAAAGTACACCTCTGTCAAATATTCCAGTTTAATAAGTCTGGGCTATTGAAAACCCCTTCCTAGGGTGGTAGATTAACACCCAATACTTCTAAATGTATGTCAAACAAATGTGCAAAATCAGATCTTTGTTGCATTCAGGCAGGAGAAATTTGTCCAGTTCAGCAAGATACAGGTCTAAGCCATGGACCCTGATGGGAATCAATGGCATAATCAATACATGTCAATTCAGCATGCTTCTGTGCATGAGGCAATACTGTAATTGCTACTAACCTTTTAGAATTGCTCTTATGGTGTTTGGAGAGCAACCAGTATTACACAAATCATTCAAGGACAGGGTTTGGGCAGAACATTGGAAGTTGTTCTATACTAAGTCAGACCATTGCTCCGGACAGTTTAACTTTACCAGCTCTGACTGGCAGTGGTTCTCCATGCTTTCAAGTAGGATTCTGTCCTAGTGTGACCTAATGCTCTCTGGTACTCCATAGTGATCAAGTCCTAACCTGGCATGACCCTTCTTAGCATTTGGAATTGAATTAAACTCTGGTGTGTTTGGACTGCTATTTCGTCCAAAAGCATGAGCAGGAGAAAGTTCAGCTCCTTACATCTGCCAGTCAATGCTAAACGTTTAACATCCTTCCCTCTTTTACGGAGAATTGGGGGCCTGGATTGGTTTCTGTTTTCCTGTTTAATGTGTGTATTCATATTGACCAATTTTCATGCCCTTGTACTGAATTGGGTTTACTTTCACAATACCTCCCCAAATACAAGCAGTGTTAACATTCTGAGTTAAAGAATCTCTATTGACTCTCCTGACACTTGTGTCTTGCCAGTAAAGCATAATATTTCACTCCAGATGATGAATGCACTCAAAGAAAACCCTATCCAGGCATTTAGACTCGGGGCATTGTTACAAAACATAGTCTGGTAGTGCCCTGTGCAGTGAGATAAGAGCTAAATTCACCTCATGGTGTTTTAAAACAGCAAAAGGTATTCCTAGCCTTACCTAAAAAAAAAGAAAAGAAAATATAGCACTGATGTCATAATGATGTTTCTGTGGCATATAACCAATAATTAGTTTCCTATGTTTCCTTCCACCTTTTCCTGTTTCAAACAACTGAACAGAAAGAAATACAACAAAGGCTTTCCCCTTGGGAGGTTTTAAAAGGAAAACAGACTACCAAGTCAAGTGAGAGTGAAATGCTACAGTATTCTGGATGTTTTGAAACCAGGAAAGTGGAATGCCATGAGAATTATGTTGCTGAATTTTGAATTTCTGGTAAAGTTCCCTTTAGCTGTGCAGTAGATGTGTGGATACCCATGCTACACATCCCCTAGAATTCCATCCCTTTTTAGTGAACTGGCACTTACCAGTAACATCTCAATAATCTACTCTGACATATTTATTGGGGAAATAATAAAAAAAACATTTCTTAATTTGCAGATACAGTGCTACCTTGCTTAAATAGCATAATGTGTTCCATGGGATGGGTCTTTAAGTGAGTTTGTTCTTTAAGCAAAACACCACTGTAAGTGACCAATTGTGACTTCTGGCCGGGGGGGAGGGGGGATTGCGAACTCCGATTTAGTTGTTAAGTGAGTTTTTGGTTGATTGTAGTTGTTAAGCGAGGCGACCATTCAGAGGAAATTCTACTCTTTAAATGAGTTAGTCTCTAAGTGAGACGCTCTTTATGAGAGGTTTTACTGTACAGTACTTGGAATTACTGACATGGGCGTGCTGTTTTGTTTATTGCATGTATGCTAGCAAACAATAGAATAGATCAGCAGCAACAAATACTGATACTAACTGACAAGAGCATGAAAAAACAGACAGACAGACCTCTTTTTGAATTCAAGAAGAAAATATTGGTAAGTGCTAGATGGATTGATAGTCAATCCAGCCCAGAAAAATCACTTCCAGTTACTACAAAGGCAGGCAGCATGCAACGTTGTAAATAAAAATCCAAAAAATTATTGGTTGCCTCCATTGGTTTTGAAATTATTATTAGCTATTTGTGGCAAACAGAATTCAAAGTTGGACTTTATATGATACTTGAAAATAAACATAGCTGAGAGTGGGGGGGGGGTTGTAATTCTTTTTCTACAGGAAAACTTTTTTAAAAATAAGATTATATTTGCAGCAAAATAGTGGTAAAGAAAGGGTGAGGCAGGAGATAGTCCTTAATGCCTTAATTTGCAATGTTAGGGTTATCATGCTTCCTGTTTTACATAGGTCCTCATTTTGATGTGGTCTGCCCCCAAAGTCTGGGTTAGAGATGAAAAAACAGCAAGAATAATTAGGGAATATAAGGGTGCTGATCCACATTTAACACTAAACTGAGTCATGTACAAGAAATGAAAGTCTGCATCCTCTTTTGTCTTCTTTTTTTTACTGCCGGAAAATTGCCTCTTAGTAAAGTCTTTTATTTGTTCCCATAGAAATCATCAGGATTTAAAACAGTTGGCACTGGGGTAAAACTTGTGCCATTTTCCTAGTGGCCTGAGATTTTATTTTATTCTGATATAAGATAATGCTGGCAAACACATCTTGTTCCCTTGTCTCATAATTTTGAATGAAGATAATTAAACATTGAATTTGCTTCTGTTTACACTCTGCCACCCTCAATTTTACATCTTGTTCATGTTATAGTGTGTGTTGCTATTTAATTTCATTCTATTGTCTTTTGAAAAGGGGAAATCCTTCCTGTGTTACTGACGTGATTTTTAAAAAATCCATCCAGTCAAAGCTATGTTCTTTGAGATAAAGAAACAGAAACCAGGATATGGATTCATTACATCTGATTATCATAACTGATACATTCTAGGTATTAGGTGTGAAAAAGTTCTTGCAAATATGAAGTGAACCAGACCGAGGACCTCACTAGATGAGTTACAGTTTCCACATTAGGTAAAGGTCACCCTTGCTTGAAAGCCAGTTGTATCCGACTCTAGGGTACAATGCTCATCACTGCTTATAGCTAAAGAGCGAGCACTGTCTGAGTTTGCAGAAGTTTCCATGGACATGTGGCAGGCATGACTAGAAACCAGAGTGCATGGAACACTCATTACCTTCCCACTAAAGTGGTATCTACGGTACTTGCAATTTCTTGCTTTCAAACTGTTACGCTGGCAGGAGCTGGGACAGAGATGGGAACTCATTCCCTCATGCAGTACTTGGGTCTTGAACTGCTCACCTGTCGACCTTCCAGTTGTCAAGTTCAGTGTCTTAGCCACTAAGCCACTGAAGTCCCTTAGTTTTGACATTAGGAAGTAGTAACTTCTTAAGAGGAAAAGAATGTGTTTTCTCTTTTCTAAAATGAGCTTGCCTCAACCTACCTGTGGCAAATTAGCTTGCTTTTGATTTTTAACTACACAATCAGGACTTGTTATCATCTTTGTTTCCATGTCGATATCTCAGGCACATAGCACCGAAGAGTTGTGATCCTGGAGAGATAATATTTTAAGAGGAGGAAATACACGTTTTCCCTAATCTGTGATCTGACATATAATCCCTACACAGAGAAATCTTTTCTAATATGTACCAATAGTTTTGTCCCTCACACCTATAAACAGTTTTGATTTGTTGTCAAAATACTGTTTGATGCAGCAGTGCCTTTAGAAACAAATGGAGATGCATCTGATTTTTGGCAGAAAAATAGAGCCAAAAAAGATTCATATAGCCTCCATGTGCTTGGATCTTGAGTTTGATCCACATCACTGGCATTTTATTTAAACACATGAAGCCTTGTGTCAAATGACAAATCTATTCCAGGTCGTAGTTTCTAGGCGAGTGGGAGTTTCAAGAAAATTCAGCTCAGTTTGTTGATCCTACTGTTTGGTATGGAAACCATTCCTTGTTATCTCTATTGCAGCTGTGTGTGCTGATATGGGTTCTTCTCTTCTGGCTCAGTGGATACAGAAGTACACAGTACCTGAGATGTTGCATGAAAATATGAGTTGGCCTGTTGAGCTCTGGTATGTAAAGGACTGGCAGAAACTAGAAGATAACCAGTAGTGGCTATTACTTATTGGGACTGGTGGATCAGTGGAAGGAAGCCAATGTCAGTAACACGTAGCGTGTCAACAATTTTCGGTTTAGTTGTTCTCATCTTCTTTTGCAGTGTCACTGTGATTTAATGAGGTACACAGAAAGAGCCTCCTCAAAGACTGTGGATATATTTAGCATTTTTGAACCATAATTGGGCATGCCACAGGCAGCAAAAAACTTGTTTTGCTGGCTAATATTTCTCACACTACTAGATCAAATCAAAGCGATTAAGGAATGAATTCACCAAAAAGTTCTTTGTCAATAAATACTGAAAGACTCACAGAGCCCGGCTCACCTCCTGGTCTGTTGATTACTACCAGAAACATGTAGCCAACGATGATTTAATTTTGGCCAATGACAAAGCCAAGAAGGTGGCTTCATTTTGGCAGTTGAAAGTTTGATCTGGACATGAAAGAAGAATTGTGATTAAATTCCTTAACACTTCATATGTAACTGAGCTGAAGAATGTGCTCATGTTTTGAGATAGCAGATTTCCTTTCCAAATTATTGTCATAATAATTTCCTCTGTTATGGGAAAAAATGGTGTAGGGAGACCAATACTCTTCAGGCTCTAATGGGCTTGCCTACCTCAAAGACAAGGCAGGACAAAGAGGAAAAACAAAGAGTCTAAAAAATGGGACCCACCTCACCCTAGTGAAGGGAAAATATCCAGATGATTCTTGGCATTTATGAAAAAACCAATAATGTATATCAGGAAAGAATAACTTTTTTCTGGCTCAAGTCACTCAAGTCGCTAAGACACTGACTGGGATGTGGAACATCAGCAGTTTGATTTTCGAGTACTGCAGGATGGAATGAGCTCCTGTCTCTGTCCCAGCTCCTGCCAACCTAGCAGTTTGAAAGCAAGAAATTGCAAGTAGATAAATAGGGACCATTTCAGTGGGAAGGTAACAGCATTCCGTGTGCTCCGGTGTCTAGTCATGCCTGCCACATGACCATGGAAACATCTGCAGAAGCAGACAGCGCTGGCTCTTCAGCTTTGAAACGGATAAGACTAGCTTTCGAGCCTATCAACCTCCAGTAATGCTGTATGGGTATTTATTACATACAAATTCATTTGTATCATAAGGTAAAAGTTGCCTTTGCTCAAAATCCAGTCGTATCCAACTCTCGGGTTCAGTGCTCTTCTCTCTTTGTAGCCAATGAGCCAGCACTGTCTGCGTCTGCAGGCATGCCTATAGTGCACAGAACGCTATTTACTTCCCCACTAAAGTGGTCCCTATTTATCTTCTTACAACTTGTTGCTTTCGAACTGCTAGGTTGGCAGGAGTTGGGAGAAAGATGGGAGCTCACTCCATCAGGCAGTTCTCAGGAATCAAACTCCAATCTTCCATTCTTCAAGCTCAGGGTCTTAATCACTAAGCCACCGCAGTCCCTTTGTATCATAAAACTCTATATATTTAAAAATGACCTCAAGTTATTTCATTTCTGGGCGTGTAATATGTGGAATAAATTATAGGTTGTGATGAGTTTGCAGGAGATTAGAGGTGCTCACTGGCACTTGACAAGGACATTGATCCAGTATGGCTCTCAACTTTCACAGTGATCAAATGCCCGATAAGCCTCTTATTCAAGCCTTCTGCATTCATCTTGAAAAGAAAGGAAGAGTACTGTAATTAATAGTCTAGGTCAGTCTAATCGGAGACAGCTTATTTTCATTTTGATACATACCCTACATAAATACCTGTCTGTCAATGGCACTATTCGTTTACTTCCAGTGATGGTTGCTACTTTAGTATACAATGTGGAGCACTGACATTGTGCAGAAATTTAAAAAAAGGGGAGGGGGGAGAAAAAGAACAGCCTGCTCTTTGTGCTCACCTGAACCTTTATTCTACCCATTAATAATTGCTACAAAAACAAGGGAAATGTTGTCATACACCAGCAATCTGGAATAATGTCGCTTGTGTGAATACTGCAACACTTTTGTTTGATCAACACCATCAGGCACATTTCTGAAATGTAAACCATGAAGAATGAGATTCTGCAGGCTCTGCTGTGAGCTGTTTACCTGAGGAGATAAAACCTGTGCTAGTACATGTAAAATTGAAAGTACATACCTGATTTTTCTGCTTTTTTTTAAATAAAGCTAATAAAAAGATAAACACAAAATTAAAAAATGGCTCAGGTGGTTAAGACACTAAACTTGAAGACTGGAAGGTTGGACACAGAAACCTACAGATAACTATTGCAGATGAGCCATTGTTGGGGAAATCCAATCAAAACTTTGATTCCCTGCCACCAGGCAAGCAGCCATAATTGGGGCCTGCTACAGCTTCCAAACCCTCTTCAAAGGCATCTCCATATAGGGTGCATTACAGTAATTGATTTTTAAGATTACCAGTGCATGAACCAGTGTCATGAGAGATGTAATGTCGAGAAATGGGTGGAGCCGGGCAATTTGGCTAAGGGGGGAAAAGACAGCTCTGGCCATGAGAGTTATTCATTTTTCCATAGAAAGATCCAGATCCAGAATAACACCCTGAATAACATGAAGACCGATTCAGTCAAGCCATAATGAATTTTAGCCTGGGATAAAGTGTAAAAATAATCCAAAGAAAAACAGGCATGCCTCTCTATCCCTAGTTGCTTTGCCTCTTTCAAACATAATCCAAGAAATTGACCATATCCAGGCTGGCTTTCGTACAGTTCAGTGAGAAGGAGAAATTGGCTGCAGAGTTAGGATCAGAAGTTCAATTTCTCATGGTATCTCCTAGGACTGTGATGGTGAACCTTGGCACTCCAGATGTTCTTGGACTTCAATTACCCGAAGCCCAAGTCAGTGATAACCAGGGCTTCTGGGAATTGAAGTTCAAGAATAGCCAGAGTGCCAAGATTCACCATCACTGTGACCTAGGAGAAGAAACAGCCCGTGTGGAATTTGGCAAGCTACACAGTCCTTGGCCCCATCCCCTGAAGAAGGGCCTGGCTAAACCACTTCTGAGGACTTTATATTGTGAAAATTCTGAAGAAGGTTGTCATAAGCCAGAATTGGCTTTGTGGCACTCAAAGATTATTATTAAAGGCTATTCAATACTGCTACAGTTTACATTGCTTCTGGAAACATTCTGTTAAATATATGGTTATGTATAGGATACATAAAAGGGATGCAGTGGTTCAAGTGGTTCAGATGTTGAACTCACTGACTGGAAGGTTGGAGTTCAATTCCCGGGTACTGCATGACAGAGTGAGCTCCTGTCTCTGACCCAGCTCCTGCCAACTTAGCAGTTTGAAAGCAAGAAATTGCAAGTAGATAAATAGGGACCACTTTGGTGGGAAGGTAAACAACATTCCGTGCACTCTGGTGTTGAGGCATGCCTGCCGCATCTCCATGGAAATGTCTGCAGATGCAGACAGCGCTGGCTCTTTGGCTATAAACAGAGATGAGCACTGAACCCTAGAGTTGGATACGACTGGCTTTTGAGCAAGAACAACCTTTACCCTATAGGATACAGACTGTATTCTAAATGTCTATAGACAAATGACTGTGATACAGTCATACCTCGCATAAAGGGCGACTTGCTTAAAGAGTAACTCGCTTAAAGAGCAGAATTTTCTCTGAATGTTCGCTTCGCTTAACAAATAAAACCAACAAAAAACTCGCTTAACAAATAAATCGGGGTTCACAATCCCCCCACAATTGGTCACTTACAATGGTGTTTTGCTTAAAGATCAAACTCGCTTAAAGAGCAAGCCTGTGGAATGCATTATGCTCTTTAAGCGAGGTACAACTGTATGTATACTTGTCATATAGATAATAAATAATCCTTTCAAAAGGTGTCTGCTCGGAAGTATAAATGTCAACAGATTGTTTCAGGGGACAATGCAATGGAGGAATCTGGCTTCAAATAAAGGCTGAACAATTAATTAGATAGATCTGCAAAAAATAGACATAAAGAAGAAGAAAAGGAGTCCTAGCAAATAAAGTGAAGAGATCCAAGCCAATAATTTTGATATCTCAGTCTTACTATCTGTTACACTAGAATTATGGTGATTTCTTTTGAAGACAGCTGCCGATCTCTCACTAAGATGTTCTAAAACAGGGGTTCCCAAACTACGGCCCGTGGGCTGGATCCAGCCCCTGACACCAATGCATCTGGAAGTAAAATGCACCAGGACAGACACATTTTACTTCCACTTCCAGGAGCAGCAAGGGTGGCTTGGGCCAGATGAATTGGTGTTTGGGGCTGGATCCAGCCTATGGGGCGTAGTTTAGGCATCCCTCAACTAAGCAGGGAAAATGGCAGCCTAAAAATCTATCTCATCCTGTAGCAAAACAGACTGCAAGGCACGTTTTACAGTACTTCCATTTCTAGTGCGAAGAACCATGTGACCAGCCCTCTGATCCATGTGACCGGCCTGCTGAACCATGTGACTGGCCCACAGCCTGAAAGGTTTGGGCACCCCTGTTCTAAAAGGAAAACATGTTGGAGTGAATCAAGATTGAATTCTGACTATTCTTTGTCCCTCCCTTGGTTTCTTGGCAACCTCTCTCCCAAATGAGGATTGCCACAGAGCGGTTTCCTGACTAGAGATAATAAAGCTGTTTCCTGGCTGTTTTTCCTGGCTAGTGCTTGCTGTGCTAATGTAACGTGATGGATGCCAAACATAGTCCTTGGAACTAGTTATACCAAGAGGCAGACTTTGTCCAAGACTAATGAATCACATGCATGGTCATCACCATGTGATGACTGTGGCATCAAGAGATGATTTGCAAGTACAAATAAAGTCATAGCAGAATAAATGAATAATTTTTGTTGTTGTTCAGTCGCACAGTCAATTCCAATCCCCTGCAACCCCATGGACCATTGCAGGCAGGTACCCCTTTCTTCCACCCTCCTCCTCAATCAAACAGTAACATTTCAGTGGTTCCCAACAAGGGGTACACAGCCCACTAGTGGACTTCAATTCCCAGAAGCCTAAGTCAGTACATTGGGGAAATGACTTAGGCTTTTGGGAATTGAAGTCCAAAAACCAGCATTTAGGAAACACTGGTGAATCAGTTCACATTTACCTTTGAGTTCTCCTTCCTTCCTTCCTGCCTTCTACCCTTCCCCTGCTCTGAAACCACCCAGTGACAAATGATCATGTGGTAACATGAAATGAAGTCTACTTGCATGTAAAACCAAGGCCTTAAAAAGATACAGTTGTACCTCACTTAAAGAGCATAAAGCATAATGCGTTCCATGGGACTGCTCTTTAAGCAAAACAACATTGCAAGTGACCAATTGTGATTTCTGGCGGGGGGATTATGAACCTCGATTTATTTGTTAAGCGAGTTTTTGGTTGGTTTTATTTGTTAAGTGAAGCGACCAAAGAAAATTCTGCTCTTTAAGTGAGTTACTCTCTAAGCAAGGCACTCTTTATGCCAGGTTTTACTGTACAGTATTTATTTCTTTTGGTATGAGGTGGGTAGCTTTGATGTCATTCTTTGGCTGAAATCCTGTTGCTGAGCATGCTAAATTGCACTAGAGTAGCCCCACCACTGAAAGAATGAAATTTACAGAGAAGCTGATTCAGTAAATCCACATTGATTCCATGTCCCTGTTCTAGTGCGCTTTACTGCATTAAAAAAGAGAATTTCTGTCTATACTGATTAACTTTAGGAGTAACTAAGCTATTTAGACAATTAGAAATTCCTTTCCAAAACACTTTCCCTTTGTCATTAATCCCTTAATTATCTCTTTCTCTCCTCTCTCTTAAACTACATCATCTAGAAATCCCCAAATCAAAGCCAACTACTAAAGTAACTGCTGCATCTAAGTAAATATTTTAATCAAAAACAGAACCAAACAAAAATGCAACTAACAATTTGTACTATATCATTCTAATTTTTTGGCTCACTCATGTGTGCATGCGTGCGCATGTGCGTGCGTGTGTACACACATACACCTTTCTGACATCCACAGGTGATGAGCATGTACCCTGAAGCATGAGATTTGATTACTCTTATCATTATCCTAGCTTGCATAGCAAGGAATGCAATTAGCAGTCATAAAATTAACCAGCTTAGTTATTTTGGGTTTAGGGTTTTTGTTTTTGTTTTAATCTACTGAGCAAATGTAACCATAAGGATGCAATTGTTTTTTAATCAGTGACATTTATCCAAGAGATAGATGGAACCCATAAAGCCCCTGAAATATTGTTGACTATACTCAGCTTTAAAAAATTCAACAGAAAAAAACACCTGATAATGTTTTTTGAAGACTTTCTTTCTTATTTGCTACATTAGCATCTATTCACACATAATATCTCCTTTCCCCTTAGTTTAAAATGTGCTAGCAAGATAAAAGGTGAGTCAGACTACTCTGGGAGTAATAGAAATATGCAACCATAAGAGTAGCAACAACAATGACAACAAAATGAAAGTTAAAGACAAAACTGAAACCAAAATGCTATTAGCATTCTATGCAGTCCTAATTGAATAATACTTTAAATATTCCTCCAAATTTCAGGAGCACCTTAGTGGCTGTGCACAGAAGGATCAGATCAGCATTAGCCCAGCAGACCTACAGTGAGAAATCCATTTTCACTGCTGTGTCAACCCAAAATGAAGCCAATTAAACAAAGATGAAGCTAGCAATATCAGTCACATACTGTGTCTAGTGAGTAAATAAGAGATTTGGAAGAATGATACCCAGTGAGTGCACATGAGAAAAAGAAGAGGGGAGGGAAGAGAGATTATTTTTAGAGAAAAGAAATAATATACAAACAAAATTGGGTGTTTAAAGAAGTATGGTATGAAAGTACAAAGAAATGGCATTTGGTTACATGATGTTCATTCTCTGTTTATAGGGAACTGTGCAGTGATGGGCAACAACAGGTTAGCGCCAGTCCGCCAGAACCTGTAGTAATGTTTCCTGGTGTCCCAGAGAACCGGTAGTGGCTTTTGGGGGGAACCACCTCAGGGGCTTACCTTTTCACCAGTTTCCCCACTGTGCATGTGCACCAAGCGCTTGGTGTGCATGTGAACCTACAGCGCTTGGTGCGCATGCATGGCCTCCTTGCTGTCCTCCTAAGCGGGGAGGAGGAAGAGAAGCTGCTCACCTGAAGCTCTCTATAGCCTGCTCCCCAGGATAAGTGACTTAACTTTGGATGTGGGATGGCTGGGTGTTTTTTAATGTGTATTTAATGTGTATTTATTTTTAATGTGTATTTTTATGTGTTTTATGTGTATTTAATTTGTATTTTATGTGTTTTTATGTCTATTTAATGTGTATTTGTTTTAATATGTATTCTATGTGTTTTTATGTGTATTTTTATGTATATTTAATTTGTATTTTTATGTGTACTTATTTTTATGGTTTTTTTTACGTTGGCTTCGCCCATGTCATTGGCTCTGGCCAAGATGTCATGATGTTGGCTCTACCTACAATGTTGGCTCCGTCCACAGTGTGGTAGTAAATTTTTTGGCTGCCCACCACTGGAACTGTGTCACCCACACTATTACTCCACATTTCTGTTGTTTCATCCATCTTATTATTTTGCTACTGCCTAACTGCACACAAATCAGGGCATTAAATTTAAGCAAACTTTACTGAGCTTAGTTCAATATTGGACAATATTTCATTAATGAGTGGTCATATCCTCTTGGGGCACTAATGGCACTGGAGGTGTTGTAGCCAAAACCGTCTTCAGGGCAGATGCTAGAATGAACGATTTCCAGATCATATTGTAAATCTTGTCATTAAATCACATGTATCTAAGGATCAAACTAGAATTTATGCTTTGCATGTACAGTGGTACCTCTCTTAAAGAGTTTAACGCGTTCCATGGGATTGCTCTTTAAGCGAGTTGCTCTTTAAGTAAAACACTAGGAAAAAGTGCTGCCATTGCCGTGGTAAATGATGGATCATGACTTCTGGCAGGGGCAGTGGTGGGCAGCAACAGGTTCGCACCCCCCGGGAGGGGGGTAGCAAAATTGGGTTGCCTCTTGGCAGGGGGTGGCAAAATTGGGTGGCCTTCGGACAGGGGGTGTAGCGAAATTGGGTGGCCACACCCACTTCCTTGCTGTGCCCCATCAGGTTTTGTCCCTTCAAGTGGTTCAAAGTCTCCCTTGCTCAAAAGCCAGTCATATCCGACTCTAGGGTGCAGTGCTCATCTACATTTACAGCCAAGGAGCCAGTGCTGCCTGTGCTTGCAGATGTATACATGGTCATATGGCAGGCATGACTAGATTGCCCACAATGTAGGCTTTGCCCATGACATAGGCTCCACCCACGATGTAAGCTTCACCCACAGTGTGGTAGCAATTTTTTTTGCTGCCCACCACTGGGTGGGGTGCTTGCGAACCCCAATTTAGTTGTTAAGAAAGTTTTTGGTTGTTCTACGAGGCAACCATTCAGAGAAAATTCTGCTCTTTAAGCGATTTAGTCTCTATGTGAGACACTCTTTATGCAAGGTTTTACTGTATTAGAAATAGTATTAAGGTAGAAGACTTCTGTTTGCCATAACATGTGCTGTTCTTTACCTCCGTATCTTGCATTTTGACTAACTTCATTTTGTTACTGTCAGTGGAAGGTGAATATAAGATTATTTTTAGAGCAAGTCTGAGCTAATCAGTGGTGAGCATCAGCAGGTTCGCACCAGTTGACCAGAACAGGTAGCAGAAATTCTGGCTGGGCCCTCCCATCTAAGTTTTGAAATAAAGTAGTCCTAATTTGGGTGCAGAGTTCCCCCTGGCCACGCCCACCATACCACGCCCACAGAGTGGTAGTAAATTTTTTTGGAGCCCACCACTGGTGGTAAGGTATGTATCACTGAGGAAATCCTATCACTGTAGGGAAACTTACAAACTGTGGGCAATATACATTTCCTTTACCATTTAATTTGACTATCTGTTTACACTAGCATTTTCCAAGTTTGTCTTTCAGCCTGCTCTCCAACAGCAGTTCTTGGGGCTGTTGTTGTTGTTCAGTCACATAGTCAAATCCGACCCTTTGTGACCCCATGGACTATTTCACGACAGGCACCCCTATCCTCCACCATCCTCTTCAATCCACCCAGCGCTGCGTCTGTTGTGTCAACATACAGTCAAACCTCGCATAAACAGCGCCTTGCTTAAAGAGTAACTCGCTTAAAGAACAGAAATTTCTCTGAATGTTAGCTTTGTTTAACAAATATAACCAACGAAAAACTCACTTAACAAATAAATCGGTGTTTGCTACAACCCCCCCCCCCCCGAAGTCAAAATTGGTCAGTTACAATGGTGTTTTGCTTAAAGAGTAACTCGCTTAAAGAACAGAAATTTCTCTGAATGTTAGCTTTGTTTAACAAATAAAACCAACCAAAAACTCGCTTAACAAATAAAACGGGGTTCGCCATCCCCCCCCCAATTGGTCATTTACAATGGTGTTTCGCTTAAAGAGCAAACTCGCTTAAAGAGCAATCCCGTGGAACGCATTATGCTCTTTAAGCGAGGCACCACTGTACTAATCTACCCAGTTTGCAAATGCATAGAAATTGTTGGCAGACATAGTGAGCAGAAAGCTTCCTTCTTGTCCTTTGCTATAGGCCTGTCCCTGAATATACTATTATATTGTATTCCCCGGAGAGTTGTACAAACTGTCTTGAAAGTTGAGCATCTGTTTTTCAGATTAATTCGCATGAGGGTAATCTCAGTTTAGTAGAGATGTTTATAAGAAGGTTCTCAGTTCTCTGATGGTAGTTTGAATCTCTGTAGGATGCTAAATAATTTCCCCACTGGAAATAGCCTATCAGCAAGGGGTTGGGAGAGCCACCCCCATTCTAATATCATTGAATGACTGGCTCTGCATGTGTTTCTTTTTCTCTTTGCACTGCGGAAGGATGGCATCTATTATTCCCATCAGTGATGGATCATTGCAGCAAAACTTTATAAACCAGTTGGCATCATTCCCAAAAATATGGAATAAATTGATGGCATGTGCAACAGTATCCAGAAGACAGAATGGCAGACATAAAAAAAGTGAGCACTTTTATGGCTCTCCGACTGTTTCACACTTGTTCGTCAAGGTTAACTATATATTCAAGTCATTTTGTGCTGTCATTAAATATGTTCCACTGCCTCAGCGCCTTTTGCATGACAAGGATAGCTTCAATAGATCGACTTGTCTTTTATACTGAACAAACTCTAATTTTATGATGCCATAAATGTAATCACAAATGGTTCCATTTTGTGTTAATAGATTTTTCTATGCATTATTGAGCTCCTGAAATTTTAGACGAAACAGATCAGTGAAATATGTGTTTTTACAGAGCTTTGTTGGAATATATAGATCAATCCAACATGGGTTTGTTAAGACAAATCATACAAAACTAGGTACCTCACCGTGGCAGGTTAATAGGTGTAGTATATCTGAACTTAAGCAGCACTTTCAAATGCTCTCCATAACAAAATAGCAGAAATGAAGGATTCAAATCAAACTCGGAGAAGGATTGTAATGAGGCTCCAGGGTCCATCTATGCTCAGTACCATTCAGCATTTTAATAAATCACTGATAATGGTAATATATCTAGTAAATTGTATTGTTTATTGGAAATTAACCACAAACACTTTAAAATGTGACAACTCAGATGAAAAATAAAAAATCAATAAGGACAAGTGTAAGTAATCTTAAAATAGTCGGCCAAATTACCCCATACCAGTAACTTCCAGATTAGACTTCTGCAGGACAAAGCTACCTCTGAATTCGGATTATAAACTTCCAAAATGATGGCAATATTGTGACCTGGAACCAGCCAGTGGAAACATCTAGCACTGATTCATAAGCATCTTTGTATCTTTATTCCTAAACACTGTCAGGGCCATAGCCAGGATTCTAGGTGTTGGGGTGGGGAGGGGATATTTTTTCAGGGTGGGCACAAAGCCTCTTTTCAAAGCATTTCTATGGGAAATCATGACTTGTCAGGGTGGACAAACTGCTAGCTCAGTGTAAAATGGGTTGGGCCTTAAATCCCTCTGTGACTTGGGACAATGGAATTGGAAAGAATACCTAGCATTAGGTTTTGCTATTGTGGCAAGTAATTAAAGAGATGGGAATACCAGAGCACCTTATATACCTCATGAGAAATCTGTACATGAATCAAGAAGCAACAGTTAGGACAGAATATGGAATGACGGAGTGGTTTGGAATAGGAAAAGGAGTAAGACAAGGCTGCATTTTGTCACTCTGCTTATTCAACTTATACACAGAGCAAATAATGTGCAATGCAGGGATGAAGGAATCACAATTTGGGATCAAAATTGCAGGGAGAAACATCAACAATTTGAGATATGCAGATGATACCACCCTAATGGCAAAAAGTGAGGAGGACTTTAAAAAGCTGCTGATTAGGTTGAAAGAAGAAAGTGCAAAAGCTGGCTTGAGATTCAATATAAAGAAAACCAAGATCATGGCAACAGGCCCTATCAGTCCCTGGAAAATAGATGGGGAAGAAGTAGAAGCAGTGGCAGATTTTACTTTCTTAGGATTGAAGCTCACTGCAGATGGTGATTGCAGCCTTGAAATAAAAAGGCGACTGATTCTTGGGAGACAAGCTATGAGAAACCTGGGGAACATAGTGAAAAGTAGAGACATCGCATTGCAAACAAAAATTCGTCTAGTCAAAGCAATGGTATTCCCTGTGGCAATGTATGGTTGTGAGAGCTGGACCATAAGGAAAGTTGAGTGCAGAAGAATAGATGCCTTTGACATGTGGTGTTGGAAGAGAGTTTTGAGCATCCCCTGGACAGCAAGGAGAACAAATAGGTCGATCTTAGAAGAAATCAAACCTGACTGCTCCTTAGAAGGTCAAATAGTGAAGATGAAGCTAAAGTACTTTGGACATCAAATGAGAAGAGAGGATTCGCTTGAGAAAGCCTTGATGCTGGGAAGGGTAGAGGGCAAAAGAAGAAGGGGGCGGCCCAAAATGAGATGGCTAGATGGTATTGTAGACACAATGGGCACAGAGCTGCGTGAGTTGAGGAGGATGGTGGAGGACAGAAGTGCCTGGCGGAGAGTGGTCCATGGGGTTGCAAAGGGTTGGAATCGACTGTGTGACTGAACAACAAAATTGTGTTTAGACATAATCCTCTGGGTGCTTCTACCCCAATAAGTATGAAGATGCTGACTGTTGGGAGAACATTTTCAGTTGTAACACCACTATTATGAAGCCCCTAGATAGGCATACTCATCTGTTGCCTATTTTGTTTTCTTTTTGACACCAAGTAGAACTTTTTTATTTCTTCTTTAATTTTAATGGTCTTCTTCTTCCATGTCCAGCCAGACGTGAAACTGCCAAATAAAGACACCTCTTGGTGAGTTCAATATGCAGTTCCTTTCACCTGACCTAGTGTGAGAAAGATTAGCCAATAACACAAGGTTGCTGTTACCAGGGTACACCCGATTGTGGTCCAAAAACACCACAATCTACGAAGAGGCTCTTTCTGTGGTTACACAGAGACACACCTTTGCTAATGTCTTTTTAAAAAGCTTTTCAATTTTTTTTTTAGCTGTAACTAATTTTTTGGTAACAGAGTATGCAATTCAAAAATATGAAATGAAGACTATATGAATAAGGAGTCATAATATATACTGAACAAGAGCAACAGTTTTAGAGGTCAACCCTATAATCTAAATAAGCACTTTAATGATCACTATATAGATTATATATTACTATGTCAGCCCAGAATATATTTCCAGAGCTCTTCCTGGGCAGAAGCGAGGGACATAAGTAACTCTGTTATGGTTCATATAATCAATAAAAGGAAATAAAGCAAATGCAAGGAAACCAAGGGTCATAGAAAGCATCTGTGTTACAGTGATGGCACTATACACAAATCTGCTTTGCAAATTTCTCCATTAAAACTAAAACCTGTTCCCATGTTTCTCAGTGCTGTGTCTCCTTGCTGTATTAATTGTAAATATTCTTCCAAGCTGTCTTCTGAATGTTTATACAGTATTAGAATAAAAAAGATTATTCAATATTGAGAAAGAGTGTATATGTCTCATGAAAAAGAGGTAAAAAGAGAATGCAGATTTGTATAAAATTGGTGTGTGCTAATTTATGCATATGAACTAAGATTTGGCAATACCTACCATGATTTAAATAGACATCTCACCCTCTCATATTAGGAAAGATTATGAGCAGGTGATAGCATAGAATTGTTCAGTCTGTTTGGCTGGAATTAGCTGTCGACAGACAGCTTCAAGGCCCTTCCGCTGCCTTTTAAAGCCTTTTAAACTTAAACCAGTTTTGGATTGGATTCGAGTTCAAATAGAGAAAGTATTAAGCAGAGAACTGTCCAGTGACAGCCTTTCAAACAGATGACTATCCTCTCTAAAGGATGTTTTGTTTGTTTGCTTGTTTATCTGAAGAAAAATAAAAGGCTGAGGACAGCACCTCAGGATCCTTCTTCTTCTTTAAGTGCTGTGTGTGATTCCAAATATTGGCTATCCTTATGGTGATCAACCATGGGAGCAATATAATGCAGTGTTCTTCCATTTGCCTTCTCCATTGTTGCATGACACCTGTAGCACTGATTCAGTTCTGTGTGTCACTTTCTGGTCCTGAGCCCTTTGTCACACAAAGTTCTGATTAACCCCAGGTCTGTATTGATGAAGCTACTGCTCTCCATATAGATGGATTCAGGTGGGATTTAATCTACTTCGTGAATATCACCAGTGATGGGATGTCCCCGGTTCCAGACGGATCCCTGGAACCGGTAGGACCAATCCCGGAGAGTTCTCCGGGAAGGGAGTCCACTTTTGAGGCGTCCGGTTCCGGACGCCTCACCGAAAATTTTTTTTTAAAAAAAATCGGAGCTAAAATGGCTCCAATTGACTGCGCATGTGCAGAAACTCAATCTGACGCATTGCGCATGCATCAAATTGAGTTTCTGGACATGTGCACTAAATTGGAGCCAGATGGCTCCAATTAAAAAAAAAAAATCTTCCGAAGCTGGAGCCGCCCCTTTTTAGAGTGGCTCCGGCAGCAGCGGTGGCAGCCCTAAGAGAAGGGCACCTCCCCTAGCCGGCCACCTGGCTCCCACGGGCACGTTGGTGCCTGGCCGCGCTGTCCGCCCGCACCGCGCCCTCTTAGGGACTTGGGCCCGACAAACCCCCATGCCCTGGGTAAGCCCGGCGGGGCCGAAAAGGCAACGGCCCGAGGAAGCAGCAGGCACCCGGCAGAAGACGATACGGCGGTGGTGAGCCCCGCCGGGCTTACCCAGGGCACGGGGGTTTGTCAGGCCCAAGTCCCTAGGAGGGCGCGGCGCGGGCAGACGGCGTGGCCAGGCACCAACGTGCCTGTGGGAGTTCGGTGGCCAGGCAGGGGCTGTGGCGGCCATGGCCGGCGGATGCAGGGCCGGCCGCGGCCTTCGTAGGAGGAAACGGCCACAGTCGGGGGCAGCGTGCCTTGCCGGTTGGCCCCGGGCCACATGGAGGTTCGTCGGCGCCAAGGAAGGTGGGTGGGTGATTTATTTGTGTTTTGGGTGGGTGGTTGTACTTTTATTTAATTTTTATTTTATTTATCTATTTATTTTATTTCTTTAAGTTATTTACGGGTCAGTGTGCATGTTTATTATTATTATTATTATTATTATTATTATTATTGGCCTTGCCCACAACGTCATGACGTCATGACATTGGCTCCGCCCATGACGTCCATTTTGACATCCCATCACTGAATATCACCCTTCACTGTGGACTTTACCATCCAAGGCTGTTAGTCCTCAAGGTTGTCAGGTTAGTTAACTGCTGCCTAACAATTGGCGTTGAGTTGCTGGCAGAATGGTCTACTGTATTATCAGAGCAGGATAACCTGGCCAGACTATAATTTGGGCATGCCTCAGGATTCACAGGCTCTTTAAGCAAAATGTGGAAAAAGCGGTAAAATGGGAATTTCTGCTCTCTAAGGCTCCTGGAGTTACAGTTCTTGCTTTAAGTTGATAGTGATATTGGAATGCTCCTAACTCCCAGCCACTCAAAGCCCAAAATCAAAACCAGGTCTATATGGGCAGTTCTATTTTTATTTTGATATTTTCTATTTGTTAGGGGTCATTCAAATACCACGTGATCATTTTAGGGGGAAGGGGGTTGACCAAAAGTCACAGAAAGTCACAAGGGGGGGGGGGGTTCAGCGTGAAGTCACGTGACTCAAAAATTATCATTGTTTTTCTTATCCAGCTGGCCATAGATCTATATTCAAACCATGTGATGGGGGGGTCAGTCAAAGGTCATGGAAAGTCACAGAGGAGGAAGGGGGTGTCAAAAAGTGGCCTATTTTAGGTCACGTGGTATTTGAAAGAGCCCTTACCACTTTGGGGCCTTTATGGCTGGTCCAAGTGTGAAAATTTGACCCTGATCCCACCAAAGATACACTGTTATAGGGTGTGCCATACAAGAGAGGTGGAGAACCTTTACTGTATGGATGACAGTTGACCCGTAGCCCTTTAGATCTGGCCTGCAGCTTCTTGGTCCAGTTCTCTTCCCTGGCAATTAGGCTTAGGAAAAAAGCCCCCTTTCACAAAAGTAGAATTGATTTTAATTTAATTTAATTTTCATACCTGTATGCTGCCCAATCAGGGAACCTGACTCAGGGCGGTTTACAGATAATTAGACAATAAGCCCAATAACTACACAGTAAATACACAGTAAATGATACAGTGACATGTAACAACAATGCATAGGTTACAATGTCATGTCAATAATACGTAGAAATGATACAGTGACATGTAACAACACATAAGTCACAATGTCATGTCAATAATACACAGTAAATACATAGTAAATGATACAGTGACATATAACAACAATACATAAGTCACAATGTCATGTCATCATAGAAACAGTATACATCACACATCATTAAAGTGTAAAGAGAAAAAACATTTCAAAGCCTGAAAAAACATTATAAAGCAGCAGTGAAGTTCATAAAGCTGCAGAGCCCGAACAGCTGCAGCTACTTCTCCTTCCTGGTGGGCGGGCAAGGCAGGCGAAGCGTCATTTTTTAAGCTGGCTGGGCCACGCAGCTGGTCCCACTGTCCTCGGGCCGGACCGGGTAAGAACAGGTGAGAATAGAGCATAATATTTTGCTGATGTGGAGAAAGAATTCTTGTGAAAACAGATTGTGAACTCCTCAAAATGGTATTGCATTTAGAATCTTACCAGCTTTGTCTGGTTTGCCAGAATAGAAGTTTCTGAACTCTGCTAGTTTGGAGAGGAAAGGGCTGGGGATGATGGACCTTTGTGCCAGTCCAAGGATCACTCTTGCCCCTCCCCAGTAACAGCTTTGCTTATGTAGAGAAGAGGGAAAAAAGTAGAATTTGTATTGATTGGATCTGAATACATATTAGACATAATCTGCATAACAGAAAAACCATCTACATTTTGACGTTCATTGATCAGAAACAAAAGCAATTCTAAGCACCCACTTTTACTTATCATATTGTGTGATATGTGGTCCCCATGACCTCTGCCTGGTGTAATCTCTCCTCCTCCTCATTTATTTCTTTTCTTTAGCTAATGTAACTCTCTCTCAGTCAAGTGAGTATTGCAAGCAAACCTCTCAAAATGTTTCTTCTATACATACTTGTATAACAAACAACAATAGTGATATAAAATAACTGGATGCTAAAACTTGTACACCCGGAGCTCTTTTCACCAGCACCAGGATGGGAGTTGCTTGAAGAATTCAATTGTCTCTGTGAAATTAAAGATGGACAAAGTCCAAGATATGTTTGTCAACTGAAGCAGGCCATACACAACATAGAAGAATCAGATCCACATATACAGTCTCTGAAGCCCACAAATGAAATGCAAATCAAATACTTACGATCACTATATGGATTCAGTCTTCCAGTGCTCCTCCTGCACAAACATGTTGAAATTCTACTTACCTAAATCACGGGGTCTTATCCTTATCCATGAGAACCACAGCTTTTGCCTCTACAACTCTCTTTCTCTTTCAGTCAAATCCTGAATCACAGTCCCAAGATTTTCCCACCCACTTGGCTGAATCATTAAGCCCACAGTGGTTACCTTTTCCAATAAATGTCCATATGTTTCATTATTCATATTTTTTGTTATTCCGCCCCCTGCATGTCTGACAAAAGCAAATTGTTATTTCCTTCTGTTGATTCTTTTAAGGTCATTGCCATTGGTTTAATTATTTATTCTGCCTTATGTTCTCTGTGTAGAGGGGTCATTTTAAGATGTATCATATTTCCCTTTATGTTCTGCACATTACACATTTCTGCAGATGTTCCCCTTGGCCATAATAAAAGATGAGATTTCTCTTTTGCATTCACTATTGCTGCCTGTTGTTCACCTGGACTCATTCCCTGCCCATTTACAAAACAATAATTTTCATAGCCAACAGTTTTCATGTAACACAATGCAGATGAACGTTTTAATGTAAGTCACTTGAAACAAGAACCCTGAAGGACAGGTGTGGGTGGGGTGAGACACATCTTTGGACCGAAAATATCTGTTGTGGTTGGAGTTCACAGGATGCTGAAGACATTTTGCTTATTATACAGTATATTTCAAGGCTATTGTAGGAGATCCTTCTACTATATTTTCCTACCAGGCATGTAGGATTGGGCCACATGACAATTTAATACCATCACTTGTAGTGCCATATCAGGATCTGTGTTTGTGTCAAGTTCTGGTATAGCATTTTCATTCCCACCTCTGTGTTGTTGTTGGTTGTATGTCTAATCTGTGAGAGAGGAAAGCCAGGGTCCTTTCCATTTCCAGCTGCAGCAGCAATATAACTAGGTTATGGGATCAAGCATACAACCCCAGACTGTTGGCTCTTCATTAGACCATCAAGACAACTCCTGCAGGTTGAGCTCTGCATGCACAGATATTGAACAGGGTAGTGGTTGAAGTCACAAAGATTCCTGGATGGAATACTTTGTGAGCCTTCAAAGCAGTAGGACTATGGATTGTGACATAATCATGTACCGTCTTCAAGGACTGTGTAATGATTTTTCACAGTGTGCATAATTTGTGTACTGGTTTGCATGATATGTGATAGACCAGGAAGATTGTACCAGGAATAACAGTTATGGCAGTTGAGAAGTTTGGAGGAAAATGTAGGAATGGAACTGCAAGCGGATTGCTCTGTATGGGTCCGAGCTGGAAAGGTTCTGTTTTGTATATAAGGGGATGTATGTGGTAGAGCTACTTAGAGTCAGTTAGTGTTATTAATGTTATCAGTAAAAAATAACACTAAATTTAAAAATTAGTTGGAGTTAGAATGGTAGTAAATGTGGTCTATTTTGAGAAAAGGTTGTGACTAAAAGTGTGTTCAGTAAGTACTATATAATTGGAGTAAATATCTATTGATGAATAAACAACAGAAAGAGTTTACATTATAAAGAAGAAAAATAGAGAGTTGTGATTATACACTGAAAAAATTGCCAGCTGAAAAAATATTCTTATATTTTGCTTTTATGTCTTCACCGAGCCCCTTTATCTTTGTGTGTGTGTGTGTGTGTGTTAATTTTTTGTTTACTATCCTTGCTTATCATTTTATAAATAGTAATCACATTCCCTGATGGAGGTCATCAGAATTTACATTGCTTTCACCTGGCCAGAGAAGGGGCCTACAGGTTCAATAGAACCATTTGGGGCAGTGGTGGGCAGCCAAAATTTATACTACCATACTGTGGGCGGAGCCAATGTCATGATGTCATGGGCAGAGCCAACATCATGATGTCATGGGTGGAGCCAAAGTCATGGGCGGAGCCAAAGTAAAAAAAACCCATAAAATAAGTACACATAAAAATACAAATTAAATAGACATAAAAATACATAAAAATACACATAAAATACAAATTAAAAATAAATACACATTAAATACACATTAAATAGACATAAAACACATAAAAATACAAATTAAATATGCATAAAATACATAAAAATACACATTAAAATAAATACTCATTAAATACACATTAAAATACACCCGCCCACCCCATATCCAAAGGCAAGCCACTTACCCTGGGGAGGAGGCTGTAGGGAGCTTCAGGCTAGCAGCTGCTCTTCCTCCTCTCTGCTTGGGAGGACAGCAAGGAGGCTACCGAGGGCCTCAGCAGCAGCCAGTGGTTCCTCCTTGGCTGTGCGTGGCCACCTGATGCTCTGCACTGCTGCATTCCAAACAGCAAATGGCTGCTTGGCTCAGCAGGCAGAGCGCTGTAGGTGTGCACACACACCAAGTACTGCAGGCGTGCCAAGCGCTATAGGCATGAATGCGCATCAAGCGCTGTAGGCGTGCCAAGCGCTGTAGGCACGCATGCATGCCAAGCACTTGGCATGCATGCACAGTGGGGAAACTGGCAAAAAGGTAAGCCCCCAAGGTGCTTCCCCCCAAAAGCCACTACTGGTTGTCCGGGACACTGGGGAAAGCGAACTGGCGAACTAGTGTGAACTGGCTGCTGCCCATTACTGATTTGGGGAGAGCAAAAAGCAGAGACCTGGTATCCTGTGTTTGAAAAATGTGGGTGGAGCATCAAATAAACTGCTGCTTTTAAGAACAGAGCAGGGGTGCCAAATCTTTTTGGGTTGAGGGCTGGTCATGTAGTAAAGTGTGTTAGTCATGTGGTTCCTCCCACCCAGAAGCAGAAGTAAAATGCACATGTGCATGCACAGAACATACCCATGCATGTGCAGAACATTACCGTAAATGATCTGTGGCTCTCATAAACACATTTATGACAGCTGCAGGACATTTACAGAAGCATTCTGCACATGCATGGTTTACTTCCACATCCAGGAGTGGAGAGGGTGATGAGGACCAGATTAATTGGCACCACAGGCCACATCCAGCCCATAGGCCATAGCTTGGGTACCCCTGGAACAGAGCCTGGCAGACCAACAGCCATGAAGATTTGAATGCATGCCTGAAGAAGTGATCATGAATCACGAAATCTCACAATGATTTTTTAAATTTAGGATCCAGAAAAGGTATCACCTTCTACTTCTGCACATGTTTTATACTGTACATCAGGCATTCTCAACCTACAGCCCATGGGCTGGATGCAGCCCACGGCACCATTTCCTGTGCCGCCCCCCCCCCACTGCCTCCACCACACCAGGAAGTGCCATGTGGTGGTGGAAGGGCAAAATGGTCATCCAGCCCCCGAAACTGTCTCAGGGAACGTGACGCGGCCCAGTTTAAAAAGGTTGAGAGCTTCTGCTGTACATGGATACATGGCTGACTTTTTTAATGGTTTATGTAGTGTCACTAAAGTAACATTACAGTAACATTATAGCAGCATTACAAAAGGAACACTGGCTGTTAGCCTGACTTGGTAATAGAGATAATCTAAGAGAAGTGTCCCAGTTGACAGATTTACACTAGACTCCAGTTTGAATGTTTCCTGGGTAGTCTGTAGGTCTTTACCTGGGGAAAGAGGAGCTTACCAGTAGGCAGAATGAGGACAAGACTCTTCAGGTAATAATGCTGCTGAGAGAGAGAGAGAGAGATATTCCCTTTTAGCTTTTGAGTCTTTCCCATCCTCATGAAGTATTACTTGAATGCTTATTGCCAACTGGTAACCCAACAAATATCATCTCTCATTATCGTTCGCCAAAATATTCCAGGGAGGAATATAGCAAAAGGTGACTGAGCTGGGTTGCCATTCAGTCTAGTTGAGCAAGCAAGCAGAGAGGCAGCTACACTTGACTGGGGCATTTACTTCACCAGGCAAAATGTGTGAGTATTTATCATTTTATTCATGTCCCACTCACAGGTGCTATTGGTGCCCTGTAGCATTTAGTAGACAGTTGCGAACAAGAGTTGTACCTGCTATGGTCCAGTGTGGTGGAGGAAAATGTCCTATCTCCAGTGAGGAAGTGAGGCTAAATTTCCACTCTTTATCGGCTTCTGTACCTGGACCAGGATGAGCGGGTAATCACCTCATTCACTTAAAAAAAAAAAAGATAGTTTAGAACCAACTTTCCACATGAGCACAGGCTACTTGGTCGTTTTCAAAAGAACTTCTGTAATCCCTATGGACTATTTGGTTCAGTTCAAAGTTTGGGGAAATCTTAGGAAAGGGCTGTGATTTAAGATTTCAGTTAGACAAAACTGGAGTATCGGAACCTTCTGTATCTGAGGGGGAGGATAAGGCCCTTGCCATCTTGGTTTAGGGAGTAAAATCCCAATATGTTTGCTCAGCAGGGGCACTGGAAGACTGAATCTGCACAGCAATTAGCAAGAAATTAGCAATTACACTTATATACCGCCTCATAGGCACTCTCTGGGCAGTTCACAAGGCAATTAGTATTTTTCCCAAACATGCTAGGTACTCATTTTACTGACCTCAGAAGGATGGAAAGCTGATTCAACCTTGAGTCGAGTCAGGATTGAACTCACAAGGTCAGCAGAGCTTTGGCTGCTAGAGTGTTTCATCCAGTGGGAAGGGACATCTTTTACCATTCAAAAGGAACAGTAGCTGTAGTTTATTTACAGTACTTATAACCCATCGTCATGAGCATAAGGTGCTACTCTAGGCAGTTTACAATAATACAAACAGATAGTATTGGCCTAAAACATTAAGGAGACTGCATAAAAGGTAAAGGCCGCTCTTGCTCAAAAGCCAGTCATATCAGACTCTAGGGTTCTGTGCTCATCTCTGTTTATAGCCAAAGAGCCAGTGCTGTCTGTATCTGCAGAGGTTTCCTTGGACATGGGGCAGGCACGAAACACTGTTTACCTTCCCACTGAAGTGGTACCTATTTATCTACTTGCAATTTCTTGCTTTTGAACTGCAAGGCTGGCAGGATCTGGGACAGAGACAGGAGCTCACTCCGTCATGCAGTACTCGGGAATCAAACTCCAACCTTCCAGTCAGCATATTAACCACTTGAGTTACCACAGTCCCTTAAGGAGACTGTATATGTGGGGCTAGTTTCTTTATGTTGTGGATGTTCTTCTTTGGTTAATAAATGTATTTGGGACTTTGTTTTTATTTGTCATAGAGACATTTGCTTACATCCAGAACTCCTGCTCTGCTTCTGGGGTGCAGAAAGATTTGGAGTGTAAAAGTTGTATCATCTAGTTTGGGGCTATGTCACATAACTGTTGTCATTGTTTTGTTTTATACAGATATATAAAACTGGATGTTTCCCTAAAAAATGGACCTCTGTGAAAAAGAAGAGGATAAGGTGGAAATTAAGGAATGAACAGAATTTCTCAGACAATCTGAACAGAGGAAATGGGGGATCAAACTTAACCACTCTGCCTGTGGAGACAAGGACTTAGAAAAGCTGAGAGCCAGGAAAGGAAAGAGACAGTGAAGTCAATTGGTCTCCTGTATATAGTTCTGCAATAAAGTTGTGGGTTTACTGCAAAAACAATTCACCACGTGATAATAACCAACCAACACCCACCCACCCCGGCACCTTTGATGTCCCCATGGCCATGAAGGGCATGGGGACACAGAGGCTGGCTGCAGTTACCTATGAAAGATTCGTCAGGATTGAAAAAAGTTATTTCATGCACACATAATGATCTAAAAAAGCATCTCAGTGAAAGCTTAGGAAAAAGTGACATGTGTTGCTGTTGTTATGACTGTCAAGCGGCTTCTGGTGTATGACAACCCTAGCAGTGTTTTGAGGTACGTGAGATGATCAAGGAGTGGTTTATCACTGCCAACGCCCAGGGATTCAAACCCAGGTATTCTGAGTTCCCCTCTTTCATCATATACACTGCATTATATTGGCTCTTCAAAAACAATGATACGAAAAGAAATTCACTGCATACATACATGCACACAATGTTCAGGTCTTTTCTTCGGAATATAGTCTTATAAATCAAACTCCATTCTTTTAGACCCAATCAGAGCTCTCATAAATTGTTCAATATATGATGCTGAAGTTTCTAACATATTTTTGCTAACATCCTGGAGAAGCAAATCCTTCAAAACCCTTGTCTCTGAGGTTACTGAAATACTCACAGAGTTCAAGTGAGTTCAGAACTATTTTGAATGCTGTCTCTTTACTCATGCTGAAATAAAATCCAATTATTGACTCAAAGGTTAATGTAAGATTGACTGAGTGTACCTACAAATAGTCTACCTTATTAAAACCTCACTTCACAATGGATTTTACTTCAGTGATCCATCTAGTATTTTGCTCATCAATTCTGTTTCCCTCAAACTTATTTCTGTAACACAAAGAGGGAGGGAAGTCACACCGACTACTTAATTGGCAAAATACATCAGTTGAAATGTTACACTTTAGAGGAAACATTATTGTGTTTTCCTCCCCAATTTATTTACTCTTCAAGGTGGAAAAACAGCAATGTTACTATAGAATTCAATTAAATTTTCTAAGGTTAATGGGTTCTATGTCAAGAATGAATAACCATAAGTGTGTAGGCAATGAATGCAACCCTAAAGATTCATTCCTTTCACAGTATATTCTACTTCAGAAGCAAATTAGATTTTTTTTCACCACACTAAGAAAACAAAAGAAAATACCCCTTTTTGTTTCCTTTTTAAAAAAAACTGAGCAAGCACGTTTGTCATTCTAGGTGCTCCAAATTCCTTACAATTATACCAGCTACTTTTCCTTTAAATGCCAGAGGCCACTGGGAAAGGAGGAAATCTTTCACTTGGGTTAACTTTACTGAATACATTTAGTTGGTAAATTATTTGCCTTCTGAACTAGAAGAGCCAATATACATTTATGTTCCAAGAATGGGGAGTTTTACTTGCTTTACGAGTGAGGGTTGCAATAGTAGCTTAGTCAAAGGATATTTAATTAAGTTATATTTGCTTTTTCATGATCTTTTAGCTCCAGATTATAAATCAAGAATCAATGAGTACTTAATTTCCTCTTATAGCATTAAAAGTAATTGCTTCATAAATTCATTTTAGTAACGCAAATATTTGCACAGAGAACAGCACAAAGAAGTTGTTTCACTGATGAGATGCCTTAGTTTCTTTCTGTTCATTAGCCGAAGATGTGACCTGGCAATGGCAGGCCCAACCCCAGTCCTCGAATACACCACATTTACCTGAGTACTGAATCTTGCCTCATGTTGGAGAAGTTCAGAAATATAAATACAAAGGATACAAAACACAGTTGATTACAATTTTAAAAATGGAAGGAAACATATAAAAATTCATGGATGAGATGGCAAGCGAGAAAATTTTTTAACAACTTGTCAAGACAAATGTGTGAAAAAAAGAACAGGATAAAGAGACTCTAAAACATTAGTAAATAACCAACTTAACAAATATGACTTAGGTCTCATTAGGTAGGGAGTTCTGTATCCTCAGTGCAACAGCAGAGAAAAGGCTTATATTAAAACCAAATTAAATTTGGCAAAACCTGGACAAAATCCTCTCCTGTAGATCTTAATGGTCAGGCAGGTTTTTACTGAAGAACATAGTTCTCTAATATCCACAAACAGCACTTTGGTGCATACATGTCTAGTAAGATACCTTGCTGGCACAAACTATGGCCCTTTTTACCATTTAGTTTCACTAGCGGCTCTGTTTTACCATTTAGTTTCACCAATGGCTCCAGGGGTGTGCAGGGCACAGTGGGAAGCTGCTAGACAGAGTGGTGGTGCGCGCCTATTGGGGGGCAGGGGGAATCCCATACATCGCTATTGGCACCACAGGGCACCAGAGGCGAGGGCGGCGTGGGACAAAGCCTGATTGCTCGATATACCAGTACTCACCTGAAAGGCTCCATGAGATCTGCTTATCATTTAGAAATGCAAGACAGAACTAGACAAGTTCCAGATATCCTGAATCTTACATGGAATTTGCAAAAACACAGAGAAAGGAAATAACATAATCAGTCAAAAATAAAGGAGGACTAGCAGGGATATGTAGATGGAATTTCCCTTTTTCTTTTGTTTTGAGTTCTTTGTTTTTCTGCCATTTTTATGTGTTTACAGTCTTACTTTTAACATGAAAGGAAAAACATCTCTGAGACTCATTCTTTTTAGATTTCGCTCATGTTTTCTGGGACTCCAAAAGCCTTAGAGAGGCCTTCAAAATTACTCCAGAAAAAGAGAGGAGCAGGAAAAAAGAGTACCAATCTACTCTGACAGTAAGCAACAGTACACAAGAAACAACGATCATCATCAAACCTATGCAGGCTTTTGTTTACAGAGGAAGAAAGCCTCTGGTAGTGCCTTCCCCAATACACAACACCACCAGAAGCCACACAAAGATGCTCCTCTAGCCAAAATACTCTACCACCACTGGTGCTACATACAGAGCAAAAAATAACTTGCTTATCCACAAACCAATTAAAAAGCAGAAAAAACAATTCAATGCCAGACAATCATCTCAACAGAGATGCTCCAGGCCTGGGTAGTACTATGGGAAGGAGGGAGGCAACAAAGCTGCCTGCAAGCCTGGCACATCACCAGAGTGGACAACATAAAGCAGTATCTCCAAAATGACTAAAATACATGTCTTTAACAGAATAAATTTACAGTAAATTAAATATCTTGGCAGTCTCGGAGTTATTCAGTGAGGAGTCTGCACATTGGTACACATCTCCATGATGATATTCCACACATGCAAATGGACTTGAGAAATCAAGTCCATTTGCATGCTTTTTAAAAGGCATTTGGATATCACGTCACCCACTGGCTAGGCGGACCATGACATGTGACCTCCACTTTCACCTTGTCCAAGGGATCAGATGGAGAACACTTTGGTGAGTTTTAGTCGTAGCCTAACATCATTGACAAGAGCTGGGAATACTGCTTAGTTAGACTGCTCATGGTCCCACGCCCTGAAAAGATCTCACATATCAATATTTATACACAAACACATTATATAAGTATTCTCCCTCCCTCCCTCTCTGAGTACCTTTGGGACCCAGGAGCAAGCAGCACACAGTAATCTTACTCACAAGAATTACTGAAATAATAATTTATGCCTCACCAAGTTCCAACCCATCCAGGCCGTTTTACAGATTCACGATTCCCATTCCTCACTTCTGGATGTTCTGACTGACTACTCATATAAACCCTTGTGACACAATTGGATGAAAAATTTCCTGGGTAATTTGAGAGACAAAAGGTGAAAGAAAAATTAGAAAAAAGAAGTAAGCACAGAAGAACATGAAACTTCTGTGTACTTTTCTTTTGTTGATATGATTTATTTGGGCTTTAAAAGCTTTGTTTCAGGAGTCAACAGAAACATGAAAACAAAAAGCCTCTTCCATTATTTTTTCCCTTTTGTTATATTACAAAAAGCCCATATTGAGAATTAGTATGATAGGGTATGCATGCTTTTATTAGTATTAGGGCCTAGGAAAGAGATGGAAACAGATTTCCCTGGGTGAAAATCTTTGATCGATGGATTAATAATAATGTTGTTATTTCTTTAAGATGGGATTTCATCAGATGAAAAGAGGAAAAGCCAGAAGAAACTGTTATATCAGAAGGAGATCTCAACCCAAGTGCAAGGGAATAATCAAGATTTATTTAGAAAAGATTGCTATTAAATAAACATTACAGAAAGTTTCTACTATCAAGCTTATTTATAGCTTAAGGCGTGAAAAGCCACATTAGTGTGTTGAATTATATGAGTTCACTGCTGCTAGCTGACAGCATGTCAAATTATTTGCAAATATTTTCTGGAACAGTAACCTTGAAGGATGCCAGCAGTATTCAGTGTAACCTTATCACAAGACAAGAACCAAGTTTTGAGGTGAGGTCTGAGGAAAATGGATTTATAGAATCATATAACTTCCATGCTTTGGCCTAAAAACCAATTCTAGAATTCATAAGCACCACCTTCTGCAAAGCGATTACTCTACTCCCAATGGTAGGCCAAAGAACTTGCTGGCATTTGGAGAGAGTCTGTGGAGCAGCTTTTGAATATAGTGTATGACTGATGCCTAACTGAGAAACTCTGCTTTGGGGGGCATTTGTGAGTACATTAGTGACATTTAAGTGGATTTATCTCCTCCAGCCTTCACTACCCAGCTTCTGTGGAAATTATGTAATCATTTTAACAAAGTGTTCTATAATTGACATAAAAAAGTAAAGTAAAATAAAAATGAATTTCCTCTGTAAGCAGTTTATCCACTTTAACTGCAACCTGTAAAAGGGGAAATAAAGGGGGAGAGTGGAATATAAATACAAGATCTTTATGAAATTGGCACCCTTGATAAAATTGCATGTTCTCTACCATTTGAAAAAGTATTTCTCCTTGTACAGAATGTTTTTCATGTAAAGGTTTGTTGAAGAACAATTTCCTACTTTTAATTGCTTGTCACAGTGATTTCCCATTGGTAGAGAGATTTGGGATGTACCCAAAAAGGAGCATGTGGGAAAGGGAGCAAAAGGTGACCACCCCTTACCTGCATCGTGTTGATAAACCTCTCAAGAAGTAGTTCCAAGGAAGGAAGGGTTAAACCAGCTACCAACCAAAGACTTTCACGTGTGAGCTTTAGAGGAGATTTCTTCTATACAGATTTCTAAACAGAAGAACAATATGTCAACTCCCTGAACTTATACAAATTTTGATGCTGTTTGTGAGTAGTGAAAACTGAATCTTGCTTTTCAACATTTTAAGAGATCCCCCACACACATTATTATTATTATAATATTATAATAATAATACATATTATTGGTTTAACCAGCCACATGGGTAGCTGCTATATATGACTGCTTCCAAACAACTCTGTCACTATTTAAAAACAAACAAACACATCCTGTTGTTTTGAGGAAGGGTTTTTTTTTGGCTTACCTCAGGTTGGGCATTAGAGCTAGTCTGGTGGAAACCTACTTGAAAGAGCTGAGTATAGAGTAGCAAGGTCAGTGTAGGTTTGCTTTCCTCTAACTTGTGTTCCTTTTTCTACAGGGGGAAGGTCAACACTCCAGTTTATATCCAGTGGTGGGCTGTCAAAATTTTTACTACCGCAATGTGGGCAGAGCCGATGTTGTGGGTGAAGCCAACATCATGATGTCATGGCGTTGTGTGCGGAGGCAAAGTATTTTTTAAATAATAATAATAAAATAATAAAATAAAAATAAAGTAAAAAATGGATTGGTGGGGCTGGGGGGGGGGTTCGGGGGGAAGCCGTGCAGCCGCGTGGCTTGACCCGAACCCTCCTTCAGCCCCACTGATCGATTGGTGGGGTGGGGGGGGGTTCGGGGGGAAACTGCGCGGCCATACGGCTTGTCCCCGAACCCTCCGTCAGCCCCAGCAATCCATTGCTGCGGCTGGGGGGGGGGGTTCGGGGGGAAACTGCACAGTTTTTCCCCGAACCCTCCTTCAGCCCCAGAAATCCATTGCTGGGGCTGAAGGAGGGTTTGAGGGGAAACCGTGCAAGTGATCATGCATCAAATGGAGTTTTGACGCATGCGCACTTCCGAGCAGCCATTTTGGGCTGCTCAGAAATGCAATCCGGAGGGCAGCCAGAGAGGCGACCGAACCTGTCACCTGGAGGTTTACTCCCCCCCCCCCGGCGATCCCCTCTGGATTTTTGCTACCGGTTCTGCTGAACCTGTCTGAAGCAGCAGCAGCCCACCACTGTTTAAACCTGTGTGGGGCATGAATGGCTTATTCTCATATTCTCTTCCATTAGATGCGCCTTTGTATGTTTTACCCTTTGCATTATCTTTAACTTGTCTTTCTCTCATTAAATTCACTGTTACACTTTATAACATCTATAAAATCTGCCCTTTCACCTCCCCTTTTCTAATTCAGCTGAGGCTCTTGTTCAATCTTTCCATTCCCCCCAGTATTGATTATTACAACACTTGGTCTTTCTTCCTTCTCCTGCCTTGCATTTTTCCTGCTCACAAGACATTCCCTTCATCATAATAAACTTCTTCATTCCCCTTCTTTCCAGCCAAGTCTCTATGTCAATCTGTAGCAATAAAAATAGTAAAATGTCTTGTGGAACTGTAAACACTGACAAATTTATTATGGCATCAACTTTTGTGGATTAGAATCCACTCCACTTGTTTTAGAAAAGTGGGTGCTGTAAGCAGTTTGTTAATCCTTAAAGTGCCACAATAAGATCTTGGTTATTGTTTCTTTTGCATTTATCTAGAACTGTTCAGATGTCTCCTCCCCTATTTATTTACTTATTATCCATCTAGTTTCTTTCTAGCTCTGCGTCTTCTTGCTCCTCTGACTTCTTTTGAACCTCTCCATTATATGAAATAATCCTTATATGATCACCTTTTCCCTAAGACATCCTTCATCTTTCACTGTTACCCACTACTGGCATTTTGTGTCTCCTGGCGCTTATCAGGCTCTTTTTCTTACAAATATCCAAAACTCAAACTTATCTTTTCAGACTGGCTTCCTCAAAACTGATCTTCTATTCCCCTTCTTTCCCCAGTTGCTCTAAACTTGGGGACAAATACTTGTTCTTATCATACTGCAGCACCTAGCTATTATGGGTGTTTTAGCATAATGAAACCACAAAAATATTGGTTTGGAAAAGCAATATATGTTGTAACCTAATAAATTAATGCTGGCTGGATAGCTCAGTGTTTTGTGTATCTGGTTGTGGACTCAGAGGTTGGCAGTTCATTCTTCCTCCAGGGAGAAGAGCTAGCCTATCTGGCCTTAGGCAGGCTGCACAGTCCCAGGATACCCCTAGAAGGGAATAACAATTCACTTTTGCTTATACTCTACCTAAAAAAACCTTGGAAAGAATAGATGTAAGTCAGAATTTGAATTGATGGCACACAATTATTATTAAAACACTAGCAAACACAGACAAAAGCACTTACATATACCGACATAGACACATACCCAGAAGCAGGGGTTGAAATAACTCCGTTATTCTACCTTGCAGCTTTGCCTGTTTGTCTGTTTTCACTTTTGAAGGAGAATGGGGCTATTCCACTTGGGCCCATCTCTAGGTTTCAGGAGACTCTGGAGGACCGCTTCTTCCATCTGTTAGGATTCATAAAGTTTTTGTGTGTGTGGAAAGTTTAAAATATTCAAGGGATTAAAAAGAAGGAAAAGTGTCTAAGTGCTTTAAAATCATGGCTTGGGAATTATTTCCTCTAACCAGCCAGCCACTCTGTAGCTAAATAGCAGTTTGGTGATTTACGTGGATATAAATCACTGGTGATAATAAAGTTTACTATCACACCCTCCCAGAATTTGCAGCTCTAGGTGCCCACACTGAAGAAGGCAAAGAAGGTTGCAACTAGGTAGAGAGTTTCTTTGTGGTGGTTGGTACTTGATGCAGCTCTGTCAACAGAGCTGCATCAAGCCCTCTCTGAAAGTTACAGTATTGAAGAAGCATCTAAACACAGAATTATATAGAGAGGCATTCAAAGATTTCCTCCCTATAGTCAATTAATTCTGAGTATTTTTTTTATTTGTTCCCGGGCGCTATATTCTGTTTGTGGGGACCATTTAGAGTTATTTTATCTTATGCATGCTGCTGTCATAAGAGTTGATTATATTATATGCATTTTTAATATTGTTCTAATTTTGTAAACCCCACAGAATGGAAATTTCATTTCCAAATGGAAGGTATAAAATGTACTAAATGAAAAACAAAGAAATAACATAAATAGAGAAATAATTCAAATGTTAGTTATTATGGGCTGACTTTTCTTTTTCCTTTAATTCCAGCTCTGGTTGAGAATTTAGCAGTTCATCAGAAATATATGCTGTACTGATAAGAGAAAAATTACACAATTTACCTGTGTTATAGGTACGGGAATCTTAAGTAGGTAAAGTAAGAAGTGTATAGAAACTGAGAAAGGTGAAACTTCATTTGTTGTGGTGTATGTGTGATAAATCTGTGGATACATGAAGAAGCATCACCACGAAAAATAAGAACCCCCCTTTTCAAGCCACAATTTAATCATTGTTTAGATTCTCCTGTCTTGTGTATGTTTTGTCTGTAGTATAACTATTTAATTAACCAATAGATCTTCTGTAGCAACATTTCCACCATCACACCAAGAATCCCCCGATAGCAGCGAACGAGTTCAGATTCCATATAAAAGTTCAATGTTGAAAATGAGTCAGTGAGATAACAAGCAGCCATCTTAAGCAGGCTATCATCACATATGACTTGAGATCAATCTTAATGATTCTTTGCTTGACCATTTTGCCCAAGGGCAAAACAATGAAAAGTGCTCAGAGATGTTTGCTTAGTGAAGTGAATCTGACATGGCAACAAGTGTGAGAGAAGAGGATGTCAATAGAGCTAAGCTCCTTTCGGCTGGAAACCTCTGGTTTATGTTGTTCTTACAAAAACAACAACAAAAACCCCAGTTGTACACCATGAATAACTATTTATCTTGTTTCCAATGAAGACAGGCAGTGTTCATAGCAAAGCCAACTGTCTATTTCTCCTTAAAATAGTGCAACTGATTGCTTTTCATGTATCTCCAGATAGTGTGATATATCAATTTTGGGTTCAAGTGGTTCACTGTTATATCATTCACCATTAAACTGCCATTACCTTCTAACCCTACAATCCACTAATTCATTAGTATTTGGGGCTTATTCATTGAAAATATTTATAGTTTGCTTTCGAATTGTGACAGACCATTTTGAAAAGTTGCTAAAATATTTAAACATTTTTGAGATGAAGTGAGTATTAAGAATGACAATCAAACAGGAGCAAACTGCTTGTGAGGTAAGTGGCACAGAAACATCTATCACTCAGTAGAATGCAGCCTTCTCTTTGTTGTTTGTATTTACAAACAGATTCATAATATAAAGCAGGGGTTCCCAACCTATGGCTTGTGGGCTGGCCCTGGCTCATGACACCATTCAATCTGGCCTGTTGCCACCTCCACTGCACCTAGAAGTGGAAGGGGGCATGTAAAATGCACCCATGCATGCACAAATGCACTCATGGCTGCCGTAAATGTGGAGGTGGGCACATTTACGACAGTCGTAAATGCACCTGCTTCCACTTCTGGGGGGAGTGGTCCAGCCCACTCAGATGTCTCAGATGTAAAAGGCTGGTCACTCCTGATGTAAAGTAAACCAGAACTGTGCATCTGTGTATAAAAACAGCACGAGGGGATGATTTTGTTTAGCAAAACTGCCAGGGGAGGAAGAAGCGAGGGCAGGTTGAGGACTTTGCCGCCCATCCCCCTGAGCCGACACCAACATATTGTATTTTTTGTAAGCCGCCCTGAGTTGCCACGGTGAGTGGGCGTCAATATAAAATTGAACTAATAAATAAATAAATAAATAAATAAATGTCAGGGCAGGATTTGTGCCCTGGTGCAGCCTCATCCAAGATGGAGATTTCCATGTGTGGGAGAACCTTTAGCACATACATTAGAGGGATTGGAATATGTAAACATACTGGTCTCATTGTTTGGAAGAAATGAAACCTAATGTGTGATAGACATGTTATACTGTATGATCATTGGCTGGATTCCTTTAGGGGAATAGAAAAGGGGTGGGCTGTGTGTAAGGTGATAAAAACCCAGAAGGTGGGGCCAAGATGTTATCTTGATCTAAGGGTGAACTGCAAACATGTAGGTGCTTAAGCTAGAAGGGGGTCCTTGGGCTTCCTCAGTTAATATTTGATAAACTTTCTTCTGTACCTTACTCTGATTGCAATATACAGTAAAACACCGGATAAGGATTGGATCGGATAACGCTAAAATTGCATAACGTTGGGAAATTTGAGGCAAACATTTGGATCAGATAACATTATGTTAACCATTATGTTAACGTTATCCGATCCATCAGATAACCTAACTATTTCAGAGGCTAATGTTTGCCTCAACTTCCCTGAGGTGTGGCTGTGACTCACCAGTTTCTCTTGGGAGAAAGGGAGGAGCTGCCTGATCTCTTTATCTCAAGCTTGCAACATTTGAATAACAAAAGCTTGCAAAACCAGTCTGACTAGTTTAGCAAAGCAAAGCAAAAGCAGACATGGGAGGGTGGGGGGGACTATTTCAATATGTTCTGACTCCAATTTAAAAACCAAGAAGCCCCAAATGCCCCAACTATTCCCTATGAGCCAGATCCGGCCCTGACACCAATTCATCCAGCCAGCTTCAACCTCACTTCCAGGAGTGATGAGGGTGGTGTGGGCCAGATGGAATGGTGTCATGGGCCAGATCCGGCCCAGAAGCCTTGCTAACAGCAAGGGTGCCCAAACTTTTCAGGCCACGGGCCAGTCACGTGGTTCATTGGTGCCCAAACTACAGCCTGTGTGCCAGATCTGGCCCTGACACCAATTGTGGAACCAAGTCTTAACGTTATCTGAGGTATTACTGTATGACACAGATAGACCAGACTTGGGCAATAATATAGTTCAAGAGGATAATAACACTTTTATGGATAACCCAACTGCTAAATTGTTGTGTTAGTTTTTGTGATGCAAACAGTACCAGAAGACTTCTAATCTGCTTGCTATACCATATGAAACACTTTGAGATTCCTCATGAATGACAACCATGAAGGGTGCAGGATTCACTGTTTATCACATAGTAGAAAACATTGGCAAAGAAAAAAATCCTGATTGATCAGCTACAGAAATTCTTCTGGCTAAAGCACTGGGGCTGTTGTAAATATAGAGAGCTGCAGTAAAAGTGACTGTAATCGGCATTGCCTAGTTGAGAAATAGATATTACCTAACAAGTACTCTACAAATGAAGCAGAATGGTAGTCAGTAGTAATGTTCAAGCTCTGAAGTCAACAAATAGTATTTCATTACCTCCCAGTAACCAATAGTCTTACATGCTGCAGTTCTTCTTAAATCAATACTTTTATCTCTATCAAGGTATTTACAATTGTTTTGTTATTCGTTAAACATCTCTGGCTATGCTGCTCTACACAGATAGACTTGGCTTGGACATTCTGTTTTTTAAATACATTGTTTGAGAAAACATGCTGCTGTATTGATCATGTCTACTCTAAATATTTACTTGTTCTCCAGCTAATCAATTTATTTGATTAGTCTGTACAAGCTGCTTGTTGCTGATTATATTGTTAGTTGTATCACCCTAAAGTGGCTGATGGGTTTTGTCCAGTAAAGCCATTCTCATTAATTCCCTTGCCAGATTCACACTGTTTGTTTGTTCCAAGGAAATCTTATTCCCCATGGTAAACCAGCTGCTGCTACAATGAATTTTCTGGAAGTCTTATTTTTCCTGCAAGAATGTGGAGAAGGGGGCAACGTTTTTCATGGAAAACCTATAGCAACGGAAAACAGTCTCTGTTCAATTCCGTCAGCAGCAATTATGTATTTTTTCTTCTTCCCGACACACATGTCTTACTAAACATTTGCACTCTTTTTTCCAAAGGGGTATGAAAGATTGTCTTGTGTGTGTATGAGGAAGCATACACTCATGCATGTTTCAAGAAGCAGAAAATGTTCAACACTCGTATGCAGGAAGAAATCCACAAAGCGCTGTTTGCTCTCAAAATGAGCCTAACTCACAGACATGACAAAAACTTAATTGCTTTTCCTTTATTTGATTTAAACAAAATCAAAAGCAATATTAATTGTGAAAGTGAGCAATGAACTGCACATGGTGTAGCCCCCAGGTCTTGATACTATCTGTCACTTTTAAGCAAAGTCTCTCTTTGTATTGGCTGACATTCACAGCAGTACCTGTCTCAGCCCAGTAATAATAATAATTTTGTGTCAGAGATTACTCTGGGTTGAAAGGATTTTTAGGGGACGCCCAAATGAGGCTCCTTTCATGTCCCCAAGTGCAGCTCTCAGGTATCGAAACCCGACCTTCCACTAAGCCACTGGGGTAGCTGCACAATATACTTGCTCTAAGGACCAGCATGCCACCCAGAGTGAATAATAAACCCATAAATAAAGCAAATAAAAACAAGAACAATGTCAAAGTAGCAAAAATGGTAACATCAGACTGAATGACTGCATGATTTGTGTGTACAACCCTCATTATTTTTGCATCCATGGTGAGGATTGACAGGAGTGGCTGACTGTTCCAAACTACTTTCAGGAATGCTGGAGAATTCTCCAAACTCCAGAGCAGATTATTTCAAAGTGGCCACCACTTATCTAGACAAAGGGAGTGTCATTATCTTAAACCTCACTAGGAGGTTATCTGACTTGGAAATTTTATGTACATCATATTTATACCTTATTTCATGTCAACAGCTTATAGGGAGAATGAGCATAACTAAGCTACATCCTGAACTCACAAACCTCTTGTTTTAAAAGTTGCTTATTTTATCAAAGTGATAACACAAAGACTGTGTTACTCAGCATGTAGCAACTTCTCCCCATTCCTGGATGAAGAGTACTGTATCTACCTCTCTGCCAATTTCAGTGTAGGGAGATTAGGCTATAAAGAACTTTAAATTGCCCAGGTAGGAGGTAACTCCTGTTGAAGGAAAAGCCATCTACATGTATAGCACTTGGCCCTTGGGGACCATGGCTAGTGGACTCACTAACACATTTCCATTTTTTCTTTCTGTCAATAAATCCCAGTGGCTTCCTTTCTTCATGCGGACCAAAATAATAGAACCAGTTTTGGGTTCTTTGAAGTCCTAAACCTTTACTCTTATCCTACAAAAGGGAGCCAATGGAGAAACAATACCACACAACAAAATCTCCTGAAATATAATCTTTTCCCACATGAACTAACCCATTATTTTTAAAGATAGATCTCAGTCTTTAAATGTGATTGCTGGGAGAGGGAATGTTAAAATATGATGAGGCTCTGCAACATGGATAGAAAGCTCTACAGCATGTATGGCCAAATTGTCTGTATGTTTCTGAATTACATGTGAAGACACTGAAAAACTAGGGAAACATGGCACATGGAATCCATCTGTAGACTTCAAGAATGATTGGGAAAACTGGCTGAGAAAATAAGAACTGAAGTGTGCCCAAAAAAAGGAAAAATTAACACCTTTAATTGACACCCTGCTAGAAAGGGCATCAAAGCAGTAATTAACACTAAGCTATCTTTTCTCATCAAAAGCCCATCTGCTTCTTTCCCAGGAAAGTCACCCAAATTGAGGAAGAGGTAAGAGGTTATTTTGTTGTTTTCACTAACAACAGTCATTCTTTCAGGTCATTGTTGCTTTTTGCCCAGAATATGTCATATGCATTTAGTCAAATTTATTAAAATGTTGATTTACAACAGTCTGGAATAGGTCATTTAATATAGCAAGGGAATTAGAGAATTTGGTTAGATAAATTAATTTGTCTCTAAGGGGGAAGCTATGCTTACCTGCCCTCCAAGCTCAGGCTCACTCTAAGGATGAGTGTTCAGTGGTTTTTCTTGTCTTTAAGGGGAAAGCCATTGTCCAGCTGTTATCAGTAATGTCTGCTTAAGTTCTACACTGCCCATATGGTAAGGCTGAGAAGTTTAGCTTTGTTATACTTTATTTTGTACTCTTCAATTGTCATAGACTGTTTTTTTTAATTTGCTGCAAGAATTCTTTGAAACCTCTTTGTAACTTTTGTCTTTTGTCCTTTTACACTTTATTCTCATCCAACAAAGTATAAAAAGCCCCTCAAGCAACTTTCTGGATTTTTGGCTTGGAAGGCTTGTGGTACTAAAACAGGTCTTGCCTTGACCAGCAACTGCCACATGTTGGTGTCTGAGTGGTTACTGTGATAATCCTGTCTTTAAAAGTTGGCACATTGATTGTAACTGCTTGGCATTGTGGATTTTTGTTGTTGACATTGCCTCTGTAAGCATTGCCAAGTCTAGTTAGTTTGGAGTGATGGGACAGCATTTAGTACCAGTTTGGTTTCATAGTCTTCTACCCAACTAGCTCTTCCCTAGGCTCACCCAGACAAGGATAAGAAACATAGTATGGCTCAGTGGCTATAGATGGAATTCCCTGAACTGGGTAACATCACAACCACAATTTTTTGAAAAGTAAAACTCTTCTATTGCTCTAGATGTTCCCAACGCTTCCTTAGGATCTCTTTCATTATGGGAAAACCTAGGGAGCTGTGGGATAATGGGGAATCTTTAATTTATGAAAACCACCACTGCACTGGTGGTGCAGTGAATTTTTTAGAAATTTAAGACTCTGCTCCTCCCCATGGCTCCCAATTATTTCCTATGATGAAAAGACTTTAATGTATTTTAAAACCTGCATTACAACTGAGTGCATGCATTACAGTTGCTAAAAGTGCAGATCACCACTGAATGCACATACAGTATACATTAATTTTATCCAAAGCAGTATTAATCTTTAAAAAATAATAATTTTGGCTGTATATGGCAAAGGTCTTGTGCTCTGCAGGTCCAATCTGTGATAACTAATGTTTTCTATGTAGAAAGAAAGAATCCCTAGACAAAAACAGACAAAAGTCCCCATACAAAAATATCTCACACACCTGTACTGGTCTGCTAAATTAGAGTTCTCTGGGAAGATGACACCATGAACAAGAAGGAATGTAAGCAAGATGGCTAATTTGACTCTTGTACAGTTAGCAAAATTAAGCTGTGTGACCCATCCATACAATCAAACAACTGCAGAATGGAGGAGATACCTTTTATAGGGTCACTCAAAAATAAAAATAAAACAATGCAAGCGTTTGTAACTCACGGGTCTTCTTTAGGCGAATGTTCATGGCATGATGTAAAAGCCAGGTAAGTTAGCTTAGATCAGTGGTTCCCAATTAGTGGTACGCGTGTCCCCAGGGGTACACCAGATTGCATCAAGGGGTACGCGCAGCAATCTCTTAAATAAAATATTAAATGCTTAAAAAACAATAATGCAATAACAATTGCCAAAAAATTATTCAATTTAATTAAACGATCAGTAGGTAAGTCAATCGTATGCATCAAGCGCTTTCTCCCGCGGCGGCGGTTTTTCCCGCACCTCCCGCGTTTCGTGTCACCCGATTGCAGCCGCCCCCATTCCCGCCTATTTGCTCGTCATTGTCAATCAGTCAGTTTGGTTTATTTTGTGTGAGCGTGTCGCTGTGGTCGTTGTGTTGTTTTAATTGTGAATTAATAAATATCCGTTGCACCGTGTCACGTCGATCAGCCTTATATACCTACCTCGGTAAACGGTAAGATAATGTTTTAAAACTGTGTTTAAATTTGCACTTTCACTATAAACTGCAATACAATGTAATGATGTTTAGAAAATAAAAATAATATTCAAGCTGCTTCAGTTGTAAGCATGTTTGCGGATTCTGTTTTCTAGATTTTAAGTTACAATAATACTATTTTCATTGTAAATTTCAATACAAAGCAATAATGTTTAATTTGTTTTCTACTATGTACCTACTTCGAATACAGAAGGACAAATTCAATTTTTTGCCTGTTCGCAGTTTCTGGTTTTTTCCTCCGGTTTTCTAAGCTTTTTAATTACTTACATTGCAAAAATACAAAAGCTGAGTTAATAAGACCCCTTGTTTTTTAAATGGAACAGTGGCTGCTAAGGCGCCGAAAGGTTGAGGAGGAGGTATCAGAAAATACTGAACAGTCACCTGCTAATGATGTGTCACCCTCTACTAGTACTCCGACACACAAAAAAAGAAACCTTGATAACAAGGAATCATCTCTCAAAAAAAGCAAATATGATGATAGTTATATTCAGTTTGGTTTTACAAGCTCTGGAGATCCTAATTCCCCATTGCTGCAATGTGTCATTTGTGCAGAAACGCTGTCAAATCTTTCGTTAAAACCATCCTTACTACGTCGCCATTTAGAAACCAAACATGCTAATTTGAAAGATGAATCTGTATCCTTCTTTCAACATAAATTAAAAGACCTCAAACAAAGACAAAAATCTATTGAGGCACTTTCTTTAAACACGAATATGAACGGCCTGCAAGCCTCTTTTCGAGTTAGTTATTTAATTGCCAAGCAAACAAAACCGCATACAATTGGGGAAAACCTTATACTGCCTGCAGCAAAAGAGATAGTGAAATGTATAATCGGAGAAAAAATGGCCCGAGAACTGGATGTTATTTCTATGTCAAATAACACTGTCTCTCGTCGTATTGCAGACATGTCAGATAATCTGAAAAACCACCAAATTCAACGCATTTTACAAAGCAATTACTTTGCCATACAACTTGATGAATCCACAGACATATCAAACTTGGCTCAACTTTTAACATATGTTCATTATGTTCATTCCAAAAAGGTTCATGAAGAGTTCCTATTTTGTTGTGCCCTTCCGATTCATACTACTGGGGAGGACATATTTCACATGGTCGACGGTTTTATAAAAGAAAACAAATTGGATTGGTCGAAATACGTAGGAATATGCACTGATGGTGCCAGAGCAATGACTGGTTATTTTTCAGGACTTGTGAAGCGAATACAAGATGTAGCCCCAGAAGCAAAATGGACCCATTGTGGTATTCATCGAGAGGCACTTGCTTGTAAAAAAATTCCAGCCTGCTTAGATAATACTCTTAAAAATGCTGTGAAAATTGTCAATTTAATCAAGGCCCGTGCCACAAACTCAAGAATTTTTACAGACATTTGTAAAGAGCTTGGCAGTGAGCATGAGACCCTGTTGTTACATATTGAAGTGCGTTGGCTGTCCAGAGGAAGAGTTGTTTCGAGAATATTTGAGTTGAGACATGAAACTGAGTTATTTTTGACCGAGCAGGGACATGTCGAGTACAAACAGATGCTGATTGATCCTTTGTGGCTACAAAAATTGGCTTACTTGTCAGATATTTATACAAACCTGAATGAGTTGAATTTGGGGCTTCAAGGCCAGGATACAACCATATTCACTATGCAGGAGAAGGTTGAGTCAACAATCAAAAAATGTCTCTCTGGACATCTTTGATCGACAGATGTAAATATGATCAATTTCCGAATTTAAAACTTTCTTTGGAAACCCCTTCTTCATCAGTGAATGAAGATGTAAAATCAGCCATAAAATGCCACTTAAAATTTGTCGACCGCATTACACACTTATTTCCCAGAAATATTGTCACAATGGAACTGGGTAAACAACCCCTTTGGAAACTGTCCCACCGATCACCTATCCATCTCTGATCAAGAGGAATTAATAGACATCTCATGCAACAGTAGACTCAAAAGTTGTTTTGCGGAGCAATCACTGGTTAATTTTTGGGCTGGTCTTAAAGACGTTTATCGTGTCAGCGAAGTAGCAATAAAACATTTACTGCCATTTTGCACGACGTACCTTTGCGAGATGCAATCAGATTTTTCAGAGTTGTGCAAAGAAACATTCATGAAACATGTGTTCTCTGTCATTAGAATGTCTTTTGATGATAATAAATATAAAATACACCTGATTTCATTTTTATTTAACGTTCCTGCAATAAGGGGTACGCAAGTTTGAGGTCTTTCTTGAAGTGGTACGTAGAAAAAACTAATTGGGAACCACTGGCTTAGATGTTGAATGGGTCCTTATTACTGCACTAAATTAACAGTTTAATTTTTCTTTGTTCTGCTCACTGAAACAGCCATTTAGCCTCCAATTAACCATTTCTCCTCTAGAGGTGGGGATTCTGTTTTTTTTTCTATTCAGTTGTTTCACGACCAGTGATGGGATGATAAAAAATTTAGTACCCCACCCTGACGTCATCACAGTGGGGGCGGAGCTAACGTCATGACGTCATGGGTGGAGCCAACGTCATGACATCATGACGTTGTAGGCGGGGCCAAAAATAAAATAAATAAAATAAAAATAAAACACACACACACACCCCTCAACCCCCCCCCACAAAACCGTTAATAAAATAAATAAATAAAATAATAATTAAATAAAAATACACCCAAACACCCACCCACCCCAAACACAAACCCCTCTTACAATGGGGACCGTTGGGGCTGGCCCCGAGCCTTGGTGCCCGGCGGCGCGCCTAGCCGGGCGGCCCAGCGCTCCCGGCTGCAACTCTCCATGGGCAGCCCCGAGCCTTGGTGCCCGGCGGCGCGCCTAGCCGGGCGGCCCTGCGCTCCCGGCTGCAACTCTCCATGGGCGGCCCCGAGCCTTGGTGCCCGGCGGCGCGCCTAGCCGGGCGGCCCAGCGCTCCCGGCCGCAACTCTCCATGGGCGGCCCCGAGCCTTGGCGCACCGCGGCGCGCCTAGCCGGGCGGCCCAGCGCTCCCGGCCGCAACTCTCCACGGGCGGCCCCTAGCCTCGGCGCTCCGCGGCGCGCCTAGCCGGGCGGCCCCGAGCTGCCCATGGAGAGTTGCGGCCGGGAGCGCTGGGCCGCCCGGCTAGGCACACCGCCGAGCGCCGAGGCTTGGGGCGCCCGTGGAGAGTTGCGGCTGGGAGCGCTGGTCCGCCCGGCTAGGCCCGCCGCCGAGCGCCGAGGCTTGGGGCGCCCGTGGAGAGTTGCGGCCGGGAGCGCTGGGCCGCGCTAGGCACGGCTCCTCCTCCTAAGCCCTCCGCCACTGCCAGAGCCACTTCAAAATGGTCCGGCTCCGGCAAAAACAAGTGCGCATGCGCAGAAACAGAATCTGACGCATGCGCAATTTAAAATTGCAGCACGCATGCGTCAGATTGACTTCTGCGCATGCGCACTGAATTGGAGCCATTTTGGGTCCAATTTAAAAAAAAATTTTTTCTTTTTTTCAGGCGTCCGGAACCGGACGCCTTAAAAATAGACTACCCTCTCGGAGAACCCTCCGAAATTGTTCTTACCGGTTCCAGGGAACCGTCTGGAACCGGGGACATCCCATCACTGTTCACGACCCCTGTTTCTACTACCTTTGCCTCACTGACCACCAATGAGAGATGATGATGTCAGGGTATTGATTGTACCCTGAGCTTAGCCTAGTTTCAAAATGGAGAATTCCAAGTGTTGGGGGAGCTATGGCACATTCCATAGAAGGATTGTTAGTCAAAACATGCTAGCCTTGTGGTTTGGAATAAATAAAACTTAAGGTCTGATAGACATGTGATACTGTGTGGTCATTGACTGCATTCCTTTAGGAGAATGGCAAGAGGGTGGAACATGTGTGAGGAGATAAAACCCAGAGGGAAGGAGCAGAACACTCTCTTGATCTGGTGCTTCGTGCTAAGGGTGAGCTGTGCACTTACAAAACATTTAGGGGCTTAAGCTAGAAGGGCCCCCTCTCTGGGCTTCTACAATTAGATAAAATTTCTTTGTTTTAATGTGCTTTCTGAACTTTTGAAACTAAGAAGTCTTTGCTTCCTAAAACATTGTTTTGTAAACTACTTTTGCTACAATATACTATTAAAATACCAGAAGATGACTGGAGTGTTTACTTGGCTATGCGCTATCTTACATCAAGCTAAAATCATGAGTTGCTTAGCTAGGAGGGCGGCAATTCAGGTGGAATCCCAACTATATGCAGGCCAGAGTCCTGTTTGGGAGTAATGAGATTCCTTACAGATTGAAGTCTTCAACATTAGGAAAACCACAGGCATTCCACAATTTCACCTCAGTTAGTGGATTGAAATGTAAGCCACTAGACTAGACCAAGGTTAAGTCAATAGCAAATAACAATTTTAGATCTTACTGAAGTGTTAGTAAACATGTACCCATTCCTAGACCTTGGAGGACCACATCTATGTTCCAACCCCCCAATTTTTAAAACAAGGATTGTGTTTACTGAAAGTATCCTTGTCATAGAATAGCCTCTTTTTAAAATTTGTTTTTCTATTAGCCTTGTTACCCACTTAATTGAGTTTAAGTACACTTAAAATGGCGATTCTGGATCTGGGGGAGAAAGAAGAATTCAAAACAATTGAATCACATGGAATTGCAAAAATGAAAATGAATATGTGATTGAGATCCCATTCTATAAGATCATGGGCTGGATTCCCTAAAGAGGAGGGCCAGAGGTATAACCCAGTCACTCTGGTTAATTTCTGCTTTGAAATGCTTGCTGATCTTTTGATGGACTGTATCCTGTATTTTTCATTGCTTTCAATATATTTCTTGAAGAAACTTGGAGTGGCTATTTGGCCTAATGCTACTGTTTCTACACCTATCCGAGGCCTGGGTTGTCCAGCCAGAGAAGTGCAATCCAGAAAAATGTTGGGACCTACCTGAGAGGCAGGTCCCTTCTGTTACACTCCTTTTTTAAATTAAAAAAAGAAGCTATTTTTTCTAAATTATGGAGACTTATTAACAGAAGAGTAGCGTGCCTTGGCGGGGCCCCGTATAAAAATTTGTTTGGGGGCCCTTAGGAAGGGTAAAGATTTGTTTTGCTTACGCATGTTGGGGGCCCCCGTGGCCCGGGGCCCCCATATAATTGATACGGCAGATACGGCGGTAGCTACGCCTCTGCTTATTAATCTTTTTTTTATTTATTGAGTGAACTGGAATTTCCTGGTGTTCTGAAGTGTTCTTTTGTGGTTGCCCTTCTAAGTCTCAGATTTCTTCTGATTTCTTGGACACATTCTTCATTTTGATTGATGAGTGAAATCATTTATAGAAAACTTTTTAAGCATTTCAGTTGCTTCGTTTCAAAATTAAATTGACACAATTCTTCTATAGTCATGATTTGTTGTCTTCTTGAGGTTCAGTTGTAATCCTGCTTTAAAACTTTCTTCTTTCGCCAACAGTCATTCTTTCAAGTTATTGCTGCTTTTTGCCCAGAATATGATGTCATATGCATTTCTTAACGAGATGGATGTTTCTTCCACCAGTTTTCACCCCTGATTTGACGTCTAAATCTAATCTTCCTTTCCATATGAAACATTTTGTATAGAGATTGAACAGAAAGAGGGATAAAATGCAACCTTGCCTGACACATTTATGAGTGGGGAAATGCTCAACCATAGAACTTACTCCCAGGTAAACATGCATATATATATATTTAAGGATGCTGATTAATTTTATGGCACTGGCATGCTAATGCATCAACACTTAAACCAGCTTTAGAACCAGCAAGTGTGTCATGATTCATGTTAATCTTTTCAAGGTTCTTTATGGTGAGAACAGGCCTTTTGTTTCCTTAGGAAAATGGCACTAAATCTCTAAGGAATTTTGTAAATTATTGAGAAGTATACAGTGGGAACTCTCTTTGCCTACTTAGTCTTTATATCACTAATATGTATTAACTCTGTTCTCCATAAAATACTTGGAAATACCTTGGGGAATACCTTTCTAATTCTCTTCTACATTATTATGCACATGGTGCAATGAGTGCAGTTCACTGCTCTCCCTATCAGATGCTAGATGTATCAAATTATTCATGGAGTGAGATTTAAGATGGTTATCATTGGACTATGATAGACTAACAGGCACAAAAAAAGAATTACTTGCCAGTGATAAAAGGGCAAAGCTCCCTTTTACATTCTTTTTTAAAAAACTTTCAGTTAACAAGTGGCTTGGCAACAATAACAAATAATGATGCCTCTCTACTGAGATTGCAGCAAGAATAGGAATGTCATTAGTACCAACAACTGTAGGTCTGTCCTGTAAACAATGTAGTGCAAGAGTATTGTCCTAAGACTAGTGAGACCAGTGGTCAAATCCTCACTCAGACACAAAGCTAATAGGGCGGCAATATAAATTTGAACTAATAAATAAATAAATAAATAAATTTTGGACCAAAATAGAGATGATGGGTCATTGTAGACAATATTGTAGAGAATAATGGAGCTTCCTGGAAGAAGGGTGATAAAGCATGCAATAACTATAAGTTGCATTGATTCCATAGAAGAACCTTTCAGTCTTGCAGCTGAGGGAGGGACCAACAGTTTTTCAGATTCTCTTCATGGAATCTTCATAGTAGGGATAGAAAACTGTGAAAATGTCAGGTGATGTTGGATTGGAACACCCCGTTTTCTTCACCTTGAGTATGTTGACTAGGGCAGGTTAGAGATATGTTCCTGAAACATGTCCAGGGTAACAGAACCACACATGTACCTTAGAGGAATCAAAGGTACAGCAAAATGAAGTCTCCATTCACACTCAGGGCCTATATCCATGGTCACGTCTTTTTCTTGTAATGTGCAATCAAGTTACAACCAGTTTATAGCAACTCTTATAAGGCTTTCATTGTAAACAAGATATTTAAAGAGTTGTTTTACCAGTTCCACTTTTCCAGTGAACTTCCATGGCTAAGTGGAGAATCAAATACAGGCCTCTTGAGCCCTAGTCCATCACTTTATTCACTAGACAGAACTGGTTAATCCCATAAGGCACTTCTTGATACAATTATATTATTCATTGCCATTCACTGATGTTTGCATTGAACCTGGAGAGCATATCCCCCATTTAAAGTCCTTCTGTGGTGCCATGTTCCTTTTATCTTAACAGAGAAAACCTGGTAAGGAAATAACATGAAAAGTTAGATAAGGCAATCAATAACTTCTCCTTTGTCTTCTTCCATGTCTAGGCCAGATGTAAAATTGCCCAAATGAAATTGCCTTTTTGGGGAGTTCATTCTGTAGTTCCTTCCACCCAACCTAGATTAGGTGGCACAAGGTGGCCATTGCCTAGGGTATGTCCAGTTGTGGTTCAAAAATACCACAATCTTCAAGGAGGCTCTTTCTGTGTACTCCAAACAATAACCGTGAACAATACTGTCATGCTCAGCCTGGAATTTCCCCCAGATAACATTAAATTCCTTTCCTGCTCTCATCCTGACCCTCTGATCCTGACCTTCTGACCACCCGGAACACTGCAGAGAGAGAGAGAGAGAGAGAGAGTTCCCATTGGTTCCAATGAAACCTATTTTTCTATCAAACTTTGCAGCAGTGTGTACATGGGAGGGTGCTCTAGGTGTATGTCAGAATTTGAACAAACTGGATCACCCCTTTTCATAATGTTAAATTATGAAAAAACACTGTTTTCTGGAGAGAAGTAACCCCTTTAACTTAAAATAAAGTTATTAGCACCTTTGTCTCTTTCAAAAGCTACTGCCACAGTTTTTAATTGCACATTTGCATAAATTAACTTGTACCCTTTTAAGTGTACATGGATTTCTTTATTTCATAAAAATATGACATCCATAAGTACTAATTTGTATAGGTACAGAACGTACACAAGCAGCATGTGGAGTGGAAGTATTAGCAACAGGTGAAGTGGGCTGTAACGTGAATGCATACGCATTCAATGGCAAATGATACTTGAAGACATAAAGCTTATTCTTTTTCATTATAATTTTTTCGTACTGATGATGTTAAAGAGGTCTCCTTTGTTCAGCTGCTTGGTAAATAGCCACTTGCATAACCTTTCCCCTCCCTTTCCAAGCATTTGTGAAGTTAAATGAGACTTTACCAGCTACAATAACACCCATCAGTTATCTGTGCAGTAGTATAAACAATGAAATTCTTATTATGTACTTGGAATTCACAGTGATATTTCCATGGTAACTCTGTTTTCATGTCATATCTTTAATGAATAGGTAATGAAAAAAATGCTGCTTTTACAACTTCATTACTCATTTAAGGAGAAAAAAAATAACAGCAGTAAATTTGAATTATAGAAGCTGTCATTTTTAGAACATGATGAAGATCAGGTTGGAATGGCAGGGCTGACATTTTCAAAAGGCAAAGTAAATACCAGAAATGCATATGGATGCATCTACATGGGTGTATACCAATGTGCCTATGCATAGATATAACTACGCAAATGGATACATGAAGTCAGTTGTTCTAGTTGCTTGCTCATTTTATGGATGTTTCTTAAAATGTAAACACACCCACATAACCATCATAATAAAGTAGGGGATACAAATGGTTTAGGATATGTACAGAGTATGTTTGTGAATGCTAATGTGTGCTTTGTAATACAACTGAGAAATACATTAAAAGTACTGATTTATTTTCTTCAGAGTAGGTGGAAGGATAGAATATAGTATTTACCAGAGACAGTGATTTCTTTCTGGAAAGAATGGGAGGAAAGAGTCCCAGTCAGACAGGTGAATCAGTCAAAGGTAAGCTGCAAGCTAATAGAACAAGGTATGATCTCTATGTCCCTCCAGGAATTATTGCCTTGCTATGGTGAGGGGGTTTGTGTGGTTCGATGAGGCTATGGGCTATGCCATGTAGGTGTACCCAAGATGGACAGGCCATAGCAGAGAACTCAGACTAAACACAACCCACTGGGGAAGGAACTGGTAACCCACTCCAGTTTCCTTGCTAAGAAAATCCAACAAACAATATCAAAAGGCTAAAAGATATGATGCTGGAATACAAGCCCTTTAGGTCAGAAGGTGTCCAATATGCTACTGGGGAAGAGCAGAGGGCAAGTACAAGTAGCCCCAGAAAGAGTGAAGTGGCTGGGCCAAAGCCGAAAAGATGCTCAGCTCTGGGTGGATCTGATAGTGAAAGGAATGTCCAGTACTGTAAAGAACAATATTGCATGGGAACCTGGGATGTAAGATCAAGGCAAACTGGATGTAGTAAAAAATGAGATGGAGAGACTGAACATTGATATCTTGGGAATCAGTGAATTAATGTGGACAGAGATGGGCAAATTTAACTCAGGGGCCATTACGTCTATTACTGTGGGCAAGAATCCCTTAGAAGAGATGGAGTGGCCCTTATCAATAAAAAAGTGAGGAAAGCAGTAATGGGATACAATCTTAAAAATGACAGAATGATCTCAGTCCAAATTCAAGGCATATCAACCACTGATATGGGAGAGGCCAAAGTCAACCAATTCTATGAAGACCTACAACAACTTCTAGAACTGACACAAAAAAGATGTCCTTATCATCATAGGAGTTTGGAATGCCAATGTAGGAAGTCAAAAGATAACTGGAATAATAGGCAAGTTTGGCCTGGGAGTACAAAATGAAGCAGGACAAAGACTAAGAGTTTTGCCAAGAGAATGTACTAGTTATAGCAAACATCCTCTTCCAACAACCTAAGAGGTCACTCTACACATGGATATAGAATAACTGATTGGTTTAGAATAGAAAAAGGAGTACAACAAGGCTGTATATTGTCCTCCTGATTATTTAACTTATGTGCAGAGTACATTATGCATAGTGCAGGGCTGGATGAAGCACAAACTGGAATTAAGGTTGCTGATTAAGGTTGCTGGGAGAAATATCAACAACCTGATATATGCAGATGACACTACCCTAATGGCAGAAAGTGAAGAAGACATAAAGAGCCTTTCGATGAGGGTGAAAGAGGAGAATGAAAAAATTGGCTTGAAACTCAACTTCAAAAATACCAAAATCATGGCATTCAGCCCAATCACTCCCTGGCAAACCATCGTTGGCTGCAACTTGTATCCGAGAATGCATTTTTTCCTGAAGCAGGAAAATTTTCACTGGCATGCATTTGTTTAAGGTGGATCCCAGCTTGCCATGAAGTGACCCACACACTATGATCTCCTGCCATCTCCTGCAGCACATATGAATGCAACATGCAGGATTTAACAGTGGGACTGCAATGGACTGCTGTAGCCTTGAGGATATTATCAAGGTGTGCCTTCACAGCCAGTCCATCTGGCATGGCCTCTTCCACCTCCATTACCATTGGGAATCAGAGTTGCTCCTCCACTCATTTTGCCTTTCGGTCCAATATGATGGTTTCCAGTGACATTTCCTCCACTGAAAGAGACCATTACCCCATCAAAAGGGGCTCTTCTACCCGTAGCCATTGGTCCCTTTAGGGAGTCAGGTTATTTACACTCAACGTTGAGTCTCTGGTTGTATGGTCTATTCCAGTGTTTCCCAAATGCTGGTGTTTGGACTTCAATTCCCAGAAGCCTAAGTCATTTCCCCAAAGCACTGATCAGCCAATGTACTGACTTAGGCTTCTGGGAATTGAAGTCCACCTGTGGGCTGTGTACCCCTTGTTGGGAACCACTGGTCTATTCCATTACCATAGCGGTATGTCTGGCCAGACATGCTTCTGGCAAATAGGAAGGGAGGAAATTGAAGTAGTGACAGACTTTACCTTCTTGGGATATAAGATTACTACAGATGGTGACTTTTGATAGTCCCCTGGACTACAAAGATAACATATGTCAATTCTGAAGGAAATCAACCCTGTTTGCTTTTTGGAAGGGAAAATAATGAAGCTGAAACTCAAGTACTTTGGCCACCAAATGAGAAGAGAAGACTCACTGGAGAAGGCCTTGATGCTAGGAAAGATCGAAAACAAAAGGAGAAGGGGGCAGTAGAGGATGAGATGGTTAGACAGCATTGTTGACACAGTGGGTGTAGATCTGAGCAGACTCCAGAAGATGGCAGAGGAGCATGGTGTGCTGTGGTCCATGGGGTAGGAAAGGGTTGGACTTGACTGTGTGACTGAACAACAACATGCTCTCTATAGCTAAACAGAGCACTGAAGGAATGTTAAACCCTCACTAATGAAATAATTGTTGTCATGATGGCTTCATGCCATTGAGGCTACTTTTTGAATGAAGACTTAATTGCCAGAAAGGAACTTTTCCTTACTTGATGGTGTGTGTCATTTGGGGGAGTTGGGGAGGGGGGTTGGGAGTGGGGAGAAAATGTAACTAACTGGCTGGAATAAAACACATTAGTGTGCTATAGTTGGCAAGAAAATCATGCTTAAAGGATAGATGAACTTAAAATATCTCTTACATTCAATGATTTCCTCCTGAGGAAAACCCAGTCCCCCGTGAAGCTGCTGCTGGCATAGAAAGGAAACCATCCCTAATGAGTTTTCCTTGCATCTGAAACTTCCAATCAGCTCCATTCTTGATCAATATTACCATCATCAACCCTAATGGACATCATCTGTACTTTTTAAAAGAGACCTATTTCTAAAATGTAATTCAGATTTCATAATCTGTTTATTAAGTATAAGATACTCAGATCCAGTATGGTCCTCAGAAACAGTGAAAGAGAGATTTAAACTACAGTATATTTAACCTTCTCAAGTGCAATCCGCCTACCTCAGTACATCTTAAACATATACAATTGGATAGGATGTTCAATTGGGTCCCTTCAGGGAGGAGGGCGATAAACAAATATAAATAAATAAATATAAAATAAATGTCACTGCCACCACTCATCCTCTTCTCTCACTTCAATAACATTGGAGCAATTGTAACACTCACTAGTTTTTCTTTCTTTCTGTCTGTCTGTCTGTCTGTGGAATACATTGTGAACTACAGTTTGAATAGAGAGATACAGAGCTTTGAAATGAAGTGTTCTTCCACTGGACAAGTAATAACATTATAGAAAACACTGATTTCTGTGGTGCCAAAAACAGGATAATGAGCAGAAGCCAAGAATGTTGGATTACAAAAGACTTCATTCTCTAATTGTCAAAAAGCATTAAACATCAAGTATTTATTCTGTGGCAGAAGAAGAGGGAACAGACATCAGTGCCTCTCTCACCAGAGGTTGTCTCTAATTGTCATGCATAGATTGCAACAGGGGTTATGGAGAGAAATTTGTTTGCATTTATTAATCAAAAGGAGTCAAAGGCGCACAAAGATATCATCAAGGCTCCCTTGTGCTAGGGGAGGCTGACAACTAAAATTTCTGATGAAGTGTTTGCAGAATGTTTGCAATCTGTTCAAAGCCTTTTTACTTCACAGGTGCAAACCTTTCTATCTGTTACATCAAAGAAACAATTGAAAATTAAATACAGTAAACATAGCTGTACAGGTTTTAATCTTCCATTTTGAAAGGACAATGAGAGGGAGAAAATTCATTTCAAAGCAACAGCCCTGCTTCTTTCAATATTCATTTGTGCACATTAGCATTTCATTACCTCAGGTTTTGAAACAGTGATGTTCGGGGTTTAAGCCCAATCTCTGCCTTGCCCTTTATGTTTATGAATGAAAGGTAGGTAGGGGGTTGGGGAAAATAAAATAAAAGTTGAACTTAGACATTAGAGATGCCATTTTTGCTAAGGTATCCATGCATAGATAATTATCTTGCCTGGTATTACTGGGAAGAGAATGCATAGCTTTTGAGGTACAGACACACAGCACAAAATATGTTCAAGAAACCAGTTCTTTTCCCCTACCTTGACATTAGGAGAATGTAAAGAGAGCAAAGCTCATCTGTTTGTATGCTCCTACCAATTTGCAATGCAATCCTCCACATGTCCACTTGAAAGCAACAGAACCAGGGCCATAGCCAGGATTCTAGATTTGGGGGAGGCAAATTTTTTTTCCAGGAGAGGCAAAAAAAAAAAAAAAATTCAGGAGGGGAAACAATCTCACACTCACATGTATAACATTGGCCCCATGGCAGGAGGGTTTTCGGGGGGGGGGCGCCCCCTCGTTATGGCCTCAAACAGAATTTACTTCCATGAAACTGGTTATAGTAAGGTGCCCATACTATGGCCCATGGTGCCAAATCATCTGGCCTTTGCCGCCTGGGTCACTCCTGGAAGCGGAAGACAAATGTGCCCACACATGTGCAAAATTGCCATAAATGTTATCATCCGGGTGCATTTATGGCAGCATTTTTCCACATGCGTGTGTGTTTTTTTACTCTTGCTCCTGGTGGGAGGAACCATGTGACAGGCCCGCTCAGCCACATGACTAGCCCATAGCGCAAAAAGTTTGGGCATCCCTGGGTTATAGGATTGCTGTCTTAATTTATTATTTCCTCTGTGGTTATGCTTCTTAGAGCACAGCTTCTTCTGTTGTGTTTTAATCAGGTGGGAAACCTGACTAAGAGGCAACAAGTGGTGTGTAAGAAGGCAATATATTCTTACTATGTAGCTATTTTATTTACACTTTAGGATTGAATGTGAAAGAATTTCCTTAGAAAAGCTGTACATTTGATTTGGTAGCAGTTTCAACAGGTTCTAAAAGATAATTCATTGATCTCACCATCAGCATTTTCTGAACTGGCTCCTAATAACATACTGTCCTTAGGCATATCAGTTTTATATATCCTGAATGGGAGATTGAACAGCTCCTAGACAAGACTGCTGACATTAAGATAAATAGAATGTTTTGTGCTTTTATCAATGTATGCTACCCCATACATCTACCCATAGAGACCTGAATAGTAAAGATATTGAGAAAAGGCATGATTGTGTGCCTCGCTCAATTTATATTGACACAATATTAGTTTGGAGACAACGAACCCTTTCAGATGTTTTGGCTGCATTTCAGTTAATGCATATAATTCAGATGTTTGTAGGGGGAAATGAATCATGTGGCAAAATGTATGCAATCCATCAGTCATAATGGGCAGAAAGTTGGGGGAGGGGAGAGAAAAATATTTTAGCCTATGTTGACACAATCTGCAAGGTTATTATCAAGAGCAATTTTTAAAAAATGCACACTGGTTAAAACTGACTTGAAAAGGCAGTGGGTCAATCACTATAGACTGACAGTATGGCTCACCAAGGGGCAGGCTGGGGGAGGCAAATAGCAGGGGTGGCAGATCAGAGAAAATTAGTGCTAGGAGAAGAATTGCAACTGGTGATTAAAATCTATGGGAGAAACATTCTTCTAACAAGTAGTTTTATCCAATCTTACTGGTGCAGCCTGACAATTTGTATCCAACCAGTAAAAAACTCATGCTTTGGGAATAGTGACATTTGAGAGTTAAACTAACCAATTTGCTAAGTCCGTGTCATGCTGTTTAAGAGTCTTTTCTGACTTAATCTTTAGTAACTACATGCGGCCTGATACGAATCACATCCAATATATGCACATAAGGTATACTGAAATCTTCTCCTACATTTTTATTTATTTTAAAAGGCAGGTATTCACCTCCTCAAAGGAAAAACAAATACATTTTTTAATTAAAACCAATTGAGGGTTCCCCCTCCAAACTAAGGGAGAAGGTTAAAAATAAAAATGAAGAAGGAAAGTTTTGTGCAGAACCAGTTTGGTAATAAATGGATGCTAAAATGTATATTACGTATTTAAGGCATTACACCATTTAATCTTGAGCCTGACAAGTACAGTCAAACCTCGCATAAAGAGCATTTCGCTTAAAGAGTAACTCGCTTAAAGAGGAGCATTTTCTCTGAATGTTCATTTCGCTTTAAAAAAAAACCAACAAAACTCTCTTAACAAATAAATCGGGGTTTGCAATCCCCCCCACAATTGGTCATTTACAATGGTGTTTCGCTTAAAGAGCAAATTCGCTTAAAGAGCAATCCCGTGGAACACATTATGCTCTTTAAGCGAGGCACCACTGTACTTCATTCGCATCAGTGGAGTTTTTTTTTTTTAGGGTGGTGGGATAGCTGAATGGATTTAGGAAGGCAAAGTGAGGGTATCTATGCATGATAGTTCTCATCCAGAACAGGACCCTCTCTCCCCAATACAGCAAACTTGCAAAGAAAGAAGAGAAGTTCAGGTAGTAGGCTCATATGTGGCACGCAAAATAGTTTAATCCTTAGACATAGTAATGCATAGTAATATCCTTTACCCTTCTTTTCTTTTAGCTCTGACAGGGTTTAGAAAAAAAGAAAGAAAAAGAGTGGGACATGATGAATTCAAACAAAATGCTAAAAGAAGCATGGCAGAAATATCCAGTGACTGAAGACTACTTTTAGAGCTTCCATGGTGCAATGGTTAAGTTGGAGTATTGCAGCCAAAACTCTGCTTACAATTTGAGTTTGATTCTGACCAGGTACAAGACTGACCCAGCCTTCCAGCCTTCTGAGGTTGGTACAGTGTCAAATTTTTTACTACCCCACCGTGATATCATGGACTTCGTGGGTGGGACCAATGTCATGATGTCATGATGTCATGGGCAGAGCCAACATCATAACATCATAATGTCATGATGTCATGACGTTGTGGGCAGAACCAAATTAAAAAAAAATAGAAAAATAGAAAACAAAAATAAAAATTAAATAAAAATACATTTTAACTTTTAAAAAATCAACCAACCCACCCCAAACACAAATCAACCCACCCACCCACCTCAGATGGACTAAGTGTGAAGGTGTACCTTGTTAATATCCTCAATGCTGCAGCAGTCCATTTCAGTCCCTGTATTAAATGTATCATTTCTTATGGCTCCATGATCACAGTGTGTGGGTCACTTCATGGCAAGCTGGAATCCACCTTGAACAAATTCATGCCAGTGGCATTTTTCCTGTTTGTCATTCTTCTTTCAAAGTCCAACGGTGATGGGATAAGGACAGTGGAGGCTGGTTTCAGGTGAAACTGAAGCCTCTAGTTTGGACCTGTACGTTGGCAGAAGACGTGTGATGGTCATCTTTCTGATAATTCTGTGACTACTTGGGAATTCGGTCTTGCATCTGTGTTTGGGCAGGCACTCAACTACACCCTCCACCATCTATTCTGTGTAATGTGTGTGTTTGTAATGTGTGTAATGTGTTTTATGCCAGGATTGGTTTATCAATAATAATAATAATAATAATAACCACAGAAACATCCATCAACTGTGGAAATGTTTTCTAGGATAAAATGTATACTTGGATAGGAGTACTAGCCACCACTGCCGATGCCCCTTTACCTTTGTTGTTGAGGAGAAAGTATTAAACAGTAGTCTTGAGGCCTAGACAATTAAACAAGTAGTGCCTTGAAAATATTCTACTAAAAGCTGGCAGGGCAATGGAGAGAGACTGACTAGATGGAATTCTTCTTAAAGGAGTAGATAGGTAATGAATAATTCGAACAGTATTTACTGCCACATTTTCTGGCCTCCAGAAATATGGTATTCAGACACCATATCATTACTATTCAAATATAATATATATTTTTATGTGTCATAAACCATTTTTGCCATATTCTTGAAGTGTTGAACTCATGTGAACCTAGCATAAATTTGAAGTTTATCCATAATGAGAGGTTATTGGATATAAATGTATTAAAAATACAATAATCAAAGACTGGCTACATGATGAGCCATGCACACCAAATTGGTAGTTCCTGACAAGCAATAAAGATTTAACTTCAACGGTAGCTTTGCATAAATCTGAAGTGATCAGTGCCATCTGGATAGGCACTGCTGAACTTTGTGGCGCATTTGCATATGGCCAGACATGAGCAAGAGTGGCAGAGCAAGGTAGTGAAAATGCTGAGTGACATCTTTTAACTTGAGTCTTTCCAGTTTTGACTTCAAGAATTGTTTCATACTCAGTTCCAAGGATGAAGTGAATAGTTGCCATTAAGAAACTTTACACAGAAGGATGAATATTATGTTAGTCCTTTAGAAATGTTGATTCACTCATTTCCTCTGTTATTATATGCTTTAGTTTTTCTGAAGTGCCCATGTTATTGTAGAATTATAGTAAGGCCGTAATTCTGTGTACACTTAATTCATGATAGAACAGAAATTGAAAAAATGGATTTTACACAATCCAAACACAAGGATGTGAGATAGTTTTTATTAGACCACTGAAGTGTTGCAAGTAGAAGGTAACTTTCAGTGCCTGCAAGATTCTTTCGTCAGGTCAGGCATAACAAGATGGAGGCAGTGCAGATGAAACAAAGTTGTTCTGCAATTCATGACCAGATCTATGGACCAGGTTCCTTAGTTCAAAGTGAGTTCCAAAATGGAGACTTCAGAGTGAGCTCCAGAGGTTGGAAGGGTTTGTATCTTCCCTCTCATGATACAGACTGGATTGTCTAAATCTTGTTAGACAAAGAGTGGTCGGTAGAGTAATAATAATAATTTCATGTCAGAAATTATTTTTGGTTGAAATGATTTTTGCTGGGAAAACTCCACTCAGGGGATGCCTGAATGAGAATCCTTTCATGTCCCCAAAATAGCCATTTATTGAAATACAGTAGGTGGTTCTTCTTTGGTTGAAACATAGGAAAACAGAAATGTGACAAAAGTATCAAAGACATTAGGATAAAGTTTAGTTTACATACTAGGAAAGCTAATTGCAGCCTAATGAAAGGTATTACTTAGTGGTTGGAGGAAGATGTCATCCTCAGTGTGCAGTCATGCTAGAGTAAGGTTAAAGAGCCTTGTTTGGGAGAAGATGCTATCCTGATCAGCTATTCAGGGTACTTTCAGTGGTTCAACAAAAAAGAAAAGGCTGTGTGTTTCTTGTATACAATTTGAAGACAAGGATAGGTGATACTTTCAATAGACAATTAAAATCTCTGAAACTTACCGTATTCGCCAGCGTATATGATGCACTTTTCCTCCCTTAAAATACACCAGAAAAATGGAGTGCGTCTTGTGGGGAAGTAATAAAAATTGTCATGTTGAAAATTCAGTCAGCCTACCTCTCTCAGGTTTAAATGACCCCATCCCCTGGCTCCAACCACTCCCGATTGCCAAGAGCTGAGGGAGGGCGGCTTTAAATGTAGAACATTGTTTTTTAAAAAATGTTGTATAAAAATGGGGTGCATCTTATATTCTGATATGTCTTATATGCTGGCAAATATGGTAACTTTAGTTCTTGTAACAGTCTTCATAACAGAGCTGGGGGTAGAGCAGAAGAAACACAGAAATGCTAAAATACATGACCCCTGACACTTCTCCAGTATGGGCTTTCCACATTTCTATCTCTGTTCCCAGCCATAAAAGTAAAGGTGTGTTTTGATATAATATAATTGGAAGACGGTATTGATTGACTGGTGGCTCTTCACCAGAAAAGATTGGGAGGAACAGTCTAGTTTACATGGCCAAAAGTGAAATCTTGCCACCTCTGAGCTAACTCTTCAGCTCCCATTTTGGAACTTGGCTGAAGGTAAGGAACAGGGTCCATACATCTGACCATGAATTGCACACTTTACTTTCTTTTGTGCTGCCTGATAAGGGCTTTGCAGAAGTGGAAAGCTAGCTTAACACTAGTGCTCAGATAGATAGATAGATAGATAGATAGATAGATAGATAGATAGATAGATAGATAGATAGATAGATAGATAGAGAGAGAGAGAGAGAGAGAGAGAGAGAGAGAGAGAGAGATCTCATGGAATGGTGACTGCCAGTCAGAAGACACTTTATATCCAGTAAGCAATAGCTTGTGAATTATGGAGAATCCATTCTAGCCAGTAATCTAGTTTGTCATTAAATGGTAACATATTTTGTGGACATGTGATTTATACAGCAATATGCGCTATTTGGCAGGAATAGATTCTTCTGCTCAGCTAGAAATCAAATTAGCACAATCTTAACAAGTGTTCCGTCATTAAGACCATTGTGCCCCCCCCTTGAGTAACTACTACTAACTACTCCTCAACCTGTAGTAAAAACCTACAGTAAGTCTATACTACATTATACAGGATATCTGCTAAATGCAGTCTGCTGCAGCTAATGAACATATACAACTTTACCCTGTTTTATTCTGATCTAGCTTTTCAATTTAGGTTCAATGAACATTTTATGGACACTGTCCGTTCCCTAAATGTGGCTTTACATGTGATAACTTAATTACAAAATCTGAATTGGATTTTATTTGCATACAAAGCTGAAACAGATGATTAATGTTTCACATTTTTGTCAGTTGGATGTTACTATAATGAAACAAAATTAAATATGACAGAATGTGAAGAGAAATATTTAGCTCATTCATAACTAAAGAAAAGTTTTAGCCGCATGTTTTGAACTTCACTAAAACAACCATTTACCAAAAACACCTACTTTAAATCTTTTCTAACAATTAAAAGGCACATTGGCACGACACAACTGTGCTTGATTTGATTCTAAAAGAGCAGGGCCAAAGTAAGTACCTGCTTCTAAACAACAAAATCATTGAACAAAATTAGACATGTAAACTTTTTGAACATTCACTCATCTTCTTGTTGTTCCTTACCTACAATATCCTGAGCATCACCACATCTATTCTGACCATTGATGCAGCAACTCCAAACATTGTTGTGCTACAACCAAACCAGCCTCCAAAGTTTTTCAGCCAAAAATTTATTCTCTTTTCTATGTGGTTTTTTTCCATATTTTATTTTGACCATTTAGCTATAACAACCTGTTGTTTTCGTTTTTCTTCATGTGACCAAAGTATTATGGTTTTCTGCATTTTTTGTGTTTTATGATTTCCTGATCCAAGATATGCTTAGTATACATATTTCAAATGCTCCTATCTTTTTTTCATAGCAGCCTGTTTTAAAGTAATGGATTATTTGCCATACAGTAGAACTGAGAATACATAGCACATTATAAAATTTTGATTCTAAATCTGAGATTTGTGGCATATTATATTCTTCTTCTTGAAGAAACTGCTTTTATTACTAATGAATGAACTTTTTGGATTAGTATTTGTCAACAAGATATTTTCCTCTTGGATCTTTCATTGGATTTCTTGGGCTGCTTACTTTTTTTGCTTATTATTTTGAACTTGGTTGCCTCAACATTCATTTTTAGACTGTGTTAATTAATTACTTCATTGACTTTATTGAGTAACCTCTTCAGCCCATCTAAACTGTCTGCATATTGCATCTTGTTGGTAAACTCAGTGAAAATAATACTGACTCTGAGTCAGCACTTTCTCAAAGTACAGATTGAAGCAATGGTGGGAACATACATTCTTGTGTGTATTTTTATCTCTATGTTCTCCGTCATCTGATTTTCAATTGCCACTGCAGTTTCTGATGCCAGTACAGCTTGCCACTTATACAAATATATGTTGAATCAAAATGTTTACCAAGAGCTCCATCAACTTGCCCTGAGAATTTTGCCTTGGTATCAAGTACAGTAAAACACCGGATAACGATTGGATCGGATAACGCTAAAATCGCATAACGTTAAGTAATCTGGGGAGGAGAATTGGATCGAATAATGTTAAGATCCTATGGCATGGATCAGATAACAACCGCTAAAGCTTGTGCGGTTACAATGTATCTCTATGGAGCTTTAACGTTATCTGATCCATCCGGTCCGGCCCGGAGAGTGAGCCCAGCTGCTGCGCGGCGCGGGCGGGCGGCTATAAGACCTGCCGCCCCCCCCAACGAACTTCGGCTCCTCGTCCAGTCCGGCCCGGAGAGTGAGCCCAGCTGCTGCGTGGCGCGGGCGGGCGGCTATAAGACCTGCCGCCGCCCCCAACGAACTTCGGCTCCTCGTCCGGTCTGGCCCGGAGAGAGAGAGACGCCAGTCCCACTATTACCGCCACAGCTGAACCACGGCCAACCACTCTCCAGTTAAATGTATATTTAATAATTGAAATATTTATAAGGGATGAGGACTTTCCCTATTGCTTTGTACTGTATATCCATGATTGTTTTTTGTATTTATTTGACTGTACTGTATTTATATATATATTTTATTATTTTTTATGAAGGTCTTGTCGACCACATTGATTGTATTATACTTGTTATATTGTATGTATATTATGTTTTCTATTGTAACATTGTTAGCCGCTTTGGGTTGCTTCGGCAAGGAGAGCGGCATATAAATTTGAATTTAATAATAATAATAATCCCATAGGATTTTAACATGCATCGGATAACGCTAAAAATCGGATAACACCAAGACTTGTGGAACCAAGTTTTAGCGTTATCCGGTGTTTTACTGTATTAGAGAATTGTTTCCATCCACCAGTACTAGGCATTGACATTTCTAAAATGTGCCTCTGCTCCCTTGATCTTTTTATGTGCATTTAGAGAAGAAATGAATCTTCTTTAGGCTTTCTGTTTCTGTATAGTGAACCACCATTTTTCTTTGACTCCCATGATTTTCTTGTAGATGTTGTTATATAATTATCTACATTTGGCATTGGTTTTGGTTTTCTACTTTTGTATTTCTCCTGTTAGCTTTAATATGTCTTATGTCATTTCCTTTTTTCATTCATTTCCATTTCTTGTAATTTTGTAAACTTTTAATCCTTTAACTCTTCTTTGGTTGGGATTGCGGGTTGGTTTATGTTTCTATGTGAGCTGCCCAGAGTCCTTGGAATGGGGTGGCAATATAAATTGAAATAAATAAATAAATAAATAATTTTCTGCTTTTGAGTGTACTGTTGGTCACATCTACTAATACGCCTGCAAATTGAGAAGAAGTAGCATTTATATCTGAGCTGAGTCAGCAATCTCATTAATCATCTCATGAATAATTTTCCTGATACAAGATATATCATTTATTTATTTATTTATTTATTTATTTATTTATTCGAATTTATATATGGCCCTCCTTGCTGATGCAACCCTGGGCAGTTTACAACATCATAAAAACCAAAGCCATCACCCAAAACTTCAAATTTACAGTTATAAAAAAATTTAAAAATTTAAATGATACAATAATCAATCAAAAATTATTGCATTTCCATACCGCCCATTTGGGTGTTTTTCTACCCTGGGTGGTTTACAAGCAGATAACAAATAATGACAGAACACACAGCAAATCAAAACAGACAACTATCAAATACGTAATAAAATAAAATAAAATATCTGGCGTCTGAAGGCATAGGGAATCAACTTGACTGACTAATTTATTGAACAAGAGAGTTTATAATTGTTTTTTAAAGAGTGTTCCACAGTGTTGGTGCCACCACTGAGAAGGCTCTATTTCTATTTATAGACTTTCGAATCAACTTCGGGGTCGGTACCTGGAGCTGATCCCGAGGAATATTTGGATATTTAACATTCTGAATTCTCTTTAATTTGAAGCAAACCACAGTCAAAATGATAGTTTGCTGCTGTTTCAAATTCTACTTATTATCAAACAAGACCAAGCAGTAATCTGTTTTACTTTACCTTTCTGGTGTTTGACTGATACAATTTATGTTACAACGAAATCTTACCTGCATCTACTCATGAGTAAACCATATTAAATTCAATGTATCTTACTCTTAGGTGGGTCAAAGGGCTTCTTCCCCAAGATTGAAATATACTAGCGTAGACTAGTGAAGGCAGAAGAAGGGAAACTGGAAAGATTATTGTACACTGCCATACATCCCAAGTGCACAGAATTGCTCAGTCAGTATCTGAAGCTGCCCAATCTACTGCCAACACTTTGGGCTTCTTTACATCTAACCTTGGAAATTTTACTTTGTTGGGTTTCAACTCCTAGAATCTTGCAACCAGCCTGGTGGCATCTTGGGAGTTATATTCCAAAAAGGAAACCCCTTTTTGGTGCAATAGTTTATGAACTCTGGTTTATATACAAAGCACAACTGAAATTGTATGGATCTTTACTAGGAAATCCCCCTTTCCCTGTTTAACTCATTTGAAGCAGAAGACAAAGCCCTTCCCCAAGCTATAAAATGTGTAGCTATAGGAGTATTTGCTTACCTCTTTAAAATGGTTCTCTCACATCATTGCTCCTCATAACTGATGCTTTGAAGTATGTAAAACAAAAACCTGTATTGGACCATATATTATATAGGAATAATAAGTCTCTCAATAATGCAAATTTGTGAAAAATAAACATACTAAGCTACAGAATTTTGTTTCTCTTGATATATGCTTTTCTTTTTACATTTTTCCTTTCCCCTCCCTTGCATTATAAAAAGAAACAGTAGAAAATTAGATTCGTCAGTGAGCTATTTAGTTTCCTAAAATAAAATATTATGTGGCTGCTCTTAAATGGCTACCCAAAATTTGAATCTATGGTGGCTGACTGTTTGGATTGCAGAATGTTGCCCTTTAAAGTTAAAGAAGGCGCTCTGAAAGGAATTCACATGAGCCAAAGGTAACATGAATATACCCTACATTTTAATGTCAATACAAGTATCTTATCATACGATCACATTAGAAATGCATGGTACCCCCAAGGGATAGCATTTTTCTTATTAGAGAATGTCTTGCTCAGTGTTTAAGTGAGATGGTTTGTGTGCTAAATTGTTCGCAGTCAAACTTATTATACAAAATGAAGTGCCCTCTGGGCATGACTGAAATTTATATGCAAGGAACAATCAAGTACTAAGAGAAATGGGTAAGACCTTAGGTAGGTGGTAGAAAGCAGATAAGTAGGAGAGGAGTTTAAGTTTTAAGATCTTAAGCTGCAGTAAGATTTATTTTACAATATGCAGGCACAACAACATTTAAAAAAACAGAAAACTATAATGTCATCTTATATTCCAGTGTGAGCTTTCATAAATAAATTCATTTTTATCATACTTATTAGAATGGAATTGCATAATGTACATAACAATTTATTCTAGTTGTAGGATATTTAATGAGAGCTTATGTTCTGACTCCCAAAGCAGTAGATACTGAGTATCCTCCAATACAACAAAACTAACCAACCAACTTTTGGGATGCCTAAGAAGAAATTTATACAGGTTATCATAATCATTAACAACTCTCTTTGGTTTGCAAGAGAATGGAACCAAATGAAGCCAATCAAGAAATATGAAAACTGTATAATAAGGGGGACACAGAAGAACATACTACTTGCATACAAAAATAACAGAAAAGAACAGTACAATGAAGAACATGTCCATACATGGTTTATAGCATGCTTGCTAGGGTACCCAGAAACAGCCTCCTTGTAGATTGCGGTATTTTTGAACCACAATCGGGCATGCTCTGGTAACAGCAACCTTGTGTTGCTGACTAATCTTTCTCACACTAGGTCAGGCGAAAGGAACTCACCACAAGATTCCTTCATTTTGGCAGTTCCACATCTGGCCTAGACATGGAAACAGCAGCAGCAGCATGCTTGTGAGCCCCCCCCCCACTTTACTTTTTGAGGCCCCATCAAGGGATCCTGCTTTTTTTTTTGGGAGGGGGTGCTCACTTTTAGCCCGTTCCCACTAAGAATGGGCTAAAAGTGAATCCTGTGGCTGTCAGTCTACTTTTTGCGTAAACCTCTGGTATGTTGAAGCTGCTAATGAGGCATATCAGAATTTGAACACTTTCCCTGATCGTCCACAGATGATTGGGGAAGTGAAATAATTTTAAAAACATTTTAAATATGCTGCTCTCTTGATTGGTCAGTTTGTCCCTCAGAATTGTGGTCAGTTTCACTTTAATTACTGTATATGCCGGGGTACAAGACGACTGGGCATATAAGACCACCCCCCAACATTTCCACTCAAAATATAGTTTTTGTTATATACTCGCCATACAAGACCACCCCCTCTTCCGCACACCTTCCACACATGCAAAAGAGTAAAGAGTTACCGTAGTCTTTAAGGTGCCACAAGTTTTTTGATGTTGTTTTGTTTATTGTCTGATATGCTTTGCTCAGAAAATATATTTTCACCTGGGAAGACCTGTCCTTTCCCCTGATTAGGCGAAGGGGCACTTGGGGCGAGATCTTCCCGAAGAGACGGAGGAGCCAATCAGGTTGCTGCGGGCGTGAGTTTGAATGCAGGCAAGTTTGAATGCAAGTTTGAATGCGGGCAAGTTTGAATGCAAGTTTGAATGTGAGCGAGTTTGAATGCAAGTTTGAATGCGGGCGAGTTTGAATGTGGGCGAGTTTGAATGCGGGCGAGTTTGAATGTGAGTTTGAATGCGGGTGAGTTGGAATGCGGGCGAGTTGGAATGTGGTCGTGCGGGTGGTTGCTCCACTGCCCCGGCTGTGCAGGCAGCTGAGGATGCCTCCGCCTCTCCCCCTGGATTCATTCCACCTGGCCGGGGGGGATAAAGGGCCGTCGGCAGGAGCCCCGGCTGAAAAAGCAGCCCCAGAACCGCGACGGGAAAGTGGTGGGGAAGGACTCGACAGTCTCCCCGGAACTGCTGCCCAAGCCGCAGTGAGTTCATCGGGAACCCAAATGACGTGCACCTGGCATATAAGATGACCCCCCCCACACACACACACACACTTGGAGGCATGGTTTTCAGGGTGAAAAAGTAGTCTTGTACGCCAGCATATAGGGTAGTTTCTTTTGATTGGCAATTCAAACAGAGAGGGGGGAACTGTTTTTACTGAAATGAACTGATGCATAACTTTAGCAATGATCTCTGAAACATAAAGAACAAATATAATTCACTTCCCCTGATCACCCATAGATGAAAGCATCAATTCTCATTCAGACAAACAGAGCATACATATTGCTCATTCCCCCCCCCCCCCATGTGTACTGGCTTTTCCCCGACTCTAGCTGCTCATTCTGGACATGCCCTAAGAAAACATGATTACAGAGATATGAATGAAATTGTGGAATTCCATGGTCCCTGGGATAGCATCTGAATCTCTTCCTCAATCTCAATCCTGAAAAGAGATACCTGATCTCAGATGCCACCTATCTGGTTCCACAATTTTATCCATGGGGCATCCCTTTCACAGTGAAGAATTTCAAAAGATCTCATTAGCTCTTCTAGCAAGGTAGATACCAAAACAGTTAGCAGATGGCCTGTAAATGGACATTAAGGTCAGAAATATAATTGTATTATATCTTTCTATAGCAGGCAGCTATCCGTGAGCTCCAGTGTCTAGTCATGCTTGCCACATGACCATGGAAACGTCTGCAGAAGCAGACAGCGCTAGTTCTTTGGCTTTGAAACAGATGAGTACTGAACCCTAGAGTTGGATACAACTGGCTTTCCAGCAAGGGAAACCTTTACCTTTACCTATAGCAGGTTTGAGAAAACCTGATCTACAGAATAGATTTCCAAGTGGAACCATGTTAGTGCGTGCTGGTATATCAGGCAAGAAAACAAAACACAAAAGACAAAAATATTGTGGCACCTTAAAGACTATCTGTTATATTTTAATGTGAGCTTTCAAGGATCAAATCCACTTCATCAAATGTAATTAGGAACTAAGTTTTTTGTTTTGTTTTTACTTTTGTTTTGTTTCTCATATAATAGATGTATCATTCTCTGTCTGGTTGCATTCATTAGCATGTGCCAGATTCAGAAACAGAACCTTGTTAATCACAGCAATTTGCCACCATCACTTATGAGAGTTTCTCCACACAAGCATAAATTGTCAACAAAATCTAAACCATTATATTAAAATATTTTGGTTTGGATTTTAAGTGCTTGATCATGTTTCTCTATGACAGTAATGTAAAGTAAAAGGCTTTATATTCACTTTTATTGTATAGTTTTCACTAATTATTATACTGAATTTTTATATGATTCCCTCCCCCTCCTTTGTTCTTTTTGTTACCTGTTCAGTGGTGGGCATAGGCCGGCTCACTCCAGTTCTATAGAACTGGTAGTATGGATCCCGGATGTTTTCCCGGGGGCGGGGCGGCCAATCGTCCCACATTCTGCGGGGCAATTCCATTTAGGGAGGGGGTATTTCAACTTACCCTCGGTTCGAAAATCGTCCGGACCTCTCCCGTTGCGTCACGGACGCACCTGTTTCCCCTCTGCCTGGCAGGCAGTTAAAGGGAAACGGAGCCGAAAAGGCTCCAATAAACTGCGCCTGCGCAGAAACCCAGTTTGGCGCCAGATTGGGTCTCTGCGCAGGCGCAGTTCATTGGAGCCTTTTCGGCTCCGTTTCCCTTTAACTGCCTGCCAAGCAGAGGGGAAACAGGTGCGTCCGTGACGCAACGGGAGAGGTCCGGACGATTTTCGAACCGAGGGTAAGTCGGAACTCCCCCACCCTAAATGGAATTGGCCCGCAGAACGCGGGACGGTTGGCCGCCCTACCCGGGGGGGGGGGTGGTACTAAACTCCCCAGGATACCACCAGGAGTGGTAGCCATTTTTATGATGCGACTGGTTCGGTCACCTCACCGGCTGCCCTACTCTGCAGCCCAAAATGGCTTCTGGAGACTGCGCATGCATGAAAATACCAATTGACGCATGTGCTCCTTCAGTATCCAGTGTGCATGAGTCAATTGGTATTTTCACGCATGCACACTCTCCAGCAGCCATTTTGGGTTGCAGAGTGGGGCAGCTGGGGAGGGCCTCAGCAGCCTCCTCAGAGGTGCGGCAGCAGCACCAGCTGTGGTGGAAGCCCTTACTCGAGTCGCCCCGTGCCACACAACCATGCCACTGCCACTCACTGCTGCTGCCTGTCACCACTCACTGCCGCTGCCGCCGCCAACCACCACCACTCACCGCTGCCACCTGCCCCCACCGCCCGCTTTCACTCACCACCACTGACCACTGCCACTCATTGCCACCAACTGCTGCCACTCACTGCTGCTGACACTCGCCATTGCGCCTGGCCAGGCTTCAGTGCACCACTGGGATGGCCTGGGCTGGGCTGGGCCGCTACCAACCCAGGCCATGCTGCCGGGCCAGACCAGGCTAGGCCGCACCACCAGGCCGGGCTAGGCCACACTGCACCACCGCTGTTTCTGCCTGCTCCCCCGGGTAAGTGAATCACTCAGGTTTGTGTTTGAGGCCCGTGTTTGGGTGGTTGGATGGAATATGTAATGTGTATTTAATGTGCTTTTTAAATGTGTTTTTTATGTCTATGTAATGTGTATTTTAATGTGCTTTTTAATGTGTTTTTATGACTATGTAATGTGTATTTTATTTTGTATTTTATGTTTTTACGTGTATATAATGTGTATTTAATTTGTATTTTTATGTGTTTTTTACATGTATTTAATGTGTATTTTTATGTGTAGTGTATTTTTATGTTTTTTTTTTACTTTGGCTCCACCCACATCATTGGTTCTGCCCATGGCATCATGATGTCAGCTCCGCCCATGACCTCATGACATTGGCTCTACCCATGATGTTGGCTCCGCCCACAGTGTGGTGGTAATTTTTTTGGCTGCCCACCACTGTATCTGTTGAATGTTCTATCAGAGGATGGGCTTTGTTATAAATAATTGTTATAAAAGACATGCAATGCATAAAATGAGGGGAAGGTTTTAAAGATATTTCAGGGACTTTTAGCTGTGTTCTTTTATTTGTGTAGCTTCCTTGTACCATGCAAAGGACTGTAGAGGAAGCATTGATTTCTTTAGTTGTAGTAATCAAAGGTTACTGTAAATGGTAATATTTAGTATTTTGGAAACATTAAGTCCTCAGAGTTCAGTCATTTGTGATGCTCTTGTGCTTTTCTACTTCTAAGAGCAGCAACTGTTATGGAAAGGTGTGTTTGATAGTTTGAGTCTTTATACATTAAGAAATTTATTCTCTACTGAGGTGACATTTTATGTCATGGACACTAGAGGTTCTTGGGAAATAGGGGAAAGAATGTTGAAAGCATGTTAGAAAATAAGAGGGGCAGGGAGGTTGTGGACAAATAGGATACAACTTTTGAAAGGAGCACAGATAATTTCAGCCTAAAATAGAGGACAATATATGAAGGAGATGTTCAACAGGAACATCAGGAGAGTGAACAAGCAGTGAGCACAATTCATAAAGCCACAATGAATGATAATGACAGGCAATAAAAAAATACCCCTTTAAAAAGGAGAAGGACTGTAGACTTGATCATAGATTTGGCAACATAGAGCACCATATCACTAGATTAACATATGGCATGGCAAGAAGAGGCAACTAAAATTTATTCAGTCACACCAAATGCTTGCAGGGAATCTAGGCCAAGCAAGCAAGCAAAAAGAATATTGGAAAAGTCATAAAGTATATGTAAACAATCAGTAAGAGGTAGGTTGAGATCTGAACATTTATTTAGGTCACAGTTCTGGAATTAATTATTTCAACAACAAAAAGGCACATGAAGCAACTTGTTGCGGATTATTATTATTATTATTATTATTATTATTTATTGAATTTATTACTCCCGCCCCACTCGGGAGAACCCGACTCTGGGCGGGTCATATTTAATCTCATTTGATGAGAACTCCTTGGTAGAAGTACAGCAATAAAACATGTGAAGTCCTCAGAAATATATTTTGTTCAGCACCCAAGTAAAAGAATAGGATTTTGACAAGAACATGGGAGCCTAACTGAATGAAATGTTATCATATGACCTGTATGATTTGGATCCAGACTGTCTGAAGGACCATTCTCTCCCATATTAGCCTACCTGTGCCTTGAGATCTTCAGGGAAAGCACTTCACATAGTGCTGCCAAACCTGGAGTTGTATTTGACTCCACTTGCCAAGGGAAACTAGGTCCTCCTCCAAGGGAAACTAGGTCCAAGGGAAACTAGGTCCTCCTCCAGGCATGCATTGGTGGGCTGAGTGGATGATGACAAAGGTACTTGCAGTGAGTGGGTGTTCTAATTTTTTGGCTGCATTTCAAATTAAATCACTTTTAAAATAAGTAATGCTTCAATATTAAATGTATTTACTTGTGCTTTAATATTATAGCTTTTTGTATTTTTATATTTGATGGTTTTTAACTTCTTGTAAGCTGCTCTAAGCCCCAGTTTGGAGTTCCAATTTGGGGATATACAAAAACAGCAAATATAATAGTAATGCTTCTACTTTGTGTGTGTGTGTGTGCTGGTAGTGATTTCTTGTTAGGCAGAAAGGTCACTTTAACTAAGGTTGTTCCTATTAAAGGGACTTTTTCTGATGTGATGAGACATGCACCTTCGCAGCCTTTAATCATAGACTTCATTTTCTGTTGTGTTCTGTCTCCTAAGTCAAATAGTATCACTTTAACTATATTGACGGACGTTCTTTACCCATTATTTGCAAAATGGAGTCTCAAGATTATTCTATATCTCATAAATAACAAGCTTAGCATCTGTTTGTCCATTAGAAATCTAGAATATTTTCTTCTTCATCTCTGCTCTCAGTATCACCCAAAGGCTGTTCTCGTCTTCCTATTGTTTTTTCATAGAAAATTCATTCCACATTGTTCAGAATTCTTTGTATACCTGTTTTCTGAGTTTCTCTCCTTTTTTGCACCACAGATACAATTGTTCCGTTCCCTTCCCCCTCACTGGCTGCAGGGCAAATCTGTCCATCAGTAGACACTGGCAAAGGACTATTGAAAAACACTACAAGGAAGCAGAGCTTAGGAATGGTAATATTAATGCTATTGCATTGTGGCTAGGCCATTAAATAAAATTTGATTCACTGATGTTAAACCATTTGGAGACAATTACGAAGTTAATTTGTTGCATTAATTACTATTCATGCATCATTAACATATTAATTTTAATTTAAAAAAATAATTAAAAACATTAAGAATAGCAAAAAATTTTTGACTACACTGCTTCTCAGAAGTAACAGATTACATTAACATAAAATATTGATTATTAATCAAAAGAGTAAAGATTGGGCCAAAAGATTGGGCCAAAATCCTATTGTGAAATGCAGTGCACATAAGAGGAATAACACAAGCAGTTTAGCATTTTGTTGGCCACCTGTCTCACAGCTGAATGTGCAACCAGGTGTAAAACCAATAGCATAGCCACAACTATGCAAGAGACAACAGGCCAAATAATTGTTTCTATGATATACACTGACAATATTGATGTATTTGTTGTTATTTTGCTGTTTTATTGCATTGTATTATATTGTATTTTCTATTGTATTTCATTTCAAACAAATTGTGATAAATTGGGATTGCATAACATATTGTTTATTACAGTATACTGTTGATGTTTATGAATGTTATATGTGTGGGTTTTGTGAGCCGCCCTGAGTAGGTTGCACTGAGTAGGGCGGCATATAAATTGATGATGATGATGATGATGATGATGATGATGATGATGATGATGATGATGATGATGATGATGATGATAATAATAATAATAATAATAATAATAATAATAATAATAATAATAATAATAATAATAATAATAATAATAATAATAATAATGTACAGTACATTGTACAATTTCCAATTTATGCTCTGTGATACCAAGACACTTCTGGTCTTGGCGTTTAATTACTTACATAATACCCCAAATCTTACTGAATTTTTTTGCCAGTGTAACACAATTAGAATAAATATTGGAGATTAATTGTTGCAAATTAAGATTTGTAGCTATTTGCTGTTGTGCACTGAATCATGTGACTCAGCATGCAACAGCAAATGCCTACACCAACTTCTTAAGCTGTGGCAGTTTGCCACTGACATTTATGCTACTTGTGTTATACTGGGTAACTATTAGGATCTTTATCAATGAATTAGTACCTTTTTGCTATTAATAAATAATCCCTGAAACCTTTAAATAATTAATTTTAAATAAATAATTTCCTAATTATGGTTGGAAAGAGTGGTGTCTTATTGATGGTCTGCTGTTTAGGGGATTCATTGCTGTTAGGTCTAGTTGTTATTCATAGATGTGACAACATTAGTCTTTTCCCAAAGCTGTATACTGTATCTGCAGACTGTTAAGACTGAAGGATAGGGACTGCTTTGTTTTTACTTATCTGATGCTTGGAAAAGTCGAGGGCAAAAGAAGGGGCAGCCAAAATGAGATGGCTAGATGGTATTGTAAACACAATGGGCATAGAGCTGAGCCAGTTGAGGAGGATGGTGGAGGACAGAAGTGGTTGGCAGACAGTGGTCCATGGAGTTGCAAAGGGTCGGAATTGACTGTGGAACTGAACAACAAAAACCCACCCTTAAATGTACAGATTTTTCTGGAAACCATGACCACACTTAACCCATTATGATATCTCTACCATAAGGATCTGAAATCTGGACAGAGAATAAATCTGAAAAGAAAACATTTGGTACATTGATATATAGTGCTGGAGGAAATGTTTGTGGATTCTATGGCCTGCCAGAAAGACAAGTGTGTATTAAACAGACTAAACTAAAACTACTGTACTTTGAATCTATCATGAGAAAGCAAGACCCAGTGGGAAAAATTATAATAATACAAAACATAGAAAAGAGTAAGATCTAACACAAGATGGATTGACTTGATAAAGCAGGTAAGACCTGAGCAGGCAAGTTAATAATAAGGCCTTTGGAGATTATTACTTCATAGTTAAGTCAGAAATGACCTCATAGTCGACATTAGGAAGCAATAACCAACCACTCTGGAATCTTTTCTAGCTAAAGAGGCAGGTAGAGATAGATAGGTAGATAAATAGATAGATAGATAGATAGACAGATAAGCAGACAGGTAAATCTGACCTCTGCCAATTTCTTTTCTCATCTCATGAAGACTATAACCCCTAGGAAGTTCTATGGCAGTGGTGGCAAACCTCTGGCACGTGTGCCAGAGGTGGCACTTGGAGTCATCTCTGTGGGCACCCATATGGTTGCCCCAGCACAAAGTTTGCCCTGCCCCTCTGCCCAGCAGCCCGATGGAAGCACTTGTTGCCTCCCCCAGCACAGAATTTGTCCCATCCCTCTGCCCAGCAGCCCAATGGGAGAGTTTCCTCCCTCCCCTGTTGCCATGTTGGCACTTTGCAATAAATAAGTGGGTTTTGGGTTGCAGTTTGGGCACTCGGTCTCTAATAGGAAATAGAGCAGAGAAGGGGTTTAGAGGAGGAATAGGGGGCCATTTCATGCTTCTCTGTTATTCAGCACAAGGCCTTTCTTCTATTTGCAGAGATATTTGCTCTACCCTATATCCACACACACACCCCACACACACACAAATTGTACAGATACCTAGGATTCAGCTTGGGTTTGCAGATTTGTGTGAAGAAAGTATACATGCCTAATGTCTAATGTCTAGTAGAAGAAGACCAACAACAAGAAGAAAGAAGAGGTTGCATTGTTTGGAGAATTTCTCCCTTTATAAAAATAAGCTTTTAAAAAACTTTTCCTCTGATAGTTGTATCTAACTACACATCTTTCTGGATAGATTTATCTTTTTTTAAAAAAAACCTCCAATATTTTACTTGAGCTTCTTAAAAATCATATTTAGCCTACAGTTCTAAAGTAAATTCCTGTGAATATGCCACGATTAATTAAAAGTTATTACCTTTGGGTAGACATTTCTTAGTTAGGCTCCTTAACATTTTCTCAGAGGGAGGGTTCTTTTGTTGCCAACCTTCTCCTAATATAAGGATCCAAGATGGGGCACATATGTATTAAAAATACAGACAAATAAAAATATAATAAATTAGAACATTGTTGTCAGCGGTGGTGGCTGCTACTCATATCCGATCATACATTTTTCCTGGAAGCCATTTTCTCAGTTGATGGATGTGTCTCTGGTGACTCAATAAACTGCTCCTGGCATGAAACATGTGACCACACACATTACACTGAATAGATGGTGGAGGGCGTAGTTGAGTTTGATGAAACTTTCATGCTTGTCATTTAGCCTCTTCATGTCTGCAGAGTTCTCCTTTGAAGTGATCAGTAGCAGCAGAGATGGTTTGGTGCCAAAGTGGGCTATCTACAGTTTGTTTCAACTGGTCCTTATAATGCTTCAAAGGAGCTCCATGAGCTCTTGTACTTGAGCTAAGCTCCCCATAAAGATTTGATGAGGAAACCTGGAACCATCCATACGGTGGACATGACCTAGCCATCTAAAACAATGGCCCATAATGGAAGCTTCAATGCTATTTGCATGTGCCTTCTCAAGAACTGCGATGTTGGTGACATAGTCATCCCACTTGATGTTAAAGATGGACCTTAGCTTCTGTTGGTGAAAGTGCTCAAACTTTTTGATGTCTTGGCAATAGAGGGTCCATGTTTCACAGCCATAGGATAACGATGAGGTAACAACAGCCTGGCATACCATGAGCTTGGTATACCATGAGCTTTGTATGAATTTTTAAAATCTTTGTTCACAAAGACCCGGTGTGATAGATGATGAAAGGCAGGATGGATAGCACTGATTTTCTACATCACAGGTGCAGTTTTTAGACAGGATGCTACCAAGGTAAGAAAAATGGTCTACCTGTTCTAGTGTTGAATCTGAGATGGTAATACTGAGCTTTGGAAGGGCTGACCTTGGGACAGGTTGTGCAAGTACCTTGGTTTTATGAGCATTTATGATGAGGCCAAAATTATCATATTATTAGAACATATATGCAATACATTAAAAAGAGTACAGTAGTAGCTTAAAAACACGTTTAAAGCTCATCATAAATCCAGCAATGTCCAGTTTAATTGTTCAAAGTTTCCCCTAAATAAAGAAGTATTTATGCTTGCTGCATTACTGTGAAGTTGTTGTCAGGGCCATAGCCAGGGGTGGCCAGGGAGGGTGTTGCCCACCCTGAGTTAGCAGTTTGCCCACCCTCAAACTCCCAGCTGCTTATATATGTATGACATATATATGACAATGTTGCCCATCCTGGGGGAAAATTGCCCACCCACATATAGAATCCTGGCTATGGCCCTGGTTGTTGTAAGAGGAGAGTTATATGCTCTTTTTAACAGGCTCCATTCAGCTCACTGGTTGTAGCATTTTGAATCAACTGAAATTTCTAAACAATGGCATCCTCACATATAGTGCCTTGCGCTAATTCATATGAAATGTAACAGAGGCCTGTGTCACTGCCGTCAGATCAGACTTGTCAGGAGTGGGTGCAGCTAGTATGCTAGTTTTAAAGCTCTCTGGCAAATGCACTCCTGGGACTGTTGAGATCTAGGTGTCCAGTTTCACAAGTGAAATATTTTTACCTTGGCACCATCTATGATTTTAGATTCTCAAGTCAATTTCCTTTATTCCCTATTGCCCTAGGTCTGCAGAGCTGAAGGGAAATATGCATCTGCAACTGGAAAAGAGATCAAAGACAATTGGGCAAATAAGGGAGAGACCATCTGTAACTGGAGCATGCTTACTTCTCTCTCAACTCCCCAAACAGTACTTGACTTCAACTGAAAGTTGCTATGGAGCTACAGGGCTGAAGAGAAGTATATTCTGGCTCCATCACATGCAGTGGTGGGATGTCAAAAATTTTACTACCCCACTGTGACATCATCACAGTGTGGGCGGAGCTAACATCATGATGTCATGGCACAATGGGCGGAACCAAAGAAAAATAATAATAAAATAAAATAAAATAAAAATAAGCACACACACACACACACACACACACACACACACACACACACACACACACACACACACACACACACACACACACACACACACACACACACACACACACACACACACACCTCAACCCACCCACCCACCCACAACACAAGGACAGCAAGGAGGACAGCAAGGAGGCCGTGCATACGCACCAAGCACTGTAGGCATGCATGCACACCAAGTGCTTGGTGCGCATGCGCAGTGGGGGGAACCAGTGAAAAGGTAAGCCCCGAAGGTGGTTCCCCCCAAAAGCTGCTACCGGTTCTCTGGGACACTGGGAAAAGTTACTACCAGTTCTGGCGAACTGGTGAGAACCTGTTACATCCCATCACTGATCACATGTCTAGGAATATACAGCCTGCTTGATTGCAAGTGTTTGGGGTAAATGTATGTACTTATGTGTGCATTGTTGTTGGAAGTTATTGTTTATTTTATTTATTATTTAGACTTATATCGCCGTCTGCTTGCCATGGCGACTCAGGGCAGCTTACAGTCAACAAAAACAACAATCAGTACAAAATCGAGTTGCAACATTATAACTAAAATCACTACACTTAAGCAGCTAAAATACACCTTATTAAAACATCCTTAGACAGTTGTTGTTTTCTATTGTAAGCTGTCTTACAACAGGCTCTTTTGATTGAAAAGTAAGATATAAATTTTCTACATAAAGCAGTAAATGAAATTTTGGCCACCACTTTTAACTGATTGGCTAATAAATTGCATCTATGATTGGACTTAACATACTCTGATCGCATAACCTTTTATCAAGTACAGAGCACCAATCCAGGTTTTAGCCATCAGATTTATACTAGTGTCGTATGACATTTTAAGGCTGACAATAAACACACAAAACCATCTAGAATGAGAGAGGTTGGGTGAAGAGACCCTGAGTAAGAGCTCTGTTATTAAATCGGCTTGTTCTCCCAGTTTCCACAACTGATAAACAAAGGTACTCCCACAGTGAGAGCTTGACAATAAGGAAAGCTGAGCACAGAACAGATGCCTTTGAAATGTGGTGTTGGAGGAGAGTTTTGAGAGTAACCTGGACAGTGAGGATAACAAATTAGTTGATCTTAGAAGAAATCAACCCGGACTGCTCCTTAGAAGGCCAAATAATAAAGATGAAGCTAAAGTACTTTGGACATCAAATGAGAAGAGTGGATTCACTTGAGAAAGCCTTGATGCTGGGACAGGTGGAGGGCAAAAGAAGAGAATGAGATGGCTAGATGGTATTGTAGATGCAATGGGCACAGAGCTAGGAGGGTTGAGGAGGATGGTGGTAGACAGAGGTGCCTGGTGGGCAATAGTCCATGGGGTAGCATGGACAGGAAAAGAGCCCCTTTCATGACCAGGGCATATATAGTACTGTATTTCTAACAGTTTTTCAGGAAATCTGATTTATTTTGAAGGGGCATCTTTCAAATTGGGTTTAGTTTTGCTGGAATGTAATTTAAAGTATTTGTAGTTAAACTTACAAAAGAAAAGTACATAATATAAATTGTTGTTCACTAAACACTCAGCACTGTACTACAGCATTTTAAAATAATTACATGTTTCTTCTGAAAGACTAGAACATTTTCTTTATTAATTAATACCATTTGTGTGGATGTATATCCTTTTCTAGTTTCATTCCCAAAGCTTGGAATCTTCTGGGATTTGAAACATGAAATCATTATACTAAACAGCTCTCTGTGGGATTCTTGTTTGTCTATTGCCTTCAGTGATTTTTCTGTATTGAATTATCTTTAATGGCATGTTAGAGCCATTTGGTGTGGTGGAGGCTTTGCTGTTGCAAAGTCAGTTGGAAGCAGAACATGTTTCCTTGGGCTAATATAAGGCTGCATAGAGCAAAAATTTCATCTACTGTACTGGTTCGGGTTAAGAGGACTAATGAGCATGTTGAAATATTTTCCATACTCAAGACCACTGGGTAAATTTGGGCTAGACATTTTCTCTTGGCACAAGCTAGGGATGAGAACTGTGCATCCCAGGAGCTGCAAGTGTCATTTAACTCTATTATGCAACCTGAAACTTTTGAAAGAAATTTTAGAGAAAAGAACAGATCTCGGGCTATCTACACATGTATATTGCATGTCATCATGCCTATTCTACCATTGATGTATCTGCACCAAACAAAGATGTCCAAACTGCTCTGCAAGATTTTTCAGCTGAACAGCTCTTCTCCTTCTTGCAGATCTTTTCCCACTTATTTTAGCCTGAATGATCAGTTGTAACAATCTGATATATTTATATATATATATATATATATAGTAACCCCTTTATAGTTACTATCCCAGCCTATATATTTGAATCAAGAATACATAGCACTATGTTCCCCATACCCTTTCCAAACACCATGCGGGCAGGCGCGTGTGTGTCAGATGGGTGTTGGGGAGGCTACGGGGAAGATCTCCGTAGCCTCCCCAACCACTGTCTGACACACACGCACCCGCACAGTGTTTGGAACGGGTATGGGGGATGTTCCCCGTACCCTTTCCAAACACCGTGCGGGCAGGCACTGGGGTGGTGGTGGTGGATTGGGTAGATGTTCTACTCAATCCAACCCCCCCCCCACACACACGATTGTACCGGATAACGCTAAAATTCGCGTTATCCAATGCAAGATTTTTCCAAAAATCTTGCATCGTTATGCGGTTTTAACGATATCCGGTACAATCGTTATCCAGGGTATTACTGTATTGACGTACTACCACAGTTTCTAAAAAGGCCTGGTGGCTGGCAGGCCTGGCGGTTGGCAGGCCTGGCGGCCGGCAGGCCTGGCTAGCCTGAAGCTCCCTATAGCCTGCTCCCCAGGGTAAGTGACTTACCTTTGGATGTGGTGTGTCTGTGTGAATTTTAATGTGTATTTAATACCTTTACCTATATTGACGTACTACCACAGTTCCTAAAAAGGCCTGGTGCCCTGGCTTAGGGTTTTTAAGCAAAGTCTTGGAGTTACCTCATCAATAAGCTACACCTGTGCTGTTCTAATTGCTGTTCCAATTGGAGAACCCTTAAGGAGGTACAGCTGTTTTACATTTACATTAAGGCATATTATCCTAGAGAACTGGTTAGGCAAAGACTTAGTACCTAACTTCTTTAAATGTTGAAAAGTTGAAAAGTGCCAAAATGAAGCCATCTTGTGGTGAGTTCATTCTGTAGTTCCTTCCATCTGACCTAATGTGAGAAAGATTAGTCAGAATAACCTTTAAGCTCTGGTTTAAAAGCTCTGGTTGATTTGTGTTTGGGGTGGGTGGGTGTATTTTAATGTATTTTTTATTTTATTTATTTATTTAATTTACGGGTTTGTGTCATGGGTGGGTGGGTGGATTGAGGGGTGTGTGTGTGTGCTTATTTTTATTTTATTTTATTTTATTATTATTTTGTATTTTTTTTAAATAATTATTTGGCTGTGCCCACTGCATCATGATGTCATGATGTTAGCTCCGCCCACACTGTGATGACATCATGGTGGGGTAGTAAAATTTTTGACATCCCACCACTGACTTGGAAGATGGTGGCAGTAGTAAGATCACTCCTTTAATATCTCTATCACCTTGAAATACCTGCTAGGCCCACTATAAGTCATGTGATTTGACAGCCCAACAACACATACATCTTCTTCATGAACAGCCACATATACAGTGCATCTTTTGCAAAAAAAAAATTAATATGAGGTCCATCTGGCAACATTTGCCAACAATTGCTGCATTTTATGTGACGACTGTGGCACATGAACCTCTTCTTTTACCATTATTCCTGGGGGGGTGGGGGTGGGGAGACTTAATCTCAGCACAGATTTCCCAGGTTTTATGTCCTCTGAGGAAATGGACTGTCTCTGATTCCCCCTGTGCAAAATCTCATGAGATTAAGATATGTCTGGCTAGGTGGAACAGATAATAAAATAGTGCCATCTCATTGTCTAGGTTTAAATGATCAAGTAAAATGTACTTAGGGCATTCCTATATGTGCATGGAGTCTTATGGACATCCTTTATGAAAAAGCATATACAATTTCCAAGAAACAAAAGACTAGGGAATAGCAGGAAGAAAAGCTCATTCCTCCACCGCTCAGACTTCATGAATGAATGGGGAATTTGCACTCTATCTTATTCATTAAATTTGACACTGCCACCCCCTTAATGAGCAGCCTGAGGGTGGACAAAGTGCCTTGAATAAGCTTTGGAATACAGAGAACTTGGCATCCTCAATGAAACATAACGTGGGTTTGCAATTGTGGGATTTTTCCAATGAATAGGAAGTGATCAAAGATAACATTAAAACTGTGCAACATTGCATCAAGTTAGTGCCAATGCCAATCATTACATGCCTGAATGCACAAGAGCCTTGGAATAACGTTCTAGACATGCTGCGGCATTCAAAATATTCACTGAATTTCAAATTAAAATGCAAAAGCATGCCCTCCACTCATCTGGGCAGCATAGTGAACTCGAAGCACACATCATTCCAAGCATATCTGCAATGTCACATTCTTTATTTACAATCAGCTTCTGAGCACCCTCAATTTCTAGCAGGGAAGATGATAGGAAACTGTAATTCAAAATAAATTCAGAAAGGCCGCATTAGACTTTTGACCTCGCCTGTATAAAATATGCCACATTCTGGAGAGGTCAGGAGAATGAGAACTACAGTCGGCAAAGATAAAGTTTCTTTTAAAAAAAAAAAGGAAAGAAAGAAAGCAGTGGAAGTGCCAGGGAAGAAAAGAGCTAATTACAGAGTGATCACCTTTCCTCCTGCAAAAGAAAAGAGACTCACAATGCACAACTTGAATTCATCATTCTGCAGATGAAAGTTCTTGGCATATAATGCCAGACAGAGCTATTTACTGCCAGGAAAGAAAAGTGTTGCTTTATTTACATGCTAAACAGCACCACTTTCCAGCTTTGGCCTGCTGAAAAACAGAAACAACAAATGCAGAAAAGAAAGAAAAAGGAACTATATTCCATGCTGTCGTAGGGAGGTAGGAGAAGTTGAGGGGGACAATACATGTAAGCAAAAGGGAAATTATACATTACATTACATTTTCAGCAAGTGACATGCTATATTCTTTTCCCAATACTCTCCAGGGAGCCCAAAGTTATTTCTCCTTTGAAAACAAAACAACAAAAATCCCAGCGAAGACATAGTGGGGAAATTATTTTCTTCTGAATATAAAACAAAAACAGGAAAAGGAAAACAGGAGCATTTAACACTGAGAACCTCTGTGAAAACAGAATGCAATCTAATCTCAAAGGCAAGCATATAAATGGAGTATCTGGCACAAACTCTGTAGAATAAATATGGCCAACGCATAGTACTTATCTTATCTCAGAATAGCTCACTGGGAAAGGACACAAATTTAGATAAAGGAGAAAAGGGAGGGAACAACTCCAGTGCATTAACTAAATATATAAATATTGTCTCTATATTGTGCTTTCATAGCACACCTGACTGGTTGTAAGACCTAGGCTAGATGCCACTGTGTAATGGTGATGGGCAGTCTTCCTTGGTTTGAACAGATACTAGGGCTGCATTTTTGTATTGCTGCTTGATTGAAGATAACAGTTAGGTGGATTTATTTTCAAAGGTTCTTGTCTCCCATTTCATAACATTGTTGCAAATGTACAAATAGTTGATAGTTGTCATAGAAAGTCCCATTTGAAATGTGTTTTTCTCTGATCCCTGTTTCACCGTGAGCGTGTTCCCTCAAAATGGGGAATGGATTTGAGTAGGAGGTCAGTACACACATTCCTTTAAAAAAAAACTTTTTTTATTAGATTTTCAAACAAAATACAATTAAAGAAAAACATACACTACAACAAATACAACATATCAAAGGAAAAAAATAAGATAAAACTTAATACAAATATTTTTCGCATTAGGTGCTACAACTACTAATTTAAAAGTAGAGAAAGAGAGGGGCTCAAATCATCCAATGTGCTGGGGTCATTATACCTTCCGTACCCCATATCTGTCCTGCCAGCCATGTTTTTAGATTCTTCCTAAAGGGCAGCAACTCAGTCTGAAGACGTAGCTCCATTGGCAGGAGGTTCCATAGGGCCGGAGCAGACACAGAGAAGGCCCTCCTTCTAGTGCCAGAGAGATGTGCCTCCCTGGCCGATGGAACAACTAGGGAGCCCCTCCGGTCCACTCTGCTGGGACGGGCAGATGTTTTTGGGGTGAGGCGGTCTCATAAGTATCCTGGCCCACTACCATGTAGGGCTTTAAAGGTAATAACCAGCACCTTGAATTGCACCCGGAGGTAAACTGGCAATCAGTGCAGCTCCCGAAGCAGAGGCGAGGCATGTGCATACCGCCCACACCCCATCACAACCCGGGCAGCCGCATTCTGGACCAGTTGAATCCTCCGAATGGTCGTCAAGGGCAGCCCCATGTAGAGCGCATTACAGTAATCAAGTCTGGAGGTGATCAGAGCGTGTGTAATCATGATCTAGGAGCAGGCGTAACTGGCGTATCACACGAAGTTGTGCAAAAGCCCTCCTGGTAAGAAGGTAAAATGGTGACTGGAAGGCCACCAAGAGGGTCCCTTATATGACATGGTGGCAGTGGTGGGATTTGTCAGTCAACTCTTTAAAAATACATTTGCAGTCTTTTCTGCATGGGTATAGCAATGGAACTCAGAATTGCTAGTAGCCATGAGGTGACAGTTAAAGCAGGGTAGGATGGAAAGCCAGACTCTATGGACTCAGTAACCCAGCCAAGCTCTGGCCGAGCAAGCAGCATCTAGGACTGGGAGCGCACGTAGAAACTCAGAGGAGAGTAGCAGGACACTTGTCCTTCGTGGAACATTTACCTCCATTGGGAGACACTATGAGGCACAGTACATCATATGATTTTAGCTGGGGAGATCTTTTCCCAGTGGACAAGGATCAAGGGAGAGCGATGTCAACAGCCCTATTCGTGGAGCAAGGGGCCAGGCCGTGGGAGATGCCAGGGAGAAACCCTCCCCAGCCTGTAGCAATCATGGAGGGGATACCACAAGGAACTGAAGCCCCACCCCTGAGGGGCCCCCGCCTCCATAAGGAGCCAGACACCCCACCTCCACCATTGGCAGCCACACCTCAACTTCTTCCACTGCCAGCAGCACCTCAACTTCCTCCACTCTAGCCCCCCCCCCGGTAGCTGGAGCAGCAGCAGCAGCAGGAGGGCACTGGCAGCTGACCTAAACGATGAACTCCGTATGATGTTCCTCAACTTTCTGCAAACTCAACAGGAGGCGGTACGTTTGCAAATTGACTTGGCTAGAGATGCAAGGAGGGTACAACCACCCCGCTTGGGGAACATAGACTTGAGGCGATTACTGGCTATGCATAGAGGGGATGGGGTGCTTCTCTTCCTCAAGAGATTTCAGTCTGTGGCCATCCAACTCCAGATTCCCCAGAACTTGTGGGTTACACTTCTTGTGACCCAATCCACAGGGGAATTAGCCCTGTTAATGGGAACTATAGACCTCCTTATGGACTGGGCAGAACTGATTACTATTATAAGACAGCATCTTGCTCTGACCCCACAAGTTTTGAGACAACAGCTCCGTACTATCTGTTGGGACCAGAAAGAATCCTTCTGTGAACTGGGTAACAGGCTCCACATAGCTTGTGGACTGTGGCTGGAAGCAGAGAATATGCCCCCAATTAGAGACTTAATTGAGAAGGAGCAGTTTTACCAGGCCATTCCTCCGCACATAGCTCAACATGTGATGAGAAGGAATCTTTAGACTTTAAGAGAAGTGTGCCTCGCAGCACATGAGGAATTTGCCCTGAGAAATTTGAGACTGGGCATGGAATTTGCCTGACCAGAGTCTGGTCAGCGTAAGCAAACTCCTCCTGCCAGGCAATAAAACTTTTCCAGGCCTCCTCCTCCAAGAGGGATGGGCCCACCAAGGGGCATATCTCCCATAAAGCCCTATTTATGTATTCATGGACTATATGAGAAACAGTTTGGAATGGATTCCCACTTCTTCTTTTTTCATGTCTAGATCAAACTTTGAACTGCCAAAATGAAGCCACTTTCTTGGCTTTGTCATTGGTCAAAATTAAGTCCTCATCAGCACACGTCTCCAGTAGTAATCGGCAGGCCAACATATGAACCGGATTCTGTATCTTTCCACATTCACACATGTAATGAAATAGGCCCCATTTTAAACGGTGCTTTTTTCATTATCTTTTTATCCACCTAAATGTGTTTTAGTACTTTCAAAATGGTGATTCAAAATCAGGGGGAGAGCAGAAGCGTAGCTTGCCTTGGCGGGGCCCCGTATAAAAATTTGTTTGGGGGCCCTTTATATGCGGGACAGTGGGGTGACGCTAACGTCATGACATCATGACGTCGTGGGGGAAGCCAACGTCATGACGTCATGACGTCGTGGGCGGGGCCAAAAATAAAAATAAAATAAAAATAAAATAAATAAATAAATAAAATAGAATAGGATTAAAATAAACAAACAAACACACACACACCTCAACCCACCCACCCACCCAAACAACCACAACACAAACCCGTAAATAACTTTAATAATTAAAATAAATAAAGAAATAAAATAAAAATTTAATAAAAATACACCCACCCACCCAACACACACATAAACCACCCACCCACCCGAAACACAAAACCCTCACTTACCCTCCTGGGGCCGATGAGCCCCCATGGCCCGGGGCCGCATGGCAAGGCGCGCTGCCCCCGACTGCAGCCTCCTCCTCCTCTTCCAGAGCTGCTTGCCGCTGCTGCTGTCGCCGCCGCCATCACCACCGCCGGACCCGGAGGAGGCGGTGGCGCACTCTGCCAGGCGTCCCCAGGCCATGGGGGTTCAGCAGCAGCGGACAGCCCGGGCAGGCCTCAACCTGCCCGTGGGAGCTGGGCGGCCCCAGGGGAGGTGCCCTCCTCTGAGGGCCACCATCGAAGCCACTCCGAAAAGCTGTGGCTCCGACTCCGAAATTTTATTTTTTAAAATTGGAGCCAAAAATGGCTCCAATAAAGTGTGCATGCGCAGAAACTCAATCTGACGCATGTGTGATGCGTCAGATTGAGTTTCTGCGCATGCGCACTAAATTTTTGCTCCAATTTTTAAAAAGAAATTTCCTGCCGGTGAGGACCGTCCTGCAAAATGCAGGATGGTTGGCCGCCCTACCGTTGGGGCCCCCTGTGGCTCGGGGCCCCCGTATAATTGATACGACTGATACGGCGGTAGCTACGCCTCTGGGGGAGAGAGAAGAATGTAAACAATATGAGCCTCATGGAATAGATGAAATGAAACATATTGTGTGACAGACATGTCTTGCTGTGAGATAATTGGTTGGAATCCCTAAGGGGGAGGGCCAAAGGTGGACCCTGGGGGTGGAGATATAACTCAGAGGCACACACACACACTGAACATTCTCTCTGGAATTCTCTGCTTTTAATTTTCCAAAATGTAGTGGCTTGAGAAAGGGGGGGGAGTTGGCTTTCCCTGGAACCTATAGCTTGCTTTATTTCTACTTTTGATGGACTGTACCCTGTATCTTGCTATGCTTTCAATATATTTCTTGAAGAAGCATGGAGTGGTTATTTGGCTTAATGCTACCTTATCTACACATATCTGATGCCTGGGTTGTCCAGCCAGGGAGCTGCAACTCAGAAGAACAATGGAGCCTACTCCAGGATAAGGCTGGTATTGTTACAACACAGTGTGTTGTTGTCCACCACCTGGATGAGAGTTTGTATCAATGAATGCACTTCTGATTAGCGAGGATATGATATGTCTGACTTCCATCTTGATAAATAAGGTTTTTGGAGGTGATGTCAGGTGACGTGAATTATTTTATTTGATGATTGGTATTCAGTGACAGCTTGCCATGCAGTCTGATTTCCACTCCCCAGTGCTCAATGTACATACTTGAAACCTGCCTCTTTGCCCAAATGCGTAGAGACAACTTGAAGTATTGTTTGTATTGAACAGTTTGTTTGGCTGTGTTACACAGTTTGCTTGGCTGTTTTGCTCCCCAATGCCCTTCGCAATCACCCACATCTCATTTCAAGCTTCAGAACAATCTGAATGCCTAGAGTTGTTGTGTAGAGTTCCTAAACAACTGTTAATTACAGTAAGCCCTGCCTCTGGCTAAGGCTAATTTATGTATGTGATGCTTCTGGATTAGTCTCACTTTCTAAGACACTGTGATAAAGCAAAGCTCTTCAACAGAATCTGCTCAGTAATTATGGTCTGATATGGGCCTGTGTTTTGGTATGCTCTTAAATGTGTTTACTGTTCATGGTGGGAAGATGCTGTAGCAAAAAGGTTATATTTTTGAAACAGATCATAACATTATTATGTTCAGTTTCAATGTTGTAATTCACTCCTTTAATAATATTTCCTTTAATAATATTAATGCTTCCTTTAATAATATTTGCTGAATTTCCCTCAAAGTCTTCCATTGTATGTTAATCTCTTCCAAGAATTAATGAAGAATTAATTTTAATAACACTAAATAAAAGATCAGTCTTATGAATAATATATGAAGAAAGGAAAGACATGGCTTAACAGAGTGTAATGCAGAACCAACAAAATTGCTAGAATAATGTAATATAGAATACAAGGATTCTTGGGGACTGATTCCCTGCATAGAAACAGTTTTCAACAGTTTCAAATAGCAGGTGCTGTGGCTCACTAAAAACGTTGGGGAATTTTCCTGTACACTTGCACAATCAATTGGAAAGAGATTTGAGCTTGCAAAGGAAAAACCTGATAGATGTCACACAAATGATTTATCATATAACAGCCACCACATAGAATAATTTAAACATTTTTAATATGTTGGATAACATTTTTTTTGTTGGCTTCCATCTTGCGTACAGGTTGTACAATGAAGATTTGCATTTATTTCAGACCATCTATATAACAATACTAAGTAGGTGCAAATTATATTTGCTCTATAATTTCTAAAGCTATTTGTTCTGGGTACTTTTGCCATCTTACAGAATGGCTGTTCCTGAGAGCCACTGGTGAAGATGTGGAGGCAGAATAATCATTTTAGATATGATGTTTAAATCATAATTTAGCAATATGAGGAACAGGCACAAACAGGATTTCATGCTTTCCTTCCTTCCTCATTGCTATTGGAGGTATAACACTTTCTGGATCTATCTATCTATCTATCTATCTATCTATCTATCTATCTATCTATCTATCTATCTATCTATCTATCTATCTATCTATCTATCTATCTAGACTATTGCAAACATTATTCTAAGAGGTTGTTAGCCGTCCTGGGTCTTTTTGAGGAGGGCAGTATAAAAGTGTGATTAAACAAACAAACAAACACAAACTTCACAAAATGATTTTTCTCTATATATTTATTCTATATCAAGCAATAAGCAAACTGGATGCTACAGCTTGTCCACCCCAAGTTCTTTTCATCAGCATCAGAAGAGGAATTACTTGAAGAATTAACCAATCATGAAATCAAATATGAACAAAATCCAGGATACATTAATCAACCGAAATAGGACATCCACAAAATAGAGAAATAAGAGTCATATATATAGTACAGTATCTAAAACCCTAATGCAAATATAATACAAATACAATTACATAAGATCACTTATGTGGATTCACCCTTCCAGTGCCCCTTCTGGACAATTATACTGACATACTACTACCTAAACCAAGATGGTAAGAGCCTTACAATTCTGGGTGGAAATAACAGCTCCTACCTCTTCCAGTTTTCTTAAATCAATTCCTGAATCACAGCCCCTCCCTAGGACTTCCCTATCCATTGAGTTCAGCCGAATAGTCTAGAGGTAACATAGGCTGTTTAAACCATCTTACTGTTTTGACTGCGGTGGCTCAAATGGTTAAGATGGTGACTGGAAGGCTGGCAGGTCAGCTATTCAAAAACCCAAGTACTGCACAATGGAATGAGCTCCAGTCTCTGTCCCAGCTCCTGCCAACCTAGAAGTTCAAAAGCAAGAAATTACAAGTAGATAAATAAGTAGCACTTTGGTGGGAAGGTAAACAGCCTTCTGTGCATTGTCTAGGCATTGTCTAGGCATTCCTGCCACATGTCAATGGAAATATCTGCAGACAGCACAGACAGAGATGAGCACTGAACCCTAGAGTCAGATATGACTGGCTTTCGAGCAAGGTCAACCTTTAACTTTACCTACTGTTTTGAACAAGTTAGTTTTCCCTATTATGTCTAAATACTGGAAATTGTGTGTTTTCCTGGCCACAGTGAATTCTAGCAAAACAGAATGAGTGCATGATTTCATTTCCTATTTTTCTAACTGTGGTGAGGGATGTTCCAAGTGGGAAAGACACTCCACCCCAAAATAAATTAAGTACCTTCCCTACTTGCTAAACCATGAGCTGTTGGTGACAGTAACTAAAACAAACCAGTTTCACACATTCTGATGTAGTGGGAAACTGTGGCTTGATCAAATGTCCAAGTGCTCCCATGCACAGGAGGGAAGCCTAGAAACATGATGATGATGATATTATGATAAGGCTTCATTGCTGCAAAGAAGTGTGTCCTCACCCAATATAATGTATGCACTAGCTTTAAAAAATGTTGGCTTGTCTTAGGGAAGCAACAATTCCATTTGCAAAACAGTCTTATCCCAACGTTAATGAAAAGACAATGTACTGTATTACTATACTGGAACATAGGGCAGTTTTGGAAAGTGATGGCAAACCTTGGCACTCCAGCTGTTCTTGAACTTCAATTCCCAGAAGCCCTGATCAACAGGAGTGCTGACTTAGGCTTCTGGTAATTGAAGTCCAAGAACACCTGGAGTGCCAAGGTTCCCTATCACTGGCTTTGGAGATTCAGCTTCAGCCTGATAGACAAAGCTGTGTCCCTCAGTTCTCTGTCCTTTCAGCAGCTGCTGGTTAAAGTAGCTGCTCCATTCTGCTTAATGGTAAGGCCACTTCTGAATTTTAAGTTTTAAGTGTTTTTAAAGTTTGTTAGACACCCTGGGTCTTTGTGAGGAGGACGGCATAAAAGTTTGATTAAATAAATAAAATAAATAAATAAATTAGAAGAGGTGTTAAAATCAGACTGTGTCACCAAGAGTATTCAATGGGGCTTATGAATATACTCTTGGGGTATTAAGAGTCTCAAAGGATATGTTCTTCATACTTCTACTTAATCTGGTAATATCTGGTTTTCTGACTGGATTCATAGCTGGTTGTTCTGGATTAATTGGCTAACTCGTGGCCTGTAAGCAGTGCCGGATTAAGTCAGTGTGAGGCCTGTAGCAAATTCATGCTACTAAGGAGTAGCGCATAAGATGCGTGCGCAGACAAAGACGGCTCTGCCTGTGTGCACATCTTTACTCTTTGGCATGCATTGAATGTTCCAATGAGGCATCGGTGAGTCTCTCCAAAAGAACATTTTTTTTGAATATCCATGTGAACGCATGGAACATTTAAATTTAGATTTTCATTCTACCAGAGCGCTGGGGCTGGGCCCCCCAGAGACATGGAGCCTGTAACATTTGTTACTCCTGCTATATGGCTGATCCGGCACTACCTGTAAGTAATATTAGTTGTTAATAAGTTTGCAAAGAAGGTAAAAATGGAGGAAAAAATGAAGGTTCAGTTATAACAGACAGAAGACAGAAAGTAGAAGCTGGAATATATTGGTAGAACAAAAGGAAATAGTAGACCAAAAATGATTTTTAAATTTTATTTTCATTTTACTTCACCATGTTTGAAAAGCTTCAGGTTAGGTCATATGTTCAGAGCGGTAAAAGATTTTAAAAGCAAACCGCTGAAAGCACTCTGCACTCTACTCCAACCACAAAACGGCTTCCTTACTTCCTAATTCCTATAATATTTGTATTTATCATTTCCTTTTGATTATTACATTCCTGGTATCTATATTAAACAGTAAGGGGATAGTGAACATTCTTGATGGAGCTCTTAAGTTATAATAGCTATTTGCTCAAAATAATTTCCTCCGAAGTTATACTCCTATTTTTATATAGATATCTGAACAGACTTTCTCCACTGCAAATAAATCACGTCCACATCTATTTTTTTCTAAGAAAATAAAAATATTTATTTTTTTATTAGAGAAAAAAGTTTTGATAAGAGATGATAGAAGACCTAGTGCTTGAGCTGATTTGGAGGCCTTCCAGATGCTCTTGGACTTCAGTTTCCAGAAGCTCTGATCAGCAGATGTACTGATTGGGTTTCTGATAATAATAATTTCATGTCAGAAATTATTCTGGGTTGAAAGGATTTTTGCTGGAGAAACTCCACTCAGGGGATGCAAGAATGAGGCTTATTTCATGTCCCTAAGAGCTTTTCCCCACCAAAGTAGTCCCTAATTATCTACTGGCAATTTTTTGCTTTTGAACTGCTAGGTTGGCAGGAGCTCAGACAGATGGCAGGCGCTCATTCTGTTATATAGTACTTGGGTTTCAAACTGCTGACTTGCCAGCCTTCCAGCTAATAAGGTGAACTTCTTAACAACTAACCCATCGCAGCCCCATGGGTTTCTGGTATTTGAAGTCCAAGAACACCTGGAGAGCTAGGTTTGCTGATTAGCTAATTAAGTTAGAGATGGTTGCTCCATTCATGCCTAGAGAACAAAGGAAAGATATCTCTGTTTTGGAAGAACAAGAGAAAAGTATGAGAGGGAAGGAGGTGACATCAGAAGTTTTAAGAATAGCAAACTAAGATTCAATAAAATATCAATACAGGCCTTAGTAGGTAAAGCACAGTCTTGAAAACCTGAGGAGGTCCTCTCTCTACTATTCCATTCAAAGAAATTCAAGATCTTGAGTATAGGTTGTTGTTCCGAATCACTTTCAAAAGCCAGGGCATTTGGAAGTTGCTGGTTCATCAAATTTCAAATGACAAGTGTCTCTGGTAAACTCTTTCTCTCCCCCCACAGCTACCCATCACCCAATTTAGTCTAAAAACTTGCTGCCCAAGTTTCCTGATAGGACTTTTTTGAAGAATGGAAAAGGGAGCTATTTCTCTCTTTCCCATACACATGGGATAGAGAGAAAACAAAGTCATATAGGGGGGCATCTCTTCTGCTGTGCATGCACCCATATGTATAAGAAACGCATCCAGGATACAAATCTCTCTGGTTTCCCTATAAAGAAAATAAGTTGAATCCTTTCTTCATCAGAGATCCAAAGGTTTTCCTGAAATAGATCCATGGCCAACAAATTTTATCCAGATTGCAACATTTTCAGGCAATTTAGAAGTGAAAAACATTGGAAAGCAATGGCCTGCTTTATTTGAGATGGCCTATCTCCTCGCCTATCTTCTAAGAAGCCCTGATTACATGGATGAGATGGTTGTTTCTTGTGCACCTCTCACCATGGCACTCTGTGAAGGAGCAGGCTGCACAGGTCCTTAATTTTATTCTCTGCAAATAATGACTTTATATTGCCATGCCTATTGAGTCTTTTCTGCACCTCAGGTCACAATTTAATCTCTCTTTAACCCTAATTTAATGCCCAATTTAATCTCAATATGACAGCTAATAATTAAGAGTACTCATGTGGTGCTGCTTAACGTTTCATTGTGTTAATCATGTATATATACATACATGGCATGGCCAACAAAATAAATAATTCAGTGTTTTTCAACATGCAGTTTAGGATAGAATTTCGAAACTTGTTTTTCTTTTGTGAGAAAGCATATAAGAAGTGCTCAGAAATCAGAAAAGACTGAATTTTCTTTAATCTTGCCAGAGGGTGGCCAGGAAAGTAATATAATTATCTGAACAAATTGGCTAGCAACATCTCTGTTTCTCTCTCTTGTTTCTAATTTTATTTTATTTTTTTACAAAAAGTTATACTACTGAGATATTTAATAGTTACATTGGGAAGGTGGGAGACACTAATTTTACCATTTCAGTGAGCAAGTATAATGTTGCAAGTGAACCAGTGTGGTGATAATAGTAAAGTCATCATGCTATCACAGCTTATTTAACAAAAGGAAAGGTAGTTGCATCTAATTCCCTCATGTCAGAAAACAAGTGCCTCCTGGGGAAAATAATACCTGGAACTATCCAAATCAAAATAATAAATAAATAAATAAATTAGGTTTAACACATTTTTGTCTCTATGTCTCTTCTAATTAAGAATTAGGTAAAACCAAGTTGTAAGGCCAGGATTCTCAACTTGTGGCCCATAGGTTGGATGTGTCCCACAGAACCATTTCATGTGGGCCCCCACTGCCTCCACTACACCATGAAGTGCCATGTGGTGGAGGAAGGGCAAAATGGCCGCCTGGCCCCAGAAGCTATCTGAGGGAGCGTGACCCAGGCCCCGGTTTAAAAGGGTTGAGAACTACTGTTGTAAAGAATGAATGTACTTAGGGTAAATGGATGTATGAGAGCATGTGCAGAGTGTGGGGAAATAATGTAAAAAATTGCCTTGGGAAAGTGCAGGCAAAGACAGCAAGGATTGCCAGCCGTGGGCGGAAACAGAATGTTATAAAACAGGCCATTCCTTTGCATATTGGATTGGGATTGGTTGAGATTGAATGATTGATGGGGAAGGTTCTGGGGAACCTTGAGGAGGAGGTAAGAAGGCTGCCCTAGAATAGAATGTTAGGTTTATTATTTTGCCTAAGAGTGTGTAAATTATCTGCCTTGCCTGAAAAGTTTTTGAGTGTGTAATGAAGCTGCCTTTCTTTGTTACTTTTTTGAAATCTGACTGTTGCTGTTTGTAAATACTGTACAGTCAAACCTCGAGATAAGAATGGTTCAGCTTAAGAAAATTCGAGATACATCTGGAAATCTCAGAAAAAATCAGGTTCAAGATGCAAATTTTTAATAGGATTTTTTCAAGATACAAAATTCAATGCATTTCTCCTGCCTGTCGGGGGAGTGGAAACCACCACCGCCACCAGTGCTGCCGCCGTTGTCACTTCCCCCGCTGCTTCTACAGGGACTGGGATAGTGCCCCCCTGTGTATCCGCCCAGTTCTGCTGTTCACCTGAGGCTTCTCCGGGGTGTGGTTTTGCTGGGAAGCATGTTCTGAGCCAAACTGTGCCCCTGGAGAAGCCTCGGAGAAACAGTGGAATGCAGAGGTTTGGCTAGGGATGTGCTTCCCAGCCAAACCACACCCTGGAGAAGCCTCAGACAAACAGCAGAGTCAAGTGGATATGCTCTCCCAGTCCCCATAGAAGCAGAGAAAACACAGCAAAACTCCCACAACTGTTGGTGTTGGCTCTGCTGTCTCCGCCATCGCCATGGTAAGTGATGTCTTGAGACTTCTGGCAGTGGGGGCGGGTGGTGCAAGGTGGAATTTTTGAGTTTAAAATGGCAGCGGCGCCATTTTAAATTCTAAAGATGCAAGTAAACCCCTTATGTTAATCATTTTTTTTCCCATATATCAGGACACAATTTCCGCAAACCCCCCCCCCCCATCAAACCTTATGTAAGTCGGATTTTATGTAACTTGAGGCATAAGTTGGGGTTTTACTGTACAACCAACCTTGAGGAACGAAGTAAATTTGTATGTAGAGGTATGACTGTACCTCAGTTTTGTTAAAATAAACCTGCTTAAAAATTCAAGCTCTTGTGTTTCCTCATACAAATAAAGGGAGTTTGTTTGTTTTTAGTATACCTAAATCTGGGATTCTCAACCTATGACCCATGGGCTGGATGCAGCATGCAGCACTGTTTCATGTGGTCCTCCACCCCCTCCACCACACCAGGAAGTGCCATGTGGTGGAGGAAGGGCAAAATGGCCATCTGGCCCCTGAAGCAATCTGAGGAAGAATGATCCGGCCCCTGGCTTAAAAAGGTTGAGAACTCATGACCTAAATGCTACCAGTATTAGGTCACAGCACTGTTTATCCCCTAACCCTAGGGAGAGGGGAAGCGGTAATTGGTTAAGGCAGACCCAGGATTGAGTTATTGAATATCCCATGGCTTGTCTTGTATTTAGAAAAATCCAGGGCAGACTTTGCTGGTAACAGCATCCTGCCTGGTACGACCCCAGATTCAAGATTCTATTAGGAAAACAGCTTGCTGATCATTAAACATATTGAATCAGATTTTGGTGAGTCCAGTATACTATTTGTACATTGGTCAACAAGACAATGTCTATGAGAAGACCAGAATCGAGCATAAATGCATCAACATCTTCTCTCTGCAGGTGCCTAGGAAATAGTATTCAGAGATGTGCTACCTCATTACTAGTAGCTACAGACACCCCCATTCTTCCTGAAATTAGCCAGGTTAACCCTTGCCTAGTCCCCTGTTAAGATGTCCAGATAGTTGGTTACCACAACCTCATGTGGTCCATTTTACTTATGTCTTTCAGTGGCTTTAGTATCTCAGACCATCTGACCATCTTACAGTTTAATCTGCTTGACTTTTTTGTTCTGCTCTATCTGTAAATTATACCTCATATGCACAAGACTGCAGTATAAGCTTGATTTATTCCAACCCACAATAAATTTTCTCATCAATTTTTATTGTAAGGCTGATTTTTCATAATCATGGTGCCCACACTCTTTTCTTTCCTAGCCTGGTTATATCTGTTGGTGGTTGAGTGCTTTGATTTATAGTGTCTTACATCTTATGGTGATGAAGGAAGTCCAAGAGCAGGGATTATTCAACCATAGTGGCACACTATTAAGACACTTTGAGTTGTACAATTCGGGGGGGGGGGAGATGTTAAAACCAGTTGTAAATAAAATAATGGCTCTAAAAGTATCCAGAGATGTGTGCAGCACATTTTCAGTTAATGCATAGATATCATCATCCGGGGCAACAAAATACATCAAATACTGTCTTAAAAATAAGCAGCTTTCTTAGCAACAGGGACAGTGGTGGGCATCAGCAGGTTTGCACCAGTTCGCCAGAACCAGTAGCAGAAATTCTGGCTGGCCCCACCCATTCAAGTTTTGAAATAAACTACAGTCGTACCTTGCTTAAAGAGCTTAATGCGTTCCACAGGATTGCTCTTTAAGCGAGTTTGCTCTTTAAGTGAAACACCTTTGTAAGTGACCAATTATGGGGGGATTGCGAACCCCAATTTATTTGTTAAGCGAGTTTTTGGTTGGTTTTATTTGTTAAGTGAAGCGGACATTCAGAGAAGATTCTGCTCTTTAAGCGAGTTACTCTTTAAGCGAGGCGCTCTTTTTGTGAGGTTTGACTGCAGTCCTTATTCGAGTGCAATGCAGGGGTTTTCCCCTGGACACACCCACCATACCACACCCACAATGTAGTAGTAAATTTTTTTTGAGCCCACCACTGAACAGGGAGACTGGTTCAATTTATCTATCTGGCCTAGTATGATCTCCTATGACTAGCAACGAGTCTTAGGTGTGTGTGTATCTTTCATATTACTTGTCATTACCTCTTTTTTAAAAAAGAGTTCCAGATGTCCTTTTTCATGCGACACATAGGTATGCCTATCAAGTTCTGTTTCTTTGCTGTTCAGATCTCAACCTACCTCTTAAACTGTTTTTCATTTTTAATGGAAATGCTTTCAGATATAGATAGGATATCCAACTTTGACTTTGCTTTCCCTTCCTCAGCTGTCATCTGACAGTACCCAGGCTACAGAACACTACTGAATGGGAAGCATGTCTGTCACATTTACACTGCTCAGAAGCCACATACTGTATATCAGACCAGGTCAAAACCACTATATTTGAAAACGAGTTGGAAACCCTATAGAAATTTTTGTACTCAGCAGGTCTAAAATGTTTCTGGGTAGACAGGGATCTCTGGGAGTAGGTTTCATCTCAATCCACTCTTCTGTCTGCACATGAGCAAGTGGATATAGGCCCAAGGCTAGAGTAAGAGATAACCCTTGCCTAAAATACATATACTGTTGTTAGACTGATATGTACACAGTTTGCAAAAGAAAGCTTTAACTTTCCATTTTATTAGAAACATTTTACAATTTCAGGTAGTTTAAGTTTTCCATGCATTTATATTTATATTCACAAACTCTGTAGTGTTTAAATGTCAACTTTTTTGTGGGGAGGGGCGGGTTCTTGGAATCATACTGAGAAATGTTGTTGCCTGAAAATATTGTGTTGAATATAATAATTGGGCCCTGGCTGATTTATATATTTAACTATTTAACACACACACAAAAACAAGATTAAAAAATATTCCAGCACACTGCAATATTTTCTCCTAGTAGAAAGCACTCAGATGGAAAATTTCATACATTTCAAACAGATTTTTTGCCTGAATGGTTTTCATCCCCCCCTTGTATGTCAAATGATTTATTCTCTTCTAACAATGCAGTACAAGTGGCCAGGAAGGTGTGTGAGTGCTGAAATGGTTGGTGGCAGTTGGCCAATTAAGTGCCCCCCCTATATTCAGCTCCCCCCTCAGCCCTGCTATTTTTGTGCTTACACATGCTAATCTTGTTTAACACACTGATCTTCTGCCCAGCAGGAAAAGCTTGCTTAGCAATGTAATATGCCACAACGAGAATATCTTAAATGCACAGATACAAACATGTATCCAGGGGGAGATTTAACCAAATGAACTACTACTGAACAAGCCAAAATCTCAGATGTTGCCAAAGGGCAGAAACTAATTAACATTGCATGAACAGTTATCCAGTACCAGAATATCACATCACACTTCAATTTGTAAAATACAGTTGGTGTAGGTGTTAGGACAGAAATTAATGAAGAGGTATCTTATTAATGGAATAATACTTTAGTGAATACCATATACTGTAGTTCTTAAAGTGTGGAGCAAGCCCCTGCAAAGGGTTAGAGGAGAATATTTAAACAAATGGGAACAAAGTTCCAGATTCTTTCTGGATGAGTAATTTAATACAGGATACTGTTTGACATAATGTACAGTTTGTTTAAGTGGTTGATTGCCTTCCATCATGCTCACACTGAGCCTGTCCAGACTCCCCCTTATGGGGCAATATAGGATCATGATTTTTTGTGGTTGCTTGATGATGGGTGGAGGAATGAAATGAAATTTAGTCTGCTCCCACTTTCCAAACAACACAAATGACCTTTGCCCATATTATGAAATGGCTGATGAAATGCTTTGCCTGATGCAGGCAAATGAAACTCTTCCCCTCCCCTCTGCAGAGCATAAGGGAACGTGTAATTATTTTCCTTCCTCTTATTTGAACGCTGCTGTGTTGAGTCAGTTAGGAAAGGGTTGTTTTTTTAAAAAATCCATCCCTTTTTTCTCTATAGCTCTGATTAAGAAACTACCTACAGCCACAATTTTGTTTGGTGCTACAGAGAAAAAGGAAGACTTTTTTGACTGTCTTAAAATGGCACAGTGCAACAGAGATGAAATAGAAAAGGAAAAATAATTACCCCTTTCCTGCTCCTTCACAGAACAGCAGGGGAAGTGTTTGTTTCCAATATCCAATGTACTGATATTGGATTTAAATTGGAGAAATAAGTCACAAAAGACTGCATAAATCACTTTAAAACATTAACATGACTTCACCTTTAATAACACATTGTTTGTATTCCACTGTTTATCTGTAGGATATCTTGCTTTTCTAACGAAAGGGGCTGATTCAAAACAGCATAGGAACATGCAGCACTTCAGAGTCATTGGAAAATTTCCTCCAAATGCAAATGCCAGCTTTGGAGGATAATTTTTTCACATTCTACAGTAGGGGAAGAAAGAGCTATATTTTCCCCCTTACATCTCCATCTACTTTAGCCAATGTTGGCTAGAGTGAGATCCAAAAAGGCAAGTTTTTCTTATTCTGTTTTGATATCTGCATATCAAAGCCAAAGTTAGAGTAACTGTTTTACTTATAGTTTGCAAAATGTGAGACGACTCTCTACAATGTATCCCAGTAACTGCTGGAGCTAAATTGAACTCTTACATAAAATGTTGGCTTAGAATGGCCTTATTAATAAATGCAGTGACTTGTATACACCACTATTAACTGCATGAGTGAATTGATTTGCTGTGTGAAGAATTAGAAGTGGGAAACTGGTACAGAGAGTCATTACAAGGGGAATAATTACAGTGCACATGCAAAACAGAAGTAAACTAATAGTCACAGAAGAAACAATCATTTTAGGGAGAAAGGGATGCGTGGAGCATGGGAACTGTTTAGAACATGTGGACAGATTTGCTTTACTATGTGGGAAGACCCAGATGTTGGGCCCACAAGATACCATTCTTTTCTGTCTACTCATGTACAAATGGACTGCTGATGAAATTTGCTAAGCCTCCAACATCTTAAAAGTTGTTGCAGTCAGTTATCCAGGATTTCATACTTAAGTTGTTATGTGAAAAATCAGGTAGTGAATGCATTGCTGAGCAAGGACTCAACTATCTGAGACACTCCTTGTAGCTCAGGTTCTTTTCCAATATTTTCTTGAAGATTCTAGCCCATTTAATTCATTTTGCGCCACATTTTCACTTGCCATCTAACTCAGGAGATGCTTATGTTTGAATTATTAAAAAGACATTGCAAATGATGATCTGGTCATCCTTTAGAGCAGGGGTTTGCAACATATGGCCCGTGGGCTGGACCCTGACCACAGTGCCATTTCATGTGCCCCGCTGTCCTTGCTCCTTCTGCCGCCCTCACTGGCACTGGTGACGGAAGTAGTAAAAACAGCCAAAAATATGCCACCCTCACTCTTGCTGCTGCCGGAAGCAGTGGAAGCAGTGAAAACAGCTAAAAATGTGCCGTAAATTTATTTGTAACTATCGTAAACATGTTTCCGACAGCTGCGGGTACGTTTTACAGCAGCATTTATGGTGGAGGGAACCACATGCCCAGTTCACTCAGCTGTCTAGCCCCAACTCTAATGTTGAGAACCCCTGCTTTGGAGCAAAAGCAGAAATTACTGGTACACCAGTGTTGTTGGATTGCTACTATTCTATTGGGCATACACAGTATAACCAATAGCGATGGATGATTAGAACTGAATTTTTTCAGGGTCAAAATGGTTTGAAATGATCAGTAGCATAGGGCAGGTTTTAGTCATCCAGGACCGCAGGCCAAACTTGCCCCACCTCCTGCTCCCCCCCAGGTAGGAAAGTCCTACCTTCGGGCTTTGCCGGGCTCGGAGGTGGGGTGGCTGCATGGTTAGAAATCTGACGGCACGGGCAAGGGTCTGGGGCTGTGCAGTGTGGCACGGGCCCAATGGGGAACCCACCGTTGGGGTCCCAGGCATGCGGCCGCCCCACCTCCGAACTTGACGGCAGCAGCTCAGCCACCTTTGGTGGCAGCGGTGCCCAGGAAGGTGGGAAGTGAGGCTGGCAGTCTCCACGGAGCAGTGCCCATGGCCGGAGCAGCACCAGCCAGACCTTGTGGGGGGAGGTCCTCAGCCTGGCCAGCACTCCTCCAGCCACGGGCACTGGGCCGCAATGACCACCGGCCTCGCCCCTCTGGGTGTCACTGCCACTGAAGGTGGAGGAGTTGCCGCAGCCTCGCTAGGAGGCAGGGTGGCCGCGTGCCTGGAACGCCAATGGTGGACTCACTGGTGGGCCCGTGCTGCCCTGCCCCATACCCTCACCCATGCTGTCGGGGTCCCAGGTGCACCGCTGCCCCACCTCCTAGCCCAGCAGTGGCAGCAGCACCCAGGAAGACAGGAAGCAAGGCTGGTGGTCATTGCAGCCCAGCGGCCGGAGCAGCACCAGCCAGGTGTTGTGGGGGTGGTGATCCTCTGCCTGGCCAGCACTGCTCTGGGCTAGGAGGTGGGGCAGCGGTGCCCCTGTGAACCCTGTCGGCAGTGGGCTTTCCGCTGGGACTGCACCACGCAACCCAGCCCAACAGGTGGGGAGGAGGGGGTGCCTGGGGAGGAGAAGGAGTGGCGCCCCCTGGCCTCCACCACACCGTTGGGCCCGTACCCTCCAGGGCGGGGCCCAGGGCGCCAGTGGTGGCAGAGGGTCCCGGCGCCCACCCCAGCAGCCAGGAAGTCCGGAGCAGCAGCGTCGCCACCCCCTGCAAAGTGGCACCCGGGATGGGCCGCTCCCCTCTCTACACCTCTGGAAATGATGCTGTGGATTTATAACTATTTCAGCAAGATAACTAGCAAATATTTGCAAAAATGGCCTGGAGATACTGGGATCCTGCATGATGAGTAGGGTTCATTTTTGTTTTGTTTCTTATTTTCCCAGACTTTAAAAAAATGTATCTGTTTCTGCAGGTCCTGCATTTGCAATCATCTTCTCAATCATTGTTTATCTGAGAGTAAATAAAAGAGAAGATCAAAAAAGACAAAATATGTTGTAGTACCTTAAAGCAGGGGTGCCCAAATTATGGCCCGTGGGCCAGATCCAGCCTCCATATGGGCACATTTTACTTCTGCTTCTGGGAGCAATGAGGCCGGTGTGTGCTGGATGAATTGGCATTGGGGCCTGGATCTGGCCCATGGGTCATAGTTTGGACACCCCTGGTTTAAATAGAGAAAATGACAACTTAAAATCTATCTCATCCTGCCTGTTGCAAAACAGATTGCAAGGTATATTTTACTTCCACTTCTGATGGGAGGAACCATGTGATCGGCCTGCTGAACCACGTGAACAACCCATGGCCCAAAAGTTTGGGACCCTCCCTTAAAGACTAACTCCTGTATTTAATGTGAGCCTTCTGCCAAGATACATGGAATCAGATGGAAACTTTAACAAGTCATCCAGATCAGGTTTATATAACCAACAGTTTCAGATGCTCATTGGAACATATCAACTGAAATCCTGTCTATGAAAGGAGTGATTTTCACTAATTAAAAACAAATCCTACTTCTATCCTCCTGGTCTTCCACTTCTTGTGTAAGTCTTTTTATTGCATGGAAGCCACGTGGGCCAAGAGATAGAAGAAGGAGTACTTTAAATAACAAAATTGCTGCCACTGAATGACATTACCAACAGGGTAATGCTGTATTGCTGTATTTAAAGATTTCCTCCTCCTCTCCCACAGCTTCCATGGCTTTCATATGATGAAAGAGATTATAGGGGGGTGGAAAAGAGACAGGACAGACATAGAACATTTTAAATTACTGAAAATTGCTCCATTGCTCATGGCATCATCAACTTTCAGTGGTCACAGGTTACACAATAGGATTTCATCCACGGTCTTTTTTTTTTAAAGACATATTTGGGAATAGCAACAAAATAGGGTAAAATTCTCTTGTATAGTTAAGCTAGCACACAATGGTGGAAGTCTACTTTTATTTTAAAAGTTGATGCAATTCATCTCCCAAAGGTATTTGATTTACATTACACAGGTGTGACTACAGAAAACTTTTTGGCCATATAAGTTAAATTTTCAGCACTAATGTAACTATGCTCAAAAGGAGTTTGTGTACATTTGTGGCACACTCCCCACAGAGGGACTTCATTCTCAGAAGTCTAAGTCACTACACTGGTTGATCAGTGCTTTGGGGAATTTACTTCTGTCTAAAAACCAAAGGCTGGTAAATACTGGTCTACACTGACATTTAGCCTGATGTTCTTGGATTTTTGCTGCTCACTTTTAGGAACACTTTGTCAATCTCTTCCAAAGTTCTTGCTTTCATGATCTTGATCCAAATATATTATTATTACAAAAAGATGAAGTAAGTAGGAGATAGAAAGATGTGGCAGATGGAACTGGCAGTAGAGTCATTGTTTTTTTTTAAATGACAGAATTTGTGCCTATTCCAAAAGACACTGGAATGTAATGACAACTCCCTATTTATTTCCTCATACTGTTTTTATCCAACCAAGCTGTTCTACTATTAAATATTTCTCCTGTAAGAAGATACCACCTTGCCTTGCAGGGAACAAAGTCAGGAGTTCACAGCTTTGAATGTAAAAACAAAGCCAAGATCTGAAACAAAGAAATCAAGCAAAGAATCCACCAGGCCTCCACAATTCCATCATGTTTCTGCCTGCCCTTTCTTGAACTTCAAGGACTGGAGTTAACATCATCTTCTGTATTATGAACACTGAAGCCTGCAGGTGTCCTGTTAATTCTTGGTCATTTCTTGTGAAACATGGAAGATCAGCAATACTTTCTTTAGTATCAAGTGCACTGTTTGCTAGGCATGAAATAGATTTAAACTGAGAGTGAGAATTGGAGGCATAGTCTTTAGTGTAACAAAGGCAGCAACACATATTTTAAACAGGCACAAGTTGCTCCTTTTTGTTACATGGTTCTATGGAGAGGGACATTTGAAGAGACTGTTTCTGAGGTGAGAAGTGGCGGACTCCTCAAACACAGTCCTCTCTTTGAAATTTTGAATGGTGCCATTTTTGCCCAAGCAAAAATAGCCATTAAGGAGGGAAAAGCAGATGGATAGAAAGAAATGCAATACTATCAGTTGTTTACTTGTTATTTTTGCTGTTGATTTTAAGGTTTTTATATTGTACAAGAATCAGGTACATAGTTTTGACAGAATCTATCTCTATTTATATATCTCTCCCCCATCAGCTGTTCCCTCTTTCCTTGTACTGTGTTTATTTTTATTATTTAAATATTCACGGATTCCTGCAGTCCTCTGCAGAAATGAATCCACTCTGACAGTTTACCGCCAGACATTCAATAAGGATTATAACCTTGAATGAATTACATGTTACATGAAACTAAATAAAGAAGAGGTAGGAAATAAAGGCTTTGCATGCAAATTATAATGTAGAAATAATTTACGTTCATTTAATGATATCCTTGCCTTTTGTAAAATTCCCTGAACATCGTTCAGCTGAAATTGCATATTTGAGAAATAGAGTGTATCTGTGCGTGTGTGAAGGAGATGAAGACAATTTATTAATTGCACACATGATGCCTATGGGCAGGCTGGAAATGGAATTCAGATGACTGGACACAGAGAACAATGAAGCTGATAATAATTATGTGAAATATAGCTGTTTTTAAAGTTACAATTACTTTGAGCCTATGAAATAATTTCCCCAAAACTGAAATGAGTGCAAAATGGGAAATGCAGTACAATTTGTCTCTTAAGCATTTTAGAACCTCTGCATGGTGAGATTATGCTGATTTTTAAAATATTTACCACATATTTTATTCAAAATTCATAGAATCATAAAATAATGGAGCTAGAAGGGGTCTGTAAGACTACTGAGTCCAACCCCCTGCTCAATGCAGGAATCCACATCAAAACATATCTGACAGATGTTTGTCTAATTTTCTCATAAATGCTTCCAGCATTGGAGCACTCACCACTATCCGAGGTAATTGGTTCCATAATTGTACTGCTGTGGAGAGATATAGAATTGGGCTCATTTACTGGTCAGCTGATTACTGCCAGAAACATGCACCGATTTTTTTTTTTTTTGGGGGGGGGGTTAGGTTTGGGCAATGTCAAAGCCAAGAAATATCAGAGAATAAACAAAACAAACACACTAGCACTTTAAAGACTGTTATATTTCAATGTGAGCTTTTGTGGATCAAGTCCACTTCATCAGACTGTTTTGTTTATTCTCTGAAATGGTTGAAACACAGACTACTATTCCAAAAAAGCCAAGAAAGTGGCTTCATTTTGGCAGTCCATGGTTTGATTGGGACACAAAAGAAAAGCTGCTTTAACCGTTAGTTTCCCCTGATACCACTGATCTAATTCCATGAATCACTTTCTGGTCTTGAGCTCTTTTCATACACAAAGTCCTCATCAGCCCTATTGATGAAGTTGCTGCCCTCCATCAAGATGGGTTCAAGTGGGATTTAATCCAGTTGGGGACCATAATCTTTCTGTGTGGACTTTGCCACACAAGGATTTTCAGGTTGGTTAACACCCAAGGATTGTCAGGTTAGTTAACCTGATGATTGGTGTTGAGTTGCTGGCAGTATGGTCTACTCTATTACCATAGCAGGATAACCTGGGCAGACTGTAATAGTGTGATTACATTTACCTTTCTATTTTTATGTACAGTATATATTTTTTACAATTTATCTCCTTTAGCTTCTATATTTGTGTCATATGAGTCAACCTACCAAGTTTAAGTTACTGTATCTCTATCAAATCATCTTTACTCTCCTGAACTAAGATTTCCAGTTCTTCTTGTTTGTGTCCCATACTCCTGGCATTCATATATAGTCAGCATAGATTGTGTGATGTGTGACCTGCTTTCCTTCACACATTTTTATGAAGAATATTATTGGACCCCGGTTAGAGCTGCTCACTCTGTTCCTCTTATTGTGCACTAGCCTTAATCTATCATTACCTCCCAGCATGAGTCTCCCTACCACTTTTAATTCAGTTTAAAGCCTACCTGATGAGGTTCTTCATGCTCATCACAGCTGCTCATTTACCTGGAGTATTTTACTTTCCCTTTCTATTCCTCTTCTGAGTGTGGGTAGGATGGAGGAGAAAACTATTTGGCCCCCATGTCTTTGAGTTTTCTTCTCAAAGTTTCAAACTCTGGTATGTTTTCTTCATAGTTCCTCTTCGCTCATTTGTACCTACATGTATGAGAAAAAAAACATTCATGAGTTTGATGAGTGATTGCAGTCCTTCGGTCACATCCCTAACCTATCTTTCAGGGAGACAGCAATTCCACATACACTAGTACATCGAATAACGTTATGACTTAGTTCCACAAGTCATGAGTTATCCGATTTTTAGCGTTGTCCGATGTATTAATCGAACAACGTTAAAAAAAGCCCTGCTCCCATCCGCGGGTGCATAGATGGCTTCTCGAAGCCCCAGCCCAGCCCCAGTGATTGATCGCAGGGGCTGAGGGAGACTTCAGGGGCCAAACATGCCCCAGAGATCGATCCCAGGGGCTGAGGGAGACTTCAGGGAGGCATCTGCCCAAGGTTCAAGCATCTGGCTCCCTTGGGCCTTCAGGTGCCGACTCCAAGGGAGGCTAGAACCTCGGGTATCTGGCTCCCTTCATAAAACACTTGCAGGTGCTGACTCCAAGGGTGCTGGACGCTCGAGACTTGGGCGTCTGGCTCTCTTGGGGCCAGTGCCTGGAGGTGTCGACTCCAAGGCTTGAACCTTGGGGATCCGGCTTCCTTGGAGTCAGCGCCCGCAGGTGGTGATTCCAAGGGTGTGGGAAGCTCAAAAATGGGTTTTCCCCCCCTCCCAAGTGCCGGCCTTGTTGTGGGATCAATCAGCGTTTGGGAGGTGTGGAGGAATGGGTGAGTGTACCCATTCCTCCACATCTTTCAACACTGATTGATCCCACAACAAGATCAGCACTTGGGAGGGGGAAATGGGTGCCACACCCATTCCACCCGCTCCCAAGTGCTGATCTTGTGTGATGTGGCAGGGGTGGCGGGGAGCCTGAAATGGGCGAAAAAAATGGAAGTTTTTTTTGCCTATTTTGGGCTCTCTGACACCCCTGCCGGCTCCAAAGAGGTGGGGGGACCCAATCCGCACTGTTTCTGAAGTTCCCCAACCTCCCCGGCTGCTGCGGTAAGCCAAAACATCGGGGTTCGAATTCTGGTTTTTTAGCCCATTTTGGGCTCTCCAGCACCCCTGCTGGCTCAGGGAGGTCGGAGGACCTGATCTGCAGCTGCAGGGTGGCTGGGGAAGTCGACGGGGAAGGCCCCCCCATCAGCTTTCCAGCTACCCCACCCCTGCCTACGCAGCTGCGGGGTGGCTGGGAAGGCGAATGGGGAACCCCCATTCAGCTTTCCAGCCACCCTGCTGCTACAAACAACTGCACTGGATAACGCTAACAGATCGTTATCCGATGCAAGTCTTTTTTAGAAATTTTGCATCGTTATCCGATTCTAGCATTATCTGATGCAGTTGTTACCTGAGGTATTACTATATCTTCCTGGCCTATTTCAGTTTCAGTCCCATGCAGTAGAGCCGGAGTTCTCAACCTTTTTAAGCCAGGGCCCAGGCCATGCTCACTCAGACAGCTTTGGAGGCCAGATGGTCATTTTGCCCTCTCTGCACCACATGGCACTTCTGGGTGTGGTGGAGGCAGTGAGGACCACATGAAATGCTGCCATGGACCACATCCAGCCCCCAGGCTGCGGTTTGAGAATTCCTGCAGTAGAAAGTCTCCTACTACAATTACCCTTCCCTTCTTCTTTTTGTAGGGTGTGGGTTCAATGACTGCTTGGCTGAGCCTCTCTCATGTCCTCCCGCATGTGTCTTCTGCATGCTGTCTACCAGACTCCTCCACGACCATCTGAAAAGCAGTTTTATAGGCCCACTGGTGAAGAGAGTCTTAACAGAGATGAATGAGACATGGAATGAAGGTTGCATGTGCTCACTTTTTATTTGCATGACTCTTCATATTGTGCTGTATTGTGCTTCTCTTTCCAGAATTCAAAATACTGTACTAGGAAATCATGTCTACACTGCCAGCAAGGAAAAGGATGACAAGTTTACAAAGAAAAGGATAACCTGCATGCTGACAACACCAATATCAGCAATCAAGATAATCTACAACAGTGTTTCCCAAACTATGTTCCGCAGAATACTGGTGGACTTCAATTCCCAGAAGCCTAAGTTTGTACATTGGTTGATTAGTGCTTTGGAGAATTGACTTAGGCTTCTGGGAATTGAAGTCCAAAAGACAAAGTTTGGGAAGCACTGGTCTACAAGATACCCTCTTGTGCTCACTACCATTTGCACCTGTTGAAAAACAGCTATGAGAGTTACTTTGTGTTTGGGTAAGGAGTTGTTAATTGAGTTTTAAAAAGGAATTAGAATCTGGGGTTTTTTCTTGCTTGTAGTCTCTATATGAATGGTACTATGTGAATTGTGCTATTCTCTACATGAATGTAAACTATCTTTACTGCTGCCATTGGTGTTGTCAACATTCAGGCTGCCCTTTGCTATGTAAAGCACAGCATCCCTTTTCCTACTGACAATGTGGGCACAATAATGTGCAGCAATAACAGGCAATTTCCAGACATATCAGAAAACAAAACAAAATAAAAAACACTGTAACACTTTAAAGACTAACTGCCATATTTTTATTGTTAGCTTTCGTGGATCAAGTCAACTTATTCAGACAAGGAGTGAAACTTACAGGCATGAAAGGGAGACAGCAGAAATCAAATACATCCATCTGTTAGACTCCCATCGCAGGGGATTGAATATTAGCAAAGGGTTTCTGGGGCATTATCAAAATTGATACACAGATTGCTATATGATGCTAGATATTTTAGAGATTATATTACAACCTTCCTGCCAATTCTTTTTAGCAAAACAGAAAGTAACCAGGTATAGTGTTTTTGTTTGCAGGTCAAAGTTTTATCGGAGACCAGAATGGGCTTTCTCAGACCCTTTGAGATTGAAAGGGAGACAGTTAGAGCTAATCTGACTAATCTATTTTTGCTAATGGCTGTGGGAAGCTGTATTGTTGTTCTTGCTTCTTGTCTGTCATTTTGTTTGAACACACTCTGCTCCCTTTGACCCCTGAATTTGGTGTATAAAAACCATGCCTGTAAGTTTCACTCCTTGTCTGAAGAAGTGGACTTGATCCATGAAAGCTAACAATAAAAATATAGAAATTAGTCTTTAAAGAAGCCCCTGATTAGGTTGAAAGAAGAAAGTGCAAAAGCTGGCTAGAGACTCAATATAAAGAAAACAAAGATAATGGCAACAGCCCCTATCAGTCCCTGGAAAATAGATGGGGAAGAAGTATTTCATTTCATTTATTTCATTTCATTTATTCGATTTGTATACTGCCCTACTCGGTACAACTGACTCAGGGTGGTTTACAGAAACCATACATATAAGACAATCAAAAGTAATATAACATAATCAGAGGTCATACAGTATAATACAATAAATGTAACAATGCAGTACAGCAGTGCAATAAAACAAACCACACTGCAAAATAAGGTTAGAAAATACAGTGCAATAAAACAAAACCACACTGCATATCATCATAACACAATACAGTTAATACAATAAATATATCTAAACATCAGGGGAAAAGAAAAAAGAAAAAATGCAATGCAATACAATATTACAATCTAAAACATAAATATAACCTTGTAACAATACAATCGGAATGTAAACATACGGCGGGGGGACGATAACAATGGTCCTTGGCTCATGGCCCAAGAGTTCATTTCCCCTCCTCCCGGTCAGGAAAGGGGACACAAGAAGTAAGAGCACCCCAATACACCAACGTTCCCTCAATCCTCTCTAGCCAGATGAGGCAGGGGTGGTGGTGACAGCGTCCACACCTGCCTCCCAGCCCCGGCTGATGGAATGAGCAGCAGGGAGAGGCAGTGGAGCCCTTAGCTGGCAAAAAGCGACGTCCTTTTAACTCTCCAGTCTGGCGGGACTGGAGGGTGGTGACAGCGTCCACACCTGCCTCCCATCCCTGGCTGATGGAATGAGCAGCAGGGAGAGGCAGAGGAGCCCTTAGCTGGCAAAAAGCGACGTCCTTTTGCAGTGACAGATTTTACTATCCTAGGATCAAAGCTCCCTGCAGATGGTGATTGCAGCCATGAAATAAAAAAGTGACTGATTCTTGGGAGGCAAGCGATGAGAAACCGGGGAACATAGTGAAAAGTAGAGACATCACATTGCAAACAAAAATTCATCTAGTCAAAGCAATGGTATTCCCGGTGGCAATTTTATAGTTGTGAGAGCTGGACCATTAGGAAGGCTGAGCACAGAAGAATAGATGCCTTTGGGATGTGGTGCTGGAAGAGATTTTTTAAAGTACCCTGGACAGTGAGGAGAACAAATAGGCCAATCTTAGAAGAAATCAACCCTAGCTGCTTCTTAGAAGGTCAAATAGTAAAGATGAAGTACTTTGGACATCAAACGAGAAGAGAGAATTCACTTGAAAAAGCCTTGATGCTGGGAAAGGTGGAGGGCAAAAGAAGAAGGAGGTGGCTCAAAATGAGATGGCTAGATGGTATTGTAGACACAATGGGGACAGAACTGAGCGAGCTGAGGAGGATGGTGGAGGATAGAAGTGCCTGGCAGGCATGGGGTCACAAAGGGTCATAATCGACTGTGTGACTGAACAACAAAGTCTTTAAAGTGCTACAGTGTTTTTTATTTTGTTTTGTTTATTTTGTTTTGTTTTCTGATATGCCTGAACCACAGACTAACATGGCTACTATTCCAAAAAAGGCAATTTCCAGGCATTTTGAGACAAGAATTCAGAAACATAATATCCCACATTATGTAGAAGGGTATTTTTTTTTTTAAAAAAAATTGAATATATGCTGGACTGTCCATCCTTAAGAAGCTCATCTTGGGAAGTTAGTTTGTAATAATTATTAAAGACACGTTTTATTAGCTTCAGTCCTACTTATAACTGTCACTGAGGCTAATATCTGAATGGATACATGTACAACTGAATCATAATGACCTCTATCTAATACCACAGGATGGCCAAGTGGAGTTATCTTTTTATATATTGTTGAAAAAAATTGGATCAAGTAAGGCCATTTGTCAGACTTACATGTTTTCAGGCAACTGAGCTAAGCCATATTCTCCACAAAAGTGTGAAAGTTATAGTGTATTCTAACAGACTCTCCAAATGTTTGTGCATATTTCCTTGCAAGCAGTCTGAAACCTTAAATAGTTTTCACTATTTAAGCATGCTGTTCTATGGAAAGCTGTGAGGGATCATTTGCAAATCTGAAAAGCCGTGACTAAAAGATATATATCAGAGCTTGAAAGCAATGCATTTTTAAAAACAATGTTACCTGTAATACGTCATTTTGGGGAGTAACAAAGATATAATTACGGCCCTTTTGCAAGTCATGCAATAAGTGGTGGTGTCCTTAAGTTTTCTCGGTAATGAATAATACTTGTTGTTAGCTTTCCCCCCTCATACTTGCTTTCTTTTAAAGTTTAGACCCTTTCTTTCTCGTTCTTTTTAATAAAATTAAAAAAAAGAAGTGGATTTTTGCCACAATGTCAGTTGCAATAGGAAGCATCATAGGTTAGCAAGTTATTTAAAAAAAGTAATTTTCCAAACTCTGGAGAAATCTACAAGTTGTTTACTTGTCTAATAATAATGTATCACCAGGGTCAGTACTGACTTATGGCTGCCACCTGATATTTTGTAATTACAGTGGTACCTCACTTAAAGAGCATAAAGCATTCCACAGGAATGCCAGGAATGCTCTTTAAGCGAGTTTGCTCTTTAAGCGAAACACAATTGTAAGTGACCAATTGTTACTTCTGGTGGGAGAGATTGCAAACTCTGATTTATTTGTTAAGTGAGTTTTTGGTTGGTTTTATTTGTTAAACAAGGTGACCATTCAGAGAAAATTCTGCTCTTTAATCGAGTTACTCTCTAAGTGAGGTGCTCTTTATGCAACGTTTTACTGTACAAAGTACATACAAGTGGTTTACCAGTCCCTCTTTCAGTGGTATTCTACAACTATGAAACTTACTCAAGGTCACACAGTTGTCACAGTGTGTAAGCATCTGCAATCATTGAGTTTATTTTGTTATCCTGAAGTACCTAAATATCATTTAATGCTAACTAGGAGTCTTCTTTTCTGGTCACTTGCTAAACTTTCTTTTCTGGAAATGTGAACAAATGAAAAGGCTTTATTTCATTTCCACAAGGCTCAAAAATTTATGCTGGGTCCACTAATTGAACATACCAGGCTCAGCCAACTCACAAATCCCAAATGTATAGGATTGCAGCTAATAAAACCAGTGCATAATCCTTCCACCTATATTAGATCCTTAGCTATTCTTTGTGTGACATCTGACTGGCATTGTAATATTGAGGAGTATAGTCTTCCGTACCCAGGGGGTTCTGGTGAACTGAGATAACATCTGATTTAAATTGTCTTCAGCCCATTTTCACATGTAAAAACGTCTATGCTTTGCTATCATCCTTGAAATTAGTATGCAGTCTTTTGAACTAGCTCATCAAAAACTTCTTGAAGATCCCTAAATGATCATGAAAAAATACAGAATCAAATGCCTAATCATAAACTCAATAGATAAGAAATAAAATGGATTTTGAAAGAACATAATATAAGGGCAAATATAATATTAGACTTAATCCAATATTCTACTCTCAAAAATTAAGGAACTTTCTTCCCTTCCCATCTGCTTTCTTTGATACCCAGCACAGAGTTTGCCCCACCCCTCTGCCCAGCAGCCCAATGAGAGCGCTTCCTCCCTCCCCCCAGCACAGAGTTCACCCCACCCCTTTGCCCAGCAGCCCAATAAGAGCACTTCCTCCCTCCCCCAAACACAGAGCTTGCCCCGCCATGTTGGCATTTTGTGATAAATTAGTGGGATTTGAGTTGCACTCGGTCTCTAAAAGGTTCACCATTACTGAGATAACGAATTCAAGGATTTCTGGGATTGTCTTGTCCTAGCAACAGGGAGAAGCTTTTTATCTGAAAGTTAATAAGACATTTTTAACAGTTCTCATCATCAAGAGTAGGTCTCTTATATAGCTAATGGGTCCTATTTCACCATTCATGACCAAGATATTTCATAACAGTTTGTATTACAACAAGAATAAAAGAAAAAAAATGCCCACAACCCTATTTGATATTTCAGTATGTGCAAAGAGAATTGTGGAAGTTGCAGCAAACAGCAGTCACTAATTTATAAGGTGCTCTTCTGTGGTAAAGCTCACAATCTTTATTATCATATAGATTTTCAGTGCAGATACACACTGAAAGTAACTGATTGTGAAAATAACTTAATGTACTTGCTGGAGTGAAAGATGCATTGGAGTATAAGATGCACCCCATTATTACCAAAATAGTCCACTATAGGCCACTATGTACAGTACAAGACACACTCCATTTTTCCAGTGTATTTTAAGGGGGGGAATGGGTCTTATATGCCAGCAAATAGGGTACTTGCTGTTTGTATGCTGGGCAGAGTTCATGGAGGAAAGGATTTCAACACATTTCTATGTCGCAGTTCATTAAAAAATAGCAATCCAGAGATGTTGCTAGACTAATATTGTTATTATTTTGCCAATGTTCTGATGTAGAAACATTCATATAAATGGCATTGGAAAAAAAGATTTTTTTTAAAAAATGTACAATTTACAGTGAGGAGCAAAATAAAAGGGAATCCCAGAAGAAATATTTTTAAAAGTAAGGGTAAAACACCTCTAGAATCATTCAATTAATAGTGACAAAACCTAGAAATTAGTTGTGAAGATTTAAATGCTCATGGGGAGACATTGCTAAGTCTTCTTCAGGAAGAGGAATCTTGGCACTCAAAATTATCTGATAATTACCCTTCTTGATGCATTAAATTCACTCAGCTTTACCTGCAGGCATTTAACTGCAGAAAATTATGACATACAGTACTTGCTCTGGTTAAACTCTGTTTCCAAGAAATCTATAGCACAAAAAGTCATCTACACCCCCAGACAGTAAAGAATTTTTTAACACAGGGACCAATAAAAATAAAAGCTGGCTGGACACAGCAGCTATTTGCATCAAGCAGTTTTTACTTGTAGTTTTTATTCATAAAAATGAAAGTACATTAGTTTTTGCTAAATAAATTTCCTGCCCCACAGTTTAAAATGGGGACATCAATCAATAATGAACCCATCAGTTGAGCAGTTCATGAACAATAACCAATGTCCAGACATTAATTTTGGTTCAGAAACGCAAGGAAATTACCTGATCTCTTCAGGAAATTCTTCCTTTAATATGAGCTCTGTCTTTCAAGGCAGAGTTACAAAGAAGCATTTACTTCGAATGGCATCTCCATACCCTCAAAATAATGCATTGACATTAGAAAACAAACAAACTCAGTTTAAAAAAATAATATTAGCGCAAACCACAAGCCAGCAGATTCTATACAAAATGAATCTGGAATGACTTGTATGTAACAGAAGGGACCTGCCTCTCTGGTAGGCCCCAATGTTCTTCTGGGTTGCAGCTCCCTAGCTGGACAACCCAGGCCTTGGATGTGTGTAGAAAGGTAGCATTAGGCTAAATAACCACTCCAAGTTTCTTCAAGAAATATATTGAAAGCATTGGATATATACAGGATACAGTTCATCAAAAGATCAGCAAGCAATTCTTCTTTCTCCCCCAGATCCAGAATCGCCTTTTTAAGTGTACTAAAACTCAATTAAGTGGGTACAAAGCTAGCAGAAAAGCACCTTTTAAAAGGGGGCCTCTTCTATGAGACTTCCCCCAGAGCTCTCTGTACACAGAAAAGGCCCAGTCTATTGAACTACCCATCTTTTGGGTCCTTTAAACTTGCCTGTTTGAATAAAACATAAAATGAACTGGTTACCTAATGAACATGGAAAAGATAAGTAACAAAATTTGTATTGGTGTGAGGAGAGGCTCTTTTTTTTTTCCTAGCTATTTGTCAGGCTGGATTCAAAACATAGCAGCTTAGCTGTCTATGTTTGCCACTTCAACAGTACAGCTTGAGTTTCCCCTGCCATAATAGATGTTTTGTCCCACAGGGAGCTCATGGATATCGCTATCTCTGATAATGTTTGTGCATCTTTTCAGCTAGCAACAGACGGGTCTGTGTAGCAGTAAAATTCTCAAGGTGTAGGGCACTGGATGTACAACCATGCTTTCCCTCTAGGATTTCCTTGGTTTACTAGACAGGACATCAATTTACAGTTATTACATTTACCAGCAATCTCCTTGAAATTAGATCCTACAAAGAAGAGGGATCAATAATCTGCCACTGGTTGAGTATGTGGACAATTTGCAGGTCCTCTAGATGGCAAACCTTGGCACGCCAGGTGTTCTTAGACGTCAATTACTAAAAGGCCAAGTCAGCACTCTTGCAGATCAGGGCTTCTAGGAATTGAGTTCAAGAACACCATCACCAAGGTTCACCATCACTGCTCTAGATTGTCATGATCCATATGCACCTGGCTAAAGTATCCCACTTTTAGGAGGTGCTGTTGACTTTCAAAGACTCCTCTAAAAGCTAGCAGCCCCTTGCTGTAAATAGCATGTCTTTCTGCTGGAGTAAATTTCTGCGAGTAGTATCCATAAGGAAGTCTGAATATCCTGTGTAGCTGGAGCTGGCCTGCTCCTATAGCTACACTGGATGTGGTCATTTCCATACTGAATGGGCAGTGGGTTCACTGCTGAATATACAAACACACAGTATAGGAAAAGGAGCCTTTTTGATATGAGAATGGCCAACCTCAGTGAACCCAAGAATGAAACATTAATAATAATTTGCAAAGCTAAGATGTGGTCCAATGTCTTCACAAGTGCCTGGACTTGATAATGGTATGGACCAAGGCTAATAGGTTGAAACTAAACCCTAACAAGATGGAGGTTTGGGTGTTTGAGAAGCTGTCTGCCAGACTGGGAGGCCTGGTCCCTACCTTGGATGGAACTGTTCTTGCCAATTACAGTAAAACCCCAAGTTGTGATGGAGGTCAGTTCCAACAGCCTCCCTCGTAACCTGGAATGGTCGTAAACCAGAACACGATTTCCCATAAGGATGCATTGAAAATTTAAAAAGTTACCAACCTGAAAAAATAATCATTAAAAAAAATGGCAGACACGATCATCCCCCACTCCCACAAAAAGGATGGAGCAATCTTCTACCTTTTTCATGCTCCTTTTTCTTCCTAAATGGTTTGTCTGTCTGCCGGGGAAGCCATTTTCTGCCACTATCAGCAGTAGGAGAGTCTGAGGACCTTAACTGCTTGGTTCCCATCTTTGTCAGAGCTCCCTGCACAGCGCTACAGCCGCCTTCCTTCCTTGGAGAACACTGGGTTGGGCAGACCAAAGGCTTAACGCTCCATCCAGCAGCTGCTTTGCTTTGACTTCTGTGAGGAAGGAAGGCAGCTCCAGAGTATGTGGTCTTGTGGCTGCCTGGACTTCTGTGGCTATTCATGCGTAAAAGCTGGTGGAAGGATTACCCTTGGCAAGCCAAAGAATCTCTCCTTCCGTCAGCTTTTATGCATGAATGGCTGCAGAAGTTTCAGGTCTTGGCTGCAGTCAAAAATGCATACCCCCCCCCCCCGGCGCACATTTTTGGTTGTAATGAGGCCCTGGGACTTTGGAGAAAAGCGGCAACTGAGTGGATAACTTCCTGCAAACCTTGCAGAGCTGGCAACGGAAAGTCCAAAAACAGTGGCACAAACACCAATGATGATGACATAAAAATGTCCTCATGGTCGTTTGTGCAGCTGTTTTTGGACTTTCCAGAAGGGCAGACTTATTCCACAGCAACTCTTGAATCAGTACTGTAACTGGAAAATGTTGGCACAAATAGCAATACAGTAGTTCCTTTCCTTTTGGCACCAGATTTGTCCATTTGCTGTCTCTGCGGCTGCCTTAAGTGGATCCTGATAAGTGATGTACATTTGAATAACACTCCTCCCACCTTACTACCTGTTGGTTTTTGACCACAGGAAATTAACTGCATGTACAGAAATCATTGAGCCAAAAAGGGAAATAACTGGTTTGAGCAACCACCAAACTTCTCTAAAAGTGCCCATGGATGCTTCTGTTGAAGATACACTTGAAGAGTATGCTACCAATTGGTCCTGATGTTTGGTTCTCTTTGTCACAAGCTCCTTCAGGGGCTTGATTCTGTTGGTGCTATTTCTCCATCTGTATCATGGGGCTGGGAACAATCTGCCTTGTTTCACTGTTGTAACTGCCAACAGATGTCATAGAATCAACCAAACAGTGATAAAACTCCTAGCATCAAGGTAATATACAGAGCACATTTTCCTGGGAGGATCAGTGTAAACAAAGAGAGTCAGCTGTTGGAATATTGAAGGCACTAGGTAGAGGAAATCATTTTCAATGTAACTTGCATTTATAATTTGGTTCTATTATTATCCTTTATACTACAAAAGAGGGAAAACAATTTAGAGATATTAAGAACATCTAGTGCATTCACAGTGTAATCCTATGCACATATACTGTACTCAAAAGTCAGTCTCCCTGAATTCAAAAGGATTACTTCCATGTAAGTGTGCATCAGATTGGAGTCTCAATATACTATCATTACTTCAATGACCATTAGTAGCAATTGCTTCCAAAATTTTAAAATGATTTAAATGATTCTAAGTATGCTTTCCTCTAACAAAATATACCACTTCTTTATGTTATTAATGCATATATTTTTTTAAAAAGAAAAGAAGCCTTTTTTATTTAAAAAAATGCATTCTGCTTAATGTGATGTTTCCATTTGATTTACAAATTCAATTTTTTAAAGTGCCTCTTGTGAAAATGCTTTTCCTCTTCCATTATTCATTTTCCATCACTTTGCAAATCTTTAACTTGCTTCAGGAGAATATCACAATTGTGGGTCTTTTTGAAACAACTTCTCAAGCAGAATCTAGAGAAGTATCTGTATGTCTCAGGAACCGCATGGTCCTGGAGATAACAGACAGTTCTTCTACAAGTGCCATATCCAATCAAATATTGGCCATCATCATGGTGATAGTCTTCTTGTTCTTAACTCCTTGGAACAGTTCTTCCGAGGACATACCACACCAATCTCTCAGGTTCTTTAGCCATGAAATCTGTCTATGTCCAGGGCCAATCTTCCCAAGGATCTTCCCTTGCAGAATGAGTTGGAGTATTCTATAATCTTATAATATAACCTATAATCTTATAATAATATCAGAAAACAAAAGAAAATTTAAAAAAACACTGTAGCACTTTAAAGACTAACTGCTATATTTTTATCATTAGCTTTCGTGGATCAAGTCCACTTCTTCAGACAAGGAGTGAAACTTACAGGCAAGGAGTGAAACTTACACCAAATTCAGGGGTCAAAGGGAGCAGGGTATGTTCAAGCAAAATGACAGACAAGCAAGCACAACAGCTTCCCACAGCCATCAGCAACAATAGATTATTCAGATTAGCTCTAACTGTCTCCTTTTCAATCTCAAAGGGTCTGAGAAAGCCCATTCTGGTTTCTGATCAGCCTTTGACCTGCAAACAAAAACACTGTACCTAGTTACTTCCTGTTTTGCTAAAGAGAATTGGCAGGAAGGTTGTAATATAATATATAAAATATCTAGCAGCATATAGCAATATGTGTATCAAATTTTATAATGCCCCAGAAACCCTTCACTAATATTTAATCCCCTGCAATGGGTGTCTAACAGATGGATGTATTTGATTTCTGCTGTCTCCCTTTCAATCCTAGTTTTATAATTTCTCTGTTCCAGAATTGTAACTTTCAGGTCTTGGATAGAGTGTCCAGTTAGAGTGAAGTGGTTTGAGACAGGTTTCTCTGTGTTGCCATTCTGGATATCGGATTTGTGTCCATTAATTCTTTTGCATAAAGATTGTCCTGTTTGCCTTACATAAACACAGATGGACATTTTTGGCAAGAGATGGCATAAATCACATTGGTAGAAGCACAAGTAAAACTGCCTTTAATGCTGTCTGTGGTGCCGTTGGGTCCAGTAATACTGTTTCCAGAGCGAATGTGAGGGCATAGTTGACATCTGGATTTGCAGTAGGGTCTAGTTCCCATATCTGCTCCACTTCTGTGTAGTCTGTTGTGTGTCAATAGTTGTTTGAGATTGGAGGATTGTCTATAAGCAAGTAGGGGTAAGTCACCAAGGGTTTTGGAAAGCGAAGCCCTCTTGTCCAAGATGGGTTGGAGATCCCTCATTATGCACGTGAGGGGTTTAAGTTGAGGACTAAAGGTGACAACCAGTTGTGTGTGATTGCTTTCCCTTCTGGACCTGTCTTGTAGTAGATCACTCCTGGGTATCCGTCTAGCCCAGTTGATTTGTTCTTTTGGATGAGTGCTGTAGTTTGAGAAATGGATTTTGTAAGTCCGTGAGCTTGGCATCCCTGTCTTGTGGGTCTGAGCAGATGCAATTATACCTGAGGGCTTGGCTGAAGACAATGGATTTTGTTGTGTGTTCTGGATGGAAGCTGGAGGCATGCAGGTAGGTACATCTGTCCATGGGTTTGCGATATAGTATACAGTCAAACTTTGCATAAAGAGTGCCTCGCTTAAAGAGTGCCTCGCTTAAAGAGCAGAATTTTCTCTGAATGTTAACTTCGCTTAACAAGTAAAACCAACCCAAAACTCACTTAAGAAATAAATCGGGGTTCGCAGTTCCCCCCACCAGAAGTCACAATTGGTCACTTACAATGGTGTTTCGCTTAAAGAGCAAACTCGCTTAAAGAGCAATCCCGTGGAACACATTATGCTCTTTAAGCGAGGTACAACTGTATAGACTTATAATAATAGGTACTTGTTCCACATGATGATGGCGAAACAATAACATTTATTATTCATTCCAGTCAGAGTTGCAACTAAAGAACTGGGAGTTGCATATACTTCCCCAGGCAAAGGTATACTGTATATCTTTTTCAGTGTAAGCTAAGTTGCATCTAGTTAGTAAAACTAGATTGCTGACCACTCATTTTCTGTTTGGGAGGATTTAACTGTAAAATAATCACCATACTATCATTCTATCAAATAGAAATCCAGAAATGCACAAGTAATGTTTAGGGCCTGGAGAAACAACAGGTGGGAATGGCTTCTAAAGGATGTACCTGTTATGCTGTCTTTTTGTGTTTTTTTTAGTATCAGGGATGGGGGGTTCTGAACACCCTTAAATTCCCTGTCTGATCCTGGTGAACAAAAACACAGGTTTTTTTTAAAGTGGGATTTTAAAAATGATTCATTCAGCAACCAGTTTTCATATGCTGTACCCCCAACTTGTTTCTTATGCAAGGGTGCCTTTGCTTTGAGAAAGAAATACCAAAACTTAGCCAGGGAGGAATGAAACAGGTTTCATTCTCTGAACCTGGGGCAGCCTTACCATGAGGTAAATGAGTGAGGCCTTCTGACAGGGATGAAGTAGCAAGATATCAGAGGAGAAGCGCTGTATCCTTTAATCCAGCCTACTGCTTTCATTTATAGCAAAGTCTGTTGTTGCTTCACCAGTATTAAAGAAAAATTGCTACCCTATGTGGAGTATCTGTACCATGGTAGAGGGTGCCATTTTGTTGTTCAGCTTGGACAGCAAAATGTCTCAGGTCATTCCAGATCAAACTAGACCCTTGGAAAGAGCTTTCCAGTTACTAGATAACTGTGCAAAAATGGGCAAAGTTTCCCTTGTTATTTTCCCCTCTAAATATGTCTAGCCAGTCTGGTCAGATTATTCTGCTATGGTAATAGAGTAGACTATATTGCCAGCAACTCAACACCAATCATCAGGCGGTGTTTAATTTACCTGACAATCCTTGGGTGGCAAAGTCCACAGGTGATGGTCCCCAAATGGATTAAATCCCACTTGAATCCATCTTGACGGAGGGCAGCAGCTTCAGCAATCCTGACCTGGGGCTGAGGAGGACTTTGCGTGCCAAAATGGCTCAGGACCAGAAAGTGACTCACGGAAGTGGATCAGTGGTACAGGGGCCACACTGCAATGCAGAAGGCAGATGAAAGATCACTGCATTATATTCTCAGGACAGTCTTCATGGCTGGTTGCCATGATAGCCTATATAGTATTCAGATTTGGATATGGCAACAGCAGCAGCAGAAGAGACATGTTTAGAAAAAGAGGAGGCAGATAAGGTTGGAATTTTCATTCTTGATATTTTAATTGGAAAAGAATGTCATGTGCAGGTGCAGTGTTTTCTGCTTCATGTCAAACACCTTTGTTTTAAAAAACTGACCACTTAAAATCTCCAACTACAGATTATCACTCAAATATCTGTTATTTATGCCTTGTTTAAAATTTACCTAAGCAAACCGACACTACTTTGGTTTGCTTTTGCACTTTCAAGAAGACATGTATGTGTTAAAACATATTGGCAATATTTACTTATTCTGCCATCTGTCCCACTAATGCCACATTTTCAACAGTTTAGACTAGAGAGAAGGCCAAAAAAAAAAAAAATCACCTGAGCATCATAAAATTAGTCCATGACTGTCAATGTAACACATTGAGAACACAGCTGCTGTCCTGCTGCCTGATTTAATGAGGTTCCTAAAGTATGTGGACAAGTATTCCTTCTCTTGGTTACTATGGAAACAGAAAAGGGAGCTTTGAGCAGGTGTCAGAAGCATTGCAATCAATATGAATCAGCTCATAGCCCATCATCTGTGGAGAACTATGTTGTCCAAGCTACTATGAAGATATACCTAATCCAGCCAACAGGTTCCAGGTCACAATACAGCTAGGCATGTTTAATAAAGTTTATTGCATATGAAGATGGCTGAAATTAATTTTCTATCAGGTGGAAAAAGCATGAATATGAATACAGTACTATTTTGCAAAACAATGTTATGGAGATCCTTGTTGCTTGTAATACACAACTAAGTACACTGGTGTTCATGTAGCATGTATAGGTGGCTTCTTCCTGGTTTTTGGGAGATTTGGATTAGGGTGGTGCAGACACAGGTCTAAATACAATGAGAGACAATGAAGGGGTGCTTTCACCACAATAATTGGGGGTGGAAGCAACCTCTCCTCCAGCAAAGACCTTGTGCACCAAAATTCCCCTCCAACAACTGAGAAATCTTCTACAGCCAAGTTTGAGAGTGGATCTGAGGGCTTTAGGATAGGAAAAGCTGGAGACAGTTCTGTTGCACTTGTGCTGCAACTCCAACATTGGAAACCACAGGGAGACTTCAATTCCCAGAAGCCTAAGTCAGTACCTTGGCTGGTCACTGCTTTGGGGAACTGATGTAGGCTTCTGGGAATTGAAGTCAAAAACCCAAAGATTGGGAAACTGTTTAGGCCATAAAGCAACACTATGGATAGTACTCTGTGAGGAGGCCTTGGGTTTCCACACTTCCTTTTTCTCTCTGCATATTTCTGTAAGGAAGAAATCAGAACTACATTTTTAGCTTCCAAACTACCGGTATATCGAGTTATTTCCCAAGATGAGATATTCCAGTTTAAATTACTGTGGGGTGAAAAGGTCAGGATCATAAACCATGATTTGATCTTGGGTTGTTTGCATTAACTGAGATTACCAAAGAAACTATGAAAAAATTAAAAGTAGAAGCTTCTAAATATGTCACAGCTGCGACAACAGAACAAAGAGAAACATTGGAACTAAATTGGTGCCCTGTCAAAATGTACATTATGGTTCCTTCGTTTATTTTGTATTATCAAATACTCTGTGTTATTCTGTATACAAATTTCTTTCAATGCATTTCTTCCAATTAAATTTTAATAACCCACATTTCTTACAGGGGATTTTCACATGAACATTGTATGACTCAGGTTTTACAAAAGAATCTCATTTATTCAATTCCAGTACACTGGTTCTTCTATAAGTTTGATAAGCATTTCTTTACCTGCTATGTTTTCAATCTAGATATCATTGTAGCACCAAAAATGTCAGACTCTTCATGGCTTTTGTTATATTTGCTAGGGTGCTGATTCACTAATAACTCTACCATTTCATTTAGCACAATAACAATGGAAACAACCCAGGTAATCACTGACTGTATTTAGGTAATTGGAAAATGCATATTTGGGACAGTGGGGCTGCTATTGTATGCCAGCATTTTATATAATTTCCCCTTTAAAGGATTCACAAACAGTTGTTGTTCAGTTGCACAATTAATTCCGACCCTTTGTGACCCTATGAACCACCGCCCTTCAGGCACCTCTGTCCTCCACCATCCTCCTCAACCTGCCCAGCTCTGTGCCCATTGTGGCTACAATACCATCTAGCCATCTCATCTTTGGCCGCCCCCTTCTTCTTTTGCCCTCTACCTTTCCCAGCATCAAGGCTTTTTCAAGTGAATCCTCTCTTCTCATTTGATGTCCAAAGTACTTCATCTTCATCTTTACTATTTGACCTTCTAAGAAGCAGTCAGGGTTGATTTCTTCTAAGATTGACCTATTTGTTCTCCTCGCTGTCCAGGGTACTTTAAAAACTCTCCTCCAACACCACATCTCAAAGCCATCTATTCTTCTGCACTCAGCTTTCCTAAAGGTCCAGTTCTCACAACTATACATTACCACCGGGAATACCATTGCTTTGACTATAGTACACATTTTCATTTGCGAGATGATGTCTCTTCCTTTAACTATATTCTCCAGGTTTCTCATAGCTTGCCTCCCAAGAATTAGTTGGCTTTTTTATTTCATGGCTGCAATCTCAATCTTGGATCCTAAGAAAGTAAAATCTGTCACTGCTTCTACTTCTTCCTGATCTGTTTTCCAGGGACTAATAGGGCCTGTTGCCATTATCTTGGTTTTCTTGATATAGTTAAACCTCACTTACAGAGCAACTCGCTTAGCGAAAAACTCGCATAAAGAGCGGGTTTTTCAAAAAGCGATCTGACTCGCATAATGAAACTTTTTGTTATGCGAGTCAGACTTTCCCTATGGGAAAACTTGCATAACAAGCATTTCTATGGGGAAAACTCGCATAATGAAAAATTTTCATTATGTGAGTTTTTCCATAGAAATTTCCGTTATGCGAGTTTTCCCATAGGAGTTTCCGCTATGCAAAAAAAAACTCGCATAGTGAAAAACTCACTTAGCGAGCAGCCTCACAGATCGAATCATTTGCGAGGTATGACTGCATTAACATCAGTATAGAATAAATCAAACCAAAGGGCCATCTCATTCAGCATTCTGATTATTCAGCAGACACTTAGAAAGCCCATTTGAGGACTCTCATTTTTGTCTGTGCATAGAAACATGCTGAACTGATGGTGTTATATACAATTGTTCATCCCACCTAGGATAAATCCACTGAATCAGTGAGACTTTTGAGGTCCCATCATTCAAGAGGGTCTACTCTTACTGGGACTAATGAGCAGACTCATCAAAAAACTTCGTTGTGGTACTGTGGTTAAGCAGCAACCAAAACTGTTCACAAGCTGGCTCAACATTGACTTAGCCATCCATTCTTCCAAGGTTGTAAAACGAGTACCCAGCTTGTTGCAGAGAAAATGCTAATTAACAGAGTGGGTGTTCTAAGAACTATGGGACAGTATATACGCGTAATTGCTATCGCTTTTCTACATTCAGTTAAGTATGACTCCTGAAATCAGGATTTTTCATCTCGTTCCACAAACACCTGTATATACTGACCTTGAATTGTGGTCAGTAATTAGCTGCTGGCCATAGTCAGAGAAAGATTAAGCACAAATTGCACTGAAGTTTCCATTAATATACTGTACATATGTATTCCACTGAAAATAATGGCAATGAACTGTGTTTATAGACTATTTAAAAATGGATTAGGCTACTCTGAATCAGTGGTGTTGGAGGCAAAATGCTAATTAACTTGTGAACCACATGGAGTGTGCAATAAGCACAATGGGGCTGGATATGAGTGTGATTGCTTTCCTTTTGCTTTCCTTTTTCTCTCAGCAAGAGGCAAAAGGGCTGGCCATTACCAACAGTATTGTCAAGCCAACCAAAAGACTCCCACATCACAGGGATGAGTCCTCAGTCTACTGACTGGCAATCTAAGACGTTTTGGTGACCGGAGCAGGAATTCCAAGAGGAAATCTTCCAGAGCATCTCAGAGGTTCAATCCTTTAAACCAGGGGTTCCCAACCTAAAGACTGCAGGCTGGATCTGGCCCACAGTGCCATTACATGTGGCCCTCTCCCCTCCAAGGGCATTCAAGAAATAAAATGGGTGCCCTTCTGAAGTGTTGGGACAAAATGGCCACCCCACCATGCAGGCAGAGCAAAATGGCAGTCCGGCCCTTGAAGCTGACTGAGAGAATGTGGCCCAGCCCTCAGCTTGAAAAGGTTGTGAACCCCTGCTTTAAACTGTTGACAGTTTACTACCTTTTAATAACATTTCAGTATTCTGCATAAAACGTGTCCCTAGTCTGTCAGGAACGAAGGAAGAACAGATCTCCGTCTTTAGCCATTACTTTAAAGCTGTGAATATACAGTAAAACAATAATGTAAAAAAGATGAGTGGGTCATACTTGTTTACATTATTTTAACAAAGACTTTAGCTTGTCCACAGATTGATTTAAATAATGAAGCAAGCAGAACTGGCTAACCAAGTCTATTGAGCAGGAAAAAGAAGAGAAAAGCAATATGGAAGAAATCAAATCAAATAAAAGCTTTATTATTATGGTCCAAGGCCAGCATAGAACAGCAAAGGGAACAGAAGTTAAAATGGGGGTACTAAAAAATATCAAGAGACAAAGAAAACGAGAGTGCTTAAAGAGGAGCATTTCTGCTCCAGCATAAAATAACAGAGGGAAGGGAACTGAAGTTAAAATGCGGGAATTAAAATATATCAAGAGACAAAAGATAAAATGAGGGGGCATTTCTGCTCAGTGTTAAAGAGGAGTAAAATTAGTACATAGGTCACTAGTATTACAGTTATTACTATCCTATGCTGTGGTGCAAGTATATTATTTGGTTGAAGGTCCTGCCAGGATTGTTCTTCTGATCTTACATGCTACGGCACAGAATCTGACAGTGTTGTGGGTGAAGGTGGGTCTTTCATCAGATAGCAGCCAGTGGGTGTATGTGCTGTTTGTCCTGCCAGGATACTTGTGGAGCAGTGGAGATATGAACTTGTTCCAGATGTTTCTATAGAACGGGCAGCTACATAGAACGTGTTCTGTGGTTTCAATTTCTCCAGAATCACAGGGGCAAAGTCTCCCTGTCATTGGTGTCCTTTGGAACTTTCCCTCAAGAACTGCAAAAGGAAGAGCCTGGCAGCAGGTTAGAGTAAATGCCCTCCAATGACTTGGTGTCTCAATTTGGAGCAGGTATGAGGCCGGGGCAACAATGTGTCTCTAAGACTCTGGAGTCAGGAAGATAGGGGCCCTGGTTAGGTCTACTTGCCTTTTCGTGTCTAGTGTTCTCTGTTTAATGGTCTGTTTTGCCTGCTTGTGACTAATGGTCTGTATGAGAGGTTGGGAGAGGCCAAGATACTGCAGTCTGGATTGGATTTTTCTTTTCCACGCTAATTGGTAGGTGTCCAAGAGAGTTAGAGGTGCCAGGCCATTGGGATTAAACAGTTTTGAGCCAAAGGTTGACAGCAGCTATCCAGAATCTCACCTCAACATGCCTATATCCAGGCGAAGGATGGTGTTGGATACACAATGAGGAGTCTGGATTGTGGCACGTAAGAATTTAGACTGTACTCTTTCCATAAGAGCCAGGTTGTTAGATGGGGGCCCTGGTTCAACGCCCTAGAGGAGCTGTGACAGGGCTTTGGCTTCAAATAGTTTGAGTGCAGCCGGGATGAATTGTCCTCCTTTTGTCCTCAGGAATTTTAGTATGGCGAAGGTGGGTCTCTGAGCTGTAAGAACAGAGTGTGTGGGGTGAGCATTCCTTGAGCCTGAAGCTTGGAGGACTACTCCCAAGTATTTAAAGCTGATAACCTGTTCTATCTTGTGTCCATTTATTCTCCAGATGTGTTTCTTAGGCTTTTTAGCAAAGGTTATCACTTTAGTTTTCTGATTGTTGATCTCTAATTGGTTGTTTTTACAGTAGTGAGCGTTTTTACATGTCAGTGATCTTCTGAGGCCTAGAGAAATCCTCCATTGACCGCAGACTGCTCCACCTGATCTGTGCTCTCCACACCAATACAAACTTCAATATATGGAAGAAAAGTAATGGTACATTTTGTTTTGCTCACTACTCTACCTAAAGCTAAGAATTCAATGCTAGTCGATAACTAAGGTATAGTTAAGGAAACTAATAAAGTAGTCCTCAAAAGTACAACATAGGCTAAGACTGTGTTGATTTATTCTTCTTGGCTAGTTAAACTTATGTCTCTGCCTTATGTCAGGCTTAGGTGCTTGGCTTCCTTCATATTAAATAAGGGGATAGGTTCTACACTAAATTTACCCCTCTATTCTGAAGTAATACTCTCATGGGAGATATACATTTCATGATACAATTGTACCTTGCTTAAAGAGCATAGTGCGTTCCACAGGATTGCTCTTTAAGCGAGTTTGCTTTTTAAGTGAAACACCATTGTAAATGGCCAATTGTGGGGGGGGGGGGATTGCGAACCCCAATTTATTTGTTAAGTTTTTGGTTGCTTTTATTTGTTAAGCGAAGCGAACATTCAAAGAAATTTCTGCTCTTTAAGTGAGTTACTCTTTAAGTGAAACACTCTTTATGTGAGGTTTGACTGTACTTAGGTATTCATGATTTGACTCTCGGATTCTATTTCTAAAATTATGGTAAATGATGCACTCTGTACTTTTACTGAAAAAATGTAAAGAAACAAGAAAAAAAGACCATATATTATGGCATATGTTCCTTGCAGGTGATGCAAGGCTGTAGCCAGGGGGTGGGGGTGGGGCAAAAATCCTCCTGAGCTAACAGCCTGCCCCCCACCCCACCCCAGGATGCCAATGTTCTATATATGAGTGTGACATTGTTGCCCCTCCTGAACATTTTTTGCCTCTCCTGACCCACCCTCCCAAAAAAAAAAACAAAACACCCCATTAATCTAGAATCCTGGCTACAGCCCCGAGGTGATGGAAAATTATTGTGTCATGCCATACTTTATTCTATACAATTAAATTGCAGTGGCCTTGGGAAACACTGTGGAGAAATTCTGTTCATATACACATATACAGTACTGTATGTCTACTACAGATTACTATGCAAAAAAGAAGATGTGAAAGAAATTACAGATACTCTATGCAAACTAGAATAAGTAGCAATGTAGGGCTTCATCTGTTCTTATAATTCTCAGGAAACCTCCAATAATGTCCTTTTCTAGAAGACAAAAAAGAACAAGCAGATCATATGTCTTTGTGCCAAACTAGGCATATATATTTCCTCCAATTAGACCATTTAGCCTTCAACAGTATAATCTTCTCTGACACAAGTGCATCAACTATCAGACTTGCAAATTAAGCCTGTTTTTATCATACAATGACCAACCAGAAAACAAAGTGCATTGACATGCAAAATACAGAGGTAACAGAAAGTATATGCTATAACAAGCAGATGTCTTTCACTGCTATGGAAGTACAGATTCAGACGATGTGCTAATCATATGCTCTAGTTCATTGGTGCCCAAACTACGGCCTGGGGACCGGATGCACCCCCCTGACACCAATTCATCCTGCCCGTGAAGCCCTCATCGCTCCTGGAAGCGGAAATAAAACGTACCCATCCAGCCCCCAAGCCATAGTGACTGGCTCTCTGAACCACGTGACCGGCCTGTGGCCTGAGAAGTTTGGGTACCCCTGCTCTAGTTTGTTTCTTTGTATGGATCTTAATCCAACTGGAAGCAACAATAACTGCTAGTGAGGTTATCGTATTGCAAATGCATTATGAGATCCAATCAATGTCCAATTCTTGATGAAATAAAAAATTACATCCAAGAATACTGAAATAGTTGGGCCATGGTAGCTTAGCGGTTCAGATAAAGAGCTTGATGACAGGAAGGTAGGCAGGTCAGCAGTTCAAGACCTGAGTGCTGCATGATGGAGTGAGTACAATTATCCATCCCAGCTCCTCCCAACCTAGCAGTTCAAAAGCAAGAAATTGCAAGTAGATAAATAGGTACCACCTTGGCTGGAAAGGTAACGGTGTTCTGTGTGCTCTACCGTCTAAGCATGTCTGACACATGACCATGGAAGTGTCTGCAATCACAGACAGCTGCTGGCTTTTTGGCTGTAAATGGAGATGGACACTGCCCCCTAGAGTTGGACACAATTGACCTGAGGGCAAGGGAGACTATTACTTTTTACCTTTAGTAATAAATTAGCCAGCTAGTTGATCCTTTGTGCCCTCAGATGCCAGCTATTTTATTTTATTTTACTTATTTTATTTTACTCTAGTATTTACATATATGCATTTTTAAATGTATGCCTGTTTTTAATGTGTGAGTTTGTGCTGTTAGCCACCTAGACTAGGAACATCTCCTAGATGGGTGAGGTATAAATATAATAAATAAATAAATAAATTTAATACCAAATATCTTTCTTGGATTTTAGGAGAGGTGATAATTATGTGCTCAGAAGAATGCTAGGAAAGATTCAACATTTAGACAAACTAGAATGGAGAACCATTGGACATGAATGGCAAGTCTAGGTGAATTGATAATAGTATAGACATAAACTATTCAATTGAGAAATTAAAAGGAAAACATCTAAAAACTCCCCTGTGGTTGCATAAATGGCTTATTATGAACTGAGAATAAAAATGGCACACAAAATATGGCTGGACAGGTCACAAATAATGAGTTTAGACAAGTGAAATAGACTTGGAAAACAGTATCAGGACAGATAAAATTCAAAACAATCTGAAGCTGGCAAAAGAACAATAATCTGAAGCAATAAGAACAATAAAACAAAGAAGAGGAAGAAAACAGAAGGTCTGAAATTCAGCAAGAATAGTGACATGATAATCATATGGCAGAACCACTGGACTCCTATTTTGTCTTTGTTTTTTCCTTAGGAGTTAGTTTTTTGCATCATCACAAAAGTAGTGTAGATAGTGAAGGGTCAGGATTCAAATTCAAAACAGAGAAGAATGTGGCAAATACCTAGTAAACTTATGTGAGTTCAGAGTTTCTCAACCAGACTTGATGATATGGGCACTTTTAGAAAATGCTATCAAAACCTCTGTCCATCTTCTTTAAGAAACCTTAGAAAATGCATGATGCTCCAAGCTCTTAAAAGTGGGATTGGAAAAGATGTGGAAAATTACAGGTTGGTCATACTGACTTTAACTGTCATTCACCTGAAACAAAAACATTTTAGTCTTCCCCCAGCACAATGTTTTGTCACAGAACTGAAATAGAATTAGACCTACAAAGTAGGCATTTGATGGAATGGTTACCTGATTATTTGTAAACAGTAGCCTTGAGATTTATCTAGTTGCCCTGTATATAATTTCATCTACAAACAAAAAATACCTGGCACAAAAACTTGCTGAACAAATCTATTGCTTTTTGTCGCTGGACACCTTTTTTTGTCCCAGCCACTGTAACGTCTTGGGGCAAGTAATGTGTTGTAACATTTCTTATGGAGTTATGATGTTAGAAGCTGAAGTAATATACTGTAGTCATCAACAATCTGGTCCCATGGGGAGGGTGTGAAGAAAGATACCAGCATTGCAGTGGACTGGCTATCTCTCCTTCCATTTGAGACTGGGAGATTTGTTACCACCAACTCCCCAAGAGTCTGGGCTGAGTGGGTGAAGGAGAGACCTGGGAAGAGAGAACTCATGTTTTCGGAGTCTGTAACCCAAACAGAGATCTCTAGGGAGTGGACAGCAACTGTGCAATTAAAAGTTCCTCAAGAAGAAGTTGAGGGGCATCTGAATGTTTAGTCACCTTTGAAGCTCCGTGTTACCAGAACTGCCTCTTCCATTCTTCCATGAGAGATTTAGACAATAAATGAATCATAGAAACATGGAATAATTGAGTTGGAAGGCCCCTATGAGGCCATCAAGTCCAACTCCCTGCTCAATTTAGGAATCCAATTCAAAACATATCTGATAGATGGTTGTCCAATTCTCTCTTGAATGCTTCCAGCACTGGAATGCTCACTATTTGCTGAGTAATTGGTTCTGTTGTCGTACTGCTCTAACAATTCATGCGTTTTTCTGATATTTAACCTATATCTGTTTTTCTGTTGTTTGAACCTGTTATTATGTTTATCTTATATTTGTTTTGTTTCCTCCTACTATTTGCAATTGAACAGGGGGGAAATTTACAACTAATCTGAATAACAGCCAGAGATCATCTATCTGTACCAGTTGTACAAAGCTATATTGATCTGTATACTTATTTGTTATGCTAACCAAATACTCTGTGCTTCTGTACCTGAGGTGTATAAATTGTGCCATGAAGTCTCACTCCCATGTCTGATGAAGTGGACTTGATCCACGAAAGCTAATACTGTATTAAAATATAACAATTAGTCTTCAAAGTGCTTTTGTTTTGTTTATTCTCTATTATGCCTCAGTACCAAATTTACTGTTAGTATAATGCCATTATAGCACTGAAACAAGTCAAAAAATCATACTTTGAACCATGAGCAATGACTTCTGGACAACATATAAAAATGTAGCAGATAAAACACAGTTGCCATCTTAGCTTAGAAGAAAACAATTGAGAACCCAATATAGTTCAAAGTATTGATATACAGTCAAACTTCGCATACAGAGTGCTTTGCTTAAAGAGTAACTCCCTTAAACAGCAGAATTTTCTCCGAATGTTCACTTAACAACTAAAACCAACAAAAAACTCACTTAACAAATAAATTGGAGTTTTCAATCCCCCCACCAGAAGTCACAATCAGTCACTTACAATGGTGTGTCGCTTACAGAGCAAACTCGCTTAAAGAGCAATCCTGTGGAACACATTATGCTCTTTAAGCGAGGTACAGCTGATTAGGCAAGATTTCACAATGGATGTGTACACTGCCTCAAATACCACTTGGCCTTAAATTGATTTCACAAAACTGCAATATATCTGACAGTCAAGTCGTACCCAGGTAAAAGTATTTGAAAAGTTGGCTGGAATCATGTGCATTAATGGACTATAAGAACGGACTGCATTATTCATGGAGACAAATTTATTGTTGTTAATTTGATGGTATGGGTAATTGAGTTATATATCTTGTATTACAATCCCTAATGTTTTAGTTATTTTTAAAGATAGTCAATAATTGTTTTTTAAAAAATGTAGGAAACCTTGTGTACAAATATATCCATATGTTCAGTGCATACTGAAAAGCAGAATATGGCGTGTCAATGATCTCTTCTGGCATGCTTTTCTGTTAAATTGCTTAGGGGTAGACCAGTGAGCGAATTGTTGGTTTAAAATTCCAAGGATATTTGTGAGATGTTTATACACAAATCCTCTATAGATCTAAAAAAGTAAAAAAGGGGGTCTCACATTTTTAGCACTCTTTAAATCCATTTACATCAGGAAAGACAATGCAGGCACCAAAGAATTCCACTGAGGTGGCAAACAGATGAGGTTGCATTTCCCCTACACATTTAAACAGATGTTGCAGCTTAAGATGCTCAGAAAGACAAAGCTTTCATCGAAGCCCTAAGGAACCCTTTTACACAAAGTGATGTTTCATGCTCAGCAAAATAAGTGTCACTTTGTGTCATGTCACTCAGTAATGTTGTGCTACACTGTAAACATGAAAGACAATCTGAGAGTCTAAATGCTTTATTCAGTGCTAACAGCAATTTGTTTTACACCCTTTACCATAATTACATTTGTCATTGAAATAGGCTTCTGTTTAGCATCTGCTCCTTCACCCTTCTGCCTTTGGAATGTCATCAGGATATTTTGATGTCTAAAGGAAATGTTCCTGAAGAAGAAGAAAAGAACCCCAAGCAGTCATTTTCAAGGGCTAAAAATGGCTTTCAAACCCATATATTTGAATCAAAACACATTTCAAACAGGCTAATATTGAATCACACCATCATTCTGACCTGCTCAGAAGTCAATGTGAGCTTGCTTGCTTGCTTGCTTGCTTTCTCTCTCTCTCTCTCTCTCTCTCTCTCTCTCTTTCAGCATTTATACCTCACCATTTATCATCAGGAGGAACTGAAAGCAGTTCACATGGTCATATGGTTCTTCCCATCATAAATGTTGCTGTAAAATGCATCCATGGCTGTCGTAGATGCATTTATGACAGCCGCATGTGCATTTATGGCAATGTTTACAGCAGGTTCAGACGTGTTTATACATGTGCAGGTACGTGTTACAGCTGTTGTAAATGCATCCACTTCCACTTCTGGTAGTAGTGAAGGCGGCGGTGGACCACACAAAATGGTACTGTGGGCTGGGTCTAGCCTGTGGGCTGTAGGTTGGCCACCCATGCTCTAGTAGATTGATGCCCTTGAAGTGGATAGTTTGGGTGCTGTATTACCTTGATTCATTTGTTATGAATCCTCTCAAAGTACTTCTGGAGGGACAATGTCAAGTAAATAATAGACTTTTTCAGTGAGAGTAGGTCTCAGAAAGACAGTAATAATCCTGCATGATACATTAAGAACAAACTTGTTTGGCATATGCTGATGTATACCATATTGCACTAGCATATTTTGCCTTACAGTACTACAGGGACAAAGTTGTTCTTTTTGTTTATGGGTTTGTGTCCCAGTTTGAACCTGCAAGTTCCCTACATATGTTATTTCTGGCAGCAAGTTTCAGTGTGACAATGTTTTTTATAAGTCAGAGGTTGAGTGACGTCCAAATACTTTAGAGTAAGTCAACATTTCAAATTTTGCTGCCCCAGCCAGTTTGAAGCCTCCTCCCTGTTTCTCTGTTCTTAAGTAGAAAACTCCAGTACAGTATTTCTAAAGGGTTTGTTTTTAACTGGTTAAGGGGCTGTGGTGGCTCAAGTGGTTAAGATGCTAAACTTGAAGACTGGAAGGTTGGAGTTTGATTCCCAAGTGCTGTATGATGGAGTGAGCTCCTATCTCTGTCCCAGCTCCTGCCAACCTAGCAGTTCAAAAGCAAGAAATTGCAAGCAGAAAATTAGGGACCACTTCGGTGTGAAGGTAAAAAGTGTTCCATCCATTCACGTATTGAGGCATGCCTGCCACATGTCCACAGAAATGTCTGCAAATGCAGACACAGCACTGGCTCTTTGGCAATAAACAGCGATTAGCACTGAACCTTAGAGCTGGATACGACTGGCTTTTGAGCAAGGGCAAGTTTTACCCTTTAACTCAGGGGTGCCCAAACTTTTTGGGCTGTGGGCCAATCATGTGGTTCAGGAAGCCGGTCACTAAGACCCGGGGGCCAGGTGCGGCCCCAGACGCCAATTCATCCGGCCCGTGAAGCCCTCGTTGCTCCTGGAGGTGGTAGTAAAACACGCCCGTATGGGTGCGTTTTACTTCCGCTTCCAGGAGTGATGAGGGCTTTGTGGGCCAGATGAATTGGCGTTGGGGGCCGCACCCGGCACCCGGGCCTTAGTTTGGGCACAACTGCTTTAACTGGTTGTTTTTCTAATACTGTATAAGGAGATATATTCTTAAAGGCAAAGGATAGCTGGTGCTCAATAGACTTAAAGGTTTCTCTCTGGACTGTTAAGGCAAGATTGTCAGCATAGATGAAATTCTTGAAGTATGGGAAAATTGGTTGACCATTTGTGCAAATGTTAAAAAGTACTGGTGCCAGCATACTATCCTGGGGGAGACTGGTTCTTTGATTTCTCCAGCAAATTAGCCACTCTTGAAATTCAACAAACAAACAAAAAATCAGTTTTGAAGTAGAATGATGGCCATTTCTGCAAGTCCATGATCTTTAGAAATGAGGTATTGCATTTTGAATAACAATTGATGATGGACAGTATCACCAGAGAATGAGACGGATAGATGGCATTGTTGGATGCAATGGGCACAGAGCTGGGCGGGTTGAGGAGGATGGTAGAGGATGGGGTGCATAGTGTGTGATGGCCCATGGGGTTGCAAAGACATGACTATGTGACTGAACAACAACAACAAAATCATATGCCATTGTAAGGTCAACAAATGCTGCTTTAGTTACTTTATGTGTTTTAAAGCCATCTTCTATATGTTGGGTTAGATTTAATATTTGAGCCACAATCTCTTGTCAGATCTAAAGCCCTCCTATTCTGGAGTTAGAAGAGGCTCAATTTTAGGGGATAGACAATTTAATTTCACTTGTTCAAATACTTTGTATAAGTGGCATAGTAGGAAATTTGGCCTGTATGTCACAGGATCTGATGTATCTTTGCCTGTTTTCAATATAGTAATTACTTTTGTTTTCTACCATAGTTTTTGAATTTGTTAGATCTGGCTTCAAACCTCTTTGCCATCTGCCACTGGTAAAAGAATTAGGTATTTTAGGATCATATAAAAGGCATATTGAATGTGATTCTGCCCATTTTATAATGGTTTTCCCATTTGCCTGGTGGACAGTGGTCCATGGGGTCGCAAAGGGTCAGAAACGACTGTGCGACTGAACAACAACAAAAACATTTTCTTCAGTGTGTTTTCAGCCTCAAATGTGGCTATGGCTGTTGAAATCTTCAAGTAAAAAGTATTTTGGCTTTCCATCAACAATTTGAGATATGCAGATGATACCATCCTAATGGCAGAAAGTGAGGAGGACTTAAAGAAGCTCCTGATTAGGTTGAAAGAAGAAAGTGCAAAAGCTGGCTTGAGACTCAATATCAAGAAAACCAAGATAATGGCAACAGGCCCTATCAGTCCCTGGAAAATAGATGGGAAAGAAGTAGAAGCAGTGACAGATTTTACTTTTTTAGGATCAAAGCTCACTGCAGATGGTGATTGCAGCCATGAAATAAAAAGGCAACTGATTCTTGGGAGACAAGCGATGAGAAACCTGGGGAACATAGTGAAAAGTAGAGACATCATATTGCAAACAAAAATTTGTCTAGTCAAAGCAATGGTATTCCCGGTGGTAATGTATGGTTGTGAGAGCTGGACCATAAGGAAAGCTGAGCGCAGAAGAATAGATGCCTTTGAGATGTGGTGTTGGAGGAGAGTTTTTAAAGTACCCTGGACAGTGAGAACAAATTGGTCAATCTTAGAAGAAATCAACCCTGACTGCTTCTTAGAAGGTCAAATAGTAAAGATGAAGATGAAGAACTGTACTTTGGACAACAAATGAGAAGAGAGGATTCACTTGAAAAAGCCTTGATGCTGGGAAAGGTGGAGGGCAAAAGAAGAAGGGGGCGGCCAAAGATGAGATGGCTAGATGGTATTGTAGACACAATGGCACAGAGCTGGGCGTGTTGAGGAGGATGGTGGAGGACAGAGGTGCCTGAAGGGTGGTGGTCCATAGTGTCACAAAGGGTCAGAATTAACTGTGCAACTGAACGACAACTGTTTGTGGATCCTTTAATGGGGAAATTGTATAAAATGCTGGCATACAATAGCAGCCCCACTGTCCCAAATATGCATTTTCCAATTATCTAAATACAGACAGTGGTCCATGGGGTCGCAAAGGGTCGGAATCTACTGTGCGATTGAACAACAACAACAACAACAAAATTAGACAGCTTCTTAAAGCAGAGTGGTATATTGAGTAGTTTATAAATTGATGTTACTAGACATACAGCTAGTTCAATCATCAATATTTCTCTACTGTCATCTTCAGAATTGTCAATTGGGAGCACTATGATACCAGGTCTTTAAAAATGACACTTACATATTGCTTGTGGAGCCACCCAGTAACTAGATTTATCCTAGTATTCTTTGGTTGATGTCGATTGGTTCTTCTGTAAGTTTCTTGGATATAAAAGATGTCACATTTCCATTCATGGCAAATTGGTGCCTAATCAGGCACTAGGATCAGGCACTAGTGATGAGAGTCACCCAAGGAGGATGGACATCCATAATCTCTAGGGGGAGAGAATGGAATAAAGGAAGGTAGAGAAGGTAGGAGAGAAGATAAAAAGGACAGAGGGGGAAAGTTGGTTGGGGATCTAGGAAGAAAACAATGAAGAGGAGGAAGAGTGCTTAGACATTGCAAACTGGTCTGTGTCTTACTGGGAAACAGAAAGAAGTCCTACTACACCCATACTGACCTGCCTTGGTATTCCCTCACACAAAGGGAACTCCCATTTGACTTTCACTCTCTAAGGTATGTGAAAGCCAACTGACCCCAATGCAGTGGCAATGGTGGAATTAAAAACACTGGACTTGGTAGCTTTGACAATTAAGGGATCTGATCCTTAATTCCAGGATTTGACATCATGGCAGGACAAGAGGAACATCTATTCTCCTAGCCATGCTGGACTTTGAGACTTCCTGTGTATGAGGTGAGCTGAACTTCACCCAGTCCCCATGCCAGTAGAACAGAATTTAGACCCATGGACTGAGAGATGGTGAGATTTGCACTGTATGCCCGAGCACCATGCAATAAGCAGACTTTGAGTGAACTGAACATGCATGGTAGCTCCTTATATCATTATCCCAAGGATCTTTTGATACTCTCGTGTCCATGCTTACCTGGGGACTCCCACAGACACTGTTGCATAGAAATGTACAAACATCTATGCTGTAGTGCCAGCTAAGAAGGGGTGCCCAGGCATTAAAGTCATCTAATAACATGTGGTTAGGCATTTTGCCAGAAGTCTTTCCCACTTTTTCCTACAGATGCCAGAGATTAAACTTGAGACCTTTTGTGTTCAAAGCATATGCTATACTGCTGAGCTACAGTCTTTTCTCCAGATGGTGGGGTGAAAGCAGCTTTAAGTCATCTGGCTCTGCCAAACCAGTGCAATGCAACAAGCAAGGGTGTGATTTCCACCACAGATATATGGTATTTGGTAGAAAGGCAAGGTGGGTGTATGTGTGTGATTGACCCTTCCCTTGCTACTTTTTATCAGGAGCCAAATTTCCTGATACATCCTGCACCCTGCTCCACTACCTTTTTGTACTGACATTTACCTGAGACCCTGGCTTCCAGACCTAATATGATCTTTGATGAAAACAGGCATAACAATGAGTGTGAACAAGAATACTCAAAAAGTAAATAAATCTGAAATACTTTTTAAAAAGTGGAACGGCGTGAGAAGATGATTTTAAAAATTTTGCAAGAAAGAGAGTAAAGCAAAGGTAAATACTGTTCTCCCAGATTTTTATGTACTATGCAAGAAATACTTTCAAATTGAAAGCCTGTACAACATTCAGATTGCAGGTCTAAGCACAGAAAGCTGAAGATTTGGGATATATATATATATATATAATTTTAAAATTAAAGATTTTAATATAAAGGATATAAATATAAACAGAAATAAAAACTACATAATTCAACACTAACAATACATATTTTAAAAAGAAGCAGAAATATATATAACCAGTCAGATTTGACCGTCCTAACAAAAAAAAAAAGCATTGAAACGGTCGTTACCCAGAACAGCTTTTCCATTGGACTTGCTGTCATAACCCATGTCAAACGTTACCCGAAGCGGTCGTAACCCAGGGTTTTACTGTATTTTAAAAAGAAGCAAAAAACCCCATCTACTAATATGTGCATCCATCACCAACAGGATGTTAATAGCTTGATAAATAATATAAACAAAAATCTCACTTATTTATTCTTATCCCCTATTTCCAAAAACTTAAATGTTCATGCACTGGTTTTGTCCGATTAGTTTTAACAAAAACATAATAAAATCTCCCTATAAAGTCATTTTACTTTATTATACCTTTCTTTAATTTTACCTCACATGTCAATTTGTCATTTATGGCAATGTTCCACAGCTCTTTATACTGTTCTTCTCATGTAAATTCCATGTACATTTTCCAATTTTTATGCATTAACAACCTTGTTGCTGTTGCCATAATAATAACCATTTCTCTTTTTTCCACTTTTATATTGTTAAAATCTATTAACAATGCAAGTCTAGGAGACATTTCTAGTTTTGGTGACAGTAATTGATTCATGTTTTTAAAAACTTTGGTCCAAATCTTTTTTGCCACTTTGCAGTCCCATCATAAATGAAAATATATCCCTATCTTTTCTTTACATTCCCAACACTCCTTTTTGTAATTAGGATCATAATGGCTTAGTCGAAGTTGGGTCATATAGTATCTCTACTTAATTTTATAGCAATGTTCTATCATTCCCACTGACATATTTTTCATAATCCTTTGATTCCATATTTTTACCCAATCATCTTCCTTAATTTCTACCCTTAAAACAGTCTCCCATGTCTCTCAAAATTCTCTGTGTCTCACCACTATACTTTAAGGGTTTTCTTACTAACTAATCCTTGTGTCAAAATTTCTTTTTGCTTTCAATTGGGAGACAATTTCAATAAATGGGTCATTAAATGAAAATAGAAATGAAGAATCTGGCACATATCTTACACAACTGTCTTATTATCTGTATGTTTGTGCATGCCCATGCTTGTATTTACATGTTCATCTCTTGTGCAAGCAACAGCACACATAGACACTTCTGGCAAAACCTAGAGACAGAAGACAGTATTTTTACACCTCTGAGATCGCTATATGTGTTTTACATGCTTGTCCTGATACTAGTAGGTTCCTTGATTTAATAAAATCACCAAGTAGTTCCCATTAATATACATACAGAGTAGGGAACAGAGACAATATTAAGCTGCTTAAAACACCTTTAAAATAAATTTTAAATTAAAACATTTATGCATGGGGGCATGCTGACAGTCATCATGAAAGAGGTCCCAAGTGGTAAGGTAAAAGTAAAGGTCGCTGTTGCTTGAAAACCAGTCACATCTGACTCTAGGTTTCAGTGCTCATCTCTGTTTATAGCCCAAAAGCCAGTGCTGCCTGCGACTGCAGATGTTTCCATGGACATGTGGCAGGCATGCCTAGACACGGAACACTGTTTACCTTTCCACCAAAGAGATCCCTATTAATCTACTTGCAATTTATTGATTTCGAACTGTTAGGTTGGCAGGAGCTGGGGCAGTGACAGGAGCTCACTCTGTCATGCAGTAGTCAGGAATCTAACTGTGACCATCCAGTCTTCAAGTTCAGTGTCTTGACCACTTGAGCCACTGCAGTCCCAAGTGGTACCTCACTATTAAAAGCTATCTGGAGGGGCTTCTGTAAACAGGATTATGATTCTCCCTTATTATCTTGATCACAACCTTCCAGAGTGATTGCTCCTGTTTAATAGCCATAAGCTCGACATTAGGGGTGTGGTGGCTCAGTGGTTAAAAAGCTCGCCTTGTTAGCTGGAAGGCTGGCAAATCGGCAGTTCAAGAACCGGTTACTGCATGATGGATTGAGTGCCTGTCTCTGACCCAGCTCTTGAGGACATGAAAGGCGCCTCATTTGGGCATTACCTGAGTGGAGTTTCTTCCACAAAGATCCTTTCAACCCAGAATAATTTCTGACATGAAATTATTATTATTATAGCTCAACATTCGGCCACTGCAACTCTGCTAGCAACAATAGTACATAACCTTACAAATGTTCATATCCTATGCCAGCATTACAAAGAGCATACAGAAGTTTAGGATCCCTTCCAAACACTACCATTATAGCATGCAGCTGTGCTTCTTGAGAGCATTGGCAATTATGAATCCTATCTCCAGATTCCTACTTGAACATGGATACAGCGTGTGACTTGGGACAAACCAAAGCAAACTCCAATGCTCTTAGTAGGAATAGCATTGAATAATGGGAACAGTGGCTGACCTCACAGGTTTGTTGTATTATCTCAAGATGATTAAATATGTTGCACATTAAGAGTGATGTATACTTGGCTTTAAAGAAAGCCACTAGCCAATTGCTGCATTATTAATAAAGCTGTAAAAAAATTATGTAATTAAAGTCAAGTAGAGCTTACTGAACTGAGGACATCAAGATAATTTTCTAGCTTTTGCTCAGTTATGCAATTTCAAAGTCACTTTGAGATACATTTCTTTTTGAATTGTAATACAGTATTTTCTTCAACATAATTAAAAGAAACAAAAGTAAAAGAAACAAATGTTTATAATGAATATTAGCCTAGTATGTTAATTAAGAACAAAATATTTTTGTCTCACTAATATGATATTTTCATGTTCATTTTACATTCTTTTCAGATTAAAAAAAAGGACAATGAAACACTAAAATGTGCACTTCATATTGCTACTGAGTTATGCCCCTCCCTCATATATTGTAGTGCAGCGCATTGCAGTGCTCCTTCAACTTGTCAAACTGTTACTGATCTTAATTGTAGTTTGTTGGAACAACCTTATTCCAAACAGGAATTAAGATGTTGGCTTGGATCACCAAACCACAGTTCAAGTTAAGAAGAGCTTTGGGTTGGTATGTAATACCACTGCAGTTAACGGAAGCAAAAGTGGAAGCTTTTATTATGCATAACTGAGGGGCAGCCTCTGAAATAGAAAAGAAAAAAAGTAAAGAATCTGCTTGAAACCCTCATGAAGATCCAGCCATTGCGTTAATCAGGAACTGATCATTCAGTGCCACTTTGGATCCTTCCAAAGAATACTTTGCTAGGCTGGATTTCTTTTACCAGTCTGTCCCATAACAATACTGGGAAATGCAAAATGCATTATTCCATATTAGTGTTTTGCTGCAAGATTTAAAATAACAGGGCAAGACTTATCCATGTCTACACAAAAGTAAGTTTTGGTGAGTTTCATAGAGCTTCTTCTAGAATTAATAGCATAGAATTGTAGCTTCCAGTGACCAAGGGTCTTTCTCCCTCTCTTCTTCTCTACATACCTCCATGCCAATCACTTTCCTGTCCTAAAGCAGCAATTTACTGGAAGAAAGGGATGAAAGAATAAATGATCCTGAGATCAAAAGTAGAACCTGCAAGTTTCAGTTCTGGCATGGCTGCTAAGATGTCTGAGAAGAGGACCAGAACTTAGTGGACTAGCAGAGGTCTTTTAAAGCAAACACAGCAAGCAGTGGTGGGCATCAGCAGGTTCGCACCAGTTCGCCAGAACCGGTAGCAGAAATTCTGGCTGTCCCCGCCCAACCAAGTTTTGAAATAAAGTAGTCCTAATTCGGGTGCAACACAGGGCTTTCCCCCTGGCCATGCCCACCACACCACACTCACAGTGTGGTAGTAAAAATTTTTTGAAGCCCACCACTGACAATAAGGTTTTTGTGACCTGTAGACACTGTTGATCTGGTCAGCCTCTACTGCACATGCTTGCAGTTGTAAAAATCACTTTTTTTGCACATGAAGTACTATTATAACAGACAAATATTTTACAAGATTGATCTTCTGCAATTAAAAAGAAGCAGCAATGTAAAAGATGTTCTTCTAACATAAGAAACGTAGGCTTTTTACATTTATTTCATTAATTTCCTACCTCCGGTAGTTTCTGGTTGTTTGTGTCTGAATGGAGGCAAATTAGTTCTATTTTTAAAAATTATAGTTTTAAAACTATTTGACCATATGTCTTCAAATTTGGCACAGATCAGCAGCAGGCATGCTCCCTCAACTGTGCCAAATTTCATCCTGATCTGCAACTCAGCTTCAAAGTTAGAACTTTTTGTTTGGGCTGTCCCTATTTTTGCCTTGTGGAATGTTGTTCATCGTTCTTGGCAAGAATAACTTCTCATTATTAATTATTCATCCTGACTCTCTTACTGCAATATATACACAGCAGAGTGGTGTACATATGGGGAATACTGATAACAATGGCCCAGTGGTATGGTGATAGGATGTGCTGGTACTAATTTCTGTAAGAAACAGAAATAGAAAAGGAGGATAATTGAGGGAGAGGAAAGAACACAGGGACATGTTCTCCTCAACTGCCTACATCACCCAAACACCATCGGTACCTACCTCCAATCTTTATAAAAATGACTACACAAGGAAAAGCCCATTCAAAGGAGAAGTCCTTTGGTGGAAGAGGGGGAAAACCCCATTGGGAACAAAAAGGACCATACTGATGCCAAAAAGGACCAGTACTGATATATTTCAGTCTTTGCATCATGTGGGCACTAAAATAAATAAAATTCACCCTTTTTGTGGGAGCAAATCCCATGGTATTTGATAGTGTAGAAAAGTTCTTAATTAGCTAATTTTATTTAGCTAAATGATTTATTTTATGGATACTCCCCAGTTTCCCATTATCTTAACCTGTAACTTTCTCAACAGGATATTTTCATTTTGATTTGTATACTGAAAATTTTATACCAAAGGTAGATCATGAAGGAAGATGCCATAAGGTTCTATCTTTTCTGTTTGTGAACTGTCCTTCCTTTTAATTAGAATAACTCTAATATTGTGTGGCTGAGTCAAACAACTTTCCCTCAATGTTCTTCATTAGTGTGGCAGTTTTTGGTTGATGTCTCTTTGTGAACAGTAGTGAGCACAAGAGGGCATCCTGTAGAACGTCTTGACTGCTGCAGATTTTGGCATCAACCTTTAGGCTGGCCTTTGCTATTTAAAGCTTGGCATCCTTTTTCCTGCTGGCAATTCAGGCAATATATTGAACAGCAATGTTGCAACATTTCCTGGTGTTCTGAATCATAGATACAGAAGCAATATATTCCACATATATAAAGCAGAGGAATTTTGACAGAAGAGAAGATTCACTTGAGAAAGCCTTGATGCTGGGAAAGGTGGAGAGCAAAAGAAGAAGGGGATGTCGAAAAATGAGATGGCTAGATGGTATTGTAGATGCAATGGGCACAAAGATGGCTGAGGAGGATGGTGGAAGACAGAAGTGCCTGGCGGGCAATGGCCCATAGGGTCACTAAGGGTCGGAATCGACTGTGCGGCTGAACAACAACAAAAATTGTTGAGCAAACTTGTACTTAGACCAGTGTTTCCCAACATGGGGTCCAAGCCCCACAGTGGGACTTCAACTCCCAAGAACCTAAATCAGTAAATTGGCTGATCAATGTACTGTATGTTGTGTGCTTTGTGGAATTGAATTAGCCTTCTGGGAATTGAAGTCTAAAAACCAATGGTTGGGAAACACTGACTTAGACCAGTGGGGGGGCGTGGGGGGGATGCCTCGGGCAGCGGCTTTCCGGGGGGCGGCAAAATGTCCCCACCGCTTTGGCCTCCCTCTGCCTGGGCTTAGGAAGCAGGACTGCCCAGGCAGAAGGCGGCCCTTTTGCTGTGCCGGCGGCCAGGCTGCCCCCTCTTTGCCTCCCGCCGACCGTGGCTGCCCTTGCTCTGCCTCCTCCGCCACCTACCCGTGATGAGCGCTCCGCACGTGCGCACGCTGCTCACCTCCGCCCGCCCACCCACCCAGCTAGCCGTCGGGGGCTCTCCGCCACCTATCCCTGATGAGCGCCCCGCGTGGGTGCGTGCGCTGCTCACCTCCGCCCGCTCACCCACCTACCCAGCTAGCCGTCAGGGACTCACTCTGACGGCTAGCTGGGTGGGTGGGTGGGCGGGCGGAGGTGAGCAGTGCGTGCACGCGTGGGGCGCTCGTCAGGGGTAGGTGGCAGAGGAGGCAGAGCAAGGGCAGCCACGGCCTGCGGGAGGCAAAGAGGGGGCAGCTTGGCCGCCGGCGCAGCAAAAGGGCCGCCTTCTGCCTGGGTCCTGGGGGACGGGGGGCGGCAGCAGCGGCGAGCTGGGGGGGGAGCAAGTTTGTTCTTCGCCCCAGGCAGCTGAAGTCTGCGCGATGCCACTGGCTTAGACTAACTAGTTAGTATCCAACCTTAACTAATTAGGCTGATTTTAGGCTTGTGAGCAGACTTAAGCTGGCTGAGACTGTCCTAAAGGGGAAAATTCACAAGCAAATTTTTTTCAACCACAAGCCCAGGACAATCATAATCGAAACTGAGTTGACAGCTACCAAGCAGCAGCTAGTAGCCAAAATAAGGGATTAGGTAGTCTAAGGGCACTTGTGCTGGGAAGAGGGGTTTATACCTTACCCATACCCAGATAGAATTGTGCCCTACATCTGCCATAATTGCTGAACTCAAAAGTTCTAATCCAGGACTGAGCTATATAATACAGTGCAATACAATACAGTATAAAATTATGTATGTGATTTCTGCCCTTTTCAGTCTCTCTGCAAAAAGTAGTCATTTATACAAGTTTCTTGAAAACTAGATGGTTCACATAAGCAAATGAAAGTTGATGTTTTCATAAGAATAAAATGAACACACATCTGCCTGTCCCTGAAGGACACATTTCAACATTACAAAATTATGAAAATTGTCGGACACTTTGGTGTCCCCTTGCTGATTTACCTCTTAAATTTACCTTTGTCCGCATAAGATGTTGCAATTCTAGCCTTCAGTTTGCAAAATGTTGGTTGGTTTCATTAAGTTTAAATTCCTCCCTATGTTACAATATTCTTTTACAGTTTTTAAAATTTTACTTCTATTTGTTTTTCCCTTCTGCCTCATCTGTTTTCCCACACACAGGAAGGAACTCCCAGTCTGTTGAAACATTCCTGCGGAGAATTAAGTGGAACAAATTCAGATAAGTGATACGATTCCCAAAAGACACATCTCTGAGATCAGCATCTCCAATTTTGCATTAAGGAAAACAGTCCATAATGGAAGTTATACAAGAGGGAGTGATGTGATTGGTGCACATCCTACTGAAATGCTTGCTTTTATAAGTTCTTATGATCGTTGCTTTTAAGAAGAATAAAAAAAGTAATATGGTCTATTGTGAAGCAGGAACAGAAGGAAGGAAAGAATTGTCTCTGATCTCCTGCATTGCTCTCTCAAGACTTCAATGACTGTGCACTCATTTATAACTTCCACTAATTTGCTCTCTGCCCTAGAGACATACTTTGATCTCTTCTATGATCTGGTATAACTGTCTCCTTGCAACAGGTAGTAAAATAGCCTCTTTTTATAATAAAGTGATCCAGGCGGAAAAGCCTTGCATCTAGTTGTTAGTTCATCTGATCCGATACGCTATCATGATGGTATGAATATTCAGTAGAGAATTAGGTAGGTACAGTTGGGTAAAACAATGGTTCTTAACAGAATTCTCTTAGTTAACAGCCTGCCTACAGTGTATTTAACGAAAGACACATGTTTATGATAATTACATTTGCCCTATTCATGTCTTCCTTGTACTTTCAGTTACATTATCCATCTGTTTACATTTTATACACTGACCAGAGTGGGAAATATCCCAGATGGGTGGTATAAAAATGTAACACGCACACACACACACACACACACACAGTACATACATACATACATACATACATACATACATACATACATACATACATACATACATACATACATACATACATACATACATACATACATACATACATACAATTTCTTCCTCCTTAAGTTGCATGGGCAGAGACTGTATAGTATACAGTTTCCTACCTTCACTGGCTGCCCTTCACCTGCATATAAAACTTCAAAGCTCTTGTTATTTGAATTTTGCAGTTATCTCTTAAAAGCTCAGATTCACCTTATTATAAATAATGGAGCCCCTGGTGAAGATACCCATAGTTTTTCCTCTTCCCAATGATTTTTCTGGTACAGTGGCCACTCTTTTAAATTATGTAACCAGCCCATATCTGGGGAGTCAGTGGCTTAAATGGCCGGGCGAGTTTAGTCCAGGGCCTACGATTCACAAGACAGAGCACATGGCAAGCTGCAGCAGTGGAAGCTCGCCACATAAGAAAATAGAGGTGGTCAGATCTGTTGAAATGTGAGATCAATATGTGTCCAGTCATAAGCGTGTTTAGCCCAATATACATATTAATATACAGTTAATAAAATAATACATATTTACAACTTCATGAATTTAATAAAGGGCTGCCTTACTGCTACCTGCTTTTGAACTGTAAATTCACCCCAAGGGAAATGAAAAATAATAATAATCTGCCACAAGGAGGCTAGGTATAGGTAAGGTAAAAGTCACCCTTGCCAGTTGTATCTGACTCTAGGGTTTGGTGCTCATCTCTGTTTCATAGCCAAAGAGCCAGCACTGTCTGCTTCTGCAGATATTTCCGTGGTCATGTGGCAGGCATGACTAGACACAGGAATGCTGTTTACCTTTCCACTGAAGTAGTCCCTATTTACTTGCAATTTCTTGCTCTCAAACTGCTGTTTATGGAAGGGATGATGCATCATCATGTCCCACCATTCCCAGAGAAATTTGCTAGCTGCATTATAACTCTGAGACAGTTCCAAGCAACACTTGTTATCATTCTCTCACACTGTGTCATTTGTTGAACTTTACAGGAACTTCATAAGATATCACTCACTCACCACATGTAATCCTTCTCTGTTTTCTCCACTGCTTCTTCTGTCTTTTTTATATACTTGGCCCATGTGATACTGTAGAAAAACAGGTTTTGGAACAAACATCAGAATGACTCCAGCTCAAACAAGCAGGAGAACTAAACTGTCTCTTAAAGTGAGCTTAAAGCCATATAGACCATGTTCCTGATGCCTGCATGTATGTTTTCTGTGACTGAGCCCAAGTAAACATTAAAGAGCCCTCACAGTGTAGTGGTTAAACTGCTGTACTGCAGCCAAAACTGCAAGTTGACTCAGCCTTCCATCCTCCAGAGGTTGATATAACAAGTACATAGCATGTTAATGGGGACAAAATGCTAATTACCTTGTGAATCACCCAGAGAGTATACTAAGCGCTATGGGGTGGTATATAAATGTAATATAAATCAGAAGCTTGGCCCCAAATCTGACATCTTGTGCTTGACTGCAGCATCCCAAATTTGAAGGCCACTGTAGAATAGACATATTTGTGAGTTACTCTTTCTTGATGAATATACAAATATCTATGAGGCTGAAAATGAGCTCAGTGCTTCCAACTGATGTCTTAGTGCTGTTGGAATCTTTTAATGGAATATTACACATAGAATCCCCCAGGCAGGATTGTCCATGGCTTTTGGAAAACATTGTCCAAATACCAAATCCTATACACAGTTACATATGAGTAAGTCCTGCTGAATGCAGTGGAACTAACACCAGAGTAAGAACGTATTTTATTGACTGTACTGATTCTTGGGAGGCAAGCAATGAGAAACCTGGGGAACATAGTGAAAAGTAGAGACATCACATTGCAAACAAAAATTCGCATAGTCAAAGCAATGGTATTCCCTGTGGCAATGTATGGTTGTGAGAGCTGGACCATTAGGAAAGCTGAGCACAGAAGAATAGATGCCTTTGAGATGTGGTGCTGGAGGAGAGTTTTGAGAGTCCCCTGGACAGCGAGGAGAACAAATAAGTCAATCTTAGGAGAAATTAACCCTGACTGCTCCTTAGAAGGTCAAATTGTAAAGATGAAGCTAAAGTACTTTGGACATCAAATGAGAAGAGAAGATTCACTTGAGAAAGCCTTGATGCTTGGAAAGGTCGAGGGCAAAAGAAGAAGGGGGCAGCCAAAAATGAGATGGCTAGATGGTATTGTAGACACAATGGGCACAGAGCTGAGCGAGTTGAGGAGAATGGTGGAGGACAGAAGTGCCTGGCGGACAGTGGTCCATCGGGTCGCAAAGGGTTGGAATCGACTGTGCGACTGAACAACAAAAAGAACACACTATGCTTCTTGGTTTGTCTCTGGCTTCCTTTGTAGGGAAAAGCTGCTTAGGACTAGCCAAAAGGCATCACTTTGGTGAGATGTCACCAAAATACCTTGTCATGATGCTTGATAGGACACTCTTTTGTAAGCAGAATTTGAAGAATTAGGACAGTATTACAACATCAACCATTTGAAGCCTAATCCAAGCAAGACTCAAGTATGTGCTTTTCACCTTCAAAACTAAGAGGCAAGGATTAAGTTGAATGTTACATTGCAAGGTAATCGATTACAGCACTGTTCAACACCAAAATACCTCGGTGTGATGCTTGACTGGACACTCTCTTTCAAGAAGCACTGCCTGAATACCAAAGCCAAAGTTAGTACAAGCGACAACATCATCAGGAAACTCACATGGGGAGCTCAACCATCCATGCTGCATATATCAGCTTTGACCCTGAGCGTCTCTGCAGCAGAGTATGTTGCTCCATTATGGAGTGCATCCACACATGCAAAACAAGTTGACATAGCTGTTAATGAAGCCATGTGTATTGTGACAGGATGCCTCAAACCTACGCCACTTGAGAAAATATACTCTTTTGTTGGTATTGCTCCACCTAAGATAAGGGGAGAAGTAGCAGCTGGCACTGAGAGGACTAAACAATAGAATGACCCTCAACATCCTCTGAATGGTTATGAGCCTTAAGTCCACCAGCTCAGATCTAGGAATAGCTTTATGGCAAGAACAAATATTCTTTAGGGTACACAAGAGCAACACCAAAAATAGAAGATGGAGGAAGGAGCTCACTGGACACAGAATAACATTAAAGGAGGATATAGCTGAGGAACTCAAACTCCCCTACATCACTTGGAGGACTCTGAATAGGCTGAGGGTTAGAGTGCCTAAATGTAAGACCAAAATGCCCAAGTTGAGGCTGCTGTCAGACAACTACATGCTGTTTGAAAGTGGAGAGATACAGAATCTGGCTCATGTACTGTTCTGCCTTCATTTTGGCAGTTTCACGTCTGGCCTAGACACAGAAGAAGAAAACACCTAATGTGAATAATAGCTGCAAACACAAATGCAGGAAGAAGGTGATGCCTTTATTGGATTACTCAAAAGATAAATCATTGTGTGAGTTTTTGAGATTCAAGATCTCTTCATCAGGCAGGCAGGGATCAGGAAAATTATCAATAAAAGTTCATGGCATGATGGTTCTGCCAGGCACTCTTCTTAGAAATGCATGTGGAAAAAAGCAGCAGGCTTTTATGGCATCCCCTCGCCCTCAAAGGAAGCCAGGTATCTGCTTGTTGCTCTCACATGGCCTTTGAAGCTCTAGCTTCCTTTTGTGGCCAAAAAAAGGCAACACAAAACTCCAGGGGCCTTCCATCAAGGAATTGGGGCTGTAATTTGGTTTCACACTAGGTGCGCCAATTGTAGCCAAATCAAAGTAAATTAAAAATATTACCTATTACACTAATTAGAAGTTTCTTCAATTCGTGGTGCTGCTGTGATGTTAAAAAGTCCATGCCATTCTTTATGGTGTTGTCAGGTCGCTGTTCGTGGTATCCAGTAGTTCCATAGGCAAAAAACAACAGCCATGTGACCCATACACAAAACAAATGCAGGAAGAAGGTGATACCTTTATTGGATCACTCAAAAAATAAATCATTGTGCAATCTTTCAAGATTCAAGGATAGCCAGTAGCATTTTCTAGTTACATTCAAGGGTTACAACAGGATGTTTACAAGATTTTAGTGGGATTTTGACAATAATTTTCAGTTTTGTTCCATTTTTAAAATCAAACAAAGTAGTCTGTGGTTTCATCTTTTTTAGTTTTTGAAATACAGTAATACCCCAGAAAACACGAGTACCGTATAGTGCGAAAACCGCATAACGTGACAAGATTTTCGGAAAAATCTTGTATCAAATAACGTGATTTTAACGTTATCCGGAACAAGCGTATGCGTGGGGGGGGAGTTGGATTGGATTGAGCATCTACCCAATCCAACCCCCCCCAGCGCCCGCCCCCACGATGTTTGGAAAGGGTACGGGGATCCTAACCCTTTCGAAACTTCGGGCGCATGGCGCGTGTCGGTGGGGGTTAGTGCAGGATACAGGGGGAACCTCCGTATCCTGCGCTAACCCCCACTGACGCGCGCACGCCTGCAAGCCACCCAACGTTGCGAAAGGATAAGGATCTTTACCCTTTCGGAACATTGGGAGAGGAGAGGCGCCTCTCCGCGGGGTCTCCCCGGCCTTGTAGCAGCTCACTGTGAGGCCGGGGAGATCCAGGTGAGGAGAGGCACCTCCCCGCGGGGTCTCCCCGGCTTGAGAAAGAGGCGGCTTGGCCGAAATTCTCTCCCCCTGCGTGGGGGTGAGGATTTCGACCAAGCCGCCTCTTTCCCAGGCTCGCTATAGCAACGAAGATCGCACGTCAAGGCAATTGCCTTGACGTGCGATCCCCATTTCACTCGCCTAAACAAGGGTCGGCTTTTCCGAATTCCCCCCTCCCCCGGGGGAGGGGGAAATTCGGAAATCCCGACCCTTGTTTAGGCACTTTGCGATGGGAGTTTGGGGATCGCACTTCAAGGCAATGCTGTATAACAACAGGGATCACACTTCAAGGCAATGCTGTATAGCAACGGGGATTGCAAAGCACCTAAACAAGGGTCGGCATTTCCGAATTTCCCCCTCCCCCGGGGAGGGGGGAATTCGGAAAAGCCGACCTTTGCCCAGGCGCGTGAAACGGGGATCACACATTAAGGTAAGGGATCAAAGTGGGGGGGTGGCACCCCCCGCTTTGATCCCTTGCCTTGACATGCGATCCCCGTTGCTATACCCGTTTGGTAGAAGAGGCTCCTGCTGGCGCGCCTTTTCGCACGCGTGCGAGCGCCTCTTCTCAGGTTTTTTTAGCATTGTTCGATGTACACCCCCATGACTTGTGGAACCATGTCATAACGTTGTCCGGGGTACTAGTGTACAGTATTTGCAAGGAGCAATATTAGAATTGGCCACTAGAGGGAATTTGTGTATTTCTTCTTATTATCCTAGCCTGGTGGTAAGGGGCAGCACTGGCTCACTGGTTAAGAAGTTTGCTGTGTTAACTGGAAGGCTGGCAAGTCAGCAGACCTGGGTACTGCATGACAAATTGAGTGCCTGTCTCCGTCCCATCTCCTACCAACTTTGCAGATCGAAAGCAAGAAATCGCAAGTAGATAAATAGGTACTACTTCAGTGGGAAAATATCTTGGGGGTATGAAAGGAGCCTCATTCAGGCGACCACTGAGTGGAGTGTCTCCAGCATAATCCTTTCAACCCAGAATAATTTCTGACATGAAATTATTATAAGGTCACTTCAAGAGTTATGAAGTAAAGGACAAACACTTGTCTGCGTGATCAGAGCAGTGGTAACAATGGTGGATAGCTGGCTGCAGAGAAATCATGAGTTTCATTTGAAAAATAATATTCATTTATGCCATATTGGCATGGTTGTTTTGGTTACTGCTTTGGAATTTTACGAGGGAGCCTTTTGTTAAAGTTTCAAAGAAGTATCTGTGATGGTACATGCCAGTAAAATGAAAAATAAAATAAAATAATGCTACATTCTGCGGCACCTCAAAGAGGAATAAATTTATTTAGTGTGATCTTTCATGAATTACAAGCCACCTTCTCAGACACAATACTGAGGAAGTTCTGAAGGAATCAAGTTGTAATCAACAAAAGCTTGCAATGAAATAACTATGTTAGACTGCAATATGCCACAATGTTTCTTTTTAAAAGAAATATTTTTGAAGGCAATCAGGAAGGAAAAGATTTTTTTTCTTATAATGTTGAAAAGCTACCTAACTATAAACTAGATTACGGACATCACAGGCACAAATTATGGGCCGATGATTGACAGCTATTCCAGTGTGCCAGGATGAGAATCATTTGTTTAGCAAACAGTCTAATGCCCATACATGGTCTCTTGGGTGGCTTGTGACTGCCACATCTATCAAAATGGCACATTGCCCACTGACAAGCTGGTCAGCATCTTACAAGGGCAAAAGAAGCCAGTAATTAAGGCTTTATTTATTTTTTCCATGCAGAGAGCCAGCATAAAAAGCCAATGCATCCCATGCCTCTCAGTGCATCAAGACACCTGTGGATTTTCATAAATGAAATACACACGACCAAATGGGGAATGTGAGAATGAAAATGATAAAATTAGCAGGGTGCTGTAAGTGTCATAAAGGCTGTAGAATGACTTTCATTTGACTGAAGAGATGGTTTATCCAGTCTAATAAACAACAATTTCTGATTTTTTTTCCCGAGTATGTGTCTCAACAGAGAACTTTAGTGTCTTGTCATCAACTCCCAGAGTTGATTCACAAATTATTTTTGCTGACAAACAAGGTACACCCCTGCTTGCATACTTCAGAAAAATAAGGAAGTGGGACTGCCACAGTTTTGTTTCATCAGCAGGCTTTTGTCTGTCTGTTCCTGACCTTGACCGAAGCAACAAGGCCAAATAAACCGTTTGGTGGTGAAGGTGAATCACAGAAAAATGGGAAAGAGAAGAAAGCAACGTGGAACCAACCCGAGTTCACAGCTTTCTTTAAAGACAGCCAAACAACTGAAAACTGATGAACCTTCTGTGAAAGAAGAGATAGTAAGTAAGCCCTCCCAAATTCCTACTTTTAATAAATGTGAAGCTCTTGCATGGGACTCACAAACAGTAGCGGGAAAGCAGCTGGGAGTAGATTTAATTGAGTGGAATGAACCTGTGTCGGTGTGCCACCTCTCCCACCCCACTAGCTTTCCAGTTCCTCTTAAATAAAACAGCAAGGGTGAGGATTGGGAGAAGCTTTCGGCTGGTGACAGCACAATTGAGTTTATGGCAAAACAATGCCTTCTCACATGTTAGACTGTAAACTCAGTTTTTGAACAGTTGGCGTCCGTTAAAAAAAAGCTGGATCTTTTAAAATCTGATTTGAAAACCCTCTCAAGCAAGCAATCAGAAATATTGACAGCAGTTCTTGGAACACGAACTCAAACAGATATTCTGGCTAAGCAATCTTCCCCATGGCAAAAGGAAAACAAATCACAAATTAACAAAGTGGTCAATTTGTTTACCAATGGAGGTAGGCAAGAGGGCAGTGGATGGACTCCACTAAAGTTGACCCGCTCTCTGCAATTAAACCAGGTTGCCCTCCATATATTTATGAACACCCTCAATTCTGGCCACTGGTTTTCTAGAAGAGCAGTCATAATCTCCTTGGGACAACTTCTTCGATGTCATCACAATCAGATAGATTTGTATACAGCTGAGTGGTTACCAAGCATGCCTGGCAGTAAGTGGATTTTACTGACTTTTAAGCAACCTACTATACCACACATGTTGCTCAAAATGAGATCATTCCTTGCTACCATTCAGATTGTCCCAATCAGAGTCTTTTGTGATGGAGAGGCAACACCCTTGTTCAGTCCTGTTCCTTCTAGCCTACACAGAGTATAAAATGCCAAGTCTGCTGTTAACAACAGTGTTCCTAACTCCAGTTTGCCTCTTGTCAAATCAGATGATGGGAGTATGATTACTCGTACGGAGGCCAAGTTGGATGCAGATGAGGACGCACTTATTAGGTCTTTTGGAGTGTTACCCAAGGCTGAGCAAGTAGACATTTTGCAAAGACTGAACAGTCTCAAAAAAACTCTCTGGGCTACTATGGCAACTGCTGAACCTCACCTAAATAACCGCCCTTCACAAATTCTTTCAGAGTCCACTGAAGAGCCAAGAGAAATAATAGACTATATTCAACCATCAGCCACTGTTCCGGCCCCCAGCCTTCAAAAGGAAACAGTCCTTCTTGAGAAGGAAAGGGGTCTCCTTAACATGGTGGGCATAGGTCCGAATGGTTTGATGACGGTACGGACAATGGAACTACAGTCGCAGTCATTGGCTAGTGGACCCTGCCATCTGAAACTAGACTCACCAGGTACCAACGGCTGCATCTTTCACGATGCATGGGACAGTTAGATCAGATCACCAGTGACTGACTACAAACAGGAAGTCCCTGCCAGCCAGTGATTGAGGACAGCGCTCTGTCCAGAGGGAGGGGGGTTTCCTGAAGCTGTAATTGGTGTTGTGATGGGCATGGGGCGTTATTGCGAGTACCAGGGGACGGGCCGCTCTTGGGGAACGCGGGTCAGATGTTTAATTGCTGTCCCTCATTCCGGTCCCCTGGCTACACCTCTGGTTCCTAGGTACCCTGTCCAGAGTGACCCCCCCCCTTTAGGCTGCTGCTGATGAATGCCAGGTTGGTCTGTAATAAAGCCCCCCTACTTGCTGATTCCATCTTGGGGGAGTGGGCCGACCTGGCATGCATCACCGAAACCTGGCTGAGACCAGAGGACGGTGTGCCTCTGTCAGATCTATGTCCAGCCGTGTTCGGTATTTGGCACCAGCCTAGGGAGGAGGGGAGGGGCGGGAGCATCGCCATAGTGGCCAGGGAGGCCTTGGGAGTTGCCAGAGCCGCTGCTCCTCATGTTCTGGGTTGTGAGGCCCTGTTCCTGCGCGTGGGCTCTAAGTGTCAGCAGGGAATCCTGCTCCTGTACCTGCCTCCCTGCAGGGTAGCGAGTTCCCTACCTGAGCTCCTTGAGGCCATCACCATGCTGGCGTTGGAGTTCCCCAGACTAATGGTCTTGGGGGACTTCAATTTGCCATACTTGGGGATTGGCTCCGAGGTGGCTCAGGAGTTCATAGCTTCCATGGCAGCTGTGGGCCTGACTCAAGTAATTCAGGGCCCGACCAGGAGCAGTGGCCACACCCCGGACTTAGTTTTCTTGTCAGAGCAGTGGCAGAGTGATCTGAAATTACAGAAATTAGATATTACAACTGTGCCATGGTCAGATCACTTTCTGGTGACTTTGGACTTCCTTGGGGCGAGGCTTCTCCATGGGGAGGTGGGGCCTATTAGATTGGCCCACCCCCAGCGACTGATGGATCCTGATGGATTCCTCTGGACCGGAGTAGCGATTCACCTGAGGCACTGATTGGCAGTGGCGGCCTTGGATGTAATCGCTCCACTGCGGCCTCTCCGTACTCATGGGTACCATTCATCTCCGTGGTTTACTGAGGAGCTTAGAGTACTCAAACGGGCTAAGAGACACCAAGAGCACTGCTGGGTGAAGACACGTAGTGAGTCTGACCGAACACTAGTTAGAGCTACTATTAAAGCCTACTTAGTGGCGATGGAGGGGGTGAAATGCCAGTATTTCACCTCCCTCATTGCCTCCGCAGATAACCACCCAGCTACACTGTTCCGGGTGACAAGTTCCCTCCTTGGTAAGGGGGGGGGGCGGGCCCCGGGTGGCAGGGGTCAGCTGAGGCTTTCGCTGATTATCTGACAGAGAAAATCGCTCAGATTCGCTTGAAGTTGAATCCTGGCGTGGAAATTGTAGAGCTGGGGTTGGCTGAGGTACAGTCTGGCCATGTTATCTGGGATCGGTTTGATCCAGTTGTCCCTGAGGAAGTGGACAGGCTCCTGGGAGCTGTCTGTGCTACTGCCTGCACATTAGACTCTTGTCCTGCCTGGCTTTTTAAATCGGCCAGGTTGGTGACTGGTGGCTGGATCGAGGCAATTATTAATTCCTCACTCCGGGAGGGGTTTTTCCCGGCATCTTTAAAACACGCATTGGTGCGCCTCCTCCTGAAGAAGCCTTCCCTCGACCCAACCATAATGGCCAATTTTCGACTTGTATCCAACTTACCCTTTTTGGGTAAAGTATTGGAAAAGGCAGTGGCATGGCGGCTACAGGAGATCCTGGATGAAGCGGATTATCTAGACCCATTTCAGTCAGGATTCAGGCCTGGATATGGTACAGAAACTGCATTGGTCGCACTGGTGGATGATCTCTGGAGGGAGTGGGATGATGGACATCCATCTGTCCTGGCTCTTCTTGACCTCTCAGCGGTGTTCGATACCATCGACCACGGTATCCTTCTGGCAAGGCTCCGAGGATTGGGGATCCAGGGCACAGTGTTGGCCTGGTTTTCCTCATTTATGAAGGGCCAGACCCAGTCGGTGTGGTTGGAGGGTGAGATGTCCAGCCCTAGGCTGCTCCAATACCTCAGGGCTCGGTGCTCTCACCTCTCCTATTTAATATCTACATGAAACCGTTGGGCGAGATCATCCGTTCCCACGGGGTGAGGTATCATCAGTATGCAGATGATACCCAATTGTATATCTCGGCCCGTGGGAACACTAGCGATGCAGTGGAAGTCCTTTCCAGGTGCCTGGAGGCTGTCAGGGTCTGGATGGGGGACAACGGGCTTCAGCTGAATCCTGGCAAGACTGAGTGGCTGTGAGTTGAGGGTCCTGTGTTATCTCGGGAACTACCATCTTTGGTTTTGGATGGGGCAGATTTGCCCCAAACAGACCTCGTACATAATCTGGGGGTCCTCCTGGACTCGCGACTACTGCTCAAAGAGCAGGTGGCAGTCGTGGCCAGGAGGGCCTTTACACAACTTCGTGTGATTTGCCAGTTGCGGCCGTTCCTAGACCGGGACTCCTTGCTCATGGTCACACATGCCTTAGTCACCTACAGACTTGATTATTGTAATGCGCTCTACATGGGGCTGCCATTGGTGACCATTCGGAGGCTACAGCTGGTCCAGAATGCGGCTGCACGAGTGGTGTTGGGGTGCGGGCGTTATGCCTGTGCCTCACCGCTGCTGAGGGAACTGCACTGGCTTCCAGTTTGCCTCTGGGTGCAATTCAAGGTGCTGGTTATTACCTTTAAAGCCCTACATGGTAGTGGACCAGGATACTTAAGAGACCGCATCGTCCCAAGGACATCTGTCCATCCCACCAGAGCAGACCGGAGAGGGTCTCTGGTTGTGCCATCGGCCAGAGAGGCGCACCTCTCTGGCACTAGAAGGAGGGCCTTCTCTGTATCTGCTCCGGCCCTGTGGAACCTCCTCCCAATAGAACTACGCCTGCAAACGGAGCTGCTGTCCTTCAGGAAAGGATTGAAAACCTGGCTGGCAGGTCAGATCTGGGGAATGGATCGATCAATTTCCCCAGCTGGCTGGCTGGTTTGACACCCAGTGCCTCCTAGCTATAATACCTAGCTATAATGCCTGGTTTTTAATGCTAAGTTTTTAAGCTTCTTTTAAAACTTTTAATTTCTAAATTGGTTTTAAATTGTTATCGTGTTGGGAATCACCCTGGGTCCCTTCGGGGAGGAGGGCGATAAACAAATTTAAATAAATAAATAAAAATAAAATAAATCATGGCAGTCCATGGGGAGAGAATTTCCATGACAGGCCGCTGCTCAAAGCCCATATCTTAAAGGCAGTGGTGGGCATAAGCAGGTTTGCACCAGTTCATCAGAACCAGTAGCAGAAATTCTGGCTGGCCCTGCCCATCCAAGTTTTGAAATAAAGTAGTCCTAATTCAGGTGCAATGCAGGGCTTTCCTCCTGGCCACGCCCACCATACCTTTCTGCCTCCTGAGATCACTGGAAGATGTGATATTAGGTGGATGTCAGCAACTGCGAAATGATGGCCTAGAGCAGTGATGGAGATCCTTGGCACTCTAGCTATTCTTGAATTTCAATTCCCAGAAAACCTGATCAGAAGGAGTGCTGACTAGGGCTTCTGGTAATTGAAGTCCAAGAACACCTGGAGTGTCAAGGTTCGACATCATGGACCTAGAGGATAAACCTGTAGAAAACTGGGAACATGTGTGGTATTCACCAGTGGTGATCTCACCAATTACTAAATGATCAAGATTTCAAGCACCTTACATTCATTTACCTGAAAATGCTAAAATCAAGTCCTTGAAATAGAAGATATTATTTCCGGTTTTCCCCTTCCCTCTCCCTATGCCAAACAAGATAATTAGACAGCAGCAAATAAGATGTAGATAGCTAGGAAAGAGAGGAGCCTTACTTGTATAGAACATGCTGTCAACCATATGGCATTCTATAGATACTGTTAACAGATGAAAATTTTACCACACACTGTGCTGTACATTAATATTGGAGTGATACATAGCAATTCAAATTCATAAACTGAGAATATTCTCTGTTGGCTAATAGATTAAAACATTTTTATCCCCAAAGCATTTTATTCCAAATGACAGTGTTTTCTATTAATGGGTGGGCATTGTCAGCTCCTTGACCCTGGTCAAGAAGGATGTCTTTTTGTTCAAATGGCAGCCATCATTTTTGTGAAGTGATGCATGTAAAAAAGCAAGGAAATGCAATTCACCTCACAAGCAGCTGTCACTCACGCTGACACCTACGTGTTGAGTGTATTTTCTCAAAGTTTTTTTCTGTATGACCTGCAAGTTAAAGATCAGGGAGGTTACCTTCATCCAACCCATCCATGTGTCAATCATCCCCACCTAAAAATGAAAGTTACAAACAAGCTGCCACTACTATTTATATTCTCCTGCCTGTCCCATCTTTTTCGCGTCAATCTTTCAGTTTCTCATTATAGCTACATCATGTGTCTCCCTCCTCCCCCTGTTTCTAGAGTAGCACAAATTGAGTTCCTTTGTCTCTCTCTGCCCTGACAGATGCTACTTTTCCTGAGTAAAGTAATAAAGTTCATTGTTTTCTAGGGGATCCTACCCATCACAGATTCACAATATTAAAAAGAAATGCTAAATGGTATTAAATCCAGGGTTTTAAAAAACAGGCAGCATCTAGTTGTTCTAGAGACAAATAAGCTCCTTAGATCATTGTCGTCTGCAACTCAATCTGAGTATACATTTTTCCCAGGGTGCCGGGAGGCCTGATCTTGGAGGCTGGCTGGTTCTGGGCCACCTTCGCCCTCCGAGGCAACCTGGGAAAATGCCACTGGTGTGAATTTGTTTAAGGTGGATCCCAGCTTGCCATGAAGTGATATTGGAGCCATCTCTTGCAGCACATATGAAAAGAGACATGCAGGATTTAACACTGGGACTTCAATGGACTGCTGCAGCCTTGGTGATATGGACAAGGTGTGCCTTCACACCAGTCCATCTGGCATGGCCTCTTCCATGACTGAAATACCATGACCATTGAGAAACAGAGTTCCTCCTCTGCTCATTTTGCCGTTGGGTCCAATATGATGGTTTCCAGTGGCATTTCCTTCACTGAGGGGACCATCACCCCACCTTAAGGGGCTCATCCACCCATAGCCGTTGGACCCTTTAGGGAGTCAGATTATTTACCACCACCCAACACTCAGTGTTGAGTCGCTGGCTGTATGATCTACTCCATTACCGTAGCGGGATGTCTGGCCAGACATTGTCCTTAGCTATCAGGAAGGGAAAACCTCTCTGTTTACTAATATGTTAGTTTTTTTTGGGTTTCTGAAATAAGCAATTAAAATAAGGAATTAAATTAAAAATTAAAAATTAAAAAATTGAAAAAGCTAGTGCTATTGTCTACCTTTTGCCTCTGTGTAGCTTTTGTGCTACAAGAATTATTTTTTTTTAAACCCTTCATAGATCTCTCTTGGGGAGCTAAAGTCATTGTAGTCCACGGATTCTCTATAAAGAGCCACAGACTATGCTTTCATATACAGTAAAACCTCAGATAATGCTAAAACTTGGTTCCACAAGACTTGGTGTTATCCGATTTTTAGTGTTATCCGATGCATGTTAAAATCCTATGGGATGCATCAGATAATGTTAAAGCTCCATAGAGATACATTGTATCCACACAGGCTTTAGCGGTTGTTATCCGATGCATCCCATAGGACCTTAACGTTATTTGATCCAATTCTCCTCCCCAGATTACTTAACGTTATGCAATTTTAGTGTTATCCAAGGTAAACGTTATCTGAGGTATTACTGTATGTGAATGGAAGGTGCTTCTACATGTTCAAACAAGAGGATTCCCCCAATTTATTATGAAATATCTTTCCTACTACAGCTGTCTCCTGCCTATGCCATGCTCTTCCATGGGGTCACCCAGCCCACAGGAGCAGGTGCTATGGTGTGTGTGTGTGCATGCGTGAAAGAAAGCGAGACTAATTGGAAAAGCTATCTCCAGCAGTGACAGATAGCTCAATGAAGAAAACTCACTCTGTGGCATCTATGAAAAAGGTGGAATCCATGCTAGGGATTTATAAAGAGACAAAAGCTGCCAACAAAACTGTCAATATCATAACACCTTTATACAAACGTATCACATGAGTGCTGTTGAAATAGCTGTTACATACAGTTTTAGTTGCTACATCTCCAAAGGGATATTGTAAGAACCAGCAAAGTGCAACTAAACAAATAAGGGACCAGAGCAACTGCCTAGAAAAGGGGGGCTTGTTAAACTTTGGAGGAAAAAGCAATGGCTGATAGAAGACAACCCAGAAGTTTATACTGTATAACTATTTTTGGTGTGAAAGGAAAAGAAAGAGAGAGAGAGAAAATGTAATCCATTGACATTACCTGTGACATAAACTGCTATGGGCAAGGAAAATAAGAGCATTTCCAGACAGATCTGATACCTACTTTACTTGTGTCTTTGTGTACAGGAATTCATCTTTTTTCTTCTTCTCAGCATCCACATGATGTGCACTTTGTCTTGCTGTATCTTCCATAACTAGGGACTGCAGTGGCTCAAGTAGTTAAGATGGTGAACTCACTGACTGGAAGGTTGGAGTTCAATTCCTGAGTACTGCATGACAGAATGAGCTCCTGTCTCTGTCCCAGCTCCTGCCAACCTAGCAGTTCGAAAGCAAGAAATTGCAAGTAGATAAATAGGGACCAATTTGGTGGGAAGGCAAACAGCATTCTGTGCATGCTGTGTCTAGTCATGCCTGCCACATGTCCATGGAAACATCTGCAGATCCAGACAACACTGTCTCTTTAGCTATAAACAGAGATGAGCACTGAACCCTAGAGTTGGATACGACTGGCTTTTGAGCAAAGGCCACCTTTACCTATCTTCCATAATCACTTGCAATTATCCAAATTCTCCCATGTTGTGAAAAATGTTGGATATATTAGAATGTTATATTGCTCATGTTCCAGTGTCAATGGCTGTAAAAATACTTCAGAAGAAACATTTGAATATAACTAGAACACACTCCTTATTACACAGAAAAATGAACTTTGTAGCTACCTGTTACATTACTATCACCGGAAATTTAACTGGTTACAAGTAACTATGTTTCTTGTAATTTATTGATCCCAAACCCAGGATAAACCTGAGTCTTTATAAAGAAATACCATTATAGTCCTTGGTAGGGTAGAAACAGACTTGTGAACAACTATACAGAAGTGTTTAAATAAGGAGTAAGAAACACTACAATAAAAACAAACATCCAACAGGGAAGAAGGAACAAATCATACACAGCAAGGCCTGGTGTAAACTGGTTACTTCTTATATCATTTAGTAAAACATAGGGCATAGGTTCAGGCATTTGGCAGTCTAGCTGGTGGCTAATGCTCGCTACTGGGACTTGTCTGCTGGGGGACACCAAAAGGAGGGCAGAATAAAGGAGCGATTAGGTGTACAATAATCACTGGCTACCTCCCAACCTTTGAAAGTGTGGTCATCATATCAATCCTTGAGTTTTGCCTGGTGAAGCCTTCCACTGAGAGAGGTGATATTTTACCTCAGAAATCAAATCTGGCCTAGTCCCTACAATGCCTCACACAATATTGTGATGAGGATTTGTAAAGCAAGGCAATGACAACTTGACTGTGACTTGTTCTGATCTGAGGAGAATGGAAAGCCTATAATCAAGGCATCAATTAAGTATTTGTGTAAGAGAACCAGCAAAACAAGCCAGGAACCACAACTTTATGGGGAGAAAGTAAAAGCAGGTTCCAGCAGTGACTCCTTGCAATGCAGTAACACTTGATAAACACCAGCGGAATTGACCAGAAGGAAGAGTGTATGTCTCAGGTCTATCCAGGCAAGTCCCTTTGCCCATCACTGGAACCAACTGGTACTGCAAAGTGGTCAAGAGAGGAAAGGAACATCAAGAGAATACTATGGTTATGGAAAACTTAGATTTCAGGAGATAGATTCAGTTGTAGTCTAAAAATCAGCATGCAAAAAACAACAACACCCTCACCAAACTTCCCTAAACCTTGTGTGTGGTTTGTACTAGGTGTAGGATCAAGACACTGCAAGACACTGCAAGAGAGCAGGATGTCACCTTCTTCCACGCCACAGACCACAGGAGTGTAACAAAGGATTGCTTGGTAGAAGACTCCAGGCATCAGGTTTCACATGAGAGTCTTGAAAGCCACTGACCGGCCATTCTGGAAATGGAATATTGGACCGAGTGGACCCACACATTCATGTGAATTAATCAATTTGACTGCAAGACCTCACATGTTGTCAGATTACCCTTTCCATACTGGACAAAGAGCTTCACACATAGGTATTGCAGAGTGAATGTTCTTATTGCATTCGTGTAGTCAGGTTCTCTAATTTCTATTATTAATGACACATATTGGTTATGAATCTCCTTTTACAAATAGACTATTTCTTCTTGGAAGATTTTCTCATTTATAAAAACTGTAAATACCCTCAAACGCCTGTCCTTTGTAAGACTGTCTTACTTTTCATTTTGATCTCATTTCTCGGGTGAAGCGTTTCAGCTTGCTTAAGGTATTCAGCTCAACAAGGCCTTTGGCAGAGTTAATGTCATAGACTCTAGGGTGGATGGCTTCTTCCTTAAAAACCTTTTAACAAACCTTCACATTATGTCTGAATGTCTTTGCTGCAGAAGGGGATTAACTCTTGTTTCTTTCACATGTGCTTTTTCATATCCTCAAAGAAGAAAATGCACATTTTTTTTAAAAAAACCCATCTCTTCCCTTGCTGAAGACAACACAGTTTGAGATTGTCTCATTTGGCAGTAAGAGAACATGTCACAGATTGACAACAATTGCAGACCTGAACAGGATAACTTGGGATGCTCCTGTCCTCTACAAATACAATGGACACACATTTGAAATCATTGATAATTATTATTGGAAGAAGTTTAAAGCAATTTATAGTATAAAAAGGCCACTGCTTGGCATAGGGAGCAGATCGATAGATTGGGTGATCTAGCTGTCATCCAATCTCCACTTTTCCAGTGCAAGACTAGGTTAGCCATGCGACCTGAACCATCAAAGTGTATGCACCCCTGGGTGTGAATCTGCAAGGGTAGGGAGAGATCCTCTGGTTTCCTTTGTGGGAAATTGTTGCTGTTGGCAGCTGTTCTGAGTGAGATTTGTCCTTCCTTAGTTCCCCATACAACCTTGCCCACTCCACTGATCAAAGTGGGGGAGTGGGTTCCACTGCCTGGGATAGCACAGCAAGCCTGTAGCCCTCACCGCAGATCTGCTCCTCTAATACGGAAGTAAGAAAGCATGTAGCAGATTGACATTTGCTAGATTGTAAAACCAACATGCTCAAGTGGGAACTGCTGGCAGACAACAACACACTGTGTGATTGTGGAGAGATACAGAATCTGGTTCATTTGCTGGCCTGCCAATTGCAACCAGAAATATGTACCAATGAGGGTTTAATTTTGGCCAATGAAAAAGCCAAGAAAGTGGCTTCATTTTGGCAGTGGAAAGTTTGATCTGGACATAGAAGAAGCAGAAGCAGATTGACACTGATTACTTGCTCATACAATGCAGCAAGAGAATCGGAGGGCTGCTTTAAAAATATCCATTGTTTTAGTACAAAAGCATGTGGAGACACAAGTGTGAAGAAGGGACCTGTTTTCATGCTCAATTTTGTAACTTCCTAATTTTAAAAGTGATACACCACTATTCCACATGAAGGGTTCTGAAGGTGGTATCACTTTGAAAAAAGCTTAAGAGATATTTATGGTGTAGAATCTCTAGCTGACAGTTAGCGTTTAACTACATGGTCTTTTAATACTGTACCTGTACTTTAATATTGTGTTTGTCTTGTTACTTTCTCTGGCTTTTTTTTGTATCAGTTTTTCAAACAAATTACCTGGTATTTGAATTTGTTTGCAAAACTGTCTTAGGCTAGGTGAGAGCCCTATCAGGGCACAGGGGGCCTGAGCAGTCTAACTAGGCAATGTTGCCCATCTCTTATCAATGATGTTAGGCCGGGGCTAAAACTCCCCAAAGCATCCTCCATTGGATCCCTTGGACAAGGTGAAAGTGGAGGGCACATGTCATGGATTTCTCAAATCCATTTGCATGTGTGGAATGTCGTCGCAAAGATGTCCACCAATGCACAGACTCCTTGCTGAATAACTACTCCATGGTATCCAAGATAAGGTTTTAAAATAAATTACCTGGTATTTGAATTTGTTTGCAAAACTGTCTTAGGTTCCAGAGAAAGATGGGATTTAAACCATCTCCCACTTCTGAAGACATATGAGTATTCTTACAATTCCCTGATCGTTCTAGTGTCAGGAAAACAGGGTTGAGAAAGACCTGAATTTTAGCCCTCAAAGAGTGGTGACCAACACAGTTAAATACCAGTGGGCTAGATGAGTCAAGTGCATAATTTTATTTATGGTACAGTAATTTCATATGCTCAATGGATGCTAAGTGCATGTACTTAACTGGATTAGTATACAATACAAGATGTTTTTGAATACTATATAGTGTTAGACGTTTTGCTGATTTGACACTTAAACTGTTGGCACTTTATTGTTTCAGCTGTTATTGTTTTTGTAGCTTACAGATGTACTTTATGGATAAGAATGTTCACAAATTTGAATATTTTGTGCATTTTCATTTGCATTATATTATGTTTGACTCTTTGATTGCACCTTAACCAAGTTTTTTCCACAGAATAACAGATGGGAGAGATGAAAGTGTGTCTGTATCTGTGTGTACATAAATCTGTTGTCATAGTAGAAAAGCTTCCTTGTGTGGTATAGATTGCATCCCTTTTCTCTGAAGAGGTGGTAGAACCATTCAGACTGACCCATCTCCAAAGACGTATAGGTTCTTTTGGATTTCTTAATGCTCTGAGGGATTGGAATTCTATTTTTCTGTGGGAATATAAAACAGTAAAGGTGGTTTACAATTGCTTTGTAGTGCCACTGCCTACATCCTAAAGTCTAGGCAAAAAAAAGGTTTGGGTTGTGGAGTGCAAGTCCCAGAATCCCACAGCCAGGATTGCCACAATTTGCCACATCTGTTTTCTGGCTTACTAGTGGATGGGAAATGACAACTAAAATACCCGAATGATGGGTTAAACATAGCTGGTGTAAGTTATAAGGTGGATTTTATTTTTGTTCATTTGCATAGTCAAGTCAGACCCTTCGCGACCCCATGGACCACTGCACACCAGGCACCTCTGTCCTCCACCATCCTCCACAGCTGGCTCAGCTCTACACTCATTGCATCAACATTGCCATGTAACCATCTCACCCTCTGCCATCCTCTCCTCCTTTTGTCTTTGCTCTTTCCCAGCATCAAGACCTTCTCGAGTGAGTCCTCTCTTCTCATTTGGTGGCCAAAGTACTTTAGCTTCATCTTCAATATTTGTCCTTCCAAGGAGCAGTCAGGGTTGATTTCCTTCAGGATCAACTTATTTGATTTCTTTGCTGTGCAGGGTGCTCTCAAAATTCTCCTTTTGATGGATATAATCCATCAAAGGTAACAACACATTATTTCTTAATTTTTTCAAACCATAAACTCTATTAAATGTAAGTTTAAAAAGTAAGATAGACTATAATATATAAATAAAAAACAAATAAAAACAGTCAGCAGATAATATTAAACTGGGCTCAGTTTCTAGTTTCTTTGTGTTCATGACTCCCTAAAGGGACCAACGGCTATGGGCGGATGAGCCCCTTTAGGTGGGGTGATGGTCCCCTCAGTGGAAGAAATGCCACTGGAGATCATCATATTGGGCACAATGGCAAAATATGCAGAGGAGAAACTCTGATTCCCAATGGTCATGGATGCAGAAGAGGCCATGCCAGATGGACTGGCTGTGAAGGTGCACCTAGTCCATGTCCCCAAGGCTGCAGCAGTCCATTGCAGTCCTGGCATTAAATTCTGCATGTCTCATTTCATGTGTGCCACAGGAGACGGCTCTAAATTCATAGTGTGTAGGTCACTTTATGGCAAGCTGGGATCCACCTTAAACAAATTCACGCCAATGGCATTTTCCCTGCTTCAGAAAAAAAATACATTCTTAGATACAAGTTGCAGCTGATGACATTCTGTAAAATATCTTTTCAGAATTTTTGATTTTGTCTTTGTAATCATTGCGTCTTTCCAGGGAACTTTTACAATACATTAAAAAAAGGTGTGTAAAGTATTGTGTAAAGCTGTTTTTTCCCATCTTTACCAAATAGCTCAGTTGCATCCCTACTTGGAAAGGCAGTCCCTCATAACACTAGTTATCTTGCTGGTAATCTCTCATATCGATTACTATGATGTTCTCTATGTGGAGCTCCCCATGTTCCTGATACAGAAATGTCAAAGGGTACAGAATGCGGCTGCCAGGTTGGTTACTGGGGTGAGAAAATTTGTACATATCATCCCAGTCTTGGCGGAACTGCATTGGCTTCCCATTGTGTTCCATGTCAGGTTCAAGGTGGCTATGCTAAACTTCATAGTCCTAAATGGTTTGGGACCTTCTTACTTGGCAGAGCCTGCTTCACCCACTCTTCTCTGACAACTCAACTCCAAGTACTGACTCCCAGGTTGTCTAGAAAGACCGTTACCCATCAGTGGGCTTTCTTGGTGGCAGCTCCAGGTAACTAGAATGCTCTACCTGGGGAACTGCATTTGACTGACTCTTTAAGTACCTTTAAGAAACAACCCAAAACATTTTGTTTTCGAGATGGGCAGGGTATAAGTTTAATTAATAATAATAATAATAATAATAATAATAATAATAATAATAATAATAATAATAATAATAATAATAATAATAATAATAATAATAATAATAATAATAATAATAATAATACAGGGTTTGCTGCTTTCCATGGTTTTGGGCATCTCCAGAAGATCTTGGATTGTATCCCCTGAAGATATAAAGGGCAATATGTACTACATTTTCAGCAAAGCACATGAAAGAGTAATGATTGTGGCCCAAATGTAGGTACTGTTGGATGAGACTGATAATCTAGACCAGTGATGGCAAACCTTTTAGAGACTGAGTGCCCAAACTGAAACCCAAAACCTACTTATTTATCACAAAGTGCCAACACAGCAACAAGGGAGGAAGGAAACACTCCCATTTGGGCTGCTGGACAGACGGGTGGGGCAAACTGTGGTGGGGAAAGGAGGAAACACTCCCATTGGGCTGCTGGGGAAAGGAGTGGTGCAAACTCTGTGCTGGAGTGACTGCACAGGTGCCCACAGAGAGGGCTTTGAGTGCCACCTCTGGCACACATATCATAGGTTCACCACCACTGATCTAGACTCACTTTAGTGTTGGCTCTTATCACTTTGATGGATGACCTGTCTAGGGAGACAGGGTGAGAATGACTTTGTTGAACCAATGGTCCAATCACAATCTATCAATTGATTAATTGATTGAGTTATCATTGCCCATGATGGTATCAGACACAGTAAATTGGGACTAGGAAACCAAACAATGTGGTTCAGAGCTAGGAAGCAAAGGTTATGAAGTGGTTCTACTTCTCTTTGTAGAGTTGATTCAGAATGTGCTACTGGGGGATTTCTTATCAACTCTATAGCATTTTCGGGTTTCCATTTTGTCCTCTCTGCTCTCAAGCCCTCCTAGCAGCTTGGGTGGGACTGGGCAAGGAGACACTCAATTCAAAATGGTACAGGAAGATGCTCCTTTTCCTCAGTTCACAAATTACACTCTTAAATGTGTATATTGGGGTATATTACCTTTTCAGTGTTGATTGCTATACCCAGTGCTGGTCAGGGTACTAAAGATATCACATCTGTTGTACTTCTCCACATCTTTACAGCCCCCAGACATCTTGAGGCCCAAAGATCTGAAGAGGTATTTTGTCCTAAACCAATGTACAGTATGTACCTGTACATTCATATAAGAGGAGCCCATTCCCGATATAGTAGTTTATCTTTAGGAAACACGTATTTGGTAAAATGGTGTGCAGACCTTGGAGCATTTTCAGGTAAGCAGTTACTAACATTGTACTCCTCTCTGGTGCCAGGTTAATTCTTTTTTAATATGTGGGCAGGCATTTAAAATCAGCTGGTTGTACACTTTCATTCTCCTTGATTGCATTGCATAGCTGATGCTCAATATAGAATTTTAAAAACCCAAATTATACATATATTGCCCTGAAACCAGGTTTTGGATTGGTTTAGAAATATTTTAAAAGCAAAACAGAAGAAGCAAAATTTATAAGTGAACAAAATCTCTTGGCATTCTATTATACAAAGCAATTAATAAGCTTGGCATAGGAAGAAATGGCAATAATCTTTTGAAAGGGTCATTGGGTTCTTTTGCTTAAAGCCAGATTAGAATGTCAGACACACCTGTCCAGCCAGATGGGGCTAAAAGTCAGATTACTACTTGTTTTAAGAAGCTAGGAAACAAATCTGGACACAAAATAGGACCCATTTCAGCTGCATGCCTCATGAGACAAGGAAAGAACTTTTATATAATGTATCTCCACAAAAATTAATTAGGACTGGCTTCAGTCTGTGCCTTATGGCCTAAACAGAAGGTGTGAAGTGTGGTGGGCAGATTTTGAAGTTATCAGGGCAGACCAAAACAAACTCTGTCATGTTTGTATTTTATAGGCTAGGACACAAAAGGACACACACTTTAACAGTACATGCGATATGGTAGTGCACAGCAGTCATGTGTACGGTGCTTAAATGGTTACAAATTACTTCACTTACCATATTTTGCATCTCTATGTGTATCAATGCACACATACATCCTTCACATTTATTATAATGACCAAAAATATGTATCTTATCAGGTACACAAAACCATCAGGGCTTTGTAGTGTATCAGAATGTGGCATTCTGAATTTAGCAACAAAGAGTTAAACTATTGGTGTGAACTTTTCTAGTAAAACAGAAAGAATTAGATAATTAAACAGGATACCAGAATCCAAATGTAAAATAAAGAGAAGACATCAAAGAGAAACAGCACTCTCTGATAATGATCAAGAGAGAAAACTAAAATTTTAATGGCATGTGCTGACAAGTGGCTGAAGCACAAATATAACAGAGTAACTTGATTTAGTGATATTCCTACAGATTGTCTGAACTACAGTGTTATGGAGATCAAAGACCATACCAAAAGAAATGGCATACAGTACTTACCTCTCCCCCCTTTTCACAATTTGTATTTCAAGAAAAAGACATGGGGACAGAAAATTTATGTGAGTGGTTGAGGAGGTCATTTTAATAAGTTAGGAGTGGAGAAATTTTCTTTTGGTTTGGCTTTTGTTGTTTTTCATTAAGGAAACAGAAAAGTGAAAAAGGCTAAATGCACGCTCAGTTTAAATCTTGTAATGGTTCATTTGTGTGAATTGACACAGCATTCCTAACCAATATAGTTTTAACCTTCCACCCTGTATTTTCCCAACAATGTTTCCATTGTCATCAACAGGGCTTTTCTTCCATATGGCTGTTAAACACAGTCTTCATTATGTGCAGATTAATCTGCTACCTCTGTTGACTGAACTCCTCTGTCAACTAGGAGACTCTGCTTATTCTCTGCTGTCAGAAACATTATTTTATGTTTCTTCAATCTCTTTATAAAATTGGCCACTGCATCAATTGACTGTCATTGATCCTCAAGATCATTCTCCTCATTATTTGGTACTAGTGTTTAAGTGCATTTCATATTCCATGAAAGCTCATATTTAATAATTTAAGCGTATGCAAACTAGCTTCCACTAGGATAGCCAAAGGGATTACAATCTAAAAGCATGGAGGGAGGCACATGTTGAAGTCTAGTTATGTAAATAATTATCCAGAGAAGTAACTTTTTCTGAGCAGTATCCACAAGGATGCATCCAACACATCCATCATACAGAAGATGCAGTCATATGCACCTGGAAAAATACACCTGTCAGAGTCTGGGGTGTGAGCGGCTGGCAAGTAATGCAAACACCAGGGCAACCAAGCAATATGCCAAATCATAACTGAATCACACTCCAGTGTCCAAGTCCAAAATGAAATTCAAGACATATAGGGATAGGGATTGGTCCTGACAACAGGGTGTAGTCCAAACAAACCAGAAGTCAGGTGATCAAGAGAGCAGGTGAGACAGAGAACCTTTGGGAGTTGAAGCAGGACAAAGATGGGGTTCCACTGGGGAACTGCAAATACTGGAGCTGCTTTAAGTCTTGACAATGCCTTTTAAAAATCACACTGGTCTTTTAATCGAGTCTAGTGTTGTATACTTTCATCTTCAGGGGTGTACTCTCTTCCTCTCTATGGTGGATCCTTGTGAAATATTGTAAAATGCTGCCCTTACTTTATCCCAGATCCAGTGCATGATCTGGAACAAGGCAGTACAGAAACTATGATGGGCTATGGTAAAATGCCATTATTAGGATTATAAAGCGCCAATCCAATATTTAGAACAGTGGTGGGCAGCAACAGGTTCGCACCCCTTGGGAGGGGGTAAACAAAATTGGGTGGCCTCTGGGAAGGGTGGTGGTGAAATTGGGTGGCCTTTGGGTGGGTGGGGGTAGCAAAATTGGGTGGCCATGCCCACCTCCCTGCCCTGCACCCATCAGGATTTGTACCTGCAAGTGGTTCAAGGTCTCCCTTGTTCAAAAACCAGTCATATCCAACTCTAGGGTGCAGTGCTCATCTCTATTTACAGCCAAAGAGCCAGTGCTGCCTGTGTTTGCAGATGTATACATGGCCATATGACAGGCATGACTAGATTGTGCATGAAGTAGGCTCCACCCATGATATAGGCTTCGCCCATGATGTAGGCCCTGCCCACAACGTAGGCTTCATCCACGGTGTGGTAGCGAAATTTTTTGCTGTCCACCACTGATTTAGAGTCATGGCACCTTATTGCATGGGCCTTAATCCTGTTGATATCATGCAGCATAAACTGGGAATTGCACCTGCCGTATGATCTATCTTGCTAGTTACCCATTGTACTCTTGGATATTGTCTTATCTGGGTGGCAATACGTTCTTTTGGTTTGGAAAAAATCATAAGAACAGCAGGGAGGAAAAAACTATAAAACTTTATTTAAGAGACAATGATGTAGGTCAGTGATGGTGAACTTTGGCACTCTAGGTGTTCTTGGACTTCTATTACCAGAAGCCCAAGTCAGCACTCCTGCTGAATTGAAGTTCAAGAACAACTGAGGTGCCAAGGTTCACCATCACTAATGTAGGGAAGTGGTGGTGAACCTATGGCATGCGTGCCAGAGGTAGCACTTGGACCCATCTCTGTGGGCACTCATGCAGTCACCCCAGCACAGAGTTCGCCTTGCTCCTCTCCCCAGCAGCCCAATGGGAGCACTTCCTCCCACCAACACAGAGTTCACCCCACCCCTCTGCCCAGCAGTCCAATGGGAATGTTTCCTCTCCCCCCCCCCCCGGTTGCTGTGTTGGCACTTTGCAATAAATAAGTGGGTTTGGGTTGCAGTTTCGGCACTTGGTCTCTAAAAGGTTCCTCATCACCGATGTACAGTTATACCTCACTTAAAGAGCATAATGTGTTCCACATGATTGCTCTTTAAGTGAAACACCATGGTAAGTGACCAATTGTGACTTCTGGGGGGGGATTGTGAACCCCGATTTAGTGAGTTTTTGGTTGGTTTTATTTGTTAAGCAAGTTACTCTTTAAGTGAGGCGCTCTTTATGTGAGGTTTGACTGTAGGGAAAAGGACAATAGAAAAATTGCGGAGAACAAATGACCATACAATTATACAACAGCTGCAACAATATGATACAACTGTATAAAATAACTGTACTAACATTACAAAGAGAGTAGCAATAGTACTGTAAAGTACTAAATAGAATAAAGCAAAATTAATGAGATATGACTTACACCTTTTCTATTTGATGGGAACCCCTGGAGAAAGCAGTAGGTGATTCCTTCCAAGTCAGTGTACAGCACCAATGGGTGGGGGGAATGGTTCACAAATGAGGCACCCCAAAGACTTTGGAAACTTTATATACTTTTACTGGTGCTGACATCTAGCTAGAACCACAGTGCATTTTATCTTAATTGGCAAAATGATAAGATTGCAACTCACTAACTGGTGCTGAGATAAGAAATTGCCTACTAATTAGCAAAATAATAACAAATGTCTTCAAATCATTTCACTAATTAGCAAAGTGATATCACATTATCACATTTCAGGTGTCTGACATTAGGCTTTGGCCTAACATAAGCACAGTCTTGACACTAGCCTTGCCCTGATACATTTGGGAAAAACACATGGCTTTCCCAGACAATCACTTACAGAGGGCAAGAGAAAAGAAGCAAAACTATGAAAACAGAACCAGCTTGTAAATGAGACTCCAATATGCCTGGGCACAGATAGAAACCTATGGAAACAGACATGCTGGGGGACAGAGGAAGCATTGGTGCACTCCACTAGACCTCTTTGATACCTTCCTTGACGATACCACATATGTACCTGGTTATACAGTTAGTTAAATAATTCAGCTGTGCACCCAGACACCTAACAAAGTGTGAAAACTAATGATGCAATTGTCCTTATGTTCATGGTATTTCACAATAGGATTTTGTTTATTGAGGAACAGTGACTTTTTTGGACTACATCTCCCAGAATTAAGCTTCCACTGATCACACTGGCAGGGATATTCTAGATGTTGTGATCCAAAGAGATAATTTTTCCCAAAAGTAAATCCAGGTGTACTAAGGCATTTTCAGCCTCTACATTTATCTGTGTAGAGATATGATTTAAAAAGGAACTCTTCCATCCATCTTGGAAGATGCCCTGAAGCCTTGAGACTAATTATTATTATTTTTGTTTGCTTGCCTCTTTCATGCTATTGTTTTAGGAGTCAGTGATAGATTACATAAAGCTGGGTGGGGCAACTTTACTGAATCTCCCGCTTTCTTGCAATGCTGACTGAGACTGAATGGGGCTTTTAAACTTCCTTTTTACATATGTTAATAAAGGGTAATGAAGGTTCTTTTTAAAATTTCTCTTGTTCTGTAATATTTTGGTAAGCATTGGTTCTTCCTTATGTGATTCTTCCTTATTATTATAACATGTTCTGTTTGTATTTCTAAAGCAGAAAAACTTTAAAAGTAGTTTTTTCTTCATATCTCAACTCTGCCTCTATGCTCCCAGAAGGGATTATCTTGTTCCAGCCCAGAAACAATTAACAACAACTTGAAGGTGACCTATCACCTAAAGCCATACTTCCTGAGACAAAAACAAGGGGCACACGTGGAATTGCCTAAGGATTATTCTATGAGTTTTCCCCATCCTGTCTTTTGTCCCTGGAATTCATATTTAACGTGCATACACTGTGATAATAAGTTGTGCCTGCCAGATAGGATGAATTTAGGTGGGTGGGAATTGCAGAATAAAAAGCCAAAGTCAGTTTCTTGAAGCTCCTCCAATATTGATTGGTCAAAAACATTCCTTGCTTCAGATGTGTCACATTCCTGACTGGCTCATAGCATCCAGCCCAATGTGCTCACTGGAGAAGCCCTAAAAACCACGTCACTGTCATTAATTACTGTATTGAAATGTCACCCCACTTCATCCCCTTTAGTATTTTCTGGATTTTGTAATCTTTTCCTAGTGTCATTATTTGCATAAAAACTTGTCATTGTACTGTATCTTGAATTTGATGTGCTAACAAACCATTGTAACTAAAGGTTGAATTATTTACTTATGAAAGAAAACCCCACTGGTGGTATTTTGTTTTATTATATAAATTTTATTGTAGCAATAGATAATAGGATATATGTTAAAGGTTAATAGGAATGTATAAAGGCGCTTGTGTCTTCGGGAAGTTTAGTTCTCCCATCAAATGTTTCTTAGGGAAGCTCATTACATAGCTTTTTTTAACAGACAAAACGGGTGAGATATATAGGTATTTGATCAGCAGTGGGCCCTCTGTTGCTTAAATACTATTTTTTATCAAAAAACCCATTCTTGTTTTGTCTGAAATTAAAATCTCTGTATTTCGGGGGGGGGGGGCTCTGCCAGTAGATGAACTTTTTAATTTTAAAACACATCTCCACATTAAAAAGGGATAGCGATTTTTAGGTAACAATAGGGGCTGGACTTGATGATCCATAGGGTTTCTTCCAGCTTTGAAGTTTTAAGATCCTGATGATCATTAGAAGTGCTATATTCCAAATGACATTATTTGCTATTTTATTTTGTTAGTTTCATTTATAGGCCAAGGAGCTGTGGTGGCTCAGTGGTTAAGAAGTTCACCTTGTTAGCTGGAAGGCCGCCAATTTGGCAGTTTGAGACCCAGGTGCTGCATGACGGATTGAGCACCTATCTCTGTCCCAGCTCTTGGGGACACAAAAGGAGCCTCATTTGGGTGTTTCCTGAGTGGAGTTTCTTCCACAAAAATCCTTTCAACCCAGAATAATTTCTGACATAAAAAAAATTATTTATAGGCCACCTTTCACCACATAAGAGAGCTCCGGTAGCTCGTGAGGTTAAAACAAATGGAATTAAAAACACAATAAATGTCACAATTAAAAATAATTCAACGTTGATAATAATTGAAATTATAATTTGTCAAATGTAGAACAATTAAAAGGTATTTTTAACTTCAAAAAGAAAATAAGTAAGCAAAACAGTTATTATCTTTTTTTTAGCGTACTTACAAGAACAGAAATGCTCCAACTGTGTCATAAATCTACATTCTAGTATTTTTTCACTTACAAGTAGAAAGCATTCTGTGCAGCTGGATACAAGATAAAAATTTATCTGTGCACACTAAACATGCTATGTGCAACCATAGATTTTAATTGCTGCATCTTAGGAGATCTATGTACTCTGAAAGCAGATCTGTGTTGTGGGAAACAGGTTGTGGTTCATGCTGGAAAACTCTCAGTGGAAACATTTGAGCAAGATACCCTAAGAACCGGGTGATTTCCCCCTGAGCTGTAATCTCCTGCTTATAACATGTAAATACAGTAAAACCTCTGAATGTTGACAACTCAAGGGACTGGAGGAAAGTGGTTCATCATACAGAGGCGGTGAACATACGGAACAACTGTACTGATATGTAAGTAAAGAACACACAGAAGTGGTTTACCATTTCCTTCTTCTGTAGATATCCTGAAATTGTGCAGCTTGGCTAAGTCCATATAGGTCGGCTATTTTTGCAGGAGGTACGGTGAGGAATTGAACTCCCAACAAGCTCTGTAGCTAGATGAATAAACCATTCAACTATTCAGTCAATGAAAGAAATGCATAGACCAAATTATTTATGGGTCAGTGTAAGCTAATTCTTGGAAACGTCGGTATTTTTTTCAGTTCTTGAATTCCTGGTGTTACATATGAAAACAATAGGTTTTTAAAAATATTACCATAATTTGAGTGGATTTATTTCTACAGACACAGTGTGGTGCCTTCATTGAGCTCTCACTTTAGATGTGATGGAATATAAAGAATACAAACAGCAGAGGAAGCAAAGGCAAATGTGTCTCCCATAGTTTAAAATGCCTCATCTTCAAGCTACACTTCCTACCTGTATGTTGTAAGCTACAGGAAATCAAGGTCTCCATGGGCAAAATCTTATTGTGAAATGCCATCATAGTTTCTATGATGACAATCGGATGTCTTTTAACAACCAAGATGTTCTGGCTTCTAACAGTAAACTCTCTATAGTGTGTAGTTCAACTATCTTCCAGCTGTGTGCCTTGAGCCTTAACCTTCTTAAGCAGATGCATGCTAGCACAAGCCTTGTCAGAACACTCTGACCTGTATCTCTTGCCTGATTATTTACCCTGGACCCACTGCCTGGAAATTTGATTACTTTTCTGGATCAGTCTTCTGTCTTAGTTCTCCAATGACTAGCTTCTGAACACGGTTCTTCTTGACTAACAACTCTACCTTATCCTTCAGACTGTAGTAAGACTCTGCCTCTTGTCTTTACTCCTTGTGCAGTAGCTGCCAGCCAGTCTACTCTCCCATGCATGGTGGGCCACAACACTTACTTACATAATTTTCTATCATAAATAGTAACTCACTTTTCAATTAAGGAAAGCCAAATGTGACAACATTTACTAAACATAACTATTGCATCAACAGAAAATGCAAAGCAACAAAAATAAATATGCCAAATATGGCCCTCGGGCTATCAATAAACTGGATAATGGGCTTCAATCTGGCTGTGATTGTCCACACCTCTTACAGAGGTTTTCATACACTTGCAGTCTCCCAGTTTTGGGACATTTTTACTTTATGGTAATAAGTAGTACAGTAAAACCTTGTATAAAGAGTGTCTCGCTTAGAGAGTAGCTTGCTTAAAGAGCAGAATTTTCTCTGAATGATCGCCTCACTTAACAACTAAAACCAACCAAAAACAAGCTTAACAAATAAATTGGGGTTCACAATCACCATCCACCAGAAGTCACAATTGGTCACTTAAACTGGTGTTTTGCTTAAAGAGCAAACTCACTTAAAGAGCAATCCTGTGGAACGCATTATGCTCTTTAAGAAAGGTACAACTGTATTCCACTTAATAAGGCAAGAGTTTATTAAGTGTTGGTTGCTGCATGTGAAGGAGTAAATTTACACCAATGTGCCTGAAGGAAGCTCTTACACATGCAGTCGTAATAATACTAGATGCCAATACCTTAAATATATGACTCCTATCTAAGCAGCTGTAGGTATGCAAGTAAACACCAGCCAGATTTCTAACAGAAGGAAGTTGTTGAGTATCCAGCTTGTTGGGAGCAAAATGCTAATTACCTGTAAACCACTAAGGGCTATAGGGCTGTATATAAGTGTAATTACTATTGTTGCCTGTGTTCCTGTTTGTTTGTTTTTATTATAATAATGAATTAGCTTATAAATTAACCTTAATTTTGGGGATAATGGTAATTTGCACACAATTATTGTTTTCACAAAATACCAATCTGAAATACATTTTTGGTGGGGGGGATATAAGGCTAGATAATTTGGAGCTGGAAAACTGCAGGAGTGGAATATGTTGGGCATTTGCTTTCTTGCCACTGCTTCTTAGCTCTGAAATTAATGCATTTACTCATAGGAATGGGAGCCATGTATTGCACATTAGCTCATGTATGTCATTATCCTGCTCTGAAAATTAGCATGCTTTAGTTGGACATGCTTCACTGTGTGATTCAACAAAAGAAGTGATCTAGACTGACTTCATGTTACAAACCAATATAGTACTGTGTTGTCATTCCTAAATATAAATCCAGACTGGTTAGAAGGGTCTCTTCAAACAGTGAGACTAGGAAGAAGCCTGTATTCCAGTCTCTACCTTTTATTCTGCAGCACTCACAGATTGCTTTCAGTCATATAACCGTTCAGCTGTACAAAAAAGTTTATACATGCACTAGTACCTTGGATAACAATGATACTTGGTTCCACAAGTCTAGTTGTTATCCGTTTTTTAACGTTGTGCGATTTATTGATCACACAACGTTTAAAAAAGCCCTGTTCCCTTTCCGAAAATGAAAGGTAACAGGGTGGCGATCCACCTGCATCTTTGGAAAGGGCAGTGGGGATTTCATGAGTGGAATCCCCACCGCCCTTTCCAAAGAGGCAGCCTGGATTGCAGCATTTTGATTTACTGCACTGGCAGGGTAGGTCAGGGAACTTCAGAAACAGCACGGATTGGGGGCCCTGACCTGGCTGGAGCCAGCAGGGATGCCAGAGAGCCTGAAATGGGTGAAAAAAATGGACTCTCCAGCACCCCTGCCCTGTTGGCTTCCCCAGCCACCCCGCCCTGCCTCCGCAGCTGCAGAGTGGATGAGGAAGCTAATGGGGGAGTCCCACATTGGCTTCCCCAGCCATTCCCCTGCCTCCGCAGCTGCAGGGTGGATAGGGAAGCCAACGGGGGAGCCCCCCCATTGGCTTTCTAGCCCCCCCACCCCTACCTCTGCAGCCAAACGAGGAGCATTGTTATTTCTTTTTACCATTATTCGATGCAATTGTTTCCTGAGGTATTACTGTATGTTCATGAATCACACTGCAAAAAGCCACTATAGGTATTTTGTTTTCCCAGAACTAGTTAAGCATACCATAAGAACAAAAAGAGAGACTATTACTTTGTTACCTTTTCTACACCCTATTTTACATTTCAGAGGTTCTTTGTTAAGCTTTCTTCAAACATTATTTAACCCAATGCTATGAACAGGCTTAAAAGAAACAGCCTAGTCCTGTTGCCTCCATAATATTCTGAAGAGGAGAATAGTCTAGGCTCTTCAAGGTAGCAAGAACTAAGATGAATAGAGTCTACTTGTGAGCAGAAACCTCTTCTCTCTAGCTCTGGTGCTTAAGCCATGCAACATTGGAGTAGGAGAATGAGGTGTTCCCATTGAGTGTATTCACAGAACTGAACTGAAAAACTCCTAAGGTTTTAGGCTCCTGAGAGGGACCCAAAAACACACACACACTGGGACACAAGTGGGCACTCTAAAGAAAAGTAGACCAGCCCACCCCCACCTGGGGAATGGACGTAATGCCTTGTCTGGAAGGCTCTACGCCTGATAAAAGAACTATTGATCCAAAAAGCAGTGCTTCCCATACTTGAAATTTCAGCTGTTCTTGCTAAATACCTCCAACAACATCTGACCATTAGGCTTCTAATGGCTAGGGCTGCTTGGAATTGTAACTCCCAAATACCTGGAGTTTAAATATGAGAACAACTGCCTATTTTGAGTAATAATGGTGATCACCAGTACAGACTTTTTACTTGTGCAGACAATGAGAACACTTTTCTTTTGGAGTAACACCTGCAAATTCAGTACCTTGCCATCGTTATTCAGTACCACACAGCGCAAATACATGAAAAACCAGGTGTCTAGTAGCATCTGGTCCCATGATAAAACAACCAATCAGAAATCGGAAGCTGCCTTATACTGTGTCACAGCAGTGGTTTAGTTAGCTCAGAATTGTCCACACTGATTAGCAGTGCCATTTCAGGGTTTTGATGGGAGCCCTTCTCAGCTCTGCATAAATATTCCATGATATAAACCAGGTACATTTTCTATGCAAAATGTTTGCTCCGTCATTGGGCTATGGCTCTTGTTCCTACCTGACAGAGAAACTGAGCTGTCCAACACCCCACCCCTTTGTATTGCTGATAGATTTAATCCATCTGCAGTCACTCCATTGTATGCACACACAGCCAAAAACTACAGGAAAATGGTAATTGTAGGGGGAAACTATAATGACCGAAACAAGTATCACTGCCTACATTTTAATATAAGTACATTACAATCATCAGAAAGTTATTTTCTTCACAAGGAACAGTGCCGTATTTATTTACTAGTAAGCATGTATAATAATAGCAGTGCCAAATTGATCTCACGTGGCTTACAGAACACATTTCAGTTATGTGAAAATACATAGTTTTGGTTCCAGTTAATCTTAAAAACAGTGAATTCCTTAGGGTTTACATTTTTCATAGTAATTCCTTCTTACTTATGTTTCTGCCACACGCTTTTAATGGAAGAGAGGTTTGCCCATAAAATTTATGCTTTAAAAATTACACTATTTGTACATTATATTGTCTTTCATTTTCAACAATCCACTTTGCTGGTTGGTTTGAAATGAAGTAAGTTGAGTCCTGAATGATCAATGGATCTTGGGGGACATGAAAGGAGCCTCATTCGGGTGTCCCCTGAGCGGAGTTTCTTCAGCAAAAATCCTTTCAACCCAGAGTAATTTCTGACACTAAATATATTTAGTACTGAGTGTTAAGGATTGTACAGTCAAACCTCATATAACACTAAAACCTGGTTCCACAAGTCTTGATGTTATATGATTTTTAGTGTTATCCGATGCATGTTAAAATCCTATGGGAGCCAAAGAGATACATTGTAACCACACAGGCTTTAGCGGTTGTTATCTGAAGCATCCCATAGGATCTTAATGTTATCTGATGCAATTCTTCCCCCCAGATTCCTTAATGTTATGCGATTTTCGTGTTATTCGATACTAATGTTATATGAGGTATTACTGTATTCTGATCTCAGAGCTACATTTTGGTTTCTGCATATACTTGCCAGTACTTGCCAGTTAAAGACTTTGTTGCTTTGGTTAATTTGTCTTTATTCTTTTTTTGGTTCATTCATCATAAGTACTGTAAGTAATAAAACTTCTTCTAGACAAACTTCAGGGACATCTCTGCTGTATCATGATGAAATACATGATAAGTTTAACCACAATGAGAATTTACTCTTCAGAAAGTATTTTGATCTTCATATTTTCACATAGTCTTGAATAGTTATTGTACCTCTTATTATTAGATGTATAAACAGACATTTCACAGGGAATGTCATGTATCAGCGTAAAATGGCAGAAATAACATCTCTGTTGACTAAAGAATACTTTATCATGAAAAACTAGTCCTTTGAACTGAAATATTTATTTTAAGTGAATATTGTAGTACAGTAAAACCTCGCATAAAGAATGCCTCGCTTAGAGACTAACTTGCTTAAAGAGCAGAATTTTCTCTGAATGGTCGCCTTGCTTACCAACTAAAACCAACCAAAAACTCACTTAACAATTAAATCGGGGTTCACAATCCGCCCCCACCAGAAGTCACAATTGGTCTCATACAGTGATGTTTTGCTTAAAGAGCAAACTTGCTTAAAGAGCAATCCCGTGGAATGCATTATGGTCTTTAAGCAAGGTACCACTGTATTTTTGTTACTCCCACACTAATTTTTTATTTTTATTTTTAACAGTAGTGGCAAATTGCAGGCTTTGTCTGCATGTGGCCTCCCACTATTTTCCCACTCTTTGGAGACTGACCCCAAAGGCAAACAGAGAATCACATATAGAAATAAGAATTACTGCCATGAACCACAGCTGAAAAAATACTACAAACTGTTTGTTGTAAAGCAGGGGTGTCCAAACTTTTCGGGTTGTGGGCTAGTCACATGATTCAGGTTTAGCGGGCCGGTCACATGGTTCCTCCAACCCAAAGCAGAAGTAAAACGTGCCTTGTAATCTGTTTTGCAACATATATGTTTTACAACAGGATGAAATAGATTGTTTAGGCTGCCATTTTCTCTGCTTAAACCAGTGGTGCCCAAACTATGATCAATGGGCCAAATCTGGCCCCCAAAGCAAATTCATCTGTTGTTGAGTCACTGGCTGTACAGTGTACTCCATTACCATAGCACGATGTCTGGCCAGACATACATACAGACATACATACTGGAATACACAGTGCTGGAATATAAATATAATGAGCATATCCTAGTTGCTGATATCTTTGCAGTGACTTGAGGCATCATCCACAACTGCAACACTACATCCAAAGTTACATACACAGTGGCATGGGATTAAGTCCTATTGAATTCATTAGGATTACTTTTAAATAGTGACACATAGGATTGATTGGAAAGTCCCTAAATAATTAGAATTCCCAAGAGTGAGAAACACAATTACCTTCTATTAAATCATATCAGCCATCAAATCAATTGTGTCATGTAACAACAGGTCAGAGCTGATTTATAGTGACACTAATAGGGTATTCAAGGTAAAAGAGACTTTTAAAGACTGGTTTTATCATTGTCCGCCCCCATTAGTTTCCATGCCCAAGCAAGGATTGGAACCCAAGTCTCCTGAGTTCAAGTCTGCTACCTTGGCCACTACATCTCACTGGTTAAGAAATTAGTTGTCTATTAACTTCCACTGTTTCTGGATGGGTAGTTTTCTCTTCAGATTGATTGTTTTTGTATTCGCTTTGTGTTAACTTTTTTAAACCATGGAGTAATGTTCAAACATGTATCTGTCACAACTACTCTCATGCTACTATCACTTCACTTGTTGTTTCTGGAGTTTAAGCCTCATCTAAATAACTTGAGCTATACCTCCAAATAATACTATAGACTGGATAGGAGTCAAGATGTCATCTTACATTCAAACTCGACCAACATATATTTGCTTTATATACCTTCAACTAAATCCCAATGTAAAAAGATTTTGATTTGAGTGTTTAATGATAGATATTTCAGAGCGATCTTGGCATAACTCATCTCCCTTCTATTGTACTCACAGCAGCAATGTTGAACTTAGTTTGGAAGAGTGTTCACAGATTCAGAGTTGGAAATGGTACACATTCCATGACTTGTCTTGCTTCAGAATTTCCATCTTGACAGGTGGATTCAGGACACCCCACCACACAGTAAGGTAAAGGTCACCCTTGCTCAGAATGCCAGTCATATCCAACTCTAGGGTTTACTTCTCATCTCCGTTTATAGCCAAAGAGCCAGCACTGCCTGCGAGTGCACGGAACACTGTTTACCTTCCCACCAAAGTGGTACCTATTTATCTACTTGCAATTTCTTGCTTTTGAACTGCTAGGGTGGCAGGAGCTGGGGCAGAGACAAAAGCCCACTCTGTTGTGCAGCACTTGAGTTTCGAACTGCTGACTTGCTGACCTTCCAGTTGTCAAAGTCAGTGTCTTAACCACTAAGCCACCGCAGTCCCTCCCCACGACACAGATAAAGATTAAAAATAGAGGTTTAGGAAGTGTCTTTGTTTTTGAAGCTTCCGCTCCTGAATGACAGCCTCTGAAATGCACAATGTTTTCTTCTCAGGAAGACTTACTGCTGCTCAGTTTTAAAGGAAAAGCTACAATATATGTCACATAGACATAGCTGACAATAATTTGTGATAGAAGTTTTCCTAAATTTCTAAACTCACTGTTGTTTATTAAAGAAAAAAATCCTTACTAGACAAGAATGTATGTTTTAAGAGGATAAGCACAGACAAGGTATTAGGCTACCCTGCAGCAATGAAATGTTTACAGCAGCTCCATCTACTGGGATGTCATTGAAATTATTATTTTATTGCACAGATTTCCCTTTGTAATCCTTGAGCTGTTTAGGCTGGTTTTGAGCAATGATGTCATGGCTGCTCGTCTCTCTGTGCGTGCATTAAAAATATATCTCCCAGTGAGAGATGTGGTTGTATGAGCATGTTAGAAACAACAAACACTCATTTCACCACAGAAAACCTAAAAGAATGTCATCTCAGCAAAAATAATTATGTAATAATAGATAACAATAACATTTAAACATACTAGGGAATCTGTGGGAAACTTCCCAGGCTCGCCCCAAAGTATAAGTTCTATGATGAGTCATGTCTAATTTGAAGATTTTTCCAAACACCAAGCCAGTATTAGAGCTGTTATTATATAATGAATCTGTTCCCAGTCGCAAAGGAGTCATGGAGCGTATTTTAAACACACTCATCTGGCAACACTCATCCACAATAAAAAGATCAAATACTTTCTGGGTGGATAATTTCTGGAATTATGTTCTCAGAGGTAATTATCATCAAGAAAATCAGAGAGCTGTTTTGATATATGTAGATGATGTTCCAAAATTCTACTATAAGCCTCTAATATTAGCATGCTTTAAAATTGACTTTGACTAAGTTGCCAACTCCACGATCCAATTAAAAGACACATAGAGAGCAGATCTTATGTCTAGTTTGTTTTTTGCAGAGGAGCTAAAGACTTTAAAGTACTTTCCTTTGCTCTAGCAACTATTCTTACATACCTTATCTTGGACTTCAGTATCTGGACTCACAGGGTGGCTGAGGTAGGAACCTCTATATTTACCATTGTTTAAATGAGTCAGACAAGGCTGCATTTTGTCACCCTGCTTATTCAACTTATACACAGAGCACATAATGTGCAATGCAGGGATGGAGGAATCACAATTTGGGATCAAAATTGCTGGGAGAAACATCAACAATTTGAGATACGCAGATGATATTACCCTAATGGCAGAAAGTGAGGAAGACCTAAAGAAGCTCCTGATAAAGTTGAAAGAAGAGAGTGCAAAAGCTGGCTTGAGATTCAACATCAAGAAAACCAAGGTAATGCAACAGGCCCTATCAGTCCCTGGAAAATAGATGGTGAAGAAGTAGAAGCAGTGACAGATTTTACTTTCTTAGGATCCAAGATTACTGCAGATGAGGATTGCAGCCATGAAATAAAAAGGCGACTGGTTTTTGGGAGACAAGCCAATTTACAGGCATGGTTTTTATACTGTGGGAAGCTGTATTGTTGTGCTTGCTTGCCTGTCATTTTGCTTGAACACACCCTTCTCCCTTTGACACCTGAATTGGGTGCACAAAAACCATGCCTGTAAGTTTCACTCCTTATCTGAAGAAGTGGACTTGATCCACGAAAGCTAACAAATATAAATATAGCAGTTAGTCTTTAAAGTGCTAAAGTGTTTTTATTTTGTTTTGTTTATTTTATTTTCTGATATGCCTAAACTGTTTGAGCCTCTCACTTCTTGCAGCCTTAATCTCTTAGCAAGTAAACTTGAGGTTTTAGCTCAGTAGATGGATTTGACTGTGCATATAGATAAGCTGCTGCATATTCTGTCTGATATTTACAGTTTGGTTTTAAGTTTCCACCACAACTGAGACTTGGTCTTTTCTCCTCAAATATCAACTTCAAGTATCTAGGCTGGGATTATAAATATTAACTTTGTTTTTCTGCCTCCTCCTCTCTCTCTCTTCATTTCAGGGGCTTTTTTTTGCGTAAAAAAGTACTGTAAAAGCTTCAGTCCAAAACAATGGTATTTTGCAGAGAATGCAAAATACTGTACAAGGATTTTTTTCTTCCACAAAACTATTATTATTTACATATACTGTATGTATATATAATATGAGGGACTGCAGTGACTCAAGTGGCTAAGACGCTGACTGGAAGGTGGCACGTCAGCAGTTCGATACCAGAATACTGCAGGATGGAATGAGCTCCTGTCTTTCTCCCAGATTCTGCCAACCTAGCAGTTTGAAAGCAAGAAACTGCAAGTAGATAAATAGGGACCACTTCGGTGGGAAGGTAAACAACGTCCAGTGTGCTCCAGTGTCTAGTCATGCCTGCCACATGACCATGGAAAAATCTGCAGAAGTGGACAGCGCTGGCTCTTCAGGTATGAAACAGAGATGAGCACTGAACCATAGAGTTGGATACAACTGGCTTTTGAGCAAGGGTGAGCTTTAACTTTACTTTTATATATAATACAGGATAATTTAAAATTAAAAGCTCAGCACTTATTTGCAGCAAAGGGATACTTTTTTCCTTTCCCCCTTCTGATATAGGATGATAAAATCTGGAGACCACAGGCAAGAAATTAGTAGAAGATATGGAAGGACAGCAATGAAGTAATTAGAAAATGTAATTAAGTTAACTTTTTAAATCTGTAGGCTGTAGTACTTTTAAATTTTCTGAGATCTTAATTTTTAATCCATTGTGGTTTTAAATTAGAGGTTTCGGAGATTGTTTTTTATGTTTTTGTTGCTGGTCTTTGTTGTAAACTGCCCTGAGTCACCTCGGTAAGGAGGGTGGTGGATCAAAATGAATGAATGAATGAATGAATAGATAAAAAAATAAATAAGTGTAACAGTGTGTCACTAGAGACCAAGATTATTTACTCTCTTGTATTCCCTATCACAATGCACAGATGTGAAAACGGGATAGTAAAAAAGGGTGAGAGGGGGAAAATTGACATGTTTGGGGAAATGGTGCTGGAGGAGAGCTTTGCAGATAACCTGGACTGCCAGAAAGACAAACATATGGGATCTAGGGCAAATCAAGCTTGGACTCTCTCTGGAGGCAAAAATGAAAAAAAACTGAGGCTATCCTCATGAAAAGACAGGATTATCTGGAAAATATAATAATACAGTACTTGGGAAAGTTTGAATGCAGCAGGGAATGAGGAAAGCCAAATATGAGGTGGAAAGTCTTCCTAAAGCAACCCGCAGGCTTGAGTTCACAAGAGCTGAGCAGGGCTGTTGAAGATGTGACATTTTGGAGATCTCTCATTCACAGTTGCATGTGCTTGAGTGATTCCAGGAATTGCAGTCTTCTTCAAGTTCTATTTGCTTGAGAAATTCCTTTTGCAAAATCTACTAATGTTAACCCACTCTGGGTTTAATTTAAGATCAACCAGGGATGCTCTGCGTGCAGTATCCAAGATGCAAGACTACTGTGCCACCAGGTTAGTAACTATAAAGCAAGGGTTCGCAACCTACAGCCCGTGCGCTGGACTCGGCCCACGGCACCATTTCATATGGCCCTCCAACCTTGCTCCTGCCACAGGAAGCAGAGAAAACATGCTTTAAATCCACCCACGGCTGTTGTAAACGTGGTTACGGCAGCTGTGGACGTGTTTTGCGGCAGCCACAGACATGTTTTACAGCAGCATTTAAGGTGGGGGGGACCACATGTCCGGTTTGCTCAGCTGTCTGAGGAGGCATGGTCTGGCCCATGGCTGGAAAAAAAGTTGAGAACCCTGGCTATAAAGGATAGCTTGTTTTCAAGATTAAGATTTGCTAATCTCTTGAGTTGTCTGAAAGGCTCAGTGGTCTGGGTATCTGGTTGTGGAGACAGAGGTCAGACATTCAGTTCCCCATGAGAAGAGACAGCCTTTGTGGACTTTAGCAAGCTGCACAGTTCCAGGATGTTTCCAGAAGAAGGGAATGATAAACCACTTCTGTATACTCTCGCTAGAATACCCTGGAAAGGCTTTCCATAACTCAGAATTCACTTGAGGACATGCAGTTAATCTCTTAAGGATGGAAGTGATTTGACACAGTTACTGTGTTTTTAAATTTGGAATGCCATTTCTGGTTTAAACAAATAACTGAAACTGTCTCCAGGAAGTTTAATTTTATTAGATTTGGAGTAAGATTTCCAACATGGTTTGTCACTATAAAGAGATAATTAAGCTATCTGCTGGAATAAGCCTCAGCAGACTCAAGCAAATATATCTGCTTTATAATCCTTAAGTCTTAATACCTATGTCTAAATCCTAATTATATAGTACAAGTAATCACTTCTTCATTGTGAACTTTTCATTTTGCTGCATATTGATATTATAAAATTGCCACTACTTGTCAATTCAGAGTAGCAGTTTTTGTCCAGATTCCCCATTAATAATTGGCACATAGTATGGCCAATTAAATACATAGCATACCTAATTTGAAAAAAGGTTGCCAGTTAACAATGGTGAGTATTATAAAATAAATTAGTTACTATTTGGCTTCATAAGTCATTGATGAGAATTGTTCACACAGATTTTGCGAGCACATAACTATCAAAAATACAATTCAAAAACTCACTGTTAAATACAGGAGTTAGTCTTTAAAGTGCCACAATGTTTTTTGTCTTTTTTTTTTTTTTGCTGTTCTGTTTTATTTGCTCTCAGATATGCTTGCACAGACTTAACACTGCTACCACTTCAAACAATTCCAAAGAAGATACTTATGCGCAAACCCCAATTATTTTACAGATGTACACAAAAACTAGAATGGTAGATGGATGCCTCGCTTCATGGATTTTTTTCGGAATGGGTTTTTTTGTTTTGTTTTCACTGCATTCCTATGGGCACTTCGTGATAATGAATTTTTTGTGGTAAGGAAAACCCCATGGAATGAATTAATTCTGTAAAGCAGAGTTTTGCTGTAAAGGTAAAGATTTCCCTTTCTCCAAAACAAGTCATGTCCGATTCTAGGGTTCGGTGCTCATCTCTGTTTACAGCCAAAGAGCCAAAACTGTCGGCATCTGCAGACATTTCTGTAGTCATGTGGTAGGGATGACTAGAGCACACAGAGCACTGTTAGCTTTCTTGCAAAAGCAGTACCTATTTATCTACTTGCAATTTATTTATTTCAAACTGCTAGGTTGGCAGGAACTGACACAGGTGCTCACTCCATCATGCAGCACTCAAGTCTCGAAATACTGACTTGCCAACCTTCCAATCATCAAGCTCAGCATCATAACCACTAAACCACCAATTGCACTAATGTCTGTGCATCAGCATTGCATGTGATATAACCCTAAGAATTACTTGTCAGACACCTGCTGCACAAGTTATTGATTTGCAACACATATTTTGGAATCTGAATTTGTTGCTTGCACAGTGTTTGAAAATGCATTGAAGGGTGGTTCTAAAGTGAACTCAATTGTAGAGATGTAATTTTTTAAAAAAAATTATTTTGACTGCAGAGCAATTTATTTTTCCTCTCTATAGTCTATATTGTAAATGTGACAAACTCATATTCTGTTTTAAGCTGTGCTTACTTTGTTTTTAAAACTACCAACAAAGTAAAAATTAAATTAATTCACACATAGTCCCTTTGTTTTCATGTAAACAACTATAAATGAAAACAAATGGGGATGCTTTTATTTCTCACATTTGTTTTAATTTTCCAATCATTTTGTACAATCTGCTTCAACTCTGGCAGGTATGGTGTGCTGAAAAAGTAGTATAAATTGGTAAATGTCATGCTGTTTAGATGAAAAACACAATTGTTATATATAATCAGTACAAGATAAGGCATGCCTGGTTTTGTCCAAAGTGCACTAAATGGAAATCATAATGGCAGATATGTAACTGGTAGAAAATGGAAAATATAAAAACAGAAAAAAATAAAAGGCTGTAGGAAGGAAAACAATAGGGGACATATACTCTTTTTCTTAGGAAAATTGAGATGTCTCCTTGGTGCTTGTGCTATGATATTCAAAAAGGAATTGAACAGAAATATTGAAGCCATATTTTTTAGATGGTGGGGCAGACAACTCACCAAACCAGTGGTTCCCAATTGGGGTACGCGAGATTGCATCAAGGGGTATGCGCAGCAATCTCTTAACTAAAATATTAAATCCTTTTTAAAAATGCAATAACAATTGCCAAAAATTATTCAATTTAATTAAACGATCAGTAGGTAAGTCAATCGTATGCATCAAGCGCTTTCTCCCACGGCGGCGGTTTTCCCCGTGCCTCCCACATCTTGCATCACCTGATCGCAGCCGCCCCCGTTTCCACCTATTTGCTCGTCATTGTCAACGTGCACATTTGTCACATTAATGAAACATGTGTTCTCTGTTATTAGAATGTCTTTTGATGATAATAAATATAAAATACACCTGATTTCATTTTTTATTTAATGTTCCTGCAATAAGGGGTACGCGATATTTAACGTTCCTGCAATAAGGGGTACACAAGTTTGAGGTATTTCTTGAAGTGGTACGTAGAAAAATCTAATTGGGAACCACTGCACCAAACTATAGACTAGTTCTAGGAAAATCCAAAATGGAGCTCTGGTGAGACACACAAAATCTGACTGTGCATCTGAACAGAGTTGACAAAGAAGGGCCATACAGTGATGACTCAACTAATACATGCAATAAACTTGGAATGCAATTAGCCCATTCACATTAATAAGGCAATTGCTATGGCCCTTGCAGCAATTTCTGTGGAATTGAAGGTCTGTATCCTCAGGCTCTTTCATGCATAGAAATGTTCCGACAGATGTAACAAAAGCACACACATACCCATCTCCTTCCTGATCATGACACTTTCCAGTCCTCAGCCCTTTTGGCAAACAAAGTCCTCATCAGCTCCAGACCAATATTGATGAAGCTACTACCCTCTATCAAGATGGATTCAAGTAGGATTTAATCCACTTGGGGACCATCATCCTTCTCTGTGGACATTGCCACCCAAGGCCATTAGTCCTCAGGTTTGTCAGGTTAGTTAACTGCTGCCTAACAATTGGTGTTGAATCTCTGGCAGTATGGTCTACTACTTTATTACCAAAGCATTATAACCTGGCCAGTATTTGCAGCCATCTAATTGCAACCAGAGCTAAGGAAAAAGATACTGAACCAAATGAGACAAGCATTACACTGTGTGAATGGCAAGAAAAATACTAATAAGATCTCTGCAGTACCTGATATTTTCATGAGAACAAATATTCCATCTGGACAAGGCCAGAGTTATATGCTCATGTCATATTAGCAGATCATTCATGTCAAGTCAGTAGCATTCTGTGCATATTGACTATTAGTGTGTGATTTAGCTTTTAGTAGAGACAATCCATGTAGATTTGTGTGACATGGGATCATAATGTAGGTTGATACACTCCATGGATATTTTATTTATTGAAATAGAGCAGGGAAATGTTGAGTTATTAAATTATAAATATGCAAATATATACTTTTCTTTATTCATCTGAATCATCTTTTTGATAAAAAAATCAATTGGCAATTTGCCTCTGAAAAAAGTGACTCAGATGTCACTTCAGTGGGAGGCATCCTTATAACTTTGTGCATATTTCTCAGCCTTAGCTCTCCATCTAGTAATATGGGAATAATAAACTACATTTGGCTCATGCTAAAGATAGTAGCCACTCCAGGGCTGAATCATTGGCAGCTGCCAGAGGAGGTAGCAGGGAATTAAGCCAGACAATCAGAACAGAGCTGGGGCACTTCTGAATCAGGAATACTTTCTTGCTCAACAAGGCTAGCCCTTCTGTCTGACAGAGTATGGCAGATGAGCTGCCTAAGGTAGTAGATGCAATCCCTTGGCCGTTCCTACTAAATTCCCACAACCATTTCCCCTGAGCTGGATAACAGAGCAGCTGCTGTACATCTCAAGTAGCTTATTCAGTTTCCCCAAAGTAGCCTGCTGCCTCCAGAGCCACAATGCATTCTTACTGCCCTTGCAAACTAACCTTCAATGGTGAATCCAATCAGGTTCTGAATATAGAACAAGAGATGAGCATCAAATAGTAAGGGTCTTAGAATCAGAGCAGCATGTTCCATGAGGTTTTCTAAATCTAAACCTGAGGCCAGCCAAGGAGTCCTTGTGGTGTGTTGTAGATGGTCCTTAATATCCCAGAGGCAGGGCAGGAGTCCCAAGAGCTAGGAACAAGGTTATAATCAGCTGAATGTGGAGAAAGGGATCAGAAAATAGTCCCTGAATCAGGGCAAACCTAACTCAGTGATGGCGAACCCTGGCACTCTAGCTGTTCTTGAGCTTCAATTCCCAGAAGCCCTGATCAGCAGGAGTATTGACTTGGGCTTTTGGTAACTGAAGTCCAAGAACACCTCGAGGTTCAAGGTTGGCCATCATGGAGATAGCTGATCAGATAATCTGGCAGCCCAGAGCCAGGGCGATTTTAAAATTATTATTATAATAATTTAAAAATCTACTGTTAGATTCATATTTGAAGATTGGTATAAAACTAACAGTTCAAGACCTAACCAAGGACCTAAAAACTGTTAAGGTAATTTTTCAGTATTATTATTATTATTATTATTATTATTATTATTATTATTATTATTATTATTATTATTATTATTATTATTATTATTATTATTATTATTATTATTATTATTATTATTATTATTATTATTTCAATTTATATGCCGCCCTACTCGGTGCAACCGACTCAGGGCAGCTCACAAAAACTCACAAATATAACATTCAACACTATAATCAATTAATAAAACATTTCAGCAACACTTCAAATAATACAAAAGCAAAATCAAAAACATATCAGAAATCCCCAATCCCCAATCACAGTTACAGTTCAAAATCCCCAGAGTTCCTAGTAATTATTTTTAAAAGTTAGGATGTTCAAGTCCAATAAATCCATTTTTTTCCAATATCTAGGGAGTTCTTTAGGTATTACTCCATGGTATTGTGACCACTAAAGGTACAACAACAGATTTCTTCCTCCATAAATGCTCAACTTCAATTTGCAAATCATGATATTTTGACTTTTCTCCAGTTGTTTTTCCTCAATTTGTTCATCTCCTGGTATACCTATGTCAATAAACTAAGCCTTGTTGTTTTTCACAAGTTATATCAGGTGTGTTGTGAGTCAGATGTCTACATGTGCTTTCCATCCATTCCCCACTCCCTTCTTTTTACTCTGGCTTTTTCAGGTGTTAACATTGTGTACCACACATTAGAATACCTTTGCCCTGAAGCAGTGTGCTGTGGTGCTAGTTGGGAATTGGGAAGATAAGAGACAGGCTGGCTTTGAAGTCACATGGAACAGTATAATCATTTCCTTCCTGCCCCTCCCTATGAACATAACATGCCCTGAGATTTTCCCCTCACCTAGAGACCTGGACAAGCCTAATAACTCTCAGAGACATTAAACACCAAAGTAAATCCAGTAAGTTAAGTAAGAAATATTTCTACTGGTTATTAAATAAGAAATCTTCCCACCTCTTGAACTTGTCAACAATATTGTTGACCTGGAAGAAATAAAGTAGTTAGGATAGCTTGGGTGGGGGAGGTTGGGGGGGTGGGTTTTTTTTTAAAATCTCCTGGGAGGAAGGCATGGAAGGAGCCTCCCTGAAGAACTTTTAATTGTTTGATTGATTATAATTAATTGATTTTTAAAAAAAATATAATAATTTTAAATGCTTTTATAATTCTAAATCTGAGGTTTTAGGAATGTTTTTCAATTGATATGTGGGTATGTTTTATGTGATGTAAACTGCCCTGGGTCACCTCGGTGAGGAGGGTGGTATATAAATGCAAATTTAAAAAAACCTACTGGATACCTTAAAATAGCCGCTTAACATGGATTTTTTTTTTGACACCACCACAAATTGAAGGAACACCACATCACTAAGTAATAATTTTGATTGACTTTAATTTGACTGCATTTGCCTTGCCTACTATATATACCAAATTGAAGCTTTGCCCACTACTGGCATCTGTATTCCTTTGTCTGGGCACAAAAGGAAGCTACGTATGTTTCAGAGAGGGTCAAATGGGCTGGGAGCAAATGGCTAGCTTCCTGTGGGAGTGGCGTCCTAACTCCATGAAATATTTTGCTGTCCTTAAGAAGAGAACCGGGCAGAACACTACTCCACGAACACTTTAATACATGCATGAAGAAGTGGTCTTGAACCATGAAAGCTCGCACAACTTTTTGTTTTTCTTAGTGATCCAATAAAGGCATCGCCTGTTTCCTTCATCTTTTGCATCTTTACAATCCCTGAAGAATGTGAGCACTCTATTGGCTGGTTCTTCTACTCCAGAAGCATCAATGGATGATGTCTGACAGAAAGAAAGAAGAAAATCTAGTAGTGATATCCCACACTTGAACAGACTCCCTAGCAAAATGAATTCTATACATCTGAAATCTGCTATAAAGAGTTAATTTGCACTCCAGGCCAGGCAGGGAGCTGCGAGAGAAGCAGGCAAAAGGAAAATTTCTGCTGCATGAATGAGTTTGGACTTCTGCAAGACTGGGTTTAGACCTATATGACAATGTTGATAATGTCCTGTTTTCAGTCTGGAATGATTTGAAGTCTACTGCAGCCCAATAAATCGTTCAAAACCATGCTGTGATGGTTTGGAAATAATAATCCTATGCTAAAGAATTGAGCCAACAAGCCACTTAGGATTCCAGTAGATATTGTTTCTGCTTCTGGGCCAAACAGATTATTATGGGTAGTATTCTCCATCTGTTCGTAAACCAAGTGCCAGAGCAGCTGAGGTATGACAACTTGCTACTTGAAGTCAGGATCCAAAGTCTTAAACGAACATAGGTGCCAGATCTTTGTAGAAACAGACTGTGGATTGCTAAAAAAAACCTACCATATTATTGGCATTTTAAAATATACATCACACTGCAAATACAGCATTTTATTGAGATCACATTATCCTTCTTCCTCACCTTGAGTGATTGTTGTCATCTCAACGCTGTATCATGGTGTCAGGATAAAGTCAGAACTGATTAGCGCAATTACTCTGTGCATGGATGAGTGCTTTATTTCTAGCTAGATTGCACAAGATGAATGGGACCTATAATTAATTTACTATGGGCACCACACAACAAATGTTGCAAATGTGCACTGCATGGCGACAGAAATATAGAATAAGTTTGTGCTCATGGCAAACTGATTCTGACTATGGGTGTGTCGCATGCACAAGAGCTCCTTGAATGGCAAAGAGGATGCCACGGTGGTGGACAACAGAACCTCTCCGCCCCTGCCTCCGGACTCTCCACCGGGCAGAGTGGCCACCGCAGCTGTGGGTGCCAAGGCCACTCCATTGCCGGCGCCCCGCCCCACCCCGGGCTGGCTCAAAAGGACGCCACAGTGATGGACAGCTCTCACCGGGACTGGATTCTTTCTTTTCCCACCTACTATCTATAGGATTTTGTATATAATCATTGTGGGATTCGGTAAATGTAGTTTTTGTTTTTTGCTTTTGCTTTTTGTAATACTTTTTTGTAACATTTTACTGTGATATTAATACTTTTTTATTTTTACTGTGTTATTGATAAGCGAGGTACAACTGTACTCCTATTAACTTAGGTGTTTTCTTTTAAAACAGCAAGAATAACTGGATTGCTAATCTCACTAAACTGGAAAAAACAAAAGAGGAAATTATGGTTTGGTGAATGATAAAAATGGATTTGGCATTAACTGTGAAAAAGAGAGCAAATTCAACATAAAAAGATGGATGTAGCAGCAACCCACTTCTGCAAAGTTTTCATTTTGCTAGCAGTTATAACAACTGAAATATAGATAAATGTCTTCAGAACCATTACATCTATTGTGTGAACTAAACTAGACAATATGACATTTTAGATTTAGATAAAAGGCCATCCTTGAGCGTATCATTGGAGCATATGTGTAGGGAGGTGCAGGGAGGGGGGGACAGGGGATTTACCTTTGCTAAGTTGAATGTATTACCCTGCTTACTCTATATTCTTCATGGTCTTCAACTTTTTATATCATTTGTACTATTTCATAAGGTTGAAAGATTATCCAGGATATTTCTCCTGGGGAAAAATCGCAGACCCAGAAATTTATCCCCAAACCGTAGCTCCCAGTGTAGGAGGGTAGATTTGTCTTCCTTTAACATTTATTATCTGATGTTGCTTAGTACATTATCTTTCTCTGCAACCCCTGGAGAATAATGCCTGGAACATAAAGAGGCTTTTTAAAAAGGCTTTTTTAAAAATGGCCATAGAGCATCTATCTATGATGAATTCTTTCTAGCACTCATTATGAAATGTCATATACTGAATGGCATATAACACACATCTGTGTGTGCCAACATAGAGTAAAATAATCACATGTATCAGTGTTGGGATTTTAAAAATAAAATAGTAATAACTATTAAATGTTTTACAGTCTAGTCTGAACCATGTTTCTACAGATATAACTTTCTTACATTTTAGTGACTTTGCTGTTATTATTTGCTGCTGGACTATCTCTAATGTACAGTAATCAAATGAATTCATAAGCTTCAGAAGGATGTATCATTGACAGCCCTGTTCAAGTCATGGAAGCTACAGACCATGGTTTCCTTTATTGTTTTAATGGATTTCATGTTAGGTCTTCTTTGCTTTTATTCATTCATTCATTCATTCGTGTGTGTGTGTGTGTGTGTGTGTGTGTGTGTGTGTGTGTGTGTGTGTGTGTGTGTGTGTGTGTGTGTGTGTGTGTGTGTGTGTGTGTGTGTGTGTGTGTGTGTGTGTGTGTGTAATCATCCTGTAATAGCCAATAAAAATACAAGAAACAAAGCCAGATGGCATTTAAAAAATCATAAAATCATAACAGTATTCAAAGAAAAACACTTTCAACAGCATTAATAGGAGGTAATATCAGTTAAAAAGAGTCCAGGGTCAACATCGTACACTTCTAATGGTCATATAGACCTTAAAAGGTTTGCTGACATGGGTAGGTCTTAGGTGATTTACAGAATGTTAATAAAGTAGGAGTCATTCTAATCTCCACTGGCAATTCATTCCAGAAGGTGGGAGCTATGGCGGAGAAAGCTCTCAATGTGGTTATAGCTTTTTTGTTTCTCTAGGTCAGTGGTAGTGAATCTATAGTATGTGTGCCAGAAGTGGGACTCTGAGCCCTCTCTGTGGGCAGACTTGCAGTCACTCCAGCATAGAGTTTGCCCCGCCCCTCTGCCCAGCAGCCCAATGGGAGCACTTCCTCCCTCCCCCTAGCACAGAGTTCACACCATCCCATTGCCCAGCAGCCCAATGGGAGCATTTCCTTCCTCCCCTCTTGTTGTGTTGGCACTTTTCAATAAATAAGTGGGTTTGGGGCTGCAGTTTGGGCACTTGGTCTCTAAAAGATTTGTCATCACTGCTCTAGGTGTACCCACTTGGAGTTTTCCTGCTATCTTCTACTTTTCCTAGCACTATTGCCTTTTTGCAGAGAGCCTTATCTTCTCATCATATGCCCAAAATGCAAAGTTTAATTTATATATTTTGCGTTTCCCCCTTTACAGTACTTGCAATGGTCTGGTATCTCATCTACTCCTGCTGATCCTTTTCTTCCAATTGCTTTGAGAGCAGCTTTCAGTACAGTTCCTAAAATTAAAGGTTCTTCATCAAAAGAGTCTTTGAAGGAATTTGCTTCTCTTCTGTACAGATATTCAGTATATTTTCCCTTTGTTGTGAACAGATGTTATATTACTTTATTAATAATTCAGGGTTCACAATCTTGGTTTAAAAATTCATTTCTTTGGATCTGATAGAACAGATCACCCACTTTTGTTGTTATCTTTTACTTTGTCACTATTATTCTAATTGGTTTTCTTTGTCCTTACGTGTAAGTTGCTGAAAAGTTCCATTTAGAATTCTGGGCTCATTTCTGACAGTTTTAACCTTTGAGTCTTGTTTGTCATTAAAAAAAAATAATTATTTCATCATTGTGACTTTTTGTTTCTTTTGGCTACAGGAATAGTCCTTTTTCATTCTTTTCTGACATGATGGTTTGAATCAGTGGTGGGATTTTAAAAAATACTAGCACACTGTGGGCGTGGTCTGGTGGGCGGGGTCAGGGGGAAAACCCTGCACTGCACCTGAATTAGGACTACTTTATTTCAAAACTTGGATGGGCAGGGCCAGCCAGAATTTCTGCTACCGGTTCTGGCAAACTGGTGCAAACCTACTGATGCCCACCAGTGGTTTGAATCCACAATCCTCCTTCTTTGTTGTCAGGTGAGTTTAGTAGTGCATGACCTGGTTAGGAATCGAAACTCATACCTGAATGAAGCATCCTGACTATTGCTTTCATCTAAGCATATTCAAACCCTTGGATTCAAGATGGCATCGCTGTGTTTACTTGTAAAGAAATTTGCAGATGACTGTAACTTTCCCATCTTCAAGTTAACAAAATTCTCCACAATCTTATGCAGAAAGAAAGGAAATATTTTCTCCTCAGTGAATAGAAATACTTTGCCCAAATGAGGGCAAACAACAAACAGCTCTTTAATGACATTAGTAGAGGTGACAGCCTAAAAGAAGACCTCTCCAAAAAACAAACCTATTTTTGGGATGTGTGTTCTGTTTTGCTCTAACCAGAGCCTACTTACCTCCAGCTGATGTTTTTTGATATTCACATGTTAATGAGAGGGTTTTGCTAATAGCATACAATTTCAGCCTACATGGATGTATTTTTGTCAGTTTGTAGTCTGTTTAATTTCTATTTAGGAACTGCAGTGGCTTAGTGGTTAAGATACTGAGCTAGATGACTGGAAGGTCACCAGGTCAACAGGTCAAGACCCAAGTGCTGCACAATAGAGTGAACACTCATTGTCTGTCTAAGCTCCTGCCAGCCTAGCAGTTCAAAAACAAGAAATTGCATTAGATAAATATGTACCATCTCATCAGGAAGGTAACCATGTTCTGTGCACTTTGATGTCTAGTCATGCCTACCACATGACCATGGAAACATCTGCAGATGCACACAGTCATGGCTCTTTGGGCTGTAAACAGAGATGAGCCAACGATTGGCAGCATTTTGAAGTCGTGGGCCAGGTCACACTCCCTCAGACAGCTAGTGGGCCGGACTGGTGGTCCAGCCACTGCCGCCAACGGAATTGGCTGCGGACTCATTTGCGGCCGTTGTTAATGCATTTATAACATCCGTAAATGAGTCCACAGCTGTTGTAAATGCATTTACAACAAACACGAGTGAGTCAGCAGCTGTCGTAAATGCATTTACAATAGCCATAAATGAGTCTGCAGCCAATTCCGGTGGTGGCGGCTGGAGCAAGGGCGCAGGCCAGTTGATTTGGCACCATGGGCCCTAGGTTGCCTATCCCTGCCCTAGACAGAGTCAGATACAACTGGCTTTCAAGTAAGGGAGACTTAGTTACACATCAAATAAACAATGAGTAGAATTTGATTTAGACAAACAAAAATATTTTATTGAGAGAACCACACATCAAGGGTATGAAAAGTTACATAGATTCTAAGATATGGTTGATAAAGGTTAATTAGTAAAATGTAAAATAATTCCTTCTATAATTCAAGAGTAAAATAACTCCTTTACAGATTTTGTACTTTCAGGATTGACTTTTACTAATAAACTCTAGCACAGACTACTTCTCCTGATTGACTCTAAAGCAGACTTCTTTTCCCGCCCCCCACTTTCAGGTCTGGCTAAACTCTAAAAATTTACACACAGACTAGACATTTCAGTTACACCCGCCAATCAGCACTCAGTCATTCATTTGCCAATCACACAAGACTGCTCTCCCTGCACATACTCTAATAAAGTAGACAAAGCTATTCTCATACAAATCCAGTACTGTCAATTATAGTTACAGGTATAATGGAGGTTTTTAAAAGGGCAGAATTACCACAGTGTCAAATGAACAAAGCACCCGGGCATGCACTTATATTTAACTAGAATCAGGGAACTATATATTGTTGGATATGTGTGGCAAAGAGTGTCTTATGACGTTTGTTTTAGAAACTATTCTAGGAGGCAGAAACATACGGTTGGGATATTAGCTGTGTAACTGGAATACAGACGAAGTAATGTCAACCTCAGAGTATCTCCCTAGGACTGTATTAGGGGAAACAGTTCTTTAGGGTTATTTGTACCCCATGCTGGTGTGATTACTTTTTCATTCCAACAGCTATCACTTTTCATCATACTGTATTCTATTTTGCTTACTCCATCTTTGATCAAAGTTTACCTTCATTTAACTCAAGATTTTTTTAGACTTTGCCTTTTCCTTGATAGATTTTTGCCAATGCTTTTGACATGGACAGGTGATACGCCAGGGTGGATCTGATATATATGAGTTGGGGAAGAAGGGTAATTAACCTATGATGGTTTCAGTCTTGTGTTGGTATTTCTGCCACTGACAACAGTATTTCTAATGTCAGGGTTATTTTCTGCAGTAAATATCAAAAAGTTTGGATTGTTCAAAGTGCCTTGATGGTTACATGGATAGTGTTAAGGTACAGGCAAGCTAGACTCATTCTGAGCCATAAAATTAGGTTACTGGAGCATCTGCTTTTTGAACCAATGAAATATTTTCATATAAGAAGGCATATTTTGAGCTGATATCTCTTCTGTAGCTATTGTACAGATACCACTTGTTCTGTGATTAGTCCATGGTCTGTTGTCCCCACCCCTTTAATGTTCCTCCTAAGAAGAAAAAAGTATTTTCTTAAAGAAGACAGTAGCAAGTTTTAGCACAAGAGGAGGAGGGATACAGTAGTTCCTGTGTACTTTTCTGAAGATCAATATTAATGGCATGAATTACTTTGTAAACTATGCAAAACATCAATCTAAGCAAATCTGAAAAATAGTGTTTACCTTTTAATTTTGATTTATATTTGGCAAGATTGTAATTTGGACAGGGATTCAAATTGCCACGTGAGTGCAAGAACAAAAGGAAACTTGACAGAACCAACTGTTTTAACAATAATTGTGATAGATAATACTGCTATTTATATTAAACCAGTGGTGGGCAGCAACAGGTTTGCACCCCCCTGGGAGGGGAAAAAAGCAAAATTGGGTGGCCTCTGGCCAGGGGGGGGTGGCAAAATTGGGTGGCCTTCAGGCAGGAGGGTAGCAAAATTGGGTGGCCTTCAGGCAGGGGGTAGCAAAATTGGGTGGCCACACCCACCTCCCTGCCCTGCCCCATCAGGTTTTGTCCCTGCAAGTGGTTCAAGGTCTCCCTTTCTCAAAAGCCAGTCATATCCTACTCTAAGGTGCAGTGCTCATCTCCATTTACAGCCGAAGAGCCAGTGCTGCCTGTGTTTGCAGATGTATACATGGCCATATGGCAGGCATGACTAGGTTGCCTGTAACGAAGGCTCCACCCACGATGTGGTAGCAATTTTTTTTGCTACCCACCACTTTATTAAACATGTTTTTTTTCCTGTATTGTAATCCTGCCCATGTTTATACAGTGCAAGGATGCTGCTTTCAGGGTTTTTTTCCTGGATAATAGCCACATGTTTTAAATACTGATTCCCTCAGTTTCCAAGAACTCTTCATATTTTCAAAGTAGTGGGAAGCAGAGGCAGTTGTGTAATAATTCACCAAAAAGAATACAAAGCTATATTTAGTGGAATCCAATGTATTCAACAAAGCTTTGAGCATCATATGTTCAAAGGGTAAATGAGATCAGACTAGCAAAGCAGATCTATATGGAACTGAGCTAGATGTATCTTTCTTTTTTGAGAGTCCCCTGGACAGCGAGGAGAACAAATAGGAGAACAAATGATTTCTTAGAAGAAATCAACCCTGACTGCTCCTTAGAAGGTCAAATAATAAAGATGAAGCTAAAGTACTTTGGACATCAAATGAGAAGAGAGGATTCACTTGAGAAAGCCTTGATGCTTGGAAGGGTCGAGGGCAAAAGAAGAAGGGGACGGCCCAAGATGAGATGGCTAGATGGTATTGTGGAGACAATGGGCACAGAGCTGAGCGAGTTGAGGGGGATGGTGGAGGACAGGAGTGCCTGGAGGACAGTGGTCCATGGGGTCGCAAAGGGTCGGAATCGACTGTGCGACTGAACAACAAAAAATGTAGACTCTGAATAGAGATGCATAACCCTGTTAATTGCTGCTGTTGTTTTATCTGTCTAGTTACTTATTTTATAGCATTAATAGACTTAAGTACAGTTGTACCTCACTTAAAGAGCATAATGCGTTCCACAAGATTGCTCTTTAAGTGAGTTTGCTTTTTAAGCGAAATACCATTGTAAATGACCAATTGTGGGGGGGATTGTGAACCCTGATTTATTTGTTAAGTGAGTTTTTGTTTGGTTTTATTTGTTAAGCGAAGCCAACATTCACAGAAAATTCTGCTCTTTAAGCGAGTTGCTCTTTAAGCAAGGCACTCTTTATGCGAGGTTTGACTGTACTGTATAACAAAAAGTTCTCAAGGTAGTTGAGAATCAGCTGTTGTATTTCTTCTTTCGTATCCAGATCAAACTTTGGACTGACAAAATGTAGCCACTTTCTTGTCTTTGCTGTTGGCCCAAATGAAATCCTCATTGGTATGTGTTTCGGGTAGTTGGCAGACCAACAAATATAAAACTGTTGTACTGAGATGTAATCCATTCAGAAGTTGTGGTTAATAACTAGTTGTAGGGAATGTTTCTATCCACTACTAAAGCCAGGACTAAGTAACTGTATAGGTTTTCATAGTACTGTGTAACATTAGCTTTTCATTTATTTTTATTATTTAGGCTGTTATTAAATGGTGGAGTAACATCGCATGGTTGAAGTATTGGGTCATGGTACCAGCCAAGCAGGCAAAAGGAGTTTCCTTTCTCTCACAGGTCAATAGCTGATGGTATTCAGATTATAAAATAATAATTAAAAATAACTCTATCATAAAAATTTAACAAATTGGAAAGTACTGTGATTTATTTTTTAAAATTGGGACAATATCAGTAATTACCGGGAGGAGCTTTGAAACAATATATATAAAAAATTGGTTTTAAATGTAACTGTCTTACCTCTACCCATGAGCATTGCTGATAGGGGGCTGCCATTTTATAAATTTGTGGTTTAGGCCTCCAGTGCAAATCAAGAATCATTACAGACTCTAGGACAGTGATGGCGAACCTTTTAGAGACCGAGTGTCCAAACTGCAACCCAAAACCCACTTATTTATTGCAGAGTGCCAACATGGCAAAACGGGGGGGTGGGCACTCCCTTTGGGCTGCTGGGCAGAGGGGTGAGGTGAACTCACTGGGGCGAGGGAGGAAGTGATTCCATTTGGATGCTGGGCAGAGGATCAAGGCAAACTCTGTGCTGGGGTGACTGCTCTGAGTGCCACCTCTGGCATGCATGCCATAGATTCACCACCACTGACTTAGAGAAGCAAAAAAGCTGTAACCACATTGAGAGCTTTCTCCACCATAGCTTACACCCTCTGGAATGCATTGCCACCACTGCTCTAGGAGCATCATCTCCCTTTCTCACACTTTTTGTGATGAGCCTTGCAACTAAATCTTTTTCCAGCCTTGTAGTTGATGTTATGTGCCATCAAATAATTTCCAAATTATGACAACCCCATGAACTAATAATTTTATATAATTGGCAGCCTTGCTCAGGTCTTGCAAATTCAAGGCCATGGTTTCCCTTAAGGAATGAATCAAGCCCATAAATGGTCTTCTTTTCCTGTTGCCTCCAACATCTATTATTGTCTTTTTCAGGGTTCTTCTATTCTAAGTAATACTTCTACATTTTCTTTGGGTTTTCCAAGGTGTAAATTGATTCAAAGACCAGGAATTAAGTGATGTAAGCTAAGTGTGCTTTTTTTTTTTTTTTTGCTGGCAAGGGGTTTATATTAAACTCCCAGTGGGGGTTTATCTGGAATGCAGAGATTTGAATTCCTGTGTAGTCAGCTTTTTTCGCATTTGACTACAAGTTCCCCCACTAGGACATACACACCAACAACAAAGGGATTTTTTTTTGGGGGGGGGGCTCAAACTACTTTCTGATTTATTTCTACAGTGTAAACAAGTCTTGTTTTCTCATGATGTGCACAAAATTTAGTCATTGTTGCTCAGTTTAGTCACTGTTGCTTCTAGAAATACTTCAGGCTTGCTTTGATCTTGCATCCAATTATTTATCTTTCTGGTTATTCATAGTATATATAAAATCCACTTTCAACACCAGAGTTCAACTGTTTTTCCTATCAGCTTTTCTACTATCTAGCTTTCTCACCCATACATAGTAATTGAGAATACTGTGGTACGGATGATCTTGGGTTTAGCCTCCAGAGGCACAACTTTACTCTCAAACAGAGGGTCATAGCTGGGGGGCAGAGGCGGTGGGGGTGGGAAACCCTCCTGAGCTAAGAGCCCCCCCAACCCAACCCGGAATGCCAATGTTATATATGTGAGTGTGACATTGTTGCACCTCCTGAATTTTTTTCCCCCTCCTGACACCCCCCCCCAAAAAAAAATCTAGAATCCTGGCCACAGCCCTGGTCAAGTAGCCATTGCTTCATAGCTGCCCTTTCAAATTTCAATCATTTCCTGATTTCATGTCTCTGTTTCAGCTGATTTATGGTCAAGAAAGAAAAAAATTACATGGAGCTACCCCCTGATCCCATACATCAGGATTAACAGGGATTAGAAATTCTAGAGCAACATTCCCCCATCTTTGAATTAAACATTGTTTTAACAAGCCCCCCAAATGAATTCTAAATGTTGCTTATTCTCTTACCAGCCTCGTAAACATATGCTTTATGGTGCATTCGTTGCTGTGCCTATTTGCAAGCTTGTATTATTGTCAGTGGAAATGGCATTCATCATCAGCATGTGTGTTGTAAAAAAGCATAATCATTACTTCCCAACTTTTACTTAGGAAGAGCAGCAACTATCTTCCCTGTGTGTAGATGCAATGTCACTGCCAGGGGCCTGGGTCACTGGAAGGCAAAACCAATGCCAGGACCCAGGACAACCAGTTAAGAGGCCAAACAGTAATCAAAAATTCAGTCCAAGTTCAAAGTCCAAGTGAAACCAGAGATGCAGAATTAGTCCAGGCAACAAAAAACATAGTCCAACCAAGCCAGAAGAAAGACAACCAGGAGAACAGACACAGCAGAGAATACTTGGGGAGCTGGAGCAAGACGAGGATGGAATTCTAGGAGCAAGGATCCAGGCAAGGCAAAATAATAGGGACAGGGTGAGTGGATAGTGACATTTTAGCTAAAATGCCTATTTGTAGATTGCTATCTAGGAACTGCAGAGGCTCAAGTGGCTAAGATGCAGACTGGGAGGCGGCAGGTCACCAGTTCGATACCCGAGTACTGCAGGATGGAATGAGCTCCCATCTTTGTCCCAGCTCCTGCCAACCTAGCAGTTCGAAAGCAAGAAATTGCAAGTAGATAAATAAGGACCACTTTGGTGGGAAGGTAAACAGCATTCTGTGCACTCTGGTGTCTATTCATGCCTGCCACTTGACCATGGAAACGTCTGCAGAAGCAGATTGCACTGCCTCTTTGGCTATGAAACAGAGATGAGCACTGAACCCTAGAGTCAGATACAACTGGCTTTCGAGCCAGGATGGCCTTTACCTAGATTGCTATCTATGAAAGCTTTCCAAGGGCCTCCCCTTAGTGTCTTTATTGCAGTCCCCAACGACCTTGATTTGAATTTGAAATTCAAGCTAGAGCTGATATACTGAATCAATGGGATTCATGTAAGTGTTGATCCACCATTCAGCAATTGAAAGAATTGATCTACTCTGGTTGACAGTACAATTTAGATGTAGGTCCTTTAATATTTATTTTTACCCAGACTTTTATAACCATAAACTGAAATAATTTTGCTTGCTTTTAGTAACGCTGATCTATTTTAATCTTTTGCTTCATTTTTGTTGTACTTATTTCTGTAATAGATGTTGTTTTAAGTGATTATAAGGCCCTCTAGGAAATAATAATTGAGGGATATAAGTAGCGTACACTCATTTGCCAACAGAGACAGACATAATTTTTTCTAAATAACATATAATACCTGTAATGACTTGTGGTCAGCTGCTACAGTATGGCCTAGGAAGCCCTGTATACATTTGGCTTAACTGCCCACGAGCAAAAAGCCTTTTCCAGTGGTTAACTGCCTCCAAAGATGATGTGAGCAAAATTAATTCACTTTTAGCATATCAAGGACTAGGTTACCTTGACCTGGCCTGGGCAGATTGTTCGATTTGTGTCTAAACAGTTATGTTTTTCATGTGTTTGGTGATGACAAAAAAAAAAATACCCCTATTTAACCCTTTCACCAAGGCTATTATACCCATGTTCCTATCAGGAATATGTGATCGTTTTTAGCAGTGAATTAAAGATCAACCTGACCTTTGAACACATTAGTGTTCCTTGGAAAAATATTGTGAGCACGATGCCTACCACAGTAAACAATACTAGCTGCTCCCACCCATTGTTGACTCATGCTGTGCTGTGGCTTTTCAAAATAAGAGGTTAGATATCAGCAGGGACTAGAGATCTTCTGACAAACTCCACAGGATGCGAAGAACAATATAAATGCTCCAGCTCTGGCAGATATATTTCTTTATTACTGTTCCAGAGATAACAGCTAAGGTGAATCATTTCCCATCACCTACAATACCAAATGATATCATATTCTGAAGGGACCATATTATTTCATTGGTAGCTAGCAATTTACTTACCCAAAGATCATTATATTTATGTGTCTGTGAAATCCTCACAATAATTATACATTTGGGCTCTCTCAGAAGTGCTGTATATATTCTCATTAGTCATGTCCTTCCAAGGATATTATTGTTTCCCCTCCAACAACATTTGTGACGCAGGTGGAAAGGACTCCTACACACAAATCTGAAATCTTACAAGGCTTTAAAAAAAAAAAAAAAAAAAAAGCTTGTGGTTTAATAAATCAGCAGGGTGGCTTTTATTCACATACAAATGCTGGGAACTGTGTTGAGGAAAACAAGAACTTATTATTTTTAAAAACGACTTTGCTGTTGCACTTGTTTAAAAGCAAATGACACTTCATGATATGAGAGAGAAAACATGAAGGAGGTTCTCTTTCCATAAAAATGGAAAGGGGAAGACTGCAATGGGGTCACATTGGAGGGTGTTCTTAATGCTATCTCCTTGGTTTTCGGCCAAGATGTTCTATTGTATTTTCAGTGTTATTTTTAGTTTTGCATTTCGGAGCTGCATTTTACTTCAATTGTATCATAGAAAAAGAATGATATGAGGCAGAGGAATTGTGGGGATTCTCATGAGTCAGTAGTTTTAAAGCAGCTGCTGTACATGGGAATAGGTCCAAATGCTAAATATATTATAAAAGCATGATTAAAAGCCTCACTTTGTGGCTCCCTGAAAGTCCAATAAAGTTATGCTTGATTCTACAAGGAGAAACAGCCACGGTCCTTAAATTGTTTATCTGGAGATATGTTTTATTCGTTTAATAAATAGCTTTACTTCATTGAGTATGATTGCAGTGAATATGAGCATTCAGTAATTGTGTGGCTTTTAAACTATGTATGCCTGGTTACTCTGTACAAGAGCAATCTGTCCTGTTTCAGCTGAGTCAGTTTTGAGCATTCACTTTTGATATGGGCACTAAGGACTGAAAGATACAACACCTGCCACCTGCAGGAAGACTTGTTGCTGGAGGCCCCAGGCTTATTGCTCTGGAGGATATCAGCTTCTCTACAATTTGAACTATTACCATTGGTATTACTTCTTCTATTGTTCTAATGATGCTCAAATTAAAGTAGTATGTGCACTTGTGTCAGGATGTTGAATTAACATAATGCTGTAGCAATTCAGGGAGAAAGTTGCAAAGCAGTACGCTACATAGATTTACTATTCATTGTTGTCCATGGAAAATGGGGGTTTGTTTTCCTGATGTATGGGTTAAGAGCTGACAGGAAAGGACAGATGTAAGGGAATAATGAAGGAAAGGAGGAGGAAAGGTAGGTATTAATAGGTTGGGTTGTGACCCCATGGGAAACTGAACTGATTGGGAGATATGTTCTAGTGCTAGACTGTTGGAGTGGGTTCATTCATGTCATTGGACAACTATAGCAATTTGGGCAGCAAAAGTGAAATGCAAAGCAAGCCAATTAAATCTAGTGTTTTTCCTCTGTGTAGTCCAGTGTTTTCTAACCTTTGATTTTTGGACTTCAATTCCCAGAAGCCTAAGTCAATTCCCCAAAGCACTGATCAGCCAATGTACTGACTAAGGCTTCTTGAAATTAAAGCCCCCCTGTGGGGTATGTTCCCACACTGGGAACCATTGGTGTAGTCACACCCTACAAGGCTCTAGGGCCAGATGAACTACATCAAAGAGATACTAAAGAAGTGTGTGAAAGTAAGCTCGGCACCTTTCACTATAATCTTTGAGAAACCTTAGAGAAAATGTGAGGTGCCTGAGAAATGGAGGCTTAGGAAATGTTGCCCCTATTTTTAGAAAGGGGGCAGGGAATTGGAGTGGGAAACTGCTGATTCATCAGCTTTCCATCAATACTAGTAAAGGTACTAGAACAGATCATTAAGCAATCAATCTGTGAGCGCATAGAAAAGAACATGGTGATTCCTAAGACTCAGGATGAGTTTCTCAGAATCTTATCCTTTTTTATGACAACATCACAAGTTTGATAAATGAGGAAAATGCTGTAGGTACAGTATATTTTTATTTCATTAGGGCTTTTGACAAGGTTCTCCATGATATTCTTGGAGACAAGCTGGTCAAATGAGAACTACATGACATTGGTTTTAGATAGATTTGTAGCTGGTGGACAGGCTGAACCTGAACTTTGTTCACCAATGATTCCTTTCCATCCTGGAGAGTAGTGATAAGCAGAGTGCCAAGAGTTCTGTTTTATGCCCATGTTGTTCTACAGTCTCATAGATGACTTGGATGAGGGTGAGTATAACATATTCATCAAATTTGTTGTTGACATCAAATATGGAAATATAATCCAGACAAAGGAGGAAGAATCAAAATTCAGAATGACCTTGGTTGGAGAACTGGGCAAAACAAACTAGAAAACTAACTCACTCATTCACTGAGTTTCAGTGGGTGGGTTGAGGGGATGTAAAGTATTGAACATAGACAGGCAAAATGAAATGTATAAATATAGTTTGAGAGACAGCTGGTTTTGTAGTACTAGTTATGAAAAATACCTAGGTGTCTTAGAAGGCAACAAACTAAAAATGAGTCAACAATGAGGTGTGGTGTGGTGTGGTGTGATGTGGAGCTGCTAATACCAAACTAGGCTTCATGAATAGAAATGTGTGTGTGTGCCATTCTATGCTTGTTAGGCCTCATCTGGAATACTTTGTCCAGTTCTGAGAAGCTGAAATCTGCCCAGAGAAGGTTAACTAGGATGATAAAATATCTGGAAACAAGCCTTATAAAAATTAGTTGAGGGAATTGGACATGTTAAGCCTACAGAAGAGAAAAGTGAGAGGTTACATGAGAGCTGTCTTCAAAAATGCCACTTGTTATGGATGCTTTAGTGTTGGATTTCCCTGTTTCTTCAGAGAGCAGGGACTGATGACTCCTGAGGTCCATTCCAATGCTCCAATTCCACAAGTCTGTGATAATCAACATGCTCAGAATTCCTTACTTTTGTTACTACTGTCACTATCAATTTGAAATTAAAGTTTTCTTATACAGTACTTATCTCTAATGGTCTCCAACACTACAGTGTATAGTGCATATGTCAGAGGAAGTGGGTTATAGTCTGTGAAAGGTCACACTGAAATAAATCTGTTGGACAGTGTCCTATTGCAGAAATACAGAGCAGAAGGCTGCAGAATAAGCATTCCCTGCTCTCTTGTCAGCATCTCTATCACACAAATTATCTTACACCCAGGGTTACAGTAAGCAGGCCACAGGAAGCTTGCCAGACAGGAGAATGCTTATGTAATTGCCCTTCTGCTCTGCATTTCTACACTGGATACTGACATTAGTCTTTATACTTTTTTGTTTTTATTTTTGTTTTCATTATCCATAGATACAAATACTCCTGAGATAATGATTGGCAAAAATAATCTGCACTGTTTTATCTGTGCTGAGTCAAGGGGGCATTGCAAGTACTGTACTTTTTTTTTATCGTGTCATAAGGTGCTTTCTGGGTTGAAAGGATTTTTGCTGGAGGAACTCTGCTCAGGGGATGACCAAATGAAACTCCTTTCATGTCCCCAAGATCTTTTCCCACTAAAGTGGTCCCTATTTATCTAATCGTAATGTCTTGCTTTTGAATTGCTAGGTTGGCAGGAGCTGGGACAGAGATGGGTTTGCTCATTCTGTCATGCCGTACTGGGCTCTTGAACTGCCAACTTACTGACCTTCCAGCTAACAAGGCAAGCTTCTTAACCACTGAGCCACTGCAACCCTATGCAGGTACACTGAGTCTACTTGCTGATACACCTTGAACTCAGACTTTAATTGAAAGAAACAAAGGGTATAATGCCCCAGCTTTTCAATTTTCCATCTTCTATTTATCCTGTGAGCCATCTATGCTTGGACACAGACTGTTTATGTATGGCAGTAGAAATCTTAAACCTTTCCCCTCCAGAAATGATTATAGAGGTTACAAAATACAAGGAGAGAGAATCCATACAATGCATTTTATCCTAATGTAGTCAGTTGAGTTTCATTGTAGGTCTTCTGCTTGCCTTCATGTTCCCTGCTGTACCAACTGACCTTTTTCTTCCAAACTAATTGGCACTACCCCTTGCTTCCCTTTTAGCTGCAATGGTGACTAGAAATACAAATGTAGATGGGAAAGCCAATCACAATAAAATTGCCTCATTGATCACAAAATATAACACACCTTCTGCCACATTCCAAGACTGATATATAAATATTTATAAAAGTCTGAGAAATGATACAACTTTGTATGAGTTCGTTTGAGGGAAGAGTTTTGTAGAAAGCCACTACTTCCTCAAGGATGTTCATGAACATCATGTTGGGTCTTAATTACAGGTTACTGGAACACACCAAAGAATTTCAGAAGATGCTTTATAGAAAGGGTTCCCAACCTATGTAGGATTCCCAACCAGGCCCACAGCACCATTTCATGTGGCCTGCAGCCACCGCCCATGGAAGTGGAAGCAAATGCGTTTACAACAGCCATAAAACATGTCTGTGGGCATGCATAAATGTGGTTATGTCAGCCGTAATGCATCCACAGCCATCATGTATCCAGAAGTGAGTGCATTTACTTCCATTTCTGGGGGGCATGGTCAGGCCCATGGCATAAAAAGGTTAGGAACCCCTGCTTTATAGACTACAGCAAATTCTTTGACTAAGAAGCTATGAGTTGTTCTGAAAGAAATGGGGAGTACCAAATATGGGATGGATTTACTTTACAAAGGGAACCACAGCCTTGAGTTTCAAAGAGCTGAGGAGAGCTCTTGAGGATGGGACATTTTGGAGATTGCTCATTTATAAGTCACAGCTGACATCACAGAACATCAAGGCCAATTTGAACTACAGCTGTCATAAATCCCTGTCATCATGACTTGAACTATAGGTGTTGTATCCAAAACATCTGGATTGTACCTTGTTCCCTAGCGCTGACTTGTAGGGTGTGAATAGTTCAACCAGCTTAAATAAAAAAAGATACAGTATATATATATTTTAAAGAAGCAAGCATTAAACACTTCTAAATGTGACAGTATAGACTTGAGTCTATACTGTATGCAGAAAAGTTTAACAGTGGAGCCCAGTGATTGCAGATAGGAAAGGAATATTTTAATTTTACATTCTTCGATAAAAATTATCAATAAGTAGTATATTTGCGTATCTGATTCAGTCTGAAAATGATTTGCATGCTTGCTTTGGTGTTTTTGATTAATGATGAAACCAAGATGTATTTAAAAGTAGATTGAGATTTGGCATCTCTTTTTAAAAAAGATTTGTTTTGTTGTTCAGTCGCACAGTCGATTCCGACCCTCTGCGACCCCATGGACCACTGACCGCCAGGCACTCCTGTCCTCCACCATCCCCCTCAACTCGCTCAGCTCTGTGCCCATTGTCTCCACGATACCATCTAGCCATCTCATCCTGGGCCGTCCCCTTCTTCTTTTGCCCTCGACCCTTCCAAGCATCAAAGCTTTCTCAAGTGAATCCTCTCTTCTCATTTGATGTCCAAAGTACTTTAGCCTCATCTTTATTATTTGACCTTCTAAGGAACAGTCAGGGATGATTTCTTCTAAGATTGACCTATTTGTTCTCCTCGCTGTCCAGGGGACTCTCAAAACTCTCCTCCAACACCACATCTCAAAGGCGTCTATTCTTCTCCGTTCAGCTTTCCTAATGGTCCAACTCTCGCAACCATACATTGCAACAGGAAATACCATTGCCTTGACTATGCGAATTTTTGTTTTCAATGTGATGTCTCTACTTTTCACTATGCTCCCCAGGTTTCTCATCGCTTGCCTCCCAAGAATCAGTCGCCTTTTTATTTCATGGCTGCAATCACCATCTGCAGTGAGCTTAGATCCTAAGAAAGTAAAATCTGTCACTGCTTCTACTTCTTCCCCATCTATTTTCCAGGGACTGATAGGGCCTGTTGCCATTATCTTGGTTTTCTTGATATTGAGTCTCAAGCCAGTCTTTTCACTTTCTTCTTTCAACCTAATTAGGAGCTTCTTTAGGTCCTCCTCACTTTCTGCCATGAGGGTGGTATCATCTGCATATCTCAAATTGTTGATGTTTCTCCCAGCAATTTTGATCCCAAATTGTGATTCCTCCATTCCTGCATTGCGCATTATGTGCTCTGTGTATAAATTGAATAAGCATGGTGACAAAATGCAGCCTTGTCTTACTCCTTTTCCTATTCCAAACCACTCCGTCATTCCATTTTCTGTCCTAACTGTTGCTTCTTGATTCATGTACAGATTTCTCATGAGGCATATAAGGTGTTCTGGTATTCCCATCTCCTTAATTATTTGCCACATTTTGTTGTGGTCGACACAATCAAAAGCCTTCGTGTAATCAATGAAACAGAAGTAGACTTGTTTCTGATATTCCTTTGTTTTTTCCATGATCCATCTTATGTTGGCGATGTGATCTCTAGTCCCCCTGCCTCTTCTGAAACCCGCCTGCACTTCTGGTAATTCTCTCTCCACATACTGTTGCAGTCTATCCTGTATTATCTTGAGCATCACCTTGCTAGCGTGAGGGATGAGCGCAATTGTTCGATAATTTGAACATTCTTTGGCATTACCCTTTTTGGGGAGTGGAACGTATACAGATCTTTTCCAATCCTGTGGCCATTGTTTTGTTTTCCAAATCTGCTGGCATATAGAATGCAATAATTTGATTCCATCATCTTGTAGTGCTTTGAAAAGTTCAACTTGGATACCATCAACTCCACTAGCTTTGTTGTTTGCAGTGTTTTTTAGGGCCTTTCTGACTTCACTCTCTAGAATGTCTGGCTCATGTTCAATGTTCTCATCATTGTGATTATCAGGGGTGTTGAGGTCCTTTTTGTATAGTTCCTCTGTGTACTCTTTCCATCTTTTCTTAATTTCTTCTGCATCTGCTAACTCCTTGCCATCTTTGTCTTTTATCATGGTCATTTTCGCTTTAAATGTTCCCTTGAGTTCCCCAATTTTTTTGAAAAGATCTCTAGTCCTACCCCTGATATTGTTTTCCTCTATTTCTGTGCACTGTTCGTTCAGGTACGTTTCCTTATCTCTCCTTGCTTTTCTTTGAAATTCTGTATTCAAGTGATTGTATTTTTTCCTTTCTCCTTGGCATTTTGCATTCCTTCTGTCCTCCGCTATTTTAAGAGCCTCCTCGGATAACCACTTAGCTTTCTTACGCTTCTTTTCTTTTGGTATGGTTTTTCTTGCTGCCTCCTGCATGATGTCCCGCATCTCTGTCCATAAGATTTGTATTTATACACAATTCAGTTATGTATTTTATTAGACATTAGTTGTCTCAAAGCCCCAAGAACACTGAGCTGTATATTCAGGATAATTTGAAACTATGCTTAATACAAGATGCTGCATAACAATGACTTTCTTCTTCATTATGAATGATTTCCACTGTACCACTTTGGACATGAAAACAAGCTTGAATTCCCAGTCCATCTAATTTATTATTCCTGCTACAGATATTGTTTTGCATTAGAGTGCATAAAGTATTTCTAGAAATGTATTGCAAAAAATCTAGAATGAAATGGCAAAATAAAACTACTTTGGAAGTTATTGCATTTTTATAATAGATCAGCACATTATTCCCATAGTAAAGCACTTTGAGAAAATGGGCTGAATGTTTTCATCAGAAAAAGCTTTTTTGCAAGCACATTTTATGCCAACTTTGTACTGATGAAATAGCATAGATCAGGGATACCCAAACTTTTTGGGCAGTGGGCTGGTCACATGGCTCAGGGAGCCAGTCACTATGGCCTGGGGCCAGATCTGGGCTCCTATGCCAATTCATCCAGCCCACAAAGCCCTTGTCACTCCTGGAAGTGGAAGTAAAATGCGCCCATACGGGCATTTTTTACTTCTGCTTCCAGGAGCAATGAGGGCTTTACAAGTCAGATGAATTGGCATTGGTGGCCGGATCTGGGCCCCAGGCCGTAGTTTGGGCACACTTGGCATAGATATTTAAAACAAATGGCACATACTTGAAGTAGTGTAGTGAATAAACTCCAGTGACTTAAGACGAAAAAGGTGGGACTCAGTTAAGACCCTCTCTCTCTGACAGCATGGCTTCACCAGCAGAGCAGAAAGGTTAATTTCAGTTCCCTGCTACCCCCTTGTTCATGGGAAGCAGGGGACTCTCAGGAGCAAATCTTAGGGTTGACTGCAAGAGGCAGGGCAGAATTCCTTCTTGCACAAGAGGGCATCACGCCGATGCAACGATGGCTTTTGCCAAAAATAATTTGTCAACCTAGAGTTTGCACCACTTGGATACAATTTTCTCCCTAATGTAGGATATTTGGGTGTTCATTATGATTGCTGAGGCACTGTGGTGGCTCAGTGGTTAAGATGCTGAACTTGATGACTGGAAGGTTGGCAGGTCAGCAGTTTGAGACCCAAGTGCTGCAAGACAGAGTGAGTATCCATCACTGTCCCAGCTTATGCCAACCTAACAAGAAATTGCAAGTATATAAACAGGTACCACATTGGTGGGAAGGTAAACAGTGTTCCGTGTTTAGTCATGCCTGCCACATGTCCACAGTGTCTGCGGACACTGATGGTGTTGGCTCTTTAGCTATAAACAGAGATGAGCACTGAAGCCTAGAGTTGGTTACAACTGACTTTCTAGCAAAGGCAACCTTTACCTTTACCTATGACCATTAATTCTTAGGAATAGCAGCACGTTCTGAAGAAAGTCCTTCATTTTAATGTGCAGTACTCCTAATCCCAGCCAGCCTTTTCTTTAAGCACTAGCCTAGCAGCATTAGGTCTAAAAAGGAACTGTTTGAAGGCACAGGTTTCCATGTGCTTGTGAGAAAGAGTGGGCTGGTGCTAAGAGGCCATGCACCCTTGTCACTCTCAGAAACCAAGCAGGCTACTAAGGAATGAGATTCTCACTGGGGGGAAAACACTGAACTTCCTACTCTACAGATAGTAGAGCTGGCATTCATTTCCAAGTACAGTGGTACCTCGTACAACAATTTTAATCTGTTCCACAGAGCTTGTTGTTGTACAAAACAATTGCTATATAATGCATGCATCGTAGAGTGATTTCCCCTATGGGATGCATCGTACAACAATGTTTTTTCACTAAGTGGTTTTTCCCATTGAAAATTTGTTGTACAATTTTTTCCATAGGCAAAATTGTTATGTGGGATGCCATTTCCCTCCAAAAACTAATTGTTATGCGATTTCATTGCTATATGGGGCAATTGTTGTATGATGTTCCACTGTAGTTGTATATGCTAAGGGATCTATCACTGCTATCACAGTGGGTATTGTGATAAGAATGTAAAATCCAGATTAGATGGAACACAACTTAATTAGAATAATTTTACAAGCTCCTGTCTGTCACCCAGTATTTGAACTGTGACAATGGTTTCTTTTAGGACATGTATTAAGAGGCAGGTTATCACCACAGTTTTGTATAGAACCAATGTCTGCTAGGTAATGATCAGTGGTCCCCAACCTTTTTTTTTTTTTGCCACGCCCCACCTAAGCATCTCTAAAATTCTGATCCCCTCCCCACGTGACATATACCGGTAATTCTTATTGTTCAAAAAGTGAACTCCTATTCATGTGGATGAAGCCTAAAAGGCCATTCACTGTTAATAATGCATTCTCAAATTGCCCCACTTAAAAATCAAATCTCCCCCCCCCCCCCGGTGGGGCTTATGCTTTCCATACAAAAGAATAAAACAGACCCCTGGTAGAAAACATATCTCTCTGTTTTACATCAGAGATAAATCACAATAATAAACTGCTAAGTAGAAATGTGTACAAAAGAGAACAGATGCAGTAGATTTGTTAACACCCTTACTTGTTGCCAGTACATCTGTATGTAATCACCAACAGTTTTCTTAATTGACAGTGTTAATATAATTATCACAACAAGTAATGTTTGCATCCAATTTCTCTTTGATCCCATCCACAACCATGTATGCGAAACTCTATGATTATACCCCCATGCATCTGACTAAGCACTTTGTAATCCATGACAGTTCATTCTAAAACACATCTGTCTTCTTGAAGGTACCACATGCCTCTTTGTTCATATGCTGCAATATGGACTTGCAAGGCTTGCGCCCTGAAAAGGTCTTACTAATGGTTAGTTAAATAAAAGTCAAGTGGCTGCAGTGGCTCAGTGGTTAAGAAGCTCACCTTGTTAGCTAGAATGCCAGCAAGTTGGCAGTTCGAGACACGAGTACTGCATGATGTTTTGAGCTCCTGTCTCTGTCCCAGCTCCTACCAACCTAATAGGTCAAAAGCAAGAAATTGCAAGTAGATAAATAGGAACCGCTTCAGTGGAAAAAGATCTTGGGGACATGAAAGTAGTTTCATTCGGGTGTCCCCTGAGCGGAGTTTCTCCAGCAAAAATCCTTTCAACCCAGAATAATTTCTGACATGAGATTTTTTATTAATAAAAGTCATGAGTAACAACAATATCCCACTTGTGGACTCCCTTCAGATAATACTTGAAAATTATTTTATACCACTTAACTTCATTACAATGAATAGCAACAATAGTGCTCATATGTTACCCTCCCTTCTAAATCAGTATAGGTGTACAGATTTTAACCTCTCGTAATACTACTAAGATCTGTCATCCTGCCTCCACCCCTCCTTCATGGCTTGAGAGCATGCAGGCTCCCAGAAGACCAAAACTCATTAAAATTGAGCCCTCATGGCACAGTGATTAAACTGATGTACTGCAGCTAAATTTGTGCTCACGGTCTGAGTTCGATCCTGAAGGGGATCAAGGCTGATTCAGCCTTTCACCCTTCTGAGGTTTATAAAATAGATACTCAGCATGCTGATTACCTTGTGAACCACCCAGAGAGAGCACTAACTGCTATGGAGCAGTACAGTAATACCTCGGGTAACGTTTACCTCGGATAATGCTAAAAGCGCATAACGTTAAGTAGTCTGGGGAGGAGAATTGGATCGAATAACGTTAAGGTCCTGTGGGATGGATCGGATAACAACCGCTAAAGCCTGTGCAGTTACAATGTATCTCTATGGAGCTTTAACGTTATCTGATCCATCCCATAGGATTTTAACATGCATCGGATAACACTGAAAATTGGATAACACCAAGACTTGTGGAACCAAGTCTTAGCGTTATCCGAGGTATTACTGTATATAAGTGTAATTGCTATTCCTAACTTCATTGTACAGAGGAGTTCTACAGTTCTCATCTCACTAATGATAAGCAAGAAGTTTATCAAATACAGTAAACAAAAATCCTAAGTGACTTTGAAAATTAATCTTATTGGGGGGAAGTGTTTAACCAAGCTAAATTGTAAAGAATCAGATAAACTTAACAAATCTGGAATTTCTACTTGTTATTAGAAAACACAGAGAAAGTTTGCTAAATTTACTTGAAACATTAAACCCTAGATAAACATTACAAATGTAGCAAGTATGCAGCTCTTCCTTCTGTGGGAGGACTACAATTGCCCTCTTGAGTGTGCCAAACAGCATGAGGTTCTTCATATATTCTGTGATTGGCGTCCACTTTAGTTTGGAATCTGCTTAGGGATGAAATAGTTGGCTAATGCTGTGGAAATCTTGATTCAGACAAGCTAAATCTGCCTGCCTTGAAACAACACCAAAAAATCACTTTCTTCTAATGATGCCATGCTTTTAGCTTTGCAACTGTTTAATGATCTCGCTAATTGTTTTATGTTTCGAAATGTTGTGCAGCAGCACCCCAAGCAACTCAACAGGAGTCAGCTACAAATAAAATCACCATCATCATTATTTCAGTATTTGCTGAGAAAATTGACTAAATTGTTTTGGAAATCTTCCACAATAACTTATTTTGACATGACACTTCCACTGTTTATCAACATTTTCTTTCAGTTGGGTGTCCTAGCTATTGTCATACTGCCTGAACTGCTTCTTGATCATTTTATCAAAATGGTGACTGCACAATATCTGATCTAGGATTAAATGAGTGCATATTTAGTACTGGTAGAATTTAACATGGTGTTTGTCTGCTTTTTGGGGTTTTTGACATATTATGTCTGTTGATATACTGAATAATAGTTGGCTAAAGATGTGAAATCTTTAGGAATGAATTAATGATACCTTTAGTGTTAGTTTAATTGCTTTGGTCATTAAAGCACCACTAGGATTACGATTAAAACATAAACAGAAATATGTACACCTGTGGAGTGTTAAAAACATAATGTTAATAAAGTAAAGGGCATAAATACAAACACATACTTTCACAAACTACTGGATTAAAAACCAAGTACAAAAAAAATTAAAACACAAACAATGTGAATAAAATTATGAGTTTTTACATATTTTTTCTCATTTGAACAGCTACTGCAAATCTTGCTACTCTATCTGCTACCACTTCCCATTTATTATATAATATGAATGCCTCAACATCGAGTTTTGGATGCTTAGATTTTTGTATCATTAATGCTCAAAATTTAATAGCATCCCTCTCCACTACTGCTAGTTCTAGCTATTGCTAGAGGTGCTATAGTAAGTTATTTTCTTTTTCTTTAGCAGAAGTAGATATTTGCAGGTTTGCATCAGATCTAATAACTGGAAACTATTATGATATTGTTTCAATTTTTTGTAGGTCTCACTTCTCTCTACATTCTTCATCAAATTATTCAGTTTTGGGTTTACTGAATTTTGCTCTATTATAATTAATTACAATGTCAGCTTTAGCTTCTGAATAACAGCACCATGACTTCCCAGTACTGTATTTCCAATTCTTCCTTCAGAAGCACTTTTTGCCAAACAATCAATGTAGAGCTGGCTATATAATAGATATTATGTATTACATTGCACCTTCAAATTTCATCTGCACCTGCAGTCGTGTTGATATGTGAAGGTAGATATCTTGTCATTTTAACACCGTTGATGCTTCCAGGTTCAACCATTTCTATAAGCAATGGTTGGTTATTTATTTATTTATTTATTCACGTTTGCTATCCCGCCCCAATCGGGTAAACCCGACTCTGGGCGGCTTACAGCGTAGCTAAAAACACAGACCAAATCCAATAAAAATAATAATGTTTAAAACCTCAAGAATTCATAAGAAAGAATTCATAAGAAAAGATTAAAACAGCGTAACGGATAAAACCCGGGGCAGGGGGGGGTGGCTATCCCTCAAATCAACCAGTCTGTATGGGATCCCGTGTTACTGGGTCCCCACACATGCTCCGCCAGCCAGGTCTTTAAGCCTTTTCGAAAAGGTAAGAGCTCTGCCTGTAGGCGCAGTTCCATAGGGAGAAGGTTCCAGAGGGCCGGGGCGAACACAGAGAAGGCCCTCCTCCTAGTGCTAGTGAGGCGAGCCCCCCTAGCTGATGGAATAACAAGAGAGCCCCTCTGGTCCGCCCTGGTGGGACAGACAGACGTTCTTAGGGTGACGCGGTCTCTTAGGTATCCTGGCCCACTACCATATAGGGCTTTAAAGGTAATAACCAGCACCTTGAATTGCACCCAGAGACATACTGGCAACCAGTGCAGCTCCTGGAGCAGTGGTGCCGCACGAGCATATCGCCCGCGCCCCATCACTACCCGGGCCGCCGCATTTTGGACCAGCTGTAGTCTCCGAATGGTCACCAGGGGCAGCCCCATGTAGAGCGCATTACAATAGTCAAGTCTGGAGGTGACCAGAGCATGTGTAACCATGAGCAAGGTTATCACTTTTCAAGTCTTTCCCTTGCTGAAAAATTCCTGAACCATGTACCTCCTAAGGATGATAACAGGACATCACTGATTCCCTCCTCTTCAACAGGAGAAAAATGACACTCCCTTTCTGGATCATCCTACATTGAGCGATTGCAAATGACCAGCTATATTATTTTATAAATACTATCAAACTACTTTAAACTTGCTTCATTAATGCACTTATCTTTCAAATTTCTGTGAGAGGGGAAATACTTCATCCTTTATTACAGTTTTGGCTATTGTTCAAAGAGGGTAAAAGAGACAGGGAACCTCTATTATTCCTTGGAAGGGCAGGGAATTGGTTCAAAGTCCTGGAATAATAATCTTTCTGAGTTCAAAGATAGGGGTAATAGCCCATGGTGTAATGCTGATGAAACATTGGGAGAGATAATGTCATATCTATAAGCTCAGAGTCACATAAAAATGCCCCCTCCATTTTTATACTTTAATCTTAATGTTGACTTCTGGTATACATTGAGGTAAAGTTAAGACAGCAAACACCCACTTGGCCACTATGAACTTCTTAGTGTGTGTAGTGAGGAAACCTGTATTCCTCAGTGGCTCAGTAACACCATTAATTTCTTTCCATTCCAATGAGATAAGCAAATGTCGTCTGTAGGAGCAGATACTATAATGCAATATTTGAAAGAAATTATACTTAGAAGTTGTTCTCAAAAGACTTTCAGAGACTTACAAGTCTGACCCTTTAGGCAGCTCCCATTTCTTGCATTCCTTACCTTTTCCAACACAGTTGTCTGTCTCCTACATTGTTTTACTGCTGCTATAAGTTTCAAATCTTATCTTCACGAAAGGTTTATGGCTGTTTATAGTATTGTTAGAGAGCTCTCCTCACAGTCCTCAGATCCATATTCCTTGGTTGTGTGGTGTCAATTATTCTAGGCTTTCAGCAGATTCTCAAATCAGAGGAGCCTACAAGAGCTTGTTGAGGCTTGACTCCCTTCCACCAAAGCCAGGAGAGAAAATTGTGAAGGCATTAATTGCAAGCCAAAGTTGCTCAGTTCTTTTTAGCAAACTTCTTATGCAACAGAAAGGACACCAATAACAGGACCCAAGCTGGAAGTCAAATTTCAGAATGACAAAAACAAATAAAATAAATACAGATAAAAGCAAAGCTGTTTAGGAGTATGTGTGCTGCTGTACCCTACTGGAACCGTAATATGTAATGAAATGTGAAATCTTTACATATGAAACCTTTACATTGCTAAGTTGGAAGACTAGAATTATTTGGGACACAATCTAGAGTCCTTCTTGATTTAGGCTGTCTTGTCTCAAAAAGATACCTCAGTAAACATTTTCAAGCTTCTCAAGACTTCCCTTCCCTTAGAGTCCATTTTCGTTGTAAAAAAATGTTTCTGCTGCAAAAAATAGTGATTTTTCTATTAGGAAGCAAGGCATGCACAGCAGAGAAGAACTAGCCATTAGAGAAAAAACAGGCAACCCACCCACTGCTTCATATTCTTGACTGTCCATTAATGCTGTAGTCCTAATTTTACAGAAATAATGAAATTCTGTACAAAACCCTGGGCAAAACTTTGCTTCTGTCACTGCAAAAAGTACATTAGTGTCAGGAACACCTGCTAGTTCCTCCTTGTCTTTGTTGGCAATGAGAAAAATATTGCAGTTCCTCACTCCACCCGTCACTTTCAAGGATGAGACAAGCAAAGATTTACATTTCTCTCTGGCAACAAGCCATAATAAGTCAATGATGCCAAACAGTATGCTACTTACAACCCAACAATCATTTAAGGAACCTTGAGGAAAGGTGAGATCCAGATGCAGCCAACAGATGCTGGTGTCAATTTAGGAAATGTAAAGTTGCCAGCTCCAAGCTGCCAACAATGTAAGGAATCTGATGCACACCTCGTAAACTGCTATAAATAGAAGATGTTCTGCATTATGACATGCATGTTCCAAAATAAATTATAGAATGGCATTTGATAGATGCTCTTCCAGTTAAAGAAGGAGATCTTCTGTTTCTAGGGTAGATGTGAAGCTGCCAAAATGAAGGCACCTTTTGGTGAGTTCCTTTTGCAGTTCCTTTTGCCTGACCTTGTGTGAGAAAGATTAGCCAGCAGCACATGGTTGCCATTACCAGGGTATGCCTGGTTGTGGTTCAAAAGCACCACAATCTTAGAGGAGTCTTTTTCTGCTCCCCCCCCCCCTCTGCCAGTGAAACTTGATAAATACTGAACAAAGAGGTTCTATTTTGGAATAGTTGAGGTTACCCCAAGTAAGAGTATTGTTCAAAGGACTGTGGTGGCTTAGTGGTTAAGATGCTGAACTTGACGAGTGGAAGGTCAGCAGTTTGAGACCTGAGTGCTGCATGACACAGTGAGCTCCCTTCTTTGCCCCAGCTCCTGCCAACCTAGTAGTTTGAAATGAAGAACTTGCAAGTAGATAAATAGGTACCACTTTAGGTACCACTTTTGTGGGAAGGTAAACAACATTCCATGCACTCCAGTGTCTAGGCATGCCTGCCACATGTCCATGAAAACATCTGGAGATGCATACAGCGTGGCTCTTTGACTATAAACAGAGATAAGCACTGAACCCTAGAGCAAGATATGAGGGGATTTTGAGCAAGGGTGACCATTACTTTTTTTTCTTCAGAAATCAGCATGGCTACCTTAAGTTTTAAGAAATAATTTTAGACAATTTCTGAGATTGTTTCTACCACTTGGTGTCTAAAGACAGAAAGGACATTAACTCACATTATGAACGATCATTGTGCAGACTCCGGTCAAATCAGTGGCGTAGCATAGGGGGGGCAGGGGGCGACCTGCTCCAGGCAGCACTTTTTGGGCTATGGGTGTTCTTGGACTACAATTCTTAGAAAGCTTTAGGGTGAGTGGGCACTGGGGTCCACCAGGGGTGGCAAATTCGGCTTAAGCTCCGGGTGGCTGAAATCCACATGACGCTACTGGGTCAAACTGAACAAAAATTTTATTTAACAGGAGTGTAGCACTGATTCACCAACTTCCTCTCATGTGACTCATGCCTAGCCCCTGACATGCTCATGCTGATAGTGCGCACGTCCTTTTGGCAAGTTCATTCTGCAGTTCCCTCCACCTGTCCTAGTATAAGAAAGATTACCCGGCAACACAAGGTTCCCAATACCAGGATACACCAGATTATGGTTCAAAAATACCACAATCATCAAGGAGGCTCTTTCTGTGTACCTCAGAGAAGGAGATAACAACATTCCACAGGTCTGTCTTCCCTGTTAGCAATATTTGGATAAGTCTAGCTGGCTGGAAAGCTCAATGAGTTAGGTTTCTGTTGCAGTGCAAGAGTTTGGGAGTTCAATTCTTCACTGTGCACTCCCAAAGAGCCAGCCTGTGTATAGCCTTGGGAAAGCTGCACAGTCCCACAGCACTCCCAGAAAAGGGGAATGGTAAACCACTTTTGAGTACTCTCTACCAAGTACACCCTGAAAAGGGTTGACGTAGGTAAGTAATGACTTAATGGCATTGGATTACTATCTAGTGATAGCATTTTTCTCTGCTTTACATGTGAATGGACAAAGAAAGGAACAAAGTAGAACTGCGGATGCTGTGGCCCAGATGTTGATGATCTACTTTTCCCATGATCTTTCGCCAGTGGGTAAACATGATAAGAGTGAAGAAAATAGTTCAACACTATCTGCAAAGCCAAAAGTTTCCCCAAACCTGGAATATAGCAAGGTTTCCCACGTTTATATATAGCTTCAAAGATGGTTGGCCAGATTCTATTTTTTCAACCACATCTTTTTTTTTTTTTTTTTGCTGGAAGTAAAGAGCAATTGATATGCATGTACAAAAACTGCCTGCACAAAAGGTATTGTACCAAATGCTTTGAGGGAACAGTTATACCAGATGTCTATACACTCAGTGAAAATTCTTGATGTTTATCTTGGAGAGGTAAAATAAAGCAACTGTACATGCAAGGGATTATACCAGGGATTCTCAAACTTTTAAAGCTGAGGGCCAGGTCATGCTCTCTCAGACAGCTTCGTGGACCAGATGGCCATTTTGCCTTGCCTGCCACACATGGCACTTCTGGGTGTGGTGGAGGGGGGGGGATGTGAAATGGTGTCATGGGCCGTATCCACCCCGGGCTGTAGGTTGAAAAACCCTGGATTATACACTGCATTATTAAAAAAAACCACAGATGTTCAAATGAAACCACCCATCTAGTTCCTGTTGTTTTAATGCTACATATGTTCTTAATATCATTTCAGAACGAGAAAAAAGGTAGCATCTGCTAATCATGAAAAGCTTCTTATGAATCCAAAGAGGAATTTGCTTTAGAGTCCTCTTTCACACCAGTCACTTGTTCTGCAGGTACAGGTTGTTCAGACTCAGAATGAGAATGTCTGTCAGACTTGGCGGAATCTAAATTATTAGGACAAACATAGCATTTTGAAAACCACAAACACTCACTCTCAGCTGTTGGCTTTAAAGTACTGGTCCGAACGACATGACTTTTGGGATATCGCCCCCAAAAGGGCATTTCTGTATTTGAATACTGGATGAATGAAGTTTGATAAGTGGTCCGTTGGCTGATACCACTTGGACTAGGTTCCTGGGTCCCAAAGAGGTGATTTTGTGAATGGTGCTGACATGTGTCTTGCTGAAATTTCTTTAATCCAAGACCCTAAATAAAGTGGAAAGAAATACATACTGTATGTCAATTTCTCTCTACTGTTTAAAGTAACTGACAATACTGTGTAACATGTTTTGGAACCATCAAAAGGGTGGAGTGCTTGAAGAACAGTCTGTAAACACTGGATTTTTGAAAATATTATCCTTATTCGATAGCGTAGTGTTTCCTAATCTTTTTTTTTGGACTTCAATTTCCAGAATCCTAAGCCATTTCCACAAAGCGCTGATCAGCCAATGTACTGATTTAGGCTTCTGGGAATTGAAGTCCACCAGTGTTCCACAGAACGTAGTTTGGGAAATGCTGTGCTAGAGAATGGAACAAGTACACTGAAATCTACCTACAGTAAAAACATGTGGGAATCAAGACAAATCTTACTGTTTCAAAATGAAAAGTGTGGAACAGACACAAGGACACACTTTTTCGAATGTGTGCCTTTGTTCTGGCATTATACAGGTTTAAAGCCTGTAGTCTACACCAATGCAGTGTAAAAGACAAATATAAACAGATTAGAAAGATTAATTTTCAACACAGTTGGATTTACTAAATAAGCATTAAATAACCTATGGCAAAAATCCTACTGCCAGTGTACTAAGTCACAATTAGAGTAGGCCCACTGATTCAATGGAATTTACAGACTCATCAAATCCCCATTAATTTAATGGGCCTAATCTTGTTGCAATTTGTTGTCCTGAGCAACAGGATCTCAGCCTATGTACACAAAATACAATCAAAAGATAACCAGACTTTCCCCTGCAATGAAGAAAAAGTAACTTGCTATGTCTATATTTTTTCAAATATATCAGCTTTGTAGTTCTAAAAGAAGTCACAGAAGGAATCAACAATTATTACAGCATTTTAAAGATATAATATAAAGTGAATACTTACAGAATCCAAGTACTCTCCTACATTCAATAAGCAATGTCTATTGTCATGGATTGAAAATGGAAATGTGTTTACTGGTTTCTAGAAAAAATTAAGAAGATGGTAACATTCTGTTGTGTGTATATATTATATCTATAATAAAACCATAGCTTTCATGTTCTGTGCAATCTAGATCACATCCATGCATACATTCCTTACTTCATATACAGTGATACCTCGCTTAAAGAGTATAAGGTGTTCCATGGGATTGCTCTTTAAGCGAGTTTGGTCTTCAAGCGAAACACCATTGTAAGTGACCAGTTGTTACTTCTAGTGGGGCGGGGGATTGCAAACACAAATTTACTTGTTAAGTGAGTTTTTGGTTGGTTTTAGTTGTTAAGCAAGGTGACCATTCAGAGAAAATTCTGCTCTTTAAGCGAGTTACTCTCTAAGCAAGGTGCTCTTTATGTGAGGTTTTACTGTATTCATTTCTAAATATTTTGTAATTAGAGAACACACAATGTCTACATTTTATTCCAAGTTTATAATACAATATCTTTATAAATTACTATTTATATTCTTCCATAAGCACTCAGACCTTTGAATCAGATAAACTTTGTTTATATGGGCACACATTATTAAGCAAATATCAAGATTTCTTTAACTGACTCACTACTGAGTTCTCAGCTAATAAAAGTTGAACTTCAAAGGAATCTCATAATTAAGTCAACCTGAGATTTATGAGCTCAGTGCCACCCACTGAGAAGACGCTGTGTATTATATCATGTTTCTGTGCTATACATTAAAAATTGCTAAGTCCCAAGTCTAGAAAACATGTGGATACATGTTCTTTTTTATTGTTAGTTTTCAAATACTGGTTTCTTGAAAACAGCAAGGAAAGACAGTCTAAAGCAGTGTTTCCCAGCCTATGGTTTCTGGACTTTAACTGCCAGAAGCCTACGTCAATTCCCCAAAGCACTGATCAGGCAGTGACTTAGGCTTCTGGGAATTGAAGTCCCCTTGTGGGGCATGTGCCCCATTTTGGGAACCACTGGTCTAAAGACTTTCAGTGATCCAGGGAAATGCTAACTATTTCCCTCATTTCCAACTAAATGCAAATAAAGAGTAAAAACTTACATTGTAAGAGTCTTAAAGATACAATCGTAGAGTTACAGTGGACTGAACAGCAATCTATAGAATCCTTAATTGTAAAATCTAAATGCAGACAAAAGTTCTAAAAATCTAAATGTTAAACAAATATCTTGCAAGAAAGTCATCATCAGCTGAAGGGTCAAATATACTTTGCTTTTTTAGAAAAGAAATACCATTGCAGTAATCCAGATGAGATGTAACTAAAGCATGTGTCACTATGGATAGATCAGACATCTCCAGGAATGGGTGCAGCTGGTGCACTAGCTTTAACTGTGAAAAGGTGTTCCTGGCCACTGCTGAAAAGGTATTCATCCAAGCTCATTGTTGAATCTAGGAGCATACCCTGACTTTCCAAGGGCGTGTAATCTCATACAGTACATGCTGGATTCCTATTCCCTGATTTGCCTTTTGATTGATCAGGAGCACCTCTGTATTTCCTGGGTTAAGTGTCAGTTTCTTAGACCTCACACAGTCCATCACTGACAACAAGCATTGATCCAGGAGCCTAACTGCTTCCATAGAAGGAAAGGAGCTATATGTTGTGTGTCATCAGCATAATGATCACACCAAACCCCAAAACTCTGGACCATCTCTCCCAGTGGTTTCATGTAGATGCTGACTAACAAGAGAAGTCTGAACCCTGGAGGAGATCATAGGCCAACGGTAAATGAGTTGAACAAGATTCCTCTTACCCTACCTTCTCAGTTCAACCATCCAGGCCAGGAAAGATCAGAACCACTGTAAACAGTACCTTCAAGACTCATCCAAGAAAGATGCCCAGAAGGATACTATGGTTGATGGCATCAAATGCCACTGAGAGATCCAGCAGAACCAACAGAGACATACTCCTCTTGTCCAGTAGGTCACCCACCAAGAAGATTAAAGTTGTCTCTGTTCCATAACCAATTCTAAAGCCAAATTGAAATGGATCTAGATAACCCACTACATCCAGGGAACTCTGGAGCTAAGATGCCACCATACATTCAAAAATCTTGACCAAAAGTGAAATATTGGCATTTGGTGTAATGGAAATGTAATGTATGAAGTATGTTGTGTGTCAGGATAATGGGTACTCTTGTGCAAGGAAAGGGTTAAGCAGTAGAGGTAAGTTTTATCACCAGGTGCAAGGAATGCCAAGGAAAAGCCTTGAGAAGACGCCAGTAGGGGCAGAGTGAACTTGGAACAGCAGGTTGTGATATTGCTATGGGAAAGGAGACATTGTTATGAATTGAGAACGATTTGATTGGTTAATTCTAATGAGATGGGGTTTGGATGTTTTAATTCAGTATTACATGGGTTTTGGAGTTAGTTGAAGTTGGACTTTAAGATGGGAACCGGAATATTGTAAGACTGCTGAAAGAATGTACTAGTAATCTAGTTAAGACGATTACATAGATAGGTATTATTATTTTCCTTGGGGAAAGATACCTTATTGATTGTCTTCAAAATGTTTTGATTAGTCTATTTTTACTTCTTTCTATTTTTGATACTGAAGCTTTGTACTTATGGAAGACCTTTATACTTTTACTATCATTTTTCTTTAATATGTTAAGAACTTCATCACCATGTGTGATTACTGAAGAAGGAGGGAAGGATTGAGTGTTGCCAGGCCACGATTCCTTTAAGGAAGGCCATTGTTACCAACATTTCTCCATTCTCTCACCCAGAGGTGGCTTAAGCAAGGAGCTTTACTTCAGTGAGACTGGCTGGATGTTACTCAGCCAGGTGAAAGTCTAAAGCAGATTTCCCAAGTCCAGGTTGTTCCATGCACTTTGGGCTAATTTGACTAGACAAGGTGTATTGGAGGACGTAGTGTCCTGCTTTAGCATGGTCTTTGTCAGGTAAGGTGGTTAATTACCTGAACTACTACCGTTATATCTGGATGCTAACTATCCAATAAAGTGATTCAAAGAGACCTTTTATATGAAGTTCTTACTACTGCTTATCGTCTGGCTGGGCATCCCGCTATGGTAATGGAGTAGACCGTACAGTCAGCAACTCAACACTGAGTGTTGGGCAGCCGTAAATAACCTGATTCCGTAAGGGGCCAGTGGCTATGGGTGCATGAGCCCCTTTAGTGATGGTCCCCCTCAGTGTAGGAAATGCCACTGGAAACCATCATATTGGGCCCAACGACAAAAAGAGCAGAGGTGGGACCAATTTACTATTCTGATTCCCAACGGTCATGGAGTGGGAAGAGGCACCTTGTCAATATTGTCAAGGCTGAGGCAGTCCATGAAATCCTGCATGTCTCATTTCACGTGCTGCAGGAGATGGCTCCATGATCATAGTGTGTGGGTCACTTCATGGCAAGTTGAGATCTACCTTAAATAAATTCATGCCAATGGCATTTTTCCTGTTTGTGAAAATGATTTCCCGGAAGGGGTGGAATATATACTAGGACACATAGCAACCACTGCCACCAACTACTACTACCCACTTTAGGCATTTTGGTGCCTTGCTTTACTACAAGAAGGCATTTACCAGGAGTGAGAAAAGCAGTAATGGGATATAATCTCAAAAATGATAGAATGATGTCAGTCAGAATACAAGGCAAACCGTTCAATATCACTGTAATCCAAATATATGCACCAACCACTAGTGCAGATGAAACCACAGTTGACCTGTTCTGTGAGGACCTGGAACACATCATAGAACAGACACCGAAAATGATGTTCTTTTTGTTGTTCAGTCGCACACTCGATTCCGACCCTTTGCGACCCCATGGACCACCGTCTGCCAGGCACTTGTCCTCCACCCCCCTCTCAACTTGCTCAGCTCTGTGCCCATTGTGTCCACAATACCATCTAGCCATCTCATTCTAGGATGCCCCCTTCTTCTTTTGCCCTTGACCTTTCCAAGCATCAAGGCTTTCTCAAGTGAGTCTTCTCTTCTCATTTGATGTCCAAAGTACTTTAGCTTCATCTTTACTATTTGACCTTCTAAGGAGCAGTCAGGGTTGATTTCTTCTAAGATTGACCTATTTGTTCTCCTCACTGTCCAGGGGACTCTCAAAACTCTCCTCCAACACCACATCTCAAAGGCATCTATTTGCTTGAGAAATCCTTGATGCTGGGAAGGATGGAGGGCAAAAGAAGAAGGGGGTGGCCAAAAATGAGATGGCTAAATGGTATTGTAGACACAATGGGCACAGAGCTGAGCGAGTTGAGGAGGATGGTGGAGGACAGAAGTGTCTGGCGGAGAGTGGTCCATGGGGTCGCAAAGGCTCGGAATCGACTGTGTGACTGAACAACAAAAGTCAGTCCCCCTCTGGGTGCTTTTATAAAGTGAGGAAGGACAATGGTCCAACAGTGTAGATTGTTTGTGTTTGAAACCAAGGTGTGAGTGTATCAGATTCTCTGACACTGCATTTTCTCTGAGCAGGGACCTTCCATCCGTCCTACTGATTTGGAGGTTTTCCTCTTATTAGGAGGTCATAATTGATTCTGACATTGTGTGCACTGATTTTGGCATATAGAAAAGGTTACGCCTAATCTTTCCAGATGCCTTGTGGCATGGTTTCTCTTCTGTTTGGACATATTTAGGACTGCAGATGTAACAGAATTCTCTAATCATGTTGAATTTATAGTGCCTTCTGTACCTAACTAACATGGCGAGTCTCCTCTGTTTGCTGTTTGACTACAAGGCTTGCAAAGACACAGTGGGAGTCTCTGTTAGAGTGTCCACATTATCTCTTGTATTGTACTAACATTGTTTTGCTTCTAATTTACTCTCAGGGGAGCATAGAACTGAAGTGGCAACATTATGTGGGTACAACTGTAGCACAGCTAAACACTTTGTTTATTTAATGCACTTTTATGTTTCAAATATTACAGTTCAAACTTGCCCTTTTTGTTCTTCAGTTGTTTAGTGCCTACCTTTCTCTCTCTATGCATCTGTCTCCAACAATCTTCTCTTCTCCCAGCACTGCTTTCAACTAGTTTCTTTCTATCTTATTGCTTGCATATTGGATGTGGTTGACAAGCTCTTTATTGACAACAGCCTCTTCAGTTGTTAGCAAATCCTATATACTGTAAGGGACAGACCCTACCCTACCCTTCTGTTTCCAGTTGTGTCACTCTCTTACATGTGGGATGAAAAGAGAAACACCCCTACTATCCAATAAATGAAGGATGCTATTTTCCATGGTCCTGACTCGTGTACATTGCCTCACAAAGTGCAGGCTTTCCTTTAAGACTCACTAAGTGTTGGGGAATGAAAAAGTGCTTCCTCTCTATTTGTTAAGTACTGTATACATAATTTGGATGGGATAATGAAACCATCATTTGAACCAGCAAGTGTTTTCTAAATCCAACTGTTAATTAGAACTAGCATTTGGATTTAGCCTCTGGAGAGACAATGGTTCCAAATCCACAGACAAAAGCATGTATCCCCTGTATGTATGGTACTGATTATCAGTATGTCTCCGGGTGCAATTCAAGGTGATGGTCATTACCTTTAAAACCCTGCATGGTAGTGGGCCAGGATACTTAAGAGACCGTGTCACCCAGTGGTGGGATGTCAAAAATTTTACTACCCCACCGTGATGTCATCACAGTGTAGGCGGAGCTAATGTCATGATGTCATGGGCGGGGCCAAAGAATAAAATAAAATAAAATAATAAAATAAAAATAAACACAAACACACCTCCACCCACCCACCCACAACACAAACCCATAAATTAAATAAATAAATGAATGAAATGAAAATTACATTAAAATACACCCACCCACCCACCCAAACACCCACCCACCCAAAACATAAACCAACCCACCCACCCAAAAACACAAACCTGTCACTTACCTGTTAGTGTAAGTGCCTGGGCAGCACCATGTTGCAAGATGGATATGTTCATCGTATCGGTTCTCTAAGATAATATGCCTTAATGTAAATGTAAAACAGCTGTACCTCCTTAAGGGTTCTCCAATTGGAACAGCAATTGGAACAGCACAGGTGTAGCTTATTGATGAGGTAACTCCAAGACTTTGCTTAAAAAACCCCAAGCCAGGCTGCCAGGCCTGCCGGCCGCCAGGCCTTTTTACGAAGTGTGGTAGTATGTCAATATAGGTAACGGTATTAAATACACATTTAAATACACACAGACACACCACATCTAAAGGTGAGTCACTTACCCTGGGGAACAGGCTATAGGGAGCTTCAGGCTAGCAGCTTCTCTTCCTCCTCCCTGCTTGGGAGGACAACATGGAGGCTGTGCATATGCAGCAAGCACTGTAGGTGTGCATGCACACCAAGTACTTGGCGTGCATACGTAGTGGGGGAACCAGTGAAAAGGTAAGCCCTGAAGGTGGTTCTCCCCAAAAGCTGCTACCGGCTCTCTGGGACACTGGGAAAAGTTATTACCGGTTCTGGCGAACTGGTGAGAACCTGTTACATCCCATCACTGGTGTCACCCCAAGAACATCTGTCTGTCCCACCAGGGCGGATCGGAGAGGTTCTCTTATCATTCCATCAGCTAGAGAGGCGCATCTCTCTAGCACCAGAAGGAGGGCCTTCTCCGTGTCCGCCCCGGCCCTTTGGAACCTCCTGCCAACTGAGTTATGCCTACAGACAGAGCTACTGCCCTTTCGGAAGGGCCTAAAAACCTGCCTGGCAGGGCAGGTGTGGGTCTCCAGTAATACCGGGTCCCATGTTGGGTAGCTGATCTGATGGGATAGCCACTCCTCTCTTGCCCTTTTAAACCTTTTTAAACTTTTACATCTTTGAGGGTTTTTTTGTATAATAATAATAATAATAATAATAATAATAATAATAATAATAATAATAATAATAATAATAATAATAATAATAATAATAATAATATTATTATTATTATTATTATTATTATTATTATTATTATTATTATTATTATTATTATTATTATTATTATTATTATTATTATTATTATTATTGAATTTGATTTGGTTTCTGGGTTTGTGGGGGTGTGGTGGGATTGTTTGTTTTGCACTCTTTTGTGTAACTTTTTCTTTTTTGTGAGCCGCCTAGGGCCAGGTGCACCTGATTGGGTAATAAATCTAAATAAATAAATAAATAAATAAATAAATAAATAATCTTTTACTCACCACCTCCCAAAGGAAAAGCCATACCACAATATGTTTTTGAAAGCCCTCTCTATCTTAAACATTATTTGCTCTGTGTTGTGGAGGATGGGATATGGTTGATTTTTTAAACTGTAACTACACATTTCTTTTTGGCATTTGGAATTATTTCCACAATTCTTTGAATCCCAGTTTGTCTGACTGACTATTTATCTTGTCAGCTGACTCACCATTTAATAAGTTAGCTACAATTAAAACCAGCTTTGAAACTGTAACAAACTAATAGCAGTAAAATACAATAGAGGAAATAACATAGTGCTTTCCCCTAAGAAAGTTAATTAATCTCACAGCTAGAGTGACTCCTCATAGGGGGAGATTAGAGGCAATCAGCTGTTACCCAGAGTCAGTTTCCAGTTTCTTCTGAACTGAGCAAAAGACTTTCTCACAGTTATTTAAAAAAAAACTGTTGAAACAAAGCAAATTCTCTCACTGTGTTTTTGAGTGATATAACATACCATCTAATGACATTTTGCTAATTCTGAGCTACCAAATTTCCTCCATTACAAAATGGATATGCATAGTTGTTGGGATATTTATTAATATTCAAAAGGACACAAATAAACAAATGTGGAAGTAAAGACAGATCAGACCAAAATAGATCAACAAATTAATAGCCTCTTCTAAGCAGCGGCCAAAAGAACAGATGGTTTACAAGGAAGTGTAAATTCCCCCTTCCCTGCATCTATAGCCTCTTGCTCTACTGCTCACAAAGCCCAACATGTGTTTGCAGTTATTGTGAACTTAGCATTTAACATATAGCAAGCCAAAACATTTTAATTCATTTTTTTTAAAAAAAATCCTCTACATTTTTCTGTCATAGGCTTATGCTACTCTCCTGTACCTACTCTCCTGAGGTAAATCCCAATAAGCTGAATTATACTGATTTCTAAGTACTCTAGAAACATACAGGAGTGTGCTGTGAGTCTGTATGTCACTTTATAACAATATTTTATTCTGCTCTGCTTGTGGATTTCCATTTTATAGTGGTTATATTGTATGTTATTAATTTTTTTTGTTCTGAGAGCTTAGACTCCAGAGATGCTAATAGATATGGTAAATAAATACAGAACTTGAGGCAATATGTGCAGCACATATTTCATGACCATTTTAATGTGTTTTCTCTCTTCTTATGATTTCCTAGCCTATTTGATTATGTTTATACATTATTTTCCCCCTAAAGGTTAGGCTAACAATTTCACATTAAGTGTATTTCAAAATAGTTTATCTGTTTGCCATCTGCGGCTTAGCATGCACTACAATTAATAAAATAACTTGCAAATGTTTTCAGTTATATCCAGCTAAACAGAAAAAAATCACTTTTGACCTCCTAATTCTTGGTATTTGTTCAGAATGCCATTTCCATCAAGCACACGAAGAAATGTTAAAATGGTGAAAGGGATTGTTGATCTTATTTGGTACAATTTTCATGTTCTTAAATGATTCCAGCTTCAAAGCAAAACCATTTTTCCTAATGGGTTCATATGACTATAAACTAAATGAACAGAATGAAATTCTTTTTAGTGAACAACAAAACAAAACAAAAACAGCATTAGCAAAATTCACTGAGTGTTCTGAATAGGTTAAGAAAAGCCATTTGGAGATGAGGGAGGTAAGAGGTGGTCTATATTTCACACACACACTGTGGCTAAGGATGTAGTAGCTTAAGTCATGGTGCGTGTGTGTGTGTGAGAGAGAGAGAGAGAGAAATACTTTTTGAACCAGTTTTTGAATCAGATTCTAAACCAAAATTTGGATGATCTGTGAAGAAACAATATCATGGATGTGGGAGGACTTCTCCATGGATACGTGAGGCACTGAATTTGGCTGTTGAATCTGTGTATTGCAAATACATTCAGATTATTGTGGAACCTTGCAAATCTCCAGAGAGCTGCTTCCAATGGAAATCAAAACTGATTGACGTGCCCTTGCAATTCCTCGCTATTAAAGGAAGGTGGGGGTGAATGCAGCACCATAGTCACAGAAACTGCAGCCACTTATATCAGTGATTGCCCAGCTGAGACATTATTTTTCTTGCCATGAGCATGTGCTGTGGAAATGCAGACCTGACTGTACTTAAAAATTAATATTGCAGTGAAGTGCCCTTAACGCATTCAGTTATGTGTACAAGTGATCTGAATTTATATCCTTCTAACCTATGGGTTTATTAATAAACTGTTTTCTTCTTTTAGATGCAGAGTGCATTAAGATCCATAAGATGGTTCGTCCTGATTAGCTTGCAAAGATACTGACTAAAAACTAGTGCTGGACATTAAAAGCAGCAAAATGGACTAAAGACTAATATAAAATAGGTTAATATTCCATTTTGCTGATAATATTAATATTATTATTGTACTATGTAATCTGATAAAAACACATTAATGTGGTCAAATGGAAAGTTTCAAATTATACTTACCATTACATTGTATAATATATCATTAATAATGCTACAAAATGTGCAAAATATGACTATGGGTGCAAACTTAGATGTACAATACTGTAGAGCTTTTAGAATCTGAAACAAGTTCAGATTATTCCCTAATATATAATCAAACTAGTAATTAATGAACAAATCAACAACATTCTGGAGCTAAACTTACAAAAATAAATTCAAGTTTTATTTACCTTTTCCCGCACTTTGTACATTTGTGGCAATTTTTTATCAATTTGACTAGTAGCTTCAATATTGAATATCTGCTTTTGCATCGTGGCTGTGAGAGATTCAGGATTTATGTGTGGTTTTCCAATATGTGAAAACTGGAACATAAAATATTAAGAGAAATAGAGATAAAAATAAAACAAAATTCCAGATTTTAAAAGGATATGTGAGACTCTATTTTTAAAATCTGTATTACAGCAACACCTAGAGGCCCCATTAAGGAACAAGATTTAGTTCTATTTTCACTGGATGTAGAGCAGCAGCATCAACAACAAAACCCTGAACATTTCTTGCTTTCAAAACTAGTTTGTAGATATGATAATTATGTGGTGGAAAAGGGTAGAACTCATAATAAGTCACTAATAATTCACCAAGATGAGCCCTAGCGGCACATTGGTTGAACACTGCAGCCAAAATGTTGTGTGAGTTTGATCCTGACAGGAATCCAGGTTGACTCAGCCTTCCATCCTTCTGAGGTTGGTAAAACAAGTACTCAGTTTGTTTGGGTGGAATGCTAATTACCTTAGTCCTCTAAGCATTATGGGGCAGCATAAAAGTGTAATTACTATTGCTAACAAATAGCAAAAACATCTGGGTAGTAGAGTGGTCATTCTGAAAATAGCCCAGTTAAAATTAGTGCTATGTGGCTCTTCGGCTGTAAATGGAGATGAGTACCCTACCCTATAGAGTCTGATATGACTGGTCTTCGAGCAAGAGCAACCTTTACTAGTACAGTATTGAAATGGGACAGGTTCTTCAGTCCTAAAGGCAAGAACATAAATTGTGCAGGATATGCTCTACATTCAGTGGTGGAATTTAGGGGTTTTTTTAAACTACCTACTCTGTGAGCGTGGTATGTTGGGGAAGCCCTGTGTTGCATCCGAATTAGGACCACAGTACTTTATTTCAAAATTTGGATGGGCGGGGCCAGCCAGAATTTCTGCTACCAGTTCTGGCGAACTGGTGCAAACCTGCTGAATCCCACCACTATACTACATTTGATAGGAACTGGCCATTACCAGTTTCAAGATGAATTAGAAAATCTTTATTAAGCATATGGAACATTCAAAAGGAAAGTCTTAACAACCGTTGCTGCTTTTTAGTTGGATTGCTGCCAGAAGAAACAAAGGCAAGGAGGCATTTTCCTGGCAAATGAATGAAGATCCACCTCCAAGCAAATTCATTAGAAAGTTGAAAAGAAGATGATGGTGAGGGATGATCTGGAAAGGGATGAGTTAATATATACACTAGAACACCGGATAACGCTATGACTTGGGTCCACAAGTCATGACGTTATCTGATTTTTAGCGTTGTCCGATGCATACATCGAACAACGCTAAAAAAAGAAGCCCTGATGTCAGGGACAAACCACACCGAGGCAAGGATCGGCTTGTCCGAAATGTATCCCCGGGGGGGGGGGGGTTCGGACAACCCGAGCCCTGGCTAGGTGCGCGATTGCGCGCCTGCAAGGCTCGGCTTGTCCGAAATTCCCCCACCCCGGGGGGGATTTCGGACAAGCCGAGCCCTGGCAAGCGCTAAGATTCCCGCAGGTTTGGCAGAAGAGGCGCCCGCTTGCATGCGAGAAGGCGCCGAGTGGGCGCCTCTTCTGCCAAACCTATGGGACTCTTAGCAAGCATGCCTGTTCCCCTCACCCCACTGGCCCCTTAGCAAGCGCTATGGAGCCTATAGGGTGGGGGGAAGAGGCACCCGCTCTGTGTCCGAAGCTCAGTGGCTTTGGACACAGCCCGCAAGGGCTTCGGAAGGCTAGCCCAGCCCAGCTGAGCTGGGCTAGCCTTCTTCCGCAGCCCTTGCGGGCTGTGTCCGAAGCCCAGCAGCTTTGGACACAGCCAGCAAGGGCTGTTGACAAAGCCTAGCGGCGCTCAGGCTAGCTAGCCCGTGTGCCACTAGGCTTCGTCCAGGAATTGCTGCTACTGAACTAGGGTCGGGGAAAAGGCAGGCACCCGCGTGCCTTTCGCCCGACCCTAGTTCAGTAGCAGCGATCCATTGCTGGGGGCGGGGGTGGATTGGGTAGATGGTCTACCCAATCCAACATCCCCCCACACACGATTGGCTCGGATAACGCTAAAAATTGTGTTATCCGATGCAAGGTTTTTCCAAAAATCTTGCATTGTTATCCGATTCTAGTGCTATCCTGTCCAATCGTTATCTGGTGTATTACTGTATATAGTTCAAATTTATATATAGTTCAAATTTATATGCCGCCCCCTTGCATAAAACGCGACTCTGGGCGACTCACAACAGTAAACAATTAAAAAATACACAATACACAGAACCTAAATCACAATAAAAATGTCCAAAACATCTAAGGTAAAAGTCAGAGGAGGGGAGCAGCAATGGTGGTAGCAACAGTGGCGGTTTGGATTTTTAAGTCCTGCCGCATCACTCAGGTGTTCCTGCTTGATGGAGCCCGGGGCTCAACATCTACAATGGAGCCTGGGGCTCAACCTCTTTGAAAGAGCCCGCGGCTCAACATCTAAGATGGAGCTCAGGGCTCAATGTCCTCGATGGAGCCCAGGCTCAATGTCCTCCTCAGCCAAGCTTGCTAGGAGAAACATCTAACGGCAATGAACAACATGTGATCCACCATATGACTATATGCACCCACCAGATTGTTGACGGGTGCAGTAGCTTCCACAACTGGAACTCCCTGCCTTCAAATACTAAACAAGATACTGTACCGTACTAACCATGGCATGTAAATTTTCAGTGTGCAATAAATAAATTTTCAGTGTGTTTGCAATAAAGCAAACAGAGATCAACATCATGAAACCAATAGGTGTGAATTGTTATTCTGTCTATTGATTGATGAAGGTTTAACTGTCCCCTTTGGTGCCATTTTGGGAGAAAGATGGAGTGCAAATCAAATAAGCAAATAACTGTGGCACTTCTGATTCAACATTATAAATTATTTAATTCCAATATGAAACATTTAATAATAAATCATGTTTTGTGGAGAGAGGGCTGGGCTTTGGATATTGTTAATATTTTTTATTTTTTATTAACTTATATTTTTGTTTCTAACCTACTACCCAAGATAATAAGATGATAATAAGATGATTTCTTATAACATCAGGGATCACATATGTTTCTCCTTCCTGTTTCCCCTGACAATGTTTGCTAAGTAGCTAAATTGAAAAGACTGAGCCAATGTGAAATGCAGGAAACTATGTGGCTGTATGGGAATTTAAACCAGGCCATCCTTTTCCTAGTGCAAGACTCTTTACTTCTTTCCATCTTGATCTGTGCATCAATCATTTTCTTCAACAAGAGTTAGTGGAAGCAAAGGCAAGTAACAGCTTCTGCAAGGTGGCACCTCTAACTCCTTTTTGCTAACTTGAAAACAGAATGGTAGTTCTTACAGATTATTTGAAGTACTGTACCAGAATTTGTTCCTTGGTATATTGAGAAGGGACAATTCATCTTGTAGCATTAACATTACTGAAATGTGAAATTTATTTATTTATTATGGTACTTTTCTCTCCATAGGAGATGTAAGGCAGCTCACAATTAAGTTACTCACTGTTACTCAGTTATTAGCATTACCTGTTCCTTATTTAGAGGAATGGTCACTGTAGTATTAAGAAATGAGAAGTCTTTCCTTAAGAAGTGGTATTTCTCTCTCCCATTCCCCAATCTATCTTTCAGGCTAGACTTTTCCTCACCCACACATACCAGGAACCAGGTACCACTGATAACATATTGACAGAGACTCCCTCTGAAAGCCTCACCTTACCCAGGCACCATCTTTGGCTGTGTTGGGGTTGGCCCGCCTCCCTTTGGGCATAGTTTCCCACCTAATTTACCACTTTGGCTCAGGCTGGTTTTTGTCTTGAGGGGCTCTGTCCTACCAGAGGCCTGTTAGGAGAGGTGACATCCTCTGGCCCACTGGCCTCTCAATGAGGCTGATGTCTGTAGTTGCCATGGCCACCATCAGCTAGAGGGCATTCCATTCCATTCCTCTCTGGATAACAAGCTTTGTATAACCAAGTGCATCACTCCTAGAGAGTGAGGCTATCCTAGCCTCTCAAAGAATTCAGTCTCATGTAGAGAATTGGAATAGCATTGCAGAGGGACTTTGAAGACTCAGCTTTAGCCTTTGAACTGGCTATTAATATCACAGTGGGCGATCACCCTTTGCGTGCGATCGGTGCTTGGGTTGGGGTGACGAACGGGCGTGTGCCCCAGTCCCCCACCTACCCAAGCGCCGATTCCAAAGGCAAAAAGGCAAACGAGAGATTTGCCCTGTCCCCCTCCCCCACTGAAACAACGAAGTGGGCAGGGTGAATCCCTCACTGTTAGGTTTGCCTTTGGCCAGATAAAGGGACACAACAACGGTCTGAGGGGAGTTAGTCTGTGTTCTGGTTTGGTTGTATTTTGTATTTTGTGAGGTTATATTTTATAATTTTTATTGTACTGTTGCTGTTTTGACTGTAAGCCGCCCTGAGTCGCCTTGGCGAGTGGGCGGGAATATATATATGAATAAATAAATAAATAAATAAATAAATAAATAAATCTGCTTTCATTAGGAAAGTCCACTTGAGGCCATGAGATCTTGCAGAATAAAGGCCATAAAACCACTAAAAATGCAATTTGAACATGAGCTTTGGCAGAACCCTGATTCTTTATAGAATTTGGTCCAGCCAGTATGCTTAATGATGGGGGCCAGTGTCATGAATAGAAGGAATGTGCGGCTCAGGAACTGAAAAGTTGATCTGGGCTTCCAGGGTCTGCAGATTACTACAAGGCCCCTCTGCTTGCAGACACCATCTTGGGGGAGGAGGCTGATCTGGCATGCATCTCCGAGACCTGGCTGGCACCAGAGGATGGGGTACCTCTGTCTGAACTTTGCCCGGCCGGGTTCGGTGTTTGGCACCAGCCTAGGGAGAGGGGAAGGGGCGGTGGAGTCGCCGTAGTAGCCAGGGAGTCCCTGGGAGTGACCAGGGCCACGGCTCCACAAATTCTGGGTTGTGAGGCCCTGTTCTTGCGTGTGGGTCTGAAGGGTCAGTTGGGAATCTTGCTCATGTACCTGCCTCCCTGCAGAGTAGCAGATTCCCTGCCTGAGCTCCTTGAGGTGGTCTTGATGTTGGCATTGGAGACCCCCAAGGCTGATAGTCCTGGGGGACTTCAATTTGCCTTCATTGGGGACTGACTCTGAGGTGGCTCGGGAGTTCATGGCTTCCATGGCAGCCATGGGCCTGACCCAGGTAATCCAGGGTCCTACCAGGAGCAGTGGCTACACCCCAGACTTAATTTTTTTGTCGGAGCTGTGGCAGAGTGATCTGAAAGTACAGAAATTAGACATCATCCCTGTGCCATGGTCAGATCACTACCTGGTGACTTTAGACTTCCTGGGGGCGAGACCTCACCGTAGGGAGGCAGGGCCGATTAAATGCCCCCCCCCCCGGCGACTAATGGATCCAGAAGGATTCCAGAGGGAACTGGGGTGTTGTCCTCTTGACCTGCAAAGCGGTTCGTCTGAAGACCTTGTCAACTCTTGGAACGAGAGGGTAACGGCAGCTTTAGACGTGATCGCTCCACTATGGCCTCTCCGTGCTCGCGGGGATCGATCTGCCCCTTGGTTCACAGAAGAACTAAGGGAGCTCAAACGGGCAAAGAGACGCTGAGAGCGCCGCTGGGTGAAGACCCGGAGTGAGTCTGACCGAACACTGGTTAGAGCAGCTATTAAAGACTACCTAGTGGTGATGGGGGCGGTGAAACAACAATATTTCACCGCCCTTATTGCCTCCGCAGACAATCGCCCAGCAGCCTTGTTCCGGGTGACCAGGTCCCTCCTTGGTAGAGGGGGGTCGGGCCCCGGTTGGCAGGGATCGGCTGAGGCTTTTGCTGATTATCTGGCGGAGAAAGTCACTCAGATTCGCTCGAAGTTTAATCCCGGCGTGAAATGTTTGGAGCTGGGGTTGACCGGAGCACAGTCTGGCCAAGTATCTGGGATCGGTTCGATCCAGTTGGCCCTGAGGAAGTGGACAGGCTTCTTGGATCTGTTCGCACCACGACCTGTGTACTGGATCCATGCCCTGCCTGGCTAGTTAAAGCATCTAAAGCTGTGGCAGGTGGTTGGGTCGAGGCGATTATAAATTCATCACTGAAGGAGGGGTCTTTCCCAGCACCGTTTAAACATGCTCTGGTTCGCCCCCTCCTAAAAAAGCCATCCCTCGACCCTACGGCACTTACTAACTACCGACCAGTATCTAATCTACCCTTTTTAGGTAAGGTTTTGCAGAAGGTAGTGGCGCAGCAGCTACAGGAAGTCCTGGATGAAGCGGATTATCTGGACCCTTTTCAGTCAGGATTCAGGCCCGGATATGGGATGGAAACTGCACTAATCGCATTGGTGGATGATCTCTAGAGGGAGCGGGATAGAGGTCATCCGTCTGTCCTGGCTCTTCTCGATCTCTCAGCGGCCTTCGATACCGTCGATCATGGTATCCTTCTGGGGAGGCTCCAAGGATTGGGGATCCAGGGCACAGTGCTGGCCTGGTTCTCCTCATTTCTAAGGGGCAGGACCCAGTGGTGTGGCTGGAGAGTGAGAAGTCCAGCCCTAGGCCCATTCAATATGGGGTGCCTCAGGGCTCGGTACTCTCTTCTCTCCTATTTAACATCTACATGAAGCCACTGGGTGAGATCATCCGTTCCCACGGGGTGAGGTATCACCAATATGCAGATGATACCCAGTTATACATCTCGGCCCGTGGGGACCCAAGCGGTGCAGTGGAAGTCCTTTCCAGGTGCCTGGAGGCTGTTAAGGTCTGGATGGGGGAAAACGGGCTACAGCTGAATCCCGGCAAGACTGAGTGGCTATGGGTAAGGGGCCCTGTGTTATCACGGGAGTTACCAGCTTTGGTTCTGGATGGGGCAGTTCTGCCCCAAACAGACCCGGTGCGTAATCTGGGGGTCCTCCTGGACTCACAACTACTGTTCGAAGAGTAGGTGGCAGCCGTGGCCAGGAGGGCTTTTGCACAACTTCGTGTAATACGCCCACTCCTAGACCGGGATGCCTTGCTCATGGTCACACATGCTTTGGTCACCTCCAGACTTGATTACTGTAATGCACTCTACATGGGGCTGCCCTTGGTGACCATTCGGAGACTGCAGCTGGTCCAAAATGCGGCGGCCCGGATAGTGATGGGGTGCGGGCGTTATGCTTGTGCCTCACCACTGCTCTGGGAGCTGCACTGGTTGACAGTATGTCTCTGGGTGCAATTCAAGATGCTGGTCATTACCTTTAAAGCCCTATATGGTAGTGGGCCAGGATACTTAAGAGACCGCGTCACTTAAGTATTCCCTCTATCTGGCTACAAAAGGAAGTTAATGCTTCACATAGAGGACCATGTGGAGAGGAGCAAACACCTGGCTTCCTGTGGGGGTGGTGGGGTGATGGCACAAAAAAGCTTTTTGCTGCTGTTCTACATGCATTTGTAAGATGTGTACCTGGCAAGACATCATGCCACGCCTGAAGATGAGATTTTGGATCTGGAAAGCTCGCAACATTTACATTTTCAGTGATCCAACAAAGTGTACAGTATCGCCTTCCTCCTACATTGTTGTAATTTAAATACAAGTAAAACCTCATATAACACTAAAACCTTCCACAAGTCTTGGTGTTATATGATTTTTAGTGTTATCTGGTGCATGTTAAAATCCTATGGGATCCATAGAGATACATTGTAACCACACAGGCTTTAGCGGTTGTTATCTGAAGCATCCCATAGAATCTTAATGTTATCTGATGCAATTCTTCCCCCCAGATTCCTTAATGTTATGCAATTTTAGTGTTATTCGATACTAATGTTATATGAGGTATTACTGTACAAGAATTAATCTTTAAGGTGCCAGAACATTTTTTGCAAGAAGGAGGTAATGTTTATTAGACAACATTTTTTTTTGTCTTTGGTTATTCTATTTTGTTGACTCTCAGATAGGCTTACACAGACTAACACGACTACCATTTGAAACATTTCTCCAAGGGTACACATAGTTCTATCTATCCGCACTCTTTTGGCTCCGCCCACCAACATTCACGCCCCGCCCCCCACTCCCCTCCCCTTCCGTCTCCCAGCTGCGGACTTTCTTTGAAGCACTCTGGTAGTAATTGTCGCGAGATTTCGCCTTCTTGACGCGAGCCGTTTAAAGTGAGGGACAGGGCCAGGAGCCAACGACAGGCAGCAAAGACGGAGAGGGGGCGGGGCTTGGTTGTTTCCAGCTCTTTCCGGGTGTTTCCAGGGCCTGAAGGGAACCTGAAGGGAGCCGGGCGGAACGAGAGGGAATGGGGGACCCTCAGGGAGCAGGAGCCGAGGGGGGCTCTGCTGGGAAAGGCGACCCGGCGCCTCCCGCCCCTCACGCGGCGACGTTGACAGGGGAGCGGGAAGAGTTGAAGCAGGTACTCCCCCACCCGGCAGCTCCAGTCATTCCTTTTCACGTGTCTTCCTCAGGCTCGCTTCTCACGTTACCCCGAACCCCACACGTGACATTCTGGTCTTTAATTGAATATCATTTACAGTTTAAAAGTGTGTGTGTGTGTGAGGAGGTGTGGTTTGGTAACGTGGGGACGACATGTTTTTGGGGCACCGGTTTCTTAACACGTGTCACACGCGCTGCCTGAGTTTGTACAGAAACAAACTTGGCTCTCACGAACCCGTGTAGTAGGCGTGTTCTCTTTCCTCCCTCCCCACCGTTGCTCGTTTTGTTTAGGTATATTATACCCTCTGCAGGTACGAAAGTTTTACACCTAGGCAACCCCTAAACCAGATGCACAGTTACAAGATGGGGGATAATAGGCTCAGTAATACTACAAATGAGAAGGGTCTCGGAATTGTTGTAGGTTATTTCTTCATTCATGTCAGATGCACCACCAGCATATAATAACATACAAAGCTAAAATCAACACATCTAAAAACAAAATAGAATTAAAAAGGACTAGAATGACATCCACCCAATATCGGGCTACTACATTAACAGCATTTGTAGATCACAGGCTAAGTAGTATGACTCAACATTGGGAGGGGGCTGCAAAAAGGCAAATGTTATTTTAGGGTGCATTAACAGATGTATAGTCTCTTAAACCCATGAGGTGCTGGTTCCCTGCCATTCATCATTACTTAGACCACTTGTTATATGTTGACTAACTAACTTGTTAGTTAGTTAACTAACTATATAACTAACTTGTTATATGTTGACTCATTGTGTCAATTCTGGGCACCACATTTTCATTCATTTCATTTATTCGATTTGTATACCGCCCTACTCGGTACAACCGACTCAGGGCGGTTTACAGAAACCATAGATATAAAACAATCAACAGTAATATAACATAATCAGAGGTCATACAGTAAGAAGGTAAAAAGTTGACCTTGCTTGAAAACCAGTTGTATCCGACTCTAGGGTTTAGTGCTCATCTCTATTTACAGCCAAAGAGCTAGCGCTTCCTGTGTCTGCAAACATTTCCATGGACATGTGGCAGGCATGACTAGGCATGTAACACTATGTACCTTCCCACCAAAGTGGTACCTATTTATCTACTTCCAATTTCTTGCTTTCGAGCAGGTACACTGAAGGGCAACAAGGATGGTCAGAGGACTGGAAAAAAAGCCGCATGTGGAAAGATTGAAGGGACTGAGCATATTTAGCTTTGAGAAAAGGAGACTGAGAGGTGATAGGATAGCACTCTATTGATTGCCTTGGGCAGATTATTTTTAAGGCAGCTTTTGTCCCACCCTATTATGACAATTTGAGATATGCAGATGATGCCACCCTAATGGCAGAAATGGAGGAAGACCTAAAGAAATGTCTGCTTAGGTTGAAAGAAGAGAGTGCAAAAGCTGGCTTGAGATCGAACATCAAGAAAACCAAGATAATGGCAACAGGCCCTATCAGGCCCTGGAAAATAAATGGGGAAGAAGTAGAAGCAGTGATAGCTTTTACTTTCTTAGGATCAAAGATCAGATGATGATTGCAGCCATGAAATAAAAGGCAACTGCTGCTTGGGAGACAAGCTATGAGAAACCTGGGGGACATAGTTAAAAGTAAAGACATCACCTTGCAAACAAAAATTCGCATAGTCAAAGCAATGGTATTTCCGGTGGTAATGTATGGTTGTGAGAGCAGGACCGTTAGGAAAGCTGAGCGCAGAAGAATAGATGCCTTTGAAATGTGGTGTTGGAGGAAAGTTTTGAGAGTCCCCTGGACAACGAGGAGAACAAATAGGTCAATCTTAGAAGAAATCAACCCTGACTGCTCCTTAGAAGGTCAAATAATAAAGATGAAGCTAAGTACTTTGGATATCAAATGAGAAGAGAAGATTCACTTGAGAAAGCTTTGATGCTGGGAAAGCTGGAGGGCAAAAGAAGAAGGGTGTAGCTAGATGGTATTGTTGACACAATGGGCACAGAGCTGGGTGGGTTGAGGAGGATGGTGGAGGACAGAGGTGCCTGGCATGCAATGGTCCTTAGGGCTACAAGGGGGTCAGAATCAACTGCGATTAAACCATAAAAAATTATGACCCTATGCACCCATGTACTGTATACAGAACATCCCTAAAATGGTTTTTCTCTGACTGCTGTCAGTGAACAAATATATTTGGATCCCTCAAAATAATTACATGCCAGAAATTCTTCCCTCTATTCAAATTGATATTGGGTTGCCTTTGAAACCTTTGCTAAGGTATGTGTCAGAGGTAACTTGGTGTTATGTTTTGCTTGTTACAATAGAAATGCATGATGGCCTTGCCTCATGGTTACTGGAAACATTATGAACTTGTTACAGGGTTATTGTTTCAGCTTTCCTTTTGAAGGAGTGAAGTGCATCCTTGATACCAAAAGGAATAGATCATTAGTCTTTCAAACTTTGTAGAAATAGAATTTAGCCTTAATAGAACAGCATTTGAATTTTCTTTAATGTCACTGCTAATCTTCCTTTTATCTCTCGTTATTTGTTTTGTATGTCTTCCTCCCCTTTTTGCCTTTGTTCTAGTCCTACTCCCCAACCTTCACATAAAACTTAATGAAACAAAACAGGACAATTGTGATTCCATTGCCATTCTCACCCACCAGTTTATTTGCATTGTAGAATTCAGGTAGCATTAAGAATAAGCAATAATGTCATATATTAGTCTGTGTGCAAACATTTTTTGGACAAAATCCAGGGAATGTTGGGCATCCTTAAGCACCACTGCAATAATCCCACTACTGAGTTACCTTTCTCTTAATTATACCCATTGTCCTAAATTCTCTGCCATAAATTCCTCCTTACCTGCCTAAGTAAATGTACTTGATAATTTGTTGCTGTAAATAGATTTATGATCTATTGCTAAAACTGTTCAATGGGCCATAATTTTAGTTATATTGTCCTGTGGTCTTTTGGAGTTATATTATGGTTAGAACAATTTATAGTACTTAGATTTGAAGTAACATCTTTTGCAGTATGTTCTGTGACTCTTTTGAATGAAAGTGCGTAGGTGCGTAGGCAACATGTAGGGATATTTTAAAAGAGAATTAACTGAATTAGTATCTCTTTTTTATTTAAATATGTTATTGCTTACTGTGATCTAGGGGTCCATGTTATTTCTTGGAGGAAATGAAGTAAAAAGCAGTGCTGTTGTAAAGTATTCATCTGCCCCACCACAAGCAGCATTTGCTCGACTTCAAGAGAAGACTGATCTGAAACTTCCACCTGCTAATTGGTTACGAGAGAGTGCTAAACTGGGACCAGCAGGGGCTGCTATTCTTGGAAACAGCAAGAAAAGCAAGCCATTTTCAAGGTAAGTAGTAAAGACATCCAGGTGTCATAAGAGACAGGTACTCAAATATGTTTTATAAAAATATGACAAGATTTTCAGAGTGCTTAATTATTTAAAAAATGACAATATAAAATTATGTATTTTTATAATCATGCAGGTTGTGAATTTGGTTCTATTCAAAATATTTAGCATTATTTAAATTGTAGTGTTACTTTCTTAAGAACATATGAATAAAAAGTTTTTACAGTAGTGTCTTGACACAGTAATTCCCTGGAAAATAGACTATAAATAGAAGTGTAGCACAGAGACATTGTGGCTGACTACATCAAATATGTCAGGGTTTGCTTATAAAACATGTGAAATAGATTCATTTTCCCCTGCTTTCCTTATTATGCAAATGCTGAATTGATTCCATCAATGACTTCGTCCAAAAGTATATTTTTCCAAAGGAAAAAAAAGAGTCCTAGTGGAAGTCTACTACTTTTTTTCATTCTAGAAGAGTGAAACCTCATACTTTTTTTAAAAAAAGTACAGTAATACCCTGTACAACGAAAGAGTTTGGTTCCATGATGTCTTTCATTGTATAATTTTTTTCGTTATATGGTACATGAAAGGAACCCGGGGATTGGAGCATCCAATCCCCACCTTCCTTTCGCAGGAGGCAGGCAAGTGGGTCATCTGTCTCCTATGAAAGGAAAACAGGGATGGGGGGGCCAATCCCCGCCATCCTTTCGCAGAAGACAGGTGAGCAGGTCACCTGTCTCCTATTAAAGGAAGGCGGGGATTGGGAGGTCCGAGCCCATACTTCCTTTTGCAGAAGGCAGGCAAGGGGGTAGCCTGCCTCCTATGAAGGCGGGGGGATGTCCGAGCCCAGCCTTCCTTTCAGAGAAGGCAGGTGACCCACTCGCCTCCCTCTTTGGAATGGAAGGTGGGACTTGGAGGTTTTGACCCCCGGCTTGCTTTCTAAGGTCTGAGGAAAAAGGTCCAATCCCTGCCTTCCTTACATAGGAGGCAGGTGACCTGCTCACCTGCTTTCTGCGAAAGGAAGGTGAGAATCTGACCATCTGCCTTCTGCAAAAGGAAGGCAGGGATCTGACCCCCTGATCCCCGGTTACCTTTCATAGGAGGCAGCCTACGAAGCCCAGGCTGGTTTGGGAAGGAAGGGGGGCCCCCCGCTGGCCTCCCTCCTTCCCAAGCCAGCCTTACTCAAGGCTATGAACCCTGGCTTGCTTTTGAAGGAGGTAGCCGACCTGCTCAACTACCTCCTTCGAAAGCAACACATACAATGAAAAAATCGTACAATGAAGAGGATTTTGGAACAAATGGGTACATCGTACAATGGGGTTCCACTGTATGAAGTTATGGACTTTGAGAGAGAGAGAGAGTGTGTGTAGGTGGTGGTTGGTGAGCTTGACAATTGAGCTTTGTGTTCAGAACGAGGGGAGCACACAGCAATCATTTCCTCTTCCTCAATCATCTTCCATTTTTTAAAAAATTGACTCATTGAATTAGTGGGGATTTAATTAACTGCTCTAGGTTCCATTGATTCAAATGGGCCTACTATAGTTGTGACTTACTTTAACGTAGTAAATCACAACTACTGTATAGTAGGCTCATTTAAATCAATGGAACTTACTAGAGCAATGATGGTGAACCTTGGCATTCCAGATATTTTTGAACTCCAATTCCCAAAATTTGCATAGTCAAAGCAGTGGTAATGTATGGTTGTGAGAGCTGGACCATTAGGAAAGCTGAGCACAGAAGAATAGATGCCTTTGAGATGTGGTGTTGGAGGAGAGTTTTGAGAGTACCCTGGACAGTGAGAAGAACAAATAGGCTGCTCTTAGAAGAAATCAACCCTGACTGCTCCTTAGAAGGTCAAATAATAAAGATGAAGCTAAGTACTTTGGACATCAAATGAGAAGAGAGGATTCACTTGAGAAAGTCTTGATGCTGGGAAAGGTGTAGGGGGAAAAAAAGGGGTGTGTATGTGTGTGTGTGTGACCAAAAATGAGATGGTTACATGGTATTGTAGAAGCAATGGGCACATAGCTGGACGGGTTGAGGAGGATGGTGGAGGACAGGGGTGCCTGGAGGGCAATGGTTCATAGAGTCACAAAGAGTCAGAATTGACTGACTGAAAAACAACAAAATTATAACGTTGGTTAATATAATGGGCAAAATCTTGGTGGCTTAGTTACAATATCATAAACTGAAGGAAGGTAACATAAATTAATTTAAACAAATTAAAAGTGTGCTACAACCTTCCACCCTTTTTCAGGTTCCCTTGCCCTGGGAAAATCTTTGGAGCCTAGGCATGGAGGTAGGAGCCTTTACTAGTTGAAAATAACCACTGGGTCACTGCTGGTTATCCTGATTCCAGCATAGTGATCCAGGAGAGATATTTTTACTATTAAAACCTCCTGCCTCTAACCCAGTGTTTCACAACCTTTGTTTTTTGGACTTCAGTTCCCCAAAACACTGATCAGCCAATGTATTGACTCAGGCTTCTGGGAATTGAAGTCACCCTGTCGGGATTGTGCCCCACTTTTGGAACCACTGTTCTAACCTGAGGTTCCCAGACGATTCAGCAGGGGGAAAAGGAATTATAAGATAGCCTTGGAATTAGGCATTGGATAAGAAGTTTCCAGTTCATTTCCAGTTTATGCCAGCATAACTAAAACAACACTATTTCCTCCATTATAATAAAATTGCTTTTGATACAATGTAGTAGTTGGTAATTATTTTAAAAGGTACATTTTATATTATTATGTGTTTTATTTTTAATAGCTTCGGTATGGCATATGATTTTATCGATTCAGTTGGAAATGATGTGGATGTTGTATCTGATTCTGAGGTATGTATATTATGCAATAAAATAATGTAAAGCATAACCCCAGATAGTTGGCAAGATATTTTCATTGACCTTACCTTTAGGAAACCACCTGCTAAAATTACCCATAAAGAAATTAATATTTCCTTTGACATCTGTAATTTCTCTTTTTGTTTTATCAATTTTGCCTTGAGGTGCATAAGATAAATTTATTTTATCTAACATAAGTGCTATGTCCCAGAGAAAGTCCTTCCAAAATTTTGTAGATAGAGGGGAAGGTACTTTTACCTAGAGCTGTGTTCTTGTGTACTAATAACTGTTCTAACTCCTGCTGTTTCTCTTGGGATGACTGAGGGTAAAAATCTCAAAATATTTGCATGCCAGTCAGGCCAGGTTATCTTGCTATGGTAATAGAGTAGACCATACTGTCAGCAACTTAATACCGATTGTCAGGCAGCAGTTAACAAACCTGACAACCCTGAGAACTAATGGCTTTGGGTATTGAAGTCCATATGGAAGGGTGATGGTCCCCGAGTAGATTATATCCCACTTGAATCCAGCTTGATGGAGGGCAGCAGCTTCATCAATATTGGACATTCAGTCCAAAGAATAGTTCAGAAATCTCAACTGTGGTTTGGTTTGATGTCTGAATTCAGTAAGTGTCGTCTCTCTTCTTTAAAAAGTTGGTTTCTGGCTACAGTTTAGATTAGTGACTTGGTAATTGTGGTTTAAAGCTCACCCCTACTTTTATTAATTGTATCACAGTCCAGTTTGATCCGTGTGGAAAGTCTCGAGGTTGTATATATTCTAAAATAAATGACATCATTTTGCTTTTTTCTTACTTTTTAGAACATTAAAAAGCTTCTTAAGATACCTTATAGCAAATCACATGTCAGTATGGCTGTCCATCGAATTGGGAGAACCATTTTATTGGATGACCTGGATATTCAAGAGCTTTTCATGAGATCATCACAGGTAATTAACTTTGCTGAAGTAATTTTTGGATCATATGCTATGTTTAGTTTTAGTCAGTAATCTTCCTCCCCCTAACCTCACTGTCCAAGTATGTGTGGGTGTATGGCTATCTGCATATAAAAAATCACTATCCAGTTAAAAATTAAGATCATGAAATAGAAAGAAATGTCTGCTTCTAGATCACTACCTTATTCTTGCCTTGTACAACTCAATGGTTTCTATAAACCACCCTGAGTTGGTTTTGCCGAGTAGGGCGGTATACAAATTGAATTAATAATAATAATAATAATTTCCTCTCTTCCTATTTCCATTATCTCTTGTGTTACAGTTTGCATTTGTAAGACTGTTGGCGGGCTCTGTTCTTTTCTCTTTTGATATGAACTGATTTGGGAGGGAGATTTCTCTGAAATGGCGGGTAATAATAATTTTGTGTCAGAAATTATTCTGGGTTGACAAGAGTTTTGCGGAAGAAACTCCACTCAGGGAATGTTCAAATGGGGCTCCTTTCATGTCCCCAAGATCTTTTCCCACCAAAGTCATCCCTTATTTATCTACTTGCAATGTCTTGCTTTCGAACCGCTAGGTTGACAGGAGCTGGGACAGAGATGGGTGCTCAATCCGTCATGCAGTACCTGGGTCTCAAACTGCTGATTTGCCATCCTTCCAGCTAATAAGGTGAGCTTCTTAACTACTGAGCCACTGCAGCTGGGTAAACATACAGTAAACAAATAATTTAAAATGTCAGCCATGTTGGTCCATGAGTGAAAATGGAGGCCGCTATCACGTTTTATCTTTATTAAGACAATCTGTCATGCTATGGATGTTCTAGTTTTTTAGTTTTCCACAGCTCTTCATCTGTGTTAGATGGTACAATAAGGAGTTAGTGAATGAAGGGGATTTTTTAAATAATTGTGTTCTCATTTGTGTTACTTAGACTGGAGATTGGACTTGGCTAAAAGAATTCTACCAGAGATTAATAGATCAGAAGTGGCAACGAAAGAAAAAAAGCAAGGAACATTGGTATCAGAAAGCTATACTTTCCAAATTTTTATATTACAGGTAAATATGCATATTTTTTTTGCTGATAATTTTTTTTGTTACATGCATTTTTCAAAATATATATTCAAAGTAAAACAAACTTTGAAGCTTATGCTACTTTACATTTGTTAGTCTTTTATAGAACTTTCTAACTGCAAGGAACTAAGGGTGAGATTAGCTAGGCTAGGGGAATTGCTTGGTGTTTTTTTTTAACCACATATGACATGGTCTGGTTCAAGCTATTTCCCAGCAATTACTTGTGATAGTGCTCCAGATATGTTCCGTGCCTAAGTTGAACCAATTCTCCAATGGACAGAAAGATTACTTTAAGGAAGATCACTCCTGGCAGACTGACCCTTTCTGGTGTGGTCACTTGCGGTCATTTCTCACTGTTTGATTGCACCCTAACATAGGTACAGTAATACCTCATATAACATTAGTATCGAATAACACTAAAATCGCATAACATCAAGGAATCTGGGGGGAAGAATTGCATCAGATAACATTAAGATCCTATGGGATGCTTCAGATAACAACCACGAAAGCCTGTGTGGTTACAATGTATCTCTATAGATCCCATAGAGGATCAGATAACACTAAAAATCATATAACACGAAGACTTGTGGAACCAGGTTTTAGTGTTATATGAGGTTTTACTGTATTCTAAAATTTTGACATCAAAATGAATGTTCTCAAACACTTACAGACTTTCAGAGAACATCTTATTTACAGAACTTTGATTATTACTTTTGAAAAGGAACTCATTACATTATGCAGTAATTTTTGTTTCTTTATTGATGCATTATTGATAAATATTATTGATAAACTAATATTATTGCTGTGATGTTGTATAAATTGTCTTTAACGGACTTTAGACAATTTTTAGAGAAACAGTCTGACAAGTCCTTCATCCCCAGCCTCTCTTATTACATCCAGATCTTTCTCTTAACTCATTGTTCCTCTGAAGCTATTGAGTGAATGGTCCGAGTAAGCAATTGCTACTATCACAGTTCTACTCATGGTGGATCTACACTTTTCAGTTGTCCCTTTCCCCTCTATCCTTCTGGTCATACAGGGCCACATACATGACAGCTATTGGCACTTATAGTTTTTTTTTTTAAATGCTGTCTCTCCAGAGGTCTTCATGTGGTTAAACTGTTTTATTGCAACCAAAAGGCTGTAAGTTTGATTCTGACCAGGGCTCAAGGTTGACTTAGCCTTCGATCTCGGTAAATTGAGCCCCCAGCATGTTGCCCGGGGGGGGGGGGATGTTAATGAACTTGTGAACCACCCAGAGAGTACGCTTAGCTCTATGTGGAGGTATATAAGTGTGATTGCTTTGCATTGCATCCTTTCGCGTAGTCTGTACTGTATGTTGTTTTCTGTGACTCGGCATGCTCCCTCATATTGTTAATGAGCAGTGGTGGAAAATGCTGTTATTGTGTCACACAATCTAAACTAGTTATACTCCTGGATGTTCCTTTGTGGAAAATAAATGTACTCCCCATATGTTCCTTGCTAAAGTAATGAATTTCCTGTGATACATTACTTTGTAACTTGTTACTTCCATACATTTCTTGCTCACCAAAATGCAGCCCACTGTAAAGGGAGGTCATAATATATGTAATGCAGAAAAGGAAATCTCTGAATATGCTCTAGTGGGGTGTGGTTTTCCCCTTTTCTCCCTGCCCCGACTCCATTTTACCTTGCAAGGTAGTTAAAAAATACAGCACTGGTAATGTATTTTGCAAGATGACATTCATATGATTCCATGCGAAGGGATCGTGAGGGAAGGACAGAAGCATGGATGTATAATTAAAATGGTGGAAATCTTTACTCTCAAATATTTGTGTAGCTTTCTACAAATACAAGGATCAGAAAAAAACAAATATCTTTTACATTTAAAATCTGTCCTGTTACCGTTCTCCAGTGCTGCTGTTTTGAATTGTATTTTGAAATCAGGAATTACTAAGATCTGGGAATAATTCTAGGTATTATCTCCCATTGTTTAATGATAGAAGTGGTATTAAAAATTTCACAGATCTCTAAGAAGCTAAATGTAGGATTCAGAAACAATTCTAACTGGAATGTCAATACATTTCTTGACAGCATTAATGGTGATGGAGCTGCTCAGCCTGCTTCTGCTTCTGAAGAACAACATCAGGAAGAAAGAACTGAAGAGGAAACGGATGATGCTGGAAGAGTATCTTGGCCAGCCCCTTTTGAAATGCCCTCTTCCCTTTCTGAAGATGCAGCAACTTCTAACCAGGTTAATGTGACATAAATTACTAAATCAAGCAGATTAATAGAGCATTAAATAAAATAATGCTGGTGGTTAGAACACTGGTTTGAAAGGTTGGTGATGATGTATTACATAAGAATTCTGTTATATATGAATTTCTGTTCTGTTTTCACTGCACTAGTGTATTTGAAATGCATTATATGAACCGCACTGGCATTGTTTTGCTAAGATGGCTTTGGTTGTGATCTAGAGCTTTCAAAATGGATCTCAAATCTCAGTGCTGATAAACCGTTTCTGAGACTTTACCAGAACCTCTGCCATAACAAAAGCTACCACTACTGCTCTTGCTTTGGTGTTGCTGTCAAATTGAGCCAAAACATCCTTCCATACTCTAGTTTACATACAGCAATATTCCTTTCCACAACTGCCAGAGAAGCTGAGGAAAGAAAATGATGGTTGTTCTTTGTTTTGGCTTCTAACTGTTTCTTTGAATCAGTAAATAACAATAGCTGTTAGGAATGGTATCATCCACTAAGGTGTGATGAAGGAACTTCTCAGCATTAATTTGATTATTTTAAGTGCTTGTCTTAAGTAGGGTAAAGGTCGCCCTTGCTTGAAAGCCATTCGTATCAGACTCTAGGGTTCAGTGCTCATCTCTGTTTATAGCCAAAGACACTTTCTGTGTCTGCAGATGTTTCCGTGGACATGTGGCAGGCATTACTAGACACCGGAGTGCATGGAATACTGTTTCTTTTTCCACCAAAGTGGTCCCTATTTATCTGCTTGCAATTTCTTGCTTTCAAACTGCTAGGTTGACAGGAGCTGGGACAGAGATGGGAGCTCTGTCGTGCTGTACTCAGATCTCGAACTGTTGACCTGCCAACCTTCCAGTCATCAAGTTCAGCATCTTAACCATTAAGCTATCACAGTGCGCAAGTAGGAAAATTGAAATGGTTCCCAGAAACAGCAACACAATCACGCATTCTTCTTTTGGATAGCAACAAAAGGCCTCTGTAGCACCTATTGCCACTACATATTCTGGTGGCCGTTAAACAGCATGCAGTACTTGCAGCTGCCTATGATACAGGACCTCAGAAGTTGTAGTTACTCCCACAACTGCTTTTCCTCGTTCTCCAGCCCATTCCTGTACTTCATTAGGAGCATAAGGTAGCAATCCAAGACTACTGGTTTGCCGCAGAGGAACAATGAGCTTGGTGTACATTTGGCCAGGGAGGCAGAGGATGTTTTCACTTCTTCCACCTTTAAGTGATTCTAGCTGAGATAGCTGTGAAGAATCTGTGTTGGGGAATGCATATATGCTCCAAGATGGTAGGCTTGCTGGATGTGGCCCTTGTTCTAATTTTTCCCCAGAATTGATCTCAAAGATGTTGCTAATGTGACTGATACATCTTTCTCACAGAGAAAAAAATCCTAAGAAATTTTGTTTCATTCTGAGAATTTGCTGTTTATTCTTCCTGCTTGAACTGCTAACACAAGATGAATGAGAATATTAGAACACTGATTACATTCTTTGTTTTATCAGTCTTAATTCAGAAGTTTGCTGCTGTTTTTCGGCACATCTTGGTTGATAAAGGAAGTATATACTGTACAGTACTGCAGTTTGCGTTCGTTCTTCCACAAGACATCTGCTAATGCAGACCAGCTGTATAAAAGCAAAGACACTGATGTTTTTCTAATTAATATTGTGTCCTCTTATTCCTTAACATTCTTTGTAATCCAACTTTTCACAGCTCCTGTAAAAGTTATGGAGTTCTGAGAGAAAAATCACAGAAATAATACATTTACATAATAGAGTGTTTATATGAGAGGCAACAACAGATGGTTTGGCTAGCTAAGGCTAGCACATGTTTAGCAGTAGAGCTTTCATGTGATAGCTTGTAAAGGACTGTACAGAATACTTTTTCTCATTTTCATCTGCTGACCTTTATCAATCATAAGGCAACTTCTATATTTTTCCTGTGTTATAATTGGGTTGCATGGGTATCTGAGACATGCGAGAAGGTGCCCTGGCCAGAACATTTGTGGTTTTTACATAAGCCTGAGCACAATTTTTTTTTTTTAGTGGGAATGTAGGATATAAATGTAATAATGAAGAATGTTTCAGCTGAGAAAATTACCTTTGCATGTGGTAATTTTATAACCTGTTTGGGGTTACTTGAAATTAAATTGTTTTAAATCACTAGCAAGACTATATTTTAAATCAGGAGTTTGCAGCCTGTGGGCCAGACATAGCCCACAGTGGCAAACCATCCGGCCCACTGCAATGATCCCAGAGGTGGAAATGGAGGTGTTTACAACAGCTGTAAATGTGCATGTGCAAACACATACTCCCAGCCCTGTTTATTTCAGGGTTTATGGTGGGAGAAACCACATGACTGGCTCACTCAACCATGTGTCTGGCCCGCAGCATGAAAGTTTTGGGAACCGAGGGTGTAAGTGTTGTTACCAAATGTATAATAGTAGATGACTTGCAAAGAGTAGTATTCTGTGCAGATGGTTTTTAAAGAATGGTCTGCTAGAATGAAAATATTCAGTGAAAATGTTCAGTGAATTTTGCCTCTCAAAGCTCTAGTTGTCCAGTATGCAAAATACGTACTTTTTGTAAGTCAGTTTTATTCTCAGCAGTAGAATCATTTCTTATATCCTTGTGCTTTTCACAGGGAAGTGTCTCTTTTCAACCCTCATATATAGTGGGGGATGTGGCCTCAGCCCCCAAAGAACAAAACCTAACTACTTTGTTCAGTGACGGGGAAAACAGTCAGGTATGAATTTATGTGGCATTTGAGTTCAGAAATATAATCCCTTTGCACAGTTTAATCTCCAGTGTAATGGGGGGGGGGGGAGAGAAAAATGCTTCTTTTAGTTGCCTAGTGACATCAATGATCTTGATTTTTGTTATGAAAATCTATCACATGCTGTATTCCATTTACTTTTCTTCTCATTTTCTTGTAAGTCTGCAGAATGTGTTGCATTTTTCTTTGAAAGAAAGTAAATGTTTACAAATACTATTTTCAAATTTCAAGGGTCTTAAAAATGATTTTGCTCGAAATATCTTGTGGACATTTGAAGATATTCACATGTTGGTTGGATCGAATATGCCTATATTTGGAGGAGGAAGATACCCTGCTGTGAGCTTGCGTCTCAGGTGATTTTTTTTCTGTGGGTGTAGCTTATTTTATAATGTGATCTACCTATTTCTTCTATTCATACTTTATATAAACCGTTAATGATCAGTCATACTGTTTTGTGAATTGGATATTGGTCAGCCATTTACTTCCTCACTGACAGATTATCATCTTTCCCGGTGTATAAGACACATTGGAATATAAGATGCACCTGTTTTCTAAACACATTTTTAAGGGGAAATTTTTTTCTACATTTTTTCAGGAACTTGGAAATTATTTACATTATTCTGGTTTAAAAGGACCACTTTCCTGCCCTGCTGTCACTGAGCAGTGATGTCATTACATTGGCGTGCAAGGGGAAACAATATTTAAAGGACATCACAACTGTAAAAAGTTCAGAATACTGGGAGAAGAGTTTTGTCTTACATAACTGTCAAAACAGTTATTGATGATATCTGATGCACCTCCTAAGATAGGCTGTTAATTAACAACATAGTTGAGGAATCCCTTGTTAATGTCACAGTTCTTCAGCCATTGCTCATAGATGGGATTTTGACTCTCTCAAAAGATAACTGTATTGGTCTTTCTAAAATGAAAGGGTTAAGAATATATGCAGTAGTCATAAATAAGATTCTCTTATACCCCAGCTTTTCAACTATCACCATGTTCCTCCTCCCAACAGATGGAGAAATGCAGAATTTTAGTGTGGGACCTTCGGGTATTTTCATTTTTGGCCTTTGCACCTCACTTAGATATTTTCCCCATTTCAAGTAATTTTTTTTATTATTTTGCTTTGGAAGAGCATTTCTAAAATTGTTTTCTATATTTTAAATATTATAATTCATAGATTTAAGTTCTAAAACATAATCACCTCTCTTGTAGAAATCAAAACGAAGAAAGCAAAACATAATAAATATTTTTTGTCATTATACATAATCTGGAAACAAGTGTGGCTAATGCCTTTATTAGTCTAGTAAAATCTCAAAAACAGAGGACAATTAAAAATTTATAGTCTGGGGTGAAATATCAAACCTTTTGCCAAGAGCTGATTCTACAAAGTTGCAGTCTCCATTTTGCAACTTGGAACCTGGCTCTTGCATCTGCCCATGGCGTTTGGAACTTTCTGTGGCTTCTGTATCCCCACAGTATATATTTTATTGAAATAATATCAAAATGCTTCTGTTTGTAGAGATAACAACAAGCCAATTAATGTGCTAACAGGCATTGACTATTGGCTGGACAACTTGATCTGCAATGTGCCAGAACTTGTCATGTGTTTCCACGTCAACGGAATTGTTCAGGTATATTCGAGATTGATGGTTTAGCTTGTTTTTTGAAAATAGAATGTGATTTTAGGAGTTTGAAGCTGTAGTCCTAAAATATGATTTAGCACAAAATGTGCAAAGTGCAGCCCACAAGTTGTATGAGGGTTCTAATATGACCGCCCATGCCTATGAACCTTTTTCCTTTTTGAACTTTCCTTTTTTAACACACCCTTGCTTCCACCTAGAATGTTTTTCACCTTCTCTAGGCCTTGATAGTCACTGTGTCAAACTGGAAGTGACTAGAAATCATATAGATATTTCTAAAAGTCCCCCTCCAGGCTTAGAAACGGCTGGGGGGAGGGCTAAAGGGTGGGTGGGTGGAAAATAGGGTTGAAGAATGAAGGCCTTTTACATTTTGATGGAGAATGTATGTGGCCTATAAACTATCAGACATTGCTTAATGCTGATTTAGGATCCATATAGCATTGTTGTATTAAAATTGCACAGAAAACAAGCATTTGGTCAGTAGTTTCGTTATAAAAGTATATTGAGACTCAGCAGCATTGTACAGTGTTTTAGTATATGCATAGTCCAAAATCCAGTGAAAATATTACTGAAGAGTAAGAAAGGTTTTCATGTTAATGAGATTCTTAAACTCAACAAAGAAACTTTAAGAATGAATGGGCTATAGCAGCAATTTTACTTACTCATTTGTTGAATTATTTTATTTTTTTAGAAATATGAAATGATTAAGACAGAGGATATCCCCAATTTGGAGAATTCAAATTTTTCTACCAAAGTAATAAAAGATATTGCACAAAATATTTTGTCTTTTTTGAAATCTAACTGTACCAAGGAAGGCCACACATATTGGTTATTTAAAGGTAAGCATTTCCATTAGTGATTTAAAACAAAACAAAATACTTACAAATCCATGTTTTGGAATCGTTGGATGGGCTCATGGTTAATAGAAAATGCCAAAAGTAGAGCAGTCAAGGCTGTTTTTGCTTCATTACAGGTTTCTGTAGCAAGGCGCCAGGTAACAGCCAGACTTGGCCTTCCTTACCCCCTTGTCATTTGGCAGCTTGCTGTATATATAGTTGAGTTGAGTCGAGTCACATGATTCTTGATTTCTTACTGCCACAGCGTTTCACTAGGCTGGAGCAGGACAATTGATTTGCTCAGTTAACTTAAGCAGAATGCTTATGAAATGGAATGGGAACGAAAGACACTTGTGCCTTTCTTCAACGCCTTTTATCATGGTAGGATTCAGACCTTTAAAATCAGATAAGAATTTAGTAACTCTTGATTGGCAATCCTCTGGTCATCTGTGTTATATTATTATTTCCTTATCTAAATATACTAGCATTTGGCCACAGCTTGTAACCGCTGCCAGCTATATTTTTGTCATGTACAGTGATGGACCAACATTTATCTTTCAGCAAGTGGAAGCGATATAGTAAAACTGTATGATCTGACCACTTTGTGTGAAGAAACAGAAGATAAATACCAAAACCCCTTTACAATGCCGGTGGCAATTCTTCTTTATAAGTAAGTATGCCATATGGAATTTATTATATAGGTATAGGAAAATGTCCAGTTGATTATGCTGAGTGTAAATGCAAGCTCAACCAATGTATTGTTCTTAGTAGCAGAGATGCACAGGATAGACTCTTATCCTACTTGCATCTGTATAGGGTGCCGCCTTGACCAGGAAATGTGGAATAAGTGGCCTCATTCATTTCATTGTAAAGCCAGTCAGAACAGTCTGTGCTTCTGAATCAAAATGAAACCTTGTGTCAGGTACTTTAATTGAATGAGTTAAAAAATTGGGAGGGGAAATTGTGGGATAATTGCTGACCTTAAATTAGTGCCAGAACCTGTTTTCCACTTCATAAGTATGCTTCGTGAAGTCCTTGTCTGTTCAGAGGACAAATAACTGCTAAATTTAATTTTTTTACTATTAGCATCTGAGCTACAAAATAATTTCATGCTTAATAATTTAGTAGCTCTTTATATTGGAATGTTTACAGCACAACGTCTGGAAATATGAGCATATCTCAGTATATATGTAAATGCTCTCTTCCAAGAGAATTGTAGGGATGGGACTAGGAAATGGAAAAACAAAGTAATCAATTTGACCAAAATTAAGTGAGGCCCCCATCTACCATCAGTGTATAATTTATCTTAGAACTGTGTATAATTGTCCTTTATATATTTACAATACATTTACATGTGAGTCATTGTCAGTTTCATCTTATTAAATAGTGGCTTGTTTGTGATATCTTTGACTCCCATACCCTGATTAGTAAGTGTACACTTGAGGGCTGGGACAGTTTTAAACAATTTTATATGCAGAATGCTGGTTTACAATTGTTGTATATTATAGCAGCTAATAGAGCAGTTCAGTGTAGAGGCAAAGTGGAAGATCAACTACCACATCCATAGACAATGGCTGAGCAGGAGATATAAATCATAAATCAGTTTAAATATTTATTTTTAAAATTCAGTGTATGTTGGAGGGAAGATTCAATCTAGCACAATTGAGGAGCCTAAATTGATCATATATGTGGAGGGCAGCAAAATTGGATTGGCATTACCTTTGAAATAGCAAAGCAAAAAGCAAAGCAATCACACTTATACAATGTCCCATAGCGCTTAGTGCACTCTCTGGGTTATTCACAAGTTCATTAAACTTGTGAACCACCAGAAAAGAGTAAAGCAATCACACTTGTATAACATCCCATAACACTTAGTGCACTCTCTTGGTGGTTCACAAGTTAATCCAGAATGCGGCTGGTCCAGAATGCGGCTGCCTGGGTGGTGATGGGGTGCGGGAGGTATGCCCATGCCTCATCATTGCTTTGGGAGCTGCACTGGTTGCCAGTGTGTCTCCGGGTGCAATTCAAGGTGCTGGTAATTACCTTTAAAGCCCTACGTGGTAGTGGGCCAGGATACTTGAGGCCACGTCACTCCAAGAACATCTGTCCATCTCACCAGAGCAGACCGGAGAGGCTCTCTAATTGTTCCATCTGCTAGAGAGGTGCGTGTCTCTAGCACTAGAAAGAGGGCCTTCACAGTGTGCTCCGGCCCTATGGAACCTTCTGCCAGATGAGCTGCATCTCCAGACAGAGTTGCTGCCATTTAGAAGAGGGTTAAAAACCTGGCATGAAGCTAAGTTATGATTTTTTTTGGCAGGTGCACCTAAGAAAAGCTCTTCTTATCTGTTCATCTCACTTTCTCCTAGAGTTGCTTGCAATATGATGCTAAAGAAAAATCAAAACAGGAAGCATTATGGTACTGTCAGAACATTACTTCTTAATTGTGTGAGGTTATTGGACAAGGGTAAACATCCTCAGGTAAGAATAGTACTCTGACATAATTCCCATGTGTTTGTGGCTGATAATGAAAAAGCGTTCCGTATAAGAAAAAAGGCAGTTTATTGAACTGTGCATTATTACTTTGAAAATACCAATGTCTGTTAAAAAAAATACTTTTACAATTCTGTACACAGATATACTCCCTTACTTGAACCCAATTTGTACTTGACAATTGAAGATAAAAAAATCATGTGAATTAGCAGCAGTGTGTCCTCTAAATCTATGTTCCCTCCTTCTCTTTCTTCTGCCTTGAGAAGAAGATTGGAACAATCTGTTTCATGGTTGAAACTGATGAGTGTTTCTTACTATACTGTACTTTATCTAGCAATTCTGTTTAGTATCAGCCGGGGAGTCTCTACCTCTATGTTTTGTGGATTAAAGTTCCTATTAATTCCATCCATTGGTTGTCCAGGTTAGGGATGATTGGATTTGAAGTGTGAGCCATAATATCTGGTGGCACCAAGATCTTTGCATCTTCGTTTAAAGCAGGGGGTTCCAACCTTTTCAAATCGGGCACCAGGTCACGCTCTCTCAGTCAGCTTTGAAGGGTAGATGGCCATTTTGCCCTGCCTACATGATGGAGGTGGTGGATGGCAGTGGCCATTTTGTCTCAACAGCTTCAGAGGGGAGGCCATTTTCTTTCTCATATGTCCTTGGCACCACGGATCCAGCCTGCAGGCCTAAGGTTGGGAACCCCTGATTTAAAGTACAGATTGTTGGGGAGAATCAACCCTATAAACCAGTGTGTGGTCCTGGTCTGTTTCAGTAAACCATAGTTCAAACTCATCCCAGTTTGCTTTATTCACATATACTAGTAAACTCTGGTTTTAAAACAGGAAGCTCATGCTAATTTGCATACTGCTGAACTACTGTTTAGCATAGTGACTGAGCTCTGCATGCAAACACAGAGCACTATAGTTTTAGAAGATGAACAGAAACTATAGTTCTATCTGTTAGCATTAATTTATAGAAATCATTTTTTGAGAAGTTGAAATCTTACATTGGGGAAAAACCTCTTGGATTTACCTTTTCTTTCTTTCCAAAAAGATTATTGCATCAGCAAACTATATGCTGTCAGAACTATTCCAGCTAGATGAGCCAAAAAAAGAAGAGGGTAGTGAGTTCCCTTTAAATGGCAACTCTGATGAAAGCTACAGTGAGGAGGAGGAGGAGGAAATGCCTGATAGTGATGAAAATGGTTCCTACAGTATCAATTCAGATCCTCCCGATGACAACAAAGCAGTTGCTGTAATCAAATCTGTCGGAGAACTGTCAGTACCTGAAAAATATAAATCTACTCATCAAGTCCGTGTAAGTTGACCCAGTATGTTGGTAGCAACTCAGTAGTTATGGTACTATTTCAATATATTGTGAAATCCTTTTTGCCAGAGAAATCAACATGAGAAGATGTGGTTCCTCAATTGAGGCTGACTCCTCAAAGTTGTGCTATGGCAGTAAAGACACACAAACATTCACTTTAAATGTGGTTAATGTTTATATCAGGAGTTCTCAACCTTTTAAAGCCAGGGGCTGGGTCACGCTTCCTCAGACAGCTTCAGGGGCTGGGCGGCCATTTTGCCTTTCCTGGTGTAGTGGAGGCGGTGAGGTGGGACACATGAAATGGTGCCGTGGGCCGCATTTGGCCTGCCGGCTGCAGGTTGAGAATCCCTGGTCTATATAAATGAAATGTATAAAAGTAATTTCTTTAAAATGAATTATTCTCTTTGACTGGAGTAGTAAATAGTAAGCACATTGTTTTAATTCCTCTGTGGAACATTTCTAACACTTCTTCCATGAGATTGATTGATTGTAGCTTCATTTCCAATCCCTACAACTATACATATCTGTGTTGGTATTTCTTCCTTCCTGTCCTAAGTACACACTGACTAATGTAATCAGTGAAAATGTTGTTCATACAGGATTGTTCATTAGACTCTTGCGAGGCCTTTTAAATTCTATTTTAAATGTTATGTTAGTATATAGGTTATGTTATTATAGGTATTGTGACAATGTATTTGTATATGATGTTCGGTATTTCCTATGTATGTTAACAGATCTTGACCTTTCATAAAACTGACTGGGCTCTGTAGCACTTTTGTCACACAAGCTGCACTGCATAATTTCTTGACTTTTCCTAAGCTGATAGGTCAAAACGCCTGCTCTGCCTCCTTTGTTTTTTAAGAAATATTTTTCGACTGTGGGCAGTATCAGAACTAGAGGAAAATAGATGTTGTCCAATGTTATTCAATATGGTAGAACTACAAAACTACAGTACTGTGTTGTTTAATTGTTTTGTATCAGTTGTCACTAGATTAGTTTCGCATTAACCAAATAAGAAACTATCCATGAAACTATCTGGAGACTAATTTTATTGAAAGCAACGTTTCTTTATTAGAAATTGCTTTTGCCAATTTCAACCATGCAGTGAGCCTTTTTCTTTTATCTATTCTATGAAGCCTAGTTGTGCATTTCCTGTTTGCCATGGCACAGAAGAACGATGCAGACTAGTACTGAGCTATGTTCTTGAGGTAAGATTTTACTATTTAACACTCTCATTTCCTTGCTAGAATAAATTCACTATTATTCCAGCATCCTTTCAAAATGCAAATGACAGTGTGTGTGTTTTTAAAATAGGGATTAAAATCAGTTGACAGTAGCATCAAGAAGGAGAGTGATCTTCCTGCAGCAGACCCCAGTACCCCCATTCCATTAAAATATGAAGATGAATCAACCAGCAGTGGTCCTGAATGTCTTGAAAAACAGATAGCTTTGTTCTTAGACAAAAGTAAGCTTTCTTGTATCCTTACTAATTTTATTTCATAGACAGTCAAATCCAGTCTTTGTATAAGGTCCTCTGCGTCAAAAAATTTGCGCATCTTTTGAAATAGTTTTAATTATGTGGATAAATTGTTTTTAATGGCTGCTTTATTGTGAAGCTGTTTTAAAAATCAGATTATTGTTCAACCCTCAAGTAACAGTTTGTCTTTTCTTTTTTAAAGAAACATTGAGACCAGTCATTGCTTCTTTGTCCCATTGTGCATTGCTAGATGTAATCTGATATGCATTCATTTGTAAGCAAATAGTTCACTATCCTAGTGAGACCAGGTGCGACAGCAGATCTCATGGGTGAAACATTTGACCCAAGTTTGGACTTTTCCGTTCTTTACCACATCACATTTTTGTTGACCTATTTTAATGAAGTTTTCTGGAGAATTTTAAAATAAGTATTTTTTGTGACATTTTCATTTCTCCTATTAAAAACCATTGCTGAATTGTTAATTTCCTTCCTCATAGCTAGAAATGAATGCCATGCATTCATGTTATTGGAGATAAACTGAAACATGACAGAAGGGAGGGAGAGGGTTTTTTTAAAAAGTGAGAACTTATCAGTTATTTTAATTAAACTTAACTTTAAGGCTACTAAGAATTAATTGGTTTTATTTTTGAATTACAGTGGGCTCATTTCAGGAAGTTAAACATTCTAGTCAGTCAGGAATGATCCCTGGATCCTGGCAGTACAAAATGAAGCTTCAACTAATTTTGAAATCCTCAAAGGCTTACTATATTCTCTCTGATGCTGCTGTGAGTCTTCAGAAGTATGGGAGAGCATTACGCTACATTAAGCTAGCTTTACAATGTCATGGTAAGTTGGAATACTGTATTTTAAATATATACTCTAAATGGATAACACTTACATGTTAAGTTTCAGTGCTCTTGATGGCTATGGTGTTTATGACAAAACATGGGGTACCTTGATAAGCATTATTTTAGGAAAATGCTTATCAAGTGCAGGGAAATTGTAGATGAAGAAGTGGGGCAAAGTCCACAAAATCATATCCCACTTGTTCATCTTTGAAGTGCTGAAACAATCTTCATTGCTTTTTTGCAACAAACTAGCAAGGCTTCCCTCTGTAAATATCTATAGGTGTATGTTTTAATGAAGTTGCATTTGTTGGGTTTTAGCATAACTTTTTCTTCTGAGTATTTTTATTTATTTATTTATTTATTAAAATTTGATACCCCGCCCCAATCGGGAGGACCCGACTCTGAGCGGCTTACATCCTAATAAAAGCAAAACAAAACCTAAACACTCAATTAAAAACGTCAGGATTAAAAATCATCAGAAATTTAAAAACAAAACAGAAACTACACCCCAGTATTCCCCCAATCCAACTCAGGAAGGCAGTCCTTATATAAGCCACTTGGTATGGGAACCCACGCTCCCGGCTCCCCAAACCTGACCTGCCAGCCAGGTTTTCACGCCCTTCCGGAAGGGCAAGAGCTCTGTCTGCAGGCGCAGTTCGGTGGGCAGGAGGTTCCAGAGGGTCGGGGCGGATACGGAGAAGGCTCTCCTCCTAGTACTGGCGAGGTGCACCTCTCTCGCCGAAGGGACAGCAAGGGAGCCTCTCCGATCCGCCCTGGTGGGCCGGACAGATGTTCTTGGGGTGACGCGGTCTCTTAGGTATCCTGGCCCACTACCATATAGGGCTTTAAAGGTAATAACCAGCACCTTGAATTGCACCCGGAGACATACTGGCAACCAGTGCAGCTCCCGGAGCAGCGGCGAAGCACGAGCATAGCGCCCACACCCCACCACTACCCGGGCCGCCGCATTCTGGACCAGCTGGAGTCTCCGGATGGTCATCAGGGGCAGCCCCATGTAGAGCGCATTACAATAATCAAGTCTGGAGGTGACCAACGCATGTGTGACCATAAGCAAGGCATCCCGGTCTAGGAGTGGGCGTAACTGGCGTATTACACGAAGTTGTGCAAAAGCCCTCCTGGCCACGGCTGCCACCTGCTCTTCGAACAGTAGCCGTGAGTCCAGGAGGACCCCCAGATTACGCACCGGGTCTGTTTGGGGCAGGACTGCCCCATCCAGAACCAAAGGTGGCAACTCCTTTGTTAACACAGGACCCCTTACCCACAGCCACTCAGTCTTGCCGGGATTCAGCTGTAGCCCGTTGTCCCCCATCCAGACCTTAACAGCCTTCAGACACCTGGAAAGGACTTCCACCGCACCGCTTGGGTCCCCACGGGCGGAGATGTATAACTGGGTATCATCAGCATACTGATGATACCTTACCCCGTGGGAACGGATGATCTCACCCAGCGGCTTCATATAGATGTTGAATAGGAGAGGAGAAAGTACCGAGCCCTGAGGCACCCCATATTGCAGGGGCCTAGGGCTGGACTTCTCCTCCTCCAGGCACACCGACTGGGTCCTGCCCCTCAGGAATGAGGCAAACCAGGACAGCACTGTGCCCTGGATCCCCAGACCCTGGAGCCTACCCAGAAGGATGCCATGATCGACTGTATCAAAAGCCGCTGAGAGATCGAGAAGAGCAAGGACAGACGGTTCCCCTCCGTCCCGCTCTCTCCAGAGATCATCCACCAAAGCGACTAGTGCGGTTTCGGTACCATATCCGGGCCTGAATCCTGACTGAAACGGGTCCAGATAATCCGCTTCATCCAGGACTCCCTGCAACTGCTGCACCCCAGCCTTTTCCAAAACCTTACCTAAAAAAGGTAGGTTGGACACTGGACGGTAGTTGGAAATTATTGTGGGGTCGAGGGAAGGTTTTTTTAAGAGGGGAAGCACCAAAGCATGTTTAAAAGGTGTGGGAAAATGCCCCTCTTTTAGTGAAGCATTGATAATCGCCTCGACCCAGCCACCTGCCACAGACTTGGAAGCTTTTATTAACCAGGCAGGGCATGGGTCCAGTGCACAGGTTGTGGCGCGAACAGATGCAAGAAGCCTGTCCACTTCCTCAGGGCCAACGGGATCGAACCGATCCCAGGTAACATGGCTAGACTGTGCTATGGTCAACCCCAGCTCTATACGATCCACGCCGGGATTCAGCTTTGAGCGGATCTGAGCGATTTTCTCCGCCAGATAATCAGCAAAGTCCTCAGCCGAGCCCTGCCACCCAGGGCCCGGCCCCCCTCTACCGAGGAGGGACCTGGTCACCCGGAACAAGGCCGCTGGGCGATTATCTGCGGAGGCAATAAGGGTGGTGAAGTATTGACGCTTCACCACCCTCATCGCCACTAGGTAGTCCTTAATGGCAGCTCTAACCAGTGTTCGAGTCAGACTCACTTCGAGTCTTCACCCAGCGGCGCTCTCGGCGTCTCTTAATTATTTCTCGCATCTGTATTGATTGTAAAAGGTTAGTTGGTCATTCGTGATTCTACACTGGCAGGTTGCATTACATTATGCTAAAATATTGGTTCTAGTTGTTAGTGTTCAAATGTCTTTCGGCCTTGGCTTACTAATGACCAATTACCATATAAAATTATTTTTTAATAAACACTATTTTTAAAAATTGACTAAGTTAGCTTGCATACAATTAACACATCAAAATTTGAAGTTATTTCAGAATACAGTAATACCCCAGATAACGTTATGACTTGGTTCCACAAGTCATGACATTATCCGATTTTTAGCGTTGTCCGATGCATGCATTGAAGAACGCTAAAAAAAAGCCCTGACTTCAGGGAGGAACTGCTTTAAAGACAGGCAGGGAAAGAAAGAGACCTCTCTGCTTTTAAAGCCACAGCGGTCTCTGCGACTGCAGTAGGGTCGGGGAAAGCGCCTTTCCCCCAACCTTACTGAAGTCTCTAGAGAACCAATCACTTCTCTCTCTTTCCCCCTTCCCTGTAGTTTAAATACAGGGAGGGAAAGAAAAAAGGAGTCTCTCGACTGCAGTAGGGTCGGGGAAAGGCAGGTGCTTTTCCCCGACCCTACTGCAGTCGCAGAGACAGCTGTGCATGGGGGGGTGGATTGGGCTGTTCTACCCAAACCACCCCACACCTGCAGACCATTGCATCGGATAACGCTAAGAATCAGTATCCAGAATTGTTATCCGATACAAGTTTTTTTCAAAAAATTTGCATTGTTATCCGATTCTAGCGTTATCCGATGCAATCGTTATCTGGGGTATTACTGTACTCCAAAGTGTATATTTTTGGGAACTGAATATTCTATTAGTTCCTCAAGTAATAACTTGTGCTCAAATGTTGAAACAGTTGCAGATGTTTGGGCCTCTCAGGCTAGTATTTTGAGAATTCAGATACAGTACTGCCATAGGAGATTGTGTCCTGGTGTGGGAGTGGGGATATATCCTTGGCACCTAGAAGTAAACTGCTTTTCTAGCTGCTAATATTTTTCATTAGCAAAGGATTGGAGAACACAACTCTTCTTGGTATTTGATGACACGGCAATTTTTGAAGTTCTGCTTGGAGTATTATAATAGGTGTATATTTCATAATGTTTTAGAAGATTGAGATGCTTCATAATCACAATTCATCTTTACGTGTCTTTGAATTTAAAAAAATGCATTCTGACATGCAGTGCTCATCACTTTCCTTTCTTAATTTCCTCCCAACTAGATGCATATTGCTGCCTCTGCACCAACATACTTTCTGAAGTAGTGCTGTTTCTTTGTCAGAGTTTAACTCTTTGTGGTGACATCCAACTGATGCTAGCCCAGAATGCAAGTAACAGAGCTGCATATCTTGAAGAGTATAACTACCAAACAAAGGAAGATCAAGAAATATTGCATAGTCTTCATAGAGAGTCCACCTGTCAAGGTATTAATGCTTTATGTCTGAATTCAGATTTTTTTAAAAAGCTATTCAATAGGGTTTTTCTTTCTTGTTTATAGTATAGTTCTACAAGATCCAGTTTACCTCCATTAAATGGAGATTGGACATTTGTAGGAAGTCAGCATGCTGCTAATCCCACCCTGTTCCTTAGAGGTGATTGGTTCTCTAGACAACCGGTCACATCTCTCTTTCCTCCTCCCTGTAGTTTCAATACAGGAAGAGAAAGAAAATCGCGTCTTTTTTCCTCCCTGTATTTAAACTTCAGGGAGAGAGAGTCTTATAGTTTCAGTATAGGAAGGGGGAAAAAAAGCCTCTCTCTCCCTGTAGTTTAAATACAGGGAGGAAAAAAGACGCGGAGAACCAATCACCTCTCTCTAGAGAACCAATCACCTCTCTCGCTTTCCCCCTTCCCTGTAGTTTAAATACAGGGAGGGAAATAAAGAGAAAAAGAGACTTCGACTGCAGTAGGTTCAGGGGAAAGGCGCTTTCCCCGAGCCTACTGCAGTCGCAGTGGCTTTAAAGGCAGGGAGGTCTCTTTCTTTCCCTGCCTGCCTTTAAAGCGGTTTGTCCCTGAAGTCAGGGCTTTTTTTTTAAGCGTTGTTCGATGCATGGATCGGATAACGTCATGACTTGTGGAACCAAGTCATAACACTATCCGGGGTATTACTGTACTTCTGAGTCCTAGGGGAAAATAAACCGGTGCTGTGGGCTCTCTGCTTTACGATCGGGATGGCTGGAGGTGCCTCCCCAAGCAAACTGGATTACCCCTGTGTTCCCTTTCCTCTTTGGAAAGGGAACAGGGCTTTTTTTTAACATTGTGCGATCAATGCATCACACAACGTTAAAAACTAGATAACGTTATGACTTGTGGAACCAAGTCATAACATTATCCAAGGTACTAGTGTATATATAAATTGAGAGAGAGAGAGTTTTCTTCTTCCAAATGGGCCATTGATTTTGTTGTTATTTTGTGGCAAACATGATATATGGGATTACCTTTGGATTAATTCTGTGGTTCATTAAAGCTGAGAGTTTCAGAAATATTTGACACCAAATTATATTTGAGACTAAAAAGTTGGTTTCATGTATTTTAAAAAAAAACTTTACAGTGTATTTCTATTAATTTGTTTGTTTGTTCATATTTGTACTGACGCCCCTTTGCCAAGGCAACTCCTGGAGACTCACAGGTATAAATATAAAAACATTCCCTAACAATAAAATCAAGAAACTTATCTAAAAAACATCAAATATTAAAACCCTTAAAATACTGGTAATATACTCTCTTCTACAACCACTAAAAGCCAGACTACCCCTTATATGAGCCATGGGGGGGATTTTTCTGCACTGGCATATTTAAGTTATATCTTATTTTCTGTTATAAATGGAGCTGAAGGCAACTGATAGTAAAATACAAAATTCAGTAAGAACAATTAAAAATACAAGCAAAAAGTAAGTAAACACAACCACCTATTAAAACCTACTTCAGCAAACAAATGAGTTTAAAATACAGCCTACCTGAATGCTATATATATACAGTATACCTACATCTGAAAAAAATATTTTTAGCCTGTGAAGTTGTCATAACAAGGAGTCATTATTATCTCTGATCAATAGTTTTGCTATCATACTGTGGCCTTTTGATGTTTCGAAACACATTTTGAACACAGTCTCGCTTAAGAATTATGTTACATTGTTCACATAGGTTGTAAGTAAGGCATGTGTCATCTTGGCCAGATCTAACCTTGCCAGGAATGACTTCAGTTGGAACAGATGGTTTAGCTGTAGTGCAAGTTGATTGTCGAGTCTAAGAGTACACTCAGTCTGGTTGCATCCCTGTTCCTTAGTTTCTGTTTTGACTGAACAGGAGCACATCTGTCTTGTCAGGATTAAGTTCCAAGCCTTCAGACCTGTGTTTTCCAACCTTTGGTTTTTGGACTTCAATTCCCAGAAACCTAAGTCAATCCCCCAAAGCACTGATCAGTTAATATACTGACTTAGGCTTCTGGGAATTGAAGGCCTCCTGTGGGGCATGGGCCCCACGTTGGGAACCACTGTTATCGACAGCAGTTATCAACATAAGCCATTAATACAGAACATTAACTGATTTCCCATTTCCAGGAAACCCAGGTGTTGCTGGTGTACAACTCTTGTCAGTATCCAGCATAGTCATTAGTAAGGAATCATGGGGACTAAGTTTAGCAACTGCTACAGAGCTTTGAGTTACCCAGTCTTGACTTAGAGGAGAAATATATTTAGTGTTTTATGGCTGCTTTATTGCATTTATTTTTGTGAAGTTTTAAAAATCAGATTATTGTTCAGTCCTTGAATATCAGCTTGTATTTAATTTTTCAGAAACAGACCAGCCATGGTTTCCTTTTTCCATTGGGCATTGCTAAATGTAATCTGATACGCATATGTTTGTGAGCAAGTAGTTCAGTGTGCAGTTTCCTGTTAAAACCAAATTTGACAGCAGATCTCATGAGCAGAACACATCAGTAGACAGGTGGTACTATCAAGATGACCTAGTAGTTTCACATGCATGTTAAATCGAATGGGAGCTTCTCATATACATTTCATGTACAGTAATACCTCGCATAACGAATTTAATTTGTTCTGCGAGTCTTCTCGCTATGTGAGTTTTTTGCTATGTGAGTCAGACTCGCATAGCAAAAATTCCTATGGAAAAACTCGCATAACGAGCTTTTTTAGGGGAAAAACTCGGATAGCAATTTGTTTTTGTTATGCGAGCGTTTGCATTGGGGAAGTCTGACTTGCATAGAAAAAAATTTCGCTACTCGGATCGCTTTTTGAAAAACCCGCTCTTTATGTGAGTTTTTCGCAAAGCGAAACGTTCGTTAAGTGAGGTTTGACTGTACACTTAAAAACATGTAAGACCAATCAAAACACTAATAGAAACTACAGAGTCATGTCTATGGCATTGAATAGGACATAACCTGATATGCTTTCAGTTGCCTCAGTAGCACTAAAGTGGAAGTGCTAGCCACAAAGCACTTCTGCCTGTGCATTTTGCAATAGGAATCGTGAAACCGGTTGTGCAATTGAATTTCAGAATTCCCTGTTGCTGGACATAATTTCTGGCATATTTGTCAGTAATTTTGCCCAATATGACAAGAGTTTACACTTCATATTTACATGCATTTTCTTTTCTAGTATTTTCTTGGGCTACTGACCTGTCTACAGATTTGGAATCTCAACTTTCAATTAGCTGCAAATGTTATGAAGCAGCTAATGAAATATTGCTCTTCAGCAGTTTAAGAGAGCAGAATCCAGAGCAATATACACAAGTAGTGAAGAGAATGGGAAATATTCAAAATGAAATTGGAGTTTTTTACATGAATCAAGCTGCTGCTATACAGAGTGAAAGAGTGGGCAAGTATACTTACATATATTTGAATATACTTTATTTTCCAAATACTGTAGTAGTTAAGAACTAGATTAATTACCAGTGCTATACTCTGGAATGTAGGACTGTGGTGGTTTAGTGGTTAAGACGCTGAACTTGACAACTGGAAGGTTGGCAGGTCAGCAGTTCAAGACCCAAGTACTCCATGACGGAGTGAGCTCCTGTCTCTGTCCCAACTCCTGCCAACCTAACAATTTGAAAGGAGGAAATTGCATTTATATAAATAGGTGCCACTTTGTTGGGAAGATAAACAGTGTTCCGTGCACTCTAGTTTCTAGTCATGCCTGCCACATGTCCATGGAAATGTCTGCAGTGCTGGCACAGAAACCTAAAGTCAGATATGACTGGCTTTCGAGCAAGGAGAACTTTATCTCTGGAAAAGGACATTTAAGGGACCATAATGGTGATTGATCTAGTGCAGTGGTGCCCAAACTAAGGCCCGGGGTCCAGGTGCGGCCCCTGACACCAATTCGTCTGGCCCGTGAAGCCCTCCTTGCTCCTGGAAGCAGAAGTAAAATGTGCCCGTACAGATGCATTTTACTTCTGCTTCCAGGAGCGGTGAGGGCTTCGGGGGGGCGGATGAATTGGCATGGGGGGGGCGTACCCGGCCTTCGGGCCTTAGTGACTGGCTCCCTGAACCACATGATCAGCCCACGGCCCAAAAAGTTTGGGCACCCCTCATCTAGTGCTTCTCAGTCCTTGGCCTTTCAAGTATTTGGGGCTTCAGCTCATGGCTGGTAGACAGAGATTCTGTGAGCTGAAGTCCAAAACATCTGGAGGTCCAAATTAGACTGATTCTTTTATTTCAAAATGCCAATCTCTCTTCAAAATAAAGTATACAGTCTTAACAAGGTTTGTTTACAAGTAAATCTGTGCACCTATAAGTGTTCTGAAAACCCAAAGTGACTTATAAACAAGATGTGTAGCAGTGTACATCTTGTTTAAGAGGGAAGAATCAGTATTTAAGGAGAAATCACATTTTTTCTCTGTTGCACTGCTGAATTTTGGCAGCAAATTTGTCATGATTCCGCCTTGTTAAAAGGAGAGGAGAAAATGTTTCCCAGATTTGCCTCACATCTAGATTCTGCAGAAAATATTAATAGGATTGTAACGCTGGAGGTAAATAACATTAATAGTATACTGTTCTAGATTAATGTTAAACTAAGATTATATGGATTACCATGTATTTCTCTGTAGTTCTTAGAAGTACAGTAAAACCCCAACTTACATATGCCTCGAGTTACATAAAATTCGACTTACATAAAGATTTTGTTTTAAAACCATGTCCCGATTTACATGATTTCTTATGGTTTTGCTTTGAGTTACATAAATATTCTTTTCCCTATGGATTTTCTTCGAGTTACGTAACAATTCATTTCCCTATGGGTTTGCTTTGATTTACATAACAATTTTGTTTTTCCTATGTGTTTGCTTTGAGTTATGTAAAAATATATTTTTTCCTATGGGTTTGCTTCAAGTTACATACAAAAACAATTTAAGCAAAAGCCTACGGAATGGACTTTTTTTTCGTAAGTAGGGGTTTTACTGTAAACTAAATTTGAATATTGGAAGTTTATGTTTTGGGAAGAACTAGTAAAATGGCTTTGTTTAGTAATGCTATTTCTAGAGTGATTAGAAAATTCCAGACCTTAAAAGCTTTCTACTTTCATGAATGAAATTGTTCTTATAATTTCTAAAATTACATTTAGATCCACAGTATACTGTATGGCAATTTCTGACTAACAACTGTGTAATTCTTGCTTAGTCAGCATAGAACAAAGAAAGAATGTTAATAAAGTAGACTGGAAATCAGGTAATCTTATAATAAAAAAGGTGGTTAGTTTTCATTGTTTTGGTCTTTAAAAAATGTATATTTTTCAAAAAGAAAATGAGTTCATAATTTTTTTTCCTGAAGTTGATGCAGAATTTTTAAAACTTAAATTCTTGGATGGCAATCACACATTTCTTTTGTAAAGAGACTGTTCTTTCTGATTTTATAAGATAGTGGAATTGAAAGATGCCTTTTTAAAATTTTGTTCTAGACAGCAAAACGGTATCAGCAGCAGAACAGCAACTTTGGAAGAAAAGCTTTTCCTTTTTTGAAAAAGGAATTCAAAACTTTGAATCAATAGATGATGCAACCAATGCTGCTCTTCTCCTTTGTAACATGGGGAGATTGATGAGGATTTGTGCTCATGCTCATTGTCCTACTGGAGGAGATCTTAAAAGAGAATTTTCTCCTGAAGAGGCACTTTATTATAATAAGGTAATAATTGCTCAGTTAAATAAATAGCTGCTACTCAAATACTTTCGACAATTACAATTAATAAGTTGTCGTCGGGTGCTACTCGTATCTGCATATACATTTTTCCTGGAAGTCATTTTCACAGAATGACAATTAGGAAAAGTGCCATGGCATGAATTCATTTAAGGTAGATCATAGCTTCCCATGAAGTGTTCCACACACTGTGGGACATCTCCTGCGTCATGTATGAAATGAGACAGGCAGGATTTAACACCGGGACTGCAATGGACTGCCATAGCCTTGAGAATATTATTAAGGTGCGCCTTCAAGCCAGTCCATTTGGCCTGACCCCTTCTGCCTCTATGACCATTGGGAATCAAAAGTGGTTTTTCCTCCACTCATTTTGCCATTGGGCCCAAAATGAGGGTTTCCAGTACCATTTCCTCCACTGAAGGGGCCATCAACCCACCTAAAGGGACTCATCCACCAGTAGCTGTTGGCCTCTTTAAGGAGTGAGGTTATCTCCCCCCTCCCCCAACACTCAGTGCTGAGCCGCTAGCTGTACGGTCTACTCCATTACCATAGCGGGATATCCACCAGACAAATTCATAGGTAAAATAATAGGATTGTGTAGTAATTTTCTACCAAAATGCATACAGAAACATGCATACCTGGTATATCATTATTTTACAACTCTCAACCTGTGCTTTTAAAACTAATACTCATTGATGGTATCTGATATAAACTAAATATCTGCTTAAATACTCACAAATTTTGTAACATTGATTTTGTTTTATTATTTATTCACAATGTTTATACAGTAGACCCACTGTATCCACTGGATAGTTCCGAGGATTACCATGAGTGTTTGAAACCCTGAAAAGTAGTGAACCCTATATACTACATTGTATATAATGGTATTGGCCAGTTACTGTAATTAAACCTTCGAAATCTATATTTTAAATCTTTCAAAGTGTGTTTAACTGAAACTATGGATATTGATTCCACATATATGGTGGACCCACTGTATACTGGAAATATATATTTTAAATCTTTCAAGGTGTGCTTAACTGAAACTGGGTATTGATTCCACGTATAGTATATAGTGGGCCTACTGTATACTGTCCACTGTAATAAAATTTGTTTTAGATGCCCAATGGTCATTCTTGAGGAAGCTGCCACTAAAACATCTTACTTAAATCCTACACTGGCCAGTTGTGTAAATGCTTATAATATGTAATTTATGTTCCTAAACTTACTGGTGAACTATCAGAATACCACTGTCTTGTCAGGATCATTGACATGTGCTCACCTATGATATAAAGTCTTAATATGAGGAGCCACAGGCAAATGGGAATGGTAGAAGCATGGTTTCTTTGTGTATCAGAATTTTGATGGACATTTGGGGGCATGAGGCTGTAGTTAGGTGACATGTAACTCTCGTTTCGTCATCAGCCAAATTTTTACATGACACAGTAAAAGGAATAGCATATTGAAGGCAGCAATCATGTTAATAGAATGTATGAAATTACACATGTATAGTTCACATGTATTAATCATTTGCTATTCAAACATAATAAGAATAATAATTTTGTGTCAGAAATTATTCTGGGTTGAAAGGATTTTTGCTGGAGAAACTTCAATCAGGGGACACCCGAATGAGGCTCCTTTCATGTCCCCAAGATCTTTTCCCACCAAAGTGGTCCTTATTTATCTACTTACAATTTCTTGCTTTCAAACTGCTAGGTTGGCAGGAGCTGGGACAGAGACGGGTGCTCAAACCATCATGCAGTACCTGGGTCTCAAACTGCCGACTTGCTGGCCTTCCAGCTAACAAGGTGAGCTTCTTAACCACTGAGCCACCGCAGCCCCTACAAACATACCCCATTGTGAAAGGGAAGTGTTTCATTAATATTGTTCCTGGTCACTGCAAAGATAAATTTCAACATGATTTCCATACTCAGGACTTATTATGTACCACATAGTGAATATTGTCTAGTCTAATCCTGACAGCATTTCTCTATGGTAATATTTTAATATATACAGTACATACTTTATATTAAATCTATAGGCTATTGACTATTATCTGAAGGCTTTAAGATCACTGGGTAAAAGGGAAGTCCATCCTGCTGTCTGGGATTCTGTCAACTGGGAACTGTCAACTACCTATTTTACTATGGCAACTCTGCTGCAGGATTACGCTCCCTTGTCCAGAAAGGCTCAAGAACAGGTAACATGTTTGAATTTATTATACTCTTTATTGAGAAATTGAGATTATTTGAATAATCGGGTGAAACTATTGCATATACTGTACATGATGTTAATTACTGTCAAGAATGGTGTAGTAAAATGTGTTCCTATTAATTTGCTCTTCATTGCTTTTTTTTATCCTAAGCAACCATATTTATAGATTCTGAAATCCTCACTTAGGAAATAGCCATGTTTATTTAGCCTTATGTATAAATTGTTAGCATTTTATTGGCATAGTGCTTGCTTATGTATATTTCACAGGAGTTATTGGAGGGAAAGCAATGCTTTTTATTTTTAAAAATATCAAAATCATACCAGAAGATTGTGAAGTTAGAATTTTGTTTTGGTCTACTATGCAGTTAGTATATTTGTGTTTAGAAACACTGATGGGTTACAATAACTTTATGCAATGTTATCATTGTGGATGGAAAGAAAAATATGGATGGCAAATCCTATTTCTCATGATTTCAAGGATTGTTTAGCTATATCAGAACAATAGTTCAAGGTTATAGAATGCTGCATTATATCCAATTGGCAACATTTTTTGCTGGTATAAAGAATGCATGTATTTATGGTAGATGGATGAATGAAGGCATGTGCAGAATGTTGGGTACAAATGGATAGAAAGTAGCCTTGGTAAAAAATAGTGCAGGGAAAGACAGGGAAGATTACCAGCAGTGGGTAGAAACAGAATGTTGAGAAGAGCTAATTTGCATAAGAACTAATTAGCATATTGGTTGAGAGTGAATGATTGATAGGGAAGGTTCTGGAGAACCCTGAGGAAAATTAAGAAGGGAAGAAAATGGAGAGGTTTTAAAATAGTTGCTGTGATAGAACCATCTACCTCAGGAGGAGTAAGAAGGCTACCTGAGATTAGTAAAGGAGATTTACTATTTTGGCCTTTGAAGTGGGTAAGGTGCTGATCTGTTGCCTGAAGTGTTTTATTAGTATTTCATGTAGATGCCTTTCATTTTCCCCTTCTTGAGAGCTGACTGTTGATTTTTGCAAATACCTCAGTGTTGTTAAATAAACCGCTTTAAAAATCTCACACCTGTAAAGGGAGTTTGTTTCTTTTTAGTGACATGCTACCAAGAATAGGCTGAAACACTGGTTATTAGCTAACCCTAGGAAGAGGGCAGGCTGTAATTTGTCACGACAGGCTGGGATTGATTTATTGAAGATCCCAGGACTTGTCTGACGTTAAGAAAAATTGAGTGCAGACTTCGCAGTTAAAGCATCCTGGTTGGGTATTATCTCAGACCAAGATTTTCTTAGGAAAAGGGTCTGATGATCATTAAAACTGGCGAATGGTTCTCTTATCTCTGACATGAAATTATTATCTAGCAGAGGTTCTGTTAGCAGAAAAAGAAAGGAAGTGATTTTCAGTTATTTCCCCCCATAGTCCCCTCAACACTTGTCATGGTGTTATGAATTCATCCTCCTAATCTTAAAATTGGCTTTTCTCATCATCCAACTGGTAGGATATTCTGTCTTCTGAACAGAAGCCCCTGATGGGCAAAATAATAATAATAATAGTTCTACTACAGAGACACATTGGTTGCATACATCTTCAGTGTCAGCCAATCACATTAACCAATATAGTTTACAAGAGTGTGATAGTGACAAGTACAGTAATACCTCGGATAACGCTAAGACTTGGTTCCACAAGTCTTTGTGTTATCCGATTTTTAGTGTTATCCGATGCATGTTAAAATCCTATGGGATGTATCGGATAACGTTAAAGCTCCATAGAGATACATTGTAACTGCACAGGCTTTAGCAGTTGTTATCCGATACATCCCATAGGACCTTAACATTATTCGATCCAATTCTCCTCCCCAGATTACTGAACGTTATGCGATTTTAGCGTTATCCGAGGTAAACGTTATCCGAGGTACTACTGTATCTCTTTGTTGCTTGACATTACCACCTAGTAATCGGCCATATACCTTCTGATCACTAAAATATGTTTAATGATCATGATGAATAGTCCCACCTGTGCCTAACATCCGTATGCCACATAACTGTAAGACTCATAGAAGGTCATACTGGGAGTCCTTCAGTATAGTATGAAAGCCATTATTTCTGTGTTACATAAGAAAGAGGAGCTGTGAGCGAAAGTTATGGTAATGCAGCTACTCCATCCTGCTCACAACCATTAATTGTTTTGGCTTTTCTGTATCTGGGTGTACAATGAAAAAGGGGAATTATGAAGTGAATGTATTTTGATATTATAGACCTGAAAACTTTTTCTTTGCTGTGTTTTAGATAGAAAAAGAAGTTAGTGAGTCTATGATGAAATCCTTGAAATACTGTGATGTTGACACAGTGTCTGCAAGACAACCCCTTTGTCAGTACCGGGCAGCTACAGTACATCACAGGCTGGCTTCCATGTATCACAGCTGCTTGCGAAACCAGGTATTTGCCTAAAGGGACTTTATGCTAATTTATCTTTCTGTGATAAAGCCATATTATTTGTTGGCTCATGTATATTATAAAAAAAGCCTTTGTTGCGATATTGTTTTGTCTTTAAATGTAATGGCTAGAATTCTGAATCAGTACAACTTACAGAAGAGTTGACCTATACCAAATCCATACTAATTCAATGGGTCTACTCTAGTTGTAGTTTACAACATTAGGCAACAAGATGTCAGACAATAATCTTGTAATATAAACTTCAGGAGTATGAATTTAGATTTTATATCTGCATTGATATAAAAATATTAGCATAATATTACTAACCTTTCCAGATTATTTTTTTAAACAATGGTGCTAGTCGTGATTCAGTACCAGTCATATAATTCATGACACCTTGATATTAAATATATATAATTTTTTGAATGTACTAGTACAGTAGTGGCCAACATTTTTACATCACAGGCCTGACCATGCCCCCCAGAAGCGGAAGCAGGCGCATTTGCGGCTGTTATAAATGTGCCCACTTCCACTTTACAACAGCCACTGGCACATTTGTGCATGCGTGGGCACATTTTACAGCTTACAGTGGCAATGGGCTGGATAGAATGACGTCTGGGTCTGGCCCGTGGGCCGTAGGTTGGGAACCCCTGTACTAGTATCTTCATACCAGTCAGTTAAAATATTAATCATGTAAATTGTCTTTAGGAGAATTTTTTTTTCCATATTTTTCTTTTTGAACTTTTATTTTCTGTAAATATTTAAGAAGATAGAATAGGACAAGTGCTAATCATGCCTTCCCGTGTCAAAAACAGCTGGCTTTTTCCACCTTTATAATTTTAAACAACTTTGGTTGGTTTGTTTTTTGAAGGTTGGTGATGAGCATCAGCGTAAACAACACAAAGTACTAGTAGACCTTCATTATGGTAAATCTGTGAAGTTTTTTCAGCTTTTGAAGGATGCACCATGTGAACTTCTTCGTGTACAGTTGGAAAGAGTAGCATTTGCAGAATTTCAGATGACAAGTAAGTTGGATGATTTTTCTATTTGGCGCTTTTTGCTCTAGTTTAGGTTTTTTTAAAGGAGTTTTTCTCAACCTAAGCTAACACAGAAATAAAGCAGTTTCGTGGAATACAATGAAATGGGGAGAAAGGGGAAAGGTGTTTTTAATAAACCCAAGTGTATGTTTTAAAAATTCTTAAAACATTATAGAAAACAAATGAAAAGTTATCCAATTTATTAATGTCTTCCTTATCTTAACTCTAGGTCAAAACAGCAGTACGGGGAAGCTAAAGACCTTATTAGGAGCCTTGGATATAATGAGACAGACCCAATCTGTGTTTCAACTTATCAAAAAAGAACTTGTTATTGAATGTGAGCAGGTAACTATTATTCTTTTCAAGTTTCCTTTAAGAATATCATAGGACCATTTATATGGATTAAGAGTTACACAAATGGTCTTTATCTTTCATGATTCCACTTTGTCTGTTTTTTGAGAGCCCCATATCATTACTAAATATTCTGAAACCTATATAAAATTGCAGTTGTTCATACAAGTCTTATCTCATAAGATTTATAATGTTTAATTCTTCCTCAAATATACTATGTTTAGATCTTTGAGGACAACAAGACGAATGTAGAGAGATTGACGACTGGAGATTCCACTTCCAGCCTCAATAAAGAAGAAGTATCAAAGCTGCTTGGTATATTTGAATCTAGATTGTCATTTCTTCTCCTCCAGTCCATCAAACTGCTTACATCAACCAAAAAGAAACTCTGGTAAGTGTGTGAGGTTTTCCCTATATCCTCTTATGACTTGAATATATGTATTTCTATAGATTGAGCTTTGACTCTAAACAAGTTTGAACAGGTGTCTGCAGACGTGTTAGAGCTGACCTAATACATTACATTATAACAGTTCTAATGCTTCTGCATGTGCAAATGTTTGTACAAGTATTTGCATAAGCAAAACTGCATTTAGATTTTTGTTCACTTTTCTCATACAGCTGTCTAATGTGAGCTGCAGAAAACTCATTCTGCTCATTGAAGGGGATATTTGGATGTAAATGTGGAATGAGATTTATCTTCTCAGTCTATTGTTAAAATTTTGAGTATGAGAGGAAATGATTGCCTGCCTTTTTGAAGTGGTGTTATATTTGCAGTTGTGCATAGAAGAGGGAAGGTTATTGTAGAAAAGATATTGTCATTGTTGACATCCTTACATCTACCAGATAGGTTCTGCTCACATACAGTTAGTGGGCAGGATTCAGCACAGTTACTTCCACTGAAAGAACCAGAGGTTCCAGCAGAGGTGAGGGCAATTTATCCTCTCAAGACCTACTGCTGTAAAGCTGAGAAGCCATTTGAGCTCATCTTTGGATGCAACTGTTTTCATGTTGCAGTTAAGAGACAAAGAAGAAAAAGTTCTGCAACATTGGGAACAAACATCTGAGTCCAGGGATTTTTTTTCCCAAGAGTGCTAACATCTTCTTCAGGGACTGCTGTGGCTTAGTGTGTTAGGATGATGAACTTGACGAATGTAAGGTTGGCAGGTCAGCAGTTCGAGACCCGAATACTACATGACAAAGTGAGCTACCATCTCTGTTCTAGCTCCTGCTAACCTAGCAGTTTCTAAAGCAAAAAATTGCAAGTAGATAAATAGGTACCACTTCGGTGGGAAGGTAAGCAGCATTCTATGCACTCGTGTCATTTGCAGACAGTGCTGGCTCTTTGGCTATAAACAGAGATGAGCACCAAACTTTATAGTTGGACACAACTGGCTTTTGAGCAAGGGTGACTTTTACCTTTACTAAAAGCCAGTAGGAACTGTCTCTTTACTCAGTCATATGTTCACTACTCTTTGGACTAATCCAACAGACTTCCTTAGTAGTTTAGATAAACCGTGATGTGCAACTGCTGATGACCTATGGAGGATTGCACTGCTTAAGTTGTCATGTACAGTACTTGCTCTCTGGCCACAGAAGCAAAAATTATTCCCACTTGGTGGTACTGTACTTTGGACATTTTATTTGGATCCATTTTAACAGCAATTTTGAGATAATTAGAAGTGATTTTGCCCTCACAAATGCATTGTAACAGGCACCCACAGATTCCAGCATCTTGTACTTGTAACAACCATGACTGGAATTTACTACTCTTCAATAGGAAAAAAAATGTTCGCCCTGAGCAGAGTGAGGAGCAGGAGGAAGTTCCCTTTGGGATTCATTTCATGGTGTTATATCATGTTGCTTTTCTAGAGACTTGGGAGATGGGAACAAAGAACATTGAAACACAGCAATGGGAAGAGTTAAGGAAGTGCAAACACATATGGAGTCTCTTCTTCTCTTGTCTTTCTTTGCCAGTCTTTGCCTGGCTGGAACTTCAGATTTCCAACTCATCCTATTTAAATTTACTCCTGAAACCTGCATGCTTTGTTTTCTCCTTTATTTCAGCTCCTTGTTCTAAATTTCATTTGGGCAAGTGTTAAAAAGCTGGATAAAACTATTGCGAAAGAAGGAACATGAGAAAGGTTGGAAAAATACATATCTTTAAAAGAGGTGAATTTGCAGTTCAGAATCTAAAAAGGAGAGAGAAAGCAGCAGGGAGGAAATGCCAATAAACCCATTCATCCTTTTGTTTCTCTTTCCTGAATCTGGACTAGGATTCATGTCCTGTGCTGCTTCAGCCAACAGATGGAACCTTTTCATCCCCTGCCTGCATTCCCACTTTGTCCTGAAATAAGCTGCTTCCACAATGTGCGCTGCACACTGAATTTTTGAGTAGATCTGCAAACATATCTCCTCCCCATTTCCCTAAGGACTTGTTCTGGCTAAGCAGAAGGGAGGGAGATGAGGAAAAGGCATTAGAAAAGGAAGAAATGAATTCAAAAAGGAGAAAGGGTGGTGAAGGAGGAGGGGATGGGGAAAAATGACAGAGTGGAAACCCATGGAGTCCCCCCTCCAATACACATTATGGTTTTGGGAATTGAAGTCCCCCTATGAGGCATGTGCCCCACATTGTGAACCACTAGTCTACATGGGTCCTTTTTCTATAGACCTCTTAAGCCATACCTACCCAGCTATCATCAGGGAGACTGTTCAAATCTGCTCCAAACTCTTGAGGTAGTTTTAATATTCTTTTCCCCACTTTTTTGTCAGTAAGACACTCAGTATAGGATAAATATAACCAATAGAGAGAAGTAGAATAGTAAATCTGTAAATAAACATCTCTGAAGCCTGTTGCTGTTGTTAGGTGGTGGTCTGCATATTAGAACTGGTAAACAGGATACAAGACTTGGTATATCCTAGGGCCCTGGTGGAACTCAGGTGTTCTTGGATTTCAATTACCAGGAGCCCAAATCAGCACACCTGCTAATCATGGCTTCTGGGAATTGGAAGTCCAAGAATAGCTGAAATTCCAAGGTTCGCCACCACTGTCCTAGGGAAATGGAGGGAGACAACAACTTACTGTGATCTGCCACCTTCTACCCATGGAATAGTTAGTAAGCTGAAGGACTCTTTAAAGCAGTGGTTCAGAATATACAGCCTGTGGACCAGATCTGTCCCATGGCACCAAATCTGGCCTTCGGCCTTGCTCCAGCCACCCCCACTGGAATAGGCCACACTCATTTACAGCCGTCATAAACGTGTTTACGACAGCTGTAAATGAGTCCGCGGCCATTGTAAATGCATTTATTACAACTGTAAATGAATCCATGGCTATTGTAAATTTCATTTCATTCATGTGTTTACAACAGCCGCGGACGTGTTTTACAGCAGCATTTAGGGTGGGTAAACCACCAGTCTGGCTTGCTTAGCTGTCTGAGGGGGCGTGGTCTGGCCCATGGTTGAAAAATGGTGAGAACCCCTGCCCTAAAGCCATGTAAGTGTGATAAACAGTGGTCTAAGGGCCACAACAATTTGACAGAAAGACATCTAGCAAAAATACACAACCGTTATATTATTATTATTATTATTATTATTATATTAGATTTCTAATATAATATAGTTATATAATATAGTTATAGTCATTGCATTAGAATTTCTAAATCTCCACAAGATGGCAGTGTAAATACAGAAAACCCAGATGCAATTTCTGTCAAAGCTAGCTAATTTCTTTCATCTGTTAGTCCATTTTCCAGTTTTGTAGTAGAATATTGTACAGGTTTGGAGAGAATGGTAATGTCAGGGCAGCTTATTTAAATTTTCATTTATTCTGTTCTATGAATGTCTAATACTTACCTTTAGCTTTTTCCCAAAGCCTGAACATGTTAAGTTCCAACTGTATCTGTTTAAAAAAATGTGTAAGCCAGTTTAGATCTCTGTACTTGGAAGAAGGTGGGGTGGGGTGGGGTGGAGAGGAAATAAGTGCCTTCCGTGGGTATTTTCATGCAGTCAGGCTACGGCATGTTGACATCAAAATGCATTGCAGGCAGTTGCTGAGAAAGGCATGAGTCTAGTAAAAAAAAAAAGCAGAAATTGAAGGGTGGCAGAAAAGAGTATAAAAATCACTACTTTCACATGATGATTGCCTATTTTTTCTAGAAATTTGGGGGAGGGAAGTATGGTCCATACCATCAGTTTCTGCAAGGGAAATAACATAGAAATAGTTTCTGAATATATCTTTTTTTTTAATATATATTTTTTATTAACACATGTATATTGCGACAAACATATAAGACAATATTATAACAAAAAATAAATGAATAAACAATAAACAAAAACCAAAATTGTACATCTGATGACAACTGCGAATACACCCACCCATTCCCATACTAACTTGTAAACAAAGCACATAAATCATGCCAGCTCATATTGTACATATAATCCCAGATAAATTGAGTATCTTGTAGATATTGAAATCTCAATTCTGCCAAAACTTCAACATTTCTTGGCTTGGTTTAATGCCTTCATTACTAGTCATACCAAATATAACGAATGGTTCCCAAATTTCCCAAAATACATTCTTAATGTTTAAACCTCTTCTAATCTTTATTTCATTTGTTAATTTGTCATTGAGAGCTAAACGCCATGCCATATTATACCATTTCCCTTTTTCAATTATAAACTTATTTTTCCATTCAGCAGCAATTAATTGTCTCGCCACAGATAGTAAGGTGATCATTAACTCTTTCTTATTCTCACTTATCTTCACTTCATCTGTTTCCCCCAGTAACACAGCTTTAGCAGATAACCTAATCTCTGAAGACATAATCTTTCCTAGCTCTTTTTCTATCATTTTCCAAAATTTGTTTGCGAATTCGCACGACCACCACATATGAGTATACGTTCCAGGTTCTTTACCACACCTCCACCATAGGTTTGTTTCAGCCTTTCCCATTTGCCATAAGCGTATAGGGGTGGTGTACCATTTCCATAATATTTTACAGATTTCAGGTCTAAAAATTAATTGGGAGAAAACAGAAATAATAGCATGCAACCATAGCAAAAGGGCAAAGGAAGAAATAAAGAAATTATATAATCTACAAATTAAGCATAGACTAAAATATTTAGGGATCTACATAGTGGATGATTTTAAACAAATTAAAAAAATAAATTTTGAAAAACTTAAGAATGAGGTTAAATTAATCATAACAAAGTTGATGAAATTAAACCTATCATGGTTTGGAAGGGTAAACATCAGCAAAATGAAAATTGTACCAAAAATAAATTTTTTATTAGGGAACCTCCCAATTAAGATAAATGAAAAAGAGCTGAAGGAATGGCAAAAAATAGACAGGTTTTGTAATGAAGAAAAAAAACCCAGGATAGCGAAATCATTATGGTATCAACATCAGAAAGACGGTGGATTGGGTATCCCGAATATAACTAATTATTATAAGGCCTTTCAATTGAAATGTATAGCAAATTTGTTAACACAGGATTATGCAAAGACAGTAGAGAGAGACAGGTTAGAATACAATAGATATAAAGGAAGCCTGTTTCTAACAAATCAAGAGAAAAAAGTCAAGATTAATAGTAAAACTTTAAAAGATTTATATTTATTCTGGAAAGGAATGAAAAAAACTATGTCACCAGGGGATTCTCCAGTGTTAGAACTTGTAGATTTACCGGATTTTCCATTAACCTTAAACAATGAAAAGAAAACAAAATTAACTCAGGAGAAGGTATTGCTTTTAAGCCAGTGGATTGCATCCTGCAGGGAACAGCAAAGAAGAAAAATGATATATACCAGTTTAAATCTGAATTGGTTTCAGGAAAAACAAATGGAAGAATGGGATAGGAAACAGAGATTAAAAAATTATATAGGGAGAGAAATAACTCCTTTTGAGGAGATTATACACAAACTAAAGAAGGGGTTAACCCCGGAAAAAGGATTAGTTGGCAAAATGTATAGGATAATTAATAAAAACGAACGACCGCAAAAAATACTAAAAGAATCATGGGAAAAGGACTTAGGTATTGTAATATGTGATAAAGAATGGAAACGGAAATGGAACCAAAGATTAATGAAAGTACTTTCTATAAAAGAGAAAGAACACAACTGAATATATCTTTACAGTGGTTAGAGCTACTACATAATGCATTTCTGTCCAGTTCCTCCTTGTCTTTTTTCCCCCCTGAGGAGCCACCATGATCTTGTTCAGCAAGATTTATTCTTTTATAGATATATTGGTTTCATCTTTAATAATACTTTTATTGAACAAGAATAGGCATTAAGATAATTTCCCAGATTTCACTCTTGTTGTTCAATTGCAGTCAGCTCTGACCCTGTGCGACCCATGGACCACAGCATGCCAGGCTTCTCTGTCACCCACCATCCTCCAGAGTCTGTCCACATCTACGCCAACTGTGTTAAAAATGTTGTTTAACCATCTCATCTTCTGCTACCCTCTTCTCCTTTTGCCTTCAATCTTTCCTAGCATCAGGGTCTTCTCCAGTGAGTCCTCTCTTCTCATTTGGTGGCCAAAGTACTTGAGCTTCAGCCTTCAGTATTTGTCCAAGGAGCAGTCAGGGTTGATTTCCTTTAGGATTGACTGATTTGAAATCCTTGCAGTCCAGGGGACCCTCAAAAGTCTTCTCCATTTCACCTTGCAGACCCTTTAAAAACATTTGTTTTACATTAGCCACTTCCCAGTCTCTTGACACAAAAACTGAACTCAAGAATGTATTATGTATTCTTATTAAATTACCAGTATGGAGAATGCTGTCTGTTGAAGTGAATGTTTATGTTGTTAGTACATTGTGAGTACGTGTGGAAATGGTTCCTTAGTGACCAATTTGTGAAAAGAGGATGAGATCTTTGTTATAAAACATCTAGATGGGTTTTGGATCTGTTAAATTTGTACTGAATAATTGGGTAGCATTTAAACTTAAATGGTGGGATTTTCTATACAGTTATTTTTTTAAAATAAAATATAGTTTGTGTTTAATTTAGTTTTCAGTAGATAAAGAAGAGATTTGCTGAGTTACAAGAAGATAAGATAAAGTTATGGGGAGGGGGATAGATTAGATTGAAATGGTTTGAGGCATTTTGACTGAAGCGAACGATGGCAGAAATTTCTCTTTCAACAAGTCTATAAAGCAACTATTGTCTGAAAGCTCACGCTTTTCACTTAAAAATCCATTTGCATCCTTTTAACAATATGCAGAATGTTATTTTACAAATGGGATTTTTAAAAATAGTATCCTTTTAATGCGATACCAAGTGTGCTATAGTGGTTAGAATGACAGACTAGGTTCCAGGAGGCTGAGATGGATTAATGTGAAAGGAGTGAACCTTACTTACATCCAGTGGTCCAAACATCCTCCCTAGGCAATTACTTTTTTCTGGTATAATGTTTTTAAAAGTATGAGTCTTATTGGTAAGAATCCAGTTGTGTATGGGAGAGGAGAAGTATAACACTCCATATCTGTAGTTCTCTGCAGTCATCGCTTAATTAGCCAACTGCTCATACAGTAGAGCAGGGATGGCCATCCTTTTTGCAGCGCTGGCCTGACCATGCTCCCAGAACAGCTGAGCAGGCTGAGCCACACCCCCGGAAACAAGCGGGGACATTTATGGCTGACGTAAATGTGTCCACTTCCACATTTACATCACCCGTGGGTGCATTTTATGGCAGACATATATGCGCCCGCTTCTGCTTCCAGGTGCAGAAGAGATAGCGGTGGGCTGGTTGGAATGATGTAATGGGCTGGATTTGGCCCACAGGTTGGGAACCTCTGCATTAGATTGTTGCACATGCAGAAGGCTGCAATAGGACCTTTGTCAATATTTTTAATGATACACTTCTCAAAATGTTTTTCTTTCTCTCGTCTCCTTATATTTTGGGGCAGTTTCTGTCTCTTTTGGTTGGCTTTCTCTTTGGCTGTGGAGTATTTTAAATACTAATTAAAGAAATGTTTAGTTCTGGAAACTCTTACAGAATCCATTGGAACCTTGATTAACCAGTATGTGTTATAAATTAATCTGTCAATCCCATTGGCCTGATTTCAGGAAAGTAATTCTTGCTTTAAAAAAAATCAAATAATTTTCAAAGAAATCAGCTGGCAACACTTTTTGTATGTCAATATAAAGCTCTACAGTTAACTTTAGCACTGTTCATTTTTATTGGCTTAAAAGGATACGTATATAATATTTTGTTAAAAATTAGGAATTTACATTAACAAAAAAAATGATAGAGTTTATTCCACGTACTTGAGTCTCTGTTGAATTAGCCAAGCATTTGCAGGGGAAATGGACATAAAAATAATGAAGTAACTTAAGGTGCTCGATTCTAACAAATGTGTCATCATCCAAAATGTTGCAGGTGATCCATACTTCTGAATTCATTAATTAAAATATGAGTAGTAGAATACCTTGACATACAGGAGAACAGTAATGAAGATCAGAACTCAGCTAAACTTCCCCATTTGTATCCAGGACAGGGTATTAAACTGTATTTGTGGGAGAGAAAATGTGCAAATGATTAATCATGCCTATATGAGAGTCTACAAGAATATCTGCTTTAATCGAGCAAACCAAAGCAAAGTTCTACTTGCAGAATGAAACCTGTGCATATGTTGAAAAGCTCCATGTAATGGTTTGGGTGACAATTGTGATGACTTGTGATGTCCTGGGTAGGACAGAAAGAACAGTTGGGGGGGGGGGGACTTAGTGTCAATTCAAAGAAGTCATTCCCTTACAATTGCAAAAAAATCTTTTTGCTAATGTTTTAGCTTTTGTATTCAAGTCATTGTTGTATTCAAAGTCATTAATGTAATTTGGCAGCGAATTAACTTACCCCTTTCTTTTTCTCCTCAGTGGTAATAATGAAGAAGAAGAAATTCTTAAGGTCAATAAGTATGTTTACTCGCTTCTCTTACGATCTGTAGCAAAGAAGAACTTGACTCTGCTGGAAAGAACAGAAGTTGTATTAAACCTCTTGCAACAGTTGTCTCAGGAAAATGAAGGCAGTAATTTGAGACTTTAGTGACTGACAGTATTGGTACACATCACCACAACTAAATCAGTGCCTTGCTCGGAAAGGGACTTGTGTTTCTGTTCTATAAGGATCCTTGATTTTTATTTATTTTATTACATATTTATAAGACTGTACAGCTGAAAGAATAAACCTTATTGCTCTCTTTCAAAGAATGATATAGTTAGTATATATTTGTTATTGCATTTTAAAGTGCTAAAACAAATGTACAGTTCATCTACTTGAAACATAATATGCTTTGTTGAGTTGAAAAGCAGAGTGGCTTTGCTGATACTGTAATCTGTTACAATGAAGTTTTGCTTAGTTGGTTTTATAACATTAATTACAAAATGGTTGTCCTTCTAAGATACTGCCAGAAGTAATTAAATCATAAGATTCTACTTACATATGCAAACATCATTGTAGCACCCACCATCCTCCTTTGTGAGAGAGTGCCTTCTCTCACTTCAATGCAAAACTTGACATCATCACAGGAAATGAAGTGGTCTCCTTTATATCTTAATCACGGTCTCCCCTCCCCCAGAAATGTAAAATAAAAGTTATGTACAACAGGTTTTTTAAAAACTGAATATGTGTCATGTAACTTTGTATTATATCATGGCTTTTGTGTCATGTTGCCACTCCCAAAGCTCAGGCTGAACAGTGTAGGTATATTTCCAGATGGATTGGCTGTGTTAGCTTGTTTGTAGCAAAAACAGACAAAAGTCTTACAACAACTTAAAGGTTTAGCATGTTTTAATACTAGGACTTGCACAGACAATTAGGTTTTGTCAAGGACAGAAGTCTCTAACCTGTTCAGACTGCTAGGCATATTAGAGCTCTTGAGTGCATCATAGGTGGCATCTCAGAAGAGGTGAGGTCTGAGGCCTAAATCACAAGCCCATTTCTTAGAACCTAGTTTTGTCGTGTTCAGGATTGCCTTCACAAGTTTTATGCTACACTCCTTACGCTGTGCTCAGAATATCTACATACCCCAACTACTCCTTTGTTTGCTTCACCACAATTAACCCCTGGTTCCTAATGTCTTCCCAATTGCATCACAGGCCTCACAACCTTAAGCTCTCTCTTTCTCAAACCAAATCTTCTAATTCCTTCAATATTCCCTATAAAGCACTTGGGATCTTACTAACTAAGATGGCATTTTGTTTTGGGAAAATGCCACAGTGAAGGAGAAGAGTCAATCCTACCTAACTGTGAAGGGCTGATCAGATTGCCCTCCCTACCAAAACAAACACTAGTTCCTTAATTTTTTTAAACAGAAGCAAATCTGATAATAGACTACTTTTTTCTCTTTTTTTAAAAAAAGGTACAGCACAATCAGTGATGGGATGTAACAGGTTCCCACCAGTTCACCATAACCGGTAGTAACTTTCCCCCGTGTCCCAGAGAACTGGTAGCAGCTTTTGGGGGGAACAACCTTTGGGGCTTACCTTTTCACTGGTTCCCCCACTGCGCATGCACGCCAAGCACTTGGTGTGCATGCATGCCTACAGTGCTTGTTGCGTATGCACGGTCTCCTTGCTGTCCTCCCAAGCGGGGAGGAGGAAGAGACGATGCTAGCCTGAAGCTCCCTATAGCCTGCTCCCCAGGGGTGTATGTGTGTGTGCATGCTTATTTTTATTTTATTTTTTTATTATTTATTTATTTTATTTGGCCCTGCCCACAACATCATGATGTTGGCTCTGCCCATGTCATGATGTCATGATGTTAGCTCCACCCACACTGTGATGACATCACGGTGGGGCAGTAAAATTTTTGACATCCCACCACTGAGCACAATGTTTTTATCATCTCTACTAAAACATCGCTCTTTAGGATTAAATGGGGCTTACTCCCAGATAAGAAAACAGATGGAGGGTTAAAGTCAAGGTGGTTCCAAATTCTGAAAAACTTAACTCTCCTCTCTTAGTTTAGGCCAGTGTCTCCCAACCTTTGGGGTTTTTTTTATTTCAATTCCCAGAAGCCTAAGTCAATTCCCCAAAGCACTGATCAGCCAATGTACTGATTTAGGCTTCTGGGAATTAAAGTCCACCAGTGTTCTGTGGAACATAGGATGGGGAATACTAGATTAGGCTATCTCCCTTTATCTTCCAGGAGTTCAATTCTGGCTGGCAGATCCGCCATGCAATAGGCCAGCAGTTTTAAAGATTGTTGGTGCTCAACCTCTTTCAAATAATTTATTAACAGTATTTGCTAGCCCTGATAATTCCTCTGATAGATCTCTAGCTTCTCTTTGAAAAGGATTAATAGCAGCAACCCATTCTTGCCAGTTATTTGTTCAACTGCCTTACACATTGGATCCAAGTTGCCTTGAAGCTCTTTCACAGACTTTCCCCTCATGATACGTCAGTCAGTGCCACTTGATATGCTTCTCTTTGCAATTTTTTGTTCCGAAAAAAGTTAATGAAATTTGATTCTTGTGCATGCCTGACACATAATTTAAATAGTTACTTATTGAAATGTCTATCGTTCCCCTTTGTTAGTTTAAATATAAGGTGATTAGTGTTGCATCTCTGGTGATCGGGCAAAAGCGGCAATTTTTCTCTGTCCTTTTCTTGGCACCCCCATCCCAAGGTGAGTTTCCTACTTCAGCCAACTTCATTCTACAATTGTAGCATTAATAATTTGGACAAAAGAATAACAGTGGCCTTTTTGGCACTGTTAAAGCTAACACTGTAAACTTAGTAGTTTGCTTTATTATATCAATATATTACAAAGTGAGCTCTACAGTTTATTATAGAAGCCACTGCATTGTATCTCTCAGTGATGGTGAACTTTTTTGAGACCAAGTGCCCAAACCAACCCAAAACCCACTTATTTATTGCCAAGTGCCAACACAAGTGCTCCCATTTGACTGCTGGGTAGAGGAGTGGGGCAAACTCTGTGCTAGGGGGGAGGAGGAAGTGATCTCATTGGGCTGCTGGGCAGAGGGGTGGGGTGAACTCTGCTGGGATGACACTACGGGTGCCCACAAAGGGCTCCAAGTGCTACCTCTAGCACATGTGCCATAGGTTCGCAATTACTGGTATATCAGATCACTAAAGCTGTGTGCCATTCTCTAGGACTCACCCCTTTATAGAAGCAGGAGTACTATATCAATTTTGAGAAGTTAGAACTAGCAGAAAGCTGTGTTTAGGAGTTATGAATGAGGGTCGAGATACAAGTACAGTAATACCTCGGATAACGCTAAAACTTGGTTCCACAAGTCTTGGTGTTATCCGATTTTTAGTGTTATCTGATGTATGTTAAAATCCTCTGGGATGGATCGGATAATGTTAAAGCTCCATAGAGATACATTGTAACCGCACAGGCTTTAGCAGTTGTTATCTGATCCATCCTATAGGACCTTAACGTTATTTAATCCAATTTTCCTTCCCAGATTACTTAACGTTATGCGATTTTAGCGTTATCCGAGGTAAACGTTATCCGAGGTATTACTGTATTCACATGTGAAGCCCTAATTCACTTTCATGCTTTGCTTTTTGCAGTTACAAAAAGAGTTCTTGCTTGTGCTAAGAGATTTTTTCTTTTTCATTTAATGTTTTCATTATCCATGGAAACAAGCCATTATTTATTTTTACTTGTTGCAAACTCATACTGAACTAATTTAGCTGATTTCAGTAGTGCCTTGCATGATGTATGCAAGCTCTTGAAAAATGTACACTTTCAGCTAAAGCATGGGTTCCCAATCTACGGCCCGCGATGCCAAATCATCTGGCCCTCGCCACTCTCAGAAGTAAACTGCTCCCACGCATGTGCAAAATGCCGTAAATGACTCACAGCTGTCATAAACTTGTTTATGACAGCTGAGGGTGCATTTACAGCAGCGTTTTGCACATGCGCAGGCATGCTTTACTTCCACTTCCAGGAGGAAGGAACGTGACCGGCCCACGGCCTGAAAAGGTTGGGAACCCTTGAGCTAAAGCTTTGTGTATTGTGCTAAAGAATAGGACCTAGAACTGGTCAACTAGGTCTTTACGGCTTTGGAACTTCTGATGAATGTGGACTGTGGCTCCCAGAAGCCCAGACAAACGCCACATATTTCTAACATTTCTAGTTATGGCTTGTGGGTGTCATACTCTAAATAGATTCATATCACCAAAGCTGGATTACTTACTGCAACTCTAGTTTTAAAGCAAGTCTGGTCAGGTTATCCTACTATGGTAATAGAGTAGACCCTACTGCCAGTGACTCATTGTCAAGCGTCAGGAGGTGGTTATCTGACCACCCTGAGGACTAATGGCCTTGGGTGGCAAAGTCCACAGAGAAGGGCGATGGTCCCAAAGTGGATTAATTCCTACTTGAATCCATCTTGATAGAGGGCAGCGGCTTTAACAATACTGGCCTGAGGCTGAGGAGGACTTTGTGTGCCAAAAGGGCTCAGGACAGAAAATGACTCGTTGAACTGGATCAGTGGTACAGGGAGTCACGTCGCAATGCTGAAGGCAGATGAAAGGCCATGGCATATTCACAGGACAGTCTTCATGGCTGATCACCATGATGATTGCCAGTATTCGGAATCTGATATGGCACAACAAGAACTTTCCAAAGGAAAAGACAGAAGTTATAGACCACTGAGTAGAACATGTCATCCACCAAGGGCACCGCAAGTGCTTAACAACACCAACAAGAATACCAAAGTGCCACAGTGATTTTTGTCTCTTGATTTTGTTTTTGGTCTGATACTCTTGCACTGAGTAACATGGCTACTCCTTAAAAGAAGATTTTTAATGCTTTAAAAGTTTATTTTGAGACCTAATATTCAGACTCTCCAGGGAAATCACCCAGGTCTACAGCTGGTCTTCTCTTTGATTAAGAATCAAGATTTCAGCTGACTCCTGTGCAGCCTCCATCTGAGGAGAAAAAGGCCTTCTTGACACTGCAATTTCAAACAAAAACCCATGGAACTACAGACTGAAAGTCTTTGAAGAGGCCTGACTCTAGCTGCGTGGATCATGCCATTAATGTTGACCAGTGACTGCAAAAGAGCTAAGTAATTGTACTGCCTATAAACTCTGTTCCTCATGTTTTATAAGCAGCAATTCTCTCCCATTCTAGTCTCACAGTTAATGCACTTTGGCATCAGAGAGATATTACACAGCAGGAGCTGTCAGCGCCCAAGCCAGAGCACTAAATAACTGGTGTAATGTACCTTATCTTTTGGTCTCTACTGAGGTAGTCAGCCATCATGCCTCCTGTCTGGGCAAATTAGGAGATAATACTGAAGAGTAAGTTTTCTCCTCTTTCATGGTCTCATGCTCTGCAGTAAGACAGATCTTTACAAAAGTGAGCTAACTTAACAGAATCACTGATTTTAAAAAAATCTTATCTTTCCATTAGATGATTCTTGTTCACCCTTTTAATAAGTATAATTCTCCTTCGTGTTGTTTGGGGATGCACACTGATGGGTTCTGCGCCTGCGCTGAATCCTGAGCGGAGCTGGAAAGCTGATTGGATAAAGAGTTTTGAATGTGGGACCGCCCACCATGCCCAACCCCTTTAGGCGCCATTTCGCGCTTTCCCCTCAGTTTGCTTTTTTCCGCTGCGCAAGCAGGAGCCTGGAAAAAAAGCTGTGAGTACTTTAACTGAGATTGTCTCAGAATCTTCCAATTTTTTCTAACCTACAATTTTTCTCGGACCAGGGGACTTGATCCCTTGGTCCTCGTGTGGCTGGGGCTCGCCCTCAGCCGCCGGTAAAAAAAAAAACCAAGAGAAGGAAACCGTTCTTTCCTGCAATCTCGTGCCGGGGCCTCCCGGCCGGGATAATTTTTTCTCTTCGGCCATCTACCTCGGTGGATGGCCTCAGCGGCAGCGTTCAAGCAGTGTCCGTCCTGCAAGAGAAAGTTCCCTAGTTCGGACGGACACGTGCGCTGCCTCCGCTGCCTCGGGGAGAGCCACCAGGTCCAGACCTGCGAGGTGTGTAGAGGCTTCTCGAAGGCCGCTATCAAGAACCGCCAGTACCGCCTCCAAGCCTACCTCATGGAGGCCGCACTCGCACCACCGCCTCCCCCAGCTCCAGAGCAGGCCGCTGCCTCAACGTCTGCTCCTTCGACCTCCGCTCCTTCTTCACGGCCGTCGGCCTCCGAACTGTTTAAACGGAAGAAGGAGCAGGAGAAGAAGAAAAAAGATAAGAAAGAGAAGAAGAAGCGTCGTAGCTCTTCGTCTTCTCTCCCACCGACCCCGGGACCGGCTCACCCCTCGCCGTCACGCTCCCTAGCATCCGCCCCGGTTGCAGCCCCACCTACGCCGGGCAGGATGCCGGTCGATGCCCGGGAAACCACACCGGAGAGGGCCCCCAGCCCTCCGCCATCGCCAGAGGCCCTTCCACCTCCACCGCCGCGACGATCTACCTCTCTTCACGGCCATTCCGTGGCTCCTGGTCTGGCTTCCGAAGCGCCACCCCAGTTGAGCCTCATCGCCCCGTTTATCGAGGCGATGGTGCGGAAGCTGCATGCCGAGCTCCAAGGCCCTCGACCGACACCATCCGAGTTCGTGGAGCACCCTCTGCCTCCTGAACCAGCCACGGAGGTACCACCGCTCCGTGACGAGGGTCCGGCACCGAAGAGGCAACGAGTGGAACAGGCGCGGTCGGAGGCCTCTCTCCCTCCGTACCAGCTGCCTTTGCCGGGGAGCGATCCGAGATCCGCCAGGCCGTACTGGTCGGACTCGGACCCCGAGGCCTACCTGCCACCGCCCAGCGTCTCGGAGCGGTCAGGAGGCTCCGACAACTCGTCGGACCAGGAGGAGGAGGATCGGCCACCACCGGTTGCGGTTGACAAATCCCCGGACGATAACATCGGCTCCGTCCATGGCTCCCAACCGGAGGACCAGAAAACGTACACGGCCCTCATCACCCGCCTCGGATCCACGCTGGGGATCCGGGCAGAGGCTCCCCTGGACGAATGCGAAGATGTCGTCTGCGGCATGGCCGACCGGAAGGAGCTAGTCCCCGTCCGTCTGGGACTACTCCCGAAGATCGCCAAGGCGGCCAAGGAGGTCTGGAAGAGACCCGTCTCTTCCCATTCGGTGTCCAACAGGGTGGACTCCATGTACAGACTGCTGGACGACTCCAACTTCTTACACGTCCACCCGGCGCCGAACTCCCGAGTGGTGAAAGGCTCCCAACACCGGACACCGATTAGTAGCACCCCCGTTACGTCGACCCAAGAAGGGAAGAAGCTGGACGCACTGGGCAGGAGGGTCTACGCCAATGCCTCCTTGTCCTTCCGTGCGTCCAACTACGCGACGGCCATGGGGGGCTACCAGTGCCGACTGTGGGAACAGGCGGAGTCCTTCAAGTCGCTGCTACCACCGGACAAGCGAGCGGACTTCGAGCGGGTCTGCATGGAGGGAAACCAACTCGCTCTCCAGCAGATCCGTACGGGCCGCCACGTCACGGAGTCGGAGGCGAAGAACCTGGCCTCCGCCATCCAGCTTCGTCGCCACGCCTGGCTCCGCTCCGCTGACCTGCAAGACGACGTCAAGCGGCTGGTGGAAGAGCTCCCTTTCGACGGTGAGGGCCTCTTCGCCAAGGAGACCGACACCTCCTTGGGAGAGCTGAAGGGGGACTACGCCACCATCAAACAGCTCCGCCCTCCACGCCGTGGGTCCAACCGTTACCAGCAGGACCAACCGTCGACGTCCCAGGCGGGTCCGTCCTACCAACCTCGCCCACCACAGAGGCAAGGCGACTACTCCCGGTACCAGCCCTACCGGCCACGACCACAACCCAGCCGTCCATGCTACCAGCAGCGTCACCAGACTGGTAAACGCACGGAACGGAAGGGCAAACAACGTGTTTAACTCTTCCGTGACCGAGACTCTACCCTACCGTCCCCTCGCCAACTACCTATCGGCCTGGTCTGCCATCACCACAGACCGATGGGTTTTAACCATCTTAGACTCTGGCTACGCGATCGAGTTCAGGAAATGCCCTACTGTCGGACGGGTCCGCGTCACCGATCCGTCCCCACCACTCCAGGAAGAACTATCAGCTCTCCTAGAGAAGGGCGCCATAGAGCCGGTTGCAGCGTCAGAGTCTCACGAAGGGTTCTTCTCCCGCTACTTCCTCGTGGACAAAAAAGACGGGGGGGCACGTCCAATCCTGGACCTCCGTCTCCTCAACAAGCACATCGACGCGAGGAAGTTCCGGATGGTGACTCTTCACTCCATCCTCCCACTGATCAACCACGGGGACTGGTTCACCGTCATCGACCTGAAGGATGCCTACTTCCACGTATCTATCAGAAGGGAACACCGCTGATTCCTACGCTTCCAGATCGGCGGCGACATCTACCAGTACACCTGCCTACCCTTCGGCCTCTCCACCGCTCCGAGGGTATTCACGAAGTGCATGGCGCCGGTGGCTGCTCATCTTCGGCTGCAAGGCGTCCAAGTGTTCCCGTACATAGACGACTGGTTGGTCTGCTCCCCAACCCAACAGAAAGCCAAGGACGATGTTGCCCATTGCCTGGCCCTTATGCAGAGTCTCGGTCTACGGGTCAACTACAAGAAGTCTCAGTTGACCCCCACTCAACGAATAGACTACATCGGAGCCGTATTGGACTCTCTGGCTCTAAGAGCCTACGCTCCCCCCAAACGTCTCCTCGACATCCGCACGGTAGTGGCTCGGATCCAAGGCAGTCGTCGCGTCCGTGCGAGGGACGCTCTCCGCTTACTAGGACTCATGGCGTCGACCACAGCAGTGATCTCGCACGCCAAGCTCAAAATGCGGTCGCTCCAGTCGTGGCTCCTAGCCTCCTTCGACAGCACCCACGACAACCTCGGGAAGTGGCTCACACCGACTCCCGAACTGCGGGACCAGCTGAACTGGTGGACAACGGACCGCAATGTGACCGCTGGGAAGCTCTTCACCCTCCCCGCGCCATCCGTCCAGGTCACCACCGACGCGAGCACACACGGATGGGGTGCGTGCTGCCTCGGGTTACGGGTCCACGGCATCTGGACGCCTGCAGAAGCCGACCGCCACATCAACTTCCTCGAGCTGTTAGCGGTATGGAAGGCGATGAGGTCCTTCAGACTGTCACTAGCAGGCCGCGTGGTGCAGATCGCTTCGGACAACACCACGACCCTAGCCTACCTCAACCGGCAAGGAGGGACCAAGTCCCTCTCCCTCCTTCACCTGACGGTCCAGATCTGGGAGTGGTGCCTGAAGGTACATGTGTTCCCCATAGGTGTCCACATCCAGGGCACGCTGAACTTAGAGGCGGACTCCCTGAGCCGCAAAGGGACAGCGATGCACGAATGGGAACTGGACGGATCGGTGTTCGACCGCCTGTGCCGACGGTGGGGCACACCGAGCCTAGACGTGTTCGCGACACAGATCAACACCAAGTGCCGCCGTTACTGCTCCCGGGCGGGAATCGGCCACGGATCGGAGGGCGATGCCTCCATGGTGCCGTGGCACCAGGAACTGCTGTACATGTTTCCTCCGATCCCTCTCATCCAACGGGTCCTGGTACGGATCCGTGCGGAGAATGCCTGGGCGATCCTGATTGCCCCGTCCTGGCCGCGCCAGCCGTGGTTCCCGCTACTCCAAACCCTGGCTTGCGACCGCCTCCGCCTACCCACCGATCCGAACCTCCTCCGCATGGAGGACGGTCGGATCCTCCACTCGGATCTGCCGAGCCTACACCTGACGGCCTGGCTTATCCGCCCGACATAACGCGGATCCTTGAACTTTCAAGGAAACCTTCCACGCGAAAGTCCTATGATGCCAAGTACCGTCGCTTCATAGACTTTCTAGCATCCAGTGACCGTACCGTGGACTCGGCATCCCTGCAGGACGTCATGTCCTACCTCCTGCACCTGGCCGAGTCAGGATCTGCACACTCATCCTTAAAGGTCCACTTGGCTGCGGTGGTAGCCAAGGCCCCACCCTCATCAGTATTGTCCTCCGCTTTCAGAGACAAGACTGTTAAAAGATTCCTCCAGGGACTGCGTAATGCCTACCCTCCAGTAAAGATACCACCTCCTCAGTGGTCCCTCACTGCTGTGCTCACCGCGCTCACGAAGGCGCCCTTTGAGCCCATGGCTACAGTGGACATTAAGTTTGTTTCTTACAAAACTGCCTTCCTCGTAGCCATCACCTCTGCCCGGAGGGCAGGAGAACTGGCAGCCCTGCGGTCTGACCCTCCTTTTCTCAAGTTCTACCCCGATAGGGTAGTATTGCACCCGGACCTGGCCTTTCTGCCCAAAGTCCTGACTGAATTCCACCTGGCCCAGTCCATCACGCTTCCAGCATTCTTCCTGAATCCTTCGTCTGCACAAGAGAGAGTGTGGCATTCGCTGGATGTCAGGAGGGCCTTGCTGTTCTACACACAAAGGACTGCGTCCTTCAGGAGAGCCAAGCAACTATTTGTGGCCTATGGTGGCAAGTCCAAGGGACACTCTCTGTCTGCCCAGAGACTTTCCAAATGGATCTCAAGCACCATCTACCTGGCTTATGAGATGTCATCTCTGCCACCCCCGCCTCATGTCCGGGCTCACTCCACCAGGACATTGGCTTCCTCCACTGCGTTCCTCGAAGGCATCCCGATGGAGGACATCTGCAAGGCCGCTACTTGGTCCAGGTCCTCCACCTTCATCACCCACTACCGGGTTGACACAAGGTCTGCTTCCGATGTCAGACGAGGCAGATCCATCCTGACGGCTGGTCTCCGATCCTCTTCGCTGATGACCGCCCATCCATGATGCCATCGCGCTCTCCTACATCTCAGGACGCCGGCTGCCCACCATCCAAGTAAGTGAGCTTGCTAGTCACCCATCAGTGTGCATCCCCAAACAACACGAAGGAGAAGGACAGGTTTCACTTACCAGTAACTGTTGTTCTCCGAGTATGTTGTTTGGGGATTCACACAACCCAACCCTGCCTCCCCTCAGGGCTGCCGGCCTGAGATGGCCTTATGCTTAGCGGGCAGCTGTAATATCAAACTGAGGGGAAAGCGCGAAATGGCGCCTAAAGGGGTTGGGCATGGTGGGCGGTCCCACATTCAAAACTCTTTATCCAATCAGCTTTCCAGCTCCGCTCAGGATTCAGCGCAGGCGCAGAACCCATCAGTGTGAATCCCCAAACAACATACTCGGAGAACGACAGTTACTGGTAAGTGAAACCTGTCCTTATATTACACAGTATCTAGGCTAGTGTCAGAAACAAGAAAAATAAAATGAAATATTCAAGAGAAAAGTACATGTTCACTAGTTCTGTTATCTTTAGAAGACAGGACAAGAACTTTGCCACTGATGTGTGTTTTTTTAATTAAACCAACGCTCATAATTATGTCAGAAAGAGATGGAGATGAACCCTCATGTCCTTATTCATTCTATCACAAAATGTCTTTTGATGTCATGTCTGTTATTTACTCATAATAACAGAATGCACTATGATTATAATTTGTAAAATATGTTGCATACAAAAAGCCATTGCAAAAGTTGTACAAAATATATTGTTATGGGATAAGTAGACATTTAGAAGTCTGTAGTTAAGGAACATATACAGGCATAACAGGTTGAAAGCATCTAAATTCATCTTTATTACTATTTCATAAACTTATTAAATAGTGTGAAGTTTCACATTGATCAGGATAATCTAGATGGCTGCCACAGCCGATTTTACCAACTGAGCTTAACAAATTTATCATCAGTAGCTCTGTAAACACAATATGAAGGAATATACAAAATCATTTAAATATAACTTCTTATCCCACCAACAGCTAGGAATATCTGAACATTATAAATTGAAAATGAACAGAAAGTAGTGGTATGATCCATCCACAGAAACAAAGTTCTGGGTTGAGTAATACCCTTGTTGGATCATTAAACAATTACACATAAGGCAAGCTTTCAACTGTGCAGAATTCTTCAATCAAGCCAAGATGGTATAAAATTTAGTTTTTAAGGCAGACAGACCAAAATTATTCCATATGTGATGCCCATGACTAGACTGCTTGTAAGGTCTGATGGAACTTTGTACATTTCACACAAGAGTGGCATGTCAAAAACAATTTACAATTTCTCCTCTTAAACAGACAGAAGCTGTGCTTAGACCTCTGTGGTTCTATTCATTGCCTTAAGGGGAAGTTTACAGACTGCTTTCTAGGTCTGAAGCAGAAAAACGCAGAGTAAGGTAACAGACATTGCTTCTGCAAATTCAGGTATCAGACTTGGTTAAAAAACAAAGATAAATTGGTAGTTGTACCCTAGTGATTGAAAGAGAGAGAATCCCCAGTGAATAGCAGCTTCATGGAAATGCTGCTCTCATGGCAGTGATGCTTGTTCCTGGCAGATGTTGTTTCCAACTCCATCTGACTTTGCAGACCACCTGGTCTGAAGAGAGTTATGCATCATATCTGGCCCAAATTTTCAGATTATTTAACTCCATCTCACATGTTAATACCACTTTGCCTGATGAAGAATTCAGTGAACTCAAAAGCTTGCCTTATTTGCAACCTTTTAGCAATTTAAGGAAGATTATACCCAACTCAAAAAGTTGAAAACAAGTTATCCTACATTTGAGAGATGGTACTATTGATATATTGCATAATTTCAATCACATTTTGCCTTAAATCTGTCAGCAGCTGTTTGGTTGGAGGCTTCTAAGCCCATCAGTGAGAGCCTCTGGAGTTGGGCTGCTGGCAGTACAGCTCACGGAGACGCCTTCAGCTGCCATTGCTTCAGCTGTCGTCGGACCTATGGCAGCAAACTGAAAGAGCAGCAGTGTTATACACCAGGAGTGGCCAATGCACGGTCAGTTATGATTTGTGGCCAACAACCCCATGCAAAAATATACTCACAGTCTATGGCAGGGGTTCCCAACCTAAGGCCCACGGTGCCATTTCACGTGCTTCCCCACCTCTCCAAAAGTATTTGAGAAACAAAATAGCTGTTCCCTTTGAAACTGTTGGGACAAAATGGCCACACCCATCTTGCAGGTAGGGCAAAATGGCCACCCAGCCCTCAAAGTTGACTGAAAGAGCATGACCTGGGCCCTGGCTTGTACCTTGCACCACAATTTAGTAGCAATATTGAAAATGCCTTTCCCAAATTGATTTTTTTTGAGAATTTTGGAAGTTGTATTTTGAAAACAAGAAAAGTAATGGGGATAAAGAAGCCTCACTGAAGAGTAAAGAGCACTATAAGTACGCTATAATACGTATCTCTTGGTTGTTCTAAAGCCTTACCACTTCCTGTTGTATAAAGCTAGATTTAGTTGCTGAGAGAAGCTTGGCCTGATAGCCCCACCAATAGTTGCTAACCCTTGGTACTCGCATCAGCTCATGTTCAACTAGATGTCTGAAAAAAATATTCATAGAATATCAACCTTACATGATACTCAGAAATAGGTAAATGTAAAGGTCACCCTTGCTTGAAAGCCAGTCATATCTGACACTAAGATTCAGTGCTCATCTCTGTTTCATAGCCAAAGAGCCATGTAGAGTTGCAGCTACAGATCTATCAAATGTCTATGTTCCTATCAATGTAGACTGGAACTAAGAGCAATCAACATATCACACACACACCCAATCTCTGATATCAACAGCCAATTCCGAAATGACATTTGGAATGGCATTAATCCTATTAAACTAAGTTCTAAAATTTGGAACATAGTATAACATAATACAGTGGTACCTTGCTTAAAGAGCACAATGCGTTCCATGGGACTACTCTTTAAGCGAGTTTGCTCTTTAAGTGAAACACCATTGTAAGTGGCCAATTGTGACTTCTGGGGGGGGGATTGTGACCCCCAATTTAGTTGTTAAGTGAAATTTTGGTTGGTTTTAGTTGTTAAATGAGGCGAGCATTCAGAGAAAATTTTGCTCTTTAAGCGAGGCACTCTTTATGCGAGATTTTATTGTATATGTTACTCTTTTTCCACCCTACAATACCCTTCCAATCCATTTTTTCCTACAAATAAAGTTGTTCGTAACATGTGTGTACACTCTTGTGCAACTAGGATTAAGTCTCATGCTTGCATTGCACTCCCAATACTGAGTCACCCCACACATAGCCGTGGCAAAAAATAAACACAGAAGCACTCACAATGCACATTTAATGCCACATGTAGCTTTGCCATCATATACTGAAGATAACTTATATTCTACCAAAGTGAAGAAAGAATTCAAGTGAAAAGCTACTAGCCTTGTAAGCAGGTCCTAGCTCTAAGAAAATTATTAGAATCAATAGTCTGATGTGAAGCATTTTTCTGGTATCTTTGTTTCTTATTATTCCTGTAGCTATTATATGATGATTACATGAAAAGATATGATCACAATTACTGTACCTGTTTGACAACAAAATAGGATACCCAAGACTGGTTTTGAGTCAGAAAAAAAATTATAACCCTCAAAATAAGGGTGCACAGAAAAACAAATATCCAGTCATTCTAACTAGCTATCTCCAGAAGACCTTAAGCCAACTAATGATGAAGGCTAATCTTTCTCATGATCCTAGCAGAGAGGCAAAGAGGCTAATCCGATGACTGAGAATAAAAAGGAACCCCTATAAAAACACCACCCCTCCACTTTGAACCATTCTTTTACAGGAGTATGCTAACTACTCAATATATATTTTTACCTTAATTTGGGAAATGAGATCACCAGACAATTTCAGAATCTGCTTCAGACAAAATCTTACACCAGAAGGGCTAAAGAATGTAATACTGGCAGGAACCCCCTGTGAACAATATTTTTAAAAAGACAAGAGAAGAGAGATGTGTGAGAGAAATTCAGAATACTGTATATACTTGAGAATGTCAGGTTTTTTAGCCCCCAAAATGAGGTCCAAAAATGGGACTCGACTTCTACTTGGGTCAAGGTAAACACTCAAAAACATACCTACATAAATGTCTAAATTAATTTTACTGTATTTTCATGTATTTTAATTATTGAAACTCAATAGCAGCTGCTGCATTTTCCACCCCGACTTATACTTGGGTCAATCTATTTTCCTAGTTTTAGAGGTCCAAATTGGGTATCTCGACTTATATTCGGGACAACTTATTGCCAAGTATATGGTAGGTATTTTATCATTCAGGTGGCTGCGCTGTGTATTAAACCAAGGGTGTTTTGGATGCTATGGACGTTCTCACTTTCAGTCAAGCAAGCTATTTTATAGCTCGTACACATGGCTGCAGTGGAAATTAGAAATATTTTGTGGCTGTGAATGTAGAGCTGTTCTACAGACACCTATAGCTACACTAGATTAGAGATCATTTGTATTTTTGTCCAAGAATGCATTTACATTTGTTACACATTCTAGTTAGATGCAGAAAGGCTAACAAAACCAAAACTGATTAAAAACAATAAAGTCAGAAACCACTATACATCATAGAGATTATTATGTTGTGCTCCGGGAAGGCATTCTGACAGTTCACAGAGAGTTAAGAAAAATGGTCTCTAAATAGCCTTGCAGTGCCATTTCTGAGAATGCTTCATTTTCAGTGACCTATAACGGTCTACAGTAAGATACAGAATATAGCAGAGCCCTATTAGGGCATTATACCTTATATTGCATAAAGGGAAATCTGTTCTCCATCTTGCTTCTCCAGTCCACACTTCCCATGTTGATGGCGAATGACGGGAAAGGAGCTCTTAACTCATTAATTTGAATGCAGTTACAGAGACCCAAATGTTTAGAAACCTAATAAAGCAAGGCTTCTGACCTCACAGAGCTGAGAAAACACAAGTGGTGCTGAATGCAGTTACAGCTCCTTTTTCACTTATTTCCTGCTTGTAAGACAGGATGGTAGGGCTGGACGGGCCTATCCTGGCTTCCTCTACATCACTGAGAACATCACCCCCTCCTCTGGGCCCACAACAACGGCCTGAGGAAGAAGATGTGAAGGCCTAGCAGTGGCTGAGAACATCGCCCCCTCCTCTGGGCCCACAACAACGGCCTGAGGAAGAAGATGTGAAGGCCTAGCAGTGGCTGGGGAACTTGCCCACTCCTCTGGGCCCACAACAATGGCCTGAGGAAGAAGATGCCAAGGCCTAGCAGTGGCTGAGAACATCGCCCCCTCCTTTGGGCCCACAACAACGGCCTGAGGAAGAAGATGCCAATGCCTAGTAGTGGCTGAGAACATCGCCCACTCCTCTGGGCCCACAACAACGACCTGAGAAAGAAGATGCCAAGGCCTAGCAGTGGTTGAGAACATCACCCACTCCTCTGGGACCACAACAACGGCCTGATGGGAGTTAGTTTGTGTTCTGGTTTGGTTGTTGTATGTGGTTGCATTTTATAATATTTATTGTACTGTTGTTATTTTGACTGTAAGCTGCCCTGAGTCGCCTCGGCGAGTGGGCGGCAATATAAATATAAATAAATAAGTAAATACATGGTTACAAGAGAGAAACAGATAATTCAATAGTACATATTCTACCATCAAGATATGATTAAGGTGTTCCCAGTGGTGCTTTCATTTGTGCAAATTCAGGCACCCAATTTTCACTGATTCCCCCATCAACGTTTAAGCCTTCTTCTTCTGTGACTAGGCCAGATGTGAAACTGCCAAAATGAAGCTACCTTCTGGTAAGTTCATTCTGCATAACCTTCCGCCTGACCTAGTGTGAGAAAGATTTGCCTGCAACACAAGGTACGCCCAAGTGTAGTTCAAAAATACCACAATCTTCAAGGAGGCTCTTTCTGTGTACCCCTAAGCCTTTTCTGATATATTTCCATTCTATTCCAAACTACCTCTCAACCCCCTACAGCAGGGGTGCCCAAACTTTCCAGGCCACGGGCTGGTCACGTGGTTCAGGGGGCCAGTCACTATGGCCTGTGGGCCGGATGTGGCCCCTGACACCAATTTATCTGGCCTACAAAGCCCTTGTCGCACCCGGAAGTGGAAGTAAACCATACGGGTACATTTTACTTCTCTGGCAAGAATTCCCCCATGTCCCACAAAAACAAGACTTCCTTTTTTATTTGTTTCCATTGCTGTTAAACAGAGGAAAATGCCACAATTTGTGGGACATAATGTACTTTTCAATGTATCATGCAAGGGAACGATGCTACTCTGTAAGGGAATTGTAACAACTCTGCCCAGCTTTCCATCTCTTCCTGGAAAAAAATTAACACAAAGCTTCTAATAGTGTGATACTTCCCACAACATTACTCAGAAAGACAACCAAATATCTCTACCAGGAGACAAGAGGGAACTCACTTCCACCCCCACCCCCCAGTTTCTCTTTGAGAATAACTGGCCACAATAAGGCTGATCAGAAAGTAAAATATAAATATGAATAAATAAATAAAATACCTGTTGCAAGAAATAATTCCCCAAAGATTCTTGAAGACTAGGATGCTGAGTAGTCTGGTAAACAGTAAGGCCTTCCAGTGCAATACCTGAAATAAATAAATGATTAAGTAATTTTTTTGCCAGTTTTAATTCAAGGAAAACTTGGAGTCCATTTAGATAGGAATTCACATAAAAGTCCATATAGATCAGGATGGCCAACCTTCATGCCCCAGGTATTCTTGGACTTCAATTCGCAGAAGCCCTGATCAGCAGGTGTGCTTACTTGGGTTTCTGGTACTTAAAGTCCAAGAACACCTGGGGCACCAAGGCTGGAAACCCCTGATATAGATGGACAGGTTGATTACCTGTAACTGTAGTTCTTCAAGTGGTCATTTTGTGAATCCAAACTAAAGGGTTAAGTTCTGCACCTGCACAGACTTCACCGGAATCCTCCAGAACTAACAGGGTATTTGGACCCTCCCCCCACACTGCTCATGTGTTCCTGCCCCCCCCCCAGTTCATTTAGTCCGTCTGAATAAAATAGATATTGGGGCAGACAGTGGGGAGAATGGGTGGGATGTGTGAATTCACTGATGACCATGCGAAGAACTAGTAGTGGATAGTAGTGAAGAATATGCGCTTCAGAATATTCATGTATTTTGTCAACAATGATAACAACATGAAGTGTAGTCATTTTTTGTTACCATTTTTTACTTCAAACACTTTACCGAATCGACCAACATAGAGAAACTATATCAAATAATAACTCAAGGGGGGAAATGTAGCTGAAAAAGGCTATACAGGGGAACCCTTACATACAAACGGTTTGACTTACAAAAAATTCAACATACAAATAGAAATCCTAGCTAAAAAATAGTTCAACATAGAAATTTTTAATAGGAAAAAATCGACATACAAAAAATACGGTGACATTTAGTGGCTACTTCTGGTAATCCAATGTGTTTTCGACATACACATTTTTTGACATACAAATAACCTTGTGGAACAGAAAAAAATCGTATAGAGGTTTTACTGTATTCTTATCTAATGCAATGTTAGCATTCATCTACTATATAAAAAGACTTCTTTTGTGTGTTAAAATTAAGGAAGAGGAATGGAATAGAATATGGAAACAAAGGATTATGAAAAATATATCAAGTTAGAATTAAAAAGAATTGTTTCCAAACAATTTGGAGATGGTACACGTCCCCGGTACTTTTAAGCTATTATGATTCAAAATATAAAAAGGATTACTGTGGATGTAAGAAAGATATAGGGATATACAGTATCTTCATTTATAGTGGGGCTGTAAGTGCATTTTGAAAATCTGGAAAAAAGTTGTTGATAAAATTAATCAAATATTGTCTATAAAATTGAAGATGTGTCCTGGAATAGCATTATTAAGGGATTTTGGAAACAAACAAACAAAGAAATAAAAAGATTATCCTAATTAAATAATTATCATAATGGTACTAGCTTTGAGATTACTTATTGTTAAAATAATGGAAAATAGACTGTGAATTGGAATTGGATGACTGGTTTAAAGAATTATGGAACATAGCAATAAATGATAATTGACATGTGAACTAAAGTTAAAGTGTTTGGGGTCCTCGTTTCTGATTTTGATTAAGTGGGTGGGGGTTGTTTTATTGTCTTAATGGTGTTTGTTCTGCTTTTTTAAAATAATGTAATCTGCCCAGAACGGAAGTCCATCCCAGATGGATGGGATATAAGTTTAATAAATAAAAATTAACAACAAGTAATTTGGGGATAATTTATTATGTTCTAATGCAAGTGAAAGGAGCTAGACTGGGACAAAAATACAATTTTTTTTAGAAAGACGGGACAAACATATTAAAGAAATTTTATATAATGATAATAGGTTGATGATGCAGGTTCCACTGTTGGTGGGAGCACATTTTGTTGTTGTTCAGTCACATAGTCGAGTCCGACCCTTTGCGACCCCATGGACCACCGCACGAGTCTCCTCCTTACCATCTACCATCCTCTGCAGCCCAGCCAGATCTACACCCATTACATCAACTATTCCATCCATCTACCTCATCCTCTGCCGGCTCCTTCTCATATTAAATTATTTGTTTATTATGTTATATTTATTATATATTAGGCATATATTGGGTTATTTGTTTTGTTGTTGTTGTTGTTATTAGAGCTATTGTTAATTTCATGATTAATTTGTTTGTTTTATATTCTGTATTTTTTGTTATTTTTGTAAAATAATTTTTTAAAAAGATGTCTTACATAGTTATTTGGTTAATGAAATATATCTTTGTGAGAAAATGTCTTGGATAACATCAGGATGTGCAGCTCCTCTTCCTAGTCCTGCAGGACTGGAGCCCTCAGCTTAACTGCAACTGTTTAACCACCACCCGATAGCCCTGGGGAAGGTTCTGGACCTTCATAGGCTTCACTTCTGGGGTGCTTAACTATATAAGAACTAGTCTTTTCTCCCAGAAACTGTATCAGCAATGAAGGTCACAGGTTTCAAGTTGCTTGGCTCCTGGTTTGCTTGTCTTGTTCCTGCTGTTGAAGAGCTCTGTCTTGTTCCTGATTCCTGCTCCAGAAGATCCCTTGCTTTGTTCTTGCTCCTGAAGGCTCCTAGCACTGTTCCTGTTGACTAAGGGGTCTCAACCTTTTCAAGTTGGGGGCTGGGTCATGCTCCCTCAAACAGCTGAAGGGCCTGGACTGCCGTAAATGAGTTTGTGGCTGATTCCAGCGGTGCCTGGAGCGAGGGCAGGAGCCATATTATTTAGTGCCACAGGCTGGATCCGGCCCATGGGCCAGAGTTTGAGAACCCCTGCGGTGGACTGTTGTAATTGCCTTGCCTGGATCCTTGCTCCTGGAATTCCACCATCGCCTTCCCCCAGTCCCTTAGGATTCTTTGCTGTGTCTGTTCTCCTGGTTACTTGACCTCTGGCTCAGTTGGACTATGTTTTTGTCTCCAGGACAAATGCACTAATCCTGCATCTCTGGTTTCACTTGGACTTGGATTCTGGACTTGGTTAGTGTTCAGCCTGTCACCTGGTTGTCCTGGCACTGGTGTTGCCTTCCAGCCTCCCTTGCCCCAAACCCTGACAGATACATGCCCCATGATACACAAAGGTTTCTGAATAATGAAACATAAGAAAGAGCAGCAATTGCCCATGTGGTTATATACTAGGCTATGTTTTATAGAAAGTCAAAAAAAATGACTAAAAGCAAGATCAAAGAAGAATGACAGTGGCATGGGAAAGAACAATGGGACTTGTGAAAGGATTTCAGGCAGTTTGGGAAAATGTTAGGGAAGCATCATACATGATTTTGGAGGGGAATCTATGGTTAGAGAAGGGGATTATTTTTCCCTGTAGAATGCATGAGCTCAGAATCACAATTTTCCCCAGAGGGATTTTTTGCAAGATACGAAGAAATAGAAGTGAGTTATGATGCACTTTTAATAGGACTAGGAAATGTTTAGTTCAGCCAGCCTAAGCTCTATTTCTGCAGGAGACAGAAAACAAATACTGTTGAAAGACCATGAAAGAAATATTCCATTGTTACATCATGAAAAAAGTTGCTGAAAATGACACAATGTTTATTACCTCTAATTTCTGGGGTTATCCTTTTAAAATTCAGGAATGCTAGCTAAAGCCAGTGAGATCCAAGTCACAGTAAACCAAGCATGACAAGTAAGCTGTAGCGATATCAAATACCCAGGAACTGCCTATGACTCAGTCATTTATTTCAGTTGAATTGGGTCTTCTGGGACTTCAAGAATGCTTCATAAGACTGACAAAGGCTACAAACTTCAAGCTTCTTGAATCACATAAAGTCACAGAAATTGCTTTGATTTTTAGGCATGTATACTGAAATTAGAGGTGTTGTATTGATACATTCATGTACTACTACTTGTTATTTTTCTACTACCACAGGCTAGATGCCAGAAAAACAAGAATAAGAAAGGATAAATTACTGTACCAGCCAAGCGGGGAAATTACTCATGCCTCATCCTAAACCATTTTGCCTTCAGCAAAACCCTATACTGAGTTCATACAAAATTGATACACAGCAGATTATATTAGAATGGGATTATATTGAGTTTGAACGACTGGTCTGTTCAAGCTTGATCCCTTGATGCAAATGCACAAATCATACGGTACTACTGTATTTCTTTCTGCTACCATTTATTGGTATTTATAATTACTTCCTACATTTTAAAACCTTGTGTTTTATTTATTTGTTTATTTATTTATTATTTATTTATTTATTTATTTATTATTTTGATTTATATGCCGCCCTACTTGGTGAAAACCAACTCAGGGCGGCTCCCAACATACAATTAAATACAATATAACAATTCAATAATGATACAATATAAAATAGAGTGTAACAAAACAAAATAAATATAACCACAATACAATCAAGATACAGTCCATATTCAGTACCAATGGACAATAAACAATATACTCACAATACAATCCCTACCCAATACAAAAAATAATAATATTATACAATAATCGATTTAACAATACGAAATACCGTCCCCAATATTAATATACATCCTCTCTACCACAACTGCAATTCAGTCCTAGTACAGCTGCGGCGAGATCCTACCCCCTATCCCCAGGTGGTCTCTGGGTGGCGGCGGGACAATGTCCAAGTGTTCTGGCTTCTCTCAGCCTCCCGGCCGAGAACGAGAGGAGCAAGAGGTCTAAGGTTTAAGCCGGGCAGAAGCCAGGCAGAGTACCGAAAGGCAGCGACAACGGCCCTTGTTAAGCCACCAGCCCAGCGCAGGTGTCCTCGCTCTCCCCCGGTCGAGACCGGGCGAGAGCTGCACAGAGTCCCGAGAGGCAGTGGCAACAGCGCAGCCAAAGAGAGGTGGAAAAGCGTCTCTGGCCGGAGCTCCTGCTGGCGGTCCTTTTCATTCCCCCGGACAGGTGTTGCGAATCCGGGGGAGGCGAAGACGTCGGCGCAGCCCGAGAAAGGTGGAAAAGCGTCTCTGGCCGGAGCTCCTGCTGGCGGTCCTTTTCACTCCCCCAGACAGGTGTTGCGAATCCGGGGGAGGCAAAGACGTCGGCGCAGCCCGAGAGAGGTGGAAAAGCGTCTCTGGCCGGAGCTCCTGCTGGCGGTCCTTTTCACTCCCCCAGACAGGTGTTGCGAATCCGGGGGAGGTAAAGACATCGGCGCAGCCCGAGAGAGGTGGAAAAGCGTCTCTGGCCGGAGCTCCTGCTGGCGGTCCTTTTCACTCCCCCAGACAGGTGTTGCGAATCCGGGGGAGGCGAAGACGTCGGCGCAGCCCGAGAGAGGTGGAAAAGCGTCTCTGGCCGGAGCTCCTGCTGGCGGTCCTTTTCACTCCCCCAGACAGGTGTTGCGAATCCGGGGGAGGCGAAGACCCTCCTCGCCAGAACGACCCAGGGTAATTTTACAACCAGAAAAACATCAATAGCAATTAAAACCAATTTAAAAATTATTAAGTCAAAAATTTAAAACTAAAACTGATTAAAAAGATTAAAAGACTAAAACTAGGTGTTACAGTTAAAAGATTAAGGGAAAGGGGCTCAGATTAACCAACCGGCTGGGGTCATTATACCACCCGTCCCACAGACCTGACCTGCCAGCCAGAACTTCACTCCTTTCCTAAAGGACAGCAGCTCTGTCTGCATACATAAATCAATTGGCAGGAGGTTCCATTGGACTGGGTCAGACACAGAGAAGGCCCTCCTTCTGGTGCCAGAGAGGCGCGCCTCTCTGGCCAATTGCATGACCAAAGAGCCTCTCCAGTCCGCTCTGGTGGGATGGACAGATGTCCTCAGGGTGATGCGGTCTCTTAGGTATCCTGGTCCACTGCCATGTAGGGCTTTAAAGGTGATAACCAGCACTTTGACTTGCACCTGGAGGCAACATAACGCCCGCATCCCATCACTACCCGAGCAGCCGTATTCTGGACCAGCTGTAGCCTCTGAATGGTCACCAAGGGCAGCCCCATGTAGAGTGCATTACAATAGTCAAGTCTGGCGGTGACCAAAGCATGTGTGATCGTGATCTAGGAGCGGGTGTAACTGGTGAATAACACGAAGTTGTGCAAAAGCCCTCCTAACCACGACTGTCACCTGCTCTTTGAGCAGGAGTCGCGAGTCCAGGAGGACCCCCAGGTTACGCACTGGGTCTGTTTGGGGCAAAACTGTCCCATCCAGAACCAAAGTTGGTAACTTCCAAGATAACGCAGGACCCCTGACCCACAACCATTCAGTCTTGCCAGGATTCAGTTGTAGCCTGTTGTCCCCCATCCAGACCCTAACAGCCTCCAGGCTCCTGGAAAGGACTTCCATTGCATCGCTAGGGATCCCACAGGCCAAGATATACAACTGGGTATCATCTGCATACTGATACTTCACCCCATGGGAACATATGATCTCACCCAGCAGTTTCATGCAGAAGTTAAATAGGAGAGTTGAGAGCATTGAGCCCTGAGGCACCCCATACTGGAACAGCCTAGGGCTGGATTTCTCATCCTCCAACCACATGACGGGTCCAGCCCTTCAGAAATGAGGAGAACCAGGACTACACAGTGTCCTGGATCCCCAGTCCTTTTCATTATAATTCTGTAGCCTTTTAAAACAATATAACAGGCAAAGTCCAGTTGTAGAAATTTACACTGGCATCACCTGGATCAGAAGCCAGAAACATTTTTTAAAAAACTCATGTTTTTCCTTAGGGACTGCGGTGGCTTAGTAGTTAAGACGCTGAACTTGATGACTGGAAGGTCGTCAGGTCAGCAGTTTGAGATCTGAATGCTGCATGACGGACTGCGCTTCTGTCTCTGTCTCAGCTCATGTCAACCTAGCAGTTCAAAAGCAAGAAATTACTTGTACATAAATAGATATTGCTACAGTGGGAAGGCAAACAGCATTCTCCAGTGTCTAGTCATGTCTGCCACATGTCCACAGAAATGTCTGCAGATGCAGACAGGGCTCTTTGGCTATAAACAGAGATGAGCAATGAACCCTAGAGTCAGATATGACTGGCTTTTGAGCAAAGGCGACCTTTACATTTACCTAAAGTTTCCTTCCCCTCCACCCTACATTAGGATCTGAGTCTTCTTAGTGCTCTCTTTTATCCTGGACAAGCCTTTGACAGCCTTGGGACATTGGTTGGAGAAGCCTTTAACAGTTAAAAAAATCACCCCTGGATTGCTGCTACCAAAATCAAGACAATCCAACAGTGATTTTTTAAAAATAATTAAAGGCTTCCTTTTCCCTGCAGCCAAAAGGATTCCCAGGAGCAAAAAAGAGCTAAGTCTAGTTCTATGCTAGTAGAAGCATTCGTTCAACAGGACAAGAAATGAATGAAACTTGAGATATTGTCAGTCTGATAATGGCATCATCTCATGTGCTTTGTTCTTCTTGACTGCAAGGCTGAAACTCAAATTCTCTTTCAAATGCTTGAAAATCAAACCTTTCCCACTGAGAATTGCTGGAAGTGTTTCTCTTTTGAGGGCACCACAAGGGAAAAGCAGAGGCAACGAATTAGGTGATTCCCCTGTTTTTAAAAAAAGAAGACATAGATTTAATTCACCATGACATTTCATGTATAAAGACCACAGTGTAATACCTTTAAAATGGCCATACTCTAAACCAGTGTTTCCCAACCTTGGGTTTTTTTTGGACTTATTTATTATTTATTTATTTATTTATTTAAATTTATTATCCTTCCCTAATTAAGCGAACCCGACTTTAGGCGGCTTACAACATAAGTGTAAAAAAACCACAATTAAACAATACAAAATCCCATATAAGTGTAAAACAGACTAAACAATCCCACTATACCCCTACGCATACTACAATTTAGTTTAAAATTAATTTAAAATTCAAACTGTAATTTACAGAATATTAAAAGGAATTTAAAACTTTAAAAGTTTACAAAGATTAAAACAGTGAGAAGCAAGAAGGGTGGCTGTCCCATCAGATCAGCCACCCAACATGGGACCCCACATTCCTGGATCCCCACACTTGCCCTGCCAGCCAGGTTTTTAGGCCCTTCCGAAAGGGCAGGAGCTCTGTCTGTAGACGTAACTCAGTTGGCAGGAGGTTCCAAAGGGCCGGGGCGGACACAGAGAAGGCCCTCCTCCTGGTGCTAGAGAGATGCGCCTCTCTAAACGATGGAATGATAAGAGAGCCTCTCCAATCCGCCCTGGTGGGATGGACCGATGTTCTTGGGGTGACGCGGTCTCTTAAGTATCCTGGCCCACTACCATATAGGGCTTTAAAGGTAATAACCAGCACCTTGAATTGCACTCGGAGACATACTGGCAACCAGTGCAGCTGCCGAAGCAGTGGTGAGGCACGAGCATAACGCCCGCACCCCATCACTACCCGTGCCGCTGCATTCTGGACCAGCTGCAGCCTCTGAATGGTCATCAAGGGCAGCCCATGTAGAGCGTATTGCAATAATCAAGTCTGGAGGTGACCAAAGCATGTGTGACCATGAGCAAGGCGTCCCGATCTAGGAGTGGGCATAACTGGCGAATTACACGAAGTTGTGCAAAAGTCCTCCTGGCCACGCCTGCCACCTGCTCTTCAAACAGTAGTCGTGTTCAATTGTTCCTTGGAACATTGGTGGACTTCAATTCCCAAAAGCCTAAGTCAATTCCCCAAAGCACTGATCAGCCAATGTACTGACTTAGGCTTCTGGGAATTGAAGTCCACCAATGTTCCAAGGAACATAGTTTGGAAAACAGTGCTCTAAACACATCATGAAATGTACAAAATGTATTATATCCTTAGGATTAGAGAAAATAGTTAAATTAAAAGGTGGACATGAATACAACAGAAACTCTTTAGCATGTAAATTTGACAAAAAAGACGAATTACTACAATATTTTGCTGTCCAAGAAAAAGAAATCAACTACAATGCATCCAACTGTTTGTTATACATGAACTCCTCCTTCAGTAACTTGCTATTACTAAGTCATCAGCCCCACAGTTGTTTAGTTATTTAAATACTTATTTCAAATATGCTGTTTATATTCCACAGAGAAAAATGGTCAAAACGGTCACAAGAAGGCCCAGCATGCTTTAAAAAGTAGTTCCAGTATTATATGTCAACCTTAAAATCCTTGACTATTTCAGAGCAAACTTTAGAAATATTTTGTAAACTATAATTCCGATTCTCAAAGTTGTAGCCTAAAAGTATTGTTTGCATATTCTGCTCTGATATAATTACTTCTTCCATTACAAAGAACAGTTTTAGCAGAGATCAAATCCACTTATTTCTCCTTAATTAAAAGAGATAGCCTCTTTTCCTTATACAGTACCTACAATTTCTTCTAGGAGGAACACCGCATAGACTTTATTGGGTGCACATTGTTATGGAAAACCCAATCTCCTTCAGTTTATTTACTCAAAATATTCTCATAATTATCTTAGGAATTCACTACCACAGGATACCAAGCAATGGTCACTCCATCAGAGGGCTTTTAAAATGTATCAAATGATTTCATAGGAAATGTGTCTACCAATGGCTATTAGGTGTGAACACCAAATTGAATTTGCATGTTCAAAGCAAGGAGCATCATCATCCTTCTATTTCTGTTGTTTGGACATGACTACTGATTTTTATGTAGATGAAACAACTACAAAATATATCGGAGAGAAATATTAGATTTGCAAAAGTTCAAATAGTCTTTGTAGAAGTGGGGAACCAGGGCAGTGGGGTGGGAAAGGATGGCACAATATCCTCTAATTACTGTGAGAAACTGGATATTAGACTACAAATTTACAGACCCTTAGATCCAGTAAGGCTCTTATATTCTTAACACAGGTCAATGGCCAGAATCCAGGTCTTCTTTACATAATGTAAAGTTACACAGGAATAACTTTGCCAGGACTTATGATCAGACAACGCACACTGGGCCCATCATGACCAACTGCATAATATAGCAGCACCAGTGTGTCATGGATAACACTTCTGCCTTTGTGTTATTATAGATCCAACAAAGGATTTGACCCAATGATTTCCATAGGTTCGTTGTATCCCAACCTTTGGTTTTTGGACTTCAATTCCCAGAAGCCTAACTCAATTCCCCAAAGCACTGATCAGCCAATGTACTGCCAATGTACTGACATTCTGGGAACTGAAGTCCACCAGTGTTCCGTGGAACATAGTTTGGGAAATGCTGGTGTTAGCCAACCACAAAAAAATAAATAGGAAAAGATGCAATCCTTGAAATGGTAGAAGAGTGCATATTGCACATTTCCTTTGTCTGACATGTTTCTGCAGTTTGCTCCTTCACATCAACGAAAGGAAAGTCAGTCCAAAATATCATAGTTATAGCACTGTTAGCTTTTATTGTATTGTTATATTTTATTGTACTGTAGTGATTGATATGTTGTGATTTTTGTGAGCCGCCCTGAGTTAGCGTATGCTGAGTGGGTGGCATACAAATCAAATCAAATCAATCAATCAAAATCCTTTAAAATTTTGCATCTTCCTCATGTCCTCCTTAAAAACATGTCTAGCTCACGGGATTATATGACTTCTGCTTGAGAGAAAGGTAAAAAATAGAATTAAAAACCAAACAATACCTAGTTTTTAGGATTTTAAGAAAAATATAAGAAAACATTGGTTGGGATGTTTCCTTTAAATACTACGAGCACAGTCTTTCATCTTAACTTTAAACTCTCGAGTACATCAAGGGGAGGGAAATCTCATAAAATCAAATTGAAGGACCTAATTAGGAGTCTGTCCAGGTTTATCAGAAAAAGCTAATTGCAGTCTGCACTTTTATTAGGCACCACAGATATGTCAGAAATAAATTACAGGAAGTAACAAAGGACTTTAGGCAGAATGCAGAACGGTATTTTGGGAGATAAAAGTAAAATATGTTAATAGCAATCGTACCAAGGCCTGTGTCACTTAATTGAAATGCCAATGTGATATCTGAAAAATAATGCTAATCCTTTTAGACTTCTGTTTACAAAGAAAGAATATCTGCTTGATAGCTCTGAACAATATAATGAGCTTTGGTTATGGCAGAATTTTCTTTCTTTAACGCCAACTACACACAAGCATTACATTTTGAAAAAGCATGAGATCTGTCCTAAGAAAAAGACTCATGCTACCTAATTAATCAAGGAGCCAAAGGATATATTCATCCATGCACATCAGCCAAAGCCAACACCAAGACTTGAGCAATCAACACAATTGGGTTGGATGCGAATGAATGAATGAATGAGTGTGTGTGTGTGTGTGGTTGTGTGTCTTATAATGGGCTTGCAAAGTGCAACCAGTACCATGCCAGAATCCCCATGTTTCTTTTAACTTAAAAGGTCCCTCATGTTCTTTATGTGTATTGGAGAGAAATTTACATACACTTTTAGATCACATCCAGATCTGCCTCAAAAGCAAAAGTGTCTTCTAGTCATTTCAGTTTGGGAGAGGGGATGCTTACCACTGGTAAGGAGCCTTTTGAAGTCAAGGAAACAACTGGCAGGTGTTGCGGGGGCGGGGGGGGGGGGGAGACCAGGAACAGATTTCCAGACTGGAAAAACACACACATAGTTCCGAGATTTGGAAGTTGCCCACTTCTGCTTCAGTCCAGCTGCAATCAGCTGGATAACTGCAGTGGCACTAGTTTCAATGGGCCTAATCCAATCTACAGCCAATATGCTGTCTGCTTCTTCTCCTGCCGGATCTGAATCTGAATATTGGCTATCATCATGGCAATCAGCCATGAAGATTGTCTTGAGAATATAATACAGTGGCCTTTCATCTGCCTTCCACATTGCAGCATGACACCCATACCACTGATCCAGTTCCATGAGTCACTTTCTGGTCCTGAGCCCTTTTGGCACACAAAGTCCTCATCAGCCCCAGGCCTGTATTGATGAAGTTGCTGCCCTCCATCAAGATGAATTCAAGTGGGATTTTGTACTGTGTTTTTTAATAGTATTGCCCACAATTGCCTTTTTTGTTAATGAAGACTTAATTTCTTGCACTTTAAACACAACAAAAACCAAGCAATTTCATATCATATGAATTTTATTTAAGATGAAAAGTACTTTGTGTAAAACATTATTGCTATCATAACTTTATTATTGCCATCAATAGCAAATAGGTACTGGGATCACATATAATTTTGTTACAAGAATGTGTTAAATATGTACTTCGGCACTGAAACTCACTATAGATGAGAATATGGACTTCAATGACAATATTTTTGGATTTACTAAAAAAAATATCCATCATGTATAGATCAAAATACTGTAGTACATTTGATCTTTTAAAATGTGCATTATAATAGATTTGGGGATGATGAAGTAATACTTCAGTCATTAAAAAAAATCTAATTGGTTTGACAGCTCAGTGATTTAGGAGTCTGGTTGAGGATCTAGCGACTGGGAGTTCAATTTCCCGCTATGCTTCTTAGGAGAAGAGCCAGCTTTTGTGGCCACAGGTGAGCTACAAAGTTCAAGGTTCCCCCTCAAAGAAGGGACCGGAATGGCAAACCACTTTGGTTTATTCTGTACCTAAGAAACCCTGGAAAGAAACCCACAAGTCAGAATTGACTGGGCAGCACACAGTAGTTAAAAAATTTCTATGTACTTACGGGAACAAATATATCCAGAGAGTTTTTCAGCATTTCCACAATCCTCTCCCTGTGATATGAGGCCCAGTTCTGCTACTAAAAAATAAGAAAATAATACCTCATTGAAATCTTTCCTCTAAAATACTTCCTGAATATTTTTCACAATTTTGTTTAAATTATTTGTTAATAATTATAAGTAAGTTAAAATGCAATATCTAGCTCAGCTATGATGAAGTAATGTGGTAATATGGTGGTCATCTTTGAACCTCAGATTTTCTCTGGCAGCTGGAATACTGCAGAGGAGATGCTATACTTTTCAGCAGTTCCTTTTGCCTGAACTAGTGTGAGAAAGATTATCTGCCACAAGTTGGCCATTACCCGGGTACACCCGATTGTGGTTCAAAAATACTACCATCTTCAAGAAGACTCTTTCTGTGTCAAGAGCAGTTGACTATAGAACTAGGAACCAAAGTGTATGCACAAAAAGTTCCGTTCCACTTCTTAATTTTTTTTAAATTTTGTGACAAAAACTTTACCTGGTATCTAACAAGCAATATAGAAGAACTTTAACAGCAGCAGCAATTCGTGGCAGACAGTGGTCACAGTACAATAATCATGTTTTAATAATGAGCTATGGCCACAGGCTAATTGGGAAGGGGGAAAAAAGAGGAAGGAAAATAAAAAAGGCAAAGGCAAAAATCAGACTAAATCTTAAATGAAGAGAGATGTTTCTGGCTATTGTTTAAATTTAGGTTGGAGAATACATCCACCAGTCTTCACTGTATACTGTCAGTGGACAGTAGGAGAAAATATATTTGAGGGCTACTATGAACATTCAAGACCCCTGTTGTTCATAAACCACAAATTTGTCTAACTATAAGTAATTTTTAAGAAGCAGCCTTCCTTAATTGTTTTGTTTCAAGAATTATAAAACCAGATTTTGTTATCTAACCAGAAAGAAAACATAAAATTGCCTAATCAACAATTTCCTGCTGCTTGCCTCCGTGGAACATACACATTTATCACAATTCATGTAATTTGGGGAAAATGTAACTTTCGTTTTGACTGTTGGTAATGTCCATGGCTACTGATGATTTGTGAAAGATGTAGCACAGCCAGGTTTCAAAGGAATAGTTGGCTGATGGGGAGCATAAAACCTACAAAATATGAAATAATTTGTGTAGTTTGCCATAGTTCTTTATGAACTCCTGAAAATCTAACTCGGGGGTGGGGACAAAACAAAATGCAGAGCAAGATCATAAACCTTTCATTTCAAACCATTATGCATGTTGAAAAGTTTAAAAACATCATGCTGAATGGTCCAAGAAGTTTAAAAAAAAGATAGAAGAATGCTTTCTAACAATCTGAAATCCCATTACTGTACATTAATTTTCCCTCATTTGGAGACCCATCATTCTAAATATAATATGGTTACCGAAGTCAGCTTACATAAAGAAATAATGCAAGCCATAAATCATGTATTTATCTAGATTACATTATTATTTAGATTACTCCCCCATATATTCATGTGTGAGTACCAGCAGGGCAATATTTTCTTTGGCCTATTTAATCCATTATATTTAACACTTTTTTATGTCCAATGCCTCAAGTGTTTTGTTTGGTGAAAATGAAAGAATATGAATGTTTATTTTAAAAGAAAGAAAATGCCATATAGACTAGCTTCATAATACTATCAGAAAGCTTCCTTCAAAGATTCGAATTAGTACACAATTTTTGAGGTGGCAACTATGTTAGTCTGTGCAAGCATATCAAACAGTAAATACAGTTGTACCTCGCTTAAAGAGCATAATGTGTTCCATAGGATTACTGTTTAAGCAAGTTTGTAAGTGACCAATTGTGACTTCTGGTGGGGGGTTTTATTTGCTAAGCAAAGTGAACATTCAGAGAAAATTCTGCTCTTTAAGTGAGTTACTCTTTAAGCGAGGCACTCTTTATGCGAGATTTGACTGTAAAGCAAAACATAGAAAAAAGAAGGATAAAAATGTTGTGACTCTAAAGCAGGGATTCTCAACCTGTGGCCCACAGCAGCATTTCATGTGGCCCTCACTGCCTCCACCACATGAGGAAGTGCCATGTGGTAGAGGAATGGAAAAATGGCCGTCCATCTCCTGAATCTGTCTGATGGAGCATGACATGGCCTCCGACTTAAAAAGGTTGAGTATTCGTGCACTAAAGTCTAGGTGCCCTGGCTCCCTGTTGCTTATTGGGACTCCACTGTCTAGATTTCTTCACATGAATATTTACAGTTCATGATCAGGACAACAAGTTTCTTCTGATTTTGAAAGACAGAATCCAGCTCCTCCTTCCAATCATGTAGTTATCAATTTTTATATTGATCATCAAGTGTAGGGGCGCCCAAACTATGGCCCCTGTGGGGGCCGTATCTGGTCCCCAACACCCTTGTCGCTCCCGGAAGCGGAAGTAAAACACACCTGTATGGGCACGTTTTACTTCCGATTCCAAGAGTGATGAGGGATTCACAGGCTGGATGAATTAGTGTCGGGGCCCAGATCTGGCCCCTGGGCCATAGTGACCAGCCCCCCTGAACCACATGACTGGCCTGTGACCCAACAAGTTTGGGCACCCCGATCTAGTGTTCAGTTGCTTAAAGAACATTTTGCCACATTATGAGCAAACAGTAGGAAATAGAATATGTTGACTGATGTTTTAACAATAATTTCTTCACAAGAAAAGTATGTGTGCATTTACTACAAATCATGTTGGATAGTTTTGTTTTTTAAAAAAGAGGCTTACCTAGACCAGCCGTAGCTTTTCCTACCACATAAACTGATTTTCTATTCCACTGGTCTCTCAGAGAATTTTTCCAAACTGCAAAATATGGAATTATGTGTACTGTACGTGATAAAGCATAAATATTAAAACATTTATTTGGGCATTTGCCCTAAATATTGTTTATTCTGAAAAGATGTGAGTTCAGTAAAATATTAATAACTATCACTATAAGTAAATACCAGTGGCAGTGCAAACTAAAGGAAATAAAAGTATTTCTTTTCACTATGAAAACAAGCAGTCTAATATACTTGAAAATTTGACTAGTGAGGATCCAGAAGTATGGTCCACTGAGTTCAATAATATTTAATCACAGGTGATAACGTTCAGAACTGCAGATCAAGTTACTTGACTGAAGCATCTTCCTTAATGCATTTTTACAGACAACAAATAATCTAATAAAAACTAGCAGAATGTGTTTTCTGACATTACAGTTAAGAAATCAGTATGCTCATGGATGGTGCTCGACTGCTCCTACTTAGGTCCATCTGCAAGATGAACCAACTAAACAAAGCACACCCTCTCCTTCTTTCATTTATAAAGGTCTCCCTTGTTTGAAAACCAGTTGCGTCTAACTCTAGGGGTGGTGCTCTTCTCTATTTGCAATAAGAGCCAGTGCTATCTGTGTCTGCAGATGTTTCCATGGTCTTGTGGCAGGAATAATTTAACAGTGGAGCACACAGAACACTGTTACCTTTCCTGCCAAGGTGGTACCTATTTATCTACTTGAACCGCAGCCCCTTCCTTCATATATGGTGACATGCAAACCAGGAACTCTAAGGCCTACCTCATATTTTTAAATCTGTATTGTAAGCCGCCCAGAGTTGGGTTTACCCGATTGGGGCGGGATAACAAGTTGGAACAAATAAATAAATAAATAAGTAAAAGTCTTAAATCCTAGTTCATTCCTGCCTAAATGACAGGATCTTGTTTGGATCAAAATGCTCACTCCACTGACCAATGCACAAATGGTTTAACTTTTAATCTCCTTCCCTCCGATTTTATCTTGTTCATTCCCACATACTCTCGCAGCCGTTCTGTTCATCTGTGGTCCATTTCCTCTCTCTTCTTTCTCCTCCTCCAAATCTGAGTGCTACAGCTTTCCTCTCCAAACTACTCCAGCTCCTACACATGCCCATGCATGCCCTATCCATGTGTGAAGCACCAATGGTGTAAATAGAGTGCAAAGGTGCAATGTGGCCCTGGCACAGGACAATTGGGTGGCTGAGTAGGCTGTAGCACACAGTCCCACTTGACAGTGGGCTGAAACTTTTTTCAGAGTCAGGTCACAATTTGAGAAACACTGTAACGTGTCATAGATCAGGTGTAGCAATTAATTTATTCTCATTCTAAAAATCTTAGAGACAATACCAACTCTTTACCCACAAAACCTTTCAAGTACACAAGCTATCATACTGGGTAAGTAAAGACATGTTTCACATTCCAACCAAAATTCTCTCTTTTCTTGGCAAAATCTACAACTGTTTTCAGATATTGTTTCACCTCGTTTTAGGTCTCTCTTTCCCAGAATGAAGTCTGTTCTGGATTTATGAGTTGGACACTGAGAGAAAATAATAACTTGATACAGGAATGATGACTTTGTTCTTATAATCTTGATTCTCAAAAATTGTCATTAAAGCTCCCGCATTATCATGAACACTTAGTTCAATGCCATTAAATGGACTGCAGCGAATGACCCATGTTAACACAGCTCAGCTTGAGAGAAAAAAAGGATATGTAATACTTTCCAGCTACTAAGGATATTGGTTACTGATGGGAAACACATTTACAAGCACACATATTATTAATTAAGATATTTTCTCAATTATACATCAGTATTTATCAATACCACCACCCATTTATATTACACTAAGGAACAATGTGGTGGTTTCTAAAATGAGATTTAATTAACATGCTAGGATAACAATTCCTGAGCATTTAATAAAAAATGTAGACAATTCTGCAGGACCTTATGTAATCAAAGGAACATTCTGGAAAATGCATTTTAAAACTTTTAAACCTGAAGAGAGAGAAGCACAAAATTTGTTCAACATATTTGGTTTTATTTATCATACTGCTGAAATTCCTACATACCTTCATCTTTAGAATTATCCCCCAGACATAACTTGACAGCTTCGACAGCTCTTGGACTAGTGAAAATTAGCCCACAATATTGTTCAGGATGAGAAAGCTATTCGCCATCAAAAAATTGAGTAAAAATAATAATCAAGTATTATCATTCTGTAGACAAGTCGATTAACTCTGACAAATCAAAACAACACAGACATCTTAGATCTACTGCTTTTGAAAGCAAAAGTCCTGATTACCCATGACAGTCCTTTCATCAAAGCCTTAATGTACAGAATTAATATGATCTTGTTATTTCAATTGGATCATAGTTCACTGAGGGAGGAGGAAGAAAAAATTGCTTCCCCTTCACTTCTGGCCTGTCAACAAAGACTTAGAACAGATCAGAGGCACTGAGGAAAAAAAGCCTTCCATCTGTCCACCCACAACTGCACACCTGCATTAAAAAACCTCATTTATATATAATTCAGTTACACAGTGGCGGTATTTATACAGAAACGGTTGAAGAAACAGCACCAGGGAGTGATCAATCTGTGATCAACTATGGCTCACCATCCTAGCCTTGAGCATAAACAGACTCAGGGTTGATTGAGTGGCATTTTTCCTGCACATCAACTGCTTTGCTTTGGCACTTGTGGGATACGACAAAGGACGTGCAAGTGGAAAGGTTCTACTAATAAGCTGTTCCAGAGCAACCTACAAGAACATTTAGAAAATGAAATGCTTTTTAACCATTCACAGAGTACAAGGAATGATACACCTATTTTTATTCCTTGGATAACTTAGTCGTTATTTAGCGAGGAGTCTGCACACTGGTAGACATCTCAACAACGACATTTCACACATGCAAATGGACTTGCAAAATCAAGTCCATCTGCATGTGTTTTTTAGCCATTTGGATATCACGTCACTCACTGGCTAGGCAGACCATATAATAATTTTATGTCAGAAATCATTCTGGGTTGAAAGTATTTTTGCCGGAGAAGCTCCGCTCAGGAAACGGCCAAATGAGGACCATGATGTGTGCCCTTCACTTTCACCTTGCCCAAGGGATCCGACAGAGGATGCTTTGGTGAGTTTTAGTCCCGGCCTGATATCATTGACAAGAGATGGGCAACACTGCCTAGTTAGACCACTCAAGCTCCCGCACCCCAACAAGGCTCTCACCTTACGGGAGACCTGTTCTTATACACTCTTTTAAACAGCAGTTAACAGACTTTATCTCAACTTGAGGGGCTCTTGCTCAGCTAGTAATTATTATTGTAAACTACAGTAAAACCTTGCATAAAGAGCGCCTCACTTAGAGAGTAACTTGCTTAAAGAGCAGAATTGTTATTGTCGCCTCACTTAACAAATAAAACCAACCAAAAACTCGCTTAACAACTAAATCAGGGTTCACAATCCCCAGCCCCGCCAGAAGTCACAATTGGTCACTTACATGGTGTTTCGCTTAAAGAGCAAACTCGCGTAAAGAGGAATCTCATGGAACACATTATGCTCTTTAAGCGAGGTACCACTGTACTCAATTACTCCAGTTTCTAAACAACTAATTTAAAAACCTATCTCTTTGGCCCTGAGACAGAAAGAAGTGTCCTGATAAGACCAGCAGCATTAGAGCAAGATTATATTGCACTTTCTGTTTGTAAATAAGTTAGTATCTAAATTGCTCTAATTTCAGTGACTGACAACTCCAAAATAGCCTGAAAAATCTGGTCACTTGCAATGTTAAGCCACAAAGTTAGGACAATTAGAATATCCCCTTTTACCTACTTCAACTGACAGTAAACATTTCTCAAAGGTTTATGGTGCAATTTCAAACATGCAGGGCTAATTCTAAATTGGTAGTCCAAATTAGAGCAGACCCACAGAATCAACAGGGCTTATGTAAGTGTTGATTAAACTTAAAAAAATCCTACTGATTAATTATACTGGTGTAAACTGCAGTGCCGGATAGCAACTAGCTGACAAGCCTCCACCTGTGCATCAGTCAACTAGGCTGGTGTACAATGATGGATGGTTTTAGAAACCATTCTTTAACTCCATGTTTCCCAACCTTTAGTTTTCAGACTTCAATTCCCAGAAGCCTAAGTCAACTCCCCAAAGCACTGATCACCCGATGTACTGACTTAGGCTTCTGGGAATTGAAGTCCACCTGTGTTTCATGGAACACAGTTTGGGAAATGTTGCCTGAACTGCATGCCAGGTTTAAACTTTTCAACTGGGTTAACCCAAATAAGGTTCACAGAGATACAATTCCTTGGGATGTTCCTCTGTCAGTGTCATTAGACATGTGTCCTTTCCTTTATCAGCTTACTTCAGGTGATCATGCCAATGAGGTTAACTCCAGCCTCCCACCGTGGAATATAATTGCTAGTTGGTGTTCACACCAAAACAGGACTAAACAATCATTCTGGCCAGCGTTTTGTGATGTCGAAATGAAGTAACCAACACTTTGAGGGTAAAAGTAGACTCTAGAAACAGTACATGGGTAGAGCTGAAAGCATGTAATTATCCGAGAGAGATGGAACAGCCTAGCTTTTCTGTTGCAGAAACCAGACCTCAAAGGAATTCTGTGCTTAAATCCTGAAGACTACTCAGGAAAAAAGGCAAGCTAATTTCAAAATTAAAACCTTGGATTACGGCCGCTTCAGGTAACGTTTGCTGTGGTTTATGGCAACAAATCCTATGGAAATGCTGTCCCAGGTTATGAATTTTTAATGTATTTTTTTTGGGGGGGTTACGACGGTCAATACGCAACGTTTTTAAAAATTATCAATGCATACCTATGGATGCTTCAGGTTAAAAAAATTTATGTTACGACACAGGCTGTTGGAACGGACCTCTGTTGTAACCCAAGGTTTTACTGTATATGAAGATAATTTTTTTCTTGTTAAATGCTCACATGCTTTCAGCACTTAAGGAATTTCCTCTTGTAATGGCAGATCACCGATAGTCACTCTCAGTTTTGTAGCATGTAAACCTAGCTGCCTAAACAAATAAATGCAGTCAAGAGTAACCTAAACCTATAAAACTTTACTAGCCTATTTACAGAAGGAGAATGTAAAACTTACTTTTTCAAAGAAATTTTGAAGAGAAATAAATTCAAATGCTAAAACTGGAATCAAAGTTGCTTCAAGCCCATGTAAGCTCAGTTCCTATGAACAAAATACACAAACACTTTGTAATGTGTAATAAGTACTGGCATGTATATATTTTTAAGAATATTTATGGCACTTCTTTAACCAGCAGGACAACTCAAGATGCACTGATGTACACTTAACAGACTATGCCCTACTGAAAACAATGTGAGACTCATTTTGAATAGACATGTATTGGGCTACACCAGAAGTTCTGAACCTTTTAAAGCCAGGGGCCAGGTCACGTTCTGTCAGATAGCTTCAGGCAGCCATTTTGCCCTTCCTCCACTACATGGCATTTCCAGGTGTAGTGGAGGTGGTGGGAGGCCACATGAAATGGTGCCATGGGCTGCATCCGACCTGCAGGTTGAGAATCTCTGGGCTACAATGTCATTTACCAACATCATGGTTTGAAACAAATCCTAATTAGAAGAAATACAGTCAATGATGGACAGTTTTTTCCAACAATAATGAACATAATATTTCATTCATGTGACAGGTACAAAGATTAATGTAGTGGACATGCAAATCACCTGCAAAATCCGTGCAGAATTTGATCAGAATCTACTTAAACATTTATGCAAGTGTGGGATTGTGTAACTACCATGCACAATGGCATTAATCAACAAATGCATCTATAAGTGGTATGTGACCAGAAATGTGAGCAGCATATCTGAGTTATCCTGTATGAACTGGTATTCTTCCATCAGCAGAAAGTTTTTTCTGCTTGCAAAAACATTGCTCCAAACTTCGTAGAAGCATCAAATTCAGTTATTTGATTCTTCTTACCCAAGTCACATCATAGCTTTACTACTAGTGAAAGAATCAGCTTGGCAACCCAAGCTTGTATTTTTTTAAACTACTTTGAAATAAGTCCATTAAAATAAAATACAGAATTACATTTAAACTGTTTTCTAAGTTTCTTTTGAATTTACTTACTTTTATATATGGATCTGGTCCGTTTTCACTTTCTTTGGGCTCTTTCAGCAAAAGGACTTTCATTGTTTACTGGAGAATTGCTACAGAATTCAGAAACACAAATGTTAATATATCTAAATTAGAGCTAGAGAACTGTCCACTGTACAACTGCTATACCAGCTGAGAATCACAAGAAATAGGAAAATTAACAGTGGCGTTGAAAAGCTGTTCTTTGCTCAATGAGTAAGCAGTTAATACACATTCTCTGGAAATGAACATCTGCCCTGATAAGGCAGACGAAAAACATGTTGGTTTAAAATGATATGGTCCCTCTGCCCAAACAAAGAAATGATATGATACAATTGGCACTTATTTTGCTTTTAAAAGTACCTTCTAACCTACAAGAAAATATAGTATATTTAAAATGATATCCACTCCTCCTCAGAACTCTGCCAATCTTGTAGAAGTACTGCAACAAACCATGAATTTGTTAAAACAAATATTTCCAATGGAATTATTATTTAAAATATAAGCAAGTAGGCTTTTCAAAGACTATCCGAACTATTCCAATGTTATTGAACCAAACAGGTAAGACTGCACCTACCAGGATTTTCCAGCACAAGTCTAATTTGATTTGCATGTTAGGGTACAATTCTGTTGTAATTCAACAATTAAAATCTAGACACCCTGCTTGGCGCACTGCAATCAACCTACAGAATAACCATTTTAATATCTCAGATGCCTGGGTGGAACTCTGGCAACATCTATCTCTGATTCCCCATCATCACATAATCAAGAATCACTGCAAATAGCCAGCTGGATATTCCCTTCCAAGATGGCAATGGAGGATGCTGAACAGAGTGAGGACTGGCTGTGGTAGTGGTGAAGCCACTCTGTTCACATGGGGATGGAACTCCTCTCCCCAATATGACTGTGAAGAAGAAGACCAAACTATGGACCACATTATACTTAGGTGCCCTTTACGTGCATTTGGAGCCACATTGGAGGACTTGCATAATGCCACAGATGAAGCCCTTCAATGGTTTTCAAAGCTGGACGCTGAACTCTAGCTAGGAACTTGAGGTGGACAATTTGTGCTTACTGTATAAATCAACATTAATGTAGACAACTGAAGTTCATCATACGATAAATAAATAAAATATTTGTTCAAAATGCTCTGAAGCACTGGCAAAGGGTTTCCCGGGGAGGTGCTTCCCTTTTGTTTAAAATACATGGGATGGGGGAACTATGATAAATTCACATCCAGAAAATCTCTCTCAATTATTTTTACTAAACAGAACATTTAGTTATAACATTTAGTCTGGCCAGGTTATCCTGCTATAGTACTAGAGTAGATCATACTGCCAGTGACTCAACGCCAATTGTCAGGGGGCAGTTAACTAACCTGACCACACAGGATTAACGGCCTTGGGTGCCGAAGTCAAAGTGATGGTCCCAAGTGGATTAAATCCCACTTGAATCTGACTTTTTAAAAAATATATATTATTTTATTGCTTAATTTTAAAAAACACTTTAAAACGAACAGACAATAATAAACAATGCGAAAAAAATGTGAGGAAAATAAGATTTTAAAAAAAATATACAGTGTCAATCCCACTTGAATCCATTTTGATGGAGGGAAGCAGCCTGGGGCTGATGAGGACTTTGGGTGCCCAAATGGGTCAGGACTAAAAAGTGACTTGTGGAACTTGATTAGTGGTACGAGTGTCATGCTGCGATGCAGAACGCATATGAAGAGCCATTGCTGACACGCTGACAACTTTAGGTAGCAGTGCTAGGAAACACAGGGGCCAAGAACTTGGGCAGCTGCTCGTAACTGCAACAGACAATGAACAAGAGAGATGGAATGCCCCACTAACTATGCAGGTCTTATGCATAAATTTGTAACTCCGATGCTCAAGAACACGACCAATATTCCTGTAAGTACAGTTGTACCTTGCTTAAAGAGCATAATGTGTTCCACAGGATTGCTCTTTAAGCAAGTTTGCTCTTTAAGTGAAACACCATTGTAAGAGATCAATTGTGACTTCTGGTGGTGGTGGTGGGGATTGAGAACCCCGTTTTATTTGTTAAGCGAGTTTTTGGTTGGTTTTAGTTGTTAAGTGAAGCGAACACTCAGAGAAAATTCTGCTCTTTAAGGGAGTTACCCTTTAAGCGAGGTGCTCTTTATGTGAAGTTTGACTATTTGTTAAGCAAAGTGAACATTCAGAGAAAATTCTGCTCTTTAAGTGAGGTGCTCTTTATGCGAGGTTTGACTGTATGTTTTCTTGCCTAATGCTGACCAATTAAATGTCAGGCATGTAGTCCAAAAGTGTTGAAATTTGGCCTATACATTGTCTAAAATGTCTATGTTCTCAAGCTAGTACACATAACATTTATCTTTCCTCTGGCCATTCATGGCAGGCTTCTGTAAAGAGCCAAATCTTTTTTTTTTTCAAATATTGGCAGATCGAAGTGAAAGACAATACACACGTGTGATTGATTTCAAAATGATATAATGCTTCAAACACATTAACATCCTCGCATAATAATGCTGTCTCTGCAGTGTTATAATTTGGACACTTCACTGTACAAGAACATTTTCAGTGCACTACAGAAAATTGTCATAGCAATGTAACACTCCGGCCCCAGCAGGTGTGCCTGAATCTAGGCACTTAGAAATATGCAAAGGCATGCGTGTTCAGCCAGAAAAGCTAAAACCTGCTCCCAGACACTGTACTTAAAATACCAAAACCTAAAGGTACATCTCATACTTTTTCTTATTACAGTAATGCCTTTTTCAATACACAAATACTTTGTTCTCCAACTGAAATGTATACTATGCACAGGATTTCAATTACACTTGAAACTCACAGTTAATTGTAAATGAAAAATTAATTTGCACTGTTGTTGCATCACTCTCTTTTTTAAAAGCTGTGAAAATAATCTACCATACACAACTTGTTAAATGCCACACAAAACATAAAAATACATTAACAATTCAAGGAGGAAAAGGATGTGTTCTTCCAATAACTATCAGTCCAGAACAAGAGAAGATTCTCCATAGCAATAAAAAATTTGTCTGGGTTACACAAAAATAGTTTAATATTTAAAACTATTTTTAAAAACTCAAGGGTCAACATAAACATCAGTGAGACCATTTATTTATGGATTTATTCATGAATTCATTTCCCTGACAAGATTGTCTCAGTATGTTCCTCAGTAATCAGACTTGTTTCCAAAAAGTACTATGATTTACCAGTAAGAAAGCATGCAAAATGTAAAATAGATACAGTAAGTAAGGAAAACTGCATGCTGTGACAAAAATACATATTTCACCCATACTGGGAGTACTGTTTCTAAATGGACGTTAAGTTTATCATTTTGTTTCACTCTGACATTTGTTTAATACTACATGAGTGATTATCTTCTTCTGGATAAGGATTAGCCAGCTGCATGTCATTGTCTGCTAGAGCAGGGGTCCCCGACCATTTTCGCACCATGGACCAGTTTCATGCTAAACAATGTTTCCATGGACCGGTAAGTGGGGGTAGTGAGATTTTTAATCTCTCCCATTTGCCAGTCATAGCTTGAATATGGGCAGTGTGATACCTCACTGTGGACAGGCAGGGGAGGAGCCCCGCTGTAACTCAAAAACAAGGAGGGGGCCAGCCGCCTGCCGGCCACACCGTTTGACTTGGACTGGTGGGGAAGGAGCCCTGCCATACTTAACCAACGTAGAGGATGGGCATGACCACCTACCTATCTGCTCCGTCTGAGTCCCGTGCTCTCGCTCTGTTAGCTGTGCAGACCTGGTGGAGCACGTTGAGAGCAGAAGGCTGCCATCGGGGCTCCCAGTGCCACCCATCCCCATGGCCTGATTTGGGATAGCCTGTGGCCCGGTACCGGTCTGTGGGCCAGTGGTTGGGAACCCCTGTACAATGCTTTCCACTCCTCAGGAAGGCTTCTTCTAAGTCCCCCTACCCAGAAGTGTTGTACCATAAACCTGCTGACAAACAAAATGACCCAATGGTCCTCTTCAGGACCACAAATGATAATTTCTACATAGAGGACATATTTTCATCCAAAAAACTCTTAGCTTCATTTTGTAACAAATGGAAATGGAACTCCTTCATTTGCAACAAACTCACAGAAAAACTGATCAGTGTTGACCAGAGGTTACAGGGATGTGTCTAGTTGCTGAGAGGACCCACAAGTAATACAGACAAGCTATTTTCTGTTCTGTTCTGTTTTATTTACTCTCAGATATACCTCCTAGAACAGTGGTGGTGAACCTAATGCACTCGGAGCCCTCTCTGTGGGCACCCGTGTGGTTGCCCCAGCACAGAGCCTTATCCCACCCTTCTACCCAGCAACCCACTAGGAGGGCTTCCTCCCTCCCCCCAGCACAGAGTTCACCCTGCCCCTCTGCCCAGCAGTCCAATGGGAGCATTTCCTCTCACCCCCAGGTTGCTGTGTTGGCACTTTGTGATAAATAAGTGGCTTTGGGGTTGCAGTTTGGGCCCTCGGTCTCTAAAAGATCCGCCAACACTGTCCTAGATGGCTGAGATAGTGCCAAAGCTCCACTCCAAATCCCTGCACACCCATAAAGGGCAACTACTTTGACGGTGTCAAATACACGGGGCAATGAGCAGGGGGTTAAACCTGTTTACACGGAGAAATTCAGTTGCTTAGGGGTTAAGGCGCTGAACTTGATGACTGGAAGGTCAGCAGTTCGAGACCTGAGTGCTGCATGAGTTCCCGTCTGTCTCAGTCCCTGCCAACACAGCAGCTTGAAAGCAAGAAATTGCAAGTAAATAAACAGGTATTGCTTCAGCGGGAAAGGTAAATAAACAGGTACCGCTTCAGCGGAGAAATTCAGTGGCTTAGGGGTTAAGGCGCTGAACTTGATAACTGGAAGGTCAGCAGTTCGAGACCTGAGTGCTGCACGAGCTCCCGTCTGTCTCAGTCCCTGCCAACATAGCAGCTTGAAAGCAAGAAATTGCAAGTAAATAAACAGGTACCGCTTCAGCGGGAAAGGTAAATAAACAGGTACCGCTTCAGCGGAGAAATCCAGTGGCTTAGGGGTTAAGGCGCTGAACTTGATGACTGGAAGGTCAGCAGTTCGAGACCTGAGTGCTGCACGAGTTCCCGTCTGTCTCAGTCCCTGCCAACATAGCGGCTTGAAAGCAAGAAATTGCAAGTAAATAAACAGGTACCGCTTCAGCTGGAAAGGTAAATAAACAGGTACCGCTACAGCGGAGAAATTCAGTGGCTTAGGGGTTAAGGCGCTGAACTTGATAACTGGAAGGTCAGCAGTTCGAGACCTGAGTGCTGCACGAGCTCCCGTCTGTCTCAGTCCCTGCCAACATAGCGGCTTGAAAGCAAGAAATTGCAAGTAAATAAACAGGTACCGCTTCAGCGGGATATGACTGACTTTCGAGCAAGGACCACCTTTTACCTTTGTCAAGACATATTTCCCCTGCCCTCTTCTTCGAGGGCGTCGCTTCTCGAGGGTGGCACCGACTCCGCTCACCTTGCGCAAGGCAGGGAGCCAGCCCGGGGAGACTTTGGGTGCCAGGGATCCCCCACACACACACACACACCAGCACCACCCCGTCCGACTCCGCCTTCGCCGCGGCCTGCCTTTTCCGGCTGGCGAGCCCATGCGCACAGGAGAGTCCAGGAAGACCCGGAGCAGCAGCAACATGGCTTCTCGGGCGAAGCGGAGGCGAGCTGCAGTCGGGCCGCCGGATTGCAGGGAGGAGGAGGAGGCAGGCGGCGAGGAAGAGGAGTCGGATTCGGAGCTGGAGAGCGAAGACGACGATGATGATGACGAAGAAGAAGAAGAAGAGCTCAATGAGGTGGGTGATGATGGGCGATGCTTTCTTTCTCTTCTCTGGCTATAAACATAGATGAGCATTGAACCCTAGCATCGGATAGGACTGGCTTTCGAGCAAGGGCAACCTTTCGTGTACAACTCTAGGGTTCAGTGCTCATCTCCGTTTATTGCCAAAGAGCCAGTCAGGGGCACAGCCAGGGGGGAAATAATAATAATAATAATAATGATAATGATGATGATGATGATGATGATGATGATGAAAACCCTCCTGAGCTAACAGCCCCTCCCCACCCCACGTGTCCACAGAAACGTGTCAGCAAACACAGACAACGCTGGCTCTTTGGTTACAAACAGATATGAGCACTGAACCCTAGAGTTGGATATGACTGGTTTTCAAGCAAGGGTGACCTTTATCTCTACTTCAGATCGTCCAAAAATTCATCTGTATATTTTCTACCTGCCGTTGACCTCTGTGGTAGGCATCTGACTCAGACAACTCTTCAGTAACTCTAAGGCTTCGTTTAAAATTTTATTTGGTTTAAACTTGCAAGCCGGTGTGTAATTACTCTCTCATTTGTGTTTATTCACAGGAAGTAAATGTTGACTTTGAAGCGCATGCAATATCTGATAATGATAGAAATGGAATTAAAAGGTTATTGCAACAGGTATGTACATCTGATATCATGGCATTTGGTTATAGTTTTTACATTGAAATATTATGAAAGGGGATGTATTAGTTTGAATAACTGATGTGAGATGATTAATTTTTGTGGATCTATGTTTCTTCAAGTCATTGGACAATTCTGATAAGCACATTTCCTATGAAGTATTCAATCTCTTGATAGTTTGCATTGTCTGCACCCTAGTTCAGTGGTGTATGATTAACTGCATGTTATATCAAAGCAAAAGTGAGCAACTTGTGATCTTCCAAATGTTGTTGGATTGTATCACCCGTCCCATAGCAATAACCAGCATAGTCGGTGGTAAGGGAGGATAGTAACTGCAGTCACCATTTGGAGGGGTACAGCTTGCCTGGATGTCAAAAAGATGTTTCATCCCAATGACTGGTTTCCCAACACATTTTCTTTCTCTTGACTGGGATCACAAAAATTTAATTTGAACCATATTAAGATGCTTATGTTTGCTCCTGAAGTTCCAGTTTTCAGAGGAAAGAAAGATTTTCAGGAGGAAAGTGGGGGAACACTCCTGCTTGAAGTCCCGGACATTCTTTCTAATGAAAAAGATACCATAGATCTTAAGCATGGGATGCCATAGATCTCAAGCATGGGATCTCAAAGCAGTGGTTCCCAACGTGGACCCCACAGGGGGAATTGGAAGTCCCAAAGCTGAAGTTTGGGAAACACTGAAACAAAGCATTAATGAAATAGACAGTATGAGCCTCACTAGATTCCCTTTGGGATTTCTTGGACAACCACAGGTCATGACAGTATTGTACAGTAATACCCCGGATAATGATTGCACCGGATAACACTAAAACCGCATAACGACGGCAAATTTGGGGGGAGGATTTGCACCGGAGAACGTTCTTTTTAGTGTTCTCCGATCCATCATAATAAAGAAGTAAAGGAGGCCAAAGCTCCTCTCCCTGCCACTCCCCTCCTTCCTCCCCCCCTACCCCCAGCAGTTTGGGGACTCCCCACACCCACCCCACTGCCTGCTCGGCCACGAGAGAATCCAGCCCAGCCCTGGCCCTGCTTACCTTCAAGCCACCATAGCTTCTCTTACTGAGCTGCACGCTCCGACTCAGCCAGGCTTGACCAGCCGATTGCAGAGCACAGAGCTATGCCTCATGGCAGGCAGAGGCAGCCGATCGCATCTTTTTTCCTCCCTGTATTTAAACTAAAGGGAGAGAGAGGCTTGTGTTTTTTTCTTTCCCTTCCTGTATTGAAACTACAAACCTCTCTCTCCCTGTAGTTTAAATACAGGGAGGAAAAAAGATGCCATAGTTTAAATACAGGGAGGGAAGACTGCAGTAGAGTCGGGGAAAAGGTGCTTTCCCCGACCCTACTGCAGTGGCAGAGACCGCTGCGCATGGGGGGTGGCTTTAAAGGCAGGGAGGTCTCTTTTTTCCCCTGCCTGCCTTTAAAGCGGTTTGTCCCTGAAGTCAGGGCTTTTTTTTTTAGCATTGTTCGATGCATGCATCGGGCAACGCTAAAAATCGGATAACGTCATGACTTGTGGAACCAAGTCATAACGTTATCCAGGGTATTACTGTAATTATAAATCTGTAAGAAAACAAGACCACGTGTAAAGTGAAGTGGGAGCCTTAATATTTTAGGAGCAAAAAGAGACCATGAATACAAGTAGTAAGATGAGGGACTAAATATGGTAAACTTGAAACCTAGACAGGTTGTGCAAGAATGTGTGTGGCCCAAAACTCAGTTTTCGATTTAATGCTGTGTATGTCTTTAGTTGTTAAGGCTAGAATGTTAGAGCTGCCTTTGGCATATAACAAGCAACAAAAGTAGATCAGTCTTAATACATGTTCTACAACAGAACAATGTACACTGTGAATTTGACAGAATTCTTATTTCCTTTCCTCCAGCTGCTTCTAAAGGCTCATGTAAATACAGATCAACTGACTGATATATTGATACAACAAAACCACATTGGGAGTGTTATCAAGGTGAATTGTATTCTAACTGACTTTATTTGATACATATATTTTTACGTTTACATAAATAATGAATAATTTGCAGCATACTGTATATCCATGGTGAGTTAGCCAGGTACAGTCATTGTTTTCCCTAGTATAACCTTTGGGACTGAAGCACGTGTGCTGAGTGTAGGCAACCTATTACCACCCATATGTTTCAGACAAAAGTGCCCATAACCTCTGGTCATTGGCCATTCTGGATGGGGTAATCCAAAACACCCAAGGAACACCAAGCTGCTTGCCACTGAAGTGGGCCATCTGTCCACTGTATTAATAACGACTGTAAACAAATTACCGTATTTGCTGATGTATTAGACCCACCCCCCTTAAAATACACTGGAAAAATGAAGTGCATCTTGTACTGTATATAGTGGGCTATTTTGGTAATAACGGGGTGCGTCTTATACGCTGATGCATCTTCTGAGGAATAACAAAATGGACTTTTACAGCTCCTGTAGCAATAGCCTTGTCCCAGCAATAGGAGCATGAAAACTGTTGCGGAACAAAGAATAAGCGATGGGAGCATATTTCAAGGGATCAAAAAGCACTTTCTTATTTTTCTGTAAATTCCATTCTCTGGAAATTGTTATGAACCTGCAGCGGGGAAGATCACAAACAGCATCTAGTCTAGTCCATCCCATTTCCAAGGGGAATTGAAAACAGAAAATGTTTGAAAGCAGGTCATTGGTGAAAGGAAAATTTGAAGTGTATTCATTTATAAAATGTTTCCCCTTATTCCCCACCCTTTTATTTTATGAGTAGCAGTTAAAGTGACTTGTTATGTGTCAAGTCACCTCTTGTCTTATGATGACCCTATGAAAAAGACCTCCAAAATGTCGTATCAACAGTCCTGCTCAGTTCTTACAAACTCATGACTGTGGCTTGTAATATGTTAACATTACCTGTTGTCTCCCCTTATGTCAGACAGTCTACTTTAGCAAGTCTAGGAAGGCCTTTCTTCTTGCTCCAGGGCAACATGGACCATTGGTAATGCTAAAAAACAAAACACCAATAGGTTTGGTAGTTTCAAGTGCCTGCCTATGAGATTGAGTTTGGTGAGCATCAGTAGTGAGGCCATCTCAGTGATGCTTCCACCATTGTGGAACTTCCTTCCCATTAGTTTCCATGTGGTGCTTGCAATATAGGCATTTAACTGGACCTTCAATACAGTATTTCTCTAATGCCGCCTTTTCTGAAATCGGCTTCTGTGATTCAAAGTAATTTTATCAGAATAATTCTGCACCTTTCAGCTCTGGATGGATAACTTAATGTATTTGTCCTTTAGCATATTTTGTTTTTTGGGGGTATGGCCAGGAAATTGAACAGGTAACTCCTTTTATCAAGCCAGTATTTTATTAAAGAAAATAAGCTGTTGTGATATTTACAGATTATTCTGATAATGTTTCATTTTTCAGTTTGTTTTAATGATCTTTATTAACTACCTTTTAGCATTAAATTTTTTTACTGGAAAAGCTGGCTTAAAAATAATTATGTTAATAAATTAGATTGGGTGTTATAAGGTTATGATTATTGCAGAAATACTTTTGATGAACAAAGAGAACATAACCTCTATTTTCTCCCATTAAGTAGCAGGCAGAAATTTTAGAAGAAAGTGATGATGAAGGTGATGTTGACGAGGTTTTTGGTTTCATAAGCCTATTAAACTTGACTGAAAGGAAGGTCAGTATTATTACTTGCTTCTGATAAAACAGCATTAACATCATTTCATAATTTAAGAGATAAACGTTGCAAATATATGAATTAGTACCTGAAGTTATACTGTATTTTTATTTAAATAATTATTAAAATGATGACAGTATATTTTAAAAATACAATTTCTGCAACTTGAAAAATTTTCTGTCACTAAAATATCAACCTTGATTAAAGGTTTCTGTAATCAGAAACTTACACTAGGGGTGGAAAGAAGAAGCATTTAATTACCAAAAAACTCTCCTTATAAGTAATGTCATGCAATTTTCAGTACCGGTAGTTAAAAGATTTACTCCTCCTTTCCTATGGCTTCTACCTAATGAAAAGGACCATAAAGGAGACAGCAAAACTGGTAAAAAGTAAGAAGTTTCTAATTTCTGAAAAAATTCCCCAGTGGTGACATCATGACCATTCTGCATGCATAAGTTATGCAGTAGGATAGTGATGGCGGACCTTTTAGAGACTGAGTGCCCAAATTGCAACCCAAAACCCACTTATTTACTTCAAAATGCCAACACAGCAACAGAAGAGGGAGGAAGCGCTCCCATTGGGATGCTGGGCAGAGGGACGGAATGAAATCTGCTGTGGGAGGGAGGAAGTGACCCCATTAGGCAGAGCAAACTGCTGGCAGAGGGAAGGAAGTGCTCCCATTATGCTGCTAGACAGAGGGGCAGGGTAAACTCTGTGTTGGGGGAGGGAGGAAGTGCTCCCATTGGGTTGCTGGGCAGGGGGGTGGGGCAAAGTCTGTGCTGGGGTGACCGCACAGGTGCCCACAGAGGGGTCTTTGAGTGTCACTTCTGGCCTGTGTGCCATAGGTTTATCACCACTGCAATAGGATTTCAGCCATTTTTTGTCAGGGTTTGTTACTCATGTGGTTGCTCTGTCTTGGAGTAGAAAACATATACAGTTGTACCTCGCTTAAAGAGCATAATGTGTTCCACAGGATTGCTCTTTAAGCGAGTTTGCTCTTTAAGCGAAACACCATTGTAAGTGACCAATTGTGGGCAGGATTGCGAACCCCAATTTATTTGTTAAGCGAGTTTTTGATTGGTTTTATTTGTTAAGTGAAGCAAACATTCAGAGAAAATTCTGCTCTTTAAGTGAGTTATTCTTTAAGTGAGACGCTCTTTATGCGAAGTTTATGCGAGGTAATAGATGGAGGTTACTGACAAGATGAATAAATGATAATCAAGTACTTGATTATCATTTATTCATCTTGTTAGTAATCTCCATCTTTTACTAAAGGCTGGTTTAATTTTTTTTAAAATGCCTACTAATTATTAAAAATCAGAGTGAGACATTTCCCCAGGTCCCATAAAACAAGGACCAGAAGTTTTTTTCTTAGGGTGACTTATGCAAATAATTATGCAAATAATGTTGCAAAGAAGAACTGTCTTTATTCTTAGGGTACCGAATGTGCCGAGGAAATTAAAGAACTGATTTTAAGCCAGTGTGAGAAGAACTGTGAAGAGAACGTGGTTGAACAGCTGGATAAGCTCCTAAATGGCAGCACCAAGCCTGTGGGCTTACTGTTAAGTGAAAGATTTATTAATGTACCGCCTCAAGTTGCTCTTCCCATGCACCAGCAACTGCAGTAAGCACTTCTCCAAATTCTTTTTTTAATAGTAATTTTTATTTTGGATGACCTCTGAAACCTTATTTTAATGGAAATCTATAAAATGGGAAGAAAAATGAAAAACTATGCATTTGAAAATAGCTTGGAAAGGAGGAACCAGCATATAAATATTGTCATCTTCTGTAGCCTTTGATGCAAACATGCAGTGTTTCACATATCATAAATTGATTCTTTTGGTTATATCAAAGCACTTTTCAAAAACTGGAAAAAATACTTTCAATTATTCAAAAGTGTATTGGGTCTAGAGCAGTGTCTCCCAGCCTTTTTTTTTTTTGCCCATGCCCCATCTAAACATCTCTAAAATCCTGATGCTGCCCCCCTGTGACATATAATTCATATTATTCAAAAAATAAAACCGAACTATACACATAGAGGAAGCCTAAAATGCCATTTACTTGGTCTAAACCCATTCTCAAATCCCCCCCCCCAAAAAAAAAAATCAAATTGCCCTCTGTGGGACATGTGCCCCATGTTGGGAACCATGGGTCCAGTGAGACATGTTTTCTAGACCAATTCTGAAAGTTTTTCTATGACAGATAGAATGTCATTTTTAAATAATCTTTATGATATCCTAACCACCAGTATTTTAATGTAATGGCTATTCTTTTTGGTTGTGAAAGGGGAGAATGATTATGGAAATTGGTAACTTTCCAAAACTTTGTAAGACACTTTATGACTCCATACTTTTCTTACTTTTCTTCATCTGTGCTACAGGTTTCCTTGAAGGTTTTAGATCTAGTCATGCATTTCAGCTTGAAATCAGTAAGGATGTAGCAATGGTAGAAATGAGGTTGCTCATACAGGTCAAAAGATGTCCATCAGAACTTCATGTGTTTAAATAAATAAATTAAAAGCAACATCAAAACTAACTAAAAGCCCTTAAAAACCTCATTAAAATATACAGGTAGTAAATACTTTGAGGCTTAAAAAAGCGAGTTGGTGAGGTCGTTATCTTGGTCAGAATATAAAAGAAGGTTTCTAGCCATTGATTGTGTGGCAGGATACATATAAAGAATTTCTTGCCTCTCTTTGCTACAAGTTGGGCAAATAAGTGAAATTAGGTTTTCATTTTCTATTTTTCATTCAATTTCAACAAATCAGCTTTATTTTTGCAGAGTAGGATAGGATGGCAAAGGATCCTATCTTGAATGTAGAATCTACCTTCAACAGCCAGAAGAGCTCTACATACAGAATATGGCTGCAGCTAATATGGCAGGATTCCTTACTCATTCCAAGGCACATCCACAATTTATCAGCAGGGTCTCTAGTCTGCTGAATACTACTCAATTCCCCCAAGGGATTGATATAGGGAGGAATGTGTGGGGAAGTCTGCTAGCCCAGTGGTGGTGAACCTGTGGTATGCGTGCCATAGAGGGCACGAAGAAGCCTATTTGTTAGCACACACACCATCATCCCAGCATAGAATTCATCCAGCCTAATGGGAGTGCTTCCTCCTTCCCCTCCAGCACAGAGTTTGCCCCATCCCTCTGCCCATCAGCCCAGTGGGAGTGCTTCCTCCCTCCTCCCAGCTTAGTGTTTACCCCACCCCTCTGTTTGGGCACTCAGTCTCTAAAAATGTTTGCCATTACTACCCTAGCCTGTTTGCACATGCCTAGATCTGGTTCCCAGTATGAATAGGGAGGAGAAACAGATACTTCCTTACTTCAGTGCTCTGTAATGATGATCTGCTCAACAAGAATTTTGTGCTCCAAGTGTTTTCTTCCTATCCCGCATAGGAAAAAAATGTGCTAATGTTCTCATCTGAGAATTGCATTGGCACACAAGCCAGCCTGGTTGTACTAATGGACCCAGCATTTGATAAACAGGCTGACACTTTTTGAGTCTCTAGTGCAGAGGTTTGCAGCATATGTCTCACAGGCTGGATCTGGCCCTTGGCACCAAATAATCTGGCCCCTGACCTCACTCCAGCCGCAGCTGCTGCTGGAATCGGCCATGGGCTCATTTAGGGCTGTGTAAACACGTTTACTACAGCTGTAAATGAGTCCACAGCCGTTGTAAACACGTTTGTGACAGCCACAGACGCATTTCACAGCACCAGTTCGGCCCACTCAGCTATCTTAGGAGGCGTGGTCTGGCCCACGGCTGAAAAACTTTGAGAACACCTGCTCTAGTGTGAGGACTGAATACAGCACAAGTGCTTTCCATTTGACCTTTACTGCAATTATGCATTGCTCTGAATGTAGAATAATGGATTCCCCCCCTCCCATGGGGCATGTTTTTCTTTCTAGGAAAGAACTGATAGAAGCTCAGAGAACAAACAAACCTTGTGGAAAATGCTATTACTATATTTTAATTAGCAAAACCTTTACAGAGAAGAAGAAGAATGTTAGGGGGAAAAGAAGCAATACGCACCAGAAAAAGGAGCTCATGTTTTCAAATGCTGAAGAGGAATTCTTTTATGAGGTGGGTTTACTTCTTTCTGTACTCAATTTTCTTGGTATGCTTTTACCCTGTTTCCCCGAATATAGGACCTCCTCGTATAGTAAGGCACCCCCACCCCCTATTTTCCCCCACTTCGGAAATATAAGGGCCTCCCTGAAAATAAGGCACTCACCTAAATCTTTCCCTGGTGATCCACTGTATCAGCAATAAATGTGTACTGTATTCTTCTTCATGGAAAAATAAGACATCCCCTGAAAATAAGACCTTGTGCATATTTTGGAGTTTTAAATGTCTTATATTTGGGGAAACAAGATATTTACTGAAGGGCCATTGAAGATTTGAGGTCCCCCCCCCCCTTCCTAAAGCCAAGCTACTGTTGACTGAGGTTAAAACAAATTGTTTGGAACATACAGTAGTCATGGTGACGACCCTAGTGATGCTAGGATTTGGACACAACATACATCTGGTAACCTGCCACTTCAGGCATTAGAAGTGGGAACATGGCCATACAGACTATGGACTTAATTACTTTGGCATACTTTTTCAATATGTTTAGAAAAGGAGCGGATAAACATTTTCTTCCTGAGAACCAAATTCAATTAGCAAAGGCTCTTTGGGCCACATTTCAATAATAGGCTGAGGGCATAGTACGTTGTGTCTGCTTAGGTGAAAGCAGCAGTGTAACATCTTCCTTGCCTACAAAGTTATATCATTTGCACTCTAAGCTATATGCACATGTTGTTAATAGCATTAAGATAGCAGCATAAATGATCTAACTGTGTTTTTAACCAGTCATCTTATATTCTTGCAGAATTCACTTCTGAAGTTCAGTTACTCTGTTGAAGAGGAAAGTGATTCTTGTTTGGGAGGCAGATGGTCTTTTGAAGATGTACCCATGAAACCTTTGCGAACTGTGATGGTAATCCCCGCTGAAAGGATGAACGCCATCATGGATAAGCTCAAAGAATATCTGTCTATCTAAACCACTCTCTCTGCTAATGGTTTTGTAAAGTCATCTTTTAAGACACTGACTTTTGTAGGGCATCCAGAGCTGACGCATATCAATTATGCATTTATGCCCACAATCTGTATTTTTGTAAAATATGTCAGTTTTCTCGCTAGCCAGGTGCAAACATCTTTATGGTGCAATAAATATAATCTAATTGTTAAATCATTGTTGAATACTTTTCTTAATAACTGTATTTCCATATTACCAAGGGAAGCGAAAGCTCACATTAAAATATAGCAGTTAGTCTTATGGTTCCACAAGGCTTTTGTCTTTTTTAAAAAATGTCTTGTTTCTTGTCTCATATTGTCAAGGATGGTAGAAATATTCTTACTAATTTTTGTTGTTGTTTTTGTAAAATACCTGATCACTTGTCACATACTGCCCTTAATCTTACCAGTTGCATCCACCAGTCTAACTCAATAGGTGGACATCGTAGCTACAAATTGACATAAGTTAAGAAGTTGGCATAAGTTGCTTGCTGTTGCATTTGGGGTCATGTGAGTTGGCACACAACAACAAATGCTATGCTGACTGAGTAACTTGGCAAAAAGTCACCACTGACATTTACACTGAATTATAACAACACAGCAAACATAGCATGATCTCAACCACCATATTGGAAGTGGATGAAACCTTTGAAAAAACATTTTCAAGAATGTCAAAGATACATGTTGTAATGGGAGATTTCATTTATTCTGATACCTGTTGGGAAGCAAATTCTGCCAAATATGTCCCTTCCAAAAATTTCTTAGCTTGTGTGGCTAATAATTTTCTGCAAAAAGTGGAAGAAACTAGGGGAGTAACTATCCTTCACTTGATTCTAACCAATAAATATGACTTGGTGGAAGCAGTGGCAGCAAGAAAAATTGTGTGGGGAAAGTGACTATTCTGCTGGAGTTCTTGATTTCAAAGGAAATAAAAGTAGAGTGTAATTGCATGTATATGCTGGACTTTAGGGAAGCCAGTTTTAATAAATTCAGAACAGTGCTAGGTAAAGTTCTGTGACAGAAGATCCTATCATGAGTCCGAGATGGGTAGCATTCTCTTAAAAAGGAAATTCTAAAGGCACAACTCCAAACGAGAAAGAAAGATGGAAGAGAGAAAACAAACCAATGTGGTTTCACAAAACGCTCACATGAAACTAAAAACAAAAAGGACACATATAGGAAGTGGAATGAAGGCAAGGCTATAAAGGAAGAGTACAGACAAAAAGCAAAGAATTGCAGGGATAATATTAGGAAGGCAAAAGCTGAGAATGATCTGAAGTTAGCAAGAGAAGCTAAAAGCAACCTATGTAAGAAAAGGCAGAAAGAGTGTCTCAGCTTCTCAATGGGGATGGGAAAATGACAAAAGGCAGAAGTGTTCTTTTGCTGAAAAACATGCAGGAGGGTGGCAATACCTTTATTGGATCATTAAAAAAACAAAAATGTTGCAAGCTTTTGAGATCAAAAGGTCTCTTCATCATGCAGGCATAAAATTATTTATGAAAGTTCATGACCAGATGGTATTGTGCCAGGCACTCTTTGTAGAAATGCATAATGGACAAACGGCGAAAGATTTAATGGTGTTTTCATACCCGCCCCTACAGGAAGCATTAACACCATTCAAATTTAAGTTAATTAAATCTTTTGCTGCTTGTCCATTATGCATTTCTGCGAAGAGTGCCTGGCACAATACCACTGAGTCATGAACTTTCATTAATAATTGTATATGTGTGGTTTTTTAAAAAGTGATCCAATAAAGGTATCCCCTCCCTCCTGCATTTTTATGGTTTGAACATGGATCACATCACATGGCTAATTCCCTTTGTTTTTCTTTTCCTGAAGTGTTCCTACTTCAACTAGGTCTTCCAACCAGGTATATTTGAAGTGCAAAGGAGAGGGGCAGGTTTGCAGCTTGAGTTTGATAAGCAAATATTCAGGAATACATTATTACCTTGAATGAGTTCAAATCCCAATGGCCAAATGATCTGCATCCAATGATGCGGAAAGAACTGGCTGAAGAAATCTGTCTTAGAAACTATAATTTTCTTAAAAGAATGCAGGATGGGCATAGTGCCAGATAACTGAAGGAGGACTTGTGACTTTTTTAAATCAGGAACCCCATTCAGTTTAATACTGTTGCATAGAAATGCATAAGACTGCAGTGTAGTTTACTGCTGTAAATATGAATTGTGCCACTATTGCCAATGATTGTTCTTGTTTATATTATCTTCCCCTTGTTTTGGTGGTGTATTTTTTTCTTTAGATTATAAGACACTTCAGGGAAAGGTCTTTCATAAAACACAGTTTACTTGTAGGAGCAGTTTAGTAATAGCTAATTAATAGTTCAGGAGTGCTTCGGATATGTCCGGCTTTCAAGCAAGAGCAACCTTTACCTATTTTCTTGAATGTAATCCAATGACCAAATTTAATCTAATTTAACAAAATAAAACTATAAATCTTTGTGCTACTTGCTACTACTATTCAAGTTGGTTGCGCTGAGCTCAGTAACTGTGGGCTGGCTATGTTGAAGGTGTTATAAGGGTCTGATTGAAGAGAGCAAGTATGCATACATGGGGCAGTTAAAGGTTGGTGGCAGTAAAACAGGAAGAGGAGTAATACAATTACTGTATTGAAAACACTTTATTTCTGTGATTATTTAAAGACTGTTATAGAAACAGTCAAGTGTCAAGACAAAGGGAGTTTTGACATCAGTATATAAGCGAGAACAAACAGTATAATTTTATTCTCATTAAATATCGCAAGATATTCCTTTTTGGTGCAAAGCAGAAAATAAATGGATGGCCTTTAATTCTACATTTTATCAATTGAGAACAAAGTAATTTTTGGAGCACCAAATTTCAATCTGGTTAATTAAGAAAATGTCTGGCTGATTAATTCATCCATTTCAATTGCTAAACCATACAACTGAGGCAGATCTGCTGCCTTTGTTCAGGGTTATATGGTGCAGATGAGTTACTGAAATAGGAAATAAAAGAATATATTAAAAGATGGTTAACAATGTGGTCACTCTGGTTATTAAAATTATCCATTTTCCTTTTTTTCAAAATGGAAATCTGTTAGTAATTCTTAGCTTAAAATTTGCTTATTATTTGCTTTAAAGACAAATTGGGAATCAACTAATTACTCTTTCACTGTTTGGAGATTTTTTTTTAATTTGTAATTGTACAGGACTTGAATAGAAGCCACAAGTGCTTCAGAAAATACTTGTTGCCATGGCAGCAACCCTGAGCATTTTTTCCCCACACAGTCAAATTCACATGAAGCTGAAATAGCCTTCAACAGCTGTGGATCAACAGAAAGCTCTGACATTATTATTCCACATTCTGAAAGTTTTCCATCATTGTCAAGGGAAGCTGCATAACACATATCTTTCAAAGCCTACACGAGAACCTCGGGAGCTGAGATGGATAAAAACTAATAAAGTACGTTTTGGCTTTACATTCATCTGGCAAGTCCTATGAAATACCCATATTATTAACAGTAAGGTACTTTCAGGAAATCAAAAATATTTGGTCTAATTTTTCTCTTCATTATATTATTGGAGAATATTTTTAGGCTAGAGGTGTTAGCCTTGCTGGACAAGAATCAGCAAGACTCATTAAGAACAATGCCGTGCCATACTTATTTCAATTATTAGACATTTCCCCCAAATGACTACATGGAATCAGTCTGATAGGCAGAGCATTATAAGGCCTATGAAAATATTACATTGCCATTACCAGCATGAAATTCAGATTCAAATTGATTCTCACAAAGCCAGATTTTAACCCTGATCTCCCAAAGTCAACATAAAAGCTATAGTTTTTACAAATTTTCCAAAAAATAATAATCAATTGAAGGGTTTTGTTGAGTCCTAGTCTGTTTAAGAACAAATCAGAGAAAGAAAATTGGTAGGGTAACCAAGAAATGAAATATGTTTTAAATACCGGCACTGTTAAAAGCAATAACCCAATAAAAAGAAAGCAAATGTAAGTTAATTCTAGACAAAAAAGTTTGAGTCAGAAAAGGCCAGAAGGACAGAGTTTAGTTTTTATCATTGAAATGTTTCTGTTGTGCCTTATGTTGATCCTGGAGAGCTCAAAGCAAGGCTCAATTAATAAAACAGTTTGAAAGCAATATAACACAATTGAACAAAACCAAAACTGAACTGCAAACCTACACCTTAGTAAGTGTCAAACCTTTGGCTAAACTGCTATTTGCAATATGTCAGCAAGATGAAGTCAACACCTCAATGCTAATCAAGATTTCAGGAGGAAGACATTCCACAAGCAAATTGCCATTGGTCACTGTTTGTCTCCATGTGGTTTAATGCTCTTAACAATAGGATAGAGAAGTACAGTACATCTCTTCTGGGAGATTTTAATGAATGGACAAGATGTTTTTCCTCAAACACTGAGCCTCCATGCTTTTTTGAAAGCCATCACCAATACCTTGCACTCAGTCTGTAAACATATTAGCATTTAAAACTACAACAATGTGCTTGCTATTTAGTTTCTTAACAACAATCTAGTCACCTGATTATGCACTAGTTCCAAACTTTCTGTCATCTTCAAGGGCAACCCATCCTTAACATTGCATTGTAGCAACCTAGATGGGAAGCTGCTGGGGTATGAGTTATTGTGTCTGGTAAGACCCGTCCAAAGAGTGTTCATAGCTGGTCTGCAACACACACCTTGCCTAAAGCTCTCCACTCCAAAGACACTTGACCTTCTAAGAAGAAATAAGAATAGAGAAGCACTCCTTTCTAGAGATACAATCCCATCCAGGAAAGCTTATTTCTCCGTCTCCATAACTGGAAACCACTGATCCACAGAGACTCTGTCATGTTGGAACTAAGCTTTGGTTTACTGGTACTCATACAGGCCATTACCACATCCTGAAACTAGTTCATCACCTGCATGCTAGCACCTTTGTAATGTCACCTAACTAATGACAAGGGGATATACAGCTGGGTGCTATTAGCAGACTGTTGACCATGCCATGATGATGATGATGATGATGATGATGATGATGATGATGATGATGATGATGATGATGATGATAATAATAATAATAATAATAATAATAATAATAATAATAATAATAATAATAATAATAATAGTGACAGCAGAACCCTGTGGGATTCTACAGTTTAGTAACCCAAGAGCACAGAAAAGCCAGCTTCCACGATAAGAACAAATTTAATAGAACACAATCTCTGTTAACTGACCCCCACAGGGTCATAATCCCCCAGCCTGATTCACTGCCATAAATGAGACTGAAACCATACATAAATGAGTCCCGACAATCTTGTTCATCCAGGAATATCTGAAGCTGTTCACTTGCCACATTCTTCGAGGACCTGGTCAGGGTGGTGGTGGATATTTGTAACATGAAAGTAGTTCTCACATGCTTCTGGCGTCTAGTGGCATTTCTGGTCAGAAAAGGGTGTGCCACTACTTTTGCTACTCTACTGTTTTTCTCTAACTTTACATTGTATTTAGGACAATGTGTGGCGGTGGGGACAATTTCCACCTAACTGCTTATCATCATCTGTATGTAACTAAATGACTATGATGTGTAGTTTCTATATGCAGATTTTGGGTTCTGAAGTTTAAGGCTTGACTTATCCAGTGGCTTAAACCATGCATGAGGGACAGTTTAGGCTGTACTGCTAATGTCATTTTATCTATAGTGCACTTGGTCCCATATTAAATGTATCAGTGTCAGCATAATAATAGCTCAACCATACAATTTCCCTGAAAAGCTGCAAACTTCTGCATATATATTTGGGAGTAAAAACCACTTAATTTAAAGAGGCTAACATCTAATTAAAATACATCATGCTTAACCTCATGTTGGATCTGAGGATACTTCCAATTTTTTGCTAATATGTATCTGGCAAATTAGGCAGCAAAGATTCCCTGGGTGTTTATCTAGATATCTGTTTTAGTGTTATTACAATTCAAATCACTATTTGCACACCATGAAGAAGAGAGAACATTTATTTGCTAGCCTGTAAGGCTTAATGTGATAAAAGATGAGTCCTTGAGAAAGTCAAAGCACTGAAGAAGAAAACAGGTTGGACATTTAAAGGGAGGAAAGTTTGATAGTTTTATTACTGAGCCATGAAATGAAAAATAACAACTGATGAATGGGAGGAACCAAGGGGTGGTAACGGGAAAAAAGGGATGCAAGATTTAAAGAGTAAGGGACATGAATGGCTACTGAGTCTTCAAATGAATTAAATGGGAATCATGGTAAACTAATTTATGTTAATCAATACAACAGTTTGTATTCTGAGGTGAATATATATGGATATTGTCCTTAGAAGCATCTGGCTCCATATCCAATTCTAGTCCTTGGAGAGTCTGCCCCACTGCATGGTTATAGCTCTGTGCTGGTAGCTTTGACATCGAGAAACATGACTAGGCTTTTGCTTCAATAGTACACTAAAACATGTTTGCTGTTTTATTATATTGGAAAAGGACAAGTTAATAAATGCAGATTATACAGGTGAAGGAGCAGTAATAAAATAAAATAAAACCTTGGATAGAATTTTCAGATATTACACTGCATTTGCAACCATGAATGTTGCCAATAAAAAAAGTCACAGTAAAAATGGCAAAGGTTCATTGGAGAATTCTTTATGGTATTGTTCTAAATTAAATAAAACTCGCCATAAATAGTAGAAACAAAAGCAACTTCCACATTTAATTCTGAATGATTTTTCTTTAAAAGAACAAGGGTGTGCAGTGCTTTATGAAGAGGTGTTTATAACAATATTCAAGTGTCTTTTTTTTATTATGTCTGGCTGCCAAGGTCAATATTGCAGGAAGCTAAAAAGGCAGCTATCATATAGGGTTTGTGAATCAAGTGCTTCCTCAGAAGCGCACTGCAATGAAAAGGAATCAGCCACTAAAAGCAAGTTAAAGTTACATTGTTTTTCTTCATTGGTTTTCAAAAGTAAAAGCAAAACAATACTCAATCAATATACTTTTGCATGTAGAAAATGGTGTTATTTAATGCAGTTTTAGTTTTTAAATGATGCATGAAAATTAATATACAACACAGTATGCAGATTTACTTGAAAAATGCATCTTGCAAAAACTTTCTACACAAATAATTATTGTTTTAGGTTTTCTTCAGACGTAGTTGGAAGTTATAACAGGCATAGAACAATGTCCTCATATCGACTGCTTGGAAATGACCTATTTTAGATGACAACTGCAAACATGGTCAAAGAAGCATCATTGATCATGAGGGCCCAAGAAATGGAGAGAGCAGTTATGTCATACCAGTTGCCATATACAAGAATGAACTCTTCCTCTTCTTCTTCTGCCATATCCGAATCAGAATATTGCTGATCAACCATGAAGACTATCCTGTGAATATAATGTAGTGGCCTTTCATCTGCCTTTTGGATTGCAGCATGACTCCTGTACCACCGATCCAGTTCCGTGAGTCACTTTCTGGTCCTGAGCCATTTGGCACTCAAAGTCCTCTTCTGCCCCAGGTCAGTATTGATGAAGCTGCTGCCCTCCATCAAGATGGATTCAGGTAGGATTTGATCCACTTGGGGACCGTCACCCTTCCCTGTGGACGTTGGCACCCAAGGCCATTAGTCCTCAGATGTGTCAGGTTAGTTAGCCACCACCTAAGACTTGGCATTGAATCACTGGTCTACTCTGTTACCATAGCAGGATAACCTGGGCATACTGAATAGGAAATCAAAAGAAAGAAACTCGGGGTCAAGCTAAATGTTCAAGAAAATGTGTATTACCTGCAGTTGCCCACACTGTCCTCCTATAATTGTGATTTAAAGCAAATATAAAACAGAACAATCAAACTTGAAAATGAAGCCTGTGTTTATCATCCTCTGACCTATCACAAAACAAAACTCATTGGAATGTAATATACAACCTAAGTGAAAGCAGCTATCATTACATACATAGCTCAGTATCTAATACAATGCTAACTATCAGTGAGATCCAAGCTCTGGTCTTGTTGTTGTTCAGTCGCACAGTCGATTCTGACCATTTCCGACCCCATGGACCACTGTCCGCCAGGCAAAATCATTGCTCTACTGACTCATTTCCACTGGGAAAAAACCCAGCTATGTCCCATTTTCCCTTTTCATTTTCCTGTACTTTCTCTCTCTGCACCTCACCACTTCTATGTTTAAAAACATAGTTTCACCTGCCCAAAAAAAGAAAAGACCTTCTCACATCAAGTAAAATAAAACAAGGAGTTGCTGTTTAAAGTGACTCTCATTTTATTTTCCCCTTGAACACAATGAAAAGAAACCAAATAATTTTACCATTCTTCATCAAAGCGGACCTACAACAGAACTCTGGGGGCAGGAGGGAGGTAAGCAGCAACATCAGTTTAGCAACAACCTAAATTAATCTAAAACAAATTATTTTTGCCCACTTAGGCCAGGCAAGAGCACACTCTCTGGTCAAAAGACAAGAGCCCAAGCGGCCTGTCTGAATTTCTGACAAGCCTGAATGCATTAACTGAGCTTGTCAATATTTTCTTCTCATGTCCTATTTCTAAATCAGATGTAAAGACACCTCTGCCTGAGGAGACCCTTGAATATCTTTACAGGAAAACATGATGTGTACCTGTAACTTTATAGGAAGTGATTTCCCTACTGAGTTCTGTGATCAGAGGACTGAGAAATGAATTAAACAGAAGGAGTGAGGATATGTTGGAAATTAGAATGATTTGATGCAATATGAATATTTGATTAACGGCCTTTATTGTGTCTGAAATGGTAATCAGTGCACACACTGGGCTTGCTGACTGAATCAGGAGTTCAACTTCCTCAACAACAATTCAATGCCAGTCATTCTTTGCTTAAGACAAATTTCCCCCAATTTTTCTCTCTTTTTTTGACGCCCTTCAACTGGCCTCTATAACTGGCCCTCCCTCTTCTTTTATGCCAGTGCTTCACACACATCCTCATCTTCCTCCTCTTTCTCCTGCCAATTATTCCAGCATTTAACAAGCCCTGCTCTGGTTCCTTTCACATGCACTCCCTCAGAGAGAAACACACATGTGCACACAATCCACATGCATGCACAGGTAAGTGAAAGGTCAACAGGGCAGCTTCCCACAGCCCCTCCCCAGATGATAAAGATGATGGTGGTTTTTCTCTTTTCCACTTTTTTGCCTCTCCCCTCCTTCAAACACACACACACACACCCCTCTCTTTTTGTTGCTCCATGTCTCTCAGTGATGGGATGTTACAGGTTCGCACCAGTTCGCCAGAACCGGTAGTAACTTATCCCAGTGTCCCAGAAAACCGGTAGCAGCTTTTGGAGGGAACCACCTCGGGGGCGTACCTTTTTGCCAGTTCCCCCACTGCGCATGCACGCCAAGCGCTTGGTGTGCATGCACGCCTACAGCACTTGGCGCGCATGTGCAGCCTCCTTGCTGTCTTCCCAAGCAGGGAGGAGGAAGAGAAGCTGCTAGTCTGAAGTTCCTATAGCCTGCTCCCCAGGGTAAGTGACTCACCTTTGGGTGTGGGTGTGTATTTAATGTGTATTTATTTTTAATGTGTATTTTTATGTGTATTTAATTTGTATTTTTATGTTTTTATGTCTATTTAATGTGTGTTTTTATGTCTATTTAATGTGTATTTTTATGTGTATTTAATTTGTATTTTTATGTGTTTTTATGTCTATTTAATGTGTATTTATTTTAATGTGTATTATATGTGTTTTACGTGTATTTTATGTCTATGTAATTTGTATTTTTATGTGTACATGACCAACTTTGGCCCTGCCCACCAGGTCACATGGCTTCACCCACAAATTAGGCTCCACCCACGGTGTGGTAGTAAAATTTTTTGACAACCCACCACTGCTCACACTCCCTCTCTTTTTTCACAGTGTACATTTATCCTTCCTCCTCCTCCATGAACATTGCCCACCCCCGCCCCAATTATCCACACAGGGGAAAAAACCTTTCAAATCATTCTGGCAAGAAATTACTAGTAGCTCCTAGGTGGGAGAGAAAAAAGCTGTGTTGCAAGCAAAAAGCTCTGGATGGATTCTAGTCAGCTTTTGCATCATGTAAAAATCCTTTGAATTCAATCTCGAGATATTGGATTATATAGTCAGCCACTAAGTTAACAGCCACTGCCACTTGGGAGATTGGGTATAAGTAGGAAGACAGGTGGAAATGGGCTAACTTTGGATAGTCTGACTTTAGGGAAGAGATAATGCCTCATTGGCCGTAGTGGAGCAGCTTCCATTGTGAGTTGAATATCTTGGCACAGAAACAAATGGAAAATGAACTGCATATGTCCAAACACACCTATCCCACCTTAACTTTCTTGGCCTGTTGTTGTTTTTGATGATGATGATGATGACAATGATGACTAGAAATTAACAGACCCAAAACTGCTTTGATGCAGTCATAAAGGAAGACTGGATATTGTGTTCACCAGATTCACCAAAGTCACAGAATCAGACATTGGATGACTGTGAAAAAGTTATATTCAGTAGGAAACTCGAAAGATAAAAAGGTATGCCAGAACTAAGAAAAAGCACACAGCATGGACTCCTACACAGTACAGTGGAACCTCATACAACAATTGCCCTGTATAGCCATGAAATCGCATAACAATTAGGTTTTTCAGGGAAATGGCATCCCACATAACAATTTTCCCTATGGAAAAAATTGTACAACAATTTTTTAATGGCAAAAACCACTTAGGAAAAAAATTGTTGCACGATGCATCCCATAGGGAAAATCACTATACAATGCATGTATCATATAGCAATTGTTTCATACAACAATGAGTGCCGTGGAATGGATCAAAATCATTGTATGAGGTATCACTGTATTAGAAGTAAAGTTGAATGAGATCAGACGTCATCACATTAGTTCTATAGGGACATATTCAATCAGGAAAACATACTTTAGTCCAATAATAGTGTGTGACTGGGTTGAGGAAGGACCCCTCAAAATGTGAGAATAAAGTGCCCTCTCTCTTGGTCCACAAAATGCCCACACTTTAATCTAGCCTAACAAACCTACTTATTTTTTGTCCTACTTCATGCAGTGTGTGTACATGGAAAACTTGTTCTATTCATTTCAGTAGAGGAAGGCTCTAAAGAATATTTGTAGTAAAATTTCTGGTGTAAGTATTCTATCAATACAACAAAAGTTACAGTCATGATGTGTAAATTAAAATCTTTTTATATACACACACGCAAATAGGATCCTGAATGCACGAATGAACACATATGAATCACTCTACCTTAGAAATCAAATTAGAGGCGATATAATGCCACTAAGGAAATAAACATTGATATATTAATAAGGCAGAGGATGAATTGATTTTCTGCAAAGTAAAAATAAAGTAAATTTGGAAGGCTGAATGATAATTCTAATGGGTCTCTGAAAAGACACTGCAGAGAAGTCTGGCCAAAGAAATAGTAACTGAAGAAATTATCACCTCGGAAATTGCTGGTTTTTACAGTGCTGTAATTGAAGCACTATACTTTGGAACATCCCTGCCGGCTTAGACAATATCTACCAACCAACATCTTGCTTAATACCATAGCAGACTAGATGCTTCTAGAAATCCCACAGGCAAGGCTTGAACATGACAGCCATTTGATGCTTCTAATTATTTGCTTGTTTCTTTATTCATGACACTAATACCCGACATTTCCTCCATGGAACTGGTTCCAAAACCATAATAGGCGAGAAAGTGAGACACTAACAGAGCCTCTTCTGCAGTGGTGCCCAAACTAAGGCCCGGAGGCTGGGTGCGGCCCCCGATGCCAATTCATCCAGCCCATGAAGCCCTCGTCGCTCCTGGAAGCGGAAGTAAAATGCGCCCATACGGGCGCGTTTTACTTCAATTTCCAGGAGTGACAAGGGCTTCATGGGCCGGATGAATTGGCATTGGGGGCCGCACCCGGCCCCCGGGCCTTAGTGACCAGCTTCCTGAACCACATGATCGGCCTACGCCCCAAAAAGTTTGGGCACCCCTGTTCTACTGTCATGCCATTAAGTGAAAGGTACTGTACTTCCTTGTTTCACTCAGTCATCCTCTACTCAGATAAGCTCACCATTCTTAGAGGAAACCTGTTAGATCCCCATTGCTTTCTATAAGTGGACAGTGAGAACTCTGTGGGAAGATGTTCCTTCTCTTGTGTAAATTCCACGTTTACAAAGAATCCTGTAAAATTAAGGTTTTCACTGGTGTGTAGAGCCTGTACTAAAGCAGGAAGGTCTCGATGCTGATTTATGACTTTTTATTTATAGAAAGTGATGCGGAGAAGGGAGGGACTAGCACAGTGAATTTATCTCGTTAGAGAATAATTCAATAGGGTATAGAAATGGTGACTAACCCTAGCTGTTTTGTGAATTTCAGATATTGTGTGGTATTGTGCAAGTAATTGATTCTACCTACCTGCTCCTCCCCCACTGCTTTTCTGTTGTTTTGTGGCATCAGAGAAAGTCTGAAATAAAAATGGTTAAGACCATTCAAGCTATAAATGACTGTCAGTTCACAATAATGTTGTGATCTCTTTCCCCCTGTTTCTTTTTCTTCAAACATTTACTTTTTTAAAAAACCACCTAAATAATTATTATAAATTTAGAAAGGAGTATAACTTTATATTTTTACCTAGGACTCAAAAAAAATCTAGTCTGGGTTATTTCCCTCAATGTTAGATGCAGAATGACTGTAACCCTATTCAAGTGTTATTAAAGATTATGTAAGCCTGACAGCATCTTGTCAGCAAAGCCCTATCCTGGAGCAGACATTTCATCAGACCATAACCCATTGATTTGCCATCTTCACTTAAAATTGTGTAGAATTATAACTAAAACAATGAAAACTGGTTTTGATTTCACTGCCCTTAAGGACAAAGAATGTAGAATAGCTGTGAAAGAGACAATGAGAGAGGAGTTAGACAAAATGAGAAAACATCAAGGGGGAATATGTGTAGAAGAGAAATGGGGGATAATAAAATAAGTAACCCAAAAAGTTACTCAGAAACACACTGTCTGCAGATAGCACTGACTCTTTGGCTATAAACAGAGATGAGCACTGCCCTCTAGAGTTGGATATGATTGGCTTTCAAGGAAGAGAGGCCTTGACCTTGACCCCTAGAAGAAGGAAATGATCTCTACCCAGAAAAGCATGGAAAAGGTCTGTTATAAGTCAGATTTAGCTTGATGGCACATGATTTTTATTTTTATTTATAATAATAGTGAATTACTATTTTTTAAATAAGTTTTAAAAGAAACAGAAGGTGGTGTTATGGTTGCTATAAAATTTTGAAAATTGTAGCCCTGCACTTATTAAAACATTGCTTAAAAATCAAGAAGGGCCAGACAAAGGTCATAGTGAAAATAGAGCCATTTATTTGAATTTCCCCATGCAGGATAACTTGGGGGGGGGGGGAGTTTTTCTAAACTAATCACAGCACACATGGGATTCTAAAAGTGTTTGAATTTCCAATTTAAAAAGTGACATTACCGCCACCCTGACAGATACATTTCACTGCACAATCATTTTATTGTTTATATCAGTGCGTTTCATTATATTGTGCCTTTTTAAAAAATAAAACATGTCTGGAATGATGGTTCTGTGAAATTAAATCAGGTAGTGTGAAAACTGAGAAACACATGGTTTGGCTTCTGCATTTGAAAAAAAATCCCTGGATATTTCCATTTTGAAGAAAGAGGTGACAATATGAAGACAGTGGAACTCTTTTAAACAGGTTCAAAGACCTCTCACCAACACCATTTTGCATGTATAAAACATAAGGACAAATGAAACTTTATCTTCCACATCTGATTTATTTCTTTGGTAAGTTACCTTCTGTTGTTTTACTTATCTTTCTTTTATCTACTCCAGTATCTTTAATGAAGGTCACAGCTCTGATCCAAACTGAAGATTCTGTAGTCAGCAATGTTTTCTTCTTGTAATTTTTACTAGTTCCCTCCCCCTCCCCAAATAATTTGGCTCGTTCGCTAGGATGAAGGGGGAAGTAGGGACCAATTCAGTGAGATCAGAATTTAAATTAGGCATTGTTTCTTGCATAATCTGGTAGGCATTTCTAATTTCCTATGAGCAGTAAAGATATTTTTTTGTGTGAGAGCATTAAAACAGACTCAAGGTACCAATTCTGAAGCTGTGCTCTCTTTTTAATGGATTTTATTTTATGTTAAGCTCCAATGGCAAAATTACAACAATCATAATACTGATTAAACTAGGGAAATGGGTAACAGAAAAACTGTGCATAGAAACCTCATACACTATAATGTGATAATTATTTTGAAGAATTTATTTTAGATCAGAAAAAGGCTTTTTTCTTCCCTGAGTCCCATTTTCAGAAATGCCATTGTGTGAACAGATTTCTGCCATTTGACAGTCCAGCTGGAGACCAATCTTTTGGACAGACATTCTAATATCCATAACAATACGTTAGCATACTGCTAGAACCGTAGTACTAAAAAGTCTAACATAGCTATTTAATTTTCTATATCAGTGTTCTCCACACACTTGGCCCAGAAATAGTAAGAATTAATTTGGAAGAATGTCTATCTAGTTAACTTTGAAAATTGCTATTATGTTTTTAATCCAGTTAGAATGTAAAGTATCAGAAGTGCCATAAACCGTGTATAAAAGCTACTAATTTTTCTTTATTATATTATTTGAACTTACATAGGAATTGTAAATTTACTTTGTAGCATTTTTCCAGTGTCAGATTAACTCTCTGGAGGTAATAACATATCAATAAAATGGTTTTAAAACTATTAATTGAACATTGTTTCTGAATTTAAAAGCACACAAGTACAACACTCAACAAAATAATAAAAATTCTGAAGTCCCCCCCCCCCATTATGCCACTAGCCTTCTTACATTCTAAAAATGTAACTTGCTCAGTAAAAAAATGTAACGGAGTCCAATGTAATTTGAAATGTATTCCCCCCTTGCTGAAATCAGATTTCATCTGCTTACTATTCAGATTCTTCAAATGACTTCTTGTATTAAATAGGTAAAATGATATATCCAGAAAAAGAATATTCTGGGCTTAAAGATTATTCCTGTTCCATTCTTAGAAGGTTTTTAAGTCGCATATAGAAAGCTCTCCAAAAATCACTAAATTACTGTAAAATATACAATAGCTTTCCCCAGTTGTTCTTGCTAGCCAGATAAATTGAAGAAGAAGCCTTTTAATATCTGGTCAACACAGGTAACATATACCCAGACCAGGTATCTGGATGGCACAAGAATGGGAAAGGCTCAAAAGAGGTTGGTGTCATATAGTACCAGTGACCAGTACAGTATATCTATTCCCCATTCAAGTTTCTTGTAAAAATGGCCCAGTACTGTTAATATGTTAAAGCTATTCCAAATGCTGATTCTGTCTTCTGGTGTAATAATGCGTATTGCCTCCATGTCCTTGTCCAAGTCCATTTACAAAGATATTGAATAACACTGGGCTAGTGCAGAACCCTGCGGCACCCTGTTTATCACTTCCACCCATAATGATACAGAACCATTGGCTAACTTTTCCTAATCTTTATAGAACTAGTTTATCTTTAAAGTTCCACAGTTTTTGTAGTTGATTTTAAAGATCTATGCCAGACTGAGAAAATCATGGTATGGTATGGTATGGTATGGTATGGTAAAGGCAAAGGTTGCCTTTGCTCAAAAGCTAGTTATATCCAACTCTAGGGTTCAGTGCTCATCTTTTTTTATAGCCAAAAAACCAATGCTGTCTGCATCTGCAAATGTTTCCATGGCAGGCATGACTAAAACACTGAAGTGGTACCTGTTTATCCACTTGTTAGTCTGTGTTCTGCTTTGGTTGTTTTGTGAAGTTGTGTTTTATGATTGTTACTGTACTGTTGATGTACAGCTGTGGCCGGTGAGGCGTTCCCCCCTCCCTCCGGGACCTCTTTCCACCTCAGCCCGGAGGCCGATAAAAGACTGGCGGCGGGGGGCGACGAGAGGACGCTCCCGCTTCTCCTTGGGTCTTTCCACCTCGCCCGGGGATGGAACAAGCTGCCGCAGCTGTGGCTGGTGAGGCGTTCCCCCCCCCCCGCCCTCCCTCCGGGACCTCTTTCCATCTCGGCCCGGAGGCCAATAAAAGACTGGCGGCGGGGGTGAGGAGAGCTGATTAGGAACAGCTATTCCCCGACAGCTGATTAGGAACAGCTATTGGCGGGCGTACGTTATACTTGTGAAAGTTGATGATATTTGTATTTGTATTTGTGACTTGATATTTGTATTTATGACACTGAATCATATTTGTAATGCTGATTGGAATATTATCTTGCTATTATACTGTTACATTTTTTATATATTGTATGTTTCTGCCTTTATTGTTGGACTCTATTGTTCGACTGTATATTAATTATGTTGTACACCGCCCTGAGTTGGTCACACCAAGTAGGGCGGTATAGAAATCCAATAAATAAATAAATAAATAAATAAATAAATGTTTTGAGTGTAAGCTGCCCTGAGTCGCCTCGGCGAGTGGGCGGCAATATAAATCTAAATAAATAAATAAATAAATAAATAAATTTCTTGCTTTCAAACTGGAAGGTTGGCAGGAGTTCAGACAGAGGTGAGAGCTCATTCCATTGTACAGCACTTGTGTTTCAAACTGCTGACCTCCCAACATTCCCATCATCAAGTTCAACGTCTTAACCATTAAGCCACCACAGTCCCCATGATATGGTATAGCTTGTCAAACATGTATTGCCAGAAGCCTGTAGAAACTATGGTTCTTCTGTAAAATGAGGTATGTGCTCCCTCAATTCCTGGGTCTATTGCAAAAATGTAGTCTTTTTCAAACATGTTGTGGACTTTTACCACTTCTGGTTGCTACTGCATTGCCAGATTTCAACACTGTACAGCATTGAAAGGCACATGGAATACAAAGAAATGAAACTGATCCCCGGGGTCACTGAGGTTCCCTTCTAAGAGTTCAAGTAAGGCTTTCAGTCTGGGTGTCTGGAGACAAATCTCCCAAAGACCTAACAACAGACAACTGATTGGTAGTAGTCTGACAATGTTTGAACTGGAGTTGGGATGGATCAAGACAACACCTATGATAGGCAGAGATAATAAGTCTAGAACAGTGGTTCCCAACCTTTGTTTGGCCATGTCACACCTAAGCACCTCTAAAATCCAGATGATTCCCCCCCCCCCGGTGACATATAATTTTTATTATTCAAAAAGTGAACTCTTATTCACAGGGAGGAAGCCTAAAATGCCATTCACTGTTAATATCTCATTCTTGAATTGCCTCCCTTAAAAATCAAAATTTCTCCCAGTGGAGTGTGTGCCCCACATTGGGAACCATGGGTCTGGACTGAGAACAACAGGAGAAAAATAGTTTCTATGTCAGCCTGTCAGTCAGAGATGGAACTAAATAACAAAGCAAGTGAAAGATTTTGTTATGTGCTGTCAAATCCCTTCCAATTTATGGCAACTGGAACACAGCTTTTGAGGCATATGAGATAGCTATGCACTTTATTGCTATTCCTCAGTGAGTTTCTATGGAGATCAGGGATTTGACCTTAGGTAACTTGAATCTTAGGCCAACACTCTATCCCCAGCCTTTTATTTGGCACAGACTTCTCTGGACTGTAACCTTCTACATAAAATATAAATGTACATGTTTGAATATGATCTGAAAAGGAGGCAGGCTTCTAACTTTGCTTTTGAAGGAAATTCTATGGAAATTATGGTGAATCCTAGATAATTGGGAGGATTAGGGATTTCACTGAGAGTTAATGCTGAGGACCCTAGCTGGCAATATAGATAATTTATTTTATTTTACAAAGCTATGGAAAATCAAGGTAGTTATTATATCTACCATTTAATCTTCATTGGCTTCTATCAGGTTCTGTTTCCCAACTGTACTGGACTGTGATGTTGACAATATGATGGACACTTGAGAAAATGTATTACCTACTTGTAATGCAGTCACAATGGTGCATGCTTATGTATTTACATTCATACAATCACTCCATGATGAAAATGGGGAAAAATATTAGGCACACCATTGAGGTACAGTACTTAACTTTAAAAAAACACACAGAAAAATGCATCAGTTCCCACAAATGAGTGCCAAAGGTGTTACTATTGCGGGTTTAAAAAAATTAAAAGAGTTATCTCAAATGAGCATCTGTAGCTAGCTACTAGCAACTGAAGAGTTTGATGAAAGGAAATGAACTGCCTGGATAAATGTCAAGAACTTCAGTCAATTAAATGAAATGAAAGGCAGTTCTGGGAATTTCTTGTTGTGAGCTACATTAGGCAGAATATGTTAGAGAAGTAACAGGTAGGGTCTCTGGGGAGAAAAGGACATCAGCCCTCTCATTCTTGAGCATGAGGTTGCTTACTTGGTTTACCAGGGTGAAGAACACTGATGACCAGGGTCAGGACCAGAACCAAGACTAGACTTCCTGCTGACTTACCAGAAGTCCTGACCTTGGTCAGTTGTGTTAGCACAAAAAAGTCTCTGTCAAGAAGGCAGCAACTAAATAATACATTTGATGCAGAAATGTTATTACTACTTATTACTGTAACTCTAACACTTCTAGGGGAATTCTACCATAGCATTATTCACTAATCTATACTGAAAAGCCTGGAAATGGCCAACATAACAAGGGAAATGTACAGAGGACAAAACCTGTTCCTTCCTCTCTGAGAGACCCTTATGGGACCAGTGGATGATCCATCAGAAGGAATTGTCTTCTATGAAAAATATATTGTCTCCATTTTTGTTGCCCTCTACTTCTCCCTCATATCTCTAGAACAGCTTGCTTGCTTTTAACTGTGCAGCATGTTCTTTTATATGTGTCATAAACTCAGTTCTGGCTTGAGCTAGACCAGCAGAGAGATCAGACAAATAAACTAATGTTGCTTGAAATCTGCTATTAAATCAGAATCTCTTCATCACTGAAATTGAAAAGTCATTGTCGAAAACCTCCTATGAGCACAACAATTCTATGTTTATGTTCTTTTCCATTGCTAAATTACTGAATTTGGCAAAGCAGCCATTAGCTGTTTTAACCAAGTATATTCTTTAACACAGGGGTTACCAACCTTTTCATGCTGTGGGCCGGATCAGGGCCTCGGACAGCTGAGTGGACCATCATATGGTTCTTCCCGCCATAAACACTGCTGTAAAATGTGTCCATGGTTGTTGTAAATGTATTTATGAAAGCAACGGGTGATTTTACGGCAGCATTTATGGCAGGCGCAGGTACATTTTCACATGCATGGGCGTGTTTTATGGCTGTCGTTAATATGGCCACTTCCGTAGGTTGGCCACACCTGCTTTAACAAATCAGTTCACAGTTGTGAGAATCTGGAATAAGGCAATCATGACTCACAACATTTTTTCAGAGAATCATTTCTGTGCAACAAATGTAGTTACTCCTCATTAGTTTAGATATTCAGACTTTAAAGGGAACATTTGTGTTGAGGTGTTTTTTAATGTGCTTTTAAATGCTCCAGAACACTTTCCAGGTCTCAGGAGAAGGGAACTTTGAATTCTGTTCATTTGAGGAGTTAAGATAAAAAGCACAGAAATGGCATCACAGTCACATTGGTCTGCAAGAGAAAAAGGCTTCAATAAATAGAACTTTCTGAATGTCTTTTTGAGGCTGAAATTGATGTACTGTATGTGAATAACTCCCTCTTTTTTAAAATTAGGGGGAAACATGGAAAGCTAAAGTCAGGAGCACTAGAGAATGGAGAGAAGCAGCACTTAATTGTTTTTCTTCATCCTTGGACTCTTCTGGAGTAATAGTGCAGAAATAATACCACCTGCTGACTCAAAGGCCTCCACCTGCCTTCTCTTTCCTGCCTACCCTTTCCTGTACACACCCTTTATCACAGATTCTTTGAATACAGTTTGGAAATTTCATTTGGTTCAAAACGCTGCAGTCAGATTGTTGACCAGTGCTGGCAAAGGGAGTCTATAACTCCCTTGTTACAGCAGCATCACTGGCTGCCAGCTCCATTTCCAAACTCAATTCAAAGTGCTGGTTATTACCTATATAAAGTCCTATACGGCTAGGATCCTGGTTATCAATGGTTTGCATCTCCCTATATAACAGTTCTCCATTCTTCAGGTCTTCTGAGGAGGCCCTCCTCTCAATCCTGTCACCTTTACAGGTATGCTTAAGAGAGAGTGTTGATGCTTCCCCACCTCTGTTTATTGAATACCCTCCCCACTGAGACAACATCTTTCTCTTCAGATGGGCTTATGTACCACAGCATGTTTAGAAAGCCAGCCTTCCTGATTGATTTGATCTGTTGATCCACAGAGCCTCCTCAAAAATTGTGGTATTGTTGAAACACGATTGGGCATACCCTGGGCAATGGCAACCTTGTTGTGCCAGCTAATCTTTCTCACACTAGGTTGGGTGAAAGGAACTGTGTAATGAATTTACCAAATGGTGACTTCATTTTGGCAGTTTGAAGTCTGACCTAGACATGAAAGAAAATCTGTTGATCCACTGATTTCAATATATTGTAACTCAAAATTGAGAAAATTGGTGAATATCTGTGCTTGTCTTAATTATAAAAATGTCATTTAAAACCAGAATTCTAAACTACCCACATTCTGTACTTAAGTTTATTTGTTCTTAGTTTCTAAAACCATAAACATATATATTTGTCATATCTTCCTTTTGTTCATAATAATGTACAGTATAATGGAATAATTACAGTATTAATATACTGTACTGCAATCACTGTTTTGTGGTTTGGTATTTATTTTCAAATGATAGCACTTCTCACATGGGAAACCACTTTTGAACCTTTCAAAGTAATTTTTTTATCAGATCTGCTGTTAAAAAAACATGGACTAGTAATCCTTACTGGGAATATATAATCATGGTATAAAACTAATTTTTAAGAACTGGAACCCACAGAGGGATACTTTTACTAAGCTCAATTGTAAACACAGAAAATATGGATGCTTTCGAGTTTTAAAGAATACTTTAGCAGGGTAGATCGTAAGAAACTGGGGAGGGGGAAAAGCATGGAAGTCCAAATATTTGGCTAAGTGTTTTAAGCCATGCAGAAAAGCAATAAAATTCAGTCTCAGGCAGTAAACTATGCCATATGAAATTCTCTGAACTCTGTTCCTCATTTTAAAGTCTTGCCCAGGAACAAAGTAGAGAATTGGGTAACAGAAGCAGCACCAAACACATTCTATGAAAAGAAAATTATATTCTAGAGTGTTGCATAACTGGTAGCATTTAAAGTCAAAGCATTATATGTTTAAAATGTAATGTTCTGTACCTTAAAGATCTTGGTCTTTTAAATTGGTCCATAATAAATCAATGGGGGGGGGGTTTAACTCTATGAGTTAATCCTCTTCTCATGAGCTTTTTTTTAAAAAACCTGTGAAGTAATAAACTTACACTTTCATGCATATTAGTAGAAAAAAATAAGGAATATATGAACAAGGATTTAAAATTGAGTTCCTTACATGACAATGTGACAGAATAACAATTGTAAAATGAAAGATCCATATTTAGGTTGCAAATATTTACTATTTTGATAATCCAGCATAAAACATGTCATAAAAATATGAATATATTTAACATTTGTGCAATTTATATTGAGCTAGAGGCCCTCAGTAAAACTCTTTCTTGGGAACACTTGATAGTCATAGTATTCCCTGTAATAATCACAATATGGTAGAGATTTTTTTCTCAAAAGCATATTTCACTTGCCAGACAGGAAATTCCTATCCTTCTTTGAGAAGTTTGTAATAATGGAAAGAGAAGGCAACTCTTCAGAAGGTCTCATCTCTAAATCTTCTCTTTATCTCCCCATCCTATCCTCTTCTATCTTCCCGCCATCAGCAGAGTCAAATAATTCTTAAAATTGTCTGAGTAAAAGGTGAAACAATCCATATTTCTCTTTCATGTATTATTGCTAGCAATAAAGCACTGTAATGAAGTTGTTTACTTTAAAAAGTCCAGAAAGGCAGGATTCTAGCATACTTCAAGGAGGCAACAATGAGATACCTGCTGAAAAAGCTCTCCTTGAATTGCATGGTACTGTATTGGATATTTACCAGGCATCCTACAACTTACAGAAGTTGAGTAGGGCTTTGAGAACAAAATATTCTAGAGATCTCTAATTCAAAAGGTCATCATAGGCTGTAGATGACTTGATGGCACACAACAACAACTTTATATATTCCATTCTTGGGCAATGTATTAAGAGTGTGTGACAGCTCCACAGCTTGAAAGTTCTTAGATAAGACAAATTATGTACAGTAGATACAATTCTGGCTGGCTTCAGACCTAGTTATGGGACAGTAGCTGCTATAGTCACATTAGTGGATGACCTATGCTGGGAAGTTGACAGGGAGTGTGTGTTCCTATTGGTTCTGCTCAACTTCTTCAAATTTTGATACCATCAGCCAAGATGTGTACTGGCTGGACAACTTAGTGGTTTAGGTATCCAGAAGTTAGAGTTTGATTCCCTACTGGGCCTCCAAGGAGAAGAGCCATCCTGTGTGGTCTTGAGTAAGCTATCCTCCACCTAAACCCCCTGAAAAGGGTCACCATCAGTCTGAATTGATATGGTGGTATACAATTATTATTAACAAAGTTGTCCTTCTGAGGTAATATATCTGGGATGGGACCTGGAGACACACTTATACAGTGGTTCTTATTTTCCTGGAGAGGTATGCTCAGAAGGTGTTATTGGGAGACTCTAATGTCTCTTAAGGAACACTGTTTGGGTCCCCATTCTATTGAACTTATCCATTAAATTGCTGGAAGAGGTTGTCCAGGGTTTTAGGTGTTATGTCATCAGTATGCTGATTATGCCCATCTGCTTTCCATCTGAATTCAAGGAAGGTGTTTAAGTCCTAAACAGGTGTTTGGTGTCAGTAATGGACTAGATGAGTATTAATAAACTGAAGTTTATTACAGATTAGAAGATATTTTGATCAGCTGAAAGACAGGATCAGGAACAGCGATTCAGCCTGTGCTGGATACAGTTCTACTCACTCTGAAGACATAGTTTAACAGTTTTGAGTGTTCACCTTGCTCAGATTGTTCCATTCCAAACACATTTTTTCAGCTGTTAAGAGTACCTAAATAATATGGAAAATTGAGATTCCATAAGTAAATCACAATTGAATCAACAGAACTTGCAGAGGAGTTGACATCAATCCTTTCTGATTTAATAGACCTATTCTAACGCAATATATTATGCTAAGCCAGGAGTTCTCAACTTTTTAAAGCGGGGGGGGGGTCACATTCCTTCAGACAGCTTTGGGGGCCGGACAGCCATTTTGCTCTCCCCCCCCCCCGGAACTTCCTGGTGTGGTGGTGCTGGGCCACATCTGGCCCAGAGGTTGCAGATTGAGAATCCCTGTGTTAAGCAATAAGACTTCAATAAGTGGCTTTCAGTAGATGGATTGGACTGTGGTGGCTCAGAGATTAAGAAGCCTGTCTTGCTAGCTGGAAGGTCGTCAAGTCGGCAGTTCAAAACCCAAGTACTGCATGACAGAATGAGTGACCAGTCTCTGTCCCAGCTTCTGCCAACCTAGCAGTTCGAAAAGAAATTGCAAGTAGATAACTAGGGACCACTTCGGTGGGAAAAGATCTTGGGGGCATGAAAGAAGACTCATTTGGGTGTCCCCTGAGTGGATGTCCTCCAGCAAAAATCCTTTCAACCCAGAAAGCACCTTTGTGTGCTTCTGACACGATTTTAAAAAAAGTGGATGGATGTGCACATCATCAGTTGTGGCAATTGCGTTCTGCAGACACCGAGTCCAAGCCCCACACGGGGCCTGAGCCAGCAGTTGCGTTGTTATGGCAACTGGACGCCCGGGCGCGGCCTTGCGGTGAAACGGAACCGGCAGCGGGACATGGAGCAGGTCCGAGGCGAAGGCGACCGGGGGAGCGGCATAACTGAGAAGGAAGGGGACGGGGGTGAGAGCACTGTTTCGAGATACGAGGCGGGGGAGAAGGAGTAGTAAGTAGGCGCTTCAGAAATGCAGGAACATCCCATGGGGCGCAGCCGTTTATTATCGCCCCCCCTCCCCCCAGTGTGAAGCAGTAATAAAGATAATGCTTCTGAGCATGTGCAGAGTGCGTTCTCTATTAGGGCCGGGAAAGCCAGTGCAGCACCAAAGTATGTGGTATCAAATCAGCGGATGAAATTGCTGGAAACTTTCTGGAAACTCCCGCTTTTTTTTTTAAACAAGGAATTAGCTGAATGGTGTGTGTGTGTGTGTGTGTGTGTGTGTGTGTGTGTTTGAGTGAGTGAGTGAGAAAGAGAGAGAGAGAGAGAGAGAGAGAGAGAAGACCTCTCTGAATGGTTGGGGGAAGAGGGCATCCTTTTGTAAATACAAAAAACTGGAGTTAAAATGAAGAAAGGTTCCATAAGGGGCTATGAATTCAGATAAGGCATGCTGTTCTGTATTGATGCTATCTAGCTCATGTCTTGCAAAGACTTTTCAGCATGAAGATGCAGAGAAAGACAGCTTAGACCAGGGGTGCCCAAACTTTTTGGGCCATGGGCCAGACATGTGGTTTAGGGGGCTGGTCATTATGGCCCGGGAGCCAGATTTGGCCCCCAATGCGAATTCATCCAGCCCACGAAGCCCTCATTGCTCTTGGAAGCGGAAGTAAAATGCCCCCGTATGGGCGTGTTTTACTTCTGCTTCCAGGAGCAACTAGGGCTTTGTGGGATGGATGAATTGGCATGGGAGGGGGCGGATCCAGCCCCCAGGCCATAGTTTGGGCACCCCTGGCTTAGACAAACAACACCTGTGGGATTTTCTGTTTATTGTATATATTTTAAAAAGAGGGATCCTATCAAAAACAAAATACACTTTGCGCTAAGTAATGCAGTCTGAAAGAATTACTGGGATTCTAATACACTGACTGACTGTTGTGCAATGTATATTTAAAAATAGACATCTGTTTCATGTCTGAAATTGGACATTGTCTTTTATAAGTTTTCATCGTGAAATAAAAGACTCTCTTTGGGTCTTTCTTGGGTAGGAATCTTGTTGTACTTTCAGATAGACAATTCCTTGATTCAGTGGAGACTTGGAATGTTGTTGTTCAGTCCCACAGTTGATTCTGATCCTTCGCGACTCCATGGACCACCACACGCCAGGCACCCCTATCCTCCACCATCCACCTCAGCCTGCCCAGCTTTATGCCCATTGCGTCAACAATGCAAGCTATGAAATGTGGGGAACATAGTTAAAAGTAGAGACATCACCTTGCAAACAAAAGTCCGCATGGTCAAAGCAATGGTATTTCCAGTAGTAATGTATGCTTGTGAGAGCTGGACCATAAAGAAAGTTGAGTGCAGAATAATAGACGCCTTTGAGATGTGGAGACGTGGAGTACTGAAAGAGAAAAGAAGGCTGGCATATTAGCTGAAGGCATAGGAAGAAGAGCAGAAGAATAGGACAATGTTGGTTCAAGGAAGATTTGAAAATATCTTTTGAACCAAAGAATATGATTAGCCTGGAATGACAGCAATAAGAGAATAAAACATTGGCCAGCAGGACTGAGGCCAGAAAGAGACACCAGAAACAGCCTGTAATCAAAGCTGAAAGTAAGTTACTGTTGTAAAAAGGTGACAGTCCTTCTGTATTTAAATAATAATAATCAGATTTCAAAGGAATCTCTGTACTTGAGGTCTGAAGACAATTTCCTGAATTTAACAAGCCAGGTTGCTCCATGACAGAGTAAGAAAAACTTGTGACACTCACATCAGTTGTGAATTTCCCTCTTGTAGCTACAGACTGCTTCTAAGATCAGTTTCTGGACTGAGATTATGAGGAATTGGTAGTTACGGTTTTCTGCAATGGGGCAAGGATGGGATGTTCTATAAACTGAGAACTCTGGCACGGGTGAAACTCTTTCTGAGTTTCCTCATAGTTGCCAGATTAATGTGGTCACATTTCAAACCACTAGGCAACATATTAAATAATTGTTGGATGACACATCAAAAAGCTGGCACAGATTTGTTAGTTGGTTGGTAATACTGGGTTCATTAAGAAAATGAAGTTCTTTGAAAAGATTACTGATGGAACTAAGTAGTAAATTAGAGTTATATAAGAAAATAAGGTTTCCTCAGTATCCATTATGTGTCTGAGAAACCTCATGACAAATTGCTGATAAAAGGTCTTTGCATTTATTTGAGTGCTAATGCTTGTAAGAAATCTTCTCTCTCCTTACCTTTCTGTGATTGGGACCTGTACTTCCTGAAATAGACTACCGTCTCCATTTAGATTGATGATTGAACTACAGTGTAGAACATTTTAACAATTTTAGTCTCTTCATTGTCAACATGACAGTTAATGCAATTCTTGTATCATTGCTTTTGCCTTATTAATATTCAACAGTAATCCTTGCCTTTGTACTTTCTTGCACTGTCATTAGTAGCTGTTTCATGTTGCTGTTTTTTGTCAGTATTATGGTATCATCTGCATTTTAAAAAATTATTGATCCCCCCCCCCCTTTTGCAGGTTTTCATTCTTTCATCAGAGTCTAATCCAGTTTTCTCTATATGTTTTGCTTATAGGGTAATGCAGGAAAATGTTCCATTGCTTGACACATTTGCTTGTTGTAAACTCTTCTCTTTGTCTTAACTTATGTTCTTTCTCTTAACTTGTATTCGGGACAGTAAGTAGTGCTTTGCGTGAGATAAGTTCACTTTATTAATGCAAAACTGAATATAAATTTGAATCAGGAAAATCAAATGTTATATCTCACCAATTATTTTACAACGATCTGTAGCTTTTCATGATAACTTTGCTGTAATAATAAAGTACAAATGGTTTTTCTTCTGATTTTCTTTCGTATATTCCATTAGCCAATATATATTTTCTAATGTCCCTTTCTTTTCTAAATCCAGCTTGAATATCTGACAGGTCTTATTTCGTATACAGTACAGTTAAAATCTTTGTTCCAAACATTCTGCATTATTTTGCATAAGATATTATGACTTTCATGGGAGTATTATTTTTAGGAGTTTGATTCTGCCTATATACCTGCAGTAATTATGAGGGTATTCCATTTATTACTGGCAATTTATTTTTTACAATTGGTTTGAGCACTGCTTTCATTGCACCTTCTAAAACATTAGGTTCATCACCAGAAGATTGTTCTTCAAAGAAGTCTGTCATTCTTGCATTTATTCTGCATAGTTTTCAGCATTATTTTCATTTTCTCTTTATTTTATACTGATCAGGTGAGATATTGCTCCACATTTCAGCATCACTAAGTTTGGTTTAAATTCCCCTTATATTTCTGGGATCTGATGAAAATGACCTCTGATGTGCCTATGGTACACTCTGAACCAGATTTGTGCTTGTGTGTGTGTGTTTGTGTGTGAGGGAATTGGACTACAATTTACAGAGTCCCACAGCCAACAGAGCTGCAGTGTGAATCCTCCTGTTATCTACTGCATGATTCCTTTTTATATTTAGAAACAGATGGGTTTCTTCATGAAATAATAATTTGTAATGTAGGCCAAAAATATTGTTTTTTGTTGGAAACCTTTTTGATATCTCTCCCACTAATGCTTGTATCACTCATGGTTTTCTTCCTTCATATGACTTCCCATATCCTTTTATAAGGCTTGTTTCATTTTATATCTTTTTAAAATGTCAGAAATACGTCTCAGTATTGTTAGAAAACTAATAATGAGAAGAGATGGCTTTTTGAATTTCATTTGAATTCATTTGAGAAACTTCTATAATGTGATTTAAAAGACAGATTCTCATTGACTAAAAGAGCCGTTTAAGCATTCCAGTATAAAGAGAAATATAGTTATTTTTAAGGACTTAATTAAAACCCTTTGGAGCATGACCTTTTCCTCTCTTTTTTTGCCTTTTGATGTATTTTTCGGCACAGTAACTTAAAAGTAGGTTGATTAGAGCTGCTGGCATCTGAATTGTTATGATAATGATAATTATAAAAGATAATTAAAATACCATTTGACTTTGTCAGATCCATTGTATTTACCATACTAGTCCTTTTCACTGCATTTGAGTATGGCTTGGTAGTCCAGCTGGTACCCTCTTTAAGCTTTGCTCCTCTACACATTTATCAGGGACTAAGCTTCATTTAATAAAATGGGATTTATTTCATGCAAAGCACTACACTGTTAATTAATGATATTTTGTCACTTCCAAAGACTCATACGCACTAGCAGGTATTTGTCACGTTAGCTAGCTAATTGTTGTGTTTTGTATCTACTGTTATGTCTTTCTATCTACTTTAAGATTGTTTTATTATACAGTAATTTCTCTTTTGGTTTTGTATATGTTGTCCACATTTTATATTATTCAACATCTTGGGAATCTTCACTAAAATAGATAAATATGATGAGATTTCAAAAGAGTATGTCCGTGCGGCTTCTTACCTCATGACAAACAGAATAACAACTAAGGTAGGGTTCCTAAAGCACTGGTTCCACCTGGTGACCTCAGAGACTGCTTCCCATCACACATAGTTCTGAGGACATTTGCCTTGGAACCTAAATTCAAAAAAAGTGCTGATGTTATGCAGAAAGAAACCTCCATGATTCATGAAAACATCGCAGCTTCTCTCTGGGCATTTGGGGTTGCAGTGGTTTTGCCAAGCAGCTGGGGTGCTTTGGTCCTGGCCATATGTGATGGACAAGCCTGAGCTTACCTCCTTTTGTTTTTCTGAAGTTGGAGGTTTCCGTTTTCTATCTCAGGCTTGTGTAATCAGAAGTGCAATTTATTCTTGCAGGCTCCCTTAGGACATATATTTTCCTTCACATTCTAATTCTACAGTGAATCCCTACTCATTCCCATTAGCAGAGGCTGAAACTAGAGCACAAAAAAAACTCTATTCTTCATTCATTCATACATTTAATTTATTAATTTAAAATATTTATATATAACTTCTCAGACGTTTCCCCACTAGAATGCTCACAGTATAAATTAAGGAGAACAGTGGCCTGTATTCTACTGGAGATTTATGAATACACACAAGGAACAATGGAGATTGCCATGGCTAAAGATGAAGTTTCACTTGTGTGTCAGTCATGTGGATCATTTTTCACCTAGAACAGTGATGGTGAACCTTTTAGAGACAGAGTGCCCAAACTCACCTTTGCCATAGACTCAGCAGGGTGCTGTCCGCATTTCACCGTCACACTGCATGTGAGCCACCCGCCTTACCTCTGACAGGGGAGAGAGGATGTGCTCCCATTGGGCTGCTGGGCAGAGGGGCAGGACAAACTCTGTGCTGGGGGGAAGGAGGAAGTGCTCCCTTTGGGCTGTTAGGTAGAGGGCCGAGGCCAACTCTGTGCTGGGGCAATGGCACATGTACCTATGGAGAAGGCTCTGAGTGGCCCCCTCTGTCATGCGTGCCACAGGTTCACCACCACTGACCTGGATCATACCTTGTGAATTAACTGTAGTTAGCGGTAGCAGCTTCTGTGATTCCTCTTGTGCATGCACAAATATCTAATAGCGTCTAACCAGTATCAGCCACAGTACAAAAAGCCTCAGAGTATTAAAATTTAAAAAGCAAGAGCAACTCTAATTAAAAACACAAGCCAAGTAAAGGAAGAAATCTGAAAAAACAATATCACTCTCATTTGGAGATCATCAAAGAAAGCAGCAAAAAATGGGCAGGTGAACACATGGCGTGGAGACACTGTGATCAACAAAACCTTTCCTTTAGTTATCCACCCCGTTTCAGAAGCTAGGGAGACTAAACAGCATCTTAGATTAAGATTCTAATAAAGTCTGTTCAGCTGGTTTAGCCACCAAGACCCATTAAGTATGTATTTAACTTTGTAGTTTGGTTCATCTTTGTGCAAAATCAAATTACTAAAATTTCATTAAGGAGATTAATATATTTTATGATTTTAAAAAATCCAGCACATGGAATTATTTGCTTAAATCTGTTGTGGGGGTGTCATAAAAAATGCTCTTGATGACAATTCGGAGGCTGCAACTGATCCAGAATGCGGCTGCTTGGGTGGTGATGGGGTGTGGGCATTATGCCCGTGCCTTGCCATTGCTTCAGGAACTGCACTGGTTGCCAGTGTGCCTCTGGGTGCAATTCAAAGTGCTGGTGATTACCTTTAAAGCCTTATATGGTAGTGGACCAGGGTACGTAAGAGACTGTGTCACCCCAAGGACATCTGCCAATCCCACTAGAGCAGACCAGAGGGGCTCCCTGATAATTCTATCTGCTAGATAGGCTTGCCTCTCTAGCACGAGAAGGATGGCCTTCTCTGTGTCTGCTCTGGCCCTGTGGAACCTCCTGCCAATCAAACTTCGCCTCCAGGCAGAGCTTTTATCCTCTTGCAAGTCTTAAGACCTGGCTGGTGCAGCGGGTGGGGCGGCTGGGTAGATAGCCACCCTGGGCTGGCTTGTTTAACTACTGCCTGGGCTGTCAGTTTTAGTAAATCTTGTGAAGCGGCATTGGGAGAGCATTTTTAAAAAATTTAAAATTTAAACAACCCAATTGTAATGTTATTTTAAAAATGTTTTTGTAAGTTTTTATTTGTAATGTTTTATGTATAAGCTGCCCAGAGTCACCTTGGCGAGGGAGTGGCGGTAGAAATGTGAGTAATAAATAAATAAAATGGGGTCCTATAAAAGGTGCCCCATAAGACAGAGAAATGACAGTACAGTAATACCCCGAATAACGTTATGACATAGTTCCACAAGTCATGACGTTCGGTTTTTCGTGTTGTTCGATACATTGATCAAACAACGCTAAAAAAAACCTGAGAAGAGGCGCTCGCACGCGCACGAAAAGGCGCGCCAGTGGGAGCCTCTTCTACCAAACGGGTATAGCGTCAAGGCAAGGGATCAAAGCGGGGGGGGCACCCAACTTTGATCCCTTACCTTGACGTGCGATCCCCATTTCGCGCACCTGGGCAAGGGTCGGCATTTCCGATTCCCCCCCTCCCCCGGGGGAGGGGAGGAATTTGGAACAGCCTCGCCTTGCCTAGGCGCTGTGCCATGGGACTTGGGGTGCCCAAACTCCCATGGCAAGGCGCCTGTCGGCATTTCCGATTCCCCCCCTCCCCCGGGGGAGGGGAGAATTTGGAACAGCCTCACCTCGCCCAGGCGCTGTGCCATGGGACTTGGGGTGCCCAAACTCCCATGGCAAGGCGCCTGTTGGCATTTCCGATTCCCCCCCTCCCCCGGGGGAGGGGAGAATTCGGAAAACCCTCACCTCGCCCAGGCGCTGTGCCATGGGACTTGGGGTGCCCAAACTCCCATGGCAAGGCGCCTGTCGGCATTTCCAATTCCCCCCTCCCCCGGGGGAGGGGAGAATTCAGAAAACCCTTGCCTCGCCCAGGCGCTGTGCCATGGGACTTGGGGTGCCCAAACTCCCATGGCAAGGTGCCTGTCGGCATTTCTGATTCCCCCCCTCCCCCGGGGGAGGGGAGAATTCGGAAAACCCTAGCCTCGCCCAGGTGCGCGAAACGGGGATCCCACGTTAAGGTAAGGGATCAAAGAGGGGGGTGGCACCCCCGCTTTGATACCTTGCCTTGACGCGCGCAATGCCCGTTTAGGTGCTTTGGGAGACTTTTTGCTGCCCTGCGGTGGGGGGGGGGTGGAGTTTGAAATCCCCCATGTCGGCTTCTCGCACGGGCGTAGCGTCAGATGGGGGTTGCAGAGGCTACGGGGAAGAGGTCCCGTCCGTGCGAGAAGCCGACATGGGGGCTTTCAAACTCTGCCCCCCCCACCGCAGGGCATCAAAAAGTCTCGCCGCCAAAGCGGCACTGGCCAGATGGCCGGAGAGCTGGTGGCGGGAGGGGGGAGGAAGTGTCCAGGGAAGAGTGTCTATTTTTAAAATGCCCCTGTGTCGGCATCTCCCACAGGCGCGGGTGCGCCTGTCAGATGGGGGCTGCAGAGGCTATGGGGAAGAGCTCCGTAGTCTCTGCAGCCCCCGTCTCACACGCCCCTGCACCTGCGGGAGATGCCGACACAGGGGCTTTTTAAAAAGAGACACTCTTGCCTGGACCCTCCCCCCTCTCTACCCTCTCCCGCCACCAGCTATCCGGCCATCTGGCCAGTGCCGCTTTGGCGGCGAGACTTTTTGCTGCCTTGCAGTGGAGGGGGGGCGGAGTTCGAAATCCCCCATGTCGGCTTCTCGCACGGGTGTGTGCACGTGTGAGACGGGGCTGCAGAGGCTACGGAGCTCTTCCCTGTAGCCTCTGCAGCCCCCATCTGACAGGCACGCCCGCGCCCGTGGGAGATGCCAACACGGGGGCTTTTTAAAAAGCTGACCCATGTTTAGGCGAGCGAAACGGGGATCCCACGTCAAGGCAATTGCCTTGACGTGCGATCCGCGTTGCTATAGCGTGCCCGGGAAAGAGGCGGCTTGGTCGAAATCCTCAGCCCCGCGCAGGGGGAAGGAATTTCGGCCAAGCTCCCTCTTTCCCAAGCCGGGGAGACGATGTTCTCCTCTCCCGAAGTTTCGAAAGGGTAAGGATCCCCGTACCCTTTCCAAACATCATGGGGGCAGGCGCTGAGGGGGTGGTTTGGATTGGGTAGATGTTCTACCCAATCCAACTCCCCCCCCCACGCATACGCTTGTTCCGAATAACTTGAAAATCGTGTTATTCTATACAAGATTTTTCCAAAAATCTTGTCACGTTGTACGGTTTTCACGCTGTACGATACTCACGTTATTCGGGGTACTAGTGTATGAGCCAAACATTTAGCTGGCAATTCTTTGTAATTGATTCATTGGTTCCCAACATGGGGCCCACACCCCACAGCAGGATTTCAATTCCCAAAAGCCTAAGTCAGTACATTGGCTGATTAGTGCTTTGGGGAATTGACTTAGGGGCTTCTGGGAATTGAAATCCAAAAACCAAAGGTTGGGAAGCACTGATCTAGATGCTAGTGTGATTTACATTATGTCTAGTAACTGAAACTGAATACTCTACTTGATTAAAGATGTTGAAGACACTATACAGTACTATTCTGAACATAGCTGATATCACCTGATTTTGAAAGATATGCAGGGTCAAGCATGGTTAACCCTTTGAGGGGGAACCACCAGGTAATAACAGATCTTGAGGAAAGGCTATTGCAGATCCCTATCTGAAACCCTGGAAAACTGTTGGGCTAGATGTTCAAATATTAAATCTCAGTGTTGGCATGTTATTGGTTGTTCACTTAGTTTTAATTAAGAATTTATTATAGAAATTATTGACCACATTAGAAATAAATATTGCTAATTTTTTTTGAACTTATGGTGACCTAATGGAGCTTTTGGGGTATAGGAGATGTTCATGGGGTGTTTTCCCTCCCACAAGTTTCAATGGTTAAATAGGAGTTTAAATCTAGGTCTTTGGACTCTGTTCACTATACCACACTGCCTCTCAAGAAAGGATTAAATAACATATAGCGAAGAAAATTTTGTGATTATGGACTGTAATGCGGTAAAATAAACTATTCACCTGTAGTTCTTTCTTTCGTTTCAAAATGTTGCTTTATGTAGCAGTAGAATCCCCTTATGTCACTCTCAATTGTGACCTATTCTGTAAGTCATGTTAGAACGCTAAGATCTCAAGGGCCTCCCACCACATCGACTGCAAAAATTGTATGTTTTAAAATGTATTTACATTTTAATTAATTTTTGTTAAAATTGCTGCTAATGGAGAAGACACAATAAATATGGTCTCTTCTTAAGAGTTTAGATGCTGTACTTTGATGGAAAAGTAAAAGTTTGTTACTAGATTTTTATCACAGCTGTCATAAGGGGGGGGAATTCTCCTCCCTCCTAGTTGATTTCTTTGGATGCAGGTAAATACAGTGCACACCTGGTTACCTTAATGAGGAATGCTGTAAAAGAAAATGGACATTATATTTAGCCCAAACATTTCAAACAAAATGTGAATTCTGGTCAAGATATTTGTATCCAATATTTTCCAGATGGCTTGATCATTATCCCTGTAGTAATACTAATAGAATAATGAAAACTGTATACAGTTGTACCTCGCTTAAAGAGCATAATGCGTTCCACAGGATTGCTCTTTAAGTGAGTTTGCTCTTTAAGCGAAACACCATTGTAAGTGACCAATTGTGGGGGGGATTGCAAACCCCAATTTATTTGTTAAGTGAGTTTTTGGTTGGTTTTATTTGTTAAGCGAAGCGAACATTCAGAGAAAATTCTGCTCTTTAAGCGAAACGCTCTTTAAGCGAAACGCTCTTTATGCGAGGTTTGACTGTATATTTAAACAGCAATTTGACAGTCTGCGTGTCATTGGTTGTTCACTGAAAAGTATCTAGATTAAATTTATCTATGAAGTGTTTTCTTTAATGCCAGTCTAGATATATCTACATTTCCAACAAGAAGCTTACTTAAAGCTCAAGAGTAGCCAATGCTTCAGCATGAGAGAGTATCAGAAGGTGTAGGAGTAGTAATAGCATCAATACATGATTAATTCCCCGTGACAATTTTGAATACTTTGAGTGATTTTCTTCTTGTTTGAATTCCTTGTGGCATAATGTATTGCAAGTACAGACTATTAAAATTGAGGCTATTAATACTTATGTTCTTTTAAGTGAACTATGTTAATTACATTGAAATTGATGTAGCTGATGAATAAATGCTCTGAGCTGATTCTGCTTTTACAATGTGCAAGTCTGGACACCACTGCCCCTTCCTGGTCATGCAATAGCAGCAGAATCCTGAGGCAATAACTCCATAGGCTCCAGCTTGGTTTTGTCACCTTGGGTTGCTTTTATTAAAGGCACAGAGTCAGCCCCAACTGTCCCTTTGCTGCATTCCCAGAAGGATGATCTTCCAGTACTAATCCACAAAGCACTAAATCCATCTGACTAAGGACTCACTTGACTCCCCTGGGTCCCTTGGAAGTCCAGGTTCAGAGAAACCAGTGGGAAGTATGAGTTGCAAGCTTGGACTCAGTCCTTTTAGGTGGGCAAGAGGAACCGAGCATCATGGTTCTACTCCTTCCAGACCCTCTTTTCCTGCTCGTATTGCCACTTGCATCTCCAATGCCTTGGCTGGATTGGGATGGATGCCACTGTTCCTGTCAGGTAGTGAGGATACCAAGTGAGGGGTATGTGCTGAATCAGCTGGAGACTGAACTCCTGTTCCGTTATTCCTGTTATTGCACCTTCCTCCAACTACCCCATATCAGTCAGCTTCCCATTCATCACCAGCAGGATCACCTCCTTGCTGGGCAGGAGCTTGGGAGGCTCATCATCTCCTGGGTTTCTCTCGGCTTGTGGACTGGGGACAAATGGTGGTAATGAGGGTGCACAGGATGACCCTCTTCACAAAATGTAAGATAAATGTGAAAATAGGTTAATAGGACATGTTTCTGCATTCTCTTCTTTCTGCAAAAGCTTCCCTTCACTGTGTTTGTGGATCACCCTCATATTTCACTTCCCTCCAAAGAGATCCTCAAATTACAGAACATATTTGGGCAGCAAACAGGGGGCTGCAAGTTTGATCTGCTGTCAGTGTTCATTCTGTTGGCATAAGCGTATTTCTTGATACATCGTAGTCCCTTTATTTTGGTTAAAATGAGAAATACTGTATAAGTAATTTAGAAGCCTATTATGTCCCTCGATAGTTTATGTGTGTTACAATGGAATAAATCTAGTCCACTCAAGGTGGGCTTCGAATTGCAGAAATAGTCTGGTTTGTGAGGATGAAGTTTTCCTACCACATGTGACTAAAGTTTTTTTCAACAAGAGTTTAAAAAAAAAAACCCTCCCCCATGACATATGAAGCAGAATTAACAAGTCTGGATGTCTCAGCTGCCACACTAAAGATGATCATTTAACTGCAGGCACATAATTCCTTTGAGAGTGTGCTTTTATTTGTAAGCAGCCTTGGGGATATTTGATGATAATAAAACAGGATATAAATAAACAGTAGGGTTGTGGCAATAAATTAGATTTTTTTTAAAAAAAACCCTCACAATTGTTTGCCAGTTCTGATTACTGCATTGCTTCAAATCATTCTCTCTCTCTCTCTTTCCATTGTGCTTCAAATAAAAAGAGGAAATAAAAAAAGTTGTAGAACTTTTATGAAGTACGAGACATATTGTGTTCAGCTTAATATTTCCAGCTACCTGTATGTGACAATGGGTAACTATTCTCTAGTTCTTGGAAGATCTTTATGTATCTTCTCATTTTAAAAAATAACACTTTGGTGTGATTCATTTGTAGACAGATATTCCACCTTAAAACCACGCCCTCCAGTTGTAGGACATGTGAGCCATCACAATATTCATCTAAGTTGGGACCAGGAAGAACAACGAAAAGGTCCACAGGAACAATGGTTGAAATTTTCAGTTGAAGAAGAGGATCCTAAGTTACACAAATATGGTTTAGTTTATACGTAAGTGCAGTTGTAATATTTTTCTTGCTTTATTTTTCTTGTAAGATGCCCGGAGTAGTGGTTCACTAATTTGGGCAGAAAACAAACAAACATTTCTCAAAATAGAAAGAAAACTAAGGGTAGAAGACAATAGGAAATGACATAAATTGCCTAATGTAATGGTTCTCAAACCAATCTTTAGCTGTAGTTGCAAATGTAACTGGAGTGTACCAGTCCTTCCATAGTTATAAACTTTCTTTACAACTTAGGGGAGCAAGTACTCTATTGACTTGACCTGATGTTCTCTGTTAATGGAAATTAGTTGATGATGGGTGAAACTTGTTCCTTTGAGGACTATAATATAACTCTTGACCTTCTCACTTTCTTCTCTTTCTTCTTATTGTGATTACCGTATATGCCGGCATACAGGGCGACTTTTTCACCCCCCAAAAAATGCCTCCAAGTGGGGGGTCGTCTTGTCTACCGGGTGCATGTCATTTGGGTTCCCAAATACTTACCGGGGCTTGGGCAGCAGCTCCGGGGAGACCGTTGAATCCTTCCCCGCCACCTTCTTGGAAGATCCCGCCCTAAGCTCCCCTTCGCCCAATCAGGGGAAAGGACAGGTCTTCCTGCGCGGTTCCTGTCCTTTCCCCTATCGCGGTTCTTGTGCAGCGGCGGAGCAACCGCCCACACGGCTGGGGCTGCTTCTCGTGCCCGCGGCAACCATCCGCACGACCACATTGAAACTCGCCTGCATTCAAACTCGCCCACGTTCAAACTCACTCACATTCAAACTCACTCGCATTCAAACTCGCCCGCATTAAACTCGCGCCCGCGGCAACCTGATTGGCTCCTCCGTCTCTTCGGGAAGATCCCACCCCAAGCTCCCCTTCACCCAATCAGGGGAAAGGACAGGTCTTCCTGCGCGAAAATATATCGTAATATTTTCTGAGCAAAGCATATCAGAGACTAAACAAAACAACATCAAAAAACTTGTGGCACCTTAAAGACTACGGTAACTCTTGTATTTGCTCTTTTGCATGTGTGGAAGGTGTGCGGAAGAGGGGGTGGTCTTATATAGCGAGTATATAACAAACTCTATATTTTGAGTGGAAATGTTGGGGGGTCGTCTTATCTACCCAGTCGCCTTGTGCACCGGCATATACGGTATATTGAAATTCCTCCATGATTTTACATAGCTTAGAAATAATTAACAACCTGTAAGTAGTTACTTCTTGGTAACAAGTGCTATAATTAACAATTAGTTACTTTAGGTATAACAAATAAACCCATGTTACTTTCCATAGCTACTTTTAAGCAGCATTTTTCCAGTAAAAACATTTCTTTCACTTTTTTTTGCAATTGTTATCTCAGTCCTAAGTGGCAGAAGAAATATTTTTTGATTCCCCCCCCCCTCTCTCTTTTAATATTGCCAAGTTCCAATATCAGAATTGGCTGATATTAGAAACCACAGAGCAGTTCTTTATTGTTGTTGTTCTTAATGTTGGAAATGGTAAGATACTGCATTAATAATGCATGATGTGACAAATAACTTGTACAATTGGGTAAATGTTAATTATTACAAATAATTTAGCTGCCAGGAAGTAATGAGAAACTCAACACATTAAAAAAAATGTTTCAAGCTGTACTATTTTATTATTTCTTCTATTCTTTTTCATGTTGTATAACTTAGTTTATACAAAGCTTCCTTATTTGTGAAATATGTGTAAGATGCTCATACTTGCACACTTTCCCCCTATCCTATTGACTTAATAAAGTCATTATACCCATATGGACCTTGGAATTAGATTTGGAGTCAAATGGCTACCAGTGCCTTTTCATCTTTCATATTGAAATTGGTCTTTCTGTGAAAATTCTATATAAAAGCTTTATGCAGTTGGCTAAAATATTTTTTAAATAAGCAAATTTGCTGAACTGCTACAAAATCTGCCAGTGACTCCCTGAATCATGATGTTTTCTAATAGAATGATTCTGTACTGAATTGTCACTAGGTGGCAGAATTAGATTGTATGAATATTACTTATTTTATTGTTTAGTCAAGATAGCTAGCTTCTACCATCACTTTTTTTGATTTTGATTATATGCTCCAGGAAACAAACTTATTAGACTATCATATGCTTTAGAACAACAGTTCCTAACCTTATGTCCCCAAATGTTCTTGGACTACAGCTTTCAGAAATTGTGGCCAGCACAGTCAGTGGTGAGAGCTTCTGGGAGTTTTAGTCCAAGAACATCTGGGGACTCAAGGTTGTCAACCACTGCTTTAGAATGATTCTTCTTTTTAGAAAAAGCAATAGTTCATATTCCATGGTTGCAATTGACAGTTGTAGATGTAGTCCAAATGTCAGGTCAAGGGACTAAATTCCTATGATAAGACCTGCCTTTTTATCCTTGAGAAGTGTGCTTCAGCTATATGCTTGATCACACTTCCACTTAATGGTTTTTCAAGCTGTGTGCTCCTACCTCTTATTTCTTGTGTATGTATTGCATAAGTATGTATTTTGCTCTGTATCTGGTTTTATTTGCATGTGAAGTTGGAGCATATGAGTTTTCAGATGGTTTGACAATGATTCATAAACAGAGCAAAAAATAGAATGTATGTTTGATACGCATGTGAATGGACATGTGTGCATGTGTTTCCATATTTTCCTACTAAACCAATTGTTTCCTCTTGTGATTTTCACACATTCACATTGATCATTTTTAGGGGATATGCTCGACAGCATGTTGTGGAAGGTCTTAAACCTAGGACAACCTACAAGTTTCGGCTTAAAGTCACAGATCCATCTGGAGACTCAGTTTACAGTTCACCTGTTTGTGTAACCACAACAAGTAGGTATATAGTTTATTTTTAAATGTTCTAGATTTACTATATTAGAAGTATGTACAGTATATGGAAATGACTATAAAATGGAAAGCAAAAGTGCTTGTAAAAATACAATTGTTATTTATACATTATCATTCTATGGACTTAATTGGCTGTAGTGGTCCATGGTGGAAAGTAGAAAAGTATTGCAGTAACATGGCAAAGATATTGATGGATTGCGTTCATATAGCTTTTACAGGATGAAATTAAGAAATGTCATCCTCTAAAATAAGGTGTCTATGGAAAAGACACAGCTCAATATAACGCAACCATAGATAAAGTGTGCTGTGAATTTGATTAGTGTAAAAAGTGAAAGGTACATAATTTTAAGGAGCAATAACACATGATTATTAATTGTTTAGTTGTAGCGTAGATGCAATGGGCACAGAGCTGGTTGGGTTGAGGAGGATGGTGGAGGACAGAGGTGCCTGCCAGGCAATTGTCCATGGGGTCACAAAGGGTCGGAATTGACTGTGCAACTGAACAACATATGCATGGGAAGGTGATGGTAAAAAAGTATAAGCATGCAGGAGGTACAAGATCTAGTGAGAAAATAATTGAATTTATTCTTGTCCATAGTAATTTTTTACCCCTTCAAATACTGACTGCAATGATAGGGATCTTGCAGAAGATAGATTTCTATAGTTAATAATGTAGATAGAAAACTATTTGTGAGTGTTTCAAGGCTGTGATAATTCCTTATAGCATTTGTTGTAGTTGGGAACAGAAGGTCTGAAGGGATATGAAAGCCAAAGCTAAGGGAATGAGAAGAGGCATTGAAAGTTCTTGGAAATGTAGACCTGTGAGGCTATATCTCACCATGCTGATTAATTTTAGGGCAGTGGTGGTGAAGCTTGGCACTTCAGCTGTTTTTTAACTTCAATTCTTGACTTAGGCTTCTGGGAATTGAAGTCCAAAAACCAAACGTTGGGAAACTCTGGTCTAAATAGATATTGCAAAAGTACGAAGCGTACAGTGAACCATATATCCATTCTGTTGTGGGTTTTTACATATTGTAATGATAGTCAGACCCTCATTCCCAAGAAATCTTGAGTCTGACATCGTACCAGCCAGGACGCTTTTAAACTGCGAAGTCTGGCTTGGATTTTTTTTTCACACCAGACAAGCCCTGGGAGATTCAACAGTTCAATCCCAGCCGGCCCTGACAAATTACAGCCTGTCCTCTTCCCAGGGTTAGCTACTAACCAGTTTGTCAGTCTAATCTTGGTAGCGTATGCAAAATCCCTTTTACTTGTGTAAGGAAAAAAAATGGCTGAGATTTTTTTTAAAAAAAGTTTAGTTTCAATAACACTTGAGATATTTATAAAATCAATAATCAGGTTTCAAAAATTGTGACAAACAAAAGACAGCTTCAATTAATACTAATAAATACTTCAAAATACTACAAGCATGGCAGGCTATCAATTTCCCCACAAAATATTAATCCTGCCTTTCTACTCTGAAGGAAACTTCCTACCCCTATTTAGCTGAATTATCCCTGGACAGCAGCAGCCTCAAAGCCCTGCTCATCTTCTTATTTTACCTCAGCTCTTTCTCTCTTTATTTTACTTCAGTTCTCTCTCTTCTTATTTTACCTCAGCTCTATCTCTCCTTATTTTATTTCAGTTCTCTCTCTTTTTATTATTTTTCTTCAGTTCTCCTTTTTATCTAAACCTCCCTCAGGATTCTAGCACCTTCCCCATCAATCCTTCACTCTCAACCAATCCCAGTTCAGCATGCAAATCAGTGCTTCTTAACATTCTATCTCTACCCACTGCTGTTAATCTTCCCCAGCCTTGCATTCACTTTTACCAATGTTACTTTCTATCCATTTGTACTCACACTCTGCACATGCTCTCATTCTTTACTCTAATTACATTCATTCCTTACACATTTCTAGTCTATGAATTTCTTTTTACACAGCAATATACAAAAGGCAAAAAGTCAAATGGACTGGATTAAAACAATGTCCTTTACAAACTGCTCTGAGGTCAATTTTTGATGAATGATTGTATAAAAATGTTTTATTGTACAATTTTATAATGTCCGTTCAAAAGTAGATCCCACTGTGTTCTGCTGGGCTTACTCTCAGGTAAATGTGTATAGATAACAATCTTAAATAAATCAATGAAATCCTGTGTGTGAGGTTCTTCTTCTTCAGGTGCCTATCTGCCCTGGATATTGGCTATCATCAGGGCAAAAGTCTTCCTGTTCTTAATTCATCAGAACAGTTCTTCCGATAATATGCCACAGCAGTCTCTCAGATTCTTCAGCCATGAAATCTGTCTATGTCCAGGGCCTCTCTTCCCAGGGATCTTTCCTAGTAAAGCAAGTTGGCATATTCTATACTTTATGTTGTTCTTCATGATATGACCAAGATAGTGCAGCTTTCTTTGCTTAATGGTCTTAAATAATTCTTGCTCTTTATCCATCCAGTGCAACACTTCTACATTAGTCACATGGTCAACCCATGATATCCTGTAGATTCATATTTCAAAAACTTTGCTTCTCTTTTCAGATGCTTTAATCAATGTTCAAGTTTTGACTCCATACAGCAACACTGGGAATATGTAACATCTCACTTTTCAGATCTTTGTAGTGAGAGTTAAGTCTCTATTGCATATGTCACATTTTTAAGGAAATGGATCTTGCTTTTTCTATTCATATTTTAATCTCTACCTTGAGATCCCAATTTTAATTTAACATACTCCCCAATGAGACAATTTTATCCACTCTTTCTATTTCTTGCATTCCTGACATTAGCTTGCCATGAGTTGGTGTTCATCTTATAACAAGATATTTAGTCTTCTTGGCATTGAGATCCAAACTATATTCTTCACTTGAAGATCTAACTCGATCCAGTGATATTAGCATAATACAATTATTTAATTTATTTGTTGTTAATTAAACATCCAGGTGTGTATCCTTTAATAGGTGACCCCTTTTAAATATGGAAAGAACCAATGGGAGTAGAATTCCACTTGAACATTAGATTTGATGCTTTCACTGTCCATTGTTCTATTGGGATTAGTAGCTAGCCACTAGCAGTCACACACCACATGTACAGGATATGATCTTTGAAGACATCATTTACAGTGGAGTTGCATTGTTTGACAAGATAATTGTTTGCCTAGGAACTGTTGTTGGGAAAGAAACACTATATGCAACTCTCCTCAAGATCGTGACCCATTTATCTTGAGTTTGGAAAAATCCTGATGGGGCTGACAGACTAATGAGCAAGCTCAAGAAAGTCCACAGCTGAAAGTGGCCAATTGCTTTGCCAGCTTCATCCCATCTTGTTCTTCTCAATGGTGAACAATTTTGAACAGTTTGTAAAAGCAATAAATACTTAGCATGTAACTGTAAAACATTATCAATTGATTAATAAAAAATTAAATAATTCATTGTGCAAAAAGAGCATTTCTGAACTATTGCTTTCTTTTTGTAGGGGGAGTTATGTTAGGGATGTTCACAGTTTATTTTAGTATCAGAATCTACCTAATGTTTATTGTCAGAATGGTACAATGGACTTATATGCTTCAATAATAATGATCCCAAGATTTTCCTGCACAATACACTGGCTTTTCTTAGATGTAAATATTGAACTCGATTCATATTCATGTCTCAAATCTTCATTGTTTTAATGTGTCTGCTAAAAATATGCACATTAAAGCAAAATGTCTCTTTTGATTTAGAATTTCCATTCAACTGGAAAAAGATTTCATAAATCAGAAAGGCAAGTACTTTGAAAAGGGATGTGATGCTTCTTTTTTCCTCAGGTAAAATACAAGAAAGTCCACATTAAATGAGGCATACAGCGTTAACCAATCAGTTCTTAAAATAGAAAGACAAACAGCTGCTGCTTGTTAATTGGAGAATGTTTTTGCCAATGACTTCATCATTTATGCACAGCCTTTCAATAGAGCCTTCAGTTCCATAGCAAAACTTCTTATTCTGCTGCACATTGGCAACCCAATGTCTTTTCTTCCTCAGATGAGGATTTATTTCAAAAGACAAAACCATGCTCTTCATTGTCCAGATTCCTCTGGTTTACATCTATTACATGGATGAACTTTCAATAAAAGTTATCCTTTCTTCAGCTTACAAGAAAACTGATATATGCTTATTTTTAATATAACTGCAGAGGGATATGAAACAATGTATAATGTACAATCTTTGATCAGTATCCTATTGCTAGTGCCAACAAGAGTAGGCCCCTTGACTACTATAAAGGGTTTATGTAAGTTTGGGATTTATGTAAATGTTGATTTATGATTCAGCAACTTTGAGCCTTGCAATAAGGTAAAATGACCATTCTTAAGATTTATTTATACAATTATTTGCACTTTGTATAACCAAATTTCCCTCCTCCCAAAAACATTTGTCATATGGAGGCAAACTAACATCACAATCAGAAAAGTATCTAGTGATGATACTTTTGTGTTTTAACAAAATGGGAGGAAATGAAAGAAGCTTTTTTTTGGTAGTCTTTAACTGATTTCCGAAAGGGAGCCTCTTCAACACCCATGATTTGCATTAACAAAAGAGATATGGAAGTTTTATTTTTAAAATTTCCTCTTTTGTTTATTCATTTACCCCTTTTGTCAAATCACCCCGAAATGTTATCATCCAACAGTGTTGCATTGTAGGCTGTCAGTAATCAATTTAAACATCCAGAGGAGAGGAAAATTTGAAGCTCTAATAGGACCTGGGACTGCAATGGCTTAGTGATTAAGATGCTGAACTTGACGACTGGAAGGTTGGCAGGTCAGCAGTTTTAGACCCAAGTGCCACACAATGGAGTGAACTCCTGTCTCTGTCCCAGCTCCTGCCAACCTAGCAGTTTGAAAGCAAGAAATTGCACATAGATAAATAGGTACTACTTCGATGGGAAGGTAACTAGCATTCCATGTCTAGTCATGCCTGCCACATTGACCACAGAAATGTCTGCAGATGCAGACAGCGCTGGCTCTTTGGCTGTAAATGGAAATGCACACTGAACCCTAGAGTCAGATATGACTGCCTTTCAATCACGGGTGACCATTACCTTAATCTCTTCATTGACTTATATTCTCCCGTGCTAAGTAGCACATCAGGCAGCAGTCTCTTCATCAGAATACAATAAAATAGAGGGACATTATATATATATACAGTATTCAAGAACAAAAAATAATAATCAGAAAAACAGCTTCCATAGGTTAAAGTGGAGAGTACTTAATGTGACCTCCCCTTACATTTGAGCAACAGCAGACACCTGGTTCCCATAATCTTAAATGGAATGGAACCCTAATTACTGTCATTGCTAACACCTGTATATGTCCTATTATTACAAAATGACTACTGTGGAAAAGGTCTTCTGCTTTTCATACAGTACATACACATGTTGTATGGGTGTAATTCATTGGAGGCTTGCTAATATGACCTACTTTCAATCATATCATTCCAATCAAAGTGCTAAGGTTCAGATCAAAGATTAAATCTATTTTCAAAAAAGCAAGGGATTGACTCTAAAATAAGGATTACCTGCCTGCAAAATGCCTCCATCCATGGCTTAACTATAGAAAAGGATGCCATTTGTGGCCTTTGATGGGGAATAATTCCCCCCTCTTCTTGCTCTGGGAAACAAAAAACAAGTTGGCAATCCTTTGCATAGTAAACATTTTTGAAGTGGTAGCCATGTTATATTCTTTACATAGTAGCCTCCCCAAGATGTGTAGTGGGAGGGTGAAATTTCTTTTGCTATAAAAGGTGTCACATACCAGCTGGCCCTCTCTCTGGGAAACCCCTAAACCAAAGCATCCAAAAGGGCGGGCTGGACGGCAAAACAGAGTTACAGCTCTTAGCTGCTTATCAGCCAAAAGGGGTTTTAATTTGGTAGCGTGTTCAAAGGTTTGTGTGTGAAATGCAATGCTTCTCTTACCCTTTTAGTCCAATGAAGACAGGTTGTTCAGGAAAATGATGATTTATTGATCAGGTTCTTAAAGCATAAAAGTCAGTAGCATAAGTCAGTCCAATACAGTCCACAGGTAATCTAGGTAACCATTTTTAAGGAGCATAAATGCATAGCTCCTGGGCTAAGGATGTTAGCCCATAGAGATCCAGAAACAAAAGCTCTCAAATCAAAAACAGGTCTTAATTCATGGAGAAGCAGAAACGAACTCCCCACTTCTCTGCAAAATGGAGAATCTGCAACAGGTGGGTTACTCTTAGCCAATCAGGTAACGGAGAATACTTTCTCAACACAATACATTGTTTACAAACGTGCACAGAGAGTGTTCTGGGATATAGACAAAACATTGGATCTCAGCTAGCTTAGAGAGATAGCACGGGTACACTGACACTGAAAACATGGTCGATAAACATGCTGTCCAAGAGAGAGAGAGAAGACAAAGCATTTCTATGAGGCCAATAATGAGGCCTAACTGAAAAATAGCAATTTCAAGCCTTGGGAGACATTAGGAAATAGGTCTTTTTCCTGACAAAAGGCAAGCTGACTCTCACATACAAAAAGAAAGTTTTTGCCATATACATCTCTTATTGCCTCACTAGAATAAGGGTGCTCCTGCACAAAGTTGTAATAAAGAGTAATGGTGGAAAATACACTTTTTAGTGTTTACCGCCTTCTGCAACACTAATGTTATCATTATCCTCTTCTCATTAATGGTTGGGGATGCAGAAGAATTGAAAGCATTGCCTGAGTACTGAGGCTGCCTTCAGAGTTTTTGGCTAAGGTAAGGTTTGAACCAGCAGTTTCCTAGCTCACAGCTCTGGAAAGCTCACACTACCACTTTTTTGTTTTGGTTTGAGTGTCAGACAGAGAATCAGTAATGGGCATAACAGTTTAGAAGTTTTTATTTATCCTGAGGACATTCTTAAATGGTGTGTTTGGTATTTTAACAAATAAATAAACAAATCTATATTTTCTGAAAAAATATTTCAAACGCATATTATAAGCAATTCAGCCATCTGCAAAACATTGATATATGTCTGTTGATCCATTTTTGAATTTAGAAGATATTGTTGTATTGAGAAATGTGAATGCAATTAGGTATTCTGCAGGGTTTTAATATCTGGCATGCTAACAGTAAAATAAATCTTTATGAAACCTGCTTTCCAAATATTTCTATGCTTTATTTTCTTAGGTGAACCAATGAGTGGTGACCACCTTCACCGTGCTGTTAGTAGGGATGATATAGATGAAGTTCTTAAAATACTTCGGGGAAGGTGAGAGATGATTCATGTTTTAAAATGGTCATATGTATAAAATTACAAACAAAAGATGATAATGAAAATCACATGATGAGTTCTGCTCTGTCATGAACAGTACCTTTTCTTGTCAGCTAAATATTATACAGTAAAACACCGGATAACACTAAAACTTGGTTCCACAAGTCTTGGTGTTATCCGATTTTTAGTGTTATCAGATCCATGTTAAAATCCTGTGGGATGGATCGGATAACGTTAAAGCTCCATAGAGATACATTGTAATTGCACAGGCTTTAGCGGTTGTTATCTGATCCATCCCATAGGACCTTAACGTTATTCGATCCAATTCTCCTCCCCAGATTACTTAACGTTATGCGATTTTAGCATTATCCAATCCAATTGTTATCCGGTGTTTTACTGTGCTACATATTTTATGATAAGCTCAGGGTGACAAATTTCTACCGGTAATTGTAATTTACCATGTTGTTACGCAGAGCAGTGCAGCATATATTCTGTCTTGTACAAAGTGTGGTATGTTATTGACAGTTCTCTTTCACAAGCGTAATGCCCCCACCTTCAAAATGTCATTCTAGAAGGTCTTCAATGTTTGGAAAGGATTTTTCAAAGGATTAATGGAAAGGTATGTCAGAGGGATAGAGAAAAATCCCCTCATATATATAAAATTTCATGCTATTGTGCAACCAAACCAAGGTATTTTTTTTAAGTTATGAAAGGCAAAAATGGAATTGTAAAATTTATTTTTTTTGTTATGAATAAAACTTATTGAAAGGCAGGTGGGCAGACAGTAATGGCCAGTAAGGTTGAACAGTATGGAGAAACTACTTTCATGGATCAGCAATTGAGGAAGACGTAATGACTTTGATGGGGAACATTACAAGTTTGCAGCAGAAGCAGATACATGGTGCATGAAACATTATATAGAAGCTGGCCCATGAGGTAATTGATTAAGATGCTTGCCTATCAGCAAGCTGGGTGCATCCCCTGGAAGTTTTAAGAAATGCTCTAGGTTTTCCTGACTGTGCCACTGTTGTTTTATTTCATGAGTTTCAAATTTGAAACTTCTGCAATAGATAAAGGAGACGGCCTAGAACAACTGTGGCTTGTGTGGCACTGGATAAAACATTCATCGATACAGACAGTATAAGCCTCTGGAAGACTGACTTTGCTGGAGCAAAAAGGAAAGTGGCAACTGTGAGATAAATTGAAAATGGGGTGGTGTGTGTGGGGTGGAGGTGGCAGTGTCCCAACACTGCAAAGGAAAGGATCTACAGAGTCCATAAACCAAGGGCAAACTCAACTCAACAAGGGGAAATGGCTTCCTTGCTTGTTAGAATAGCCTGTTATATTGTTGCCTCTACTTGTTCTGGGTTAGTTCCATATTGATTGCATCATTATTGTGGTGATCTCCATGGCCTTATATGATATTGTTGTTTCATGGAATTTCCTTCATGAATGAAGGATCTGTTTTCAAAAAACAAATTTGTTGTTATTAAAGCCATGGCTCAGGATGCTTCCTATTTCCTGCTGGCAAGATTTCAATGTTTTCCCTGTACGGGTTAACAGACTTCATTTCTGTGGCAGTCTTGAGGTCCCCAAGCTTGTTCTCTTAGGAGACTTTACCATCCATACCAAGCTGGTAGTCTTTGGTTTGACCTCTGAGTTCATGGAAACCATGGCTTCCATGGGCCTATCACAGCATGTGAGTACATTTCAGGCAATATCCTAGATCTAATGCTTATGAGGGGGCAGTATAGGGTAACACAGTGGTCAATAGTCTTCCCTATACTGTACAGTGGAATCTTATACAACAATCACCCCGTATAGCAATGAAATTGCATAACAATAAGATTTTTTGGGGAAATGGTGACCTGCATAACAATTTTCCGTGTGGAAAAAAATCGTACAACAATTTTTCAGTGGGAAAAAATACTTAGTGAAAAAAATCGTTGTATGATATATCCCATAGGGAAAATTGCTATACGATGCATGCATCTTATAGCAATTGTTTCATACAACAACAAGCCCTGTGGAATTGATTAAAATTGTTGTATGAGGTACCACTGTACTGTTTAACATCTTTATGAAGCTGATGGGTGAGCTACATACAGAGATTCAGAATGAAATATCATCTATGTGTCCTTTTCATCATTTGGAGAGGATGTCCAGGTGCTGGACTTTTTCCTGTCCAAAATAATGGACTGGATGATGGCTACAAGCTGAGGTTGAATCTAGATAAGATGGATACCTTATTGTTTGGTGGGACTCCTTCTAGGTTGAGTGGTTTCTTGCCTTATGTTTATAGGGTGGGTCTACCTCTGAAGGATCAGGTTTGGGATCTGAGTGTGATCCTGGATCCTGCAAGTATATGCAGGATATACAGTATGTCCATTCTTAAGCAAATCACCCAGCTCTTCCCATTCCTGGATAGGAAATTTCTCCTGACACTGGAGCACATGTTGGTCATCTCAGAGATTGATTACTGGAATGTATACATACATTGTGAAGATGATACGGAAGCTACAGTAGGTGCAGAATGCAACTGTGAGGCTGTTGTTAAGAGTTTTTATTTATATTTTGGATTTCTATGCCGCTCTATTCGCCGAAGCAACTCAGAGCGGCTAACAACATAGATCACAAAATATTACATATTAGAACATTGAAGAGATGAAGAGATATAATAATGTATCCTTGGATCTGGCTTGGCTGCATTGGCTACATACAGGCTTTCATGCACGATTCAAAGTTCTAGTGTTAACATATAAAGCCTTAAACAGTTTAGGGACTTTGGTATCTGCTAGAGTGCCTCTTCTTAATGAATCATGCCTAGGCAACTCAATTAAAATCTTCCCTTTTTATAGAGGCCTTTGGCAATATTTTACCATCTGCTGATTGTTAGGCATTTTATTCTGCCCCACTGCTTCCAACAAAGGCTTTCTTATTAGGGTGTTTGGGTTTTGAGGGGTTTTATATGAAAATTTTAATATTTGTGTCAGTCTATACTTTTGAATTTTATGCTGTAAGCCACCCTGAGTAGGAAAGTTTTTCCTAGAAGGGTGGGATATAAGTTAAATAAATAAATAAATAAATAATAAAATTTACTCAGACTGGTGGACTGAGAGTCCTTAATCTGAGGGAAGCTCGGAAGTCTTTCACGAGAGCTCGCTCCATATGTGTTGTGACCCCAACAGTTTGGAATAGACTAGCTATTAGTATTCATCAGGCCCCAATGTTCCATCTTTTTTTGTAAGCTGCTAATAACTGAGATGATTAAGGAGGCATTTGCAAAGTATTTTGCCACTCGAGTAAGCTAGCCCTCCATCAAAACCTTTGTTCTAGCCACCATATACAGCAGGGACTCCCCAACTTAAGGCCCATGGGCCAGATGTGGCCCTTGGCACCATTTCATGTGGCCTACCACCCCTCCAAGGGCATTCAAGAAACAAAATGGCTACCCTTTTGAAGATGTTGGGACAAAATTTCCACCCCCATTGTGCAGGCAGGACAAAATGGCCATCTGGTCCTCAAAGCTGACTGAGAGAGCGTGACCCAGCCCCCAGCTTTTGGCTTTACCCATTGCATATTTTCTGAACTACTGGAATAATGAAACTGGAAGTAATTAGGCTGATATCCTGAACATCTTACACCAGAGCTGTAGAACTGATATTAAATTCTATGAAGATCACTGCACATAATGCATATAATCAGTGGATCAGAGTATTGTAAAAGTTTTGACCTACAAGGAGCATGTTTGCATTTTGCATTGTTTATAGAGCAATTCCACTTTGCCTGAGGTGGCAATATTTTCTTTATGTTTTAGAATAAGTACCTTAAAGTGCACCGAGATGATACACTACTCTTTAGAAATAAAATAAAGAAGAAACTGTATGTGGGATGGAAATGCTTCTGAAAAAATAATGCATAATTTTGTTACTTTTTTTAAAGGAAAGTGATGGTAGATACACTCAATAAATTAGGATTTACAGCATTGATGGTTTCTTCACAAAAAGGTTATGCAAGGTAGGCAGCATGAAACTTTTCTTTTAGCTTTGTCTTCTGCAGACTTTTGTTTTCTGTATTTCAGTGTTGTGTTCTGATTGCAATAACAGATTATTTCTTGCTTTTAAAGGAATACAAAGTTGTCATTTATGTGGTTTAACATCAAACATGGCCAGCTGGTGGCTCACTGTAAGATTAAATCTCAAATCAATTTTATTATCCCCCAGTGGTATTAACAAAAACAAACAAATAAACAAACCCTCCTTATTCAAGATCTAAAAATCAAGATATTTCTTACCTTTAAAAGTTGCCTCTTATTTGATTTTCTTTGAAATACAGTGGTACCTCGCTTAAAGAGAATAATGCATTCCATGGTATTGCTCTTTAAGCGACTTTGCTCTTTAAGTGAAACACCATTGTCAGTGACCAATTGTAACGTCTGGTGGGGTGGGGATTGTGAACCCTGATTAAGTTGTTAAGTGAGTTTTTGGTTGGTTTAAGACTTTAAGTTGTTAAGTGGGGTGACTATTCAGAGTTAGTCTCTAAGCGAGGTGTTGTTTATGCAAGGTTTAACTTTACTTGTAATTGTAAATATCATATACATTGCTGTACCTGAGTATATAATTGAAACAAGTGGCAACTAGGTGGCAACTGTTTTATTATGGTGGTTGACCAATGCAGCTTTCAAATCAGTGGCTGGAAAATAGATTCATACGTAGTGTTGCTGAATATGCCCATCTCTATTTTCAAATACAGTAGACCACCCCCCATATCTACAGGTGATATATTCTAAAACATTCCATGGATACACAAAACTGCAGAGAACAGCAAACCCATATTTAAGCACACATGCTTCAGTCATAGAAGCAAGTGTGTGTGAAAATGCCTCCATCTTGATGAAATGATTACCATAACAAACACAATCCATTCTTGGAGGCAACCTGTACTTTAATCTTGGTGCTTTTAGTTGTTCTTTTTTCTTTTCTTTAACGTTTTCCATTTGTTTGAACTATTGGTCTTCATTTAATTTAGTCTTCAGAATGCTTTCTATCAGGTTCACACTTGTAACAACACAGTGCAATGTGTAATACTATATTTGTAATTTTTGCAGGCTGTAAGCTAAGACTTAAAGACAGTCACTTCTTCCTCCATATGATTTGTTTAGTTACTGATCATGTCGTGACTTGAATCAATATTTTTTTCTTAAGCGTTATCTTCATGATTTCATTCTGAAAGAACTGTTGAAGTTGGCATCCAGATTTGAATTTATACATATTTCAGCAATCACCTAATTTGTTTAAAGTAATATGATACACATATTTTATGTCTAGACTCGCACAAGTTTTGGTAGAACATGGAGCAGATGTAAACATGAAGAATTCCAGTGGAAAAGACAGGTAATGCAGAACAGTGATGCATCAAAGTGTACAAGTGACAGATCCAAGATCCAAACAGTGTACTTTTATACTCTGTATTGTACTCCGTTATATTGAACCAATGGAATTGGGACTTCACCCCTTTTCTGCTTTAGCTTTGTGTAATACCAAAAACTTGCTCTATAGAGTTTTCCAGTCCACTAGAGTAAGTTTCTAGACTCAGAAGGGGCTGCAGAAAAAATACTGCCAGTGGGAAAAGGGGTAGGAACTAATGGAAGTACAACATTGGTTCCTATCCTGTGAGACACATGGGGACTAAAATGTCTATTTCAATAAACAGTATGCTGTGGGATGGAAGTTACACAATGATAATATTATAAATACAAATATACTTCATGTATCTGTACAGTACAGGAAAGTATACAAGGAATAAATTGCATTAGGATAGCTCTTAAGGGAAAAATATAGTCATCCATAGTATTTTGAATTTCCAGAGCCCTCTTGGTTTTCAGTTCAAATCTACTACAGATTTTTTTTTAAAAAAACAATCAATTCCAGTTGCTATAACTCAGTATTACATATACTGTATACCCAATATAATCCAAGATTTCCATAAAAACATATTTCAGAAAGCAACCCTATACCTGAGGTAGTAGAGTCTAATCACTTTGAGTAAGGGGCTGCGGTGGCTCAGTGCTTAAGAAGCTTGCCTTGTTAGCTGCAAGGCTTGCAAGTTGGCAGTTCAAGACCTGGGTACTGCATGATGGACTGAGCACCCATCTCTGTCTCAGTTCTTGGGGACATGAAAGGAACCTCATCTGGACGTTCCCTGAGCAGAGTTTCTTCTGCAAAAATCCTTTCAACCCAGAATAATTTTTGACACGAAATCATTATTACCTCAAGTACATAAGCCTTTGCGCACTATAGCCCACTTTAAGGTACCACAAGGTGTCAGCAATCCCCTTTGATTCTCCACACTGGCTCAGAGGGAGATATGCCACCATGTAGGACCCTCCACCCGGGCTCTCTCGTGCTCACTACTGTGTTAGCCTTTGGTATCCCCAGGCTGTGATCTCCCCGACTTTGGACATCTGCACTGACTTTGTGCCAGGTTGGAGCAAACAAACCCTTCAGTTGTGGGCAGCAATAAATTTTGCTGCCACACCGTGAGTGGAGCCTAGGTCATGGGTGGAGCCTACATCATGGGCAGAGCCTATATTGTGGGTGGAGCCTACATCATGGACAATCTAGTCATGCCTGCCATATGGTCATGTATACATCTGCAAACACAGGCAGCACTGGCACTTTGGCTGTAAATGGAGATGAGCACTGCACCATAGAGTCATATATGACTGGCTTTTGAGCAAGGGAGACCTTGAACCACTTGCAGGGACAAAACCTGATGGGGCAGGGCAAGGAAGTGGTAATGGCCACCCAGTTTCACTAACCCCCTGCCCAAAGGCCACCCAATTTTGCCACCCCCCTGTTCAGAGGCCACCCAATTTCACTACCCCCCTCCCAAGGTGTGTGTGCGAACCTGTTGCTGCCCACCACTGCCTCCAACCACCTGAGGATTGTTCTGGTTTCAAACCTCCTCAGCAAGAGAATATTAATGATAAAGGCTTTGGAAAGGCTGGCAACCCTCACCCTTTTCAATAAACATAAACTGTGACACAAAAACATAGTTTCATTTATTGATATACAGTAAAACCTCATATAACACTAAAACCTGGTTCCACAAGTCTTCGTGTTATATGATTTTTCGTGTTATCTGATCCTCTATGGGATCCATAGAGATACATTGTAACCACACAGGCTTTCGCGGTTGTTATCTGAAGCATCCCATAGGATCTTAATGTTATTTGATGCAATTCTTTCCCCCAGATTCCTTGATGTTATGCGATTTTCGTGTTATTCGATACTAATGTTATATGAGGTATTACTGTATATAAAAAATGTAGCCCAGAGACAAAACATTGCCCTTTTCCCAAACAGAAACAAAATCATCTACCATCCCCTGCTTCCTGCCCCGTCCAAAGACTGGGGTAAACTCTTCATCCTTCAGCTTCTTCCTACCAACTCAGGCCTTTCCCTTCACTACTTTAATAGGAAAAACCAGACCATGACTCCGCCTCTTGACTCCAGGTACTGGTTCTGTAAACTTCTCCACCTGCTACACCACATCAAGCTTACTAAAACATTTCTCTTAAAGCCCAACACCATTAGGGGGGAGGGGTTTACAATGCCATCATACAAGGGTCTCAATTGTTTTTGCTACAGCAGACTAACACAGCTATAGTCCTGAAGTGAAATATATGTGTTCTTTGACTTTAGTGAGACTTACTTGAATGTAGGATTTTAGCCCTATCCTAATAGGAAAGTCCTGTTTTTATAGAAGTTTTATAAGTGCTACTAAATCTTCCTTAGTATATAGTATGTACCTTCTGATTTCTGCAACATAGAAATCTTAACTCTCTGTCCTTGGCAATCAGTATGTCTCATCACTTGGCAGTCTGATGTTGTGTTCTCTGTGAAGTCATGAAAATGAAGTAATGTTTCCAAAGATTTGACAGAATCCTCAGTGGTATCTGTTGACCTGAAGATCATAGCAATTACTGTGAAGGAGTTCTCCAGCATTATTTCTTGGAATAAGGACTTCTTTGACTGATTCAGCTAACTCACTTATTCATTTCATAAAAGCTGTATATTGTGAATGCTACCTTGTTTTACATCCATCTGTCAAAATAACTCAGTGGTTCTCAACCTATGGCCCAGGGACCAGATGCAGTCTGAAACACCATATCATGTGACCCCCCCACTGCCTCCACCACATCCAGAAGTGCAGTGTGTGGCAGGCAGGGCAAAATGGCCATCTGGCCCCTGAAACTGTCTGAGGGAGGGTGACCCAGCCCTCGGCTTGAAAAGGTTGAGAACCCCTGGTCTAACTGAACAGTCAATTATTAACCACTGTATTTTTGAGGAAATCCACACGTGGTTCCTGTTTTAACACTGCTCATGCCACATAAAGACTCCAGTAACTTTTCTACAAATAGTAAATCCTGTTATTGGCAACAGGAAAATCTTGGACTTGTACAAGCTAGAGACTGCTGGGCCAGACACAAAGCATTACAGTGAGAACAGTTTTGTCATGTTCAAGTCAGACTCATGTTAGGAAAAAGCACCCCCCATGCAACACACCCAGTAGACACTTGTTCTCCACCCTTAGAAACCAAATTCTAGGTTCTTTCCCCAAATTTCAAAATTCTCAAAGAAAAGCCTGTGTTCCCAGCATCTTTGCATAAAGCATTTGTAGGTATACACCCACTTTTACAATTGTCAAGAGGCAATGAACATGAGAGGGAAAAAATTTCCTCCTTAACATTTATTCAACATGAGTATATATGGCATAACTAATCATTTCAAAAACAAAGTTTCACATAAATGGCTAGTAAAATTATTAGAAAGTACTTATTGCTTGCATTAGTTTTATATTGTCATAAATATGTATTTTCATTTTACAGTTTAATGATAGCCTGTTTTGCTGGTCATCTGGACATTACTCAGTTTCTTAGATCCCAAGGAGCTTCTTGGAAGTCCAGAGATCTTGGGGGATGTTCAGCTATGCACTGGGCAGTTGATGGAGGACACTGTGATGTCATTGAGTGGATGATACAGGATGGGTGTGAGGTATGGAGTTCATTAATATGTAAAAGCAGTTTTTCACATGTGCATATATGCTAATGACTATATTGGCCAGAATCCTCTTGTTTACAATTGTTTATCATTGTGTAAGGGAGTTGCAAAAGCAGCAGTGACAAATTGTTACTCATTAATGAGGTTTTCTATGAATTCCATTGTGTTACTGCAGTTTATTCAGCTTCTCTTAGGCAAAGGTCTCCCTTGCTTGAAAGCCAGTTGCATCCAAATCTAGGAGGTTGTGCTTATCTCAATTTACAGCCAAAGAGCCAGTGCTGCCTGCGTATGCAGATGTTTCCATGTTCATGTGGCAGGCATGACCAGTGATGGGCAGCTAATTTTTTTACTACCACACTGTGGGCAGAGTCAGTGTCATGGGCCCAGCAAATGTCATTATGTCATGGGAGGAGCCAACGACATTGGTGGAGCCAAAGTTAAAAAAAACCTTAAAATACATTACACATAAAAATGGAAATTAATACACATAAAATACAAATTAAATACACATAAAAACATAAAAATACAAATTAAAATACACATTAAATAGACATAAAAACACATAAATACACATTAAATACATATTAAATAGACATAAAAAACACATAAATACACATTAAATACAAATTAAATAGACATAAAAACACACACAAGCACACACTAAAAACATAATCCATAAGCGCCGCTAGGCTTTGTCAACAGCCCTTCCGCACTGTGTCCGAAGCCCTGGGCTTCGGACACAGCCCGCAAGGGCTGCTTCCTTTTTTTAGTGGGACTGGATTCCTTTTTTTAGTGGACTTTTTTGAACTTTTCCCGGTTACCCAGGGCTTTTCCCGGTCACCCAGGGCTCGGCTTGTCTGACCCCCCCCCGGGGGCGGCGGCGGCGGCGGAATTTCGGACAAGCCGAGCCTTGCCTCGGCGTGGTTTGTCCCTGATGTCAGGGCTTTTTTTTTAAAGCATTGTTCTATGTATGCATTGGACAATGCTAAAAACCGGATAACAACATGACTTGTGGAACCAAGTCATAACGTTATCCGGGGTATTACTGTACTGTACTTGCTTTTAGCAAATACAGGGTACAAATACATTGCAGCTTATACCCATGGTTTGTATCAGGGTTGGCACAGCTAAAATTGAAGTATACACTATGTGATGTAAAGCACTGTGTTTGTAAGCCTGACATTTTTTATATGATAGCAGAGTCACCTAGTATCCTGTGCCAATTCTATGTAGACTGATTTGCTTGTTTCTGCCATGTGATTGCCTTTCTCAATCCAAAGGGTAGGAGGAGGTTGTCCAAAGTGATGATGACAGTGACAAATTCTATTGGAGCTGGTTGGAAAAAACTGGAGCACCTGTACAGAGTCTTTGCCAGAGTTCTGTTGCTGCATCCAGCCTGATTGCCTTCCTAAAAATGATTAACTGTATTGCTGTATTGACACTCAGCTTGGACCACCCTACCCCTTAGGTTTTTCTCTTGCCAAAAGGCTTTACAAACAAGCACCAGCAGAAATTGCCAGGGCTTGAGATAGAAAACTCAGAATCAACCCAAGCCAGGCTCCTTGTGTAGTTGTACTTACTGATACTTTAAGTTCTTTTTTTTTTTTGGGGGGGGGGGATACCCAACACCTTACATTATGTTTTTCCCCTGTAACAAAAATTCTGAGATGTATGGAGTAAAAACATAGTAAATTATAACTGCATTCTGGTGATGGGTGACCATGAATAATGTGCACTCCCATACATACCTATCTGTGACAATGGGACTTTCTTCTAAATGCAGTTAGTAGGTAGGCACATTCTATTTAAAACTGGGATTTTAGAAGCTGTCTACATGGGCATATAACCTGTTCTTTGGGATGGGTTGGTCTGATTACATTCACACATTAATCAGGCAAATCTGTCCCAACCTGTCCCATTTTAAAACCCTATCGGGTTCAACTAAACTGCCCTGTTTTATTTTATGCTTTTCCCAGAATGTATAGATGCTGGGGGTGGGACCACTGCTGAACAGAGATTTCCCTGTCAGCTGCAAAGTGCTCTCCATACTAATCAGACTTTGATTAGTGATGGTGGGAGGAAACAACCACTTTGCACCCCACATCCAACCGACAGGGGGAGCTGCTTCTCAGCTGAATGGGGGTGGGTTCCCCCTGCTGACTGTGAAGCACCGCTACCATTGAAGAAGCTACACCCCACCCCCCCAATGGCAGTGTAAAGAAACTGCTTCTCAGCTGAGAACTCCAGCACTGGAGAAGTTCAGATATACTTTGATTTGGATTTGTGCATTCAACAGGAGATTGGACTCAATGGCTTTATAGGCCCTTTCCAATTTCATTATTATAGGGTTCTATGATTAGGCTAATATGTTTCAGCAAAGAGACCAGAAGTCAGTGATATAGATGAGAGTAAAATTCAGTTCAGAGAGAAAGAAAACAATTATTCTGCAAAAACAATAGTAAATATCCATGGGGGATAGGTTCCAAGACTTGCTGTGAATGTCTGAAACTGTTGATAGCAGTGAATCAGAGAGAGAGAGAGAGAGAGAGTGAGAGAGTGAGTGAGTATAATCTCTGGTTCCCTAAAGTGGCGAGACCTGGTAATGCATCTTGGAAATATATTTTTTTTGGATTTTCCATTTAATATCTTCAGGCCATGGATAAGATATGGTGGGCCTGTTGTACAATAACTGTGCTTGCTCAACATTTGCAAATAAATAATAATAATAATGCAAAATGTGGCTTATAAATATGGCATGAACAAGCATTATATTGACCAATGATAATATAAGTACTGCTGCTGTTGTAATACTACATATTTGTCAACAGCATGTTGATCATAATGCAGATGAGGAGGGAATGATGAACCACTTGTGGGTACTCTGTACATAGGAAGCCCTGGAAAAAGTTTTCATAAGTCAGAATTGACTTGATGCACACAATCATTATTTATTGTAGCTGTTGAAATCATCGTAGAAAACAACACTGCCAACATTATGCAGTGGGAGTCACTTTGTAAAATGAGGAGATTTTGAAGTGAGTTACAGTAAAAGAAAGGTAATGGGTTAAAATGAAGTACAGAAAGGATTGAGAAGGTTGTTCCAGCTACAGACAATGATAGCCTGCATAATAAAATCAGAAATAAACTGATGGACCATCCAGATGGGAAAAAAAAACCCACTGGTGGTAGGCAATAGCTTAGCAAATGTTCAGCAGAACAGGCCTTGGGTTGCTCAGGCGAAAAAGGCGGTTATATAAATCCAATAAATAAATAAATAAATAAAATTATTTAATATTTAATTAAATTCCTCCAAGTTACAGAATAACTTTCTTTCTATAACAGGTTGATGCTAAAGATGCAGGTCTGGAGTGGACACCACTGATGAGGCTATGTGCGATGACAGGAAAAACAGATGTGGCCACACTTTTAATAGATGCTGGAGCTGATGTGAATGTCAGGGATAAGGATGGCAAAACCCCTTTGATGGTATGGCCTGTCAGTAGGAATGCAATAAGCACGCTTCCCAGTAAACAGAATCCAATGTCTCTGCAAGCAGCTCATCCACCCACCTAACCCCCCCCCCCCCCAATTTTTTAAAAACAGCATCCAGTGTAAGGACTCTTTGTACCTGTGTTAAGACGAATGGAAGATTTGCAAAATAGCACTTCATTTCCTCTTTGATTTTTCTTGTTAAGACACTTTATATCAAAACATCTCTCCAGGTTTGGTGCATGAAATGGAGTGCATAATCTGAGCAGATTCAAATGTTTCTTTAATAGGATGAGCCCTCTTATTCCTTCATACTTGGAAATTCATCTTTCTGAAGTACTGCATTTGTAGATCCTATAAAGATCAAAATGCTCTCTGTCAGGTTTTCATTCCAGTCAGCACAGAGTGAGCAAGTGAGTACTTCTCTGTGGTTACCAGCAGGTGTTTGGGATGCTGTTTTAATGATCAAAGAGGCCCATTTTAGTGCCACTGTTAACTTCACATATCTAGAGTGGCATGAGACCACATATGTTGAACAGATACATAGCTTTGTTTTATTTATTTATTTATTTATTTATTTATATTTCACACTTGCTAACCCGCCCCAATCGGGCAAGCCCGACTCTGGGCGGCTTACAACCCAAGTTAAAACACATCAATAAAAAATTTAAAAATTCATAGACTAAAACAGTATCTGGGGGTGTCGTCAGAAGGGTAAAATCCTTAGACTAACCACCCCACATGGGATCCCACATCCCTGGAACCCCACACATGTCCTGCCAGCCAGGTCTTTAAGCTCTTCCGGAAGGACAGGAGCTCTGTCTGCATGCGCAGCTCAGTTGGGAGGAGGTTCCAGAGGGCCGGGGCGAACACGGAGAAGGCCCTCTTCCTGGTGCTAGCGAGGTGAGCCTCCCTAGCCGATGGTACAACAAGAGAGCCCCTCCGATCCGCCCTGGTGGGACGGACAGATGTTCTTAGGGTGACGCGGTCTCTTAGGTATCCTGGCCCACTACCATATAGGGCTTTAAAGGTAATGACCAGCACCTTGAATTGCACCCGGAGACAAACTGGCAACCAATGCAGCTCCCTAAGCAGTGGAGAGGCCCGAGCATAACGCCCGCGCCCCATCACTACCCGGGCTGCCGCATTTTGGACCAGCTGCAGTCTCCGAATGGTCACCAAGGGCAGAACCATGTAGAGCGCATTACAGTAGTCAAGTCTGGAGGTGACCAAAGCGTGCGTGACCATAAGCAAGGCGTCCCGGTCGAGGAGCGGGCGTAACTGGCGTATTACACGAAGTTGTGCAAAAGCCCTCCTGGCCACGGCTGCCACCTGCTCATTGAACAGTAGCCGTGAGTCCAGGAGGACCCCCAGATTACGCACCGGGTCTGTTTGGGGCAAAACTGCCTCATCCAGAACCAAAGCTGGTAACTCCCGTGTCAACGCGGGGCCCCTTACCCATAGCCACTCAGTCTTACCGGGATTCAGCTGTAGCCCGTTTTCCCCCATCCAGACCTCAACAGCCTCCAGGCACCTGGAAAGGACTTCCACTGCACCGCTTGGGTCCCCACGGGCTGAGATGTACAACTGGGTATCATCAGCATACTGATGATACCGTACCCCGTGGGAACAGATGATCTCACCCAGCGGCTTCATGTAGATGTTAAATAGGAGAGGAGAGAGTACCGAGCCCTGAGGCACCCCATACTGCAGGGGCCTAGGGCTGGACTCCTCCTTCTCCAGGCACACCGACTGGGTCCTGTCCCTCAAGAATGAGGAAAACCAGGACAACACTGTGCCCTGGATCCCCAAACCCCGGAGCCTTCCCAGAAGGATGCCATGATCGACAGTGTCAAAAGCCGCTGAGAGATCGAGGAGAGCAAGGACAGACGGCTCCCCTCCATCCCGCTCTCTCCAGAGATCATCCACCAAAGCGACGAGTGCAGTTTCAGTACCATATCCGGGCCTGAATCCTGACTGAAACGGGTCCAGATAATCCGCTTCATCCAGGACATCCTGTAACTGCTGCGCCACAGCTTTTTCCAGGACCTTACCTAAAAAAGGTAGGTTAGACACTGGACGGTAGTTGGAAATTACCATAGGGTCGAGGGAAGGTTTTTTCAAGAGGGGGAGCACTAAAGCATGTTTAAATGGTGCTGGAAAATGCCCCTCTTTTAATGAAGCATTAATAATCGCCTCGACCCAGCCACCTGCCACAATCTTGGCAGCTTTAATTAACCAGGCAGGGCATGGGTCCAGTGCACAGGTCGTGGCGCGGACAGATACAAGAAGCCTGTCCACTTCCTCAGGGCCAACTGGCTCGAACTGATCCCAGATAACATGGCTAGACTGTGCCTTGGTCAACCCCAGTTCAGTACCTTCCACGCCGGGATTAAACTTTGAGCGGATCTGAGCGACTTTCCCTGCTAGATAATCAGCAAAAACATCAGCAGACCCCTGCCAACCAGGGCCCGGCCCCTCCTTGCCAAGGAGGGACCTGGTCACCCGGAACAGGGCCGCTGGGCGATTATCTGCGGAGGCAATGAGGGCGGTGAAATATTGACGTTTCACCGACCCCATCGCCACTAGGTAGTCTTTAATAGCAGCTCTAACCAGTGTTCGATCGGACTCGCTCCGGGTCTTCACCCAGCGGCGCTCTCGGCGTCTCTTAGCTCGTTTCAGCTCCCTTAGCTCTTCTGTAAACCAAGGGGCAGATCGACCCCCACGAGCGTGGAGAGGCCGTAGTGGCGCGATTACATCCAAAGCTGCGGTCGCTCTCCTATTCCAGGAATCGACAAGGGCTTCAGATGAACCACTTCGCAGGTCAAGAGGACAACACCCCAGTTCCCGTTGGAATCCTTCTGGATCCATTAGTCGCCGGGGGCGGGCCCATTTAATCGGCCCTGCCTCCCTACGGTGAAGTCTCGCCCCCAGGAAGTCCAGAGTCACCAGATAGTGATCTGACCATGGCACAGGAGTGATGTCTAAATTCTGTATTTTCAGATCACTCTGCCACGGCTCCGACAAAAAGATCAGATCTGGGGTGTAGCCACTGCTCCTGGTAGGGCCCTGGATTACCTGGGTCAGGCCCACGGTTGCCATGGAAACCATGAACTCCCGAGCTACCTCAGAACCGATCCCCAATGACGGCAAATTGAAATCCCCCAGCACCATCAGCCTGGGGGTCTCCAACGCCAGCATGGAGACCGCCTCAAGGAGCTCAGGCAGGGAGTCTGCTACTCTGCAGGGAGGCAGGTACACGAGCAAGACTCCCAACTGACCTTTAGGGCCCACACGCAAGAACAGGGCCTCACAACCCGGAATATGTGGAGCCGTGGCCCTGGCCACTCCCAGGGACTCCCTGGCTACTACGGCGACACCACCGCCCCTTCCCCTCTCCCTAGGCTGGTGCCAAACACCGAACCCGGCCGGGCAGAGTTCAGACAGGGGTACCCCATCCTCAGGCACCAGCCAGGTCTCGGAGATGCATGCCAGATCGACCCGCTCCCCCAAGATCGTATCTGCAAGCAGAGGGGCCTTGTTGCAGACCGATCTGGCATTCACCAGCAGCAGCCTAAAGGAGGGGTCACTCTTGACCGGCTGCACAGGACCTAGAGGTGTAGCCAAGGGGCCAGAACACGGGACAGCAACCAAACATCTGGCCTGCGTTCTCCGAGTGCGGCCCGCCCCTTGGAACCCGCCGTAACACCCCATGCCCGTCACTACACCAATTTGGGCCTCATGAAACCCCTCAGGCCCAACCGGCAGCGCCCAGTCCCCCCCTGCTGGCTGGCAGGTCCTTCCTTGGAACCCCCATCCGTTTCCCCAACCCTGCTCCTGGGACTGTCCATCCACTGCCGCCGCTGGTGGCCATGACAGCAGTGGGGTCAAATGGTCCCGCCCGGCATCCGGCACCCAAGTCCGTGGCAGCGATGGAGGGGCTAAACAGCCCTGCCGCCCTATTAGATTTAAAACCCCCGCGGAGGCGGGGCTTGCGGCCAGGTGCCCCAAGACCAAGGGGCGGGAGTAACGGCGACCGCGGCGGCGTCTCCGCCCAGCATCCGGCGCCCAAGTCTGTGGCGGCAATAGAGGGGCTAAGCAGCCCTGCCACCCTGTTGGGTTTAAAAACCCCGCGGAGGCGGGATTTGCGGCCCGGTGTTGCTGGCGAAGGTGAGGCACGGCAGCTCTTGCCTTTTGAAGCTCCCGCCTGGGTGGGACCTCAGGGTGGAAGGAGGCGGCTCGGCGTGCGCGCGTAGCGACGGCTGCATCGGCTTCTCTCCCCCGGCGCAGGTGTTGCTGGCGGAGGTGAGGCACGGCAGCTCTCGCCTTTTGAAGCTCCCGCCTGGGTGGGACCTCAGGGTGGAAGGAGGCGGCTTGGCGTGCGCGTGTAGCGGTGGCTGCATCGGCTTCTCTCCCCCGGCGCAGGTGTTGCTGGCGGAGGTGAGGCACGGCAGCTCTCGCCTTTTGAAGCTCCCGCCTGGGTGGGACCTCAGGGTGGAAGGAGGCGGCTCGGCGTGCGCGTGTAGCGGTGGCTGCATTGGCTTCTCTCCCCCGGCGATGGTGTTGCTGGCGGAGGTGAGGCACGGCAGCTCTCGCCTTTTGAAGCTCCCGCCTGGGTGGGACCTCAGGGTGGAAGGAGGCGGCTCGGCGTGCGCGTGTAGCGGTGGCTGCATCGGCTTCTCTCCCCCAGCGATGGTGTTGCTGGCGGAGGTGAGGCACGGCAGCTCTCGCCTTTTGAAGCTCCCGCCTGGGTGGGACCTCAGGGTGGAAGGAGGCGGCTCGGCGTGCACGTGTAGCGGTGGCTGCATCGGCTTCTCTCCCCCGGCGCAGGTGTTGCTGGCGGAGGTGAGGCACGGCAGCTCTTGCCTTTTGAAGCTCCCGCCTGGGTGGGACCTCAGGGTGGAAGGAGGCGGCTCGGCGTGCGCGTGTAGCGGTGGCTGCATCGGCTTCTCTCCCCCGGCGCAGGTGTTGCTTTACTTTTTCTGTGTTTCCATTTGTCTGTATTTGTTATTGTTCACTGGAGGATGAGTTTTACTGAAAACTAGCTGCACTTAGTCTGATATAGTACTGTTATTTGTATTATTTTGACACCGTGTCCAACATTAGGATGGGATTCTAATATTTGGTAATGTTTGTATTGTGTCAGTTGGAGCAGTTGTGGGTCAGCACTTACGGCAGAGTATTGTTACAAGCATTGGTTGTCTCTGAAAAATGGGACATTATTTTAATCTGCTTTAAAGTTGTTTTAAATCTATAATTCACGACTCTTGGGGAAAATATTTTACATAGTGAATTAATTGTGGGCTATAAATTGGGACAGAACAACCAATGAGAGGGCCTTCCCTGGAATAAAAGTACAACAACTGTCATTGCAAAAATTTATTTAATTTCTTATGCAGAAGTGTAGGGTACAAAATAGGAAGTACTGTACAGTATAGGAAATGTTGTCTTTTGTTAAAACTTTAGTTTCTCCAAATGCTGGAAAGTTTATAGCATGCCATTAAACAGCTTCCTAATTTTACTTTCAGGTGGCAACACTGAATAACCATGAAGAATTAGTTGGATTATTGTTAGAGAGGGGAGCAGATCCTAATATTAAAAATGAGGTAACAGGAAACATAACAACTTTCTAGATACAAAAGTAGCTACAGAATGTTTTAAATGACAAATTCAACATATCATTTTTTTGGGGGGGGTGCTGTCTTTTTCAGTTTGGCAAAGGTGCTCTTGAAATGGCCAGAGGATTAAACAGACAGGTATGCCCTTTTTAAACTTGAACTCATCTACACATTTCTAATTTATTAGTATCGATTCTTCCCTCACTTCACATTGTTTCATCTCTTTCTTCTTGCAGAGTGTGGCTTCAGTTATTGAAGATAGAAAAAGGAAATTAAGTAGCATGCCCTCTGTTTCTTCAACTACTGATGCAGAGCTGCCTGAAGAAACTAAATGAAATCCTAATCTTTCCTACCAGGAGGGTGGTGAGACCATCTCAACTGCATTTTAGTTATTTCCCTGTTTCCTGATTTGTTGTTACATGTTCTTGGAGGTCTTGATTAAAATGCTAACTTTGCTTCTTATTCCTTATTTTCTTTGGTGTTCATATTTACCTGCAATTTAAAGAAATCTCATTTTCTCACAATGATCCATTTCACAATGATTCATTATTTTTCTTGCTCTGTCCTTTGGACTTGTGCTAGTATTCCAGCCCCTCTCCCCCTTTAATGTCTTTTTTGTGGAAACAAAAATGACAAAAGAAGCCATACAAAACTATAGCAAGATAACAAGATGACGATCACAATAGCTGAATGATTGCATGATAAGAGCATCCATCATGGGTTGGATAGGTGACTAGTTAAATTCCTAATCTTGGTAGCTGAAGATTGCAAACCACTATTCATATGAAAGCCAACACTAAATGTAGTCCAGAACTCTTAACAGAACTAACATAGAAACAAAATAGAACAAGTAGAAGGTTTAAGATCCCTGTACTTGTATGTTCTCCACTTGAGAACATTGTCATTTGTGACTGATTTTTATAAACGTCAGTCCTTAAAGATATCTCTAGTTTTTGAATGTGGGTTCTTGTGTTTCTGTATCCACAATTCAGAACACCAGGAAATAGCTCAATATTGCTGCACAATATTGTGACTGCAAAAAAAGGAGTCTAAGCTTTACATAGCATAGGCTGAATTCTTACAACACCAATAGCAGCAGTCAAGATAGTTTGCAGGATACCTTGTATTCACTCTCATTCATAAACAGGCATGAAGCAAGGGAAAATCCCAGAAGTTGACTCCCTTTTTCTTTAGCTAACTGCTTCTCACCCAAAGCTAAAACAGATATGGCTATTATTCAACAAATGTGAATGGTAATGAGCACAATAGAGTATCCTGAAGACCACCTCCTTTCTGCATTTTCCTACTTTACACATATAATGAGAGTACAGGACTGATCAGAAAAAAACAATATTGCTTGGGAAAATGTTGGGATGGTATAATAGGAAAAGAAGAAGACTTTACATGAGATATTTTGACTTAATAAAGTATGAGTCATTAATTTGCAAGATATGAGAAGAACTTATTGGAAAATACAATACAGTAATACCTTGGATAACGTTTGATAACACTAAAACCACATAACGCTAAGCAACCTAGGAAAAAATTGCATCACATAACATTAAAATCCTAAGGGGTTAATCACATAGCGTTCGCTGAAGCCTGTGCCAATTACAATGTATCTATGGAATTTTAATGTTATGCGATTCATCCCATAGGATTTTAACGTTATATGCCATACAGCAGTGGTGCCCAAACTTTTTTTATTGCGGGCCAGTCCTGCCCCCGACACACAGCTGCAGGGACCAGAGGTGGGCTGCTCCCACTGCTGACAGTTTTGACGTCAGCAGTGGTACCGACTGAGGCAGTGACTGCGGTTTTTCCAGGCTGCTCCGAGCAGCCTCTTGCTCGATCCTTTCCCCTCAGCAGCCTGTGCTGAAGCTAATCGCTGCTTTGGAGAAAATTTCAGAGCCTCCTACGAGTCAAAATTTGCGGCACTAAGATGGCCCCTTGGTGTGCTCAGGTTGACGTCACTTTTTGGCCCATTGTTCAAATCATGTTACTCTAATTTTGATGTTACTTCACTAGCTTTCTGTCAATTTCGTATTCAGAATTCAGTACAGGTTGCCCTCAGTATCTGCTGGGGATATATTCTAAGATCTTCCACAGTTACCTGAAAGTTTGAAAAATAGTAAAACCTCATATTTAAGCAGACATACATGAGTCATAAAAGCTGTGTGTGTGTTTGTGATAGAGAGCGAGAGCGAGAGCATATTTCAGGAATTTTTAATTGAATATTTTTGGATATGCAGAAAACTGCAACTGAAGAAAGGAACCCATGGATATAGGAGAGGGGATGATCTGTACAAGCATCATCCACTTGCTTTCAAAGTTCTTTGTGCTCTGCCTCTTCCCTGTCTTCCCTCCGTTCTTTCAATTTTATGATTCTTCCTTATTTATTTATTTATTTATTTAGATTTATTATCCCGCCCCAATCAGGCGAACCTGACTCTAGGCGGCTTACAGAAATTCATAAATTAAAACCTTAAGGTTCATAAATTACTTAAAAGTCAATTAAAAAAGAATTAAACGCTGAATTTCCAAAAATCTAAAAGATTTAAAAAGGTTAAAAGGTTTAAAAAGATTTTAAAAGTTTAAAAGAGTGAGGGAGGGGTGGCTGTCCCATCATATCAGCCACCCAACATGGGACCCCAAATTCCTGGAGCCCCACACCTGCCCTGCCAGCCAGGTTTTTAGGCCCTTCCGAAAGGACAGGAGCTCTGTCTGTAGACGTAACTCAGTTGGCAGGAGGTTCCAAAGGGCCGGGGCGGCCACGGAGAAGGCCCTCTTTCTGGTGCTAGAGAGATGCGCCTCTCTAGCCGATGGAATGATAAGAGAGCCTCTCCGATCCGCCCTGGTGGGACGGACAGATGTCCTTGGGACGATGCGGTCTCTTAAGTATCCTGGCCCACTACCATGTAGGGCTTTAAAGGTAATAACCAGCACCTTGAATTGCACCCGGAGACATACTGGCAACCAGTGCAGCTCCCGAAGCAGTGGTGAGGCACGAGCATAACGCCCGCACCCCATCACTACCCGAGCAGCCGCATTCTGGACCAGCTGCAGCCTCCGAATGGTCACCAAGGGCAGCCCCATGTAGAGCGCATTACAGTAATCAAGTCTGGAGGTGACCAAAGCATGTGTGATCATGAGCAAGGAATCCCGGTCTAGGAGTGGGCGTAGCTGGCATATTACACGAAGTTGTGCAAAAGCCCTCCTGGCCACGGCTGCCACCTGCTCCTCGAGCAGTAGTCGTGAGTCCAAGAGGACCCCCAGATTACGCACCAGGTCTGTTTGGGGCAAAACTGCCCCATCCAGAACCAAAGATGGTAACTCCCGAGATAGCGCAGGACCCCTTACCCATAGCCACTCAGTCTTGCCGGGATTCAGTTGTAGCCCGTTGTCCCCCATCCAGACCCTAACAGCCTCCAGGCACCTGGATAGGACTTCCACTGCATCAATTGGATCTCCACGGGCTGAGATATACAGCTGGGTGTCATCTGCATATTGGTGATACCTCACCCCGTGGGAACGGATGATCTCACCCAGTGGCTTCATGTAGATGTTAAATAGGAGAGGCGAGAGTACCGAGCCCTGAGGCACCCCATATTGCAGGGGCCTAGGGCTGGACCTCTCGCCTTCCAGCCACACCGACTGGGTCCGGCCCCTCAGAAATGAAGAGAACCAGGCCAGCACAGTGCCCTGGATCCCCAATCCTTGGAGCCTTCCCAGAAGGATACCGTGGTCGACAGTATCGAAAGCCGCTGAGAGGTCAAGAAGAGCCAGGATGGTTGGATGACCTCCATCCCGTTCTCGCCAGAGATCATCCACCAATGCGACCAATGCAGTTTCAGTACCATATCCGGGCCTGAATCCTGACTGGAAAGGGTCCAGATAATCCGCTTCATCCAGGACTTCCTGTAGCTGCCACGCCACTGCCTTCTCCAAGACCTTACCCAAAAAGGGTAGGTTGGATACAGGTCGGTAGTTGGTAAGTACCGTAGGGTCGAGGGATGGCTTTTTCAGGAGGGGACGCACCAAAGCATGTTTTAAGGGTGCTGGAAAAAGCCCCTCCTGCAGAGATGAATTTATAATTGCCTCGACCCAACCGCCTGCCACAGCCTTAGATGCCTTGACTAGCCAGGCAGGGCATGGATCCAATTCACAGGCAGTGGCGCGAACAGATCCAAGAAGCCTGTCCACTTCCTCAGGGCCAACTGGATCGAACTGATCCCAGATAACATGGCCAGACTGTACTCTGGTCAACCCCAGCTCTGTCTCTTCCACGCCGGGATTAAACTTCAAGCGAATCTGAGCGATTTTCTCCGCCAGATAATCAGCAAAAGCCTCAGCCGATCCCTGCCAACCAGGGCCAGACCCCCCTCTTCCCAGGAGGGACCTGGTCACCCGGAACAAGGTCGCTGGGCGATTATCTGCGGAGGCAATAAGGGCGGTGAAATATTGTCGTTTCACCGCCCCCATCGCCACTAGATAGGCTTTAATGGCAGCTCTAACAAGTGTTCGATCAGACTCACTCCGGGTCTTCACCCAGCGGCGCTCTCGGCGTCTCTTTGCCCGTTTGAGCTCCCTCAGCTCTTCTGTGAACCAAGGGGATGATCGATGCCCGCGGGCAAGGAGAGGCCGTAGTGGAGCGATCACATCCTTGTCTGAAGATTTCACATTCTTTTATGTACTTTTCACACACTTTCTCCCTTGTTGTTTCATATATGTTGAGCCATCTTGTGAGCGTGTGGAGATATTTTCAAAAACTTTCTTTTCCATATTTTTTGGGAAAAACCTTATTTTTTGAATCATATGCAGTCTTAATGTTTATTTAAATTATTCATTTTTAATTACTTGTTCATTTGTTCTTTATGATTACCTCCTTCTTCTACTCCTACTTGCTGTTGTTTTTCAAATTGTATGTTCGTTGGGAGAGAGTTTTATATTCATCTTCTGTACTAAGCCATTGTTTTGATCATTCTATATGAATAAATGAGGATGAGGATGCTTGTACTAATTCATTGGGTCTATTCTGCACAGGACTAAGAACTGGCTAAAGTCCACTGTCAGTACCAGATTAAGGCTGGAGACGGGCTTAGTGAAGGTGGAGGCTATGTGCTGGATGCTGATAATTTCATATTGGCTTAAAATACATAATTCCCTGAGTGCCTTGGCGTTTCTTACACTTCAAGACTCATTTCGCTCTTCCTGGGAATGTGATATACTGTACTTAATAAATTGGCTACACTGGGCTTGTGTCCACCTACCTTGCTTGCAATGGAAGCACAACAAGCCAGGGAGCTGGTGGAACAGAGAATAAAGGACATGGAACAACAAGAAGATATGGCCAAGTCTCCTAGTTTTTATCGCAATGATTCTAGTGGTGGGATTCAAAAAAAATTACTACCTACTCTGTGGGTGTGGTATGGTCGGCGTGGCCAGGGGAAAGCCCTGCATTGCACCCGAATTAGGACTACTTTATTTCAAAACTTGGAAGGTCGGAGCCAGTCTAGCAAACTAGTACGAACCTGCTGAAGCCCACTACTGGGTGTTGCCTCTGTAAACTAAGCTGAGCGAGGCAGGTTGGTTTATTCCCTGTATGCCAAAATAACCATTCTTTATTCCTCTCTAAGTATGAGAAACATGATAGAAAGGGTTTTATTGTTTTCATGCGTGAACTCAGCATGATCTAACCATGTGTGCTAGTTTAAGGGATTTTTGGAAAGATTACTCTGAAGTACGAGTTTAGAATTGCCCTATTTTCCTCCACCCCTTTTCTTCTTCTTTTTTAATAAAACTTAGAAAACTCCAGACCTGTTATTGGTTGGATTTGTAAAAAGAGGAATCCTGATTCTGAATCTAGTGTCCTTGTCTCATCAAGTTACTGAGATCCTAATGACCTTAATTTCTAGAAATCTGGAGATGGTGGCAACTTGTTTATCAGTTAAATTCCCTGGAGAACATTGCCAAACCAAAGGGCTGGAATGTTTCAGAGTGGCAAGAAAATAATCCCTACTGGGTTCGATAGACCCTGTTCCCCATTACATCTCCTTTCAGTCCTCTGCTCAGGAGGAAGGTAGAGTAGTGGAATGGAGCAGCTCTCTGAGGGGTCTGGATGGACGAATTGTCACAGGATGCACGACAACAAAAAATGCAGTCTTGCTCAAGTCATTAGCATTAATATGTTTCCCATTTCTTCAGGTTATAATTCTGTAATTGTCTTTTAATTGCTCATTCAAATCCACTCTGTGCCTTCTCACAGCAAAGATACTCATCATTTCTTGTCTCCTGGTTTGAACAGTTTGCTTCCTGCTGCTGTTTATTTTAATGGATTTTCACAGTGGTATAAAGTTAATACTAGATGACAAGATGTCTTTTTCTAAGCTCCATAAGGTTTTTATTATGAACATGGCTGTGAACAGAAGCTTGCATATGAAGTAAGCCATTTGCTCAAATCCTTACCAAAACAATATATCTTGGCCTGTAAGATCATTGTTTTACCTGGCCCCATAATACCTGGTCACTGATACACAGTTGTACATCTCAGCTCGTGGGAACCCTGGTGATGCAGTCAAAGTCCTATCCAGGTGTCTGAAGGCTGTGAGGGTCTGGATGGGGGACAGTGGGTTACAACTGAATCCTGGCAAGACAGTGGTTGTGGGTTGTGGGTCCTGTGTCAACAAAGGAGTTACCATCTTTGGTTCTGGATGGGGTTAGTGTGCCCCAAACAGACCCGGTGCACAATTTGGGGGTCCTCCTGGACTCACGACTCCTGCTCGATGAGCAGGTGACAGTCGTGGCTAGGAGGGATGTTGCACAGTTGTGTGTAATTTGCCAGTTGTGCCCACTCCTTGACAGGGACTCCTTGTTCATGATCACCCACACGCTGGTCACCTTGATTAGATTATTGCAATGCACTCTACATGGGGCTGTCCTTGATGACCATCTGGAGGCTGCAGCTGGTCCAGAATGCGGCAGCTAGGGTGGTGGTGTGATGTGGGCATTACTCTCATACATTCCCACTGCTTCGGGAGATGCACTGGTTACCAGTTTGCCTCCGGGTGCAATTCAAGGTGCTGGTCATTACCTTTAAAGCCCTACGTGGTAGTGGGCCAGGATACTTGAGAGACCGCATCTCCCCAAGGGTATCTGTCCGTAGCACCAGAGCAGATCGGAGAGGTGCCTTAGTTGTGCCATCTGCCAGAGAGGCTCGACTCTCTGGCACTAGAAAAAGGGCCTTCTCCTTGTTCGCTCCAACTTTGTGGAACCGCCTGCCTTCGGAGTTGCGCCTCCAGATGGAGCTACTGGCTTTCAGGAAGGGTGTGAAAACTTGGCTGGCGGGAATGGTGTGGGGTAATGATGGCTTATTGATCCCTCCCCACTGGCTTATTTAACATCTTACACTTACCCTTTTAGTCCTCTTACTCCTTTACTTAAATGAATGAGATGTTGTTTTAAATAGTTTTTAATTTGTTTTTTTTAGAGTTTTTAACAATGTACTGTATTGTATATTGGTTGTAATCCGCCCTGAGTCGCCTGTGCGAGTAGGATGGAATATAAATTTAAAGAAATAAAGAAATAAATAATATTAGGGTAAAGAAATGTTTTCTACAAATCATATTCTACCATAAAGATTCCTTATGATCCACAGCCCCTGGCATGTGCTTTTTTTTTTTTTAAAGCATGGACCTTGGTCAATGTCGCATGAATGCCAGGTCTAGCCAATGGACAGGGGAATTCTTTGGCAGGGCAGATTGGTTTATGTCTTTTTCCAGATAAATTTGAAAACCATCAGCTTGTCTCAAATTAAAAGGGCCAAGCATCTATATGTTTTTTTTAAAAAAATGAAAGGATGTTTTGTTCATTTGTATAATAATTGCTGTTGCACCTACTTTTCAGTATGAACATGTACGTACGTATGTATGTATGTGATTTCTGTCCCACCTTTCGCCTTGTAAAGTATAAGGTAATATCCTTCAACCTGCTTAAAAGGGATATTATCTTTATTTGTTTCAAAAATATCACTTGCTGAAATGCTTCAATAAAAGTCAAACAAATATAAATGTTGCAGAGGGAACAGAACTTTCCTCACTTCTCATAATATAAAAACACAGAATTATCTAGTTAAATGACTGGCAGTTAATTTAAGCTGGGTATCCTTGCCCACACAAAAATTGGTGCTGCTTCATATAACTAATTAAGGAAATGTGCTCCCACAAGATGGACATTAAATTGAACTACTGAAGATCAGACATGCTCATATAGAAGAATTCTATTGTTATTAGCCCCGAGAATGAGATGAGGTTTCTGAAGTCCAAAGATAGTATCTGTTGCCTTTACCTTCTGCTTGTGAGTTTTCTAGAAACTGGTGAATGGCTATTGCAGTAAATAGAATATCAGAGAGAGGAGTTATTTTTATGAATCAACAGGTCTTTTCTTAAGTCCACACTTAAGTGGTTTTCCTGTTTCTATCATATAGCACAGGGGTTCACAACTTATGGCCCGTGGGCCAGATCTCACCTGTGGTCCCAAGTAATCCAGCCCCCGACCTCAACTGCAGACTTATTTATGGCTGTGTAAACGTATTTTTGCAGACATAAATGTGTCCGTGACCATCATAAACACATTTATGACAGCTGTAAATTTAAATTAGTCCGTGGCCATAATAAATGCATTTACGACAGCCACAGACACATTTTATGGCACCAGTCCAACCCGCTCAGCTGTCTGAGGACACGTGGTCCCACCCACCACTGGAAAACATTGAGAACCCCTGATCTAGTACAAGAACCCCTCCAATATTGCCTACCTCATTTCAGTGCCTACCCAGAATAATCAGCCTCCATAATATCAAACAATGTACTGTATATACATTGGGCTCACCATATCTATGGAGGATAGGTTCCAAGACATACTGTGAATGCCTGAAACTGCAGATAGTAGGGAACTCTGTAGTGTAGACTCTGGTTCCCATTAGTGGTAAGTTCTGGTAATGCACCTTGGAAATACAGATTTCTGGGATTTTCAGTTTAATATTTTCAGGCTGTACATAACTGAAACCATGGATACTGACTATCCAGATATGGGAGGGCTGCTGTATGTATGTATTTACGTATATACTTTGCATGGCCCAAACTTTGCATAGCTCCTTGACATGCAGACTATTTAATTTCATTTATGTAAGCCATTCTCCTCTTTGCCCGTTCCCTGTTCCCTAGAACACTAAGAAATGATGACAATTGTTTTTGTTGTTCAGTCGCACAGTCGATTCCGACCCTTCATGACTCTGTGGGTGTAGTATAGTGGGCGTGGCCAGGGGGAAAGCCCTGCATTGTACACAAAATAGGACTACTTTATTTTAAAACTTGGATGGGCATGGTCAGCCAGAATTTCTGCTACCGGTTCTGACAAACTGGTGTGAACCTGCTGAAGCCCACCACTGCTCACAACCCCATGGACTACCACACACCAGGCACCCCTATCCTCCACCATTCTCCTCAACCCGTCCAGCATATTTCTTAGAAAATCATCAAAAACGTCTAGTTGACTCCTATGCATCTTTATTCAGAAGTAAGACAAAATGAATTTAATAAGATGTATTAGGTTATTATCTATAGAACTGTAGTGTTAAAGGCACTTCAGAAGAAAAATCTTTACGGAAACCTTTTGCTACTAAATTTTCTGTTCACTGATAACATATCTAGATTACAATGTTCTTTTTACTCTTCACAGAACATCTAGATTGCATTTTCAGAACCATTTAATCACAGAAAAGATCACAGTACATAGCTAAGAATGTATTCAGCATTTATTTAATATTGTATACTTAATATTGAATAGATTGTCTTGCTATTGAAACATGTTTACATTCTCTTTTAACATATTGCAATAATCTTTAAAATGTGTACAAAAGTATGATACAATTACATAGTGCATTATGTTTAAAAAGTTTAGCAAACCGAAATTTAACTGAAAGCATTATTAAAGTATGGTTTATAATGATTAATGTAATGGTTTATTTAGCTCTAATAGCCATTCATAATGTACTAAATGGTCTGTGATTAAGCATCTGTTACTACAGCCTCACATATTGTATGGAAGGAAGTTCCATTGATTTCAACTAAAAAGACTTAACTTCCATGAAAATATTTCAAGGATCAGAGTATCAGCAGTTCGTGTTACATACCAGTTGCTACCATTATTGCAAAAGAAAAAAACAAACAAAAACAATAGCACCTTTGGTTTACCAGAGTCAGTCCTAATGGCAATTCACATTGCATTTCACATGTCCTGCTTCAAAATAAGGTACGTTTTGGTGATAAGGTGTGACAGAAAAATAAATGATAAATATTTCAATCTTAGATAGAAGTGCTCCAACAAATTAGTTGTGTACACATTCAAAATTTTCCTACCTCTTCTAATTGTATTGAGTATCCAACCCTGTTCATTGGCTGAAATCCTGTTTGTTGTGCCAATCAAATTATAACTTTCAGTTTGTTCCTCCCTGATACCTCAGTTCTGCCATTGTTCTTGGAGATGTGCATGCATCTCCTTTGAAGCATTTTGAAGCAATGTAAGGACCAGCTGAAACAAACCATGAAGGTGTCAGGTATAAACCCACAAACCTGGGAGGCAACGACCATAGATCACCCACTTTGGGGCCAAACCATCTCTGCTGTTACTGATCATTTTGAAGGAAAATGCTGCAGACAAGCATGGAAGCTTTGTCAAACTCAACTACACTCACCACCATCTATTCAGTGCAATGTGTGTGATCGCATGTTTCATGCCAGGATTGATTTATTGAGTCACCAGAGACACATCCATCAACTGAGAAAATGACTTCCAGGAAAAAATGTATGCTCAGATAGAAGTAGCAGCCGACGATGATGACATATTAAAATGTGTCAACAGATAGGCAAAGATGTGGGTTTTGGAAGCAGAAAGCCTTTATTAAGAACCCATAATTTGCTGTTAACATAGATTGTTAATAATATGATACATTATAAAATAAACAGTCCTGCTCACAAAAATAACTGGTTATTTAGGAGGTAAAGAATCTGTGTTCCTGTCTGAAATCTGTTGATTGGTTACACAAATGCTACAACTTTTGGAAGTAAACTGCCTCAAGTTAAGATCTCTGTAGATGCTTCCACTGTATTCTGAGATACATGATTGAGTGGGCAACAAATAATTCCTTTGAGATTTCTTGATTTGCAGCAGTTCCAATCTAAATGTTATACTGTTTGTAAAACTGCAACAGGTCTCAGCTGTAGGCACTGAAGCAGTGGATTTTGATCCATGAAAGTTCACTCAAATCTGTTAGTTTTAAAAGGCCACAATATTTAGCTTTTCCCTCTACTCCCCACTTTTATCCTTTTTAAAATTTTGCCAGCATGCTGGGACAGACTTACACTGGTTCATCTCTAAGAATTATTTATGGAACCATTTTGGAATTTAACCTACTGGTTTAGCTTCCATTTAATTTAGATTTGCATCTGACAGTTAGTGCTGTTATTTAGGCAATTCCAGACAGCAGTCTCCCCAAGCTAGTGATCAGAAAATAGTGTGCAGCTATTCTATATTTTAAAAATGAATTTCTCCATAATATGAAAAAAGACAGAAGCAGCAGCAAAACCAAATAAAAATTATGAAAATTAATTAAATGGTGCAGAATTATGGGGTTAAATACTTTTCTGGAACCCCACCTAGAGAGGATTTATGAATGAGACTTATTGAATCTTCACTGTGTGGTCATTAATTCCTCCTGAATTCCTCTCTCCATCTCAACAGTGTGAGAAACCATTATTTGGAGGAGATAATTGAGCTTTTTGCTTATCAGGTTAGCTACAATGCAGCATTTTCACATACAGTACTACTAATTTTCTTGAAGCATACATTCAGTATCACTTCTATATTTATGCATACATTTGGATTTTTCTCCTAAGGTGTGGAGAGGAGGTCTGTGGAAAAATTACATGGGCTAAAGCTTTTTGACACAGGCAATTATCCTTGTATGAGTCAATAGTGTGTTCAAGATAGATCATTAGGTTTCACGAGAAAGCGCTGACCTCTATGAGTTCTCCACTGCCTGTTTGCTTTCAAGGGAATGTTAGTAAGGATAACCTTTCAGAAAGCCTACAGCTAATGAGAAATTTTGCTAAATTCTCTAGTACATTTTTCTGAGCTAGTTGCATTTGTGCCTACATTTTTTCCCTTCTATGTAAAATGTGACCGATTGCAACTTGTTCATAATTCATGTTTGGAAGAAGAAAGGGTTTGCTAAAGCAGTGATTAAATGATTTGTTTAATACAGTGGAACCTCATACAACAATTGCCCTGTATAGCAACAAAATCGCATAACAATTAGGGTTTTTTATTTTTTTTGGGGGGGGGGGGATGACGTCCTGCATAACAATTTTCCCTATGGAAAAAATCATACAACAATTTTTCAATGGGAAAAACCACTTAGCAAAAAAAAATTTATTGTACGATACATCCCATAGGGAATATCACTATACGATGCATGCATTGTATAGCAATTGTTTTGTACAACAATAAGCCCCATGGAATGGATTAAAATTGTTGTATGTATATGTAACTCCACAATAACACAGGGCTTCACTCCTGAAACAGTGGTACAACAGGGTGAATTACCAGCAGGTCACAATAACAATCTACCAGCAACAGAATGGATGTGCCGATTAATTGAAATATGCATCTATATAGCCACTGCAAAGTGTGAAGCAAAAATGGATTGGCTGGAACACATACAAATCCTAATGGCAATAATGCCTTTGATCTCTACTTGACTGAACACTTTTGTGCACCACACATGTAAAGTGAGGCCAATGCAGGCTAGTATGAATAGTTTGGATAGATTTTCTTCTTAAATGAAGATGATCTTTCCTAAACAGCATTGCTTCAGTCATTTTATAATTAGAAAAAATTATACAAAACAAAAGGCAGCTTGTGTTGGTCCTTGACAGGGAGACTAAATGCAAATTTGTGCAAGGAAGAATAGAGTTTGTAGAGTCTGTCATATTTTTAAGGAAATAATTTCCAAGGATCAATAAGCTGGGGTCCCCAGTGAATGGCAGCCAAAAAGAGTGAAGATACGTGGTGAGAACACACAGGAGTCTTTTGGAAAAACAATAAACTCCTCATGACGAATGAAAACTGATTTTAACAATCTCAACAGCACCTGCCTTTCATTTCAAATGAAATGTCAACTCCTACCTAGAATTTTTCTTAGGACTGGCATCAGTAAATCTCAATTATTATTAACACATTCCAAATATCTTATAAATAATGTATGAGTAATTACATAGCAACATATGGAAGCATCAGGAGCCAAAACATTTCTAAAAACATTGGTTGCTTGTTATATGGATATGTTTATTTGGTTTATTCATTGGCTGAGTGCTATGGTTGCCTAGATACAGGGTATAAAAATTGGGAGAGTTAAATTACATACTGGAAGACCACCAGGGGTCTTCAAGTTCTGTTAATGTGACTGAAGAAGTACAGACTAGTGACTTTATATATTAGCATGCAGATCACATAGATAACAGCATCAGCTAAAAAGTCTCTGGTCTGGAAACACAGTACAGACAACTTACTGGGAATAATTAGGGTGATCTAAAGAGGTACATAAGCCTGTTTTCTTCAGCAAGGTTGGAATGTTCAGTGTTGGAAACAGATGACAAAGAGAAAAGTAGATCTCATGAGCAATTATGAGTATGGGCTTCCCCCCATTAAGATGCTGAACAAGATTGGAAGAGAAGACTATCTTAAGTTCTTCTACTCCATTTGGGCTGCCCTGACCTTGCTCTTCATATTTATTGGCCAGATGCTCATTCCTAATATTAATGAAATTTAGTCTTGAGGGTTGGGGGTGGTCTCCTTTGCCATCTTTGAAGAAAAAGTTCATAGTTAATATACCCTACTCACCACCCACCCCTGGGGGAGGCTCACTCAACTGTTACTGGAATATGATTTAAAGAAGACATCTAGTAAATCAGTTTTATTCAGAATTAGGATGACCTAAATCGATCTTGGCCAGGAGAATGACTCTTATCTAGGAGATTAGACTGAGAGACTTAAATAAACAGCACCACTATTCATGGATGTAACCTAAACATGGAATCTGACATTTCCATACAGGAAGCAGCCTTGTACTGAATGTATCTGGAGATGCCATTAATTCTTACAGGCCACTGTCAGTATGGCCCATGGTTAGGGATGAGGTAAGTCATACACCAAGGACACCTGGAGAAGCATAGATGCCCCCTGACTGTTCAGGTTTCAAACGGGGATGATTTATGTCTTGTTTCCTCCCTTCTTCATTGAGAAAGTGAAATGTCACCAACATTATGCTGGCAACGTTTTTTCTCCAAAGCTGATTTTAACAGCTATCCAATCAACCTGACAAGTTTTATTTGCCAAGAACGGTAAATATTCATACATGTCTATATAGCTAGAATACTGAAATAACAACATTGTTTCATCATAGCAAGTAGGCATTTTAAAGAGGAACAAATAAAGTCTCGGACCCAGATCCGATTATTGAACCAATAAGACTTACCACTCAACAGTTGAGCTGATGGGATCTGGTCTAGTTTAGACTGTCAGTTGAATGTGGCCAAGGACAGCAGTTTCTCAGGGAAATGTGACGAAAGAATATCCTGAGGCAACTCTATGTTTACTCAGTATAAATACCTATATCATTTTCAGATTTATTCTTTACATACTGTGTTGTGTGATAAGTCAATCTTTTCTATGTTGGTAAGGCACATTGAGAGATAGTTATACACCAGTATTTGCTTAAAGTTTTTTTTAAAAAATAAATCATTTTAAACTCTGCACATAAATATGCTGGGTTGAATAGGAAAAAAATTATGAGCAATAACAAAATGAAAATAAAAAAATTCTGCAACAATGGATTAGGTCTATGAAAAATGTTATATAAAAATCAAGTATTTGTAAATGGCACCTTTTACTAAGCATTTTTCTGATGTCCATTTGAAGATGGATCATTGAAAATAGATTTAATGTGTTGAATGTCTCTGTGTAAATGATTGCATGGCAAAGGCCTAATTCTTGTGGTTCAGTCGCACACTTGATTCCGACCCTTTGTGACTCTATGGACCATTGTCCTCCAGGCAGCTCTGTCCTCCACCATCCTCCTCAGCTCACCCAGCTTTGCCCATTGTGTCTAATTCTAGGGCTAGCTTAACAATTTAGGAAATCAAGAGACATTTAAAAATGGTGACTGAATACTAAAAGAGTGTTTTGAGAGAGGGGGCATAAAGTGGTGTGTGTTTGACTGAGGATGGGATGGGAGAGGGCTTTGACCTCTATCTCTTATGGCAATCCATTTGGTACTAAACATTGCTGGCATATAGCCTTCTATACAGTACCAGCAGAAGAAGTTGTCTTTAAGGAAAGTGGGCTACAGGAATTCCTCATTTCTTCAAGTAGGAGCATCCACTCCTCTACCCTTAAGATTATTTGCTTGTTCTCCATTTACTGATCATTTTTGCTTGTTCTCCATTTACCGGTCATTTTACATACACAAATATTGCCCTGAGGAAGAGTGAGCAGGGACTGATATTGATGGTGTATGACCATTGGATTCACTAAACCCCTGGCAACAGAAATGTGACAGTACCTTGTGTTGGAGAGACCAAAACTAATTCTCAAAGCATCATTAAAACATTTTTTAAAAAACATGAAACATGAATTAACATAGCAATGGTGTACCAGGTCTGACAACAAAAAATGAGGTTAAATATACAGTATGTCTCATGTCATTAAGAAAACATTTTGAAAGCCTTACACTATTTGGAAATACAGGCTTTTAAGAGTACAGTACAATGAACCATGATGCAGAGCTTTGGACAGACGTGGTATTGTCACCATAACACAAAGAAGAAACAGCCCGTGTCAGTGTAATTTTAAAAAAAGAGTTATCTAAACCAGTAAGACTCTGACTCTGGATCAGATAATTGATTGATAAAAACAAGAACAAGAGTTGAAATGAATTCTTCTGTTTAACTCTGGAATCTCTTGCTGTCACCTCCAAGGTTATATGTCAGAAGCTGCACATTTGCAGCCATCTTCCTCATAAATACAAGAGGGCCAAGTCAAACTTTAAGGTATCCAAACCTCAACATTTGTTTAATGTTTAAAAGGAAAAGATTCTACAGCATTGGCTCCCAAAATGGGGCCAACGCCCTACGGGGGCAGGGGGCGGGGCTTCAATTCCCAGAAGCTTAAGTCAGTACATTGGCTTTCAGGGATTGGCTTATAGCAGTGTTTCCCAAATGCTGGTGTTTGGACTTCAATTCCCAGAAGCCTAAGTCATTTCCCCAAAGCACTGATCAGGGAATTGAAGTCCAAAAACCAAAGGTTGAGAAACACTGTTCTACAGCCACATAGTGGAAATACAGTAGATTATATAGATATGTGCTAAAAGCTTTCTGTATCCATCATATGTTTGCAATATTTTGCAGTCGCTGAGTTATCTTCACCAATTTCCTCTTTGAAAATAACTTGTACCAATTGCCTCTTGGTTAATAGTTGAATTACCATAAATTCTTCTACAAACATTGCTTAAATATGGACTGTCAGATTGTTTGGGAATAAATCTGACTATTCTGATACAGTTGCAGCTTAAAGGAAAGGATCTGCTACTGCAATGATAGCACAACCAATGGGTTTTTACTGCCAAAACAACTTGTCTCTCTGTCCTTTGCAAGAGAAGTAGGCCCATCAGGTTCTGGCCTTGCTGCCCATACTTCTGCTGATATTATTTTTTGGTTCATTTGAGGCTGAATATTCAGTAACTAGCTCCCCAGAATACTGCACAATGACCTATAAAGGGAGGTTCACTTTCTCTAGCAGCAGTACACATGTGTGGCTGTGAGGCACTACTGCAGCGATTTTCAACTTGTGGCCCACAGGCTGGATGTAGCCCACGGCACCATCTCATGTGGCTCCACCACACCAGGAAGTGCCATGTGGTAGAGGAAGGGCAAAATGGCTATCTGGTGCCTGAGGCTGTCTGAGGGAGTGTGACCCGGCTTTCGGCTTAAAAAGGTTGAGAACTCCTGCATTACTGTAACATGCGCCAATCTCTTTTCCTGAATCACCACAAAGACTGGAGTAAAGTCTAGCAAAAGCAGTATTTTGCCATTAGTCTGCTCTTGTGTTCTCAGACAATGCAGTGTCCCCATTTCTTGCAAGCAATGGCAGAAGTTTAGTTACACACATATATTTGTTGAGATGGCATCAGCTTCTGAATTTCTATGCCAAAATATTTATATAATGTTTGGTTCAACAGTGTAGCCTTGATAAGTGTGTACATCTAGACAATTATTTTTATTTGACTTCCACACCAGAATTCAACAGAATATCAATGGCCAGCAGAATTGGCACTTGCTTGCTTCAGCTTCACCTTTAAAGCTCATTCTACAAAATTAAATTTTGCCTGCAGCTTCCTTTGATAAAGCAACAGCCTTGCAGTTTTGAAATACTTTTGAAATTTCGTCAGTACCTTATTTCAGCAGTTTCATTCCAGCTCTAGTAAGGACACTGGGAAGAACAAGTATAAATTAAATGCACCTTGAGAAATGGACACAGCCTATTGAAAACCCTGTAATGAAGGATGGTTCAAGAATGCTTAAACATTACAAAAATGGGTTCCTTCTTAGGAAAATTTGGTTGTGGATAAATGATATCTACTACAGTGCTCTGCCCTGTAATACATATTCAGCATAAATTAATAATTTACAAGTACCTGAGCAAGGGCATGGACCACCTTCATACAGTATAGCACCAAGGGCAGTATTCAGAGTTCTTAAAAATAATGGGATTTTCTACCTATTATTACAAAAATATTGATCTCAAACTAGAGTTTAAAATAGTGCAAACATCTGTCTTCACTTGGTTAGATAAAAAAGGGTGTTCTTTTTTGTCATTTCATGTAGGCAGCGTTGCAGGGTCTAGGTATGTGAGGCGGATGTTTCGATGCAGACCTGTTTAATGAAAAAAGTTAAGGGCACAAAGACATTAGCAAATATTAATGGTGGAGCAACAGAAATGACAGTATTAGTATCCTTTTTTGCAAATTATATTTATATTGTCTCTGAAATACAAGAACTTTTATCTGCACTTATTTAGGTCATTTAGGATTTACTAGCTCCTCTTCCCACTTTCAGACATTCTGTCTCTGACTTTATGATTATTGCCAGCTATATAGTAAAAGGTCAGTTGGAAGTGAGATTTTATTGATTCATTGCAAGACTATTATTTTATTTGTCAACAAATTGCTTTTAGTTACTCAGTTACCAAACTTAGAGCCATTGGATTTTAGTGTAAATAGCAGCTTGCGCAGATGCAGAAAGCTTCACCAGTAGGCTACTGTTAGAATTTCTGCAATCAAAATAATTCAGAATCTTCAGTCTGAAGAATCAGCAATCATTATTCTACTTGTTAACCAAAAATAGCAAACCACCAAAATCTGTATCTTTCCTAGTACACTAAGATTGAAATCCAGTTGCTAGTCCCAACAGGATTAGATCAATTTAATCAAAAAATGGTTGAATGGAAAGTCAACATGTGAATTCCATCGATTTCATGACTCTACTGTAGTCAGGACTGGCAGTTGGCTTTAGAAGACCTATGGGTTCATCTTTAATGCTCTGACATGATTGGAAAAACATGCACTTTATTTCACCAGAAAGGGGTTGCTTTAATGGGCTGAACTCCCTTGAAATAACCCTTCTGACTGCCTGGGACCTGCGCCAGCCCTGCCCCAACCAATGAAAGCTGAACAGCTGGCTCAACAAGGGCACCAGAAAGGGCCACTTTAACCAGAGCAATCTCCCCAAAAGTGACCCTTCTGTCTACTAAGGAAATTCTCCAACCTGGTCACCAAAGCAGAAGCTTTATAGCTGGGACAAAAAAATCCAGTTTATGTATGGCTCAGGGTCAGGTTGGAATGCATTTTCCTATGTCATGTGAGAGCCAGGAAATAGATTGCACTGGATCACTATACAAGTGGTCAAAATGTGATATATTTCCTTGTGTGATTAGACTCTTAGTTGTACTTTATGGGTAGCTGAACACCCAGTATCCATATTTTGCATAGCCAACTCATTAGTATTAATAGATAATGCAAACATGACTATATTTATTATCATTTTTACTAACAGCATATTTATTTATTTATTTATTTATTAATCGTATTTATTATCCCGCCCCTATCGGGTAAACCCGACTCTGGGCGGCTTACAGCATGAATTAAAATCACAGGTTAAAACTAGTATAATAGTTATGTTTAAAACCATAAAAAATTCATAAGAAAAATTAAAATTAAAATAGCACACCGCTAAAAACCGGAGCATGAAGAGGTGGCAGTCCCCTAAACCAACCAGCCTACATGGGATCCCACGTTACTGGGTCCCCATACATGTTCCGCGAGCCAGGTCTTTAGGCCTCGACGGAAAGACAGGAGATCTACCTGTAGGCGCAGCTCAGTTGGGAGAAGGTTCCACAGGGCCGGGGCGAACACAGAGAAGGCCCTCTTCCTAGTGCTAGTGAGGCGAGCCTCCCTAGCTGATGGAATAACAAGAGAGCCCCTCCTATCCGCCCTGGTGGGACGGACAGACGTTCTTAGGGTGATGCGGTCTCTTAGGTATCCTGGCCCACTACCATATAGGGCTTTAAAGGTAATAACCAGCACCTTGAATTGCACCCGGAGACATACTGGCAACCAATGCAGCTCCCGAAGCAGTGGTGTGGCACGAGCATATCGCCCGCGCCCCATCACTACCCTGGCCGCCGCATTTTGGACCAGTTGCAGTCTCCGAATGGTCACCAAGGGCAGCCCCATGTAGAGCGCATTACAGTAATCAAGTCTGGAGGTGACCAAAGCATGTGTGACCATGAGCAAGGCATCCCGGTCCAGGAGTGGGCATAACTGGCGGATCACACGAAGTTGTGCAAAAGCCCTCCTGGCCACGGCTGCCACCTGCTCTTTGAACAGTAGTCGTGAGTCCAGGAGGACCCCCAGATTACGCACCGGATCTGTTTGGACGAACCGCTTTGCAGGTCAAGAGGACAACACCCCAGTTCCCTCTGGAATCCAACCAGATCCATTAGTCGCTGGGGGCGGGCCCATTTAATCGGCCCAGCCTCCCTATGGTGGAGTCTCGCCCCCAGGAAGTCAAGAGTCACCAGATAGTGATCTGACCATGGCACAGGAGTAATGTCTAATTTCTGTAAATTCAGATCACTCTGCCACAGCTCTGACAAAAAGATTAAATCCGGGGTGTGGCCACTGCTCCTGGTAGGACCCTGAATTACCTGATCCAGGCCCATGGCTGCCATGGAAGCCATGAACTCCCGAGCCATCTCCGAGTCAGTCCCCAACGATGGCAAATTGAAGTCCCCCAGGACCAACAGCCTGGGGGTCTCCAATGCCAGCGTGGAGACCGCCTCGAGGAGCTCAGGCAGGGAATCTGCTACCCTGCAGGGAGGCAGGTACATGAGCAGGATTCCCAACTGGGCCTTAGGGCCCACACGCAAGAACAGGGCCTCACAACCCGGGATTTGTGGAGCCGTGGCCCTGGCGACCCCTAGTGACTCCCTGACTACTACGGCGACTCCACCGCCCCTTCCCCTCTCCCTAGGCTGGTGCCAAACACCGAACCCGGCTGGGCACAATTCAGACAAAGGAACCCCATCCTCAGGCACCAGCCAGGTTTCGGTGATGCATGCCAGATCAGCCCGCTCCCCTAAGATGGTGTCTGCAAGCAAGGGAGCCTTGTTGCAGACTGATCTGGCATTCACCAGCATAGACTATACAATCCTATCACTCATCTTTTTTTCAACCCAATGAGGGCATTGACAGATGGCAACCATTACTGATTCATCCACTGACTAAATGCAATGTTCCTTGTTGCACTACGAGCAAAGTCCCTTCTCATATTTAATGGCACACCAATGGTGAAACATATTTTCTATGCCTTTCATGATAATTCTTCAAAAATGCTTCTTAATGTGGCTGTTATCACAAATTCACTACAAAGGGATGCAATGGTTGCATATTTAAGATCTCTTAATGCAATCATTTTTATTATTTAGAAGACTAAAAGCATTCTGTGAGTAGAGAAGCTAAATCCTACAGTATCATAACTAGATACCTTTAAAAATGTTCTCCAGTGTTTCAGGAGGGAAAAACATCTGGTACTGGAAGCACACAATCACACAACCAAACTAACCTGGCAGGAGCAGGGAGAAGTATGGGTTTTGGAAGCTCACGCACTATTCTGCGTCCAATATACTGGGCAGGTTTGCCCTTCTGAGGATCAGCTGGCAAAGGCTTTCGAGGAGGACTTGGCTTGCAAGATTCCTGAAATTTAAAACAAAATTCTAGGATTTTTGCAATAAAATGAACTAAACGTCAACCTCAATTAATTTTTAAAGTTGATCTTGATATGAAATAGTTGCAGAGAGTGAGTTAATCACTGAAAAAGCATTTTGTACGACACAACCTCTTGGGATGTTCTGTGGGCTGGTGAGACCTGGCTATGTGGAAATGCACTCACCCATGCCGGGGAGTTTGATGAGCTTGGTTGCCGGCTCAAGAATTGAGATCCAGGCAGCCAACTGCAGAAGATCATGCTGAGAGAATCATCCAATCAGGCTGGAGATTCTTTGGCTATTTGGGAGTTGGCTAAGGAATGCTGGGGGAGAGATCTGCTTGGTAAACCAGAGTAAAGTGGTCTTCACTCTGGTCCAGCCAAGAAATATTTAAGGAGCTCCCATGCTTCTTTCTAGTCAGTCTTCCTTGAGATTTCATTCTCCTCAGTGTTAGGTAATCTGTAATGTTTGTAGTTAATTGTATTTCTTTTAGATTGTTTCATTGAGACTGAATGTTGTGTTACAATGTATGTAAACCTTGTTGTTTCATCTTGGTTACAACTAAGGGCACATTTGGACATAGTAACAGATCCTTGGTGAAGGAGACAGGCATTTGACCTTATGTCAGGCTTGGAATAATCCTATTGGGGGGGGGGCCTTTCAAGAGCATGCCGGACTTGGATGGGCTACTGTAACCCTTCCCCCATTACAATGGATACTAAAGGGTTCTTCTAGCAGTTGCACATCTGGGAATACTCCCAGCCCTATTGCTAATCGTTGGCAGCCCTTTGGGAGTGATTAAGGTGTGTATGCTGGCAGGTGGATCACCCAGTGTAAGGATCCACTCCTTATGCTATGTCACTTCTGTTGTTCTGCAACCAATCAAAGCTGCAGCCCCTCAATAACGTCGATAAAACTTTAAAATGTTAATAGTTGTGTGTTTCTTGGCAGGCAGGTAGCCTGGGCAGGTCTTCCTGGCTGAGTCCATAAAAGTGTTATTTGGTTGTTTTGATTTAAATAGTCACATTATGTGGCTTCCCACTGTGGCTTTTTATAGTAAGTGGGAGCACAATATTTAAAAAGCAAATTGAAGGTGAACCAAGAAGTGATTCTAAAAAGAGAGCTTTGAAGTAGTTGACCAAAGCCATATAGAACATACACTATTCTGTCACAAGGTGATCCAAAATTATTTCTTTGAGAAAATGCCAAGGTTTTTTTTTTAAAAAAAACATATTAATTATTCTTTTAAAATAGGAATGCAATATATCAGCTATTAAACATATTACAAACAAAGATGAAAAATCATGTTTGGATGCATCTGCCATTTGGATGGCTCATATTTGCAACAATTTTAATTGCAGATCTCTTTATTATCTTTCAGGATGATGCATAGATTTAAATAGGAAACATCTGCTATAGCCTATGCCTCTAAACTATTTAGTATGTCTTAATTTTTAAAATTTACTCATTAGTTACATTTGTGACCTCTCTTTCCTCAAATGAACTCAAAGTGGCCTTTTAAAGGCTATTCTTCCTCCTCCCATTATTTTCAGAATAACTTTGTAAGGTGAAACATACTGTCCAGACTCCCCGTTTAGGTGTGGGCTGGAAAGGCTGGAAAAGCTGAAGTTAGGATCAGGAGGAGGAGGAATAATTTGTCATGCTTTCCCCATCCAAATGGGATTGAAAACATCCTGCGATCTTCTAAGGATGGTCAGAGGAAGTGAAATTATTTTTAAATGTTTGCTATTGTGCTGCAATGCTTAGATGACAGTAATATTTTTCCTTCCCTTTCTGTTTATTCCTAATTGAAACACATAGAGAAGAAATATTGCTGAAATGTTATATTAGGTTATAAATTAGGGTTCTCTACTCCTTCTCCCCCAGTAGTTTCTAGCAATGACAGATATTTTGAAAAACTTTTCAGTGTGCTTTGTTGCAAGGGAAATTTGTGCTTTGGTTTTATTGCATTGTCATAACTTTGGGATGTTTCAGTTAGTACTGCATTTGTGAAAATGAAATTAACGGAAGTATCACCTGAAACTCAATATTATGGGGCAGCTGGCAATCAGATGAAAACTACACTTCTGCCTCCACAAAGATTTGATCTGACTACCTTCAGGGCTGCATAAACGTGCCCACAGTCCTATGCATGACAATGTATAGTTCTAATATTTGAAGTGGTAGCCGTGTTAGTCTGTGCAAGCATATCAGAGAATAACAAAACAGAAGAGAGAGAGAGAGAGAAAAGAAAAAAAGACAAAGACAAAAAATGTTGTGGCACCTTAAAGACTAACTCTTGTATTTAAATATGAGCGTTTGTGGACCAAGTCCACTTCATCAGACATATGAATGATGCCTGATGGCATCACTTTGGACACATCAGATACTATTTTGGGTACTGAACCAAGTCATAGCAGATAACGTTTTATCATTGACTGCAATTTTCAATCAAAAAATCAGTTTCGTTACACCTCAAGAGCAACTGTGTGAAGCTGTACAGACCCAGCTTTGATATTTTTTTGCCCTCTTCTTTGAAGACCAAGATTATAGGTACTTCAGATGTTCTGAACAGAGATGGCAAACTTGATTCTTTTCTCTTTTTGAGGGGTTTACAGTCCACAGAGTCACTATCCCAGAATGGCCATGATGGTGGGGGAATTTCTAAGAACTGTAGTCCAAAGCCACAGTTTTAAAAGCCACTAATAAATGTTATTTCCAGAATTCTGAGTGCTAGCTAGGCTGTTTGCTGAAGCAACTGTAGCTGGGAGGGAAAGTATTTATAGATCAAATGGGTTTACTCCTTAAGGTCTAGATTTATATCTCCGAAGCCTATTTCATGTGCCAGATCTTTATATTTAATCAGGGGAAATTGTTCTTTCAATATCAGCCTATCCATTGTTAATATATTTTAAAAGATTATGTTGGGCAATTATAAGTAATTTTGGGTCACAAATTCCTATGGACTGAATTTGAATCTGACAAGCAATGGAGTCAGGAAGGACATATATACTTTCATAGACGATTTTAAAACCCCAATGTATGTCCATTGTGTTGTTAAGTGCTGCCAAATTGTTTATGACTTCTAAAAGGTCTTATCATTAACAACCTCCCTCCTGTCTTGCAAAGTAAAGGCTATAGGCTCCTTTATTGAATCAATCCATTCCACATTTGGTGTTCTTTTCCTACTGCCATCACACTTTTCCTAGCTCTTTTTGTATCCCACTGATTTTTTTCCCCTTTCAAGTGCTTCAAAAGCATCTTTCACAGCACATCCTAAAGCTGCAGGTTCAAATCAGTCTTATTTGAAGTAATCTGTCATATGTGTATCTCACTTCAATGTCTATATCAATTTTGCACCGAGTTCCCAAGACAAGGGGCAAAGCTAGATTGTGCGCTCATGTCTGTTAAACACTATGTCTGGAATCATGTTGGCATAGCACTACATGTATAAGACTGATGATGCCATAAGCTGTAGCCTTTTGTCTTTAAATAAAAACATTCTATTCTCTCCACAGTCTGGTTCTGAGGCTCCCAGAGACCCAAATAGAGGGAAACTAGTTCTTCTTGTGATCTGAAGAATATACCTCTGTTAACATAGTCTAAAAGAGCACTTGCCCTTTTTACAGCTGCATCATACTGTTGGGTTGTATTCAATTTGTGATCTTTAACAATTCCAAGAATAGTATTGTATGTTTACTTTTCAGTAATGGGTTACATGTTAAATGCAAGACACACAGGTAAGGAAGTTATAGGCCTGGAGTGCCAAGTTTAACCATCACTGGGCTATGACAAACAGGTGTCTGTTAACATTAGAAGGAACACTTCTTCTGTACAGGTACTAAGTGAATTCTTAGTACCCTAAAAAGAAAATAACCCACCTGTACATGTGCTGAAGGGATGGCAGGCAGCAACTTCCTAGGAACTGGCTGCTGAGAAGGAATCTTGGAAAGGGGAGGCAAGACACGTTCATGTGGACTTGCTTGTGATACATGTTGGTTCTTCATAGGCTTACTAATGTCAACTGTCTGATATCGTGACAATCTTTGTGGATCGTTTCTCTGCAAAACCATAAAATAGTTGTAGACACAAATCAACATCAATTTGAACTGAAGGGACACAATCCAGCCAAAGTTATGTATTTATAGAACCCACTGATTTCATGGAAGACAGAGAGAGAAGGCAGGGAGAGAAAGTGGGGCATGCTAAGAATAAGATTAACTCTTCTTTTTAAAATACTTAGCTCTGACTCGATTGAGCCTATATGCTTCTCAGACATACCTTATAATTAACAGATGTAAATATTTGTGTTTTGAAGGTGGTTTGAACATCTCTTCTTTTAATATGCCTCCTTTGCTGTTACTGAACCCAAAGAACAACCAATTAGCAGCTTCCAGGAGCTTACTCAAACACTAATTTTGAATGTTTAGAAAGCATTGCTCAAATCTCTTCTATCTGTCTATAATCCAGGTATTAAATAAATTTAATTTATTTTTACCACTGGAAGGTGCCATCTGTTTAGAACCTAGGGACAGGTGAGAAAATTCACTGGATTTGTATTTTAATACAACGGTCCAATGCTCACCTCCTGAAAGTGAACATGGGGGAAGGGAGGAATGGGCATGGGAAAATGCATATACAGTACAGTATTTTAAAACACCACACAACTATACTTTTATCAGTAGAAAAATACAGAATTTGAAAATACAGTTGTACCTTGCTTAAAGAGCATAATGCGTTCCATGGGATTGCTCCTTAAGTGAAACACCATTGTAAGTGATCAATTGTGACTTCTGGTGGTGGTGGGGATTGTGAACCCCAATTTATTTGTTAAGTTAGTGTTTGGTTGGTTTTATTTGTTAAGTGAAGCAAACATTCAGAGAAAATTCTGCTCTTTAACTGAGTTAATCTTTCAGCGAGGCACTCTTTATGCGAGGCTTGACTGTATGGGGAAAGAATAAACAGTGGAGGAGAAAGGCCAGGCAATCGGGTTACTTTATCTTCTTCTTCTTTCATGTCTAGGTCAGCCTTTAAACTGCCAAAATGAAGCCACCTTCTTGGCTTTGTCATTGGCCAAACCAAGTCCTCATCAGTACTTGTTTCTCATAGTAACCAACAGGTGATATGTATTCTGTATCTCTCCATGTTCACACTGCATGTTGTTATTTGCCAGTAACCCCCACTTGAACATGTTGGTCATACATTCTTCAGAGACCTCCAAGTGAAGTAGGGGAGGTTGAATTCCTCAGCCATATTCCCCTTTGATGTTATTCCTTGTCCAGTGAGCTCCTTCTTCTGTCTTCTAATTTGGTTTTGCTCTTGCATGTTTGTTCTTGACATAAAGCTCTTCCTGGATCTGAATCGGCAGACTTGAGGCTCATATACATTTAGAGGATGCTGAGGGTCATTCTCTTCCTTAGTTTTCTAGGCATCTGCTGCTACTTCTCTTCTTATTTTAGGTGGTTACTTGATTCACATCATATTCAGAATGGGCATCATGGAGGGAAGACAAGACCTCAGTGAGCTGGAGCTTGATAAATTCACCCAATTTCATTTAGAATTTAGAAGTTTAAAACTTCAAGGTGGTTGTTCCCCCCACCTGCTTCATTAATTCATGCTTTGAAATGTGATTTTTGCATTGTATTGCTCTTTGTAAAAATACTGAAATAGTTGAGAATATAGAGCATTGTTTGTCATTGGTAATTTGACTGTGTAAAACCCACCTTATGGGTGTCCATGTTTTGTGGTTCTTTGGCCAGGTTTTTACTGAGAACTGCAGAATTGATATGGTTAGATTCAAAAGGGATGGAAGGCCTTGCTGGACTCACAGACCTGCAATACAATTTCAATACATTAAAGGAAACCATTGATTTCTAAATGCCTGTTCATTTTGTTAAAGGATTTGCTTATCTTTCTTTTTTATACAGCAAAGGTAAAATCCATCTAATGCACTTCCTAGAATAAAAATAACTATTGATTTTTTATTGTTGTTTAGAGCCACTAGTCTGTTAAATTAGCTCTTGTAATCTGTAGAAATAATACCCAATTTAAAACACCCAAGAGATACATCTAACAAAGTTGGTGTTTAAGCAGCAATAACCTTAGCCATTGTGACTATGGGTCATTCAGTAGACTAGAAAGAAAAGACTAATCCAATGTTTTAATATTTTAAGAAGTTCAAAATGAAGGCAAACTTCCTTTCACTTTTAAAATTGCATATCAACAGAGTGAAACAAAAAACACATTTAGGGCATATCTGATTCCAGTGGTTTTAATTCAGTGTAAGAAACATCTTTTGAAAGGCATTTTATTTTACTTATATAATTTTTTAATCCTGCTTTTTAAATCCGTATGAATTCCCTAAACTGGCATTCAGTGATTAAAATTACAGAATTTCAGATAAGTATCAGACACTGCATGAGAAAGACAGAAACACAGATGAAACAATGTCACACACAACATCAAGGGGACTTTTATTTGTTCATCTCAGCTAAGGTAATCTATGCTTTCCTTTTCCAACAATGCCCTTCTGCATTGTATGGGATTAATGGGACAATCTCTGTGCATAAGAATTAATGGGCATAAATCAGACATCAGGCATGGTAGTACAGTACATAAAAATCCGATTCAGATAATTTTAATCTACCCACTTGAATTTTTTGGAATACAGTTGTACCTCATTTAAGAGCATAATGCATTCCACAGGATTGTTCTTTAAGCGAGTTTGTTCTTTAAGTGAAACACCATTGAAAGTGACCAATTGTGTGTGTGTGGGGAATTGCGAGCCCTGATTTATTTGTTAAGCGAGTTTTTGGTTGGTTTTATTTGTTAAGTGAAGCGAACATTCAGAGAAAATTCTGCTCTTTAAGTGAGTTACTCTTTAAGTGAGGCATAGGCTTAGTAATAGCTGTAACACTAGTGATCTATGTACTAATTTTACAAAAAAGAATAATAATTAAAAATCTTTTTAATCTCTTTTAATCTCTGTAATTTTTAATCTTGATTTTTATACTGTGTTTTTATTGTGTTTTAAGTGTTTTTAAAGTTTGTTAGCTGCCCTGTGTCCTTGTGAGGAGGGTAGCATAAAAGTTTGATCAAATAAATAAATAAATAAATAAATACAGTGGTACCTCGCTTAAAGAGCATAATGCGTTCCACAGGATTGCTCTTTAAGCGAGTTTGCTCTTTAAGCAAAACACCATTGTAAGTGACCAATTGTGGGGGGGATTGCGAACCCCAATTTATTTGTTAAGCGAGTTTTTGGTTGGTTTTATTTGTTAAGCGAAGCGAACATTCAGAGAAAATTCTGCTCTTTAAGCGAGTTACTCTTTAAGCGAGGTGCTCTTTATGCGAGGTTTGACTGTAAATGCTCCTCCTTAACTCAGCAGAAATGCTCCTTTTTAAGCACCCTCATTTTAACTTTTGTCTCTTTAGTACTCCCATTTTAACTTCTGTTCCCTTTGCTGTTCTATGCTGGTCTTCTACTGTAATAAAGATTTGATTTGATTTGATACAACCTGCATTTTTAAAAACCTTTGCACATCACATATTAAGACATATTTAACCTCCTCAATAGTTTGGATCTATCTTTTCCCAGTTCTTCACTATATTAGCAGTACTTTCTGGGAACTTTTGCCTCCTGGAAACTTTTCCTAGCGCTTTTGTTTTTAAGACCACATGAAAGTGGAATCATGTTCCTACTTTCTCTTCTAATGTGTGCTCCAGCTAATCACTTTCATTTAAATAAGGACACAGTATTATGTAGATACAGTAATACCTTGGATAACGTTTACCTCGGATAACGCTAAAATTGCATAACGTTAAGTAATCTGGGGTGGAGAATTGCATCGAATAAAGTTAAGATCCTATGGGATGCATCGGATAACAAATGCTAAAGCCTGTGCGGTTACAATATATCTCTATAGAGCTTTAACGTTATCCGATGCATCCCATAGGTTTTAACATACATTGGATAACACTAAAAATCAGATAACACCAAGACTTGTAGAACCAAGTTTTAGCGTTATCTGAGGTTTTACTGTACTTTTTTGTTACAATCCCAAATATTGCATAAACTGCTTTTAATGAATGTGAAAAGGGAAGAACACAGACAGCATATGATAGTGCTCTTCCATGGACATTGTCAGACTCCAAAGGGTAGTGATTTCTACCAACCACACAAACTTTTTTTTTTTTTTGTAAAGAGGAAAGTGGTATACTATACCGTAGTTTCTCTATTGTGGTCTTCTTATTAATAAAGAACAGTCTAATCAAAATCTTCCTTTTGAGGTACATAATTAAACCAGCAATTAGAAGGCACAGGATAGTTATGAGTAGCCCTATTAATAAATTCCGGTTATCTGCAGGGAAATAAACACATCCAATCAGGTTAAATGAAAGATAGTTTTGCCCATCTTTTGTCAGCAACATAGCTACGTGCCAGTTCAAATGTACATTTCTTGTTTTAATCTACTGAGAGGCTGTATTTATATTAAAACAAGTGGCTTCTCACTGTATGCTTGAATAATGTAGGAATAACTAAACCATGTGGGAGTATAAGATCACAGGGGAAGGCCATGACGTAATTGTCACTATGACCCCCTATTCAGCCTTTGATAATGATATGGTTGTTCTTACCCAAGTCCCCTGCTCCCAATTGACATCTGCATCTGTATATCACTGAAACACAGAGGTGCCACACCATAACAAGAAATGGCCCAGTGTTTCAGCCAATGATGATGCCCTACATGCCTGTTCTTGCCTTCCCTTTCAGTACGCAGCTGCATTTTTATAGAGACAGAGACAGGGAAGAAAATGAGTGCCAAGAGCACAATGAAAACAGTCTTCTTCAGAACAAACTTGGGGGAAAAAACCCACATTTCTACTGGCTGACACTAAAGCTATTGACTAGGACCGAGAAAGAGCAATCAGAAGTAACCACTTGGCTGCTTGCTGTTGTAGGCATATGCTTGGGAAAAATAGTAGCAAGTTTATGGAGCACAAAGCTACAGTAACTAGCTAGATGTACACACCAGGTTATTAACGAATATTTAATCTATGAGCTCACGTTTTCTCAGATAAATCTTTGACCTCAAGACAAAGTTCAGCACCTATGACAGATAACTGCTCCAAAGAATTTGAAGTCTGTCTAGTTGGATCATAATTTACATGGCTCTATTTAGGATTTGTAATTAAGCCCAAGTGTCAAGGAAAAATAATTAACTCCTCTATAAAATTCTGTCTATTGGTTGTCTTTAAAAAAACAACAACACACAGCCTAGGCCTACATTCACAAACTAATTGCCAATTCAGGGCCTATTAATTTGGAGTAGTCCTTTTTAAAGTAAAATAAGCCACAAAGGAAGACACACTTTCTTGACTTTGACATATTAAATGAATTCTGTTCTTCACTTCTAGCTTGTGCAAATAAATGGCCTGCAGACACTTTTTAATATTCAGGTCCCAAGTACATTAAAAAAAAAAAACAGAATAAGGAATGTTTCACCTATGCAAGTACAGTAATACCCCGGATAACGATTGTACCGGATAGCGATAGAATCGGATAACGATGCAAGATTTTTGGAAAAATCTTGCATTGGATAACGATTGTTTTAGCGTTATCCGGTACAATCGTGGGGGAGGGGGTTGGATTGGGTAGAACATCTACCCAATCCCCCCCCCCCAGCGATGGATCGCTGCTACTGAACTAGTTCAATAGCAGCAATTGGTGGACGAAGCCTAGCGGCGCATGAGCTAGCTAGCCCAAGCGCCGCTAGGCTTCGTCAACAGCCTTGTCTTGCCACCCGACACGAGCCTTAGCAAGTGCTAAGGCTCTTGTCGGGTGGCGAGAAGTGAAACCAAGGAGCGGCTTGTCCAAAATCCCCCTGCGGGGGAGTTTCGGACAATCCACTCCTTGCTTTGGCTTGTCAGGTGGCGCACACCTGTTCAACCCACCACCCAAGTCCTCATTGCACACTTTGCAATGGAGGTTTGGGTGCCGGGTTGAGCAGGCGCGTGCCTGTTCAACCCGCCACCCAAGTCCTCATCGCACACTTTGCGATGGACGTTTGGGTGCCAGGTTGAGTAGGCACACGCCCGATCAACCCGGCACCCAAACCCCCATCGCACACTTTGCGGGAGCGGGCAAATTTTGGACAAGCCGAGGCTGGCAGGCGCGCAATCGCGCGCCTACCCAGGGCTTGTCTTGTCTGAAATCCCCCCCTGAAGGCGGGGGAATTTCAGACAAGCCGGGCCTTGCCTCGGCGTGGTTTGTCCCTGACGTCAGGGCTTTTTTTTTTTAGCGTTGTTCAATGTATGCATCGGACAACGCTAAAAACTGGATAGCGACATGACTTGTGGAACCAAGTCATAACGTTATCCGGGGTATTACTGTATATTGCTTTATTTATTTACAGTTCACTAAAGCTGAAGCTTGAATGACAGGAATATGGAGCAGGTGAAAGAAAAAGAAATCCCTTCGAGCCAATATTGTGGGTAGCAAGGAGAATGTAGAAAGGATGAAACTGAGGGAGGGATTCATCCCTTGATGCTGTGAGTTCTTGTTGATGACTGCCAGGCAACTAACTGCATTCTACAGCCTCTAGCACAGTGACTCCTGGCATTGGGTCCCAGAAACGTTGGCCAGCACAGCCAATGGCAGGGGCTTTTGGGAGTTTTAATTCAATAACTTCTGTTGCCCCAATGTTTGGACTCACTGCTTTAGAACATTTTGTGAAGATGTTCAGCATTGCCTTTTTGACGTCGACTGAGTTCCACCCCCCCCCCCCAAAGCAATGGCGCATCACATAGTGTTGACTAAGGTTTGTGTTATTTTGGGATGGATTAAGTAGGTAGAGATGGGAAATACTGCTACAATTCCCAGAATCCCATAGCCAGCATGCAGGATTTTTCTGTACTCTAAAAATTAAAAAAAAATCCTGTCTCAAATAATGGTTGCAAGCACATAGATTAGAAGAAGAAGAAAAAGCTTGAGACAGTGACAATTAATTTCCCTTCCAAATTTCACTTTTTTGTTGTTGTTGTTCAGTCGCACAGTCGATTCAGACCCTTTGAGACCCCATGGACCACTGTCCACCAGGCACTTCTGTCCTCCACCATCTTCCTCAACTCGCTCAGCTTTGTGCCCATTGTGTCTATAATACCATCTAGCCATCTCATTTTTGGCCACTCCCTTCTTCTTTTGCCCTCCACCCTTCCCAACATCAAGGCTTTCTCAAGAGAATCCTCTCTTCTCATTTGATGTCCAAAGTACTTTAGCTTCATCTTTACTATTTGCCCTTCTAAGGAGCAGTCAGGGTTGATTTCTTCTAAGGTTGACCTATTTGTTCTCCTCGCTGTCCAGGGGACTCTCAAAAATCTCCTCCAACACCACATCTCAAAGGCATCTATTCTTCTGCTCTCAGCTTTCCTGATGGTCCAGCTCTCACAACCATACATTGCCACCGGAAATACCATTGCTTTGACTATACACATTTTTGTTTGCAATGTGATGTCTCTACTTTTCACTATGTTCCCCAGGTTTCTCATCACTTGACTCCCAAGAATCAGTCGCCTTTTTATTTCATGGCTGCAATCACCATCTGCAGTGAGCTTTGATGACCACAAAATCCTCAAAAAGACTCTTTTACATAATATAAACAAGCCTGACATAGTGGGGAGTACTCACTGTACCTAGTATCCGAGAAGTGAATATGTGAACTGTCTCTGTTACATCTGAGGTGATACAGTAACTGTGTGGTTTCCTACCTACCACGTACCACTGAAACATTCAAATCATCACATGCCATAGCAGTCAAATAATGAGCTTTCATCTTTGAATTCCATGTGTCAAGCAAGAGTGTCTCGTTGACTTTGCAGTGTGCATGCTTTGAATTAAGGAAACCTAATACAACGTGTTTGCTGGCTGGATAGTTTAGCGGTATAGGTATGTTGGAGTTCAATTCATCACGGTACTTTCTGGGAGAAGAGCCGGCCTGTGCAATTATGGGCAAGCTGCATAATCCTAGGAAGGCCCCTGGAGAAATGAATGGTAAACCACTTCTGTTTATGTTCCACCTAGAAAGCCCTGGCAAGGGTCACTAAATCAGAATTGACTTGATGGTGCACAATTATTGCTGCTGAATACTATATTGACTTCTATAGAAGTCCAAAGGAATTAGAAAAGAATTCTGCCAAATTTGACAATCTTAACAAAAGTAACATTTTTGTATTTTCCAGTTCCCATTGCAAGTCCTATACTTCTGCTCAGGCATTCACAAATTTGTAAAATTTATAGGGCATTTCATAGAAATGAAGTATGCATGCACTTCTGCATATACTGACTTGTGATTGCCTAACTTGTGTACATTTGGAAAAATGTATAAATATACTTCAGTCAATGGTGAAAATATGTAAATCATATATGATGCATAAATACCCATGTTTTTGCAGAAAACATAAAAATAAATTAGTACAAAAATGTACAAAATATGTCCAAATGTGGAAAGAACTGAAATGTAATAAGAGATTATAAAGTCTTGTAAGCACAGAAAATGAAGTTGGGGAAAACCATAGATCTTATAGAGAAAAACAAAGCAAGATTGAAACAAAGAATTTTGTATTATTGGCCACATATAATATTTGGATATTATAATATTAATCATTTTGAATGAGTTGAGCTTGCTACATATATTACTCAGACAAAATGACCCTGAACTGGCTATGGGTCCCTGAAAAATGTATCTCTGGCAATATAGAAGTAAATAATGTGTAAAGCATCGGGACAACTCTAGGCACAACACAAAAATCTAAAACCATGTGCTTCTTTGACTCAATGGAAGCAGGGCAACAGTGTGTTCCTTATGTTGTCTGCTAATGGCAGATTCTTACTTTGTATTTCAAAGTGGTGAGAGCTTTACACAGTATGTATGATCCAGTCAAAGTTAAACACTTGCAGATCCATTTTAAAATGGATGGAAGAAGGAGCATATGCTTAGTTCCTCCACTGAAAATAATTGGCACTTCAAAAATCATCCTTTGACATTCTCAGACTGTTTGAAAGGAGTTAGCATATGAAAAAAGCATGATGGAAGGATTTGAGCACCCTGAAAGACTGCGAGGATTTGATTAGCTCTGGATGGTCAATAGGCCTGCTCTGGAATAAGTGAGTTTAGTTCAATGGCTTCAATTTGCTCGCCCAATTCCTGGACATCTTTTTCAACTTTTCTCCTTTCTTTTCTTCCTTCTCTTCTTTTACTTCTTCTTTGCTATTATAGCAGTGATTTATGTTTGAATAAGGTTTCTTTTCTTTTTTTTTACAATTCCCTCTTTTCATCAGCTGTATCTTGCCGTGAGACTGTAATGCCACGGCATTGTTATGGAAATTCTTATGATGTCACAAGCTCAGTGCTACATTTCATTGGAACTGGTATGAACCAAATGCAATCTAATTTACTTCTGAATAGCACCGTTCATACTAAAGTGGTATCATTTTCACGCCAACTCAAGGTGTCTGTGCAAATGTACCTTGTTTCTGCTATCAGTTCGACACAGAGCTTCAGCTTCAGACAGCCATTTTACAATGCATGGAATGAAGTTCTAAAAAGAATACTGAATTCTATACAACTTTAGATCCAGGTTTACCAGCTATGACAGCAACAGACAGAACAAAAGAGAGATGTTTCTTAAAGGAAAGTCAAATTTGACGCAATGCAGTCAAAACTATATCTACTTGGACTTCCCCGGTTCTGAGGAAAATGGAGGTTTAAGGATCCTCAACAACCCCCTGCCTTTATCTCCACCTCTCACACATATCTTTCCGGGGGGGGGGGGACCTACTATGAGGAGATTGCTGGAGATTTAGACAAATTAGCTCTGTGCAGTTGTTGCAAAGCCTTTTTCTGAGCATCTTTAAGACAGGGATTCTCAACCTATGACCCGTGGCCTGGATGTGGCCCATGTTAGCTATCCGGCCCCCAAAACTGTCTGAGAGAGTGTGACCTGACCCCTGGCTTTAAAAGGTTGAGAACTCCTGTTTTAAGACATTTGAGGGATAGGAAGTATACATAGAAAATGTCAGTGCTTATATCCACCAAGATTTAATAGATACTGGTCAATAGAGCACCTGGGATTAAGGCAGTTGCTCTTTATGGGCACTGGGGAGGAATTACATTCTAGTTTTGGCTGGCTGGCTGCTTATTTACTTATTTATATGATAAATAACAAAGTTCTCAGGGCAGCCTGCAGCACAAAATATGAATAAAACTGGTAATATACAGTTGTACCTCGCTTAAAGAGCATAATGCATTCCACAGGATTGCTCTTTAAGCGAGTTTGCTCTTTAAGCGAAACACCATTGTAAGTGACCAATTATGGGGGGATTGCAAACCCCGATTTATTTGTTAAGCGAGTTTTTGGTTGGTTTTATTTGTTAAGCGAAGCGAGCATTCAGAGAAAATTCTGCTCTTTAAGCGAGTTACTCTTTAAGCGAGGCACTCTTTATGTGAGGTTTGACTGTAGTTTGGAAGAGACTGGGAAGAATAGAAATAACAGACTGTTCCTTAAACATCAAAGAGAGTGATTGTACTTGAACAAGTCCATATAAGTGGGCTTGACTGCCTTCCCATACCTACAAACTGAGAGGCAGCCGAGATAACATATGACCCAGAGTCCACAGGACAAAGGCAAAGACAGAAGCAGATGTTGTTAAAATGGGGGAAAGAACAGGAAATTTAAATTTACATCAGAAAACAAGAAAGATGGTGTTTCAGGGAAACCTATACAAGAGAATAAACATTGTTTTGTCTCTATCTTCTGTAGTAAAAAATTGAAGGAAAGTTATTAATCACACAGAAGCATAGATATTTTTACACCTAAAGTGAAACCTTCATGCAACTGGAAGTTATTTTTAGAACACCACCCGGAAACAGATTTTGGGCACATGGCAATCAAGTTCTTTGCAACCGTTTGACTTCTGTTCCAATCTAAAGCTTTTTTTCTGAAAACATTTACTCACCAGATTGTCTAAGTGGTCCACTGTCTACACTGCCTCCAAGTCCTGCCTTGTCACAAAATGGAGGAGCCCAGTAGGCCTCACAGTGGCAATTCTTTTTATTGTTGCAAACCTTCAAAACAAAAGAATATGCACATTAAAAGTAAAGAAGGCACTCAGTGGAACTGAGCTCAATCCTCAATAAATACTACTTCTCTATGTTTTAAAGACTATATCTTGCTACAGATGTTCTGTTCAAAATGTCTGTTTCAATGAGGTTAAAACCATAGAATAGAAAAGCAGTGTACAGGCAATGCATTTTCTATGTAAAAGCACTGACTTAGGGGAAAAATAAGGTGGTTGGTTACAGTTCTAAGGATCTGCAACTACTTACTGTCAGAAAGGTGCAAAAAGAAGCACTTATTTTTCAGAGAGAGCATTTGTATCCTGAAAACGTTACTTATATTGCATATGAATTTTAAGAGATATCAAATATCTTTCCATCATGCCCACTTGCCTGTTACTTCTTCAGTTCAATGGAGGGAATATTCCTTTGACACTTCATGGACAGTAAAATCACACCCAGTAACAGACAACTTACTGGGTTCAAACATAATCCACAGAGAAGCAGCTGAGTTTCCAACTGGCCTCACAATATTTAAGAAACTGGTGAGAAAATAAGGTCTAGCACTAATTGTTGTTGAGATATAAGCAAATAAATAAATAAATAAATAAATAAATAAATAAATAAGTGAATTCCAGAAGTGAACCTAAAGGTCTTGAAGGACACAGAGAACTTGCTTGCAGTTTATGAGTTTACTGGCCTTCCAGAAACATGAAGTTCTATTTTACCTTCTACGAGCTTCTAGGAATATTGCTGAGAGTTTAATTAGATGATGCCCCAAAGGAAAGGAAAATTTGGAAAAAGAAATAGAAGAGAAAGAAGAAGAAGAGAACAAATTGTCCGAAGCTTGGGCTTGTCTTTATTATCATCAGTAGTAGTAGTGGTGGAATTAAAATAATTGAGTTTATGATTGCTGTGAATTTTAAAACAATAAAAAAGTTGTAAAGGCCTTCTTGAAGAACAAATTCTACATGCATGTGTACTGATATGGGTCTCTGAACTGCTTCCACAGTTCTATTAAGTTAACTGAGGCTTACATCTCAGAAAATTTGCATATGAGCACTATATCTCTATTTGGAAGGATACAGAGAATGGCAGAGTATTTCCTAATGGTACAGCTTCCAGAAACTTTCGGCCAAGATGCTTAGTGACTAACCTAGCCAAAGGATTCTGGATGATGAAGCCCCCAAATTGTCCAGGTTCTGCTACTGATTTTATTCTCTAGTACAATACAGGTCGTAGCAATAAAACAAAACAGCAGCTATTGGAGAAGGATTTATGTTGTGGCGAAGGGGAAAGAATACAATGCAACATTGGATTGACCCTCGCTTTGTTTGTATGTTGATGGAAAGTTGAAAGCCAGTATAATTTCTAGTGATATTAAAATATTCACTTTGGCTGGATCACTGCTGCTAGGATTAGGACCACTGGTGAGGATCCTGCAGCAATTTTTGCCTCTTGAAGACTCCCTTCCTCTATCCCAATGCTCCCAAAGGATTCTCCAGGAGAAAAGGGAGCCCAAGAGAAGAAGCTGAAACAGGAGGAGATGATGCCTCTTATTAATTAAAATTAATTATTTCTGGTACCCAGATTTGATTTACACTAGTGTAAATCTACTCAACAGGATTTTGCACAGCATTTTAAAAATATGCTCTATCAATGTACATGGTTCCTTTGCGTTGTTCCCTTCTCCCCATTTTCTTCTCCAAACAATAAAGGTTTGGTAGAAAGGCATTGACTCATCCAAGGACACCCAGTAAGCTTTGTGATTACATTGGATCTTCTTGAACAAAATCCAACATACTAACTCTACTGGTGTTCTAAAGTCAAAGGGTACTGTTTAAATCAAGACATACTGTATATCGGCAGAAAAACCAATGCAACAATTGATGTACCTATTTTACATAATATGCATAGCACTTCACTTCTATACAATATGTGGACATGACTATTTAATTCATGTAAAATGCAGTCTAGAAACTATAACAAAGTATCTCCTGTTTATGACAAAATAGAATACATAATTATTTTAAAGAGAAAATTATTTTTTAAAAAACAATCTTGTTCTTTCATAAATTAGAATAAGAAAGACCTGGCTGTAACTATATTTAATTTTGGGAGCTATTTAACATTTACAACGTCTTTATCTCTATGTTATCATTGTTCCAATTACGGTATTATCAATAGGAAATTATTACTAAACGTATGTACAACTCTAAATAATGTTATAGAGTATTTAATTCTATTTTAGAACAACACCTAAGAACCATTTTTTAAATGGATACAGACAGTCCATCCACAACTTTTTCTTGTTAAATAAAAGTTGCATTTCTTTCCCTGGACATTGAAAAGGGCACTGAAAATTGACCTTTTTGGAAGGACATGCTGAAATGATTTTGACAGATATATTAGAAAGAAACATAGATTTGAAAAGCTGTAACCAATGAATGATTTATTGCTCAACTGGATATTAACTGTCTGTATAAAAATTGGATCTGTAAGACTTACTCCACGTCCATGGCATTTTGTTGCACATTCATGAACACCAAATACACTGGTATTTTGGCAGCGGCGGTTGAGGCAGATCTATAGAAGGAGATAAAATAATAGGTTGACTGTTGTTAGAGAATACTTGCCTCAGAATTAATACTGGTGAAATCAATTCAAATTTACTGTACTTGTTTACAGAACACATGTTGTCTGGCATATGTGGCCCTAATGTAGGTTATCTGAAATTCTATTGAGGGGATTGTTTATTTTAAACCAATATTTGCGTTACATTAAACTACATTAAAAGACAGGTGATTTGGAGCAGAGGTAGGGGCAGCAGTGGAATGGGGAGGAAGATGACAAACAAAAGTGGTTTATACAGCATGACCTGCCTATATCACTGATTAGGCAGAGAAGCAGGCTCAGTACAAGACAAGCAAGTGGACAGATTGAAACAGAGGCATGCTGGCTTCCCTAAAAGGGTGCTGGACAGGGCATGATTAGGGTGTCTAACCCTAAAAAATTATATTTGTTCCCACTCACCTAATTTCAACTCTCCTCTGGGGAATCAAGCCCTGACCTTCTGCTTACAAGGTAAAATTTCAACCTCTAAGCCACAGCAATGTTTGTTGGACCTCGTTGGACTCTCCCTCGGCCAGCCGGCCTTGGAGGGAGAGAAACCTGGGGGCCTTGGGCGGCGATAGAGGATTTTCTATGGGGGGGGGGTCTTTGGTGGGATATTGTTTCTTTTGTATATTATGGAAGCCGCCTAGAGTCAGGTTCGCCTGAGTAAGGCGGGGTATAAATTTGAAGAATAAATAAATAAATAAAAATAAATAAACCAATAAGACTGCTTTTAGCAATCTTATAACAGAGAACTCTATGTTAACTAGAGAAGATATCATTGCTTTAAAAAAATCAGGTTTAAAGAGAAGTCCTTAGTGAATAAGTGGTTAGTGTTTTTGACTATGGTACCGAGTTTGATTCCCGCTTAGGACTTAATTTTTTTAAAAAAACATATTATTATAAATATAATTACAATAATAATAATAATAGCAGATAATAAAAAATTACTGTTCTATGTTCCATCCTTTCTTCAAACAAAAGGTCTCTCCTGAGGCAGAGTTTGATTCCAATTTAGGGCTGCCACAGCCCCGATTTTAAAAGCAATGATATCTTCTCTGGTTAACATAGAGTTCTCTGTTATAAGACTGCCAAAAGCAGTTCCATTGGTTGTGAAGCCACTGTGCCTTAGAGGTTGAAATTTTGCCTTGTAAGTAGAAGGTCGGGGTTCGATTCCCCAGAAAGGATGGTGGGAACATGTATAATGGCCAGAGACAAGGTGGGAGGAAGGCACCCATCCTGCCGGTGTTGCTACCCTGCCCCTCCTTCCCCTTGAGTTAAGCCCAGTGCAGTGCTTGCTTGGCGTCTCCCTTCCCTCTCTTTGGTTAAGGGGAAAACAATAAAACAAAATTCTGCTCGCAGGCACGGAGATTGCTGGGGCAGGGTGGGATTGCCCGTTAACCCAGCACGCCACTGGATTAAAAGGGTTTCTCAACCTCCTCCCTACCCCACAAAATGTTATTGGACTTCAATTCCTAGAAGCCCTGATCAGCATGTATGCTGATTTGGGCTTTTGGTAACTGAAGTCCACTTACAAGGTTGCTCTCCATATCTGTGGGATAACTGAAATATTCAACAAAAAAAATCCTGAAATACGTATGTATTTCTGTGGTGCAGTAACAGAGCTGGTCACTAGAGGTGGATGTCTGAAATGTAATGTTTATAAGGAATGAAGGCAGACATTTTGGTAACTCTCATTTGGAACAACAGAGGCATTTTAAATCCCTCCCCTGCTATGACTCAGGGATATGAATTAAATATAGGATATGGTGATATCTTCAGTTTCAGGTATCTGTGGAAGATCTTGGAACATATCCACTGAGAATATGGAGTGGGGGAGGGAACGTATATATTTTAAACTTTATTTTTGTATTTTTGTCCTTTCATGCTCCTGTATTTTGAATATTTTCTGTGAAATAACTGAATTTATGGAACATACAAGCAGTGTAGATAAATAAAATGCATAGAAATAGAGAAGCTGATGTCTGAAATTATTGCAACACAGAGGATTTATACCTTGATAAAGCAATAATCAGGGAGTGTGGTGGCTTAGTGTTTAAGATGCTGAACTTAACAAATGGAAGGTCGGCAGGTCAGCAGTTCAAGATCTGAATGCTGCATGACATAGTGAGCTCCAGTCTCTGTCCCAGTTCCTGCCAACCTATCAGTTTGAAAGCAAGAAATTGGAAGTAGATAAATAGATACCACTTTAGTGGGAAGGCAAACAGTGTTCCATGCACCCCAGTGTCTAGTCATGGCTGCCACATGATCATGGAAAGGTCTGCAGACACAGACAGCACTGTCTCTTTGGCTATAAACAGAGATGAGCACTGAACCAGTGATGGGATGTCCCCGGTTCCAGACGGTTCCCTGGAACCGGTAGGACCAATTCCGGAGGGTTATCCGGGAGGGGAGTCCACTTTTGGGGCGTCCGGTTCCGGACGCCTCACTGAAAGAATTTTTTTTTTAAATCGGAGCTAAAATGGCTCCAATTGACTGCGCATGCGCAGAAACTCAATCTGACACATTGCGCATGCGTCAGGTTGAGTTTCTGCACATGCGCAGTCAATTGGAGCCATTTTAGCTCCAATTTTTTTAAAAAAATTGTTTAAAGCTTTCAGGACGGCGGCGGCGGCGGCAGCACCAGCCCTCTGAGAAGGGCACCTCCCCCGCGGCACGTTGAGGGCTGCCTGGGCCATCCGCTGCCAACAAGCCCCATGCCCTGGGGACGCCCGGCGCAGCGCACCGCTGACACCTCCTCCTCCGCCGGGCGCCGGCCTGTGGGCTGGGTGCCTGCAACAGCCGCCTGCGACGCCGGAGCTGCCGTTGGCTGCATTCCTGTGGCCTCCTCCTTGGGCCGGTCCCTTTTTAGCCCGGCTGCGGCGCCTGGTGGAGGAGGAATGCAGGCGGCGGTGGTGCGGCATGGGGACGGCCCAGGGAGGCTCAGCAGCCGCGGCTGGAGCCGCGGCTGGAGCCACTGCTGCCCGCCGCCCCTGGCCATGGCCGGAGCCGGGCTAAAAAGGTACCGGCGGCCCGAGGAGGAGGCCACAGGGGTGCAGGCAGCTCCGGCGGCGGCGGCTGTGGACGCAGTCGGGGTGCCGGGTCCCAAGAAAGGTAAGCAAGGGGTAATTTATTTGTGTTTTGGGTGGGTGGTTGTTTTTATTTTATTTATTTATTTATTTATTTATTTATTTGTGTCTGGGTGGGTGGGCTGAGAGGGAGGGGTGTGTGTGTGTATGTTTATTTTTATTTTTTATTTATTTTTATTTTTGGCCCTGCCCACAACGTCATGACGTCATGACGTCGGCTTCGGCCATGATGTCATGACATCATGACATTGGCCACGCCCATGACGTCCGTGACGTCATGGCGTGGTAGTAGAATTTTTGTCATCCCATCACTGCACTGAACCCTAGAGTCAGAGACAACTGACTATTGAGCAAGGGGGACCTTTACCCTTTACCTAAAATAATAATCATTTGCCGTCAAGTCAATTCTAACTTAGGGGGGAATTTTGAGATAGAGGATAAACAGAAGTAATTTATCATTTCCTTCTTCTGTGAACGCCCTAGAATTATGCAGCTTGGTCTTGACCACACAATTGGCTCTTCTCCCTGAAGGCAAAATGGGGGATTGAACTCCCGACCTCTGGCTCTGTTGTCTGAGCTATCCAGGCAGCTATAATATGATGCCCAGATGAATTTTAGTATGATTAGAAATTATTGTCTGGTTTCATTCTGGATTTAACTCTTTAGGGGTAAAGGAGGAAGTAAAGAAGAGAAGATTGGGATAAATGCCAGTTGTAATGAACATAGACATTTTATTTTTCCCATGGGAGTTTTTAAAGTTCATCAAGCCTTTGGGGCAAAGATCAGGCATCAGACCCTCTGAACTGAAAGTAGCAGCCGAATCATGTGTACCTTTCTAAGATAAAATTCAAGTTGTTCTTTAAAATAGTCCATGACAGCAAATAGAAAACTCTTTTGGAAACATGAGTGGTTTCAAAAGCAATTTTGGCCAGAAAATATTCCTTTTAAACAAAGAAAAGATTTTTGGAATCCCAATGCTTAAATGCAAACCTCAGCATCGTCCCAAAGTAGTTCTGTCGATCTTGACCAAAGCAAAATAATAATAATAAGAATCTTCCAAATGTTGGCAGAGGTTATTTTCTGTCAGAAGTGTTGATACTTCTGTCAGAGAAGTGTGAGAATTCATCCTCTATTAGTATCATGTTCATGAATTTTAGAAAAAATGTCTTCTCTGACTAGGTAAATTAGACTTGGCCTGAATAAAATGCATTTATATTTTATTTATAAGCAAATGATCAGAGAAAGCATTGTATAATGTATCATCCATCCGGTTACTATTACATAAATTTAACTTCTCCTTTCCAGTACTTTGGCTGAACAACTGAGATGAAGCAAGAGTGACACCCAACTAAAATGACCTATTTAGTAGGTGACTGATAAATCATCCAAACTGAGAAAAGATTATATGCTGCCGAGTGAATATTATTTGCCAGGTCAACATTCAGAATTCTAGCTCATAACATTGGTTGACTTTTAAATTTGGTGATCATTTCTAAGGTCTAAAAGTCAGACATAATCATAAGGAGCAGGCAGAAGAAAATGTGAAGGAGGAGACAAAAAAGATGCTCAATCAAGGCAGATATTTTCTTAGAGGTCAAGAATGGAAATGAGAGCGAATCAACATCAACACATATGGATTTGAGAGCATGGCTCACTAATAATGCATTCAGAATTATATGGCACACAGGATCCACTCCATATTAAAATAAACCTGCTTTAAAAACCAAACATAAAATTAAAGGCAAGGGCTGCAACTCACTGAAAACTTCTAATTATTCAGTTTAATTCAATTCTTTTTAACAGAAATAACATAGCTTGTGTAGATGAGTTGACTTGCTTTTGGATGACACATCATTCATTAAAATAGAATGTTTCAGTAGATACAAGGAGTTGTATTTAATCCTCTAAGTTCATAGTGCTTCACACCACCACCTTTTATATCAGGGGTGGCCAAACTATGGCCCATTGGCCGGATCTGGCCTATAGCTCCAAGTCATCCAGCCCACACCACCCTCACTGCTGCCGGAAGTGGATGTGTACCATGCATGCACAAACGCATCATGCACATGCACAAACACTGCAGTAAATGCACTGCAGCTGTCATGAATTCATTTAAGACAGCCGCAGATGCATTTTACAGCAGTGTTTGTGCATGTGTGGGCATGTTTTACTTCCACTTCTAGCAGGAGGAACCACATGACTGGCCCAATCAGCTGCCTGGGGTGTGTGGTCAGGCCCATGGCGCAAAACGTTTGGCCACCCCTGCTTTATATATAGGAAAGTGATAGAAGAAGGAACAGAGAGAGCCAGGGTTAGCATGTGTTTATTTATTTATTTATTTATTTATTTATTTATATTTGTTTATCGCCCTCCTCCCCGAAGGGACCCATGGCGGTTTCTAACAATTTTAAAAACACTTTAAAAATTAAAAACTTTAAAAAGCTTAAAAACTTAATTAAAAGCTAGGCATTATAACTTGGACGTACTGGGGGTCAAACCATCCAACTGACTGGGGAAATTGAACCATCCACTCCCCAGACCAGACCTGCCAGCCAGGTTTTCATTCCTTTCCTAAAGGACAGCAACTCCATCTGCAGGTGTAGCTCTATCGGGAGGAAGTTCCACAGGGCCGGACCAGACACCGAGAAGGCCCTCCTTCTAGTGCCAGAGAGATGCGCCTCTCTGGCTGATGGCACAACCAGTTAGCCTCTCCGGTCCGCTCTGGTGGGCAGGGTAGATGTCCTTGGGACGATTCGGTCTCTCAAGTAACCTGGACCACTACCATAAAGGGCTTTAAAGGTAATAACCAGCACCTTGAATTGCACCCAGAGGCAAACTGGGAGCCAGTGCAGCTCCCTCAGCAGCGGTGAGGCATGGGCATAACGCCCGCATCCCAACACTACTCATGCAGCCGCATTCTGGACCAGCTGAATCCTCCGAATGGTCACCAAGCGCAGCCCCATGTAGAGCGCATTACAATAATCAAGTCTGGAGGTGACCAAGGCATGTGTGACCATGAGCAAGGAGTCCCGGTCTAGGAACGGCCATAACTGGCAAATCACATGAAGTTGTGCAAAGGCCCTCCTGGCCACGACTGCCACCTGCTCTTTGAGCAGTAGTCGCGAGTCTAGGAGGACCCCCAGATTATGTACCGGGTCTGTTTGGGGCAGGACTGCCCCATCCAGAACCAAAGGTGGTAGTTCCCGAGATAACACAGGACCCCCAACCCACAGCCACTCAGTCTTGCCAGGATTCAGTTGTAGCCCGTTGTCCCCCATCCAGACCTTGAGAGCCTCCAGGCACCTGGAAAGGACTTCCACTGCATCGCTAGGGTCCCCACTGGCTGAGATATACAGTTGGGTATCATCTGCATACTGATGATACCTCACCCCATGAGAACGGATGATCTCACCCAGCGGTTTCATGTAGATATTAAATAGGAGAGGTGAGAGCACCGAGCCCTGAGGCACCCCGTATTGGAGCCGCCTAGGACTGGACATCTCACCCTCCAACCACACCGACTGGGTCCGGCCCCTCAGAAATGAGGAAAACCAAGCCAACACTGTGCCTTGGATCCCCATAGGACCTGGGGGCAAACATTTTAAATATAGATTTCTAACTACAACTTTTTAAAAAAAGTTTCCTCTCTGTAACTGATCTTTGATGTAAAAAACGGCAGTATCCGCTCCTATGTAGTTATCATTAATTTTGAGGAAAGAACACATGAAATCTAGCCCATAATCATCATAAGTTTAAAACTTGATGCCAACATGCTTAACTGATGTGGGAGCTCCAAAAACCTCAAAGACAATTGTAAGTTCAGACTTTGGTATAATATAACCAAATATCTTATTCGGATCTGTCTAATCTGTAATTTGCTAACAGCACAAAATCTCTTCCCTTTAACACACAGATACATGCACACATGCAGACACACACAAACACATACACATTCTCAGAGGTATGTTCTGCAAGTTATACCATTTGCTTTCTGCAGCCATAATATGCAAGAGAATTTTGGCTGGTTTATTTCATTAACACAACTCCTCTTGTTTCACCATTTTAAAGAACCAATTGATTGACAGACCTTCTGGCTAAATGATCCACCAGTTCCATTCCTTCTCACTAAACTCTTGGGTACAGAATAATTGTTTGCATACACGCTTGCATTTAGTTTGGTAATTCGACATATAGAAAGTGATATTGAAAAAAGTTTCAAATTGAACCTCATGCACAGTCATGTAAAAGACAAGCACAGAATGTCCTTCAAGGTTCATAGATCAGACTATGGAAGAGGATTTCTAAACCTTACCTTTCCATCTTCACACTTTGTTCCAGTTAGGACAAGGCCAGGGTCAGGCATGTCATCACCCAAGTAAACATGGGTTCCACGGCACAGAATTTTGCCTCCTTCTTGTAATGGGATGTTTGTTTCTATGGAGACAGCATTGGTACCAATTATGGGTCGATTTGCTCCCCCTTGACACTGAATTTTGCCACACTTAGCATCCCTAAAGGAGGAGAAATAAGGTAAGTCCTTTGAATAACATTCACATCGACTGTTGGAGTTGGACTGAAAAAGAGCGTATACCTGGGTTCGCACTTAGCAAACGAACTTTTTGAATCCTTGCCACAGTTCCCATAAGGATCACCTGCAGAATTGACTCTCTCAAAACATATCCCAGGGGCAGGCTTGGCACCTAGAAGAGACACAAAAAGGTTTTAAACTCAACAGAGAATACAAGTCTTTATCTTGGGTAAGAAGTTGATGAGACAAAGTGAAAGAGTAAAAAAGGATGGAATGGGATGAAATGTCACTAATGCAGGGCCATAGCCAGGGGCCCCTGGGGGAGAAACTTTCCTGAGCTAACAGGCCCCCCCCAACCCACCCCTGGTGCCAATGTTATATATGTGAGTGTGATTTTGTTGCCCCTCCTGAAATTTTTTTTGCCCCTCCTGACCCCCCCCCCCCAAAAAAAAAAATCTAGAATCCTGCCTACAGTCCTGCACTAATGACTTCTTTATAGTTAGGACAGCCTGTCCTTTCACAGTGTGACAGGAAACCAAGGATTCTCAATCTTCTACAAGAGAGCCTGCCTCTATCACAAGACTGAGGCAACATGTACTTTTTCTTGTCATGGCTTGGATAATCTGTGCATAATGTCTCTAGCACACAGAACAAGCAGAAAAGGACAGGCCCACTGCAACAACATTTCTGCTATTAATAGCCCATGTAACAAGCTGCAGTGATTGTGGTTTTACATTTTGCACATTACAGGACATGCAGAAAAGTCAGACGTGAAAACTCTTTCAGAGATCAACAAAGAAAAATGTTAACAACTCACAACAAGGACAATTTTTCTTGTGTTTTCTCATTCAGTGCACAAGAATGAACCATGTCATTACTAATATTCCCAGAAAGAATGTTGGGTTTATTTTCTAATCTCTGGGCCCCCAAAGTCTGAGTCATTAAATGGCTGAGGAAAGCATTCATATCTTGGTGACCACAGTGTTCTTCCAATGCTTATCTTGGTCCTAATGTAAAACCTAATGCTTTGGTCCAGTCTTCCTCATCCTGCGGCCAGATGTTTGGAAGTGGAACCTTGAGCAGTCCTGAGCACTGGCCATGATGGGTGGAGCTGATGATCACAGTTGACATAAAACATTACTGAAGGGTGCCAGGCTGGAGGGACTGGCTTTAGGTTGATGCAGCAGTCTCTCATTTCAATAATCTGTGGCACAGATTCAGCAACCTGAGTATGCTGGATGCTTCAGTACATGCTAACTTCAATAGGCCCTGGAAAATGAAAGAGACCTGTATACATACACAGTCCAGTTAGGCTTGTAGCTTGTTCAACTCAAGATTCTGGTGGCTCTTCTAACTTTAAAAGTTGTACAGAGGACAAAATATCACTTGATTCAGTCAGCATTATAACTATGGAAAGCTTTCCTCCACAAATTTGTCCCCTTAAATGTTTTGTCAAGGCACAATCCAGCTCAAACTTTCTTGAGTGTAAATCCACAAGGCACCTTCCTTCTGAACTTTGTGTGCCTGTAACATGACATCGTCAATTCCATAGGAACGTTTACAAAGCATGTAAGATGATCGAGGAATGGTTTTATAGTGGCTTCTTATATAGTGATGACTTTTGAAAAGTTTGTCTTATTTTCCCAGCATTTGTCTTAATTCCATCTTTTTTCTCTCCAACTTTTTGGGAGTCAGTTTGTTTGTTTGGACAATAAGAAATCTTTCTGAACATGTATGCATTTACTTACTTTTTATTTATTTATTAAAGAGTACTTTTCCTTTGACTGAAAGATGTTTGTGCATATTTTCTTGATGGTATACATTTTTAACCAGTCACACTTTAAACATAATGTGATAGATGCATTAGATTACTTTATAATGTAATCAGGAACATATGATTAATACATACAAAGCAAACCACAAGAATCGCAAATGAGCAGAGATCCAAGAGAAATTGTGCTTTGTCTCAAAATGAGTCTGAGAGTGTAGATGTTTTGCATGCAAAGACCAAAAAAGCAAGAACTTACTCTGTGTGCATGCGTGCATATGCATGTATGTGTGTAAAACTTAGCAACATATTATAGAGATCTTACAAATCCCCAGTGCTTCCTCTTCTAAGGGTTGTGCCCTGAACAATTTTTCTAAGATAAAGGAGAATATAAAACATTACTGTCAGGGTAGTGGATGGATGAGATACGCATGAAACCAGGGAGACTCTGAGAGTGAAAATGTGTTGCTTTCATGTATCATGTTATGAAGAGGCTCATATTTGCCACATCTTAAATTGGTTCTCTGAGGAGAGGAAAAATGGTTGATATCTTGTGGATATCTGAGAGGATTGAGTATCCTTAAATCTAAGCCTGAGAGTAGATATCTTTAAGATCAGGAGACTACTTACATCTGGAACAATTTTAAAAAGATCAAAGAAAACTCTACAGAAAATTAAACCATGAGCAATAATCATAAAGTTATTGATTTTCTAAATTACTTTCACAGAAAAAAAAAGATATCAAGTGACACACCCCCTCTCTTTGAAGTGCCTTTTTTGATTGCTCAATAAAAGGAAATACTGTACATTCAGGCAGTTTTATGTACTAGCAGTGTCTTCTCAGTGAACTAGAAGGAAAAATGGGAAGAAATAAGTATATTTCTGATGGATTTTTTTTCCAATGACAGGGTTGAAAACAGTGCTAGTCAGAGAACATGGTTTTCTATCTGACCTAAGAAACTTGACAACAAAAACAAATTTTAAAAGATTTTTAATTCCCACTTTTCTTTAATTTGCATGCATTAATACAGCAACTAACACAAGGTTTGCTCTGCTTGATGAGACCAAAAGTTCATCTAATCTAATGCATCAGAGGGCACAGATGCTGTTTATCCTCAGCATCTGGAATTCAGAAGCACATGTGGTTTTTATTTAGCTGTTACAGTTCAACTGTGGAATCTACTTTGCTTTTGACTAAAACCTTAAGGCTCATCAACTTGAATCAGGAGAAGAATACTACTTGTGATGTCAAGGGTGTGTAGTATTCCCATTGTGCCACAAGATTCTGATGACTTGCACGTGCAAGTACAAAAATATCATAAGATCAGGGCTTCTGCTTAATGGGTACAGAAAAAAAAAGAGAGAAAAAGTACCCTCTTTTTAGTTGCATGAGACTGAGCAGCATGATTTTAGTTATACAGTAATACCTCAGATAACGTTTACCTCGGATAACGCTAAAATCGCATAACGTTAAGTAATCTGGGAAGGAGAATTGGATCGAATAACGTTAAGGTCCTTTGGGATGGATCGGATAACAACCGCTAAAGCCTGTGCGATTACAATGTATCTCTATGGAGTTTTAACGTTATCTGATCCATCCCATAGGATTTTAACATGCATCGGATAACACTAAAAATCGGATAACACCAAGACTTGTGGAACCAAGTCTTAGCATTATCCAAGGTATTACTGTACAGTACATGGTCTTTTTCCCCAATAGACAAATATTTCAATAAATACATAAATATTCAATAAACCCTAAACTGCTATTCATCTCCAGGATGTAGCGTGAGAAAGGTGGGTCTTTGGCCAAGACTCATATATGGCAGGGGTAAGCCAGGAGGCTGATGTGAGTTGGGGTAAGGCATAGTGGCATGCCAAGATGATGATGACTTTAAATGCAGGCATATACAGCTACCTCTTCTTTTCCAAGACTTATGGCATGCTTGGTGGAGAGGTTACTAGCCCCCAAAATAAAAGAGGGTATTCTATGGGAAGAAAATGTATTGTAGGGAACATGGTACTGGAATGGAAGGTATATCTAATAAGGTAGCTACAGGGATTCAATAAAGTTTTTTTTGGGCAACAGTTGCCAGGATCCCATATCAACATGCTAGCTGAGGGATTTTGGGAGCATGCCAAGACCCCGGAGTGCATGCAACACTGTTTACCTTCCCACCAAAGTGGTCCCTATTTATTTACTTGCAATTTCTTGCTTTTGAACTGCTAGGTTGTCAGGAGCTGGGACAGAGACGGGAGCTCACTCCATCATGCAGTACTTGGGTCTCAAACTCTGATGTTCCAGTCTTTAAGTTCAGTGTCTTAACCACTAAGACACTGCAGTCCAACAAAGACTGGTCAATGGTACAAAAACTGCCACTATTTCTCTAGCAATATGGTTGTATTAACAAGGTGAAAATATGTGGTCTGGAAGCCAGAGTACTGCAGTATATCTAATGTGCCCATTTGGAATCAAAACATTGCTGTAGCTCAGTATTACCCAAACTATGTTCCGCAGAACACTGGTGGACTTCAATTCCCAGAAGCCTAAGTCAGTACATTGGGGAATTAACTCAGGCTTCTGGGAACTGAAGTCCAAAAACCGAAGACTGGAAAACATTGCTCTAGATAATGGCTCTAGCTGGGGCGATACAGTTTTTGTCATAAAGATTTGAAAGTGGTTTGAAAAAAAAACTTATGTTGTACACCCACCCACACACTTTCTTTGCCTCACTCTTACATGTAACTGAACAGATTGTGTAGGCTTTGGAAACAGTGCAAAACCTGCTTACTAGAGGTATAAGTAGGATGAGCGTACATGACCTGAACACCTTTTTTGCAATGTTGACAACTCTGAAGAGTGCTAACTTATTTCTGTCTTATCTGTCTGATGCTATTTAGGGGTGACAATGAAATCTATCACATTCTATGTTCTGACTGGAAAGATCAATTTCTCAACTCTCCACACTAGCAAAGGAGTTCATCTTGCCCAGAAATTTGTTCACTTCAAGGATGGGAAAAAAGGATGCCTACATTTGAAAAACCTATATGATTAAAATGGAGTGTATTTGAAAAAGGTGTTGCAAATATACTTTGCTCAATGCGAAAGTGTATAGAATATGAGACTGGGGTGGAAGAAACATGCTGATGGTACTCTAAGAAAGGCAGTAGCGATGGGGCTGACAGGTTTGTCTATTTTTAATGCTGTTACTGTTTCAGATACAGTAAACCCCTGATTTACGTATAAAGTCAATGCCGTAGCTTTTTATGGCTTTTTATCTAAATCATGGCATTCCTGTAGGGATGCATGGGGGGGGGGGGGAACAGTCCTGACCAGACCAAAAATAATCCAAACAAACAAAAAAATAATCAGCACAAATGGAATGTAAATGAAGCGATCTCCCTACTGTTTGCATGCTGCTGCTGCTGCTGGTTCTTCCTGAGCAGTTTGTCTGGCCATTGGGGGAGCAGGAACTGGTGCCTCCACCAGTGCTTCTACCCCATGCCACCCCCTACTGGCACTGGTAGAGTGCAGGGGGCATATCCGCTCAGTTCTGCTCTTCATCCGAGGTCCCCCTGAAGAATGCTTTAGCTGGGAACACGTGTCAGATAAAAACTTCTCCATCCTGCTCTTCATCTGAAGTGGGTTCCCAGCTAAAGTGTGCTGCAGGGGGGCCTCTGACACAGAGAAGGACAAAGCTGATATGCCCCCCACACTCTACCAATGCTGGTAGAAGCAGCAGTGACTCCAGAAAATGCGGTAAAACTGGCGTAATCATCAGCGCTGCCTTCACTGCCTCTACTGCTGACATGGTAAGTGATGTCTTGGGACTTCTGGCGGTGCAGGCAGGTGGCACGGAGTGGAATTTTTAAGTCTAAAATGGCACTGGGCTGCCATTTTAGAGTTTAAAATGGCACCGCCTCCATTTTAAACTTAGAAGACACAAGGAAACCTCTTATGTAAATCAATTTATCTGCCTAAAACAGGATGTGTTTTCCTCAAAAAATCATTACATAAGTCGATTTTTACATAAATTGATGCGTACATAAATCAGGCTTTTACTGTACATGTATGTAGGAGCAAAATAATAGATGGAACTACTAAGCTAAAAGAAAAAACCTGACAATCCCAGGAAACAGTTAAGGAAGCAAACCATGATGCTTATATTTTTTGAGAGACCCCATTTATCATAATTCCAGGAGATAAACTGAAGCAGAAAGACTTGTCTTTCTCTATTTGGTCAGCTGAAAAGCCAAAGACAAAATGATTTGTGAAAGACTTCCAGTGGATATAAATTCAATGAAGTGGGTGAGAAGAGCTTATTTTACTTTGCTATTGACAATCAGAGTCTAGTCACTAGACTCTAGTGCCTTAGTTATTAAGGTAATGTCAACCTTTCCAGTTTAACACTTTTTCTTACCCTAACAATGAAATCACCTTTTCAAATTATGCCACGTCCAAACTACACTGTTACAGTATCAAAGGAGGCACGTATCTGTTTCTCCCTAGCCAGAACATTTCCCATGCTGCTTTGGAACTGAATCAGTAACATGGAGGACCAGCATCTACATCAGGATGCTAGGTCTCAAAGAAATGGCTGAAATCCTGTTGCTTAGCATAGTAAGTTGCACTAGCATGAACCCATTGTATCAATGGGAATTTGGTTAGGCAGCTCCTACACAGGTTCCATTGATTCAAATAGACCTGCCTTGGTTGTGTTTACTTTGGTGTACTAAATTGCAATTTGAGAAAGCTTATTTGAATCAATGAGCAATACAGTAAGTGGGTGGAGCTTTTGCACATGCCTAAGAGTTTATTCCTTCAGTTGCAGGCCCCAAGGAACTACTCCTAAAACTTGTGGAATGCTGAGGGGAGAACACCTCATAGTTACATACAGTAAAACCTCATATAACACTAAAACCTGGTTCCACAAGTCTTCGTGTTATATGATTTTTCGTGTTATCTGATCCTCTATGGGATCCATAGAGATACATTGTAACCACACAGGCTTTCGCGGTTGTTATTTGAAGCATCCCATAGGATCTTAATGTTATCTGATGCAATTCTTCCCCCCAGATTCCTTGATGTTATGCGATTTTCGTGTTATTCGATACTAATGTTATATGAGGTATTACTGTACTTTGATGGTAAAATAGAGATTGGCACGCTATCTTTAGTTTTATTGCTAAAACGATGATAAGTGAGTAGGAACAGCGAAAAAAAGTCATGTCAGAGTTCAAAGCACCAGTCAGTTAGTTGGGAGAAATAAACCAGGTTGTACAAAGAAGGAACAAATCTGGAACCCATAGCTAAATATTTCTAAATCCATTACCCCTTGTAGGCATATATGGTTACTTTTGGAAGTCTTACAGCACTCTGCTCAATTACTGTCCTATAGCAAACTTTAGGACAGCAGTCTAAGCTACTGTATGGAGATTCACAGTCATTAGATAGTTCTTTATAATCCCTTCTTTGGTCAGATAAATTCAGATGTTGTTGCTTTTGGATTTATTCACCATGGGATTTGCCTTTGGATTGGGATTAATAAAGCTACAGCCCTATCCCTAGCTCCCCAGGATTAAGAGAGGAAAGAGACACATTTCTGAATACATAGTTATAAAATAGCTTTGGCAGGTGTCCCTAAAAGTGCTGCTATACTGTTGAATCATTATAAGGATTGTGATGCTGATTTTAAAATGGGGAGGAAGGTCAGTTTCCAAAGATCAGTGCACATACGTTCAAACAATTTAACACATATTCAGCAGATTTCTCTCATCCACATAATTCTAGGATTAAAAATAGTGTATAGATTTCACTAAGTGGGCATCATGACATTACTACCACTTATGTCTGTGTTAATGCTCCTGATTTTTCCATCATCACAACTGAACCCGAGTACCAAAAAAGGGTGTGTGAAACCAGGAATGCTTGTTTACACCACTATGCTTCAAGCAACCAATTGTATGGCAGTGGAGAAAATTCCAATTTTTTAAAGGTTAATTCTTCCTTTATCACAGAAAAAAAAATCAATAATGTTTTTCTTGCCATAGATTTATCTGCATATCTAAGCACCTCCTGGAAATTTCAATAAAAGCAGCTGATAATATCCAAATGCACAGAACTTTCAGTCTTATTGCTATCAGTAGGTCAGCACTATCATTCTATTGGAGCAAAACCAACAAAGTTTCTAGTGGCACCTTGGAGTCTCATTTTCATCACCTTCAGTCCATTTCAAATGCCCACAGCACATCTGGCAGAAGTGAGCTAAAATCCACAAAAGCCTGGAGGAATGGTACAAAGAAATATGGAATATTGTGTTGAATGATAAGCTGACATGGAAATTGAACAAACAAAAAAAGGGTATAATTAAGGAAAATACATTTTGGGAAACATGGAAACCATTTGTGGACTATATACTGTATAAAGGTAAAGGTGGCTGACCAGTGCCAGACCAACTGAGTTTTTGGAAGCAGTAATAAAATTGCCAAGGCAAACGCAGTCTCCAGGATTTTGTAAATATCATTGGTGTTTTTTTTATTTTGGTTTTGTTACTATGTTTTTTGAAATATTTGGAGTATTTTATATCATTAGATTAGTAGATATAATAGAGTAAATATGTGTACAGTTAAATTGTTTAAAATAGATATCAATATTATAAATTTATTACTAAAATATATAATATAGCATAGTTTATTAACATGGGAATTGCTCTTTATATCAGAGAGAGAAAAAATTTTGTTTGTGTTTTATTGTAAAATGTAATGTTTTGTTTTTTCTTTATTCCGTATGTTATATATTAAAATTCAATAAAAATTAAACTTGCCTGCTAAAAGCTGTGCAAATTCTTCACAGGAGAGTGTTGCCCCTGTTCTTGTGGGCAAGTGTAAAATATGCCAATGACCATTTGAAACATCCTCACTGGAGAGTTCTGTGCAGACAGAATGGCAGCATAGAACCTATGTTCCAGTGCAATGTTTGCTATCCTTGATAACTGCTCAAGTGAATCCTCAGTACTGATGGAAATACAATTTGTAGCACACTTTCTTTCTAATTCAGTAACTGCTGTGAGTTATGTTTGCATAACTAATGCTAGGCACTCACACAATGGCTTTCATCCCAGAAATCTCTAAGTGCTTAGGTAAACAGTACAGTAATTGCTTCTAAGAGATAGTCTAGCATTTGCATTTTACAGTTAAGTAAACTGAGGCAAGAGACACCAACTCTTTCTGAAAGGATTCAAATATCTTTAGCAGGCATGGTTTCAGAGTAGGTTAATGGCTTTATTTGGCAGGAGGCTACTTGGCCCCATCTTGCATTTAAGCACCTGCAGCATTCTGAATTATGGAGTAGGACTATGAACTTATCACGAATGCAGAATCTTCCTTGTATCCAAATAGGACAAACCTGTTGTTTGCATTGAGGAATAAATATCTAGAAGAAGAAAGAGTGATCAAGTGTTGTAGCTCACCTTGCCCCCAGAGAGTGATGCATTGCTGTTCATGGGTTTGGCACATGCCATTATAGCAGTATCCATCTATTCTGTGGCAAGAATGCCCATCATGCAGATACACATTGGCTGGGCAGTGTGGGTTGCTGCCAGTGCAGAATTCAGGAAGGTCACAAGAATTACTAGAATGCCTGCATAAGATTCCAGCTGGCTTCAACTGCAAGGGAAAAAATGGAAGCTGTAATACCAGTCAGCAAAAGGTATTGCACAGTGAAACTAATGCTATAGGCCAGGAGTTCTCAATCTTTTTAAACAAGGGCTCGGGTCACGCTTCCTCAGACAGCTTTGGTGGTCAGACAGACATTTTACCCTTCCTTCACCACATGGCACTTCCTGGTATGGTGGAGGTGGTGGGGGTGGGGGTGCCACATAAAATGGTGTCGAGGCCTGCATCCGCCCACGGGCCGCAGGTTGAGAATCCCTGCTATAGGCTAATGTTTCCTGCGTCCCTAACACTCTGCACCAAGTAGCCATTAAGCATAGTATAATAACACTTTATCTGCATTGTTCTGATATACTGAAAGCATGTTTATGGCACATTTCTGAAGGATCTTTATTCCTTGCACACATGGAAGCACATAACCTAAACCTCCAATGTACCTGCAGTGGTGGAATTATTTAAGTGGACATAAATTTTTAAGGTTTGTTCTTTCAATGTTAACAATGTATGTATAAAATAAAAATGGACGCCCATTTATTGGAGAAGACATTCTGTGTATTTTCTTAAAGGTGTGTTTAAAAATTCTCATAGCTATAGTTACAGGCTGGCATTGGTGACTTCTTCAGCTCCCACTGAAAATGCAGAATAGTTCTGAGGATCTGAACAGGTGCCAAGATGATGATGGAATCCTGCTCAGCCTGCAGAAATGAGGAAAATTTACCTTGCAGTCTTCACAGCACTGCCCATGGGCACACACTGCTCCTGGTCTTAAAGTGCAGGTAGTAGCATTACAGCATTGATTTGTACATTCCTAAAAGAGGAGGATAAGAAAAACTAAGAGCCATATCCAACATAGATGTTTGTGTAAAGATGAACCAAGACCACATATCAATCTGATTCTTCCAGATTGGATGAAAGAATGAGAAAAAATGTAATCTAGTCTGTGTAAAACTATATTTTTAGGCTTTAGGTGTATCAAAATTGGCCTTGATTTCTTTTCCTTTGTACATCAATATCTTCAACAATTTTGACAGTATTCTACCAATTTACATTCAGAAAACATTTAGTACTGAAAATATGTTTACCATTGAGGAACAGGATTTAGGCATGTTGGTGCATATAAAGCAGAAACTATCCAGATAAGTGTATAAGAACACCATAAACAAAACATACTTCTCACCATGGGAAAGTCTATTAATTAGTGTCTACTCTTTACAGAGTACGATACATATGCATAAAGGCAATTCTAATTCTGGAATTAGCACAACTTCACAAATTAGTCCTGGTAATTTATCCTTGTGTTGTTTCTGTTTTTCAAGAAATATTGATTTAATGCATAAGAACAAAAAAAAAAAATACACCTGGGGTGCCCAAACTATGGCCTGGGGGCTGGAACTGGCCCCTGATCCCAATTCATCCAGCCCACACTACTCTCATTGCTTCTGGGAGTGACAAAGGTGGTGTGGGCTGGATGAATTGGCATCAGGGGCCAGATCCATCCCCCGGGCTGTAATTTGGGCACCCCTGAACCATGTGACCGGTCCACAGCCTGAAAAATTTGGACACTCCTGATATACACAATGATACATCTATGAGGAACAACTTGTTTGCATTCTTCTGAATGCAAAAAAGTACTTCCAGAGTCATATGGAGAGACGTAGCTGCCAATAGTGGAAAACCTCAAAGCACACCCACCCTCTGGCTACTGCTTCACCCATCTCAGGTTAAAATCCTACACAAGGCAAATATTTTCCTGAACAAACTCCCGTGTCACTTGTGGACCGGACAGAAACCAGGGACTGGGTTAGATCTACTAGAGGTCAGACCTTGGTACATTGAGGATCCTAAAAATTTGGGGAGCAGGGGGAAGGAAAAAAAAGGGTGATTGCTATTTTGATTGGGTCAAAATATACATACCTGAAAGGCCACATAAACTATACCAATTGCAGTCACATCTCAAACAACAGCAGAATCCCACCCAAACTTTAATTTCAGATCATTTTGATAAATAAATGTAACTATTGTTATTCTAAAAGTGTAGTTTTTCAAAGCAGCAGCAGCTCTTATATTCAGTGTACATCCTTGTAGAACTTCCACTGACCTCTGAATCCCATTGTTTTTAAAATGTATAAAGTGGACTAAAGTTTTGGGCGTCTCTCTAGTCCTCAGATTCCACTCATAACTTTGTTTATGAGATTGGAATGGGGTTTTTTTGTTCAATTTTCTAAGGCTTAACTGAAGTGTTCGGTTGGCTAGTGAACAATTGTTTTCCGTATTTGCTGAGTTCCCTTTAAACATTTCAATGCTGCTATCATATTGCTTAGAAGTGCTGCCTTTTCTTATCTGAGCTTAGCACATTATAATACTCCAAATTTTCTTTGGTCTAATTCTAAACTTATGATCAGGTTGTACCACTTCAGACTATATATCTGAATTAATGACTGGATTCTCCTTTGTGTATCTATATCTAATTACTGTATGTAGAAAATTAAATTTTATGGAGAAGGGCACGTTTGACTTCCTGATACACAGTTTTCTCAATGAGAATTAGGACTCTGTGTGATTTCCTTCCTCCCCCTTGAACTTTATCATTATTATAGTTCTCCTCTGGATTGTTTCCAATTTATCTCACACTGATCAGAAGTGGCACAGCACTTAAATGAGATCTAATCTATGGACAGAACAGTGTAGAACAATTGTTTCATGAGTCTTGGAACTGATGCTGCTCTTAATGCAACTTGAAAACACATTAGCTTTTCTTGCCATATTATCATACTGTTGAATTTGTTATCCAATATAACCTTCACATGTCCCTTAGATGTGCTGCTTATTTATTTATTATCCTCATCTTCATTATATTCATTACACTGCACAACAATGATTTTTGCTACTGGATATAACACATGTGATGTACTCAGAATTTGCCTATCATGTACAGATTTTAAAGCGTGCTTGTTGTTGTTCAGTTGCACTCAATGCACCATCATGCACCATGCTCCTCTGTCCTCCACCAACCTTCTCAGTCCACTCAGATCTACGGCCATTGCATCGATAATGCCATCAAGCCACCTCATCCTCTGGCACCCCCTTCTCCTTTTGTCATCTATCTTTCCCAGCATCAAGGCCTTCTCTAGTGAGTCCTCTCTTATCATTTGATGGCCAAAGTACTTGAGCTTCATCTTCAGTATTTGTCCCTCCAATGAGCTGTCAGGGTTGTCCTTCAGGATCAACTGGTTTGTTTTATAGCTGTTCAAATGGTTGGTAATTGGGTAATATATTTTTACATGGGAACATTATAACAGTTGCAGTTACCACTATGCCTGCTGCCACCTCAACTGAATCACATTCCATGGTGGCATGCATGTTCCAGTAGAGGCTGGGCATGTCTGGTCGAGTCAGTGAGCTGATGTCAGAAATAGGTATATGAAGTGATATGGACCAAGGGCTTGTCTCTAGCATGAAACCATTTTGAATAGGACAGCTGGGCCATAGTGAGTCTGCTTTGAGCTAAAGATGAGTTGCCGCAGCTGTGTTACAGTTTTTTGCTACATTTGTGGCAAATATACCCCACATGATCAACATAAGAACCTATCAAAGAGGGTGAGATTTGGTAACATAAGATCCTGATTCCCAGGCAGAATCGGACTTCAGATTTGGATTCAGTGCACTTTTTTTAGTATAAGACACATGGATTAGACTTAGAAGCAGACAAATTTTTTTGTGATGCATTATTTGTGTACTCTAAGTCCCTTTAATATATAAATGTTTTTCAGAGTTTCATATGTGAAAAGATAGGCTAATGTTCCCAAAGAACAGAAATCGGCAAATGTTTCTTCTTTTCTGTAAGCAACACTTCCTGTTTCTCCTTGCTTAATTTCATTATCTTGAACACTTTCCCTTCCTAGTCTTTTGGTCAAATGGAATGGGCTTCTTGTTTAGTCTTGAGAAAAGAAAAATAGAAATTTTAATCTTCAGATGTTCAAAAGGTCACAGAGATTGGCAATTAGTTGGACAGAAATATCTTATTCTACTCCGCTAAGATATGGCAAAAAGTGCAACACATTCTATACTTAACTAAATTCTGCATTGTCAACAGAATCTAGAATCGTGTCCATAATTAACTGCACGGAATACCCTTATGCATACAATGATGATGAATACTGTGGAGGTTCAGCTCAGTTCCTAGATCCTGCCTTTTAATTTCCCCAAGACATATCTCAAGATAATCACTTGTCCAATAATGTTCCTATAGTCTTATCTTGGTGTTTCTAGAATGGAACGAACAGCCAACAAAGCCATTGTCCATGGCCACCAGAATGCATTCACATTCTCTAAGAAGGCTCTTTCTGTGCTCTTGTTGCCTGTTGTCTCTGTTATGTTTTGCTGAGACAACTGTCTAATAAGGCCTTGTTCCTTTACCCACTGAGTGCTTATTGTCTCTGAGATCCTAAAAGAACCTGAGCCCGTCAGGTCTGGCCAGCCTGTGTGGAAAGACAGAGGCAAACCAGAGAGAGGGTTCTTGGCACTCAGAAACAAAGCAGAGAACTGCTTAACAAGTTACTTCTAGCAACTTAAGAGTTCCAGCCGAAGGCTGCTTTCTAGTTCAGCTACTAAAAGCTCACATAGCACGTAGTTGCAGGTGTTTAGGCAGCTAGGGTACATTGCAACCCACGGTTTTCCTAGGAGAAAGAGCCCACAACCGAAGAGACTAACTATTCCCAAGGAGACTATCTACTCATAAGGAAATATCTCTTGTAACTATAACTTGGGGTTTCATGTTAATGTCTTCAGCTGCATTCATTCCCAAGGTCTGGGTGGCCACCTCACTCCCACCTTCAGATTCAACTTCTGAGCCACCACTAATCACATGCTCAAGCTCCTTATTCCCCAAGGTCTGCATGCTCAGTTTCTTCATCTTTTCAGGCTCTGGAATGTCACTGGGCTTGTCTTTTCTGAATAATTTCTCACAGAGGTTGTGATAACTTTCTAGAAGCCACATGAATGTTTTTCCAGGTCCCATCATGGAAATGGTGAAATACAAATGAAATAAATATATCTGGTGTCCGGGGCAAAATGGAGTCCGGGAATGGAGCCAGACCCTTTTATAGGGCTGGCCCTGCCCTGTGACATCCATTGTTGTGCGTCTCCCTGTGTGGAGGCGCGCAAAGCGCGCGCCAGAGGCATTTGCCTCCGACGCACACTCATTTGCTGTATTGTGGGGAGGGCAAGTTTGATTTTTCCTTCCCCTTGGAAACAGTTGAAAATATCCCCTTATGCACTCCAAGATTTTCAAGACACAGATGGAAGACAAGATCAGAGCTTGAAAGTGCTGCTGTTTTATATAGCATGGACATATCTTTGTTCTAACCTCTGGGCAATAGAGGTTTCTCCTTATTCATTGCAGGAAGAGCAGTAGCAGTAGTATGCTGTAAATGTGTATCCAATTTGTAGCAATCCCAACAAAGTTTTCAAAGTAAGCAATATATCTAAGGAGTGGCTTTACCATTGTCACAAATCCCCAATGAACTTTCATGCCTATGTAGGAATCTGAACCCAGGTTTTCTCGGTCTCAGTACATCACTTTATCCACAATACCACACACAGATTCCTCCTCACATTACTAGTTTAGCTAGAATTCAATGCTCTCAGTTCTGAAAATGCTTTCCACTCCACCAGAAGCTACAGTTCTGGACAGTTTCCTTTTACAGGAAAAAAACCCCCATGGTTTTATGATACTAAGATCAGAGTTGAATTTACCAATTACTTGAGTGGATGATGTGGATTTTAACCACCTGTGGAGCTGGCTTTTACTACTCATCTGTCTTTTCCCAATTTTATATTATGAGACTGTGGTGGGTTAGTGGTTAAGATGCTGAACTTGATGACCAGAAGGTCGGCAGGTCAGCAGTTTGAGACTCGAGTGCTGCATGACGGAGTAAGTTCCTGTGTCTGTCTTAGCATCAGCCAACCTAGCAGTTAGAAAGCAAGAAATTGCAAGTAGATAAATAGGTACCACTTCAGAGGGGAAAGTAACACACTATGCTCTCTGGCATATAGTCATGCCTGCCATATGACCATGGAAACATCTGCAGACACAGGCAGTGCTGGCTGGCTCTTTGGCTATAAGTATAGATGAGCAGCATACTGTAGAGCCTTGATGGTAAACATTGCAACCCAGCTGTTCTTGAATTTCAATTCCCAGAAGCCCTGATCAGCAGGAGTGCTGACTTGGGCTTCTGGTAATTGAAATCCAAGAACACCCAGAGTGCCAAGGTTCTCCATCAAGTCTCTAGAGTCAGATATGACTGGCTTTCGAGCATGGGAAACCTTTATCTTTAATTTTATATTATGACACTGGGTGTACGGGGACTGAAAGATTTGAGGCAAATATGATTACCTTTGTTACTGCTAACAAATACATTCATTATTATTTTAGCTTGTGTTAATCACTGTGCTTTCTGATCTACAGAAGATGATTAAAATTGTTATTACCTGTAGCCCGAGCCAATCAGAGTGCTCAGAAAATATTGGATTTGCTTCAAAGGTTAAGGTCAGGAGGGGTAAGCAGAATCAATGACACATGAATAACAGCTCCCTTAGGTCTCACCAAAATAGCAACACTTAAAATTGCTACTCAGCAGTGTTAGCTCAGTCTGTCTCAGCAAACAAAGAACTACTAACACTGAGAGGGAAACCGAAGGAAAAGTAACTAGGTCACAATGATTTTCACAGTCTATTACTGCTTTATTACTTTTTAAAGGACATTTAGACAGGAAGGTATGGATACCTGATTATAGTGCTGACTTGAAGAATGAAAAAGTCAGTATTTTGTGACTTTGCCCCCCTAATCTATATATGGTTAGTTCTCAGTGAGCAATACCATGCAGAGACAGAATGGGAAATGTCTGCATTTGCGAGGCTTTCTCAAGAAGGGATGTTGTTTCAGTGAGCAAATCTGTACAAAATGCTATGACACTAACTGCATATTTAGTGTGCCAATTGTGGAATTATTTACAGTACATGCCTAGGAACCACAAATACAAATGTACCACTTTTTACACAACTGGGAAAAAGAGTAGAATTCCAATGGTGTTCTATTTTCTCACATTGACACTTTTTGGGATTTAGGCCTTTGAAAATAAGTGTTTTGGTCAGATCTCATCTATAATTCAAAATTCTAAAACTTCCTCTTTTGTCCTAGACAGAGTAGTTCTGAAATGTAAATAGTGCCACCCTCCGAAAAGCCAATGTGCAGATTACCTAGTAACATCAAGGAGGAATTTAACAGTCTCTGTGACATATAAGATACTCAGTGGGTGTAGTAGGTAGAGTGGTGGACTAGGACTCAGGAGGGCTGGGTTTGAATCTCCTCCCTAGGATGGAAGTGGCAAAGCCATTCCTTAAATATCTGGATCATCATCATCATCATAGTTTGATTTATAGGCCGCCCCAATTGCTTATCCCTTGAAAGCCCTATTAGAGTTGCTATAAATTGGTTCTGACCTGACAGCACATAATACACATGTGACAAATAGAATTTTTCACTTAATTGACAAATCACCTTTCTGACCAGCAGTTCTTTCTCTAGCTTTATAGGTAAAGGTTTCCATTGTTTGAAAACCAGTCATATCCGACTCTAGGGTTCAGTGCTCATCTCTGTTTCAAAGCCAAAGAGCCAGCGCTGTCTGCTTCTGCTGATGTTTCCATAGTCATGTGCCAGGCATGACTAGACAGTTTACCTTCCCACCGAAGTGGTCCCTATATATCTACTTGCAATTTCTTGCTTTCGAACTGTTCGGTTGGCAGAAGCTGGGACTAAGACGGGAGCTCTTTCTGTCCTGTAGTACTTGAGAATCGAACTACTGACCTTCCGCCTTTAGTCAGCATCTTAGCCACTTGAGCCTCTGCAGTCTAGCTTTATAGAATAACATACCGTATTTCTTGACCTACCTAAAGGAAGAGATTCCCTTCAGTAAGCATACTACAGACAAAAAAAATAGTAATGGAGAACTTGAGGACAAGATCTACAAAACAGCTACACAATTTTCTCAGCCATAAATGAACAAGTAACAAACACATATTGCTTTGTGAAGGAAACATGGAAAATAAGAACATCGCTGAAGCTTATTCAATTTTCTAATTGAATGTGCCGTAAATCCCTATTGGATTTACATTCTCCATACCTGCAGTGGCTCAAGTGTCTAAGATGTACTATAAAAGTACTACATGTTTCACCATTCTACTAATAGTTATGTACCCCTCATATCATTAATGCAACTAGTGCAACCAAAGTCAAGCATAATGCTATTACAGTATGATGTGAAAATAGTTGCGCAAGTGGAGTTAAAATATTGAACACCATTAGGGGGGGACACTGGGGTTTCTGCAAATGAGAAATGGAATGAGATCATTGAATATAGTCTGCTGGACCTTCTTTATTCCAAGTCAATGTTCTGCATCCTTTAACATCATGGCATTTCACGTGAAGAGTATTCAGCTGGCAAGGTATAGGTAGAATCCTAAGTTATGCTTGCTGGCTAAACTTGGTCAGTGTAAATCTTAGTAGTGAATTCAATTTAAAAAGTCAAGATAGATGTTTGCTGTTATATGCACAACTTGGTGCACAACAGGAAATGTGTATGCTGACTTCTTAACTTGCAGCAATTCACTGCTGAGATTTATGCTGATTACCTTTTTGTTGTTATTCAGTCGCACAGTTGATTCCGACCCTTTGCGACCCCATAGACCACTGTCTGCCAGGCACTTCTGTCCTCCACCATCCTCCTCAACTAGGTCAGCTTTTTGCCCATTGTGTCTACAATACCATCTAGCTATCTCATTTTTGGCCGTCCCCTTCTTCTTTTGCCCTCCGCCCTTCCCAGCATCAAGGCTTTCTCAAGTGAATCCTCTCTTCTCATTTGATGTCCAAAGTACTTTAGCTATTTGACCTTTACTATTTGACCTTCTAAGGATTACCTTACATTAGTAAAAATGTAGTAGGATAGCAGCTGATGCATAATAGATCCTGGCTTACTTACTTCTGGTGAGAGCGAAAAAAAATGTTATTTGCTCTGGGCAAGATTACAATAGTTTCTGTGTATTTGACATATTTTAGCCCTTTTTTGAGAAACATTCATAGCAATGTGTGTGTGTGTTGTATAAAAACTTTTATTTTGTGTGAAATATAATTCTTGTGCAGAAAATCTTGCATTGTATGCAAAATGCAAAGTTGCAATGCGAAATGCTAGTTTTTGTGAAAAATGCAAAATTTCTGCACAAAACCACAGTTGTTTGTTGTTGCAAGTTCTTGTTGCTGTCAAAAATGTGCTCATCCTTTACTCCTCTGCAGGAGCAAAAAACAAACAAACAAACTTTCAGTGCATGACCATTCTTCTAATCGGGTGTCTCAGTGTCTTCAGATATAATGGAATCTCGCTTAATAAACTGCTTGGATAACACATAAATCGCATAACAAAAGAAATCCATAGAAAATAGTGGCTCAGTTAACCATTCCCCCCCCCCCCCGACCGGATTAATTGGATTTCAATACATTCCTATAGGAAACCGCATTTTCGTTAACAAATTTTGGTTTGCAATGCATTCCTATGGGAAATTTGCTTTACAAACTATTTGTGGTACAAAAGATCCCAGAGAACGCATTAAATTTGTTAAGCGGGGTTCCACTGTACTTTTCAAGAACAAGTACATTTATGAGCATTTGTTATATTTTCTTGTCTCGATACATAATTCTCATGAGAAATCAAGAAACTGATAGCTTACCCAGGCCTGACACTGATCTTTTTGAATACTCTTTCCTAGATGAATTCTTTACAAGATATTTTAGAGTTTTTTGAAAGAATCATTTTAAGAATTTCTCTCTTGGTTAAACTGTAAGGAAAGGGTGACAGTTCTCTTACTCACCCAATAACTTCAAACACCTCCAAGCAATCCCCTGTCATTCAACATATGGGAAAAGCAGAATGTTTTCATGCAGCACAATGCCTCTTCACCCTCTTGTGATTCTGCAGTGTTGCTGGGGGAATTTGCATCAGTCATAATGCTAAAGTGTAACATTGGCTGAAGTCCTGTTCTTCATTAATGCAAAAGGGACAGCTTTTGGGAGCGAACTGTCATTAGTCTGGAAATTTCCATAGGCATTATTTGTTGCATGCATGTATTGGACTAGGACTCAGGAGACCTGGGTTCAAAAACCTGCTCAGTCATGGAAGCTCACTAAAGGGAATGGGGTGGATAGAACTGGTAAAACCACTCCTTGAACAGACTTACCTTGAAAGGCATACAACATACACATACAAAATGAATTTAAATAATACTTTAAGTTCCAGCAGCAGCTCTAGAGCAAAAGGTTAATGGAGAAAAATGTTTCTTAGTTTGTCCCAAACCCAGAAGAACAAACCCCAAATCCAGGGTACCAGATGGGAGTAACCTATTCCCTGAGACCTGCAGAAAAAACCAAATAACTTGGTTTCAGCCCCCAAACCTGATAATTCTGACATTCTCACCATTTAATTGAAATGTGTCCCCCTCCTGAATTTTCCATCCATTAATTATAGAAGAGAGGCAGCTTGTGAACTAAATTTTCTGGGGGGAAATCACCACTGGCACAGAGACAAGTATTTTGAACCAGGAGAATGCAAGAGAAGTCCACTGAATGCCCTAAGAAGTACTCAGAAGGAGGACATAGCTTCCCTGTTTCCTTTCTGACTGCAAGATCAGTAGCAACCAAGAAATTTCTACTTCACGCTCATAGTGAGCAAAGTTTTTCTTCTTGGGTGATTCATGAGTCAGTAAGAATTGATCTTTTCCTAAGCTTGAGCAAAATAGCTTATCACTGACTTTCTGCAAATGCCATTTTAAAAAACTTTATGTATAAACAGAGACAGTTTAAAAACCCTGATAGATGCAGATTACAGTAGAAGATTGGGACTAACATCAACCACACCTGAGATACAATTTTCCAATGCTTTTAACAGAACAAAGGAGTTCAAACTGCTACATGAGGTTTTTTTAAAAAAAACTTTAAAAGGCATTAGGTAATTCAGAAGTGGAAAATGAGATATAAGTGGGTTAGAATTGTATCTGTGAACTACACAAACTCCAGAGACTGTAGTGATGGGGATACAGTGTAGTCTAGGGCAAACATACAAATTTTGGAGCTCTTTTGCCTGGGGTGCCATTTAGAGATTGCATGTCACCAGTTTTAAACAAACTGCACTGACTTCCAATTTGCTTTTGAGCTTAAATTAGGTTGCTAGTTCTGGTCTAATAACATCTGAACAGATTGGGACTGGAATATGCAAAAGACTGTCTCCATAAGAGCTTGCCTAGAATTTAAGATCTTCAATAGAAGTCTTACAGCATGTCTCATCGTACCAAAAAGTTGGTAGTGAGACAATTGGTGAGCACAGAAAGAGCACCTCATTCATGGAATTCACTTGGAAGGGAAGTCAGTTTGGCTTCATCATTGAGCAGCTTTCAGCAAACAGAAAAGTCTTTATTGATCTGTTTGGGTTTGGGTTTGTAAAGCTGGTTTCAAAGACAGTTTTAGTGTTCTTGATCAGAAGCATAGCGTGCCTTGGTAGGGCCCCGTATAAAAATTTGTTTGGGGGCCCTTAGGAAGGGTAAAGATTTCTCACAAAAGAAAAAAAAATGCTTTTTTTGACTTTTGTCATTTGTGAAATAAAAAAAAAATTGGGAAGTTTTTATTAATTTTTGCTTACGCACGTTGGGGGCCCCCGTGGCCTGTGGCCCCCGTATAATTGATACAGCAGATACAGCGGTAGCTACTCCCCTGTTCTTGATTAAGTTCCCCCAAAAAGTTACTTTCAAATTTTATCTGTTTTTGTGGAACTTTTCAATCCTGTTGCTGTGCAGTGTTTTGGATCCTCATGGGCTGATAAACGAGCTCTTTTATTAGACAAACAAGACAAGATGATGACTATTTCTTTCCATGTTTTTCAGTATTCTGCTCAGACACAGCATGTCTCAAGGAACATATTTCTTCCTAAAAAGCCAAAGACTGTGAAATCTTCTTAAGTCTAAAACATTTTAAGTATAAATGTTAAAAATTTAAAGTGAGTTCTTACAAGTTGTGAAGTTAAGTTGGTATAAGATACAATAGGATCTCTTTTTAGTGTTTTCTTTACTGAGGAAATCCCTCCCAAAAGAGGAGAATGTTGAAAATGTGCTTATTTGGGCTACAGCGCCTAGGTTCTCAGTCATTATGGCTTCTCTGATCCAAAAATGCTGACTCAAAAATGCCCCACAATGTCACTTTCCAAGACCTTTCCAACCATAGCAAAACAACAGCTTAAAGGCTTTTAGAAAGCTAATATGACTTAGAGTTAGGTGGAGAACTAGATCCCTTTCAAAGAGTGGAGTGAACAAGAAACAGGGCATTCTAAATGGAACTTCTAGTCTCTGTTTCAAGCAGTGACGACAGAATTACCTCGAGTTCTCCACAGTCACACTCCTCTCCTTCTTCTACATAACCGTTTCCACATTTTGGTCCACCAAATGACTCCTTCACTTCTGGCAGGTTGAAGAGACACATCCCCACTCCTTTCTCCAAACTGATCTCCAGGTCTTTCTTGCTGCAGCTGCTAAACATCATGGGGAATGGGTATCTAGGAAAGGGTGGGATAGGGAGGAAGGGTGGAACATAAAAGAACATTTTTCAGAATTGGGAGTTGAGATAAGACTTACAATCTGACAAGTCTACTGAATTTTACAGCTTCATCATGAAGTACAGCAAGAATAGTAACAAAAACACCACATGTCACTCTACCACATGTAAGAGTATGTAACTCCAACAGCTTCTTTTTCTTCTTCCTCCTCCTCCTCTAGGCCAGACATTAAACTGCCAAAATGAAGGTACTGTATATGCCGGTGTACAAGACTACTGGGTGTATAAGACGACCCCCCCAACATTGCTACTCAAAATATAGAGTTTGTTATATACTCGCTGTATAAGACCACCCCCTCTTCCGCGCACCTTCCACACACCAAATAAAACGTAAAAGATCATCAGATTTGATTTCAACATGTTAATTTATATTCAAATGCTTATGACATGCAGAAAAACTGTCACAAGGCTGTATGTTATCAAACATGTACAGTAAATATAAAACAGTGCAAGTGCAAAGTGGTACTTATTTATCTACCATATATACATGAAAATAAGCTGACCCGAATATAACCCAAGGTACCTAATTTTGACCTTGAAATCCAGGAAAATAGATTGACCTGAGTATAAGCCAAGAGTGGGAAATGTAGCAACTGCTAGTGAGTTTCAGTAATTAAAATGCAGTAATATTAATTATTTTATTGATTTTTTAGAACTGTACTTGCACCACCCACCAGTGGTGGCGCTGCAGGTAAAGTGGGTGGGCAGGTCAGTTGCACTGAGGCAGGAAGTGTTGCTCTAGCCTAGCCTCTTGCTTCTCCTGCAAGCATGGCTTTTTCCTCCATTTTGGGCAGAGCAGAAGGTACCAGTAAATGAAACCCTTTCTTTTTCCCCACCAGTTTGAAAGGGAGACACAATTGTAATGTAGAGCTTATTTCTTCATCTGGATGGCATGTAGAATGAGGTGGGCGAGCATCAGGAGGCCACTATGGGCAGCTATGTCTATCCCAACTGAAGTGCACCCGGCGTATAAGACGACCCCCCCCCACTTGGAGGCATGTTTTTCAGGGTGAAAAAGTCATCTTATACACCAGCAAATACGGTACCTTATGGTGAATTCAATCTGCAGTTATTTTCACCTGATCTAGTGTGAGAAAGATTAGTGTGAGAAAGATTAGCAACACAAGGTAGCTGTTACCAGGGTATGCCCAATTGTGGTTCAAAAATACCATAATCTTCGAGGAGGCTCTATCTGTGTACCCCTCCAACAGCAGCTAACGTTAAGTTCCTTAAAATATTATTTCTGTAATGTTATTAATGATTGTTGTAAACATGTTTAACACAAGAGGGAGTAAAGTAATCCTTGAGATTTGTTCAATTCTCCTAGCTCAATAATGCTGAGGTATACCTGGGTGATCTGATGGCACATAACAACTATCTAACCCGTGATACAAGCTTTTGTGATCTGTAGCCTATCTCTTGGCTATTTTTAAGGTGGTACAAGAACGACCACTAACTCTAATAGAACATAGATTAACATGGCTACCCTACTATAAATAACTCTAATACTGTAGCTTAATACTCTAAGTACTTCTGTTTGACAGTCAGAAGTGATGGGACAAAGGGGTGTGTGTGTGTGTGTGAAAATGAGAGGAAATGGAAGAGAAGTACCATGAAGGGAACATCTGGGAAAGTGAAATCAGGACACAAGAGGGGGGGTGGGTGGGATAACAAACCTCAATGCCTGGGGTGATTTTATGTCTAAACTACACCTGGAATGGTGTATTCTACACACGGTTCTATCTTTTCACAATTTGCAAAAGGGGGGTGGGTGGGTGCGCCACTAATATATTGTATAAGTGGGAAACTCCATTGTTGTAAATGAGACCCCGGGTACTACATGATGGATTGAGCGCCCATCTCTGTTCCAGCTCTTGAGGACATGAAAGGAGCCTCATTTGGGTGTTCCCTGAGTGGAATTTCTTCTGAAAAATCCTTTCAACCCAGAATAATTTCTAACATGAAATTATTATTATAATGAGACAATCTCCAATTCATGCTACTGCAAACCAGAGACTGAACACAGTGAGCTGGGGTAATCTAACTGCAGAGCAGTTAGGCTCCACATTTGGCAACAGGATACTGTCCAACATATTTATTCCTGAGTATTAATACAGTGCAGCTTGTGTGGCTCAACCAGTGGTGGGCAGCAACAGGCTCACACACACCCAGGAGGAAAAAAAAAAGCAAAACTGGGTGGCCTCTGGGTAGGGTGTGTGTGGCAAAGCTGGGTGGCCTTTAGGCGGGGGGGGGGGAAGGGAAATTGGGTGGCCACACCCACCTGTCCCATCAGGTTTTGTCCCTGCAAGTGGTACAAGGTCTCTCTTGCTCAAAAGCCAGTCACATCTGACTCTAGGATGAAGTGCTCATCTCCATTTACAGTCAAAGAGCCAGTGCTGCCTGTGTTTGCAGATGTATACATGGCCATATGGCAGGCATGACTAGATTGCCCATGACGTAGGCTCCGCCAATGATGTAGGCTCCATCCATGATGTAGGCTCCGCCCATGACGTAGGCTCCACCCATGGTGTGGTAGTGAAATTTTTTGCTGCCCACCACTGGGATTAACCAATGATAAATGTGTCACCAGTAGGAAAGTACATACAGTCCTCTTCACAGAATGTAGGGATTTCCTGTATCAGTAAACAATAGGCTATCAATTCATTTTTGTTTATACTTTAATTATAGCAGTGACATCTATTCAGAAGAGTACAACCCCAGTTTTAAATTTGTGTTTTAAGAAGTAACATTTTAACTTAGTAGTAAGGTGATAATCTGTGGTGTTCAGATCTGTGTTTTTAGATTACAAATCCCAGAATTCTCCAGGTAACATTAGCGTTTTTCAACTACTTCCACCACTAATTTTGAATTACTTCCTTTTAGGAAAGCGCTAAAGAGTTGCTGCCCTTCAGGAAAGAGCTAAAAACCTGGCTGGCAAAGCATGTGTGGGGCACTGGGGGAGTGGTGAACCCTGCCTGCTAGTTCATATAACAAGATCACTCCCTTTCCATTTTAACTGATGGGGTGGGGTGGGTAACTTCGGGGGTATTTTTAATGGGGTTTTAAAGGGTTTTAGTTATTACGGCAATGTTTGTTTTAATGCTGTTAGCCACCCAGAGTTGGTGTCGAGTTGGGTGGCAACAGAAATTCGAAAAATAATAAATAAATAAATAAATATAACTGGACAGAATTTTAGTGAGGCAGCATCTTGATTGTTTATGAATTGGTACAAAATAAATCACCCCTGCTGGATTATTTAAAATAAACCATATTTTGGCTGGATAGTACTTTGCAGTGAGTATATTGTTGTATCTGAATCAATTCTAAACCCGGCAAAACTGTCACAAGTGTAGGACTTTTTCCTAATCAAGATGCATGAGGATTTAGGTTTCTGGCTGAGGAGCCAGAGGTTAGGAGTTCAATTCCCCAATGGGCATTTCAGAAGAGCTAGCCTATGTGGCCTTAGCAGCTGCATTGTCCCAGGGTGTCCCCAGAAGTATTATTTACCTTAAATACCTTGAAAAGTGTTGTTATAAGTCATAATTGCGTTGATTATATACAATTATAATTATATGAATAATTATTATTGCTAGTTTGTGTTCACACTTCCAACAGCAAATTTTAATATTCTTAAAATTTACTGTGAATAATTACCATAATCTTGTTTCTCAGCATTGTAGATTGTACTAGAGCAGGTCCATTGAATACACAGGGATTCAGTGAGGCCATTTCTTCATAAATGCCATTGATTCAAATGGGGCCACTCTTAACTGTGGTATTGTAGGCCCTTTTGAATCAATGGAATTTACAGAAAAGTTGACTTACTAAATACCCACTGAGTCAATGGGTTTACTCTAATGTGATTTACTACACTAAACAACAGGAGGTGAGCCCATAAATCTAATGACAGATTGTCTAAAATATGTAAATGTCTTTCTTGGCGAAAGCCAAGTTTTTTCTTTCTATCATGGTGAAGCCATGTTTGTTTTACAAAGCAATCTGTAAAATGTAAGATATAATTGCTTGAGAACTGCTGTTGCAGTACACACTGCTTCTGTAGTATTTATATGCCTTGTAAACCATAATCTTTTCATTTCTCCAAGTATTCTACACACACACACACATGCACATGCACACACATGGAATTTTGACACTTAGTTAATTCTAAGTGATATCTAAGCCTCTGAGTGACATTCAGTATGATACCAGCTGCATCTGGATGACTACAAGGACATTATACCACTGATACTGGACAAGATGCCAAAGTGCACACTCTGGGTCTCTGGGGACATTCCTTGAGATTGTATTAGGTTTAGAGTATGACCATATGGCGTACAAAAGACATTCAGTCTTACTTCCCTGGACTCTGGAGCCCTTTCACTTCCTCCTTGCATTCAGGCAGCAGTTCAACACTACAGATATGTAGAGAGAAGGCTGCCTCAGTAATGAGTGGGCTTTGTTCCCTCAGTGTATCCCATCAATTATCTATGATTAAGAACAGGATGTAGTCTTAAAGACAGAAATAAGACAGTACAGAAAGGTCCCAGGCTTCTAAATTAGGGAAACTAATGAATCAATAGGTACATTATTTTACTGCAAATGTAGAATAGTTCAGTGTCTGACACTGCCAGACAAGGAAGAAAGGATTTTTGTTAAAGAAAAAGACTGAGCTGCTCTTCTATATGGGAGTAATGCATTTCTAAATCAATTTATAAATTCTTACAAATGCTAACTTCCAGTCTGAAATAATATATGACTGAATTTGTCTCATTCCTGATAATCTTTCACATATTTTCTTTATACAAAAATATATTTAATGATGTTGTGTTATCTAGTAACAATGTAATGCTATTTATTTAAATTCTAGAATAGCATGATTGTCATGGACCGTTAATAAAGGTTAACACAATTCTGGATCATTTACACACAGACATCCTATGCCAAGTCCTGGACAAAACATAATTTTCCACAAAGGGAGAAAGGAAATGTTCATGTTCCATGTTCATAGAATCATAATATTCTTAATTATTGGATGTCAACATAGTAACACATTTAAAAAGTAGTGTAAGCAATACCTTAATGTAGACTTTAACATGGCTAGTATGAGCATATTTAGAGTACAGTCAAACCTCATATAACATTAAAACCTGGTTCCACAAGTCTTGATGTTATATGATTTTTAGTGTTATCCGTTGCATGTTAAAATCCTATGGGAGCCATAGAGATACATTGTAACCACACAGGCTTTAGCGGTTGTTATCTGATGCATCCCATAGGATCTTAATGTTATCCGATGCAATTCTTCCCCCCAGATTGCTTAATGTTATGCGATTTTAGTGTTATTCGATACTAATGTTATATGAGGTATTACTTTAAAACCAAGCTAATTTTAAAGGTGAAATAATGACTGAAATTGTTAAGGATGATGGAAGCTACTTTTGACTTTTCTCAAGGTATCCTACAATATCCAATCACTAATTTAAAGAGCCTATGAAGTACAAACCAAATGCACATGTCTGCAAAAATAATAAGTAATCACTATTTTAGGGTGGAGGAAAAGGGAATTGGTGATAACAGAAATTTCTACAGGGCATTTGTAATATAGTTGGCCACTTATTCTTCTCCATAAATATGTGGATGCACATATGATAAAAAGTTGCATATGATTCTTACTGAGATAGCACAGACCTTAGTCTACGACAATAGCCACAGAGTGTCACTGTCAACAAATGCAAATCTGCCCACTTCCAGCCGAACTTCAAGCTGTTTCCTATTTTGAAGGAACTGGGCTATTCAACTTCTGTCTTTTCCTGTTCTTGACAATGATTTCCTCAGTTGACAACAGTCTCACATTAGCTATTTACCAAAGAAATCACAAAGCCGCATAAAACATTTTGCCTGGAAGCAAATAACCCCAGGATAAACAGGGAGAAGAGCATGAGAAGCCTTTGTCAGAAAGCATATGAATAAATTCTTCTATGAAGGAGGAAAGACTAGTGCAATTGCAACTAAAACTTACTCAGTACATGAGTTCAAGGACTATTGTCTTGAAACCAGATATCAAATTTGCATTTAAGATATACTAAGACTCCTAAGTATTTGATATATTTGGTCCCTCAACTTCTTTGTAAATTCAAGAGGGCCTACACTATTCACAACTTACTATAGCACAGCAAGTCACAGCTAGAATGGGCGTATTTGAATTAATGGAATTTAAGAAAAAGCTGATTCAATAAATTGCCATTGATTCAATGGGCCTACTCTATCATAACACATTATATTTACTAAGCAACAGGATTTCAGCCAGTGTCATGTAGGTGAGTGGGATCATTGGCAACTGTTTTTCCTAGTATATTTTCTGTCTGCCTGGCTAGGTGGTACTGAATATACTGTTAGAGCAGTAGAGCAATGGAACCAATTGCTTTGGGAGGTGGTGAGCACTCCAATCCTGTATCTAGTAGTCTCTGGTGCTATGATTGCCTCATAGGCCCCTCCCTTTGAGTGAATACAGCAAACTCGTGGTGCTGGCAAACTGGAGAAATGTGGGATCTCTTTCTGAATGCAACGTGAAGGAAAAAGTTGTCTAATGTTTTTCTTGTATGTTCTCCATTTTTCTAGTTGGATGCTACAGCATGGCACTGGAAGTACAAGAAACTTTCACCTGGAGTTTTCTATTCTGGAAAGCACATTGCAATGTTACAGATGGTTTTGAGCATGAGAATGTAACGAAATCTGAAACAAAATCTGAGCCCACACCAATGGCTGGGGGAAGAAGAAGCCAGGGCTGGTTGAGGACTTTGCCATCCCTCCCCCTGATTTCACACCAACAGCCGGGAGAAGAAGCCAGGGCCGGTTGAGGACTTCACTGCCCCTCCCCATGAGCCCCCATCAACATATTGCAATGTATTGTTTGTAAGCCACCCTGAGTCATTACGGCGAGTGGGCGGCAATAGAAATTTGAACTAATAAGTAAATAAATAAATAAATAAAAAATGAATAATGTGTACCAATCTGAGGCATTTAGCACTGTTTGTCTGTGGAATGAAATACGAGAAGAAACCAAAGACTCCACAAGCACCCTTCATCAAAATAAATTTACTCTTGAGTATGTCACAGAGAAGCAGCGAAAATGCAGCAACTTATGTTACAGCATTCCCTAGCCCCTACCTTAGTGTAAAGAAGGACTTGTGTATCTTTCCTGTGGACAAATCCATAAACCTCCAAAAGCAGGAGTGTAAATAACTGACTGTTCAATCCAGCGTTTCTTACTTATCTGAAACGCATGAACTGGTTCTGAGAGTGCAAAATGAATTTCTATTGCCAGTAAATAAAGTGGTTAGTAACGGGATAACTTATATCACAGTATATTTCCAATGATAAAATGTATTTGGGGAGGGGGCTTATTGCCTTAAGCTGCTTGGAGGAAGGGACATGCAGCTGCCATCAAAATCCCCCTTATTTTTATGCTTGCCTATCAGCTTCTCCTGTTCATTGCTTTTTGCAGGGGAAGAACAAATATAAGGAAGTGATTAGCTGTTCCTTTCCTGTAATGAAAAAGGCCTTTTTTCTGGCCTCAAAGTAGTCTGAGGAAGACCGAAATTATATAAAAATGACACATTGTTCTCACTCCCTTAATGGCTTGGTGGTTAAGTCACTGAGCTTGGAGACCGGATGGTAGGGTTTCGATACCTGAAAGCTGCACTTGGGACATGAAAGGAGCCTCATTTGGGTCTCCAGCAAAAATCCTTTCAACCCAGAGTAATCTCTGACACGAAATTATTATTATTGTTCACAGTTCATTTCAGGGGGTTGTTTTGCCATTTGTCAGTGGGAGAATATTTGGGGATACTGAAGACGTATCCTTCCACAGCAGGAATTGTCTCCAGGCCCACAGAATTTACCCACCACTACCCAGCTTAATAGTCTAGTAGTGCCATTCCAGAGCTTCACACAATAATCTTTTCCAGCCTTATCGGCGAGTGTTAAGAACTGAAACTTTTTGTATATAAAATTGAACTGGGATCCTTCCTCACGAAAAACTATCTTTTGGAGAGAGGTGAAGATGGAGGCGAAATGTTTCCTCCCCATTGCAGAATTTCAAGTTAATGAACTGTCTTTGAGGTTTTGATTTTCCTTCACCATGAGCCAAATTATAACCTCCAATTGAATCAAAATTTATTTGAGGTATATGAGAATTTGGTCTATGCCATTTTTTAACTTTTTGAATTATCATATTCAGCTGAGCATCTGTTTATAAAATACAGAATTTATAGGAAGTTTGCTTCAAAAAGTGAATGATGATTGACAGCTCTGTGCTTATTTTCCTGGTCTATTTTTACTTTCCTGTGTATTGTTTTAATCCCTAGAGCATAAATAAAGTAGAACACAGAACTGGGCCATCCAGTGTTTTGTGAAATCAAAGTCTTCCTTTCTAAAGTTCCTGGTTAAAGGCTTGAAAACACGCCAGGATTCATTAATAGCTTGTCATGTGTCTGTGAAATTTGGGGGATTATGAGATGGAGAGCAAACACTCAGTTTTTTAAAAAAAATCCTATATAAGCTGCATCATACAGACATGAATCTGTAGTTGTTTGGGAGAACTATAGTGAGAAGCTACAGAAAATTTACCTCATGTCTTAAAAAAAGGATTGCTTTGGCCAGCACCTCTGAGGCCTGATCTTTTCTTTTACAGCTTTACCTGTGAATTTAACTACGAGAAATATTTAAAAGGTCAGATTTACAACAACTGAAGGCTAGACTTCAATCAGAAAGCATGGACAGGAGGGCAATTCTGAAAAATATTTCTTGGAGGAAGTAGCAACTCTTAAAAGCTTGCTGAAGGACACACTGCCATGGCTTAATATTTCCACGGTAGCACGTGTGCCAAGTAAAACATGATTAAGAATTACCTTTACTTTGACAAAAGTACAGTCGGAAAAGTTCTTTCTTGTCAAGAGGTCTATTGTAAACTTCATTTCCTAGTCCAGAGGTGAAGCAATACTAAACCAATTTATCAACCTTGACAGTATATTCTAACTGCATTCAGGAGTTATCTGCCAGGCAAAGCTCTGTGGGAATTGTACTCGACTGCTTTTCCTGTTGGAAACTCAGGAGTTAGGGAGAGAAGCTATAATCAGTCCGGTTCCTCTTTGGGTCTGTTTCTTTTTAGAGTGCCACCTCATTAGTAACAATTAGGTCAACAGCAGAGAATCTGGATTTTGACATTTATTGTCGTGGACTTACTTGATGTAAATCTAGTACTGATTCAAGGAAAAAGAGAAAAAAGAATGACAAACAGATTGTAGTGGTGTTGCATCGCATCCAGGGCAAAAAGGGCAGATTTGTAATTTTGCCACTGTCAGGGGAAATTGAAGTTAAGAAACCAAACTAGATTAACCTGTATCCAAACTAGTTGCAATGACATAATATCCACTACTAACAATTTTTCTTCTTCTGTGTCTAGGCCAGATGCAAAACTGCCAAAATGAACCCAGCTTTTGGTGAGTTCATACTGCAGTTCCTTTCACTTCACCTAGTGTGAGAAAGATTACCCAGCAACACAAGGTTACCATTACCAGCGTAAGCCTGATTGTGGTTCAAAAATACCACAATCTTCAAGGAGGCTCTTTCTGTGTACTAGCAGTTAGTGTATAATGATAAATGGCTGACGCTGCTGTTAAAACATGCTGCTTGCATTTGATTTCCTACTGAATCTTCTCCTTCTTTCTTGGTTTCTTTCCACATAAGCCTTGTATGGTTTGGAATTCCAAGCATTCGCTCCAAATGGACAAACTACTTTATTTGATGTATCTGTATGTAATTTAAATTTGGTTTATTCTAATTCTTTCCCTTATAATCTCATTCCTGATTTTATCCCTTCTAGTCACTGCAGCAGCCATTTCATTTCCATGTTGACCAACTTTTGGTTATGTTTTGTTGCCATGTTTGGCACTGGTAACATAAGGTGGGAATGAATATGCTTTGTATTAGGTGTTTCTTTGTGCTGATCGGCATTTCTTTGTGTTGTAAGAGTGGAGCTGTTCCAATATTTAGTTTGCCTTTCTCACCATATGCTAATCTCTTCATCCATTTTGCCATCTTCAGTAAATGTTGTTCCCAGGCATTTTAATTCTGCTAATTGTTCTATACTTGATCTCTCTATTATAACATTTAAAAGTACTGTACTGTATGCTGTTTCCTTCCAATTGCCATTACGTCAGTCTTCTCTTTATTGATTCTCATATTATTTATCTTGCATTCTTAGTTCAGTGACATAAAGTGTTGCTGTAATTCCTTAGCTGTAGTTGCTATCAGTGCCTGATAATCTGCAAAAAGTAGTTCATTGATATTGTTTCCATTAATAGGCTTAGCTTTTTTTTGCTTATGGTGTCTATGTAGGTAATAAATAATAGTGGTGATAGTACACATCCCTGCCTCACTAGTTCTAGTTATCAGAAAGAGCAGATGAACAAAGCTGTATCAGCTAACATTGCAGGAAAGGACTAAGGGCTCTTCTTTAACACCCTCCCCCCCCCCCCCAAAAAAAAAAAACCTACTCAGAAATACTGTATAGCAGGTATGTAACACAGCATGGCGTAACTTCCAGGCAGGTAGTTGGATGAATATATCTTCAGCCTACTTCCTGAAGTGTTATAAGTCAGTTACTAGGTAAACACCATCATACAAAGAGCTAAATCTAAATTTCATGGATTCTGAAAAAAAGCATTTAACAAAAAAAAAAAAATTTCAATGACATCTACTCAGAAGGTTTGGGAAACTTGAACATTATAATGGCTGACATCACTTAATTCTAAACGTATGCTCTTTCCTAAAAAGAATTAAAAGACATGTAAATGGACTTAAAATGATTAATAAAGAATGGTGAACAACGTCTATTGCATAACTACACAGTTTCTTTCATGAAATTAAACTGAATGCTGACATAAGGTTATTGTGCCATTTCATAGTTGTCTCTTACCAAATGAAAATGGAAAAAATAGTGAACCAAAACATCATGGTATTTCTTTTGTTTATGTATCTGATTTATTTATTTTTAAAGCAATTCCACCACTGGCAAAACCAGAATATCTATCACAAGTAATTAATTAAACAATATTTCAATGTTATTTTGTGGGAAAGTGTCTCCGTATAGAGTTCAGGCCAGATTGAAATGGAGTCATAAAAGCGTAAGAGTTTAATTAGGAACTCTTTGCCTCTTCAAGTTAATTTAATTTTCCTGAACTCATAGATCAATACAGATGGTTCTGCTGACTCTGCAAATTAATATCTATAAACAGTAAATCTAAGATATGCATAGTGAATGTTGTTGCTAGTAACCTAAAAACCCCCAACTAAGTTCATTATTTCTTGAGATGTGATAAATTATCTCCATGTTGACTTTGTTCCAGTATAAATTATCTTGTAAATCTTTTGGTAAAACTGGGAAACTTCCAAAGGTCTGGGGCCTTTTTTTGCTAGCTCATGCTGACACCATGCCCCTTTAAAAAGCCATTTGGCCTAAACTAAAAATCATGACCTCTCTTCCAGAGGATTCCTAGTGGTACAATCTGCAATGTAAACGCAATTTTACTCCCTCTGGGATCTGTTTTGGCTGACCATCTATTTCTTGTTAAAAAATGATGAGCAGTACTAGGCACTTGGGGATGGGGTGGGGGAGTAGATGTGGCCTATAGCTCATACTTTGCCCACCCTGGACATAAGGCACCCGTGATGTGATGGGGTAGCTACATTTATTTTATAAAAGAAGCAAAGGGAAGAATGGCACATAGGTAACGGGAGTAAAATCTGCTTTATCTCTTGATTTATCATGCTATAAGCGATTTCTGTCTCCTGGTTTACTTCTAGCAGTAGGACCAGGCTATGAGGCGAGCTGCTTAACATTGCAGAGTGTAGGGAGATAAAACATGGGTGTGGTTTCTTTTTATGTAAAAATTATAACCCCTTATTTTGCTTATAAATGGTAAAAATATATGTACATCTGTCCCATTATGCCTAGTTTTGTTCCAGGTTAAAATGATGTGTAATGTTCATTTTGGAGAGATTTAATTTCCTTCTCCAACTCCTCGTCTTTATTTTTCTCTTGCTATTCATTATACTTGCAAGCTTAATGCTCTCTCCTCTGAATATTGCCTTCATTGTGTCCCAAACCGTATTAAATCCAACTTCTCCATTGTCATTCCACTTCCAGTTCTCTTCCCATTTTTAAATTATTTTGTTTTTGTGATCCTTATAAATTCTTGAATCATATCTCCAACTATTGGTTTTTTCTTTATTCCTCCTATCTTTATTTCTAGTAGAACTTTTGTGTGATCCGACTCTTTAAAGATTCCAGTTTCTGTATCTTCTAACATTTTCACTAAATTGTCTGTCACAAATATGTAGTCTATTCTCGAATATGAATTATGTACTTGGGAGTAGAACGTATATACCCTTTCTGTACCTTTCAGTTCTCTCAATGTGTCTTTTAATCCTACTAATTTTATCCAGTTATTTATAACTTGCATTTCTTGTTTTCTGTTCTGTTGCTTGTTGGTGCTATCTATGTCTGATCTTATCATATTAAAGTCTCCTGCAACTATCATGTTTATTATTTTTTCTTTTTCTAGAATTTGATATATTTTGTCTAAAAATTCTTTTTGATGTTCGTTTGGGGCATAAATGTTAACTAATGTTATTTCTTCTTCCTCTATATTACCTTTGATTATCAGGTATCTCCCTTCTGGATCTGAAATCTTTTTTGTTATGTTAAACCCCAGTCTTTTTGATATAAATGTTGCTACCCCTCTTGCTTTTGAAGAACCAAATGACTTTTCGTAATTCTGTATCCACCCCAATATCATCTTGTTTGTGTCATCTGATTTTTGGTGGGTTTCTTGTAAGAAAATTATGTCAGGTTTATTTTTCTTTAAGGCTGATTCTAATCATTTCCTCTTCACCATGTTGCCAGTACCTCTCACGTTCCAGGACAGAACTTTAACATCCTTCATCTTTTTGGTCTAAATTATTTTGGATATCATAACCTTCTCCGGAAGTGCTACACCCTTTACCTATTACAACAAAATAATAATAATAAAAATTCATAATGCTAAAAAAAGAAAAAAACTTACCTACTGCTACGATTACCCTCCCCACTCTTCTTCCTGAAAAGCCACCTTTGTCCTCCAAAGAGGGGAGGGGCGGACTGCCGTTAGTGTGCTTAGAGTATCTTTTATTGAATCTTACCATAAATAATCATTCTTTGCCCGCCCGCTATTCTGTTGCTTAACTATCGTCTAATTCTACCAATATTACATCATTTCCACCACCATCCGAGCCCCCTGTTGCCCCCATCTCTTCCTCGTCTCCTCCCGTCTCTCTGTCAATTCCACCTGATTCCATCAAGTCTTTCCTCAGTTGCATCCATTGTTGTGACCAAGGTTTCTTAAGAGGAAGATACATGGTCGATTTAACAAGAAGAGTATTGAACTTGATAGATATCGCAGAACAAAAGATGAAAAAGGTGGGTTTTTTGGCTGTAGACATTTTTAAAGCCTTCGACTCACTGCAATGGGACTCAATAAAAGAACTGATCAAGCTATATGGATTTGGAACTAAATTTCAAAAAATTATTGGCAAACTATATCAGAAGGGAGTAGCAAGGGTTAGAGTCAACGATACCTATACAGCAGACATTCCACTAGAGGCTGGAACAAGGCAGGGATGCCCATTATCCCCAACATTATTCATAATGGCTATAGAATTACAGTAATACCCCGTATAACGTGAGTACCGTATAGCGTGAAAACCGCATAACGATACAAGATTTTCGGAAAAATCTTGTATTGAATAACGCGATTTTTAACGTTATACGATACAGTTGTTCTTAGCAGCAGGGTGGCTGGAAAGCTGAACGGGGTTCTCCGTTCAGCTTCCCAGCCACCCTGCAGCTACGGAGGCAGGGGTGGGGAGGCTGGAAAGCTGACGGGGGGGGGCTCCCCCATCGGCTTACCCAGCCACCCCACAGCTGCGGAGGCATGGGCGGGTGGCTAGGGAAGCCGACAGGGAGTCCCCGTCAGCTTCCCCAGCCACCCTGCAGCTGTAGATCGGGTCCTCTGATCTCTCTGGAGGTGTTTCTGGGCTTCCCCGACGTCCTGAGCCAGTGCAGCAAGCCAGAATGTCAGAGTTCGAATCCCGACATTCTGGCTTGCTGCACTGTCTCAGGACGTCGGGGAAGCCCAGAAACACCTTGGATCGGGTCCCCACACCTCCCTGGACCCGGCGGGGGGGTCAGAAACCCCAAAATTGGTAAAATAAACGGACGTTTTTTTTTTTACCAATTTGGGGGTTTCTGACCCCCCCGCCGGGTCCAGGGAGGTGGGCAGACACGATCCAAGCTTTTTCTGAGCTTCCCCGACGTCCTGAGCCAGTGTAGCAAGCCAGAATGTCAGAGTTCGAATCCCGACATTCTGGCTTGCTGCACTGGCTCAGGACGTCGGGGAAGCCCAGAAACACCTTGGATCGGGTCGCCACACCTCCCTGGACCCGGCGGGGGGGTCAGAAACCCCAAAATTGGTAAAAAAAATGGACGTTTTTTTTACCAATTTTGGGGTTTCTGACCCCCCCCCCCGCCGGGTCCAGGGAGGTGTGGGGACCCGATCCAAGGTGTTTCTGGGCTTCCCCGATGTCCTGAGCCAGTGCAGCAAGCCAGAATGTCAGGATTCGAATCCCGACATTCTGGCTTGCTGCAGCATAAAAGAGGGTGGGGGAAGTTCAAAATTAGCGCGCATCGGGTCTCCCGACCTCCCTAGAGCTGATGCGCGCTAATTTTGAACTTCCCCCACCCTCTTTTATGCTGCAGGAAGCGAGAACGTCGGGATTCGAATCCTGACATTTTGCCTTGCTGCAGCCTCCAGGGAGGTGGGAGAACTTTGGAAACAGCTTGGAGCGGGTCCCCACACCTCCCTGGACCTGGCGGGGGGGGGTCAGAGCCCCCAAAATTGGTAAAAAAAAGTCCGTTTTTTTTACCAATTTTGGGGTGTCTGACCCCCCCCCCCGCTGGGTCCAGGGAGGTGTGGGGACCCGCTCCAAGGTGTTTCTGGGCTTCCCCGACGTCCTGAGCCAGTGCAGCAAGCCAGAATGTCGGGATTCGAACTCTGACATTCTGGCTTGCTGCACTGGCTCAGGACGTCGGGGAAGCCCAGAAACACCTTGGATCAGGTTTGCCCACCTCCCTGGACCCGGCGGGGGGGTCAGAAACCCCAAAATTGGTAAAAAAACCGGACTTTTTAAAATCAATTTTGGGGTCTCTGACCCCCCCCCCCGCCGGGTCCAGGGAGGTGGGGAAACCCGCTCCAAGCTGTTTCCAAAGTTCTCCCACCTCCCTGGAGGCAGCAGCAAGCCAAAATGTCAGGATTCAAATCCCGATGTTCTCGCTTCCTGCAGCCTCCAGGGAAACAGGGCTTTTTTAAACATTGTGTGTTCAATGTATCGCACAATGTTAAAAACCGAATAACGACGGGACTTGTGGAACCAAGTCATAACGTTATTCGGGGTACTAGTGTACTCGCAAACGAAATAAGAAATGATAGGGAAATAAAAGGATTAGAAAATAATAAAATAAATCTATACGCGGATGACACCCTAATTATAATAAAACACTCTACGAAGATACTGGATAGAATAAAATTACACCTAAGTATGTTAGAAGAAACTACTGGTCTTAGAGTAAATTGGGACAAATCAGAAATGATATTATTCAATAGTAAAAAGGAAGATCAGGACAAAATTAAAGTGAAATACAAAATACAGGTTAAAAGTAGTCTGAAATATTTGGGAATAATGATCTCAAACAACTGGGGGGAACTAAAAAGTTTAAATTATGATAAACAGAAGAGGGAATTAGAAGAAAAGATAAAACAATATCAAAAATTGAATTTGTGATGGTTCGGCAGAATCGCTCTTTGCAAGATGATGCTGATACCAAAGATCAACTTTCTATTTGAAACATTGCCTATTAGAATATCAGATAAAGTGATTAAAGAATTTCAAAATAAATTAAATAATTTCTCCAACGGGAAATGTAGAGTAAGGGTTTCAAAAAGTTTATGGTACGTTCCACAGCAGGAGGGGGGATTAGGTCTACCAAATCTTAAAAATTACTATAGTGCATTTCAGATAAAAAACGTGATGAAAATTTTGATGAAGGAAGAGACAATCTGGCAAGAAATTGAGCTGAAGGAATTGAGACAATTTGGGAACTCAACTTTCTTAGACAAAGGAGCTAATGTCACAGGAATTAACAACAAAATGCTAAAAACAGTGTTGGAAGAGTGGAAAAAACTAAAACAAGAGTTGGCCCCGAATGTATTCCCAATTATCGAAATTCACTACATTAAAAATTTTCCTATAAAGATCGATAGAAAAATCAATATTTTAGAGAAAGGGGGGGGGCAATGTTGGTAAAGGATTGGATAAAGCTATGTAAAGATAAGACAAAAAAAGACGAACTGTTCGACCGGATGGGATTGAATTCGTTTCAACGAATTGAAGTAGAAAAGTGGAACAATAAACATCTGCAAGAAAAATCATTAGAAAGACCAAAAACAGAAATTGAAGAAATATTTAAATTAAGGAAGGGGGAAATTTAAATTAAAGGTTTGGTTAGTAAAATATATAAAATACTGAATAAAGGGAGTAATGCCCAGGAAATATTGAAAAACATATGGGAAGAAGATCTAAAAGTGAAAATCCTGGATAGCGATTGGAAAAAAAAAGTGGAGTAAAAGAATCATGAGAAATTTATCAGTAATAGTAAAAGAGCATAACTACAAATTGTTATGGAGATGGTATTTGACACCAATAAGATTGCACCAGATAGATGAGAAAATGAGTAATAAATGTTGGAGATGCAAATGTGCACTGGGTACATACGTGCATATGTGGTTAGACTGTAAAGTGGTTAATGCTTTCTGGAAAAAAGTAGAAAAAGAAATAGTAAACATCATGGGAGTACGATTAGAGCTAGACCCAGATACTGTGCTACTGACAAATGTGGAAAAAGTTATTGTGGATAAAGACAAAAAAGAGTTAATAGCCATAATGTTGTCATCAGCAAGGCACTGTATTGCGAGAAACTGGAAGAACGATATTCAATTAAATATGGAAGACTGGTACAGAGAAATGTGGGAATTGGCGTTGAATGACAAATTGACATGGGAACTGAAAGTTAGGAAAGGTGAAGTTCAGGAGAATAGATTTTGGAGGATATGGCCAGTGGTGGGATGTCAAAATTTTTACTACCCCACCGTGATGTTATCACAGTGTGGGCGGAGCTAACATCATGAAGTCATGACATTGTGGGCGGAGCCAAAGAAAAATAATAATAAAATAAAAATAAGCACACACACACACACCCCTCAACCCACTCACCCACCCACAACACAAGGACAGCAAGGAGGACAGCAAGGAGGCCATGCATATGCGCCAAACACTGTAGGCATGCATGCACACCAAGTGCTTGGCGCACATGCACAGTGGGGGAACCAGTGAAAAGGTAAGCCCCAAAGGTGGTTCCCCCCAAAAGCTGCTACCAGTTCTCCAGGACACTGGGAAAAGTTACTACCGGTTCTGCAGAACTGGTGAGAACCTGTTACATCCCATCACTGGATATGGCATCCATTTATAGAACACTCACTGTATAATGATAAAGCAACACAGCTAGCACCGGACCAAACGATTTTTTGGAGGAATATTTGAATATGGATTAATTGTAACCTCTCCGGATACTGTAAATAGCACAGGGTGTTGAAAAGAGAATAAATTCTCTTTTCTTAACATGTATGTGTATTCGCTTTCTCTGGTCGGTCTTACCTTTTCTGTATTGTAAATTAAAATATGTAGTTATGTATATATACACATATAGGTATCTGGACGTAGGTGTACGTCCACTTTCTAGAGTGGATACATATGTGCGTGTGTGTGTGTGTGTGTGTGTGTGTGTGTGTGTGTGTGTGTGTGTGTGTGTGTGTGTGTGTGTGTGTGTAAAGAAACACAGGTATGTAGGTGTGTAAATGTACATAAACATATGTATATGGGCATTGAAGGAATAACCGGTAAACAATCAAACAAAATATAAATATAAGTTGATATAAAAATGTATCAGAACGCGAGCAATATATAAGATAAAGAAAGCAATATCAATCCTACGTGCTCATCTCTACCATATTTTAATGTATGTTCTTTTGTTTCATTTACACATTGTACTGTAATGTAAGGTTATATATGTTTCTTTGTTATATATGTTTTTGTTTTTGTTTTCTTTCTTGTCCTTTGTATGTCAGCAAAATTTAATAAAAATTATTTTTGAAAAATGATGTGTAATTTAGCTTCATTATAAGCTGCAAACACATATTTTACTCAATGGCATCCTTTTGATTCTGGAAGCTTATGGAGGTCTGAAAATTAGCTCCAGTGCATATAATAATAGGTACAGTGCTGGGATAATTTTAACCAAACTGCAATCAAAGCCACGGGAACTTAACAAATGAGAAAAATTCAGTCAACATTGATGTACAAGGACTGTATCATCCCTAAAGTTCTTAAGGCAAAGGGCTCAATCCAATAGTCAGTCCTGGATGAATTAACAGGACTTCATACATTAATTTATATGTAAGTCCAACTGGTTCAGTGGGTCTGCTCTAGTTAGGACTAACAAATGGATGTATTCAGAATAATTTCTTCAGAATGTACTTCTCCATCTCTATTATAAACAATGACTTGGGGAATGGGCCTCAGGTTCATTGACTTACTTCCTCTCTTCAAGCACAGACAGCAAGATAGGAGATCATTATTTATGTAGTAATCTCTGTGTATATACCATGAAATGAAGTGTAGAAAGAGGGGTTTCTATTCCAAGTGGTTTGCAGTCAATGAAACACAGAGCTTCCTTGGACTCTGCAGTTTAGCAAGTGAGTTGTCTGTTAAGGCCTCAGAAGGTGCCCATGTTAAAATAAACTGGGGATCTTTCACCTGGTCATTCATTTATTTTCATGAAGTTTGGAAGGCAGGAGCGGGTAGGATGATCCATAAGCTCCAGACTATCAACTATGTAGTGAAGTGTATGCAAGGAGAACAGGCCAAAGACTCTCCTCTTACAACAAAGCTTTCCGCTTATTTCAGCTGGCAACGGTTCAGTAGTTTATCTGCCAAAACAAATGCACCAATTTAAACATCCACTGTGTTATTGTTCCCAGGTTTCCCATATAAAATGAATGGGAAGAAAGACAAAAGGAAGGAAACAATGTTTAACCACTAGAACCCAAACAATATAAAGTATATTACTAATCTGACTAGCTTTCAATACCATCATTACACAGATTTGTTTTGTGTTTCTATGAATTTCCACTGAAGATAAATTTGCAAAACAGCTCTCCACACATCAACTATTTAAAGAATCTGGAAATATACAGGCAAAGGATGGCCACTGCAAGCGACAATCGGATACTTAACAACTTATTTTAACAATGTCTTCCAATGTTCAATACACTAGTACCCCGGATAACGTTATGACTTGGTTCCACAAGTCATGTTGTTATCCGGTTTTTAGTGTTGTCCGGGGTATACACTGAACAATGCTAAAAAACATCGGGCGCATTGGTGCGCGCGTGCCAAACGCGGTTTGGGGAGGATATGGAGATTTTCTCTGTATCCTCCCCAAGCCGTGCTTGACAGGTGCGCACTTGCCCGATGTTTGGAAAGGGTATAGGGGACCATACCCTTTCCAAACATCGGGCGTGTTGGCGTGCCAGTGCCAAACGCGGTTTGGGGAGGATACGGAGATTTTCTCCATATCCTCCCCAAGCTGTGCTTGACAGGTGCGCGTTGGTCCGATGTTTGGAAAGGGTATGGGGGACCATACCCTTTCCAAACATCGGGCACGTTGGTGCGTGCGTGTCAAACGCGGTTTGGGGAGGATACGGAGATTTTCTCTGTATGCTCCCCAAGCCGCGTTTGACAGGCGTGTGCCTGCACGATGTTTGGAAAGGGTATGGGGGTCCATACCCTTTCCAAACATTGTGCAGGCGGGCCCTGGATGGGGGGGTTGGATTGGGTAGATGTTCTACCCAATCCAACCCCTCCCCCCACACGATTGTTCCAGATAACGCTAAAAATCGCGTTATTCGATACAAGATTTTTCCAAAAATCTTGTAACATTATGCGGTTTTAGCGCTATACGGTACAATCGTTATCCGGGGTATTACTGTACATAAATTCAGGCAAGGTATATTTATATATGAATGGCTACATTGTCCTTCCTAATGTGCCCTTTCAAATTTTCTCCAGGTATAAAATTCACATGGAATAATGTCATACAGGAATCAGGAACACTTTGGATACACTTTGGTTACAATCTCCCTTTCAATTCTGAAACTGCAGCAGCACTTGCCTAACACAGGTTATGGTGATGAAATTTTTCAACATGAAAAAAATTAGAATAAATTAGATAATTAGACTTAGAATGCCTCTTATCGTGATGAAATTCTCATTGACCATGAAAACATCCTCCCCATCTTCCACTCTTCCTTATTAGATATTAATTAGATTAAGATAATTTGGATAGTTTAATCAGGAAATGTATTTTGCCTGGGTATTAACATAATGTAATCCACAATAGTCTTTCCCTCCAATTACTAATCACCCTTCCTTCTCTCCTAATTGTTGGATTCATAATTTAAAAAACAACTGGATAGCAGAAAATGAGCAAATAAATAAATGTGACATTGAGGAGGATGGTGGAGGACAGGGGTGCCTGGAGGGCAATGGTCCATGGGGTCGCAAAGGGTAGGAATTGACTGTGCAACTGAACAACAAAAAAATGATTTTCGTGAAAGAAATTGCAATATACTGCTTAACATTCCCTCTTAAACATGAGTCTCAGGTATTATCTCTTATTTACTTGCTCTATTCAAGCATTTTTTTAAATGATAAACTGAAAGACCAAAAATTGCTCAGCGTGGTGTTGTACTATGCATGCAACCTCATGTTATATAGGTTCCCACATACACAATTTGAGACCAGTGGTGGCTATTGCCCATTGCAGTGGAGAATTAATTCATTTGCCCCAATGGACCAACTTTTACTTTCCATGACCCTCCATTTCCCCTGCTACCAAGGAGCTATTGGAAAGTATATCTATTTGGATATACATGTACTAGCTCTAAGAAGGGGGTACACAGAAAGAGCCTCCTCAAAGATTGTGGTATTTTTGAACCACAATTGGGTATATCATGGTAACAGCAAACTTGTGTTGCCAGCTAATCTTTCTCACACTAGGTCAGGCAAAAGGAACTGCAGAATGAACTCACCAAAATGTACCTTCATTTTGGCAGTTTAACTTCTTACCTAGACATGAAAGAAGAAGAAACTCTAAGAAAATGAGTATCTTGCAGGCTGATGAATGGAGGGTGGCAGGGTGACAAGAGATATGCCAGTGGACACAATTTCAATCTGCTTCCTTGGTAAGTTACTTTATACCCAATTGAAGCCTTTATTAAACCTTGGCACTGAGACTCCTGTACCTCATGAACATGTATTTCATATTCCCTTTCTCTGCTTCCATACAATCTCTCTCTCAGTATTGAAATTTTTAAGAGGAAGGCAATTAATCATTCTATACTGGAAGGCATATTCTTGCACAAGTCTGTAAACTAATTATATGTGGTCAAAAGGTTATAGAAGGACTGGTTGCAAATCTATTATTGATATGAAATGACACAAATGTCATGACCCTCCCCACAAGCTACAAATCATTTAAACAAACTGAGCATTCACAGCATACTCTGGTATGATTAGCATTCCAGAAAAGCTATTAAGTCGTCATTTCCAAGTTACTTTGCATAAAAACTTACACCAAGGTACTATTATATGTGGATCACTTCAAAGATCATCAGGGAGGTGTGGGAAAATATATAACACTGTCTTTTCTCATCATGTATATTTTTAGAGTTAGCACAGGGTGGTATCTGCTTGTTGTGACTGGTTGAACAACCTTTTTTTAAAAAAAATACTATAATCCAGCCTAAATGCTTTTGCTAAGATTTCCTCTCTACTACTATTATATTAGCTAGCTAGATAGTCCAGTTATTTGGCTACCTGGCTGTAGAGCCAGAGTTCGATTCCCCGCTGTGCTTCCTGAGAAGCTACCCTCTGTGGCTCTTAATAAACTGCACACCCCAAGGCAGTTCTTAGAACAGTAGTGGCGAACCTATGGCACATGTGCCAGAGGTGGCACTCAGAGCCCTCTTTGTGGGCACCCATGCAGTTACCCAGCACAGAATTTGTCCCACCCCTGTGCCCAGCAGCCCAATGGGAATGCTTGCTCTGACAGCACAGAGTTCACCCTGCCCCTCTGCTTAGTAGCCCAATGGGAGCACATCCTCCCTCCCCCAACACAGAGTTCACCCCGTCCCTCTGCCCAGCAGCCCAATGGGAGCATTTCTTCCCTCCCCCAGCACAGAGTACACTCTGCCCAGCAGCCCAATGGGAGTGTTTCCTTCCTCTCCTGTTGCTGTGTTGGTGATAAATAAGTGGGTTTTAGGTTGCTTTGCGATAAATAAGTGGGTTTTGGATTGCAGTTTGGGCATCCAGTCCCTAAAAGGTTTGCCATCACTGTCTTAGAAGAAGAGAAAAATAATTAACTCCTGAATATTCTTTACTTAAAAATCATGGAAAGGGGCAGAATTGATTTGATGACATTACTATTAATGTTACACTAGAGTAAGGTCTAAAAATACACGTCCAGGTATATCTGTTAGTTCACAGAATCAGAAAAACAATCTCAAAGATTGTTTAGTGTTCTCTCTGCTTCCTGCATGCAATAATTGTGTCAAATGAGAAGTATTTTAATGGAGTGGCTTCCTCCTTTCCACAAATGTCCAGAGGTTGAAAGGTTACCCTTAAAAAGTAACAATGGGCAGTTATAATACTGGCAATTAAAAAGTAGTTAGTTATAATTACAGTTATAAAAATGATTTAACTTTCCTGCTTCTCAAAAGGAATTTAAATAGTTTATCATCCATCCATCCATCCATCCATCCATCCAACCTATCCACCAAGGAAGCCAAGAGCACCAACAATGAGGAGCTTCCTCAGTCAGCTTCCCTCAGAAGGTTATCCAGCAACACATCCAATACTGTCTCAGTACCATGTTGGGGCATGAAGCCCGATTGGAGTGAATCGAGTCATTCAGTCCACTGTAGGAATGACCCCAACTGGTCTGAAAACACCCTCTCCACTAGCTTTCCTTGGAATGGTAAATTGGTGACAGGGTTATAGTTGTTAAAATTGTCAATCACTAAATTAGGATTTTAAAAGGATGAGGTGGATACTTGTCTCTTTGAGCTGGTAGATAACCCACCCACAAGGAGGCTTTAATGATGTCCATAATCTATCCTATCACATTTCCACTGGCAGTTTTTGTCAGTCAGGATAAACAAGGATCTAGTAGAGAGGTAATGGCCCTACAGCCAGAATGTGTTCCAGAGATTTCCTGAGATGTTAGAAACTGACCCAACAAACATGCAGCAGACAATCTCCCCTCCATTGCTTTAACAGTAGAGTCCAGGTCCTTCCGGATGATATTGATATTATTCCTCAAATGAGAAGCAAAATGATTGCAGGTGTCAACATTACAAGGAAGTCCAGCTCCAAGAAGCTCCCTGGCAAATCTACAGAGCTCTCATTGCTCCTATGCTGTATTGCCTCATGGCCGTTTTCAGAGCTTTTACAGTTCCTAGAGCATTTTTTTAAACTACAGCCAGGATGTCATCTGTGAGAGCTTTCCTCCATTTGCTCTCTAGCCTCTCCTAAGATGCTTCAGAGCTCTTGAGATGTCATTAAACCATGGATTAAATTGAATTGAATTAGTTTAATTTCTTTTAAAAATGAAGCATCTGGATACTACAAGCTGCTGGTCTCTGGTATAAAATGTATTGTTCTCTTCACAATCTTATTACTACTTCAGTAACAACAACAGAATATAAGACAGCAGCACAAAATATCACATGAGCCATCATTTGAACCACTTGCTCTTCCAGCATTTAGAGAGCCTCTGAAATAATAAAAATGACTAAAATAGTTACAAAAGTTATAACTGTAATGTAATGTACTGAATTCTATCTTTGCCACTGGAAAACTAGTTAAAAGTAATGTTATTTATAACTATTTACTTCCAAGATCTGTAATTGACTAATAAAGTTTTCAGTGGGTAAATGGTCTACTGACATTTCTGTATTTCCTTGCAAGGCTTTTAAAATTGTCTTTTTAGAAAATCTCCTAGGACAAAAGAAGGATTGGTGGAACACAAGTTTAAAAATTGAACAGTAAAAGTCAACAAATCTCGTATGGCCTTGAGTTTTGGAGTACACCTTGACCTGATCGCACTGAGTCATTATGGAAGATTTTTCAGCATCCTGGAGATAACCACACATTTCTATGAGACAGAAATGAAACAGGTCCAGTGTTGAAAACCAGCAGGGGATTGGAACCCCACTGAAGAGAGGATGGAAATCATAATGGACATGGCACCTTCCTGACATTAGTAAACCTGCTTTCTTTTAAACAGACAGTAAAACAAACAAAAGTAAACAACAACAACAAAATTGCATGAATATTTGGGAAGAAAATTACCTTTGTCAGCAGTATTTTCAGTTCAGTTAGCAAACAGTTGTTAAAGATAATGTTTTTGTTATCATTTTTAGAAAGTAGGTTGGAGGCTATCTTCTTAAAAGATGTACAAATGAAACTCTCACTCTAAAGTGAATACAGTTTATGCCTTTGGGGGACACAGCTTCACCTAGCTGACGGGGTATATGTCAGGGAAACTGAGAGCAAAACTAACAGTAGACTAGATTCTGTAAGGAGGATGGACTCCTAGTAGTATCAATATGGGCATCCATCCTCTTCAGAAATTAGCAGTCATGCAAGCAGAAGAGAAATGATAATTCCACTCATGATTATGATTCAGAATTCTTGAATAACAGCTGCTGAGTAGTATAGTAGTTAAAGGTAATGGTTTCATAGACAATGGTAGAGGCACTCAGCTGAACTCTTGGTAGCACTGAACAGAAAGAAGGCATAGTAAATCACCTTTGAGGACTTTCACAACCCTCCAAAACTTGCACAGCATAAGTTACATGAAGAGGATCCTGGCTATTGCCTTAATTACAGTGGTGGGATGTCAAAAATTTTACTACCCCACCGTAACGTCATCACAATGTGGGCGGAGCTAATGTCATGATGTCATGGGCGGGGCCAAAGAAAAAAATAAAAATAAGCACACACACACACCTCAACCCACCCACAACACAAACCCGTAAATAAATTAAATAAATTAAATAAAATAAAAATTACATTAAAATACACCCACCCACCCCAAACATAAATCAACCCACACACCCCAAACACAAACCCATCACTTACCTGTTAGTATAAGTGCCTGGGCAGCACCATGTTGCAAGATGGATATGGTCGTCGTACCGGTTCTCTAGGATAAAATGCCTTAATGTAAATGTAAAACAGCTGTACCTCCTTAAGGGTTCTCTAATTGGAACAGCAATTGAAACAGCACAGGTGTAGCTTATTGATGAGGTAACTCCAAGAGTTTGCTTAAAACACCCAAGCCAGGCCGCTAGGCCTGCTGGCCACCAGGCCTTTTTAGGAACTGTGGTAGTACGTCAATATAGGTAAATGTATTTAATACACATTAAAATACACACAGACACACCACATCCAATGGTGAGTCACTTACCCTGGGGAGCAGGCTATAGGGAGCTTCAGGCTAGCAGCTTCTCTTCCTCCTCCCCGCTTGGGAGGACAGCGAGGAGGCCGTGCATACGCGCCAAGCACTGTAGGCGTGCATGCACACCAAGTGCTTGGTGCGCATGTGCAGTGGGGGACCAGTGATAAGGTAAGCCCCGAAGGTGGTTCCCCCCAAAAGCTGCTGCCGGTTCTCCAGGACACTGGGAAAAGTTACTACCGGTTCTGGCGAAATGGTGAGAACCTGTTACATCCCATCACTGATTAATTACTACTTTGAGATAGCCAGGCTATCATCACTGTAGTACAGTAATACCCCGGATAACGATTGTACCGGATAGCACTAAAACTGCATAACGTTACAAGATTTTCGGAAAAATATTGCATCGGATAATGCGATTTTTAGCGTTATCCGGTACAAATGTGTGCGTGGGGGGAGTTGGATTGGGTAGAACATCGGGCAGGCGCGCGCACATCAGACGGGGTTAGGGGAGTATACGGAGGTCTTCCCCTATCCTCCCCTAACCCCGTCCGATGCGCACCTGCCCGCCGCCCGATGTTTTGAAAGGGTACGCTAAGAAAAAAAGGCTAAGAAAAAAAGCCCTGACTTCAGGGACAAACCACTTTAAAGGCAGGCAGGCAAAGAAAGAGACCTCCCTGCCTTTAAAGTCACCCCCACCCTCAGCTCTGCCATGAGAGAATCCAGCCTCCCCTGTTTACCTTGCAGTAAGTGCCGACAGTCAGCTGGAGGCTTTTTTCTGTTCCACTTCCTGTAAACAGGGAAGGGGAAAAATACAGAGATGTGATTGGTTCTCTAGTGTCACATGGGATTAAGAAGAAAAAAAGATAGAGAACCAATCACATCTCTGTATTTTCCCCTTCCCTGTTTACAGGAAGTGGAACAGAAAAAAGGCTCCAGCTGACTGTCAGCACTTACTGCAAGGTAAACAGGGGAGGCTGGATTCTCTCGTGGCAGAGCTGAGGGTGGGGGTGACTTTAAAGGCAGGGAGGTCTCTTTCTTTGCCTGCCTGCCTTTAAAGTGGTTTGTCCCTGAAGTCAGGGCTTTTTTTCTTAGCGTTGTTCGATCAATATATCGGACAATGCTAAAAACTGGATAACGTCATGACTTGTGGAACCAAGTCATAATGTTATCCGGGGTATTAGTGTATTTGATTTCAGCTACAATGTGAAGTACAAAATTATTTGAACTGGTGGTACAGTATTTCTCACCAAACCAACATACAGTAGTACTTTTTAAATTCACAGACGCCAGTTCAGACTGATTTATGAGTAGCTAGTGTTGTAAAAGAATTGATTTATCACAGGAGAATGTTGCAAAACTGCTAGTTCTATATTTATCCATGTCTCATCACTCCCTACTTCCTGCACCTCAATACTACTTCAAATATCTGAACATGAGAAACAGGAATGCTAGAAAGGCTCACAGAGATTGTTAATTTACGCAACTTTTTATGGTTTTGCAGTTTCATTTATAATGTGACCAAAATTCCAAACATACATGACATTTTCAGTTTAATTTGAATCAAGTTCTCCAGATTGTGTTAGCAAAGAGCTATAGGAAAAGCTTTGTTTTCTAGCTTGTTAAGGTAGTTCTTCTGTGGCCATCTAGCTTTGCAGAGGACATGGTTACAGCAGGATTTCCTTAACAATCTAGGAGCAAGACTGAGTGATACTTTCCTCAACTTTCTCTGCTACTTCCTTGGGTATTTTCCCTCTTTAGTCACCTAGCTGCCCTAGTGCTAGGACAGCACACCTTTAAAGAAAAAAATGGAGTGAAATGGGAAGGGAAGGGAAGGGAATGGAAGGCAGGGTAAGGGAAGATGAAAATAAGCAGTCAGTTTCCTTCCACCTTTCTCTCCCGCTTGTGTTGTAGCTGGGAGAAATGGCTTCAAACAGAACATTATAATTACAGACCCCCTTCACATTGGCTCAATCAGATCTGAAGTGGTATGAATGCATGCCAAAAATAATAGAAGCCCCAGTGGTACAGGGAAAAAGTACAGATGGAGGGAGGTGGGGATATTCTGGGATGATATTTCATTTATTTACTTATTTATTTATTATCCAAATTTCTACACCGCTCTCCTCACCGAGGTGACTCAGGGCGGTTTGACATCACATAAAAATATGCATTGCCTAATATGTCATACAGTCAAAATTATGTAAATGGCCATCCCAATCCTGGAGCATTTCCCACATTACACAGGTCTGCCAAAAAAAGTAAAAATAAAAATCAGCTGCATATGATATTTTTTGGTAAATTGTATGTTTGTTAGTGTGCTGAGTCAAAAAATGACCTCGATTCCCCCCCCAAAGTACATTTTTTCCACAAAGTGAGGGTTTTGCACTAAATAGCATAAGTGGTGAGAAAATCACTATTTTATTACAATGAACTTAACATATTGTTTCTTACAATTAAACAAACAATTTCTTCGTAATATATACCGAACATCCATGTCCACTCTTTTTGTCTGTGAAACCTTTTCTTCTACTCTTTTATGCCCCTCTGAACACACTTTCTCATTCCATTTTCTGTTTCTCATTTGAGTATCCAACAGTAGTTAGCTAGCATATTGATGTTCCATTTTCCTTGGTAGCGTTTCTCAATATCATGGACATCCTGGTGAAATCTTTCACCCTGCTCTTCACTGTAGGCTCCTAGGTTTTCAGGAAAATCGACACGGGAGTGTAAGAAATGAACTTTTAAACTCATCTTGCATCCTTGAATTTTATACGAATTCAACATGCGTTGTACAATGGTCTTGTAGTGAGGGTCTTTAGTATTCCATAAAAACTTGTGAACTATGTGTTTGAAAGAGTCCCACACTTCCTTTTCTTTTTATCCCATTGTTTCTAAAAAAGAGGGGATCAGATAACAATTTTCGTATGTCAGGGCCAGTAAAAACTCCCTCTTTCAACTTGGCTTCAGACAGTTTTGGGAACTTGGAACACAGATATCTGAAACATTCCCCATCTTTTGGCAGTGATTTAACAAACTGCTTCATAAGCCCTTATTTAATATGAAAAGGTGGCAATAAAACCTTTTCTGTTGGAACCAGGGTAGTATTAATGACATTTTTTTCACCAGGGATTAAGGCGTCTCAAAGTGGCCAGTCAGTTTTTGTCCAATGGAGGTCTCTGGCTCGACTGTCCCACAAACATAGGAAGCAAGGATATTTTGTATAACCTGCCTGCTGTCCTAACAACATGGTTAGTATTTTAAAGTCTCCACAAACCATCCAGTGATGTTCTTGCTATTTGATTTTGTCAAGAATCACAGTTAAATCATTATAGTTTTCATCCGAATGCACCGAGTGTTGTATAGGAAGTGATGCAAATGTATTTCCACTATGCAGCAAGACTGCTTTGAGGCTTGTTTTAGACAAATCAATGAATAGGCACCACTCAGATAAATCATATTATATTTCAAAGCACTTCATTAGTCCTTGAACATCAATACAATAAATGAGATTTCCATCTTTGAATAAAAACTGAGTGACTTCTTTCTCTCGGTGCCAGTACCATGAAAATGATGTTTCAGGTGACAGCAGGTTTTTATTTGTTAGTCTTGACCCCAGCAATTTGGCTGAATCTTTGGAAAGGCCTAAATCTCTAACTAGGTCATTGAGCTTGCTCTGAGAAAAATGGTGAGGTACCTCATCAACAGAAAAATCTGAGCTAGATTCATCCTGGGAAGGCAATGTGTCTCTGTCCTCCAAATCGCTCAGGATATTATCCAAACTGGAAGGTGGGTGTGGAACTGGTATTTCAGAGCTATGAAGCACTGGATGAATAGCTGAATTAAGGTTTGGGTAAGATATCTTCTTTTTATTTTTTGTATTAAAGCCTTTCACATATACCGAACAGAAATAGCAGTTGGTAGTGTGGTTTTACTGTTCATCATAGTAATGCCATAATGGAATGAGGTTTTCTTACCTTTAAACCAGAAACAAAGATCTTCTTTGCACCTTCTACACACCTTATGAGGAGCCCATGCTTTGTCTTGATCCCCAAGTTTCAACTTGAAGTAAGCAAAATACACTTTCTTCACAGAATCACTTATGTTTCTTTGTTGTCTTTTAATAGTGTATTCACCACAAATAAAACAAAAGTTGTCCAGAGAAATAACACAACCTCTTGGAGCCATAATACAGAACTAAAAATGAGCACATTCACGTTTGAATGCAGGATGTAAAATGAGTGCGGCTCATACAGCAACCAAGATCCTGAACTTATTTAGCATGTTGAAACATGATCAAATCTGGCAGTAGGTGTGTTTATACTCATTTATAATACCCCAGAGAAAATGTCGAAACATGCTCAACCCAGCCAGTAAGATTCCTGGATATGTTTACCTATAGCTACAAACAAAATAAACCTGTTGAGACATGATCACCTGAGCTTCCTTACACCACTAAACCTACACTACACCCAGTGGTGGGCTCAAATTTTTTTTAGTATCACACTGTGGATGTAGTATGGTGGGTGTGGCCAGGAGGAAAGCCCTGCATTGCACCCAGATTAAGACTACTTTATTTCAAAACTTGGATGGGTGCGGCCAGCCAGAATTTCTGCTACTGGTTCTGACGAACTGGTGTGAAGCTGCTAATGCCCACCACTGACTATGCCACCCACACCCACCATTCCTCTTATTTTCTCTTTGCATTATTCTTGATTCTAGCTGTAATAAATATTAAATGAAAGTAAGAAATAATTTTTGGATAGGGTTTTAAGAATCAAGAATAGGATATCAGATTTTGGGTTAAAGGCAAACTTCATGCTAAATTAAACTAAAAACACGAGTTTTGCAAGAAAACTTGATGTGATGGATTTTTTTTTAGTATTTTTGTCAGTTTCACTAAGTAAAAATCTATTTACAATGAGTAAAAAAAAAAATCCTATGCAGCTTTTTGGTTGCAGACCTATGTTATTTGTTAATGTCATTGGCTCTTTTGACTCTGCTGATACTAGTTTCGGCTTTGTGTTGTGTAGATACTGCCATGCAGTTACAGCATCATGGATACGAGAAGAGTGGAACAAATGCTTAACATGGATGGGCCCTCACTATCCCCTTTGTTTTTCTGTGGCCTGATCAGCATTTCTCATTATAACTAATGAATTTTCTAGGGTTTCAAATCTGGCTTCAGTTTGTGTTTCCAGACGTTCCTCTTTGGCACTGAGAATGGCATTCGAATTTCTGGTAACCTCTTTAATGAATCCTGGGCTGTAAAACAACTTCTGCAGACTTCCCATTTATGTTCTTTCTTTCAAGGAAAGTAGGAAATTCCCTATACATTTGTCAAAGCAATCTCACTAAAATGAGCTGTGATTGATTTTGTGCTTTCCAAAAGGTAATTTTGTAGCTGGTGTTAGGTGGGCAAAAAATCCTTCTCTGGGCTTTCCTTGTCCTCTGCATGCCCTTTCCTGCTAACCCATTTTAATACCATTCTTCTTCAGTCACAGGATACTTTAAGGTCCCATATGCAATACCGGGCCCTCTGCCATCACACCAAAGTTAACATTTCATTATAAAGCCAGGCAAAAAGTATTAACTGAAATACTGTATCAGCTTACAAAGAGTAATTTCTCCTTATTAACTATTTTCTCTTCTTGTGATCCATTTCTTGAACATGTCCTTCTCATATGTTTTAATATGTTTTGCAACAGTCTGAACATCAGAAACAATAGAAGCATCCATGGTTTCTCCTTTATAAAAATGATCCCATCACTGCCTGTTTTGTTAAATGGGCTCCAACATTTTTTTTTGCAGTAAGTGATATACCGGTATATCCTCCCAGTTGCTGTTAGGATGCAGACCTACAGGAAGCTCATTAATGGTTAAGTCCAACAGAGTTTGATTCTGCACTAATACCAAAATACTGCTTTCACAAAGCATTTGTTCCTAACATAAGTTTTTAATGCTAAAGTCTTCAAAGATTAAAAAGAGAAACATTGAAAGGAATTGGCAATAGCTAAAGAAGCAACATTTGCATGGATAAAGTTTTCTGTGTCCCCTCCTTAGAGTAACACTGAAGTTAAAGGAACCCAATTGCCTCCTGCCACAGATTTTTTTTAAAATGCAAACATTTATTGGGCACAGAGTAAGAAATGCACATTCTTCATTGGCCCTTCCTCAAATGTGACTTTTAGGAGTTAATCCACAGTCAAGGTAGATCTATTTCTTAAACAGACCTAGAAGGTGGATAGACAGGAACAGATAAGCAATGGAAAAGCACACAAGACAAACACTTACATGAAATAGGACTATTTTAAATATTATACTGGAAGAGGGACTGCCACTAAACAAGCATGCCCCACGTAAGAACAGAAGCAGAATGTAATTAAAACTATACAGAAATTTAGCCTTGGATCCCAAAAATGGCAGAGGAATATTTTGCATTGCAGAATACTAGTCCTCCACCAACCCAAAGTGGAATGCATAACAATGAATTGCGTAGACACTATTTAATTTGTCTATTTAGTATGGGGTAATGGATAGTGACAGATTAAGACTCAAGAAGACTAGGTATGAATCTCTGCTCAGCCATGCAAACTCATTAGGACATGAAACTGGTAAAAAACATTCCTTATAAATTTCACTTACCTTGAAAACTCACTAGAGTTGCTATAAGTTGGTTCCAACTTGATAGTACACAATAACAACATTTAATTTGACCCATATGAAGAGCAATTCCTTTCAGAGCATAGAGATTATTAGTAAACTTAGTGGGATGGGGTTGATGAGTTGTTAGTGTAGTAGCTGCAGATGCAATGAGTTTTTATTTATTTTGCAAGTTGCCTATCTTCAGAAAAGGACACTTTTAAAAAAAATATTGATTTAATAAGGGACACATTTTTAAGATTTCTTCAACTTGAAAAGGTTTATCATTTCCAGTAGCTTTATTACTTTCAGATTCAATATTTTGAATAAGATTGAAACCTGAGATGGACATTTGGAAGTAACTAACTATAAATAAGTTTATTTATTTATTTATTTATTAAATTTATAAGTTAATTGTAAATAACTCATTTTTGCAATAACTGAGGCTGCTCTATTAAAAGTAGTACTGTATCTAAGTTACATTGTGTTTATAAAATAGTGAAGGGAAATTTAATTCCTTTTCATTATAACTACAACTGTTTAGTTATTTTTTAGTTACAGTATGTTATTTTGGTTTGATTTTGGCTAATGCTGAAAATGTGTGTGGAGAGGAGTCTAATCTTTTCATTGTAGTGGATGACCCAAAATCCGATATTTTCCCATACAAGTAAAACAAACAGAAAAAGTATTCTCAATAAAAGACATCTAGACGTAAAAGGGACACATGAGAATGAAACCACTGCCAGCAGCAAAACATATTTTGAATGGTAAATGTGTAATATATTACAAAATTACAACATGAATAAAAAGGAAATTGTGAAACAAATACTATAATGTCAAGAGCAATCTAACAATCAAGAACAAAGTAACAATGGAGCAGAAAGCCCTACTGGAGTTCTTATGCAGGACTGCATGCTTGGAAATTGCAGGAGAGGAGAACAGACATGGCCAATGACTATCTCAGCTTCAGAGGAAGCAGGGCAGAGTCATGCCTACATGTTGAACTGGCAGGTTAGCTGGGCTGCTGTGGCACTGAATGGTGGAGGAAACCATAAGTGTAGATAGGTATGAAATGAGATACCTCTAGAATTTATACAAGAACAGTGCACTAACTGCATCATGACCACATACTTTAGACTTCTTACACATGGGCAAATGAACTCTGTATGAATTCCATTCAACAACAGGTATTTCCAGAGATGGGCAACCAAAAATTTTACTACCACACTATGGGCAGAGCCAACATCGTGGGCGGAGCCAATGTCATAGGCAGAGTCAACATCATGATGTCATGACATCATGGGGAGAGCCAACATCATGGGCGGAGCCAAAGTTAAAAAAACACATAAAAACACATAAAAATACAAATTGAATACACATAAAAACATACAAAAATATATATTAAAACACACATTAAAACACATAAAATACACAAAAATACACATTAAGACACATAAAAATGCACATTAAATACACATTCACCATCACTATTCTAGTCTATGGGGCACTGTTTTGTTTTCTATATTTGTTGGCATATTCCTGTTAAAATTTTAACAGTCTCTGTGTTTTGTAATAATTCTATTAGTATCCCATGTATCCCAGTGATTTTTTTCTTCCTAGATCTTTCAGAGGAGTTTTCACTTCACTTTTTAGAATTATAGATTGTTCATCATAGGAACCTTTCCTGTTAGTAATGGAGGTGGCTGGACTAGAGTGAAGGGTTTACAAATAATCTTGAGGAATTAAGGCTCTTCTTAGAATAGTTCTAACATTACAGATTGTAGCAAATGCTACCCCAAAGGGACAGGATGGAAATCTCTGAGTTTAATCCCTTCCTGAAATCATAAGCAAAACTTCACTCATAGCAAAATATTTTCTTCAAACTAACAGATGTGTACTTACCCAGTTGAAGGGTTCATGATGCAGCCCCCTTTGTCAGGAGCTACTTTGCAGTTGCAACCCCGTTCCAGTGTATCATGGTTCATCCCAAAATTATGGCCCAGCTCATGAGCCAGTGTTACTGCTGCTCCCAAAGGGCTGTCTGAATGATCCTCAAAGGAAAAAAATGAGAAAAGAGAAAGAGGGAGAACATAAATTCTCAGCAATGGTTTACCAGCTCTTCTAGACCTTTCATCTTGTCCTATCTCCTTATTCAACAGAAAGCAAAGAACAATCAGGCAATCCTTATGTCATCAAGCCAAGAGATAACCTTCGAAGCAAGCATAATAACATCCAATAGTCAAACTAATTAGCTTTGCCCAACAGTCTGAGGAACAGAACCATTAGAGAACAAAATACCTCTTTTTCCTCTGTAGGGTTTTGATCAGGACTTCTCAACCTACAGTCCAGAAGCCGGATGCAGCCTACGACACCATTTCATGTGCCCCCACACTGCTTCTGCTACACTCAGAAGTGTTGTGTGTGGCAGGCAGGGCTAAATGGCCGTCTGGCTCCCGAAGCTGTCTGAGGGAGTGTGACATGGCCTTCAGCTTGTAAAGACTGAGAATCCATGGTCTTGATACAGAACTACTAAATTATTTTCCAATCTTAAGAAACAGAAGCAACCAAATGGGATATAAAATGAATTCCGAAGACCATATTAGACTAATACCTTTATGAATAATAATTGGGTCACATCAAGTTAATTCTGATTTATGGCAACCCATTGCAGGGTTTTTAGGTACGGAATACAGTACAGTAATACCTCGGATAACATTAAGACTTGGTTCCACAAGTCTTAACGTTATCCGATTTTTAGCCTTATCCGATGCATGCATCAGATAACATTAAAATCCTATGCAGATGCACCAGATAATGTTAACTCCATAGAGATAAACAACACAGACTTCAAGGTAAAGTCAAGGAAACATGCTGGAATCTTTGTCTAAAGGGTAAATACATTACAAAAGCTTGCCAGACCAGTCTGACTAGTTTAGGTGAGCAAAAGCAGGAATCAGTTTTAAAAGCTAAAAGCAAGGGTGCCCAAACTTTTCAGGCCACGGGCCAGTCACGTGGTTCATGGGTGCCCAAACTACGGCCTGTACGCCAGATCTGGCCCTGATACCAATTCATCTAGCCCGTTCCACCCTCACCACTCCCAGAAGCTGGGTGAGTTTTACTTCCGCTTCTGGTGTCATTGGCTGGATCCGGCCCATAGGTTCATGAGTGCCAAAACTATGGGCCATGGGCTGGGGCCATCCCACAACACCAAGTTTAGGGGTGCCTAAACTTTTCAGACCATGGATCAGTCACGTGGGTCATGGGTGCCCAAACTACTCCCTGTGGGCCAGATCTAGCCTCCAATGCCAATTCATCCAGCCCACGCCATGCTCATCGATCCCAGAAGCGCAAGTCGGGTGAGTTTTACTCCCGCTTCTGGGAGTAACAAGGGTGGAGTGGGCTGGATGAATTGGTGTCAGGGATGGATCTGGCCCATAGGGAATAGTTGGGGCACCCATGAACCACGTGACTGGCCAGTGGCCTGAAATGTTTGAGCACCCCTGCTGTTAACAGGACTTGTGGGCCGGATCTGGTCCATGACACCAATGGATTCCTGTGCACATGGCTCCAGATGGCCACCTTTCATGTTGGTAAATGTTGGCATCCATTTTGGGTCCTGCTTCTATCCCTGTTAGCCAGGGGTGTCCAAACTATGGCCTATGGGCCGTATCCAGCCAATGACACCAGACGCAGAAGTAAAGCTCACCAAGCTTCTCGGAGTGGCGAGGGTGGAACGGGCCAGATGAATTGGTGTCAGGGCCGGATCTGGCACACATGCTGTAGTTTGGGCACCCATGAACCACGTGACTGGCCTGTGGCCTGAAAAGTTTGGGCACCCTTGCTGTTAGCTTTTAAAATGGATTCCTGTGCACATGGCTCCATATGGCAATTCTGCATGATGGTAAATGTTGTCATCCATTTGGGGCTTGCTTCTACTCCTCTTAGTTTTTAAAATGGAGTCAGGACATATTGAAAGAATCCCCCCCCCCCCCATGTCTTGGTGATCTTGGAATGTCAATGCACTACAGCACAGTACACAAGCTAAAATTTCTTTTCTTCTGCACACCTAGTTTTCCTGGTGTGCCATGGCATCATTGAAAAAAACATCTGTCAACAAAAAGAAAGAGCAGTTCTTTTAAAACAGCTAAGTTAAAAAAAATGCTGTCTGTTTTTGCTCACCTAAACTAGTCAGTCTGGTTTGGCAAGCTTTTGTAATGTGTGATTGTTATAGAGATCTTGCAACCTTGAGATAAAGAGAGCAGGCAGCCCCCTCCCTTTCTCCAAAGACAAACTGGTGAGTCACAGGCACGCCTCAGGGAATTTGAGGCAAACATTTGTATTAGAAAACGTTATCTGATGCATCGGATAATGTTAACACAACGTTATCCAATGCAAATGTTTGCCTCAAATTCCCTAACGTTATCCGATGCAAACATTATCCGATGCAAACGATATCCGAGGTATCACTATACTGTATATATAAGTGGCTTACCATTCCTTTCTTCTGAGAGACTGTGCAGTTTGCCCAAAGATACATAGGCTCATTCTTCTTTTGGGAGGCACAGTGTGGAAACAAAGTCCCAACCTGTACCATGCAGCCAGTTACCTAACTCACTAAGTTACCAGCCAGCTTGTAACTTTGTTGGGCCACCTATAAAAGGCACAAGTTTTTGAGATCACCAGATCCTTTCATTCTGTAAAACAGTGTTTCCCAAACTTATTCTATCATGGGACCCTTTACAAATCCTAAAATTTTAACAGGACACTTTGGCTTTTGTAATAGAATGATAGATTTTGATTTTTCAGTTTTAATAACAGATAATTTAAATACGTATAAGAGTTAAAAACAAAATAAATATTTACTCCAAAATTTTAGTTATACAAAACAGAACTCTTGAAAATAATAAACAAATAAACAATGAAAACTAAATAACAAATAACAATAAATAATCAATAACATTTTTAATGACTTGGATGTTTTGGGGTCTTTGGATTACATGGCAACAGGCCCTATCAGTCCCTGGAAAATAGATGGGGAAGAAGTAGAAGCAGTGACAGACATTACTTTCTTAGGATCAAAGCTCACTGCAGATGGTGATTGCAGCCATGAAATAAAAAGGCGACTGATTCTTGGGAGGCAAGCGATGAGAAACCTGGGGGGCATAGTGAAAAGTAGAGACATCACATTGAAAACAAAAATTCGCATAGTCAAAGCAATGGTATTCCCTGTGGCAATGTATGGTTGTGAGAGCTGGACCATTAGGAAAGCTGAACGCAGAAGAATAGACGCCTTTGAGATGTGGTGTTGGAGGAGAGTTTTGACAGTCCCCTGGACAGCGAGGAGAACAAATAGGTCAATCTTAGAAGAAATCATCCCTGACTGCTCATTAGAAGGTCAAATAATAAAGATGAAGCTAAAGTACTTTGGACATCAAATGAGAAGAGAGGATTCACTTGAGAAAGCTTTGATGCTTGGAAGGGTTGAGGGCAAAAGAGGAAGGGGAAGGCCCAGGATGAGATGGATAGATGGTGTTGTGGAGACGGTGGGTGCAGAGCTGAGCGAGTTGAGGGGGATGGTGGAGGACAGGAGTGCCTGGCGGACGGTGGTCCATGGGGTCGCAGAGGGTCGGAATCGACTGTGCGACTGAACAACAACAAACAGTATTAGAAAGCTGAATTTTTTAAATCTGATGCAGTGTTGAGTTGGTTTTTTTATTTTGATTTTGTTGCAGTATAATATGAAAATGCTGCCTTGCAAAAAATATGTTGTTGTTGTAAAAGGAAATGAAACATGAATTGCTAATTTTGACAGGTTGGGAAACTTTTCTGTTAAATATGTGTTTCTTTCAAATCTGTCGGACGAAGTGGACTTGATCCATGAAAGTTCACATTAAAATGTAACAGTCTTCAAGGTGCTACTATATTTTTTGTTTTGTTTTTTCTCTGATTTTCTGTTAAACTTATCCAAAATTATTTAATGACAGCTCTTTGTATTTTGTTGTAAGTCAAAGTCAGTAATTAAATCAATTAGTTTTTCATAATCACTGGCAGTAAAACCTATTGGCTTAGCTGTAACTTTAAATGGAATCCAAACCTAAGAATTGTCCTCAGAGGGAAGTTGAGATTGACCACTGATATGAGAATTCATAATTCGACACCAGTGCACTATTTTTCAGAACAATACAATGCATACCTTTAAAACACTACTTGGTACAGTATGTAAAATCATACAAGTCTACTAAAATACCAGAATTTCATATTTTTTTCATGGAAACTTATTGACCTTCTATGGAACACCAGTGTTCCACAGAACATAAACATAGTTTGGGAAATGCTGGTGTAAAATGTTGCAAAAGTGGGGACGGGGAGGAAGGCTGAATTCCAATGCATGTAGTCTCCACTGTATCTTGAGGTGCAATGGAGGAGGAAGAATCTGCAGACATTCAAACAGGCATCACAGCCCCACTGCACTATGAAGCAATAGTCTTTACTCCAAGTAGCCCACAGACGTTCAAGATGCAAGAAAGTTAGGAACGTTTGGTCCTCCATTTTAAAGAATACAAGTTGTTCTTCACATTAAACATGCCAACCATACTCCCATTGCAGGACCAGAACATTGTTAACATCATTTTAAATTCAGTGTCCCTGTAACATAAATTAATAAAGCAAGGATACTCCCACAGTGGAGCGAGAAGAATTAATGATTTGGCTTTCACAGCCCAGCATTATTCCCATGTGAAGATTAGACCTAGAGTTTGTTTTGAATAGAGATTTATCAGTTATCTTCAGCAGGTCTTCCCCGCATCCATCTCAAGAAATGAAATTCAATGTCACAGCGTTGCCTAAAGACATGAGAAACAAATTATTGTTATATTAATGAGAAAATTAAGTGATGCCTAAAGAATGCTGATCTTTCTGAATTTGAGGACCTTAGCCAGGTTGTGAGACATTTGTCAAATTTGCTAATAGCTCAAAGTCTGCAGACCCAGATGAACAAGGCCGAAAGGAAGTTCATGGACAAAGAGGCTGATTTAATTTTTAAACTTTTATAAAACATTTCCTTTTTAAAATTATAATGATTTTGTACTATAAAGACTGTGACAATGGCCAGAACACTATCAGGATTTTGATGTTGTTATTGTAGTAGTTATTGCTGTTGCTGCTGCTGCATTCTGTTAACTTGCCTCTGACTCATGGCAACTGTATGACTGAGAGACCTCCAAAAAATTGTCCTGTCCTCACCAGGCCTACTCAGCCCTTGCAAACTCAAGCCTGTGGTTTCCTCTGGGGAATCAATCTATCTTAAACTTGGTCTTTCTCTTTTCCTGCAGCCTTCAACCTTTTTCAACATTATTATCACTTTAGTGTCACCATTTTTACCTCCAGAGACCTTTCAGGCTTGATTTGCTCTAGGGTTCACTTGCTCATCTTTCTGGCAGTCCAGGATATCTTCAAAGCTCTCCTCCAGCACCATATTTCAAATGACTCTTTTTTTCCAGTCAGCTTTCATACATGCTGACTGGGAATATAAGCCTGTGGCTGAGCTTGGTCCTGTTCTCTAGTGATACATCTCTACATGTATGGATCTTTTTTAATTCCTTCAGTGCTGCCTTTTTGAGTCTCAGTCCTATTTGTTTTCCTGGGTGCAGTCTCCAGTTTGTGTAGCAACTACTACATGTGATTCTGACTAGCAGAATGAAGAGATGAGATTTGTGGGGGGGCTTGCGGGGTACTTTGGAGTCTTCTATCCCCTCCTCTTCATCTTTTCTCTCTATCTCCTTCTCCCAGCAGTTCTCTTTATTAACAGTCTCACACAAGCATACAGCATATGGCACACAATGACATGATCCATCATCCTTCACCATGCTGTCATGCTATGCTGCACTAGCCATACTCAAATAGACATTTACACAATTGATGATAGCAGTATACAAAAGTAGAATGCATTTCTGTATACAAAAGTAGAATGCAAATAGCTAAGAGGAAGGAATGTTCTGTGGTTAATCTGAACAGGAACAGACATTTCCACCATCATAGGGAATGAACAACCTGTGTTATTGATCTGCCTTTCGGAGAATTTGTTTTCATTATTAAGTTGGTCAATTTCACAAGGATGCAATAAGTTTGATTGATGATTGAACTAAAAATTACAAAATCTTTCACTATTTCAATTCTTTCATTGTCAAAGTTAAAGTTGTGTAGTTCTTCTATAGTCATAACTATTTGTCTTCTTGATGATCAACTGCAATCCTGCTTTGACATTTTCTTCTTTTGCTTTCCTTAAAAGTTGTTTCAACTCCTTGCTGCTTTCTGCCAATAAGATGGTGTCTTCTGCTTATCTTCAATTATTGATGCTTCTTTCACAAATTTTCCCTCATGAGGAATGCACTTATCAACTCACCTTGTCACCCCTGTTTGATATTTTCCCTTTCCAAATGGTTTCATCAAAGCAGAAGCCTACATTCTGCCTGCTTCAATATACATCTTGGCTAAACAAAAAGGAAAGATATTCTCTTTGCTTTGCTCACATAAATTCCAATTACAACAGCACTGTATGTGACCAAACTGCTAATTTACCACTGCAGCAATGCTGACATCGCAAGATGCTTTATAACACTGCACTGGCATGTTTTGACCTGATCACTACTGATTAGCTTGTTCAACATATTTTGCAACTGGGCTGCTCATGGGATAGAAATCTACAAGGCTAAGCTGGTTTGATTCCAAGCACTCTGACTAAGTTTGTGAACTGCAGCCAAACTGTTTCATCATTTTTCCTTCCTAACTTTATTAATACCCACAGTCTAATGTAACATCTGTAAAAATATACAGAACTATCCAACACACAGGAGGAAAAGGGATGACGGAATGAATAGCATTGATTCTTTTTCTGGGGAAAAATCACTGCATAGTACTGAAGTTTAAACAGAAAACAATAAGGAACTTTCTACATGTAATTATAGAAGATGAATGGAAGAAAATTGGATAAAACCTTAATAGGTGCTTCCTGCTCTTTTTTGGAAAATGAATGTCTGTTATAACGAATGCTTTATCAACAATGCCCTTTCTGTGAGAGAGCATTCCAGTATTAAAATATTGGGTTTTTACTAATAAACACATTCATCTGGGGGAAACGAAAGCTTAAGTGTGAAACAGATGCCACTGGTAAGCAATATAATGTATTTCTTCAACACTGACTTGGCTGCACTAGTTACCTGTAGGCTTTTGTGCCCACAATTCAAGGTTGAATTGTGCCCAATTCAAGGTTCTCTTTATAACTGTATTTTGGAAGTTGGCAAAGGCAAAACTTCTCAAAAAAATTTAAGGTGATATTTATGATCTCAGATTACTGTAAAAATGCCTTGTTATCAGATAAATCTCCTACCTCCAACTTGGGACATCTTTTTGTATTTAGTATAATATTCACTTTTGGCAGGTTGCAAAATCAGTAAACATATTGAGCAGATTCTAAAAATGTGATGATCAGTGCTTTGCAATAATGGAGGGAATGTAGCAGATACCATTCTGATATTTTAAAATTCCTTGCTTTTATGAAGCAGAATGGGAATTTTGGATATGCTTAAGAGGCGAGCAACTCAGTTTGAAGAAACATTGTTGGGAAACGGCAATGCATTCCCTTTCATAGATATATTAGATTTTGTAACATTCAGGCAAGGTGAAGGATGCTGATTACTTTTTGAAATGGCTGAAAAAGTTGCAGATGAAACGTCAATGCATTTGGAAATACATGTAGAGCTGAGAATAGGTGACATTAATATTACATTCTGCACAACGGGGAGGGAGAGTTACAAAATGCAAACACAGTGGTACTTATTTCCTTACCATATATTAAAGACCCATTGAAACAACAGTGAAAAATGTTAGGACAGTGAAGAGCAGGGGGAGGATTTTATTCATTGTTGAGAGGTTTCAAAGAAAATGTAAAAGGTTTTGCTTACAATAAATAATGAATAAGAATCAAGTCTTGATCCTAAACCTTTTATCTTAGCTGACCTAAAGTGGCATATTCAAAACTAAAAGAGATTATTTTATTCCACATGCTAATGGCAGCCAAGTTTGCCTTATGCAAACTATTGAAATATAGTCAAACCTCGCATAAAGAGCGCCTCGCTTAATGAGTAACTCGCTTAAAGAGCAGAATTTTCTCTGAATGTTCGCTTCGCTTAACAAATAAAACCAACCAAAAACTCGCTTAACAAATAAATCAGGGTTCACAATCCCCCCCCCCCACACACAATTGGTCATTTACAATGGTGTTTCACTTAAAGAGCAAACTCGCTTAAAGAGCAATCCTGTGAAACGCATTATGCTCTTTAAGTGAGGTACAACTGTAACAGAAAAGTGCAATCTGCAGAGAATAGTTGACAAAAACAAAGCAACCTAGCTATTCTTGGTAAAATAACCAGATACCAACATGGTACATCAGTTCAGTGGTAATAGTGGTGGATAAATAGAAATGGTTTCAATATGAGAATAATTCTAAACAATATAGCATCATGAAAAAAAATCTTAAAATAACACCTTAGCCAAATTATTAGGAGTACAACATAAGTAACTTTGGAATCCCCCCCCTCCCCCGGCAAGACTATGGAATATCTTTGGAAAGTTCCTTAGAAAGGAAAGGACAAGACTTTACAACTTAACTCACAAAGGGAGCTTATTAGAAGTCAGTAAGAAAATAAATTGTCTTAGTTACACTGAATCACCAAAGACTATCCTAGAAGAATAATGAGGAGCAGCAGTGAGTGAGTTAAAGGCAGCTGCACAGCTATGCCTTGACAGAAGGACAGCAAGAAAGAGAGAATGAGAAAGTTGTCAAAGGGGGGGGGGCAGCGATGAAAGAAGGCATTGAGACCAGGCATTCCCAAGCCATGGTAGGGCAGCTAGCCAGCAGGAGGACAAGGACATAAAAGAAACAGAGGAATCCATTTTACATTGACTGTTGTTCCATTTGGACTAGTGCTATCACCTCTAATTCTCTGTGACTGTCCAGGATTTCAGACAGGATTCTTTCTGGGCCAATTCCACTTAGCTGTTGAAATCAGGTGCCTGGGTATGTCCAAAAATGTTATGGAATCACAGAGGATAACACATTACATGACTATAGAAATATTTCCATTGGGCAGGAATATAAGAGTGATGGATGCACAGATAGATAGGTAGATAGGAACCCACCTAAGAGTTCCAAGGATTAAACAGAACATTTAGAAGAAGGATTGCTTTTAAAAACATATTTGGTCCAGGGCTTCCAAAACAATTATAATATTCTGAACATGACAAAAGGAATGTCTGCTGTAAAATGGTGGGGATAAGGTTACTTTCTGAAAAGTAGAAGATATAATGGTGTTTTTAGTGCTATCAGAAGTCACAAAGTTGCTCTAGGCTCTTGGCATTATGAATAATAAAATAAGTTCTTTCATCAGCAGAAGCTAAAATGGAGTTATATTTATTAATTCTCCCTTGGAAAGGAAACAAAAACAAAAATATTAATATCTTTTTTGCTAAACAAAAGCAACTAATAAGAACTCTTTGTCATAGTTACTGCTGCAAATTGTGTTTTGTCACCTGGCATGATAAAGTAAAGCGCATTAATGGTAATTTGAAAAATAAGTAATTTGGTAAGAAGGCCTATAATTATATTTTTCTTGTTCATAGAAAATGCATCCCATCACATAAATATTTTGAGGAGGGCTTACACACCAAAGAAATTGATTTTTAAAATAAAATAAATTTGACAGACTGTTTCAGTTCTGCTCTACTGTTACTTGAGAACTGAGAAGGAAGGAATAAGGATGATATTTCATCTGCAGACTAAACTTTTAATGATCTAAAAGTTTTCACAACTTTATCAAACAAGAGCTGCAGCAATCTGAATCGGGGAAGCAACTTATTTTGAAGCTATTTTCAACAGCCTGGCCACTTAGAAGTAGACCTGGTTTTGACTAAACTTACCATAACAATACCTCCAGACTGCTCTGCAGTACACATACTCATTATAGGCGCCATGCCAATGGTTGTTCCTTGGAAATAGACTCCACTGGTGGAAGAAAAGACAGTACATTTAAAAAGAGATATTCACTCTTTGAAGGCAATCAGCTCTTCAACAGCAAATAGCCAAGAACATCTTATTACTTCCCTGCATGTTTAATAATAAAGCACTCTTACAGGATAAACAACTTTAACTAATTTTCAGCCCCAACATCTTCTCTTTTGGCAGGGTTGCTGGCTACCAAGTATGAACAATCAAAAAATAAACAAGATGGGGACTTTAGTCTATATTTTCCTAACCCTAACCCTATTGGAAAAAATGGTATTTAGTGGTCTAAAACACTAGAGGACCTGAGAAATGTTTGAAAAGTGAATCACTCACTGCTTCCGGGTCCTTCTGGAAGCAGCAGTCCACCTTTCTTGTTAAGGAAGTCCATTTGCGGCAGCAGGGAATGCCAATGTCATATGGGGCATCAAAACTGCCTCTGAGGATTGTACACTGACCAGGAACAACACATTGTCCACTCTGCTATAAGGGAACAATGTTAGACAAAATCTACCCACCAGATTGGCTTCTACCATTGTTATTTTTTTGGGGGAGGGGGGCATATCATGCTAACAACATATATCCAGTCTGATCCCTAATTCCAGTTAGATCAGATGTATTAAATGAATGGGATTTGTTAAATCAACACTTACATAATGTTTAATCTTGATCTAGCCCATTAAAAATATAGAACTTATTGAACTCTATAGTATATCTTGGACTAAGAACTACTTTCCCATCTTTTAATTCTTGCACTGTTAGACATACCTCACTAGTTGTGCATTGTCATGAGGTTTACGAGGTAGTAGTTTCAACTTTCTCCAGTCCAAAAATTCATGTAGACTAGTGAAGGGATCTTGGGTTATTGTGCATTTATCGGCATCATTCCAGATCTCCACTCCGACTAAGGCTATTCGAATATTGAGGGGTCTATAAAACTAATGAGAAAGCAAAATCGACATATTGGAGTCTTTCTATAGAACAGTAAAATACATGTTAAAATAATAAGTGTAGAATAGACCCCCATTTTGTTTCCTGGAATAATGAGGTTGTGCCTTCTGGTTGTGTCTGAAGAGCATCTAACACCCTTATATAGTTATTCATGTTGGATTCCACAGGTGACAGCTAGACTGTAAGCAGGATAGTGTTCATATTGTATGTCTTAGGCTGTCCATGAATTGCCATTTTAAATATCACACATAGAAAAGGATATCTGATGGTTTTGGAGATGAAAGAGATGGTCCAGCTAGGCACAGATGGAAGGCTTAATCTTGCCATGCCACAACATATTTAGGAGCAAGATCAAATCCAGGCCACTACTTAGTTTTCTTGGTGAATTACTTTCTTGTCCAACACTAGTCATGGAGAAAGATTACAAGAAACCTTTTATTTAGATATGAAGCCCCTGTAGCTTGACCACGGCTGACCCTTTTTCATAGGCACAGTTCTACCCCAAGATGTTAACTTCTCATCCACACCTATTATTATTTTTTTGAGATAAAAATATTACAAGATACCAAGTCAAGCTAAAGGTCTATACCTGTATAGCTACGGTAAGCACTGTTTCCAATGTGGCTGACCTGTTGCCTATGAGAAGCCACAGTCACAGACCCTACAGGATAGGGGTGGAGAACAGGGCACTTGGCCCAGTCCTCATCACATGGGAAGAGGTCACCCCAGCTAATGGTGCATGATTATTATGCTTTCTACAAATAAAGCATTTCATATGTCATATTTTTCCTTAAAACATTTTATCCCCTTCATAAGCAACTAGGAGGCTTCATAACATGAAATCTCCTGGGCCTCACCTGAACTCTTGGAGGGCCTGCAGAGCCTTATAGACAAGCACAGTATGAGTACAATGGCTCTTTCTCTCCCTCACACTTCTGAGCACTCAGTACTTCAAGGCAACCTAATTTTGTCACTGGAGGGAACATAGAACTCTCTTGACACATAGCCACAAATACTAAGATACATTTCTAGCCCTCTCCACATTTGTCTAACCCCCCCTAACCATGCAGGAAACAGATCATTCTTCCTTAAGCATAATGTTCTCAAGGGGGAATACTTTCTGTAAGGATTGAATTGTGTTGCTTGAGAATTTCCAGAGGAGCAACCATATCAGACTGCATCCTCTTTCAGTAAAACCGCCAAATAGCCATGTTTCTCCTCAGAGAATAATCATTTTTATGTTTGATGAGGTTTCAAGGACTGCTGCCTATATATGCCAAAGAATTTGTGTTAGACTTGAGCATGGCACACAATTCATTGATGGTTTTGGTGCAATTATGAGAAAAATAAGTCGGAAGCTACCACATTTCCACTCAAATAAATTACCTTATCAACATAGTTTGCAATTTCTATCAGTCTCATCTTCACCTTTTCCACATCCTTGCCCTGTCTCTGAAACTAGAAGAAATCTTGAAGTTAACACTGAACAATCTCCATTTACATGACATTCCTCATTCTGTAGCCATTGTTCACTGTCTCAAAAAAGGCATTACTACTGTCATTTTGTTTTCACACACAAAATGGGCCAGAGGCAACTTTACCACAACAAAAACAGTTATGTCTTACAAAGAGGAGAGATTGGGTAAAAGGATGTAGTAGGGTTTTTAAAGGCTTTTCAACATCCCCTACACCCACACAGCTGTCTCACTGGGACCATTGCATTACACATAGCAAATGGCTCTCCTTTTAGTTGTCTCTCAGTCACAAAAAGAAAGCAATTCTAATATTTAACCAGTGATGCTCAAGAGACAAAGTCTGTCATTTAAAAATTGGGAGAAATGCAAACTGGAAAAATATTTCAAAACAAAGGTTTTTTTTTTTTAAATTCAGTTGCATTTTGCGAGACTGAGCTACTTTCAGCATTGACTATTTGTCTGAAGCTCTTTTGCAAAGGTTCAGCAGTTTATTCAATGTTGCTTAATTCCAGACGAGGCAACTAAAAAACCCAACAGCACAAATGTTGTTTATGCAAACCAATTACAGCTGTCTTGGGTCAAAGTTAAATGATGCTATGTAGACTCTAGCATCTTGTGTAGAAAGCTTTAAATAGACTGCATGCAGGGGTAGGAAGAACAAGGCTAATCTGAGAAAGTGGGGTTTCCCTGTAAATGACAGCCTATGTGGAGAAGTGCTAATTATCTCCCATATGATACAATGCACACACCCCTCAACGTGCACTGAGGAGGACCTTTATGTTGGCAAAAGGAAACACTGTTGATGTGGCCTGATATCGGGCAGATGTCATCTAGCCCTTTTAAATTCTATTTTGTTTTTAGATGTGTTAATTTTAGCTTTGCATGCTATTATATACTGGTAGTGCCTCTGACACAGATAGATAGATAGATAGATAGATAGATAGATAGATAGATAGATAGATAGATAGATAGATAGATAGATAGATAGATAAGCATCCAAAATTCATATCCACACAAATGCAGTTAAAGATTTCTCTTTAAGGAGCAAAAATCTATAATTAGAAGACTCCATACATAGGAGACATGTTCCCTATTGAAATATGGGGGTGGGGAATCAAACCTATCATCAGTCTGTCAATTCTAGGTTAGTGATACATTTAAAGCGGAAATGACTAACAACATTACTTTCAACATAGTAATTAGGCTGCCCCACACAGTTCCCCTATATAATGTACTTATTAAAATTGTAGGATATTTTTTGCAATGGTAGCTGTGTTATAATGTGCTATAGAAGAGTCTTCTGGGTTTCTTTATGCTTTCAGCCAATACTTCCTAGGTGCAATAGCTCAGTGGGAAAAACTAGGAATAAAGAAGAATTACTATATCTGCTATCACTATTCGGGAAAGGTACAGTGAATTTATCTAAAAGTTTTGTTTCTCAACAGCTTCATATCAGTGCAGAGAATTCTATGTGAGAGTTGCCATCATACCTTATGGAATAATCATTTCCAGAGTGGTACTGGTAGAAAGAGCCAAAAGTAGTTAGGTAAAGAAAAACAGGGGATCCATTTTAAGGAAAAGGTGGTTCATTAATCTGAATTCATAATTTAATTAATAATAATTAATTTATCTTCCAATTTCTTTTTGTAGGAGGGGACTGCTAGAACTAGCCATCTATATCTGTATATATCTTCTTCAAATTATAAAACTTTTAGATTTGTGGCCCAATTATTCTACCTGCCATTGTGGCTCCATAGAATCACAGAATAACATTTGAAAGGGGGCTTTTAGACCATCGAATCTAACCCCCTGCTCAATTCAGGAATTTTGATCAAAGAAGATATGACAGAAGGATGTCCAATTTGCTCTTGAATACTTCCAGTGTTGGGAGTGCTCACCACCTCTAAGGGCATTTGGTTCCACTGTCGTACTGTTCTAACAGTTAAGATATTTTTCCTAGTATTCAGTCTATATTTTGCTTCCTGTAATTTCAGCCCATTATTATGTGTCCTGCACTCTCAAATGATAGAGAACAAATCCTTCTCTTCCTCTTTTTAATTATCTTTCAGGTATTTGAAGAGAGCTATCATATTCCTCCTCAGTCTACTTTTTTCTAAAGTCTCAGCCAAAGGTTTCCTAGATTTCCTATCCTGGGTCCTTTTTAAAACATGCATATTAAACTGTCACTGAAATAGCTCTGAGGCAATCCACCACAAAAAAGGATTCTCTGGTAACCCTGAGGACCACAGAGTGGGGCAAGAGACTGAATCCAAATGCTACTCCCAACTGAATCAATGGAAACTTGAAATATCAACCCATACGTAACTCCTACTGGGTTTATTCTAATTGGGACTGGCAACTAGATTTAGTCAACAGTATTTCAATTCCCTCCACTTCACAGTAGTGGAGAGGATATGGAAAAGACAGCCTCACATCTCACACTAAAAACTCAAACACTTCAAGACATATTATACCACTCCCTTTTATTTTATTAACTAATTCTCTTGCCAGTATTCTGTATATCAGTAAATCAGCTGCAGTTTAAGCTTTAAATATTGTTACCTCTCGATTATCAGCCACTATAATGAGCTCCACATATTTGGTACATTTCATGGCTTCCCTCTTGTGCTATGAAAAGAAAACGAATGCTGTTAATACTTGAAGGAACCAAGGTTCATAGATATCAATTTTCTACAACAGGGTTACAGCGCAGTATCATTTAAGCATCATTAATATTATTTACTTTTTTAAAAATTATATTACATTTTATTTTAAATTCCATCTTTTCTCTAGAGAACTCATAACAGTATATGCATAGAATACCAAGATAGATACCCGTCTCCCAAGACTGCTTCGCTTCAGAAGCAAGTGAACATTCTTTCAGAGCAGATCCTAAGCACTCACTTTTAGCCTTTTGCACAAATTTGTATAACTTGCATGGCTGGCATAGAGGCTGTCAGGTACAGAGGCAGACATTCATGGTCTTTTTCTCAGTGGCTTAATAAATGTAAACTAGGTAAATGGAAGCCATGTTATTTTATGGGCCAGAGACAAAGAAAGACTTTCCCCCCAGCAAACTTCTACATTACCTTTCTTTAAAATTATTACTTGCAAATGCTGTGTGACCAGTGATGGGATGACAAAAATTCTACTACCACGCCATGACGTCACGGACGTCATGGGCGTGGCCAATGGCATGACATCATGACGTCACGGCCGACGTCATGACGTCATGACGTTGTGGGCGGGGCCAAAATAAAAATAAATAAAAAATAAAAATAAACATACACACACACCCCTCCCTCTCAGCCCACCCACCCAGACACAAATAAATAAATAAAATAAAAACAACCACCCACCCAAAACACAAATAAATTACCCACCCACCCCAAATAAAAACCCCTCGCTTACCTTTCTTGGGACCCGGCACCCCGATTGCTGTCCACAGCCGCCGCTGCCGCCGGAGCTGCCTGCACCCCTGTGGCGTCCTCCTTGGGCCGGTACCTTTTTAGCCCGGCTCCGGCCATGGCGAGGGGCGACGGGCAGCCGCGGCTGCCGCGCCTCCCTGGGCCGTCCCCATGCCGCACCGCCGCCGCCTACAGCTTCCTCCTCCGCAGCGCGCGGCAGCCGAGCTCAAAAGGGACCGACCCAAGAAGGAGTCCACAGGGATTCAGGCAGCGGCAGCTCCGGCGGCGGCGGGCGGCGGCTGTGGACGCCGGGTGCAGGCACCCGGCCCACAGGCGCCCGGCGGAGGCGGCGGCAGCGGTGTACCCCGCCGGGCGTCCCCAGGGCATGGGGCTTGTCAGCAGCGGACGGCCGAGGCAGCCCTCAACGTGCCGCGGGGAGGCGCCCCCCTCAGAGGGCTGCTGCCGCCGCCGCTGCCCTGAAAGTTCTAAATGTTTTGAAAATCGGAGCGAAAATGGCTCTAATTGACTGCGCATGCGCAGAAACTCAATCTGACGCATGTGCAATGCGTCAGATTGAGTTTCTGCGCATGCGCAGTCAATTAGAGCCATTTTCGCTCCGACTTTAATTTTTTTTTTTCTTTCGGTCAGGCGTCCGGAACCGGACGCCCCAAAAGTGGACTTCCCCTCACGGAGAACCCTCCGGGATTGGTCTTACCAGTTCCAGAGATCCGTCTGGAACCGGTGACATCCCATCACTGTGTGTGACCTACTTGCTGAGCAAAGGTATATATTTTGCTTTTGTATTATGGGCATCCCCTGAACGGAGTTTCTCCTTTCAACCCAGAATAATTTCTGACACACAACAATAATAGTTGTTGTCGTTGTTGTTAATTGGATTTGTGTGTTGGCAGATTTATCTCCTGAACTTCGATATTTGTGAATTCACTAGAATTTAGAGTCTGGAAAGTTACTGTTTAAGAGAATGAATTTGAAGAGATAACATGCTCAGCATTATCTGCATAGTGGTATAATAATGTTATGGGACAATTTATCAAATTTTAACTAACCACTTTAGAGAGTCAATAATAGAACTGTAACTCTACTTTTACAAAGTAATTTTCCAACCTCTAACCAGAATCCTGTCACTCCATTCCCCTTCTGCAATGCTCTGTTAGATAAACTTGCACTGAAAAGGGTACCTTGCACAATCAAAAGTCCCACTGAAATCAGTGGGTTGTTCCCTCCCTCCAGCTTGAGCTATGCAAGACAAAGATCACAGAACACCATGGGTGCAGTGTTACACTCAGCCCATACTGTACTTCAAGATTCTGGCTTTTGGTTACTTTTGTTTTAAACCATCTGGAATAATTCAAGGAAACATTATGGTGGTGGCGGTTGTTTTTTTACAGATTTTCTCCAGGAATCAGAGATGCCTGATTAGTGTTATTAATCTTTTCTATGACTTGCCTGGAGGCTGTGTTTCTTAGATTGATCATTTGTTTCTGAAACAAACCTAATTATCACTCCTTTGCTTGCACAGCACAGCTAATCTTTAGCATGATGCAATCAACTTCTTCAATCATCCACGGCTGTAATTTCTTTTAAAATGAAATAATTAAGTGATATAACATATTTACAAATCATGTGAATATATAATTTTTCACAACAACACACACTATCTTACCCTATTATTTAACTGCCTGCTGAAGATTGATTTTTATGGAAAGAGTCAAGGCAGACAGGCAACAAACTATCATTAGTGAAATACACTATACCACATGAAGTGTAAAGATTTGTGGCCACTGCCAACTATTCTTGTTCTCTCTCACTTGTTCCTCCTTCACATGAAACTGCATGTTGCATTTGCAAAAGCAGCCTCTACAAAAGGCATCTGTTTTTCAAGAGACAGCATGTGGCAATCCTCCAAAGACTTAATTTTAACATCTCTTTAAAGTTACTTCAGAATTTGAAAATAATTCCTTCAATAATTATTTATTTATTTATTGCATTTATGTCCAAAGACAATAATTCTAGTAAAAATGGAAGGCAGGAGAGAGACTGGAAGACTGAATACAATTCACATTGACTCATGGTCTTGAGGGTGGAAACACTGAGGAGCCATGTTAATTATAAGAACTTTTGGAGGTCACTAATAATAAGTTTGTGCCAGAAATTATTCTGGGTTGAAAGGATTTTTGTGGAAGAAACTCCGCTCAGAGAATGCCCAAATGAGGCTCCTTTCATGTCCCCAAGAGTTGGGACAGAGACAGGCACTCAATCCATCATGCAGTACCCGAGTCTCAAACTGCTAACAAGGTGAACTTCTTAGCCACTGAGCCACTGCAGCCCCTAAGATCACAAATTCATGGGGTTACCCTGACCCCTTCCTGATATGATCCAATGTGATATTTCTGTCGGTGTCCGATCACACCTTACAGTAAATTCTGTAGCACCTGTACTGTACTGTACTTGTACCTGTACAGCACTGGTAGCACCTGTACAGTAAATTCTGTACACCAAAACAAAAGAGCAACTAGTGGCCTGGTTGTTTAGGAAGCATTTACACTGAGGAGAAACGGAAGCCAAATACAGGAGATATGACACTTGCCTAGCATTCAGTTTGCTGGGCATTTATATGTATAGACAGAGAGACAGTGTTGAATATGATAATGAAAGGCTGTATCTTGATAGTTAAAAGCGTTGGGGTTCCAGTATTATTATTTTCAATTGGTGAGGGTCATGTGATACCTGTTCCAGTTTCTGTGTCTTTTGAGAAACCTTACCCAAACGGGTTGTTTCTCAACTCTGTAGCTGCCACTGCAAGGGTAAAGGTTGCCCTTGCTTGAAAACCAGTTGTATCCGACTTTAGGGTTCAGTGCTCATCTGCATTTATAGCCAAAGAGCCAGTGCTGTCTGTGTCTGCAGACATTTATGTGGAGATATGGCACACATGATTAGATTTACACTGAGTGCACAGAACATTGTTAGCTTCCCAGTGAAGTGGTCCCTATTTATCTATTTGCAATTTCTTGCTTTTGAACTGCAAGGTTGGCAGGAGCTGGGACAGAGACAGAAGTTCACTCTGTCATGCAGTACTTGGGTCTTGAACTGATGACCTGCCAACCTTCCAGTCATCAAGTTCAGCATCTTAACCACTAAGCCACTGCAGCCACTGCAAAGCACCCTGCTAATTTCTCCCTTCCCCTCCGGTCCTCCATTGACTTTTCTTTTCTTTTACTTAACCACACTGCTTCCATTCAAAAGTGGGTAGTGTGTGGAACATCTTCAGCCATCACAGTTACCAGCTCTACCTCCACCTCTGCTTCTGAAATGTTTGGCTGGATCCCCCATTGCTCCTGCTCCACATCTGACACATGGTACCAATTTTTAAAATTAAATTTTACTGTTATAGGATTACAACCATTTTTTTTTTTGCCATGACAGCTGATCCCTGAAGTGCCATAATGCTTATAGCAGTAAGAATTGGAGGGAGAAAAACATTTTCAGGCCTCAGGGAACCCTGAAAACATTATGGGGCAAGACAGACAACACACAATATGTGCCAATACACACATGCACACAGAAGAGTACAGTGGTTTAGAAAGCGAACAAAATAAACGACCCCTGCTGGGTGTTTTAAAATAAACTGTGTTTCTGCAATATAATGCGCTCCCCAGCTGTGCATCATGTATCCCTTGGCATTCGAATCAGTTCTGAACCTGGCAAAATTGACACAAATGTAGGAATTTTTCTTAATCAAGAAGCACCCAAAGTCAAATTAAATTATTTTCTAGTTATAGTAACATAGATATTCAAGCTGTATTCTTGAAACAAACGGGACTTTGTTATGTCCCCCTGACCTAACTTGCCTTCAGTGTTAAAAACTGATGGCACAAGCAACCGTCACTTCACTTTCTTCTGCATTTTTCTTGTAGATCAGAAGGCAGTGACTCATTCATGGGATCCTGGGCAATAGTTCATTTTGTGGTTTCTTTTTTTGCCATCGGTATAAACGGATTGCAAATGGATTGCTCCTAGATCGGGACTCCTTGCTCATGGTCATGCATGCTCTGGTCACCTCCAGATTGGACTATTGTAGTGGGGCTACCCTTGATGACCATTCAGAGACTGCTACTGGTCCAGAGACTGCTACTGGTCCGCACCCCATCACCGCCCGGGCAGCCACATTCTGGACCAGTAGCAGTCTCTGGCTATTCTGACCACGAGATTCTGGATTTTGTAGTCCAAAGAAGTAACATTTCCAAGCTTTTGTTGCACAGTTAGTATGTCTTAAATTGATATTTTAAAATCATAAAAGAGAGAAGTATATTTCCCACTTACCCGACTAGTAAATATCCGAATAGACTGTACAGTATCCTGCAGTGTAACACCTGAGATGTTGAGATGATGGCCACAAGAACCTGACGCTATCTTTAGGTTCATTGCTTCATATAATATATGCTCATTTGTAGCACCTTCCAATGGCTCCAAAATATAGGCGTTATTTCCAAATAAGATAAGTCCCCTGTGGTGCAAAAAGATGTAAGTAATGCTTTCCTTTGTAGAGTTGAGATACATTTCTTGCTGGGTTTTCAACCAAGTGATTTTTAATAATCAAGAAGTACTCTATGTTTATATCTATTTCTGATGAAGCATAAATAGTTTCTAATCATGGGATCCAGTTCACTATACAAAAGATAGCACTGTTCTGTACTTACAACCATGTTATCTAGAGTCAAACCATATTTGCAGTTTAACAATGCACCAACCATTTCTCAAACTTTGCAGTACATTTCTCAATGTACTGAGCAACAATAAACCCATGGAAATAACATTGCATATACATTCTTATGAATATTCAATAAATACACAAAAAAAATTTTTTAGCCAATGCACAAAAGGAACCTATTGTTTGAAATCTAGTAGTAAACTGCAGTTCAAGTAGGCTCACTGATTGAACCAATGTCCAATTTACAAGTTTGAGAACTTGTATCTTCCTCTATCTGGGACAAAGCTTTCAATCCCCCGCCCCAAAGGGCACATCAATGCTCCATGGAGGAGCAGAGGAAATGTTTAATTTCCCAATATCATGAAGAGGCTAAGCTGTCTTCTTAACCTACCTAATGATATTGGGAAATTGAAAGTGGAAGGGAATTTTAAAACAGCAAACTCCAATGTGGTTTGATCTTAGCCATCATGCATGCAGAAAATAAATCAGAATGGAGTGATTCTGTCCTCACCTAAAAAAAAGTAACCACCAAAGGTGTGAGTAGGAATGCTATGGAAACAGGCTGATTTGTACTTACATCAACTGGTCACCAGGAAGGGAACAAACTAACTTGTCCTCACAGAGATCAAACAACCTGTACTGTATAGTCATGCCCTGTGTTTCTATACTATAATTGTAAAGAGTGGATCAGCACAGAATCCAGCAGGTAAGAAAAAATCTGTAGAATTATACCACAGTGTATTCAAGTCAATATTTGAACACCACCTTCTTTCCTAACAGGAAAACTTTTTCAAGCAGCCTGATTTTCATGTTAATTATTTTGCTGCTGCAGTTAAGCATAAACAGACTTCTTGAGCTCCATACTGATAAAAATTTAAGACATCCATTAATAAAAACCGCAATGTCAAAAATATAACAAAGTCATTCCACAATGAAGTTGTTGACTTTGGCCTGCTGGAGCCAGGATGGATGAACTGAAACAAACAGGCACTTGGGTTTTCTTTCATTTGTCTTGCTCCTTGTTTTACAGCTTCCCTTTGTGATATCTTTACAATTACTTGCTGACTGAATGTATAATGAACCAAGACAAAACTGCTTGAAGCAAAACATAATGGCAAGCTCTTGCACTGGGAATGTTTAGCTATGACACATAAGATCTCCTTTGCATCAGGTGGAAACATGCTAAAACAACATGCTACATAACTAGAAACTAATGCAATTACATTAAATAATTGATTGAAAGATTATCATTCATAGGAGCTCTGTCAGCCAGTCCACACAACCACATTCTACCAGTCTTCTTCAGGCCCACGGGCTCAACTTGCAAAGGTCTAACTAACTTTTGGATGCAGAGATGTTTGGGACTTCATCATAAAGTCAGACATTCACAGACATGTGCGCCCAAGGACGGGTGCACGCACACACCCGAATTGGCCAACATATTATTCTCTATGGCAAAACATAACCTGGACTACCAGCTAATCTGGGGTTCTCAACCTTTTCAAGATGGGGGCCGGGTCATACCCTCTCAGTCAGCTTCGAGGGCTGGAGGCCATTTTGCTCTGCCTGCATGATGTGTGTGTGTGTGTTTCTCAAATGCCCTTGGAGTGGGGGCCACATGAAATGGCACTGTGGGCCAGATCCAGCCCACACACCTTAGTTTGGGAACCCCTGGTCTAATCCATTGCTTTATTTGATGCGAGTACAGGCACCCTGTTTCAGTTAGGTAACTCAACTAAATATTTTCTGCTTCTCTGCATTTTTGTTGATATATGATCCAAGCTCCCTAACGTTAATATCACTGTTATTAAAATGGATGATTGGCTGTGGATGACATGTTAATGTCATTAATCATACCTCAGTGTGATTAGATTAGGAAAGAATATTGTGTGCCTTCCAGAAAAAAAGGAGAGTAGCTCAGAATTTTAAAATATATTTCCCACCAGGGAAAAAGTGTGGAAGAATCTGGGCCAGTATTCAGGACTGTTGGCTTCAGATATCTTGGCTTCACTGTTCTTTCTGCAAATAATTCAGTCTTTTAAGTAGTTCTGTGCTGGATTAGATACAGCAATGTTTATTTAGTCTCTTTATAATTCACCAAACTTGCACAACATTTATAGTAATTTCTTCTGAACAAGATTCAATGACGATGATGATTCTTGGCAAAAGAGGGGAGCAATGGTTCTCAATATTGATGTTCTTGATCTTCTTCTTCCATGTCTAGGCTAGATGTGAAACTGGGAAAATGAAGTCACCTTTTGGTGAGGTCATTCTGCAGTTTCTTTTGCCTGACCTAGTGTGAGAAAGATCACAAGCCTAATCATAAGGTTACTGTTGCAGGGGTACACCCAATTGTGGTTCAAAGCATCACAATCTTCGAGAAGGCTCTTTCTGTGTACCTTGGTGTTCCTGATAGTTTTAAACCATAATTACTAGGAACTGTGAAAATGCCACAATCTCTTTCTAGTTCTAACTAAGGTTTTTGGGTACTATATTCCAAGTGCATTTATAGGGCTAAAACTGGCTTCCGAATACAATTTTATTGGAGGAGGAAAAGTATATACACAAATGGGTGTATATGAAGTAACATGTGCACTGTGGAGAGGAAATGCCCAAAGTAAAGTCCTTATGGAGCAAAACATCTCCTAACTTTACTTTAAATTAGGTGTTCTCAACCTATGGCCCGCGGACCTTAATCCGGCCTGTGGTGGCCACCTGGACACTCTAGAATCACCCATAATATGTCATTTACTGCAGCGGCAGGAATAGCACCATTTTAGCAGCTTCTTGCACAGCCTCCGCAGTTTCCCAGGGTGGTGGGAGGCTTTTTGGAGCATGTTCGCTCTGCTGTGCTTTGGCAGCTAAACCACGGTGGTTGGCAACTTCTGGTGCCAGGCGGAGCTTACATCAGTGCCTGGGTTCACAGTGTGGAACCAGGAAGATCCCAACTGCTGCGGTTTGGCTGCTGAAGCACAGCAGAGAAGCGGCAAAAAATATATCCCAAAATGGAGCGAACATGCTCTGGAAAGCCTCCTGATGCCCTGGGAAGCTGTGCAAGAAGCCACTAAAGTGACGTGATTCCTGCTGCTGCCGCCTCCAAAACCATAAGCAGTGGGCGCAGTCACACCTCTGGCCCACACAGCTGAACACAGTGGCAGGAACTGGCCCGTGCCAGGAAAATGTTGGGAACCCCTGCTTTAAATATTAATTTTAAGATGTTACATGATATTTATTGAAAAAGGTAACTAACATAACATTAAGACATTGCTTCCAAGCTCTAATATTCTGTTTAGCTTTTAAGTATGTGTCTGGCTCTACACTTACCTGGCCCTGAGCTAAAAATATGGAAGACCTATTGTTCTAATATGTTTATTATGGTACATGATCTGGATACCAGAAGATCTGCATTTCAATTAAGAGCAACCATCCAAATGTTGTGTAGTATACCACAACACACTTGTCTGCAGCATACCTGCTTCTCTTTCTGCAAGACAGAGTAACATTTTGCTCTCATAAAGGGGTATTACAAGGCTTAACTGGATCTTCTACTGGAAGCATCTTTAGGAATAAACAGTATTAATTCCCACTGCTTTTATAAAGTGGCTGCATCCCAGCTCATGTAATTACAGTCTTATTGCCAAAAGCTTCGAGCTGGATAAGACCTTCTTTAATTCCTGTGCTCAAGCAGCTATATACTATTGATATTCAATACAACAAAATGCCTTGCCCATGAGCAGCATGAGGAGAATAGTTTTGCAGTTCCACATCTTCACCTATGAGAAGGATGAAAGCAATGATTTACATCCTTCCTTGAGAGAAGTAATGTACAGATTGAAAAGAATGTTTACATTAAAAAGCCAAGAGAGGCCAAGATGCACAGTCCAGCTTGAATAATCTATTTGCCTGCTACCTTGTTTCATGTTGTTTGCTAGGTTCAGGTCACCCTTGCTCGAAAGCCAGGGGTATCCGACTCTAGGGTTCAGTGCTCATCTCTGTTTATAGCCACAGAGCCAATACTGTCTGCATTTGCAGACATTTCCGTGAACATGTGGCAGGCATGATTAGACAGAAGAGTATACAGAACACTGTTTACCTTCTGACCAAATTGATACCTATTTATCTACTTGCAATTTCTTTCTTTCGAAGTGATAGGTTGGCAGGAGCTGGGACAGAGATGGGAACTCACTCTGTCATGCAGTACTTGGGGCTCAAACTGTTGACCTGCCGACCTTCCAGTCATCAAGTGAAGCGTCTTAACCACTATGCCACTGCAGTTGCTTGCTATAGCCCACTAACTCCCCCCAACAGCTGAATTCTTTTTAACTATTTGCACTGCTTTAGATTAGTTTAAAGTTATTTTGTTGATTGTACTTTACAATCAGATTTGTGGATATCAGGCCTGAAACAGTTGATGCTAGTCAGTGTAGCTCAGTGTAGGAAAACTGTGCTTTTTACAGTAGGTTTTTTGGACTTATTCCATAATCCTTATTCACCAGCTATATTATTTTACAGAGACTATCATTAAAATAATTTAGAAAGCACCAAGTTGCCTTTATCTGCTGTTCTTAGTAACCGGATAGCAGGCAAGTGTTCTAATTCTGTATGCAACAGCTTTCTATGTTTGTATAATCTCTGTGAAGACAGTCTTTCAGAACCTCACATTTTCTTTGTCTCAAAACTGACAGTTTTATGGGGAAACATAATTAAATAATAATCATGATGTTCTTTCCTGGGAATAATTAAATGTTTGGTGTGGAATCTGCTAAAGACTAAGAGAAGAAAGTTTTTACAGCTTGATTTGTGATATAGGACTTTTCCTGACATGTTTACAGCATTTATATTCCCTAAACAATTTTTAAAATGTGGTGGGGGTTTTTTTTTGTCACAATTTGGGTAAAGAGATAAATACAGATTGTTTTAATTTTTCAGATGTCAGAAAAAACTCCTGATACATAAGATGCTGGAATTATGTTATATTAGCAATGTTGCTCAAAGGTTTAAAAGATAGCCAGTCACACCTGACTCTACGGTGCGGTGCTCATTTACATTTACAGCCAAAGAACCAGCACTATCTGCATCTGCAGACATTTCAGTGATCATATAGCAGGAATGACTAGACGCCAGATCACACAGAATGCTGTTGCTTTCCTGCCAAAGCAATGCCTATTTATCTACTTCCAATTTCTTGCTTTCCAACTATTAGTTTAGCAGGAGCAGGACAGACTCTGTCACACGGTACTTGAGCCTCATACTCCTGACCTGCCAACCTGCCAACTTTCCAGTCATCAGGTTCAGCATCTTAATCACTAATCCAACAAGACCAAATCCATTTCTAAATACGATTTTATCAATATCATACCTAACATATCAGTTATTTCTGCTTTCACAATTCATCCCTTCATAACGAGAAGAAACATCTGTGATTCTCAGCTTTTGACCCTCCAGATGTTTTTCTTTTCAGTTTCCAGAAGCCCCAAAGAGGCAAAGACAGTGGTAAACAATTCTGTGAGCTCAGAATCACTGCTACAAACACGTAAATAGGACAATCTTGCTTTAAACTCAGTGGAACTATTTTGGGACAGACGTGAAGAGTATTGCAGCGTGCATCCTAACTTCGACACAGTCAAAGCTTTCTGAAAAGCTTGACCTTTCTTTAAAAATCCCTGAGATCCTACAAGAACCTACTGATTGATAATAAAGAAAAAATAACTCAGGATGTTGGGCACATTAATATGGTTTTCTGATCAATATTGTGAATAAGGCAAACTCAAAATGCAATGTCAACCAAAGCTGGATTTCATCACAGACAAGTTCAGAATCTACCTATTTGGTTTCAGTGATATGATATTGGGACTGTCTTTTCTCCAATCCTCTGAACAGGAAAGGGGGGAAAAGAAAGAAAGCAAAACATCCAGGTTCCTTTTCATATTCAACACAGGAAAGAGTTGTTCAATGGCAATACTCACACTTCAGAGGAAAATTGCTGAGTGAGAATTTTGAGTGCATTATTTTATAGTCCTTGACTTACATATACATATTAAATTACCGCATTTGCCAACATATAAGACACATTGGAGTATAAGATGCACCACGTTATTACTAAAATAGTCCTCTATAGGCAATATACAGTGGAAGGCACACTCCATTTTTGCAGTGTATTATAAGAGGGGGAAGTGGGTCTTATATACCAGCATATATGGCACTTCTTCAACAAATACTTGAAGCTGATGTCATTATCTACATACAGAAAATGAGTGAGGTACAATATGAAATGGTATTTTAAAAGAACAATTCATTATCAGTGATAAGGATTTAAAAAGGAAACTAATTAACACTGTTCATTGTTTATATGCTATTTTAGTTACTCTATTTAAAAGTAAAATATGGTTTGTAATACAAAATTGACACTTCCAAAGATAGTTAAAAGAAGCAACCAGTAGACATTATTCATCACATTAAAAAATAACTTCATCTGTTGTATTAAAATAATGTTACTACTTCAAAAAGTAATGTCTTACTGACATGTTACTCATAACACATTACTTCTAGTACCTGGTCTGTGGATTGTTAAATAAAACCATCCAGTGCTCCATTCCCTCTCAACATAAGGGTTGGGGCATCCTTACTCTTAGCTGGCCCCAGAGAATTAGTTAGTGACAGGAAAACTTTCATGATGGGAAGTCTCACATTTCTTTAAGAAAAGTTTTCTCATGCTCGCATTCTTTATTTATTGTTTATTACTTAGATAAGCTCATTCTATCTTTTTGAATCCTCTCCACAAGGCAGTGTACAATTTTTAAAAAACCAGAAGAATCTAACATATATAATAAAACAGCAAGACTAAATTTAAAATTGTAATAGCAATTTTGAAAGTCTAATTTAGAATAACTGTCCTTATTTCCTTTCTGAATGAAAAGACAACAAGGAGTATTTGCGGCTCTGGAGAGAGTCTGTCTCAGAGCTTGGTAGCAACTCAGAAAAGGGTCTTTTCCCAAGGCTACTTCAAAAGGCTACTTCAAAAATTAAACCTAGATGGACACCCTTTCAGATTACAAAACCCTAAACAATTTAGACTTTTAAGCGTCTATTTTTATAAATAGATAAAAATTGTGTAAAAGTGCAGCTCTTTTAGCACTGGAATTATGGGACCATGATACTATGCACAGATTATAATCGGGCTAGCAGCCACTATTGAAAGACAGACCTACATAGAACACATTGCAACAATCTACATCGGGGTGCCCAAACTTTTCAGGCCATGGGATGGTCATGTGGTTCAGGGAGCTGGCCACTATGGTTCAGGGGTTGGGTGCTCCCCCCAACACCAATTCATCTGGTCCACGAAGCCCTTGTCACTCGTGGAAGTGAAAGTAAAATGTGCCCATACAAGCGCGTTTTACTTCTGCTTCCAGGAGCAACAAAGGCTTTGAGGGCCAGATGAATTGGCGCTGGGGGCCGCATCCAGCCCTCAGGTCATAGTTTGGGCACCCCTGATCTATATAATGTAACACAGACATGCATAACTGTTGTTAGAATAAATTAATAAGAATGGCCATAGTTAGTGCACCAGATATAATTGTGCAAACCCACTATCACCTCCTGAATATTCAAAAATAATGTCGGGTCAAGAAGTTTGAACCTAATCTTTTAGGAATAGTTCAGCTCTTTCTACAACAGGTTGAACCCAAACTTATATGGCACAAATGCACCTCCAACTTCTTCAAATTGAATCTCATTTTGCTCATGCTTATCCAATCCATTATCAAACTGAGGCAATGTTCCAGAGTGTTGACCATTTCTTTATTCTAAGATGACAAACAGCAAAAGAGCTGAATGTCATCTGTCAATTGGCAGTATAGAAGTACAAAGTTCTATTTGGCCTCTTCCTCAGCATTTTCAAGAAAGAAAGTGCAACATTCAATATTTTGGGGATCTGGAGTTTTCCTGCCTTATTGGTAAAGCTCAGCTCAAGTGAAATTTGGCCTATGCAAAGAGAGGGTAAAAAGAATTTAAACAATGTATGGATCTGAGAGCATTGTTTCTGTGCTGAATCCACCTGGTTTATATTTCCTTCTGCCCAGGAAGAAGCGACTAGGGGTGGTATATGCATTCAGGTTGTGTTTGTTCATGACCTTCCAGCAGAAAAGACCGGCAGATGTGTTTGAACCCTTTTTGCAGCAAACTTCAGTGTCCTGGCTCAAAGCTCAGTTATGTTTCTGCTGACAACCATTTCGCTGAATGGTAGGTTCCTATCTTCTAGACCAGAATCCCTATAGTCCTAGGGTCCAATCCTATCATCAGTTCAGAAGGAAACCATGAGTTCATGGTGGATGGTATGAAATGTGTCTAAATAATCACAATCATCTAACTACCTTTGCTGTTCTGAGGATGTATAAAGAGCTTGTATTCTTCTTACAATACTCATATCTTCATAATATTATATTCCTAGATATGTAAGCTCTCAAATGGATCCAGATTATCTTTAATGGCACTGTCTCCTAGCTTTAGCCTTCTGTTTTTTTCCATACATTTTGGTTTTGTTTGTTTTTCTTCCTGAAGACTGCAATGGACAGAATATTCAAGGTAACACCTAACTTGTCTAAAAATATTACAGTCCTCTTGTTCCTTTAAACGTGTCTCCTTGTTAAAACGATTCCGTTTCTCACCGAATAAATAAAGAAGAGCAATACCACTGGCAGGTCAAAGGTCTGTTAAAGAATAGAGAAAGTACATATCATCCACACTCAAAAGTCCAGGCTAATCTGTTCACATTGTAAGTCTTATTTATCCAGCATGACTGCTTACACTGGGTATCCATCCAGAAGCTAAGGCTAGAATTACAATGAGAGTGATAATACTAATACGATTAAATGTCCTGCCCTCAGCAGACAGAGTATTGTAATTGTGTTATCAGCAAAAGCTTTATGTACAGCTTTCTCCGGTACAAATGATAAAAAGGAAAAGAAGAAAGAGCAGAGAAAGGAATTTAGCAACAATCAAAAGCGGATTTTTCTAATAAGGCTGCAGAAAAAATATATCTTCAGAAAAGTGCTCATGTTCCCTCAAACATAGCCCAATATATAATTCTATGTTTTTCTCTACATTGTGTACACTGTTTTGTGACCTTAGTAAACGTCTTTCTCACTTGGCTGAAATGCTCTGAAGAGTCAAATTATAATCATTGGAGTGCAATGGTGGTCACTGTGTGACAGAGCAAAACAACATTCTACAAGGCAATTCTAAAAATGGGGAGCACCTCAAACAAAAAATTCTAATTTTTAAACTGGGCTTTGTATCAGCCCCAAATTTGGCACAATACAAGTAGACCATTTGATGTTGCCAATTTTGGTGATGTGTGGTCAAATAGTTTAAAAATTATGATTTTTAAAATATAGATGTAATCCCATTCTCCACCACCTTTTTAAAAAACTTTTAAAATATATTTCCAAACACCTATCATTTTTTATCTGAAAAGTATAGTAATTACTAGCCCCTGCTTTTTACTTGCAGCAGATCCATCCAGTAGTTGGAGAATTATTCAAAAATTTAAACACTGAGTTTTTAAAACTCAACTATTTTATAACTCAGAAGGATGTTCAGGAGAGACGTTTTGCTCTTAAAGGGCGAGATGCAAGTTATGACCTGGAGATCTTTTCTTTTCTTTTCTTTTTGAATATTTTTATTAGATTTTAACAACAAACAAAAATGTTAAAAACAACAGAACAAAAAAAAGGTACAAACAAAAAAATACAATTGCAAACTACATCTTACAACATTGAAAATAAAAAGAAAAAAGGTACAAGTCAATATAACATAATATAATAACATCTTAATTCAGTTATTTTCAATGCATTCAATGTCTTAACCATACTATTTATATTCATATATGCTATATACTTTCACCTTTATATCAATTATCCTCTTTCAACATGATGTTACAAATTTGTCATGTTTTTTTCTTTTTTTAAAACATAATACTAAGGTCCTTGAGTCTACCAGCCATCCCTTTTACAACTCAGTCATTCTGCCAAAAATACATTGTATTCGGTGCAGGTTTTTCACCTTTATTTTCCCTCAATATATATTGCAACCAAGGTTTCCAAATGTCCCAAAATCTATTTTGTTTTATTAACCCCCTTTTTATATTTAATTCCCATGTAAGATCTTTTCTATGAAGAGTAATGGATAACCTTGCCATTACAGTTGTAAATGACAAATTGTCCCATATAATCTACTTTACAAAGTCGTTATCAAATCTTTGCTTCACTATTTCATTAAGTCCAAAACTGTCCTTAAAAATAAGAAAGTGACATAGCACTGAATTGGTTTGCCGATCAACCTATTTAGTTCTGGCTTATAAGGGCTTTAAAAAAAGAACTGTAATACATTCTCTGCAGGGGAGGGGGAGAAGCTTTGTGTTGTATTGTTGTATTGTATTTTCGACATAGCGACTCTGGGCGGCTTACAGAAGAAACAGTTACAGTACATAGCACATTCCATAGCATAAAAAACAATTTTAAATATCACATAGTAAATTACAAATATCACATATACAGTATATATATCTCCAATAACAATTGCAATTACAAAACATCAGGACATCCTAAGAAATAAATAACAGATACAGTACTATAATGAATCAATACAGCATCAAAATCCAAAAGCAGCAGTATCAAGCAACAGTCAAAAATCCCAAATACTAGTCCAGTTTACACAAAAATTACAAAAGCAGAAAACTGAACACAAACAGTTATTAAATCCCGCATAAGTGACAAACCGGTCCACCCAGCCGCGGGAGCGTTGCCTCACCACCTGCAGCTGTTTCAGTGTCTCCTCCGGCAAGATGGTGAGTCCGGAGGGCGGCGGAAGCATCCTCACTCCACTGCCGCTGCCAACAAACTTTTATCCGCTGCCGGGCCAAGATGACAAAGTCCTACCGGTTCGAAAGAGAAGTCCGATGGTGTTTGGGGCAGCGGGAGTGAGGTTTTATGCCTCCCGGCCGCCCTACAACAGCTGTTGCGCATGGTCCCAATCCGCGCTCAGGCGAGAGAAGCTTTGATATTTCTTAATAACTGGTTAGGTCTCAAAGTGGCCTAAGCAAAGTGAGACCTAAGCCATCCACTTTGGTTTGAACCTTGAGATTACACATGGTGGAACCAAGCAAAATCACAGCAATTTGACTTTTATTTTTTATTTTTATTTTTTAAAAAGCAGGCCCTACCAAGTTAAAAAAAGTGTGGATAGGCATGGTGAGTGATGAATTGATTTGCAAGTGCCCATATATCACATGGTCAGCAGAATTTTACCCATTACTAAAGAAGACCAAACTGATGATCTAAGGATAGACCATCAGCAATAACCATTCATTAAAAATAAGGGGTGTTAAATATTTTGTCATCCAGTGTTTGTCATTTGAGAGTCTGCTACCCACATTGCTAGATATATCTTTTATTATAAAGTGGGCCATATCTTGAATCTTTATCTTTTAACTGGAGAAAAAGCACCAACTGCTGCTAATTTAGGTCAAAATTCAAACAAAACACTCATGTTATCTGCTTTAGAACATGCTGTAGATGCTGGGACTGGATGCCTCAATTCATTATCATGCTTCCTGGGAACATCACAATGATACAAATGTTCTACCAGAAACAACTGCAAAATGTCAACACCTAATTCACCCTTGGATCTTCTGGGGGGTGGGACCACATCACTGCCTAGCTAAAGAAAATGGCAGGGCAACAATTGAGAATGGCCTAGTAAACAATATGCAGTGCCCATGGATGTCTAGCATATAAGGCAATTAATTCTTCAACTGTATCCTGTCACTTAAACTCTCAAAAAGATGAACAGCTTTTAAGTAAATAAATCAGCCAGAGGTTTTGAAATGGAAAAAGAAAATTTTATCTAAGTTTTTCAATCATAGGATAACATAGCATTACATATTACATGATCATGACGTGTCCTCATGTGATACTGTACTTGATTCCATGAGAATCAAGGACCCTAATGAGCATTTTGATTAGACTTTTATACTTTAATGAGCCATGCACACATATTCTTCAGTCCAGATAGACCCCCATGGGCAGTTGGAGTTCCATGTTTATCTTGATATTACATATTCAGCTAGCGTATTCTATGACATACATTTACCCTGTCCTCTTTGCTTGTCACTTACATTCTAACATTTTCAGTAGTAAACATGTCTGCTTACTTAGATAAGAAGCTTTGGATGTGTTCTTGGTAAACTAGCTGTAAACAACTCTTAACTAGAAAGGTTTTCATAATTTTATTTTATTTTTACTAATGTTGATGGTTTCTTCTGGTATTTAAAATATTGTGGTATTTTTTTAAAAAAAATATTTTTTTTTGCTTATTCTACATAAACTAGCAAAACCAAAGAGATTCCATCTGTACAGTTCAGGAGACTGTTGCTCCATTTGTTACAATTATAAATAAAAATAAATTCCTTGGCAACAATTGTTTGAGTACATTGTATTTTTAATATACCAATTGTGATAATTTTTTACCAGATCAAATTGTACATAGTCATATTTTATGTTCCTTAAGTAACGTAGTGACTTTCAGTCTGTTTTTAAAAAAATTACTAATACATTTTTTCAATTTTTCTGAAACCCTCCCTGCTGTTCCTCATATGGCTTCACAATTTCCCAAAATTTTAGGTTCGGTCAAGTGTGGCTATGCTGATATCAACAGAATGTTGAACTCAATGACTCTTGGTCACCCCTCTCTCTCATCTCAGAGGTTCTATGCTTCAATGACCCTAGTGTACTACTGTGGTTGAAGCCTCCCTTTGTTTTTGATACAGGAATGGATTTGAAAATGTCACATTCTGTTGGCAAATCAGATTTTGCCAAGGAGTTCATAGCTGGACCAGAACAAAGAGCACTCTAGACACAGTTGCTGGGTTAGGCAGATTGGTAAATCTGTAGGAAGGACTGGGGAATCCTGTTCAGGAACCCTTTCTGGAAGCAGCACACGAATAGCCACAGACCATCAGCTTCTAAACTGTATCATTGATTCTACACAACGAGAGAGTTTCCCCAAAAAAATTATGAGAAAAAACATTAAAAATAGGTCCTTGATTCTTCAAAATATAAACAATGGATGGCTTCTGTCTTGGGATAAATGTCAAGAGAAAAACACCACATGTTTTTTATATAGCACAGGTGTGTTTGTACCAACAAGGTCCCAAACATTTAGTAAACAATGAGATAAACCTTCCTGGATCAGGAAGATACTATTATGAGGTCACAGATATCAAGCTAAGCAGCTGAAAAGACAGGCAAAGTAGTAGGAATTCCTAAATGGATTATAAAAGCTTACTATTAATAGCTGGGCTCTGTGGCTACTCCCCAGGCCAAATGTAGGACAGTCAATACAAGGAGGATTGTTAGAGCATGAAAAGTAGATTAAACAAAAGTGATTTGGGAACAAGACCAAAGACAGGATGAAGAGCCCCAGAGCTTGGAGAAATTAGTCATGCTGGCTGAGAATTCTGGGAATTGGTAGTTCAAAGAAGCACTATGGGGAAGCTTAAGCAAAAGGGCAGCTCTAAACAAGTACAGCGAAACAGCATTGTAAATGACCAATTGTGACTTCTGGTGGTGGTGGTGGTGGTGGGGGAGGTAGCAAACCCTGATTTATTTGTTAAGTGAGTTTTTGGTTGGTTTTAGTTGTTAAGTGAAGTGACCATTCAGAGAAAATTCTGCTCTTTAAGTGAGTTACTCTCTAAGTGAGGCGCTCTTTATGCGAAGTTTTACTGTATTTAGAAAAGGTTAACAACTTAGGTCGGGGGTTCCCAAACTTTTTTGAACCATGGGCCAGTCACGTGGTAGAGCAGGCCAGTCATGTGGTTGTGCAGGCTGGTCACGTGGTTCCTCCCACCAGAAGTGGAAGTAAAATGCACCTGCACATATGCAAAACACTGCTGTAAATGTACCCGCAACTGTTTTAAAAGCATGTGCAGGTGCATTTTACTTCTGCTTCTGGGATCAGCATGGGTGAGGGCGCCCAGATGATTTGGCACTGTGGGCCATAGTTTGGCCACCCATGACCTAGGTACTTGATCTCATAACTGCATCTTCATAGCCATGCAAGAAGCAAATGCATTTAATTATTGAAAAAGCTTTTGAAAAATCTTGTGATGCGGCATTTGAGGGCATTTTTTTAAAAAAAAAACAAATTTCTAAATTTTTTAAATTTTAAACAAATCTAATTTTAATGCTTTTTAAATGTTTTTGTAAAGTTTTTATTAGTTTTATGTGTGAGCCCCCTGGAGTCGCCTTGGCGAGGGGGTGGTGGTGGTAGAAATGTAAGCAATAAATAAATATTACTTAATTTAAAATACATATATACCCCCCTTTTCTTTTTCTTTTTTACTTACATGCAGTGGTCCTTTCCTGGAGTTTGCACAAAGGGGTACTCACCACCTTCTTAGTTATGGGGAAAACACTTGCATTTCATGCTAAGGCTACAAGCCCTATAACTGTTATACAGTAAAACACCGGATAACGATTGGATCGGATAACACTAAAATCACGTAACATTAAGTAATCTGGGGAGGAGAATTGGATCGAACAACGTTAAGGTCCTATGGGATGGATCGGATAACAACCGCTAAAGCCTGTGCGGTTACAATGTATCTCTATGGAGCTTTAACGTTATCTGATCCATCTCATAGGATTTTAACATGGATCGGATAACACTAAAAATCAGATAACACCAAGACTTGTGGAACCAAGTTTTAGCATTATCCGATGTTTTACTGTACTTCATATTTTCTTAAGAGGATAATGGCCAAAGAATACAGACGATCAGTAAAGTTCTATGACCATAATGTTACTATGCAAGTTATACTTACTGAAAGGTGATAATGTCACCAGCATATAATTACTGACTTCCTCCTTTTTTCCTGTAGCAAGTCCAACTTGCATGTAATCTGTATAGGAACCATGGGAGCTGTGAGATGAAGGAGGAAGTCTTTAATTACTGACAATCTCACTCTGTCAGCAGTGTCATTTGGCAGCAGAGATTTCCAATTAAAGTCTTCCGTCCTGCATCTCCAGTTGCTTCCATTATGTGAAATGGGTTACTCACAAGTTAAATGAACCATGGGAAAGAAGGGAAAAGTCTTTAGCTACTGTATATACAGTATATGCACTCAGAAATTGTCCCAATGATTTCAACTAGGCTTACTCCTGGATCTAAGCTGAGTTGTTTAGTGAAACTAATCTTTTCTGCCTTAAAAGGTGTGGTTGAGGAGTACTAGTTTGGTAGTTAGTTAATGGTAGAAAGTGGTGGGAAAATATGGGAAGGTTACAAATGAAAAACCCTGTGATCTGGACCTAGTAAATTCAGTGAAGAAAGCAGAGCGATTGCACGAGAAAAACACCCTAATAACTCGGACTATGATAAATATAAGTTGCATTGTAAACTGCCATCATGATTGCAGGTTTTCCCACTTACCTGAGTCTAGAACATGTGCTCAGACTTACTGCAGATTGAGCATAACCTTGCACATGGCCATGGTAGTAGCAGTGACCCTAATTAAATAGAAAATAGGGAAAATCAGTCTCCACATTCAATTTATAAGAGGGATGGGCAATGTCCAGAGGTCCAGGGGCCACATATGCCCATCTCTGGATCTTGAAGGACCAAACTTGCTTCTGAGACCCATAGTGTCAAGATATCTAAGGTGCCTCGTGCTTTCTAGTGTCCCCCAAGGTATTGACATTAAAATATGTGTTGAGGTGTGTGGACCCCAGTGAACCCAGAGGTCCCTCAAAACATGTCAAAGATTGCACCTATGAGGTATAAGTAGCCTTTTTTTTACAAGATTAAAAAAACTGGGATGTGGAATGCTGGGAACCATGGGGTATTCAGGGAACAGCATGCTGGTCACCCAGAGTTATAACCATATTGTTCATCTATCTTTTTTTTTTGTCATAATATGAAAACTTCTAAATTTAAGTTATCTGAGAAATTGTCAGGCTGAAAGCAACTGTATGCCTATTTGAAACAGGCATAAATCTGTTTAATGTCTAAATTCAAGCATTTTTGCCAATATTTATGCTGTAACTCAGGCAGGGAAAACCCCCAAAGATTATGGAATTGTTTAAAATATATTTGTTTTCATTATAGTCTTCCTCTTTTTTATTGTGTTTTTGGAAAACTATGATGGGAAACATTTTGTAAAATTGAACAGTAGAGCAAATTATACTGCTATTCACCTTTTAGGCATTAACTGTAACTGTAAATTGTCTTTAGTAATATAAAGAAGATCCATGAGACATAATTAAGCATGCTGTGCAATGTAATAAAACTGTTTCCCTGTTTTACAGCTTTTGAAAGAAAGAAAACTTGAGAAGAAGGAAGGCAGGGTAAGGGAGAGAAGGAACATTTCATTAAATTAAGCTGACTTGAAAGTATCATGTTAGGAAAAGAAATGCAAGGGAATTTGATTTTCAGAAGCAATAGTCATATTTCATTTGTGGCAAGGTTACCGTAGTTCTTTAATAAATCCAGCTGCTTACAAAGGCAACCACAACAGAAGATGCACTAAATAAAGTTGTACAGTATGTTTGTCTGGGATTTAAGGTTTCTGCTATTGCTGATGAAAGATAATGCTATATTCCTAATTGTTGTACTGGGTGGAAAATAATATTTATATTGTGTCCAACATTTCTTTCTCTTTTTTCCCTTCAACTTTGACTGCCACATGGAAGCTAACAGCTGCATTGTCAAAGGTTACTATCTTATTAGTGCAAAGAAGAGTTATCACTCATATTTCAATCTGATAGTCATTTCACTCTGCCTCTTATTCCCTAGTTCACTCACATCTAAGCTGCATTAATTAACCTTTCCAATATCAGGTCATGGTTTTCAATTACATAGTCTCAAACAAGAGACTTCTAAAGACCACCTTGATTTTGTTCAAGAAAGCAATAATGCGAAAAGATCATAGTTGAGTTTATAGTATAGAGGTATGAATTTTTGGCAAATTTGATTATACCATAAAAATATTAGTTTAGCACAACAGTATTTCTCTTTTCCATTTATTTTATGTGGAGATGTTAAATATATGTTCAAAAACCAATGGCAACACTAATAGTAATTACATTTATATTACATCCCATAGCACCTAGTGAACTTTAGGTGGTTCATAAGGCAATTAGCATTTTGCCCCCAGCATATTGGTTACACATTTTACCAACCTCAGGAGGAAGGAAGGCTGAGTCAACTTTGAGATCCTTCAGGATCGAACTCAGATCATGAGCAGAGTTTGAGCTGCATTACTGCAGTTTAATCATTGTGCCATGAAGACATACATAAAATGTAATCAATATGCATATCTGAATAAAAACTGGTGCCATTTTAAAAATAAAAATGGTTATTTCTTATTTTTGGTTCATTTTTTAAATCAGAAGGATAGAAGATGTTGTAAATTTAAAAAGAGGAAATCAAGATACCCTTGTTTCTGCTTAACACATAAGAAAGAAGGTAGAGAGAGCTTTAGCATTATGGGAGAAGCCAAAATGAGCCACAGAGATGCACAATAGTGTCCAATACCATACACATCTTTGACAGGTAGAAATCTGAAATGCATAAACAATAAACACGCTGAATTGCTACAGTTATCTCAATTGCAATAAGCTCTGAGTTGTTTATGCAAAACGATTCTCTTTTCTCTTTAAGAAGCAAAACATGCATGTACACAGTAAAATGGCTGATGGGTTTAAAACAGGCAAAGAACCCATCCAATTCTTCAGATTTAGAAACAAAGCAATAATTAATCTCAGTTTGTGCACCTCACACACATCATATAAATGGTGTAAGTTATATAGTTTCCATAAACGCCATGGACTCAGGCATGAGAGCAAAAATTATAATTTCTCATATTTGCCTTTGAGGATAAGACAACAAAGGATTTATATACTAGGCTCTAGATCATGAGTAAAGATGACAAATCTTTCCTAAAAAGGCTGTTTTTATGGAAAGACCTATTGTGTATGTTAGATACCCTGGTTCATTGAGGGACAAACTCGATGCGATAGGATCGTCATAAATTAAACCAGAGCTGCTTTAAGAAGTAAAAGGATTGATTTATCCTCCAGTGAGACTGGAGATTAATTCATTTTTCCTTGGGAATTCATCATCAAGAGGTACACAATGGGTCCAATTGAACATTGACTGTACAAACGTGTTATCTTTGAAAACTACTTCTCTAGACAGATCTTGTTTTATCATCATTTAATTGCAAAGCTCTCAACATCTAGTTTTCTACAGAGACAAAAATCTCAAATTGCATAGTAATAATCCCCATGCCCATGCTAATACTGCCTAGCTCAGGCAAAACAAAAGAAAAGGTACCAACGCAATTGACATGAGCTACATGAAGGAATATTGATGACATTTACCACGATTGTGTCCTCAAACACATTATATATTACCTGCTTTGTGTCATTTAAAAAAAACATATTTTGCCACATATGAAAAATAGAGGTTCTGAAGTTGGGAAGGAGGCAATAGCCAGGAAAGCAAAGTGAGAGAAAGGTTTAGCTGCCCTTTCTCTTGAAAATTTGTGGACTCTGCTCAGATTGTGGTCTCAGTGGTTGCATCTAGTTTATTTAAAACGAAACAAGAGAGAAGAGAGGCTGTTGCACCTTCCTCACTATTTTGTTCAGTTATGATCTTGGAGGTCCTGCTTTGCCTTCAAAATACAATGCCAGGAATATGGTGAAAAATCTCACGGTGATTTGTGATCACAGAATGTAACAGCAGTAGAAATGCCAGAAGCTAGTAGCAACCTTTTCATCACTTGCAAAAAGCCAAATGTTTTCCCAAGACATGGCAACTGTACTTCTTAGTGAATAATCTATTTAACAATGTATTTTTAAAAACCGGGTGGACAATGCATGTCCTGAAAACTATATGCAGGAAAAACTTGAAAGCAGGGACTGTGATGCAACCAGGGTAAGCTTGCCAACACCTGCTTTAAACAATTAAAACAATGCAGGTGCAAAATGTGATGCAATGTTCCAAAAGTGTAAACCATGATTCCAGCTTCTATTAGAGCATAATTAAAAAACAAACAAACATGTAGCCTAACAGGGTGACAGAACAATTGCTTGTGATGCTCAATTTCAATGCTACTTTAAAAATATTCTATACTAAGGGATCCAAGACAAGAGGTTTCTTGTAACTCCATTTAATGCTGCCAAACAAGGATTATTATGGAACAGAAGAAGAAACAGAAGGACAGGTTGCCATTACCTGTAACTGTTGTTCTTCGAGTATGTTGTTTGTGAATTCACACTGATGGGTTCTGCGCCTGCGCGGGAGCCATCTCAGAGCTGAAAAGCTGATTGGATAAATTTGAATGGTTAGTACCACCCACCATCTCCACCCGCCCTCTGCGCCGTTTCGCGCTTTCCGCCTCAGTTAATATTAAAGCTGTACAGAGGATGAGAGCATCTCATCCCTGCAGTAGTAAGAGGGGAAGGACGGGTGGGTTGTGTGAATTCACAAACAACATACTCGAAGAATGACAGTTACAGGTAAGTGCAACCTGTCCTTTTCCTTCGTGTTGTTTGTGAATGCACACTGATGGGTGACTAGCAAGCTGACTTACTTGGATGGTGGGTAGCTAGTGCTGTGATGAGATGTGTAGTCTAGGTGGAGATGTGGCCCATTCTCAGGATGCAGGTGGGAATCAGGAGGTCATCATGGCAATGATGCACGGAGACCTGCTGTCAAGACAGAGCGCCCCAGTCTGGAGTTGGGGATAGCTCTGGTGTCCAGTCTGTAGTGGTTGACAAAGGTCAAGGGTCTAGACCATGTTGCAGCTCTGCAAATGTCTTCCATAGGGATTCCCTCCAAGAAGGCAGTGGAGGTAGCTATGGACCTAGTGGAGTGGGCTCTGACGTGGGAAGGTGGATCTCTCAACGTCAGGCGGTAGGCCAGGTAAATTGTCTCGCTGACCTACTTAGAAAGTCGTTGGGCGGAGAGTGCCTGGCCCTTGGACTTTCCACCGTAGGCAATGAATAGTCTGTTGGACTTTCTGAATTCTCTGGTCCGTTGTATATAGAAGAGTAGTGCTCTTCTGACATCCAGAGAATGCCAACTTCTTTCCTGGGTGCTGGAAGGGTTAGGAAAAAAGGTCGGAAGAGTGATGACCTGAGACAGGTGAAATTCTGTAACCACTTTAGGGAGGAATGAAAGGTCTGGATGCATGACCACTCTGTCCTGGAAGAATTTGAGGAAAGGAGGGTCAGATCTGAGGGCCGTCAGCTCTCCAACCCTGTGGGCTGAGGTGATGGCCACCAGGAATGCAGTCTTCCATGAGAGTAGATGTATCCCAGATGTGGCCAGTGGTTCAAACGATGGTTTCATCAGGGTCTCAAGGACGGTAGATAACGACCACTGAGGTGCGGGTACTCGTGTGCGGGGGAAAACATTCTTTAACCCTTTGAGGAATCTCTTTATGGTGTGGTTACAAAAAGCTGAAGTTGAAGGCAGAGTGGGAATGGGAATGAGCGACGATTGCCGCTAGGTGCACACGTATGGAAGAGTGTGCCAGGCCAGATTCAGCGACGTGAAGAAGATAGTTCATTAGGTCTTCTAACGAGGCTGTGACCAGATCTTTCTCCTGGCTAGTGAGAAAGGCACTGAACCTCTCCATCTTGTTCTTGTAGGGCTTAGATGTGGAGGGTCTTCTGCTCTGTTCCAGGATCCTGTTTACTCTGGGGTTATAAGCCACGCAGTGAGGTGGAGACTCAGCAGGTCCGCGTGGAACATCTGGCCCTGTTCTATGTGGAGAAGCGATTGTTCGTTTGGGAGAGTGATCGAATCTGTCGCCAGCTCTCTGAGCAATGGTTACCAGTGTTGTCTGGGCCACGCTGGTGCAATCAGAATGGCTCGGGCTCTTTCCTGACGAAGATGAACGAGGACCCTCTGGATGAGTGGGAAGGGAGGAAAAGCATAGAGGAAGCCCCTGTGCCAGGGTACCATAAAGGCGTCCCCCATGGATCGCTGTCCCACTCCAGCCTTCATGCAGAACAGGTTGCACTTTGCGTTGGTCTGGGATGCAAAGAGATCCACCTGTGGTCAGCCCCACCGCTTGCAAAAGAGCTTGAAGACCGATGCGTTGAGCTCCCATTCGTGGGTGTTGGAGTTCTTGTGGCTGAGGCTGTCTGCTGTCGTGTTGAGTGCTCCCTGGATGTGCACTCTGATTGGTAGAATGTCGTATCCACTTGCCGCTTATTTCCAGGGATCCGCAGCATGCTCCCCATCCGAGCATGCTCGCATCCGTGGTGATCTGGGCTGACGGCATGGGCAACAGGAAAGGTCTTCCGATGGTCACGAATCCGTGGTTCGTCCACCACTGTAGCTGTCATTTGACTTCGTAGGTTGGGTTAAGCCGTTTGCCTGGATCGTCCAGCCCCGGGTTGAAGAGATGTAGAAACGAAGTTTGGAGTGATCTCATCTTTAACTTGGCAAACGGTATGACTGCCGTGGTGGAGGCTATGAGGCCTAGAAATCTTTGCGCCGACTTGGCACTCACAGTATTTCGTCTCTGGAATTGGTGTACCAGTGTCCTGATGTGTGTTAGGCGCTGAGGGGGGGCAAACACTCTCGCATTCGTGGAGTCCAGGATTGCCCCAATGTAGTCCACTCATTGGGATGGTTGTAGGCGTGATTTCTTGGTACTGATTCGAAGACCGAGTTCCTCCATGGTCTTGAGGGTGAATTGTACGTCCCTCTGTGCTTGTTCTGCCAACGGAGCCGATATCAGCCAGTCGTCTATGTAGGGGAACACGTGGATACCTCGGGTGCGTAGGTATGCCGCCACCGGTGCCATGCATTTGGTGAAGACTCTCGGTGTGGTGGGCAGATATACTGAAAGATTTCCCCCCGATGCAGAATCTGAGGAACTTGCGGTGATCTTGGCATATTGAGATGTGGAAGTACGCGTCCTTGAGGTCGATCACTGCGAACCAGTCCTTGGTCTTCAGGAGAGGGAGGACGGTTTGGAACGTGACCATGCGGAACTTTGCCACTCGGATGTGCTTGTTGAGACGATGGAGGTCCAGGATGGGTCTGAGTCCTCCGTCTTTCTTGCTCATGATAAAATATCTGGAATAGAAGCCGTCGCATAGGGATGTCGGGGCGACCGGTTCTATTGCCCCCTTTAGAAGGAGTGAAAGGAGCTCTTCTTGCAGTTGGGCGGACGGGTTGGTGTTGCGGATGCGACCTAAGATTGGCCATTTCTCGAATTCGAGGGCGTATCCGACGTCTAGGATTCGGAGCACCCATTGATCGGTGGTTATGGAGTCCCAAGTGGCAAGGAAGTTCCAGAGCGGTATGTAGGTTGTCGGGTGGGGTGGGGGAGGATCTTCGGTCTGGCGGGAGTCAGGGCGCTTGCTTGTTTGCCCCTAGTTCTGGAAACGAGTGCGATGTATTGCTTGCAGGGTTTATAGAACTGCTGTCTGAGCTGTTCGTGTGGTCGAAAGGACTGCCGCTGTTGGTAGTCCTGTTTATGCCCCGAGTAAACCCGTCGTTGGTATCCTCCTGTGGTGCCCAGGCGGAGTCTATTGGATGTCGTGATGTCTTTGTGAAGTTCGTTGAGGGTGTTGTTGGTTTCCTCGGCGAACAAACCTTTCCCATCGAAAGGGAGCTCCTCGATGAGCTTCTTTGTATCATCGTGGAAGTCAGCTGATCTGAGCCAGGCGTGGCGACGGAGTTGTATCACGGCCACGATGGTCTTTGCTTCCGAATCGCAGATGTGGCGAGCGGTTCGGAGCTGTTGTTGGCCGAGTTGAATTCCTTCTTCGGATAGGGTTTCAAACTCGGCACGGAGGTCGGGGGGTAGTCTATTCAAGGAGGCCTCCACCTTGCCCCATAACTTGATGTTATAGGCCGCCATGGCCGCCTCGTAGTTGGCCGCCTGAATGGAGAGGGAGGAGGTGGCGTAGGCTCTCCTGCCGATAGCGTCTAGCTTTTTTCCTTCCTTAGTGGAGGGAATGGGCACGCTGTGCACGCCGGTGCGGTGTTGGGAGGCCTTGACTACCCTCGAATTCGGCACGGGGTGCGTGTGAAGAAACTTGCCCTCCTCGCCGAGAAGTTTGTAGACTCCATCGAGACGGTTGGAGACGACGTGGGATGCAACCGGCCTGCTCCAAACCGTCTTGGCCGAATGGGCCATGGCTGGTAAGAAGGGAAGGTGGACTGGGAGGATCTTCTTGGTATCCGCCAACCCGCACACCTCGTCAACGAACGGTGCCGGAGGGTTCTTGGCCCTGATGTTGAGAATTGGGCCCATGCGGGTCAGAAGGGCGGTAAAAGACCTCTGATCCTCTGTCTGTAGGCGTTCTTTCATGCCGATTTGGTCCACGGGTCAGAAGGGCGGTAAAAGACCTCTGATCCTCTGTCTGTATGCGTTCTTTCGTGCCGATTTGGTCCACAGGGGACTTTTGGGTGTCGACCGGAGGAGGGTCCTCCGTGTCTTCCTCCTCTCCTTCTTCCTCGGATGAGTCGACCGAGCCTCCAGACACCCCGGCAATGGATGGGGGTGGCAGTGAGGCCTCGGGGTCTGAGTCAGACCAGTAAGGCCTGGTTGAACTCGGTTCCTTCCCAGTAAGGGATGGTGGTGGCGGCGGTAGTGGCTTGTCGGTCACGGATTGGACACGACGTTGTTTAGAGGAGATGGATGGGTAGCTGGCTCTCTGTTTGGAGGTGGTCTTGGTTGTCTCCCAGGCCGGATCGGTAGGGGCCCCAATTGTGGCTATTACCTTGTCCGTGATCTTCTCCATCATGGCCTCCAGGAGAGGAGAGAGCATGTCGAGGATGACGAAGGGCTGGGCGGTAGTCTCTGACTCCCGGTCGTCACTCCTCCTGCCAGGGAGCAGGGATGTCGTCCTCGGGGGTGGTGCCAGAGGTGTCTCCTGATGAGGCGGGATGCCCTCAGACTCTGCCTGTGAGACCTGCGGTGGTGTTGTTGGTGGCGATGTGATGGCCGACACAAAGATGGCGGAGGCTGGGGAAGCAGAGGGAGAGGTTCGGTGCGCCTGTGGCGTGGTCGGCAGCGAGGAGGAGTGTTTCTTGTGTTTTTTCTTTTCCTCCTTTCACTCCTCTCTGCCCTTTTTCTTCTTGAAGAGCTCGGTGGTGGTGAGCTTCTTGGGTGCCGTCGGTGCAGTTGACGAAGTCTCCGGACGGGCTTCCGTCGGGCGGCTAGGGCCTTGTGGCACTAGGGCGGACTCCATGAGGTGGGCCTGCAGTCAGTTCTTTAAGGCAACCTTGGAGAACTTCTTGCAGGCTGAGCACGAGTGCACTGGATGGTCTTCGCCCAGGCAAATCAAGCACTTGGTGTGGTTGTCGGTGCTTGGGATCTTGGCTGAGCACGAAAGGCACTTCTTAAATGCCGCTGACGATGCCATTCACCAGTGGTTGGAGAAGGGCTCGGGGGGGGGGGTTGCCCATGCGGCTCTTCTTCTTATTTCTTCACCTTTTCTTCTTCTTCTTCTTCTTTTTTTTTTGGGAAGAGAAAAGATTGGGGAAGGGTAGGGTCAGGGGCAGTAGTGTCCGAAAAGCTATCCCGAAGTTAGCGACCGAACAATTCGGTAGCGTTGGAAAAACCGGGAGAGCTCCTGCTGATGCAGCGGAAAAACAAGAACTGAGGCGGAAAGCACGAAATGGCGCAGAGGGCGGGTGGAGATGGTGGGTGGTACTAACCATTCAAATTTATCCAATCAGCTTTCCAGCTCCGAGATGGCTCCCGCGCAGGCGCAGAACCCATCAGTGTGCATTCACAAACAACACGAAGGAGAATGCTTCTTCTGGTACGCCAAACAAATAAATTTAAAAATCACAATGCCAGTAAGGCTGAATCCAATCAACAGATAAAAGATAGATATAATAATTAAGATCACCTGCTGCACTGTTTTAATTAAGGAGACTTACAACAAAAAAGAAAAATGGTCATGGACTTCAAAGCAGTTCTGCGTACTTATCAAAGGAAAGCTTTGATTATTATTTTTTTAGAATATTTATGATTTTAACCAATATGGGGTAAAAAAGGGGTCCTGCCCTCTCAGTATTCTTCCCCATCCCCACCAATAACGATCTTCTTAAGGGCTTATTCAGTGAAAACACAAACAAAAGAGGACATCTGGTTTCTATATTCTGAAGCCTGAAAAGACCTTGTTACAATCCTTTTTTAGAAGCTTCCATGTGGCAGAAACTGTCTCTCATGCCTTATCTTTGCAGCAGTAGATGCTTGCAGCCTATTAAAAATGTCCTAATGGGTATGTTTTCAAAGAGCTTTAAATGCGCAGATGTCATATGCGTTAAAATACTCTCATCACGCATTACTTAGACCATTTCCTCCCACAGATGTGCATTTTGAACATAGAAATTACCTCAGCAACAATCTGAAAAATAAATATAGACCAATCATTTCATTTTCATAGTGAAGTATGTGAACTATCACATATTTCATTGTCTCCATTCACAAAAAGAAATCTTACCGTGTGGTTATGCATAAGAATAACATTGGTACCATCTTCCAAATAATGTGTTTCTGTGAAGTTTCCAGCAATGAGGCCACTGGGGAGGAAACAAGGAAATACCTTCAGACATTATTTCAAGGCCACATAATTACAACTTTATTTACTTTTGACAGAAATGAGCAGACAAAACCGAACGTTTAATTTTGTGCTTCTGACAATAATTTTTTTAAAATTGTGAAACATAACAGTGGTATAAATGATTAAAGGGATAGAATTAGCTATCATTTTTGACTGCGTGTTCAAGCTAAAGCAGTAAATAGTGATTAAGATATTATTAATTTCCAACACAGATTAAAAATTTTTACAGTGGCAATTCCTTCATTCCTATAACATTTAAATCCCACTGTGCACTTATTTGGTTTCCTTCACCATATTTCAGTTCATTTGCTATCTCTCCTACTTAAAAACCAGCCAATAAAATCAACTTAAATAGAGATTATTTGAAACTGACTCAGTGGGTTTGCATGGTACCATGCCTATTCTAAAACTGAAATCCTGTTGCCAGATTTTGTACCAAGTTAAGCTAATTACATCATCAGCTGTAGTAATTTTTTAAAAAGAAATAAAATATTTCTGACACAAGCCACACACACCCTGTTCCAAGGACATGAGGCTCTGGTGGAACCCCTTTCATTATGGGAAAGCTATTCAGAGCTGCTGGAAGGGTGTTGAATGCTATATAAATAGCAAACAAAGCAGGTTGTGGAGAACTCAAAGAAATGCTCAAACATAATTGCAGCTGGATGCATCACAAAACAAACTCCTTCATTATTTATTTATTTGACTTATATCCTGCCCATCTGTGATACACTCCCACTCTGGGCAGCTCACAATGTTAAAAAGAGTGGAACAAGCACCATAAAACCATAGAAACCCCTCCACCCATCCTGTCCAATCAACACCAAGAACCACTAGCATTACCTGAACATCAGAAAATCAGCAGGTTTTCCCTGCTGGAAAGGAAGAGTTTCTCATCATAAAAATAATACTATCCTCTTTCTGACGTTTTTGGGAAGATTTAAAGATTCAAGGCCATATTTCTCTTTGTAAAATAAAATATGTGTGTGCATAGTGTTGATTGAAACTGACACAGAGAGAAACTGACTTGGGGAAACTGACTGCAGCTTCCATTAAGAATAGACAAACACACACAAGTATTTTTTTTTCACTTAAAGGAACTAATGCATCATTTTGGTGATGATCTCTGAAACATATATACAGTGGCACCTCGCTTAAGCAACATAATGCCTTCCACGGGATTGCTCTTTAAGCGAGTTTGCTTTTTAAGCGAAACACCATTGTAAGTGACCAATTGTGATTGGGGGTGGGGGTGGGGTGGGGTGGAGGTGTGAACCCAGATTTAGTTGTTAAGTGAGTTTTTGGTTGGTTTTAGTTGTTAAGCAAGGTGACAATTCAGAGAAAATTCTGCTCTTTAAGCAAGCTGGTCTATAAGTGAGGCGCTTTATGTGAGATTTTACTGTATATGTGTTTAATTAGCAGACATATGTTTACACAGATGTTGACAGATGCAGGGCTCATTTTTTAATCTGTCCTCAGTGACTACACTTGCAATGAACAGGCTAAAACTTAGGGCCCCCCCCCTCAAATTAGACCCTATTAATGGAGGTTCAAAAAGGAAGGCTTAAAGGAGAGGTTGGAATACTCCAGTATTCACAACACATGAACACTGTAACTAAGAGTGATCTCTGAGAGGTCCAACCAGAGGCTATAAACCCTGTTTGGTCATGATCTTGCTTTTAAAGTTGAGTCCAGCATTCTTCATTGTACATGAAGACAGCAAGCCAGCTTAGGGGACACAGGGAAAGGCATGTGCACATCATTTTCCAGCATAAAAGAATGGCTGGAAGGCTCAGAAAAAGGAGCTGTCATGGTATTGTCAGTTTGCTCATGCATCCATTTTTATAGAAGACAATCCTCTATATGAAAGTATTGTTGCTTAGATAGGACTCTCCAATCCAAGTCTCATTTACAAGTTTAAAGACCAAGATCTATAAGGAGGAAGATCAGGAATCTTTAAGTTGCCCATCCATGTTAGCTCTTGGACAGCAGACTCAACAGATGCATGATTACCTGCTTATAATTTTCCTCAATCTATTAAATATAGAAAAGTGTACATATAAATTAGTGTATGTAATTTTAAGTGAGATGGCTTCCTCTTTTGTTTTCCTTAAATGAATACCCTAGCTATGACCACACTGATACTTCTGCTGTTTTGTTTTAAGTGCACACTACTCTGCCTAATGGTAGGGCTGGCTTTGACCCAAGCTCCAGCTTAGATTTCCTTCTGGGACAGTGCAATAGTCTAGGGTTCCAGGTTGGCCAGGCTAAACTAGAAAAAGGTAAGGAAGGCTTATTTCTTGAACTGAAACTTTAAGAAACAATAAATCGACTTCCTGGTGTGGTCCCTGGCTCTTGTTAACTGTATCCAGCTCAACCTTGATATTGCTCAGTATTTACTTCCATGAAAGCCAATTGGCCTTTGGTAATTGCATCACACGATAGCTAGCAACAATGTTCAACAGTGTTCTTTGTAAGAATGAAAGTAATTCTACAATATTGCATTTTCATTTAAGTTTTACATAGCGGATGAAAATATATATACAGTATTGTATATGTATATATACATATATAATGTATATGTATGTATTTGTTTTGCTTTCCTTTATCAGAGCAAGCTTTAAGATTTTCTTTTTCTCCTTCACAAATTCTCTTCTTTCCCTTCAAGCCCTTAAATGCCATGTTTTCTACCCTTGTTCTATAGCTTGTTAATATTGTTGTGACAGCTAAATGAAAAGGTTGGCTATTTTATAACACATGCCTCTAGGGCAGCCAGGGTTATTTTTGTTATTATTTTATTTTGGAAGAAGCAGCTGTTATCTTCTCTTTTCAAAAATGCCTAATACTTTAAAAGCTTCATAGTGGAATAATCGCTTAGTGTGGCTAAGAAGAGATTACAAGCCACGTGTGGGCCCTCTTTTTGAAAGGTTAACAATACAACATATAGCAAGTGCTAAAATACATTGAGAAGAAAAGGTGTGTGTGCAGGGGTCACATCAAAGCACATAAAACATTTGACACTTCTAAACATTAAATAATTTGTCTCCATTTGAAAAGAAGGGTAATTTATTGAATTCTTCCACCCACCCACCTCCCCACCTAAGTTAAACAAGATAAATACAGGAAAGCAAATCCATTTAGTTGGCAATCTTCTTAATGAAATTGTATCAAAGTAACTGGATAAGAAACAGATTAAAATAGCAATAATCTATGAGACTTCAGATCTTGCAATGATTATTTTGAGTATTTGTGCCTTCATTGGGATAGAACAATTGACACCAAGAGTTCTTGAATATGATGCCAGACCCATCTATTCATCTTTCTATATCAGCTGGTTCTAGGTACATTCCAGAAGCAAACAGATGACTCTGAATCTTGAAGCACAGCCTTTTCAGATGTGATATCACTTCTGATTATGACCTGATACCTTAGAGTTGTTATTCTGGTTAATATAATATTTAATTAAACTTTTCTAGTGGACAACCTGTATATCATTTCAGTTTTCATCATGCTTTCAAGGGATGTACTCAAGTTTACAGCCAAACCGTATAATACATTTACCATGTACAGTACTTGCATTTGCAATTACTAGCGTTTTTGCTATGAGTCATCAAACTGCTTCTGATGTATGGCAACTCTGAATTACTGACTTCTAGAAGATCCTACTATTAATAGCCTTGGCCAGTTTTGCAAACTAAACACCATGGTATCTTTATTGTTGAGTTTCCCACCTTTTCTGCTCTTCTCCTTTTCCTACCATTAGTGCAGTGAGTCTTATCTTCTTATCATAGCTTCAGTTAGGTCAGTTTCAACTGTAGAGAGAGTCCAGGATTGATTTGATCTAGCAGTACCCCCTCCCCTTTTTATCTTTTGGGTGGTTTAAAGTAACCATAAGATTCTCTAATACTACATTTTGAATGAGCTGACCCCCCCCCCCGGTCACTATGCTGATTTTGGCCTTCATCCAGAAATACATTCGTATACTTGGGTTTTGTTATCATTTTGTCTTCCTAATGTTCCTCTATTAAAAGGGACTGTGGTGGCTTATTGGTTAAGATGCTGAACTTGACAACTGGAAGGTTAGCAGTTCAAGACCTGAATGCTGCACGACAGAGTGAGCTCCTGTCTCTGTCCTAGCTCCTGCCAACTTAGCAGCTTGAAAGCAAGACATTGTAAGTGCAGTAAAACCTCTGATAACGCTAAAACTTGGTTCCACAAGTCTTGGTGTTATCTGATTTTTAGTGTTTTCCAAACCATGTTAAAATCCTATAGGATGCATCGGATAATGTTAAAGCTCCATAGAGATACATTGTAACTGCACAGGCTTTAGTGGTTGTTATCCGATGCATCCCATAGGACCTTAACGTTATTCGATGCAATTCTCCCCCACCCAGATTACTTAACGTTATTCGATTTTAGCGTTATCTAAGGTAAACGTTATCCAAGGTATTACTGTAGATAAAGAGGTACCACTTTGGTGGGAAGGTAAAGTGTTCTGTGCCTAGTAATACCTGCCACATGTCCATGGAATTGTCTACAGACACAGACAGTACTGGCTCTTTGGCTGTAAATGGACCCTGTAAATGAACTGAACCCTATAGTCAGATACAACTGGCTTTCGAGCAAGGGTGACCTTTGCCTTTACCTAATGCACAACTGTAATCTTGTCTGTGCACTTTTCCTCTTTAACTTTTCCTCTATAGCTGTTGAAATCATTGCTGCTTTCTGCCAACAATGTGGTGCCACCCAACAATTTCCCCTCTTCCTTCATCTAAAACTAACCCAACTTTTGTATTGTATGTTCTGCATATAGACTGAATTGATACAATCCATCTCTATCCAACATTTGGAAATTTATTTATTTATTTATTTATTTATTTATATTTATATTGCCGCCCACTCGCCGAGGTGACTCAGGGTGGCTTACAGTCAAAACAACAACAGTACAATGAAAATTATAAAATGCAACCACATAAAACAACCAAACCAGAACACAAAGTAACTCCCATCAGGCTGTTGTTGTAGGCCCATAGGAGTGGGCAAGGTCCCCAGCCACTGCTAGGCCTTGGCATCCTCTTCTTTGGGCTGTTGTTGTGGGCCCAGAGGAGGGGGCGATGTTCTCAGCCACTGCTAGGCCTTGGCATCTTCTTCCTCAGGCCATTGTTGTGGGCCCAGAGGAGTGGGCAAGGTCCCCAGCAACTGCTAGGTCTTGGCATCTTCTTCCTCAGCCCATTGTTGTGGGTCCAGAGGAGGGGGCAATGTTCTCAGCCACTGCTAGGCCTTGGCATCTTCTTCCTCGGGCCGTTGTTGTGGGCCCAGAGGAGGGGGCGATGTTCTCAGCCACTGCTAGGCCTTGGGATCTTCTTCATCGGGCCATTGTTGAAATCATTCTGTCACACACACACACCCCGCCCAGCAGCTTATTGTCTGGAAGGGGATCACCAAGACTGAGAACACAACACTTTGTAGTAGGTGAGAGGGCTGCTGCTGGTGACAACAGCAGCTTTCGTTCAGATAGCAGTGTGGATATGTGTACACATATCTGTGATTTCTACTGTGACTGTGGCCCATTTTAACCCATAATATATATATAAAGTATATGTATAATTGCTGTTAACTATAGTTTGGTACAGTAAAAATATGGCTTCTTATTCTTTGCTTTTACTCCATCTGGTGTCAAGGCTATTGACTGGAATTAGGTGAGAAACATCTTCAGACGTAACTGGTTCTGTCAGTGGAAGGTGGGGTAAGTTCACCTTCGCAATTCAGTCACCCATGTGCCCCCAAAACCTGCTCTAGAGGTGAACTCATGCCTTATGATAGCCCCACAATCTATTAATATTGCATCATTTCCACTTAGGTCATCTTGACCTAAACTGCTGTTCTTTATTGAGTTGCTAGCTGTCCTCATCATTATACTGATCTGCAAAAATAAACATGCTGCAACTTGCCATGAAAATATTTGGGTCTATTCAGCAACAGCCCTTTCCAACTCGTTTCTCATTACAATTAAAAAAAATCATCATAACATGTTAATGAATTTCTCATGCAGCTGATTCACACAATTACCACATCGTTGTTCAACATTTCATATCCTTTTCCCAATTTAATTATCAAAACACTTTTGTACCTTTCCCCACTTGCTGTCTCTACTTTACAATAGCCTGTCTATAACACTCCAGTGGGTTTCCAAGGGGAATATATAACAGTGTAATCAAAAATAAACAATGAGAACCCCAGAGCAATTGACTTGTACATATTTGAATAGCATTTGGGAAAAAAGGAATAGGAGAAGGAAAACAGACAGGAAAGTAAACCCTAAGGATTGTAGCAACTCCTTCCTAGCTTTCTTTTTGTCTTTTACTAAAAAAGAAAGGAAAGAAATTAGATACACAATATATTGTGTTTTAAAACTCAGCTCTTATAACAAGTTCTTAGAACGACAGGAAACCTCCGGCACGGAGAGATTAGCCTAAATCCTGTTGCATAGTATAGAACACGGGTTCCCAACCTAAAGCCTGCAGGTAGATCCAGCCCGTGGCACCATTTCATGTGGTCCTCCACCCCCTCCAACAGCATCTGAGAAACAAAATGGCTGTCCCTTTGAAGCTGTTGGGACAAAATGGCCACCCCCCATCATACAGGCAGGGCAAAATTGCCATCTAGCCCTCAAAGCTGACTGAGAGAGCGTGACCCGGTCCCCAGCTTGAAAAGGTTGGGAACTTCTAGTACAGAAAAATCAATCAACATTGAATCAATGGAACCTATGGAAGTGATACCTTACTAAATCACCAGTGATTCCATGGACCTACTCTACAATGTTCATAATGTTTGTACAACTAACATCAATTTATTTACTTATTTACCTGAAACTGCCAGCATGTCCAGATGCGCTTTTAGAGGGCTCTTTTCAGCTTTTGGGGGTCAGTTTTGGTTTGATGCATCCACATTTTACAAATGCAAGCATGTCGCATTTCCCCCATGAGTTTCTCTTTTAGAGCCCCTGCCAATTTTTTACAATGGTGAAAAATACAGGATGTCTGGGATCCTTCAAAGGCTGCTTCTGAAGTAAACATCCGGTATGTTGACTAGGCTAAGGAACCTTGACAGCACAATGAATGTTCCCATTTTACACTTTTTCTGCCCCTCTGATCCATGACATTGATTGGTGATCAAAAAGAAAAAGGGGGGAGGAATTCCCTTCCCTTTACTGATCCAGCGCTACAACGATTGGCAAGGTGAAAAAACAATTAAATTTCCTTGCCCTTCTGCAGGGGAGCAAGGAAAATATTTCACTTGCCCACATGATGAAGTGACTCGTCAGCCACTTCAATATATGAGTAAAGGATCACTTGGGATATTTAAATTACTTCCTTGGCCTCTAGAGGCTAAAAAATGAGCAAGCCCAGATACTCTGGGTCTCCTATGTCTTGTACAGTACAGTAAAACCTCGGATAACGCTAAAACTTGGTTCCACAAGTCTTGGTGTTATCTGATTTTTAATGTTATCCAATGCATGCATCAGTTAATGTTAAAATCCTATGGGCTGCATCTGATGCTGGGAAAGGTGGAGGGCAAAAGCAGAAGGGGACAGCCAAAAATGAGATGGCTAGATGGTATTGTAGATGCAATGGGTACAAAGCTGGACAGGTTGAGGAGGATGGTGGAGGACAGAGGTGCCTGGAGGGCAATGGGGTCGCAAAGGGTCGGAATCGACTGTGCAACTGAACAACAACAAACAATGCACAACATTTCCCTGAGATCTCAGAAACTAGCTGGGGCAGAATAGGATGGTTATTGGCCCAAGATCATTCAGTGTTTTAAGCAAAGTTTGCAATCTTACTTTAATTATATCTAGCCCTGCAGCCTGTCTGGATTCAGTGCTATTCTTCTCATTTTTTAAAATTTACTATCCCATCAGATATTTTGTATTTTTATTTTACAACTTACTACAAGTCTTCTGCAAACTGATTTAAAATGGTTTTTAATAATAAATAGTGATTCTCGAACATCAAAAACACCCCACAATCTTAAAACTCCTTTCCCCCTAAAATCCATAGAGACCTCTTTAATGTCAGTGACTTAGATCCAGGATAAGTTAGTTGAACATAGTTAGTTGTACCTGAAGAGATTTTAATAGAAACAAGTGCAAGTAATTTGGAACCCTTTCAACAGTGATTAAATAAAACATTATAAATGAGATAACAAGAGTTAGAGGAAAAATATTGGTGTTCTATGCCAATGTAGTTATGTAAAATGCTACATAAATTTAAGTTATATTACAGTGATGGCAAACCTTGGCACTCCAGATGTTCTTGAACTTTAATTCCCAGAAACCCTGATCAATAGGAGTGGTGACTTGGGCTTCTGGTCCAAGAACACCTGGAGTGCCAAGGTTTGCCATCACTGTTATATTACATCATTCTCTTTTAGTTACCTCCCTCACTTCACTTTGCAGGGACACGTGGGGAAACACCTTTGACTGCCCAGAGAGGATGCTAACTGCTATGGGGTGGCATATAAGTGTAACTACTATTGCTACTGCTGTTGTACCTCAGGATCAAAGTGGTAGCATGTGGAACATGAGGCTTCTTCAGTTGACCACCAAATCAATAGAGTCATACTTCGCATAACAAAATTAATTCATTCTGTGAGGCTGCTCGCTATGCGAGTTTTTCGCTATGCAAGGTTTTTTTTTCGCATAGTGAAAATTCTTATGGAAAAACTCACATATAGCGAAAATTTTTCGTTATGTGAGTTTTCCCCATAGAAATGCTCATTATACAAGTTTTCCCATAAGGAAAATCTGACTCGCATAGCTTTTGAACAACCCGCTCATTATGTGAGTTTTTTGCTAAGCGAGTCTCTCGTTAAGCAAGGTTTGACCGTAGTACTTCCCTGCCATATAATTTGATTTAAGTAACATGTTTCCATTCTTCCTCAGCTTTAAAATCCTGCTGACTTCCTTGCTAGTAAAAGAAGCTGAAATGGGAGTACAGTAATACAGTCTTCATTAACTTTTCCTCCTAGTGAAAGGATCAATAGCCTTGTCAGAGATGAGGACTTAATTCCAAAATGCCTCTCATGTGTGTCTTACTTTATTTTCTTTGTTTTTCCCTTGAAGCTTCATATTGTTTTCTACTGAAATGATTACATGTACAGTAATTATATTGTTTTTTAGTCTAGGAAACATACTACATTAATTTCTATGCTGAAACCCACTAAAAACAAGATCAGAGGAGAGAAACCTATTCTTTTTGCTCTTCCAGAAGCAAATTCTGTAAGACAGACAGACAGACAGACAGACAGACAAAGACAATTTTAAAGAAAACCCCAAATTTATTTTAGGGGTTCCACATCCACTGAGTTTTCAGTAAGAAAATTTACATTGTCCCAAAACTTTCTTTTATCTTTAAAACTTATTTTAAACTTTAAAAAATAAATACATTTTAAAATCTATTTTATCAAATATTTCTGTACTTTGACAGCTCTAGTAAAAAGAAAAGCAATAAAACATATAATGTACAGTACTAATTAAAGAAAACCTTCAACATTTGATGAGCAGAAGGCTTTAAAGTCCACTGTATTATCCTTATATCTACTCCATGAATCATGTCCACCCTCTATTTCAACACAAATCTATCAGTCAAGAAATATGTTTATGTGTATACTGCATGTTAACACATCTGTTTTCTGCTACTTTAAACCCCACATTAAACAAACATGATAAATAATTATTTGTATTGCTGTTTTGTGCCTTCAAATTGCTCTCACTTTTGGCAACCCAATAGTTTTCAAAATATGTGAGATATTTAAGCAGTGCCCCCCCCTGGCCTTAGTGACATTCTGTAGCATTTTAACCCAGGTTTCCTGAGTCATAATCCATCACTCTAGCCACTACACTACATTACCTCAAATTATAAGATCTCATAATTCTTTTAATGTTGGAATATCATATGATCCACCAACCTTAAAACATATGGGCAAATGCCCTATGTACTGTATCTATGTATCAAAGGCAGGCTTTGGAACTTATATTTGGTCCTTTTCAACAGTTTTTTTTATTAGTAAATTATGGAAATATGATAAATAGTATAATTTACCAATGGCATAATTTAAAGTCCCTAAGACTTATCCATAAAATGTCAGAAATACCTGTGCAATAAATGAGTTTGAGACAAGTGGAACTGAGCTATAGAAACACTAATTCCAACCATCTGTCAAAAAGGACAATTACAAATTCTGGATCGCTCTGCTGAATTGCTTAAAAATCAATTTATTCTAAAGCAGGATTCATGGTTGGCACATAAGCATATGCTATAGTAAAAGTGAATTCTCCACCTAGGCAAAGAAACAAACAGCAGAAGCATTTAACAAAGGCTCGTTTCTGTTTACACATGCAGCTCTCAATTATCATTAACATTACATGGAAAATCTTGTCTGTTGCCAAAGAGATATGTAAAGGCTTTCTACAAATCTTAATGTTAATTAACCAGTTACCTATTCCATACTGTAACATATACATGCACAAGTGAGGGCTTTGAGTTCCTGTATCCACACATAAGGGGCACAAGAGAAAAAAATTGATTTCACAGCATGTTCCTGTAATGAACTCCAAGAACTGTAGCATAAAATTTTTTGTAGCAGTTTTTTTATCAGGTCCATTCAGTAAAAGGTTAAGGGCAAGGATAGCATTCTAGTACGACCTGTCACTTTTTCCATGTGATGTGGAATGATCTGAAGAGGAGAAAGCCTGCCACGCACAGAGGCTCTCCACATTATTGGGAACCTTGATGTTTCAGGGTCCATAATTAGCTCAAAAAGCTCCGTGTATCTCAGGAAGTTTCCTGAACAGCTTCCTTTTACAGGTAGCTCCCACCCCACATTTGAAGACTGTGATCAATGGGGCAAGCGGCAGGGATAGAGCTTTCTCCCATTCTGATCAATGCTTTTGAACACTTGAGTGGGCCTGCTGTATTGTGAAGGACTCTTAATGCTTCAGTGATGTTTGTAGCAGTGCATGGCAACATGCTCAATTAAACACACACACATAGGCCTTTAGAAGAAACAATCTATAAAAACAGATTCTTATCTGCCAAGGTGACCCTCTGACATCAGAAAATGTAAAAAATGTTACCCCCATTTCAGATACTGTATCTAGAAATACAGAAAGATCATACAACTGTAGAGAAAAACAGAAGCAAAGTGCACATGTTAACTAGTTTTGTGTAGCTTGTCCTCAGCTTCTTTACCTGTTAAAACAGCAGCAGTAGAAAATGCAAAATAAAGCAGAATGCTAACGTTTGGGAAGAGGACTGTTCCATCCTTTTCTCTATGTAGATTTTTCCATCTCAAAACTCTGCCAGCTTTTCTTTCTTTCTTTTTTGGTTTTGGGGATGTGGCTTTTTGTCTACAAAATAAAAACATAGGTAGCTACTTTACCAGTCAAAGGTAAAGAGCTGCTTGTTTGTTATTACCTCTTTTGTCCTAAAATAATAACAGGAATATCCCAGGGAAAACCCCTCCACAGCACCTGATATTATGCTGTTATATCTTTAGTTGCACAGAGAATTGAAAAGAAAATAGACAGTGGTTTCATTAGTCTTCTCTACCAAGAATTGCAGTTTTGAAACACTTGATAGCTTCTATGTTGCATTTGAAGTTATGGCCACATCTTTTCTATTAGCCTGACAGCACCTTAATATCAGCAGGAAAGACCCTTCTTTCTGTCCCACTCCATTCACAGCAATGTCTGCTGCTGACACATGACAAGGCCTTCTTGGTGGTTGCTCCAAGGTTATACAGCTCCCTTCAAAGGGAAGTTAGACTATCCTTGCCTTGGTATTCCTCAGCAGGTAAAGAATGTTTAATTTAATCAGAATTTGGTCATTGATTGGCTGATGAAGAAGTGTCTTTTAGTGGGGATGGCTATTGTATTTCTTGTTTGTTAAGATATTAAAGGTTTTTATTTTTTATTTTTATTTACTCACATTTGTTATCCCGCCCCAATCAGGTAAACCTGACTCTGGGCAGGTTTTTTTTAAAGTGTGTTGATTTTGCGCTAAGCTGATTAGCGTGGTAAGTCTTTATATATTGTTTTAAATGCTCTAATTCAGTAAATTCTTAAACTATGTAATTATTTTTTTAAAAAAATAATTTTGTGAGCTGACTTGGATCCTAACATGGGGGAAAGGCAGAATGTAAAAGAATAAATTACAAAACCCAAAATAAATCATAAAATGAAAGCAGAGGTTTACAAGCAATTGGATACTCTACTCTGAATTTGGAAAGATATAATGTCATCAATAAAAAAAATAAACTAAAACATAAAGAAAAAGAAAACACAGTATATTCTCATTTCTGAGTACATATATACTTTTCACTATACTGTATGTTTGCTTATACAGTATTCCAAAGTACTCTTGCTGTTAACATTACTGTGCAATTTCAGAACAACTTTGAACCTTTCTCATCAGTGAAAAGCTATTTCAAATTTTAATCCCAGATCTCTGTCTCCCACACATCCCCTGTGAATTTCTGATAATATTTTCTATCCAACAGCTGGTTCAAAAGGCTCAGGGCAAGCTCTTCTCATTTCCTGTACCTCTATGCATAAAGAATTCCCCACCAAGTATCAGGCAGTTCATAATACAGAGCTGATATTGACTATAGGCAAGCTAATACTATAGATTTCCATGGGTTTAATAATAAAGTTATGGGTTTATGATTACCGTAGATTTCTTTGAATAGGACTATCACTATGGTTTCCTTAAAGCAATTCCTGGCCAGAATTCTAGAAATGATAATAGAAGTTTGCATAGCTCAGAATACTCAAAGGGAATGTTTCCATGGGAATAAATACTTAGATTGCTTCTTGATGTAGAACTGCTATGGAGTATTCTGAATAGGGGGGAATCAGAGCTTACCCAAACCCCATTTAATGACATTGCAATGTTCATCTTTTTGTGTGTATGTGCAAAATAGAAGACAAGAGATAGGACACAGTTTGGAGAATGACACTGAAAAGGCGACTTTGTCATGTTGCACTCTGCACTTTCTGACTTTCCAAAAGGCCCTTCATCAAAGATAGGCAAAAGATGGTCTTTTCCACCACTGGCTGTCCTGGGTAGGGCTAATGGGAGCCTGGTGTTAGCTTTTTTGCCAGCATTTGCTATACATATCAGAGGATATCTCTCTCCCTGGAATACAAACACTTGGAGTCTGAACACGTCAGACTAGTTGTGAGCAATACTGCCAGAAGGCTAGACTCCATTGCAAGTCTAAATTCCTACCAAGGTCATCAAAGATGGGGAGTGTATGTGTCAAAGGTAAGGCACGAGACAACGGTACACCCATCCTTTGGACCAGGGATTCTCAACCTGCGGCCCATGGGCTGGATGCGGCCCATGGCACCATTTCATGCGGCCCCGCACTGCCTCCACCACACCAGGAAGTGCCGTGTGGTAGAGGAAGGGTAAAATGGTCATCTGCTCCCCAAACTGTCTGAGGGAGTGTGATCTGGCTACCGGCTTTAAAAAGGTTGAGAACTCCTGCTTTGGATGATTAATGGCTGCATCAACAGAAGGGAACAAATAGTTCCACTAGTAATGTAAAGGGGGGGGGGACCCTCAGGGAAAACTACTGAGAAGCAGTAGTAGTAGAAGGTGATTCTGGTGGAGGACAATAAGAACGATACTCATGGTAACTCTTGCTCACAATGATAAAATATTTTTGAATACTTATACTTCAAAATCTTATCATGAGACAATTTAAATTAAACAAGAGGCAATGTAGCAAAGTGAGATTATCAGGATGGAAAGTCCAAGGTGTCCCAAAAGTTGCCATGCATAGGGAAAATGGGAAATTGTAGCTAGATGTACCTTTATGTACAGAATATTTATAGCAAAATTGTACATTGGTGACAACAGTTTAAATGCTGAGGTGCAGTATAAACAAGTGCACATCAAACCAGGATGAATTTAATTTGAATATAAATGCAAACCGAACAAATATCTACTCAGTCCCTATCCACAGCTAGTAAATTTAATAAATAGAAGTGAGCATGCATATTTCAAACCATCTGTCATATCTCTTTGTTCAACACCTTGGAGTGAAAAAAATCTTCCTATAAAAGAAAGGATAACTGAAGGCAGGTGACTCACTTGTAATTGCCTCTCCCTTTTATGCCACGGAGCAGGAGATTTTGAGCATTATGAAGTAGGCTGGCCAATTAACCTTCTATGGTTTTGAAAAGCCTTTTCTCTTCCTCCTTAGATTTCTATTACTGGATTTTCCCAGCATTTGTTTCTTACCCCTAAACCTTGCTTTCAAATAATTAATCCATTGATTTCCATTTTAGTCATGGTTTGACCAGATTTTCCACCTGAGAACCATCCCTTAAGCTTTGCTAATTGACTTAATGAACCTTGATGGCTTATAATTAACAAAGGGTTATAAAGGGAACAAAGTTACCCATTGCTTTGTCACCTCCAGACTAAATTATTGAAAAACACTGCTTGGAAGTGCCCTTGAAAACAGTTGGGACCAAGTGTCAATCAGTACTAAACGGTGCCTCCTACACACAGGCAAGTCTTCTGGATATGAGACATGCTTGCTCAGATCTACATCACCAGGACATTCTCAAACAGACGGCCTATTGGAGAAGAAGCTATTCTTACTGGGATTTACAATCTCACTTTTAGGATGTAGTGAGTGGTGAGAAGAACCTGAGAGACTGGTGTGGCATGTCCTTGGAAGAACTGTTCCAAGGAGTTAAAAACAGTAAGACTATCATCATGATGACAGCCAATATCAGGAATCGATGCGGCACTTGAAGAAGAAGTGGTGAGAACTTCCATTACCACCAGTTATCCAATGCATTTAATGGGCCATGCTCTTTAGTCCTCAGGGTCACAAGGAATAGGTGGAATAGATTGACAACCAAACACTCTTTTACTGTCTATGTATTGTACACACTTCCATCTTTATCAGCTGATCATGGTAGGGAAAACATAGATAATAAAATCATATTTAACATTCAATCCAAAAGAACAGAGCCAAGGAATTCAGTAATATTTTAAGAAAATAATACAACAGCCCAGTCCCTTAAATAATCTTACTCATGCATTCCAGATGCAATCATTTCAACATATCTCCTATCTAACATTGGCTGTATGTGTGGGAATGTTGTTTAAATCCTGAGAACAGCACCCCACACTAATTTAAGCACAAATTATAATTTTTCTATTTTCTTTGCCCAGTTCTTTTAGAAATGCCAAGTATTTCTGACCAAACTGTAGCAAGGCAGATACCAAAATTATGCATTTGTTGATAGAAGTGCTATAAAAACAGTCAATTTGTTGAGTTTTATAGGCATCAAATGAAATTTTATGAGAAGAATGGTTTTGGCAGATACATCACTCTGCTTCATAAAAACGAGACAAGTCAAAAGCTTAGAGAATAAGCAATTGTGGGCAATCCTTCATCTCTGGATATACTTTGAGTATATCTTTAGATTTAGAAGGCATTTAATTTATGTTCTTAGCCAAGGCATCTTATGCAAAGCAAATAATTTATCTTTTGATGTAACAACCTGTTCTTGATATAAAGTAGGCATGATGAGAAGCACTAGAATAGACATTTTTGGGGCTAGCCATTACTATTTCAAATGCAATGTAAGTCAATGCAGGAGAAAGAAAATTATAAGCTTCTCATATTAAAGTGTTACAATGTTCCATGAGTGCAATCAATGATGCACAATTTACATGTATGCAACTGTTCAACATTGTATGTGTAAAGGGTGATGATTTTCAGGTGTGCTGAAATAAAGAGAAAGTGTAATGGGATCAAGGAGAATAATTCTGCTCACAGGGCTAGAAGAAAATGTTTACAGTTACTTGTCTTCAAATGCAAGGATTACTTAGCCATAGCAAAGGAAGATGAATCTTGTCTTAGAAAGAATCAAGAACCTTTGTATCCAGTTTTCACCAATGTGCAAAATAGCAACATCTGATTGCTCCTTTTCTGTCTTTTTACAATTCTTGACTGCTGCTTATCTAGGAAATAAACAAAATGATGCTCATGTCAGTGTTGGGCAGAACTCTACTGAGGAAACATGAAGCATAATGCCCCATGGATGTAGTCTCCTTGGATTCCCTGCGCTTACAGAAGGTAGAACTCACCCCATTCAAAGCAACAGAGTTCCTGCTTATGCCAATGAGTAATAAATGTACCCCAGCACAGATACTTAAAATAGAATAATCATGCATTGTGTACATAGTAAAAATGAACTGGATTCTGATCTTATTATAGTCCTACAGCTAAATCAACAGCATGTTAGCAGTGGTCTTTTATGTTTAAAAGAAAGGATTTAACATTGTGCATACCATTTTACTCTTCATTTCTTTTTATGTTTTGAAACATATACATGCTTGTGGTGTTTCGAAGAATACTGAACTTTATGATCCCAGAATGTTCTATGGCAATTAAAGTCATTTAACAATGCTAGCTCTGATTTGCTTTATTTATTACTTTGTTATTTATGATCATGTTTTATGGTTGACAGTGTTTTGTCTTTTTTTGCTGCTTTTATTGTATCATTTATAATATATTTATGTTGTATGTGTGATTACTTTGTTAACTGCCCAAAATAGTATACTAAATAGGTGGTATGTAAATTGAATACATAAATAAATAAGAATACATATGCTGGGGGATCCTATCTTTATGTTACTGAGATGTAAGTTCCACTTGATTAAATGAAGCTTTCTGCAAAAGAGGTAAGCACATCAGTATGAGTTTCTTCTCATGACTTTTGGATTATGTGGACTAGGGTTGGGGAAGCCACTGGCCAAAAGGTACAAAAGTTTTTCACAATCTGGAAATCTTTGCAAACACTGAAAACTCTTCCTTAGATCTGAGGCTGCAGTTATTCTAAAAGGAGATTAGTTTGTGCACACGCTGGTGACCGGACAGATTTCACCAGCTGAACATACTGAGAACACAACAAATTCGGGATTGTTCTGAAAGAAGAGTGACTCTGAAGTGTAGTTGTTTGGTCCAATTATTACTCATTTCTAATGATAGATAATGAAACCTCTTGGTTTTGTACTAGTACAGCCTTGAACATCTCTGCCTAAAATATGAGCAGAGTGGGTGTGTTTGATTCAATGGTTTATATACTCTTTTGTTGTATTAAAATCAATAAACTACCGGTATTTAAATAGGAAACAATTGTTGAGTGATTAAAGCTGCTAGAGATAACGTGTTAATATACATAAGGAAAGGATATGATACTATTCCAGTTAATGATACAGAGTGGACTAAGATATGTTGGCTCCACACGTAACATGAAGATATATTTCTTCCATGGCATTTATAACCATTAGGGTTAACCCTAGAGGAAGAATTATTACAAAATACCTTGAAGACACATTATAAAAGGACTATCCATAATTATTATTAGCTACTGCACAAAATACATCATTAGCATTCTCCATATTATAAAAGTTAATAGAGACACCTTTCAACTCTCCCAATTTCAGAATAAAGAAATTATTCCCATTACGAGGCACTAGCACCAGATGGCTAACTAAAATAATGAGTAAATGGAAAAGAAGAAATTGCTGGTTTAATAATCACATATCCATATGTATGGAATTGTGGATCAGTGCACTGGAGGTGAAATAGCTGGGCTATTTGCAAAGTCTTCCTACAATGATTCATTTTAAAGTTTACAACAGTAAATTTTCCTCCATCACCTTCTTTGACCTTTATCTCCAAGAAGCATTATGGTACATCATAATAGTACACCATATTAAAATGTCAGGTGTTCATGCAAGACTAACTTTATGAAATTCCTTCAGGCTTATAATATTCTATTGAAATAATTAACAGACATTTGTCTTGAAAAACACAGCACAGGACTCCTAAAAGCAGCTCAGTTACAATCCCTATCTTTATGTTGTTCATTAAACTATAAAGATATCAGTATACATATCCACAGAATCTGGTTTTGTTGTTGAATTTTACTGAAGCCCATACTAGCCATGGCCAAACAGAAAACAATCATCAAAACAGGTGAAATCCAGATAGTTGGCAATATCATGTCAGTATGGACTCAACTCCCCCTTTCCAGTTTGACGAAATCAAATATTAGCAAGCAATGGGGAAAGAGAGAGGAAGAAGGAATTTTACAAATCAAAGTTGTCTGTATGAACGTATGACAGTGGAAAATGAAGCAGGTGGGATACAAGTACTCCTCTTGTATCCCCTGGCCCACATGGAAGGGAAGAAGAAAGTGGGTCTATGCGCATATATGCTGGGGAAAGAGAGAGAGTGTGCATGCAGCAGAAACCACTGTCAACCAGAACTCATAGTTAAAATGCATCACAATCAGTCTATCATTAAGTAAAGCTCCCTTAACAGGTTACATTTCCATATCTTATAATTAGGTCTCCCAACTGTGCTAGATGTAAAATAGGTTGCTTGTTTGGACATTGCTTGCAAGTTGAAAATACAGATATGACAGCTTTGCAGAACTGCATTGCTGTGGAAGAGGTGTGTGAACATGAGGTTTCATCACTTTCTAATTATAAAACTAGGGACTGCAGTAGCTTAGTGGTTAAGATGCTGAACTTGACAACTAGAAGATCTGGAGGTCAGCAGTTTGAGACCTGAGTGCTGCATGACCAGAGTAAGCTTCCATCTCTGTCCCAGCTCCTGCCAACCTAGCAGTTCAAAAGCAAGAAATTGCAAGTAGATAAATAGGTACCACTTTGGTGGGAAGGTAAACAGTGTTCTGTCTCTAGTCATGCCTGCCACATGTTCATGGAAACATCTGCAGACACAGACAGCACTGGCTCTTTGGCTATAAACAGAGATGAGCATTGAACCTTACAGTTGTATACGACTGGCTTTTGAGCAAGGGCAATCTTTACCTTTACCTAATTATAAAACTACTATCTTGTCTATTTCAGCCCTAAAATGAAGGGGAGCACTTACTACTACTCAGCAAAGGATAATATCTTTACTTTCTTAAAGAGCTGATTGAAGTTTCTCTTTAAGGACAAGGAGTCTCTGGAAGGTGGATGGGCTTTGTCAAGCCATCTTGAAACCATAGGTCACCTCTGATTGTAAGTATGCTTAATCAAAAGTTAAATCCCATTGATCTCTGTGGGATGTTCTCCGTAATAAGTACATTTAAAACTACAAATGCAGGATGTTTGTGTTTGAAATCCTTTTACAATGCATTAATCTTTCAATTGTAAAAAGAAGAAGAAATGGTTTCATAATAATAATCAGAAAATACAAACACACAAACAAAATAAATGCTATAGCAATTAAATCTCCAGAAATGTTTTCCAACAAGTAAACACTTTTAGCCACAAAAATGGGTACACAAATGGATTTGTTTAGCACACAAAGACATCTAATAGAACCCAAAATATTCATTTGTTTTGGATGACTGTGTTTTTTAGGGTGATCTTCCTCATGTTGTATGCAAACAAATACTCCATCAATGGAGACCTCTCTCTAAGTTTTTAGGGCCATTGGCTGTTTGAAGGTCCCCCCCCCCCCACACACACACAGTCTGTTAGTTTTCATACAAATTTCTTAGTGGTGTCTTACACAAACTGGCCATAGAGATGGTTGAGAGCAGCCTAGTTTCTGTGGAGAAAGAAGCATTTGAGTCATTGTTGTCCATCCCAAAAAAAGGAGATTCATTCTTCAATTGTGAAGAAATATTGTGTTAGAAAGATTAGCCGGCAAGATTTCCGCCCAGGGTAGGCAAAATGCTCTATCTGTGTACCCCAGAAAGGAGATTAACATCCTGAACACCACACTGTGCAACACAGTTATTTGCTATGTTAGGATACAACTTCACATCTACTACTACCATTGTCTAGCAATTTAAACAATCTGTTCCTTTAAGTTGACAAAAGTTCACAGCTACCAGGTTACCAAAATATTTCAGGCAGTGGACTTCATTTTGAAACATGTCTTAAGTATAGAATCTTAGCCTTCACATATGGCCATGACTTTTGGAACTTTTATGATTTTGATGCACTGTACACAGAGATCTCTCGTGGCCTGCCTGGTGAAGATTTTTTAGTGTTCTAATAAATGCATCATCTGTTCTTACCATTAGATCATGTACAAGGAACATGCCACTTTCTCCCCTCCCCCTCCCCCTCCCCTGGTGTATCAATACAGTTGTACCTTGCTTAAAGAGCATAATGCGTTCCACAGGATTGCTCTTTAAGCGAGTTTGCTCTTTAAGCGAAACACCAATTGTGGGGGGATTGCAAACCCTGATTTATTTGTTAAGCGAGTTTTTGGTTGGTTTTATTTGTTAAGCGAAGTGAACATTCAGAGAAAATTCTGCTCTTTAAGCGAATTACTCTTTAAGCGAAACGCTCTTTATGCGAGGTTTGACTGTATATATATATATATATTAACAGCGACAAGAAAGTTTCTAAATATTTATCACATTATTAATGTGGGAATTGTCGTCCCAAAACATTGTAAGATATACAAATTGGATGTCCTTCCGGGTAACGTGAAGTTTCCCAGATGCTGGCTTGTTTCTCAGATGGAAGACAGATATTTAAGACTTAGAAGGGTTGGGTTTAGATTTGTATCTATTATCATATGTGCCATGATCTTCTGATGCATTTAATAACATCTTTGTGAACAATAAGAATTTTAACTGGCATTGGTCAAAATCCTGTTACTACCATAATGTAAATGACATATCATTTGGTGCTGAACTGCAAATTATGAAGTCAGTGCACACATTAGTTGTTGTGTATTGATTTAAGCAAATGATGTCTACAATGATTTTGTAAGTTGCAGTAACTTGCCATCAGCAAAAGGATTTGGCCACTGAGACAAACAAACCACACAACTCAGTGTTATCATGAAGTACCTGAATCTTGGCCTTGTTTGATTGAAGATATTCCAAGCAGTAAAAGATAGATGCTCAGAAAAAAAATGGACAAATTTTATTTTTGTTTTTAAAGGAAAAGAGACCAACAAGACGGAAAGTGCATGTGGTATTCTTTAATTTTGGCCTCTACTTCAGAAGCAACAATTCAACCAACCAGATTGGCAACAACTACTTTAGTTCACCAAACATTATTATGACTCACATTATCCTATAGTGTGTTTTAGTAACCATTCAGTGTTTTTCATGTCACTGGGTGTGACAACCATGATCTATAGTTTATGAACTTTATGATGTCAAATACAGTACAGTATAGTCATTGTCATTGATAGAGGGCTTCAAAAAGCTCTCTTTTTGGCCTACATCTCTTTGAATTCTCCAGTCAGCTGTCTCCTTCCACAACTGGATTTCTTCTGCTGCTCTGCATTGTTAAAGCTTGGGCTAATAAAAATTTCATGTCAGAAATTTCTCTGGGTTGAAAGGATTTTTGCTGGAGAAACTCCACTCAAGGGACGCCCGAATGAGGCTCATTTCATGTCCCCAAGATCTGTCTTAACCACTAAGCCACTGCAGTGCTAATAATGCCAAAGAAGAATGGAGGAAATGCGCTGAAATGATACAAATGATTTCAGCATCGAGATAATACAATTGTATTTTTCAACATGTGATTTGAAAACATCAAAACAAGCAAATGTTTTGACATTCATGAAAAACGGATGTGAAAGTAGCTGAGTTCCATGTTAGCTAAGAAAATTCTAGAACAAATTGACTAATCAAAAATGAAATTTCCTCTGTTTCTGGGTTCGTCAACTATTTGAAATGGGCTTAGAATATATCACTGTAATGAGATTCATAATGCAGAAGCAACTTCTAAAGCATAGCCACTTGATTTAAAGCTCTTCCAATATCCATTAATCAAAGCAAACACTTCTGATTTCACAGTATGATTGGAGATGCAGAACAAGCATCTCTTTATACAAAAGTGTTGCCATGAGATAATGTCTGTAGCTATATGATGAGATACTGAACCCTTGGGATGTCATGCCCAAGATGGTGGGATACATGTTTCAGCCTAATTTAGAAACAGTGGCTTGAGTAATATCTTTAGACCCTTTTCGCAAATGCCATGTGAAAATAGTGAACCAACAAATGTATTTCAGAGATTTCATCTCTGCCCTGCAACAAATTAGAATAAATATTGTCTGGAGACCAGCCTGGTAAAGTGTCAGAATGCAAAACTCAGTAAAACCAGAACTGTGTCAAGAGGAACTTAGTAAAGGCCTGAACTTCATTGCCCTGGTGATGCAGTGGTTAAATTGCTGCAGCCAAAACATTGTGAGTTCAGTCCTAACCAGGATCAAGGTTGACACAGCCTTCCATCCTTCTGAGGTCAGTAAAATGAGTATATAACAGAAAGAGCCTCCTTGAAGATATTATTGAACTATAACCGGGTGCACCCTGGTAACAGCAACCTTGTGTTGTCGGCAAATCTTTCTCATGGGAAGTGCAGAAAGAACCCCATAAGAAAAAGAAGTGTAATTGCTATTGCTCTTCCCCACAATTGTCCGTTCTCTCTGTAAAGAGGATAAAATGGGTGGCACAGGGCTTTAACATTCCTCACTGAGGTGTTTTATCATATAGAGATGGGCTGAACTGATGAGATGGAGGAATATATCAAGCATTCTTCACATTGTTGTAGGTGGGTGAGTCATAGCATAGAGTTCTCCAACAATATTGATCACATCCTAGAGCAGATATGCTTTAGTAAGAGCTCCGTCTTAGTAAATGTTGCCAGAAAGGTAGAAAAACTGAAAAGCAGTGGTGAAATAATGTTGAATAATGGCAATAAACCTTTGTTCCAGGTCTGATGGCATTCAAATAGGCTTAGCGTATGTTTCCCTTTGTAAACAGCTTGAATTTTATGCCTTGTCAACAGCAGAAACACTATGGGGTTTCAGTTAAAATTGCTAGTCTTGCTGTATCTAGCATGAGTCTCAATTAATGGCTTATCACAAGATTTCAGGTGGTAAATAGTCTGAACTTTATAAAGTAACAACAGGAACAACATTGGGGGGTCCAATTCAAAACTGCTAATCTTGTTGAACCTGGCATGGGTTCTAATTGTTATTTCTTGTTTTTCTGAAGAAAAACCACTGAAGCAATAATATAACTTTAATTTTAAGATAAATAGGTGAAACCACAGCTAAATAACTGCTACACTTGCTTTTTTTAAGGCAACAGAGATTTTCTCTTTAATTCCTAAAAGCCATAGCAAAGAAATTTCTTTCTGGCACCATTTTGGTTTGCATGGTTACCTTGCTATTGTTAATATGAAGAATATGGAGATGGGTGGGACATCCCACACGGGAGAATAAATGATTAGGATGGGATGTTTAAAAGTCCCCAAAACAATTTTCTTTCTTTCTTTCTTTCTTTCTTTCTTTCTTTCTTTCTTTCTTTCTTTCTTTCTTTCTTTCTTTCTTTCTTTCTTTCTTTCTTGCTCTCACACAGAACACTGTAACTCATGTTTACATTCTGTGAATTATGTCAAAGCAAGCTTGGGAATAAGCAGTTAAATTTAAATAGTTATATGCTAATTAATCTCCCCACACACACGCGTGATGCTGAATGGGTCCATTAGTTTCTGGACTGTTCTCAAAAGCAGACTCAAACACAATGTACTACAATTGTCTAAGCAAAGGTTATGGCAAAAACCAGCATGACAGTGTCTTTGTAGGGAGTACATCCTCCTGTACTGCCATCTGCACAAACAGTGGTGGGCAGCAACAAAACCTTCTGCCTACCTTTCCCTGCAAATTGAAAGTTTACTCCTTTGCATAAATCTCTGCAACACAGATGTGTGCATAGATTCTTCTATCAAAATTTGGAACATGATTTTCCTTGAACTTTAATTTTAAGATAAATAGGTGAAACCACAGCTAAATAACAGGCCTGTTCAAACAAGGTTCAACTCAAACCAGAATGGTTGTATTTACCTCCAGGATGAACCAAAATAGTCTGGAGCAATTCAGACTAATTTTGTGATTTGGCCATGACATCATTGGTGGTAGAAGAAGATAAAGTGGGCTTTTGATCATCAGTGGCTTCAACTCACAATGTAAACAGCATCATCCAGAACCAGGCCTGTTCAAACAAGGTTCAACTCAAACCAGAATGGTTGTATTTACCTCCAGGATGAACCAAAATAGTCTGAAGCAATTCAGACTAATTTTGTGATTTGGCCATGACATCATTGGTGGTAGAAGAAGATAAAGTGGGCTTTTGATCATCAGTGGCTTCAACTCACAATGTAAGGCAAGAATTTCAGCACCATTCCCAAAATCTGTGTTTGCAGAGAAGTATTGTGTGAGGTCCACAAAGTTATATAGTCAATTACAGTAAAACCTCATATAACGCTAAAACCTGGTTCCACAAGTCTTCGTGTTATATGATTTTTCGTGTTATCTGATCCTCTATGGGATCCATAGAGATACATTGTAACCACACAGGCTTTCGCGGTTGTTATCTGAAGCATCCCATAGGATCTTAATGTTATCTGATGCAATTCTTCCCCCCAGATTCCTTGATGTTATGCGATTTTCGTGTTATTCGATACTAATGTTATATGAGGTATTACTGTATCTCACACAGGTCTATGCTTTAGAGCAGTGGTGCCCAAACTAAGGCTCGGGGGCCGGGTGAGGCCCCCGATGCCAATTCATTCTTCACCCATGCCTGTACGGGCGCGTTTTACTTCCGCTTTCAGGAGCGACAAGGGCTTTGCAGGCCGAGTGAATTGGCGTCAGGGGCCGCACCCAGCCCCTGGGCCTTAGTGACTGGCTCCCTGAACCACATGATCAGCCCACGGCCCAAAATGTGTGGGCATCCCTGCTTTAGAGGGTAGTGTAAGACTTGGTAGATCATACAATTAGTGCAAATTGTTGATTGATCTGACTCCCTGTCTCATTTAGCTTTACACTGTTTTGTAAATTGGAGTAGTCTAACCTAATCCTATATTTGTTCATTTTTTTATTGTGTGTGCATCTATATGTGCTTCATGTAGCAACATTTGTTCTTTTTGTTTTCATCTGAGCCCCCATTACTGGAGAGAACAACCAATTCTTAACTGGTCAGGAAGAAATGTAGTTTCATGGTAGAACACAGCAAGCAAAACATTCCAGATCAGACCCAGTGTTTCCCAAATGCTGGTGTTTGGACTTCAATTCCCAGAAGCTTAAGTCAATTCCCCAAAGCACTGATCAGTCAATATACTGGCTTAGGCTTCTGGGAACTGAAGTCCAAACACCACCATTTGGGAAACACTGGACTAGACTTTGGAATGTCACTCTTGAAAATGATCTGTCTGTGATATTCAATCCTTTGTGTGGGCATGGGTCACTATTGTTAGTATCATCACTTTTCAAAAAAAGTAATTTGTTACATTACTTGTTACTAATATGTTACTACAGTAAAACCTCACATAAAGAGTGCCTCACTTAGAGACTAACTCGCTTAAAGAGCAGAATTTTCTCTGAATGGTCACCTCACTTAACAACTTTGTTATTGTTCAGTCATACAGTCGATTCAAATCCTTTGCGACCCCATGGACCACAGCCCGCCAGGCACCCCTGTCCTCCACCATCCTTCTCAACCCGCCCAGCTCTGTGCCCATTGTGTCTACAATGCCATCTAATTTTTGGCCACCCCCTTCTTCTCTTGCCCTCCACCTTTCATAGCATCAAGGCTTTCTCAAATGAATCCTCTGTTCTCATTTGATGTCCAAAGTACTTTAGCTTCATCTTTCCTATTTGACCTTCTAAGGAGCTGTTAGGGTTGATTTCTTCTAAGATCAGTCTATTTGTTCTCCTCGCTGTCCAGGGGACTCTCAAAACTCTCATCCAACACCACATTTCAAAGACGTCTATTTGTCTGCGCTCAGCTTTTCTAATGGTCCAGCTCTCACAACCATACATTGCAACCAGCAATACCATTGCTTTGACTTTTATTCAAAAAGTGAAGCAACAGCACATAATGAACTACTCTTTGATTCTTCCTTCCTTCCTCCTCTTACTGCTCACTTCAAACTAATTTCTTCTACGATTCTTCCTTCCTCCTCCTCTTACTGCTCACCAAACTCATTTCTCCCACCAGTAATGAGTAAGAGGCAGCCAACAAATTTTTCTTTGAAAAGTAGTGAATTGCAGCATGGCTGCTACAAGTGCATGAGCACACGCAGAGGGTTATTCAACTCATTACCACGAAATGTAACTCTTCACAAAATCCACTCATTAGAAAGTAAACTATTTTCCAGGTATGGATCAGGGCCAATATATCAGGTAAGATTGACACAATTTTTCTAATATATTTATAGTGTACTGTCAGATTTCCAACCCCCCCTACCCCCCCCCCCAATTGAAAAGATTTAGATGTTTGAAGGATTTGCCTGTGGTGAGATTGGCAAGCTCATGTTGATCTGTGGGAACTCATTTGACATTTTGTACTTCCCTTCTTAGGATGAACATCTGAAATGGCTATGAGGAAAGAGGCCACGTGTTGTGTCCTTACTGCTGTGATGATTTTTGTCTACTGCCTGTAGCTCCTAATATCTCAACAGTGCATGAAGTCAAATAATTTGTAAAACAAGGATGGATATATGAGAATCATGTCAACTATTCCAATATATCATTATACATATCAATTTATTCTGATTAGTGTTCCATGAATAATGGCAAAATAAATTATTGTTAATGCTATCTAAACATTTGCTTTAATTGATGCTAACAGTGCTATCTGATCTCCATTGCTCATTCTCAGCAAATTATTAATCCAGCAGGGATGATGCAATTTATGGTTAACTAAGCAGGCAGTCCCAAATGGAGCAAATTCAGCTGTCAGTTCTGCCTGCATATTCACCATGCCTCACCTGAGCCAACTCTTTCTGGGGGCTCATAAACAATTATAATGTTTAGTAAATGTGCATCACAACTGTAAAACATTAACTGGTTTTATATAAATTATTAGATGCATTTTAAAAATTTCCTCAATGCCAGAGGAGGAGGAGGAGAAATATTAAGCATTAGCTCAAGATTGGCAAAGCACTAGAAGTGGCTAACAATATTAGATTTATATCTGCTTTCTATCTCACAGGTGACATATCTCCCTCTTGCTTTAAGCTTACATACAACAAAAACAAAAACAGACCCTTTTTCTGCTTTTGCTTTTTTAAGCATGAAATGTATGTAAGCACTCACACATTGTTCCCCCAAAGGAAACATCATCTGCCAAATATATAGTAAAGGAGAATACAGATTAATCTAAAAGACATACATACTAACATATATGTATAAATACATATTTAGAAATGGTCACTGTATTCAAAAAGAAATACATTTTTGTCTCACCAAAGCAGAGAATTCTATAAAAGAGTCACCTGTCTGCTATCTAGGTGCTAAGCACCAAATAGTCAATGTCAAACCTTCTCTCTTCTTCTAGTTTAACTCAACTTTCATGGGAATTGGACAAAAGTTACCTTCAAATAGAGGACTGCCCTCTGACATCCACTGAAACAAAAATTACCTTCAGACTTCTCTTCAAACTGGACTGTTCCCATGTAAATTAAGACCCATTCCCATTCTACATCTCACACATTTTGCAGTCCAACAATCATTCTACAAAAACTGGGTCCCATATGCAGGCTTATAATACTGAAACAATCACCACAGTTTCAATAAAAGTGACATCTAAAGAATTTCTGGCATATAAATCCCTCTTGGGTGATGGTACCCAAGTGGATTAAATCCTACTTGATTCCATCTCGATGAAGGGCAGTTCAGTGGGAAGGTAAACAGCATTTTGTGCACTCCAGTGTTGAGGCATGTCTGCCACAGAAACGTCTGCAGATGCAGAAGTGCTGGCTCTTTGGCTATAAACAGAGATTGAGCACTGTATCCTAGAATAGGATATGACTGGATTTCAGCAAGGGTGATCTTTACCTTTACTTTTACCTAGGCATAGGTTTATAGTGTTGGAGGAAGAAAATCTTACATGCACCCCCCCAACAGAGTCTCTCCTGACTACAACCTTTGCTTCCCTAGCAACCCTGCTGTATTGTAATTTATACTTTTTTATCAATCCTGAGCTCTCTACGTGGTCAAAATATTTTCTATAGAAATCTCTACTAGTTCTCCTGGGATAGCAAACAACAAACCTTTAAAATTATGAAGCTGGCAAGTAGCCACTATGGCAGAAAGCAGGCGTTGTTTTGACTAGCTTGTCCTTGCACATGCAAGATAAGTGAGATTCATTCTCCTTAAGTTAGCAAACAATATGTAACTTATCTGGAAATTTGCCATATCAGTAAATGCCATTTGCTGGCCATATGGACAGATGACAACATTGTAAACAATGTAAGCTAGATACAGTAGAACCCTGCATAACGGAAAAACTCTGTTCCATGGAGCTCTTCGCAATGTGGTTTTTTCATTATGCGGTTCCCTATGGGAGATGCCCCGCATAACGGGGGAAAAAAGTTTGTTAACCGGGGTTCCCATATAGCGGGTATGCCCTGGTTACCAAAAACTGTGCATAACGAAAAAATTTTTTTGTTATGTTGGGTATCGCCATTGCATAATGAACACTTCGTTGTACGAATTTTTTGCTATACGATGTGTTCGTTATGCAATGTACCACTGTATTATTGTACAATGGGACTGCAGTGGCTCAGTGGTTAAGAAGCTCACCTTGTTAGCTGGAAGGCTAACATGACCCAAGTACTGCTAATGGAATGAGCACCGGTCTCTGTCCCAGCTCCTGCCAACCTAGCAGTTCGAAAGCAAGAAATTGCAAGTAGATAAATAGGGACCACTTCAGTGAGAAAAGATCTTGGTCACATGAAAGGAGCCTCATTTGGGTGTCCCCTGAGCAGAGTTCCTCCAGCAAAAATTCTTTCAGCCCAGAAAACAGGTTTATGTGCTTCTGATAATGATAAAAAATATTGTACAATATCAATATTATGGCCTAAGCATAATTGCAATCTTGACGACATGAACTGTTAATTAGCTGCAATTAGTTACTACAACTTATACCATTTCATATGTACACACATAATTCAGCAAGCTATTGCTTCTTAGGAACATTTTCCCAATCTTTTCTCCAGTATGCTAATGGTGGCATGTGTAACTCTTTGATAGTCAGCTTTTCATCTGCTTTCCATTATACCACTCACTTCCTGGTCTCTTCCGCTTCACCTTTGCTATATAAGCAAACTGAGCTTATGTGGAAGAGAGGTTATGAAGTCTATAAAATAAAATGTGCTGATATTCTGCTTTTAGTAAGAAAAATCACACTAAGATCATATACTAAGGTATAACTAGACTTGCTTGTGCACTAAGAACAGGAATCTTACAGGCACTTGATCTTATAGACCAGGAGTTCCCAAAATAAGGCCCATGGGCCAGATCCAGCCCACAGCACCATTTCATGTGGCCCCTTGTCCCTCCAAGGTCATTCAAGAATCAAAATGCCCCCACATCATTCAGGCAGTGCAAAATGGTCATCCGGTCCTCAAAGCTGTCTTAGAGAGTGTGACCTGGCCCCTGACTTGAAAGTGTTGGGAACCTGTGTTGTAGGCAAATGGTAGGGTCTGTATTCTCTACTATCAGTGAGATTTCTCTGCATGAAGTATCTCCCAACCCCCCACCCCTGGGGAGAAATCTTGGAATTTTGTGGTCATATTTTTCTTGGCAAGATGCATAAAACCACTGAATTAGCCATTTTTCAAGCCCTTGTCACATCCCCATTGTATACAATTCTCAAGGTATTTTTTTCTGTCATAATGAGAAGAGACATGCTCAATGTGAACTGATGAAAGCAAAATTAACTAAGGTGGCTTCTGAACAACTCTTTTGTATTGTGCAGTATCACTAATTCGCTTGTAGGACTTTGAAGGACACAACAGCATCTTTCGTTTCTAGAAAGATGCTGTATGTGTCTCTGTGTGTGCGTCTTCTTCTTTACTATTTCTCCCATCTGTTTTTCTCATTTCAACTGAAAATCCATTAAATTGGGAAAGACAAAATGTCAGCAGAATGCCTCTTTTATTGAGATAACTCTCTATCTCTTTCCTATTTCCTAAGGAAAATCTGTATCCATTTGTCTTGTGAGATGTCTAAAGAGAATGGTAAAAACTACGATAATATGCATAGCTCCTAAAACATATTTCAGTGAATTCAGTTGTAATTATAAAGTTCCAATATTAATCACAAAAAGTTGAATAAATAATGGCATTCACAGTGGCTTGTGCTGAATTATACCATAGTGTTCAAACATAGCAATTTTTCCACATTATCCTAGAATATTTATTCTCCTTTATTTATTTATTTATCTTTGTCTGAAGCACTAAAAGTTAAAACCAACATAATTTTTGAAAAACTGTAACCATCTAAAAACTCTCCTGGAAAAATATCAGCAGTTGCAACAGCTTTGCTAAGGCACAAAAATTTAAACTGGCTGTGTTTATTTATTCATTTATTCTTTTACCCCGATATGGTAGACTGAACAGTCAGCGACTCAACGCTGAGTGTTGGGCAACAGTCAATAACCTTACTCCCTAAAGGGGTCAACAGCTATGGGCAGATGATCCCCTTTAGGTGGGGTGACGGTCCCCCTCAGTGAAGGACATGCCACTGGAAACCGTCATTGGGCCTGATGGCAAAATGAGCAGAGGAGGAACTCTGATTCCCAATGGTCATGGAGGCAGAAGAGGCCATGCCAGATGGACTGGCTGTGAAGTTGCATCTTGTCCATATCCTCAAGGCCACAGCAGTCCATTGAAGTCCCAGTGTTAAATCCTGCATGCCTCATTTCATATGTGCAGCAGGAGATGGCTCCATGATCATAATGTATGGGATCACTTCATGGCAAGCTGGAATCCACCTTAAACAAATTCACACCAATGGAATTTTTCCTGCTTCAGGAAAAAAAAATGCATTCTTGGATATGAGTTGCACGGATGCACGCATGTGCACACACACATGCACAAACACATGGCTAAAGTACCATATAGTAGTTTGCAATTGCCAAAGCAAGAGCACATTTATGTGCACAATATTATGAAATCTAAGCAGGATTGCTTTGCTACAGTGGCAGATCCAACTGTTAGAGAAGAAAAGTTTATGCTGAGAAGACTTTTATTAAAATAAAGTCTAGTTCAGGTAATACAGTTGAAGAGTTAAGTATCCAAAATGCATAAAAGTGAAAAGGAATATGCTACCTAGTTCTCCAGGGACGCAATCTTATCCACATTTTCAGATAAATAAACCCCACTGATTTCAGTGAGGCTTATATCTGAATACAAAATTATAGCCTTACAAAAATAGCATAGTTCCCAGATAAAAGCACATGTTAAAGAAATTCTGAGATCTGAAATATAGCAATAGTTATTACACTTACATGCTGCCTCATAGCACTCAAAAAGTTCTGAGTGGTTCATAAGGTAATGAACATTTTCTCCCCAACATGCTTGGTACAATTTTATTGGTCTCAGAAGGATGGAAGGCTGAGTAACCTTGAGGCCATAAGATTGGACTCAGATCATCAGCAGAATTTTAGCTGCAGTACTACAGTTTAACTACTGTATCACAAGAGCTCTTCGTTTATTTATTTTCCATGCAGATTCTTTCTCAACCAAGGTGAGTAAAAAGGAGGAGAAAAAAGTGTAATTAAAAATAAAATAAACAAATAGCAATAAAAATAGTTTTAAAATCTACAGCAATGGCATTTCTTCAATAATATATTACTGCAATGAGATGGACTACATTTTGTACAAACTGTTCTGTCTTGAAGACTTGGAGATCATTAGACATCTGTGGCAAGTGTATATATATAGACTTTTACAAATGGAATCTCTAAAGCTGAGATCACACCCTAAGAGCAAAGTACATTTCCTCCTTGCACAACATTATCCCTTCAGTCATGCAAATGTTTCAATACTTTATACCAGAGACATTCCAGCGTTCCCCAAACTATGTTCTGTGGAACACTGGTGGACTTCAATTCCCAGAAGCCTAAGTCAGTACATTGGCTCATCAGTACTTTGGGGAATTGACTTAGGCTTCTGGGAATTGAAGTAAAAAAGCCAGCTATCTTTCTCTTGACAGTTTACAGGACAAGACAGTCTAATTTGCCAAAAGTGGATTCCTCAAGTTAAAAAATAAACAACTCCTCTCCTCTTACAGATGTTCTACAAAGGCTGAGTCAAAAAAAATTGTCAGTTATTTCATAACTTGGTGACAAATCAAGATATCTTTTTTAAAAAATTAAAAGATGAACAAAATTTCAGAATTTCCTTTTTGAGATAGTAATCTTAGTTTTCAATATAATTATTCCTGCTGTACACTTTTCCCAATGTAAATACAGTACCAGTTTCTTCCATTACGTCAATTAAAAATTCCAAATCTTGGGCTTTTATTTATTGTTTCACCACTGCCTTTATTGTACCATCCTCTCCACAGCTGTTCCTATTCAAGTTGTGCTTCCTTTGTCAGAAAACAAAAGGCACAAGGTGTGATATTACAGTTGGAGGGAAAGTTATGATTAGGACTGGAAGGAGAAGCAGGCAGAATATGATGATCACTTTGACGTTCTCATGTATTCTAAAAACACATTTAGCTCCATAAAGATCTTTCACTTCCATAGGGAATTTTTTTCTGCTGCTGCTGTTATCAAAAACTTAACAAAAGCATGTCATTTAATGTCCATGGTGGCAACTAACTAAACTGGTGTTAATATCGAGTTGCAGGAGCTGCATATATACAGGGGAAATGGACCACACCCTAATCAGTATTTCATCTAATGAGGCCCTATGTCAAACTATAACAGCAAGTTATTCCTCACAGTTCACAGAAAAGAGCACCTTAGTTTTTTCCTACAAATTCATGTCATAGTACTGTATATTCAGATACAGTAATACCTCGGATAACGTTTACCTCGGATAACCCTAAAATCGCATAACGTTAAGTAATCTGGGGAGGAGAATTGGATCAAATAACATTAAGGTCCTATGAGATGGATCGGATAACAACCGCTAAAGCCAGTGCGGTTACAGTGTATCTCTATGGAGCTTTAACGTTATCCGATCCATCCCATAGGATTTTAACATGCATCGGATAACACTAAAAATCGGATAACACCAAGACTTGGGGAACCAAGTCTTAGCGTTATCCAAGGTATTACTGTACTATGCTTGGTCTTAGCTAAAAGGCCAAGAAACGATTCAGAATATGTTATCTGCACCTGCCCTTTCTACAGAGACACCGGGAACAAACTCATACCTCCACTGCTCTGCAAGTATCCTGCTCAGTCAAACAGCACATACTGTACACCCACTGGCTGTTATTAATCAAAAGCTCTGCCTTCACTTTCAATACTGCCAGGTCCTGCATCACATCATGTAGGATTAGAACAGGGGTTCTCAACTTTTTAAAGCTGTGGGCTGGACCACGCCCCCTCATACAGCTGAGTAGGCTGGACTGGTGGTTCCCCCCACCGTAAATGCTACCATAAAATGCATCTGCGGCTGTAGTAAACACTTCCATTTCCGGTGGTGGCAGCGATGACATGGGCCACATGAAATGGTGCCATAGGTTGAGAACCCCTGGATTATAAGAACAGTCCTGGCAGGTCCTTCAGCTAAATAAACTACCAGCACTACATCATAGGCTTAGTGGTAGTTGCAGCAACATTAATCTTAAATACTAATTTTATTACTCCATTAACTCTGAGCAGACATGCTCCTTAACTTCTGGGTTTTTGTTTTGTTTTGGGTACAGGGCTACAGGCATTAATTGGCAACATGAAAAAAATGGTATACTTGGTTCAGTCAACCTGTTTGTCTTCATGTGAAAAGACTACACACCATCACTCCTTGAATGGGTACTGTGTCAAAGAGGATATGCAGTGACTAACTGCAAAATGTGTGTAGTGTCTAGGAGGAGAATATCCAATGAACTGAAAATGGATTAAGTAACCTTTAACTGTGGAGTAGCTGGATAGTTTTGAAGATGATGGATGCACTGGGAAAAATATGAAATGGACTGATGTGAATTTGTGTACAGTCAAACCTCACATAAAGAGTGCCTCGCTTAAAGAGTAACTCGCTTAAAGACCAGAATTTTATCTGAATGTTTGTTTCGCTTAGCAAATAAAACCAACCAAAACCTCACTTAACAAATAAATCGGGTTCGTAATCCCCCCCACAATTGGTCATTTACAATGGTGTTTCACTTAAAGAACAAACTCGCTTAAAGAGTAATCCCGTGGAACACATTATGCTCTTTAAGCAAGGTACAACTGTACTTTATTAATTATGCTTGAAGAACCAAGTAGTGTCTCATGTTGAAGAAGCATATTCTTTCTTAGACTCAGATCAACTACAACATATATAAAAATTAGTTCAGGATTTTCTTCTTAAGGTCACTCTGGATGACTTTTTTTTTTTAAAAAAAAATAGAGTCAACAATTGTTATGCCTGGTAAATAATCTAGAAAAACAGCTCTGATTTTCATTTTCCCTTTATTGCATGTGTCATCCCTATAGAACCATATATACAACACACTTTGACGTTGAACAGAACCTTTACTACTTTAAGTTGCAGTTTTAAACACACTTGTGAGAATTAACCAATGGTCCCCTTTAGTAAGTTATAACAAGCTTTCATTTTGAACAAAATTATTATTAATTATTATTAATTTTGTTACCCAGGTTCTACTTGAAGTGCTCGTACAAAGCAAAGCAATCACACCTGGACTTGGCTATCTTACAATTAACTGGCTAGATTGCTGCACTGTTTGTTCTCCCAAGTGCTTCATGGTTGTTGTGTGCGTGTTTGGGAGGGGGTGAGGGAGCAGTAGAAATGGAGGAACATGCAGCAAGGACAGCTGAAAAGGACAGAGAATAACGCCGAGAGATAGGAGGGAAACAGTGGAGAAAAGAGCTGTGGTTTCATCATGAGGCAATGTTGTTGTGAACAGGGATATTGGAACACTAAGCATAAAAGACATTGTAGATTTGGGAAATGATAATTTCCGTGAATTACACTTAACAGTAGACATAAGAAGAGCAAGACAGTGTGCCTCTGGTCAAGCAATAATAATCTAGCTAAGTCCCCAGTACTAAATCTTTTATGTGGGAAGAGTTGAGAGCAGCAACCAAATGAGTTTTAGTGCTTCATTCTCACCCAGTCAAGAGTCTGAGTGACAATTCTAAATGCTGCCCCCTGTCTTGCATTAAAATAATTTATTAGTAAATTCCTTCTGCATCTATAAAAGCCACATGGCACCTCTGAGAACAATAAATTGCACACATCTACAGAATTTGTTCCATGTGAAAACAGTCTTGGCTATCATGCTCTGTCTGTGAACACACCATGAGCACTGAGATTTTATCTTTTAAAGATTACACTGTCAAGTCATACAAATATCAGCTGTCTTCAGAATAATAAATAATGGTCATTGGGGAGTACAATAGAACCTCATTAAAAAGAGAGACAGTAAAAGAAAATGAAGCAACATTAGAAATGCTAGCCAGAGATAATTCAAATATTTTTATTAGCAGTGTCTCTTCTACTTAAATTTCTTTCTTAATAAAATCATTACTGTGCACATTATTTCAAGATGTTTGGATTTGCCCTGTGCTTAGGTCCAAGATATTAGTTTTCTTTCATAAAACATCAATTTTCTCTCACAAGACAAGATGTCCTTTGGTGATATCTGATTTCTCTTCCCAACCTCTTCCCAAGAGGGGCCTTAAGATTGGATGTAAAATGTGTGAAGTAATCAGAAAGATATAAAAAGCAACGTATATTTGATCCTATTTTTTCCAAAACTGATTTTATTACATACTCACGAAAACACCACATTATAGGATTTGTGATGGAAGAAAATAGAGTAATGCCTTATGATAAAACTAAATAAAATTTAAACATGGACCACAGGCAGGCTCAGCATTTTTAATTCCTACTGAGCATGTCCAATTTCTATCAACAGAAAATTTAGCACTTTTAATTTTGATTAGGTTATTCCAATTCCTTATACAAAGCATATACTGTACTTCTAAATTTCCTCCACAAATTATACCCAGTTTATTCTAAGGCAATGACTGACTCTAAACTTAATGAGTTCAATTTCAGTAGTGTAGGCTATATTCATAAATAATCCTAAGAAATATTTTAGAGTTGGAATGAATCACATGTGAATGCTGTCAATGCAAGACAGAAGGTGGAGCCATTTAATGTCCAATATATGTTTTGTTTTTATTGTTGGACACCAAAAATGCATTGATCAACTGTAACCTTACACTTAGACAGGCATAATTATGAGTTATTAAATCTACCTGATTTTTAAAAGCAGTTTTTATTGGAGTGTATGAGGATGGAGCAACAAAACTGAAGGAGAACATCACACATTGATAGAGGGCCAAAATTATAATTATGACAATTACAACTATAGAACAGAAAACCAGATGGGTAAACCTGTCAATGCTATTCATCTGGAAGCAAGAAATCACTTAAATGGTCATACAGAGCTTGACCTACCTGTAGTTCAGCCTATGGTTAAATAAATAAGCCAGAGGAAAATGAAGCTCTACTGACCATTTGTGCTATCTGTTTCCAGATGAGCTGGCATTTGCAAATTACCCTTGATGTTTGCTGTGGTGCTGCCACTATGCAGCAATAAATGGGTCAGCAAACTTCTCTTCCACCAGGCCACCATAGTGATGTCACATGGTGCAATGCACCTATTTCCCTTGCTAGAATCCATGGCTCATATCTGATGTGTAGGGGATGCCTTTCCTCCGATGACCCCTTGTCCTCCCATTCCATTTTTAACTGGTCACTGGTGAGCATGCAATTTAAAAATAAACTTTAAAAAATATGAAGGGGCAGAGCAGGGTATTGGGTCCTCATACAGCTAGAGGTTGATCAATCTTACAATAGACCAAACAAACATATTAATCAGTCAATGTACTAAAAGTTCAAAAAAGTCTTCAGGAAAATGTAAGTCTCCTAAATACTTTGGCATGAAGAATTCTGGTGGTGACAGTTCATTCTCTGCTACAAAGTTCAAGTGGATCATGACTAAAATCCGGTTGCTTATGATAGTGAATTAACTTTTCCACAGGTTCTATTGATTCAAATGGGCTCACTTTAGCGATGACTCACCAAACCCCCAGATTTGATGGGCCTACTTTAATGACATTTACTACACTAAGCAATAGGATTTCTGCAAGTATTTCAAGGGAATACATGCTTGTCACACTAAGAGGGTATTTACACCAAAATAATAGCAGATAGATTCCACTTTAACTGCCAAAGCCCCATTAATTGAAACCAGGAATTTCAAAACATGCTACACTTACAAGAATTACTAGAAAGAACAGCAAATGTCCAAATTTCAATTTTCCATATTCACAACATTCTTAATGCATATGTTTAGAAATATTTTCTTCATTATGTCTTTTTAAACTGAATTTTCTGAATAATTTTTTTAAAAAATAAGTATTTTTCTTCACAAAAATGTTTTATATATCCTGATAATGAAAATGTATTCTACTGAAGTTTGACATCTGCTTCCTTTCTGTATTTAGTCTCACACCAGTTCACTGGTAAACCTAAATAAAAAATAGTAGATAAAATTTATTTTGTATGAATAGTGACAGTTAGTCCAAAATATTTAGGTATTCACTTCCATTAGTTTTTTTGGTAGCATCCTTACCAAGTTGCAAACAGTTTTTAATCATGTGGATTTTACTGAATGCAACTTGACATATTTCAAAATCTCAGCTTTTTTTCTTTGGATATCATCCCATGATTTCCAAAAACAATGGAATTTCTCATCTGCTCAGCAAAACACAATTGTATCTTAGGGGTTATATGTTTGTGCATGCTAAGCAATGTTCCTGAACATATCCATTTAGTGCAGTACATTGGGTCATGAACCCATCATAAGAAGTGGCCTGCATGAGTTCACTGATATCTTGCTATTAAAAAGATGAGTAATTTCTTGGACATAAACTACTTATTGTCCATGAGGAAAAGGAATATTGAGGTGGAAAGAAAACAAATAGTACTTGGAGATCTTTCTGGACTCAGTTGACTGGAATTAGAAACAATCAAAGTAATTATTCAAAATAAACTATAGGTCATGGTATGTAAGTTGTTGGCACAAAAATGATGGAAAACCACATACACGTACCATTTCAATGCATCATTACGTATGCAGAAATATTTTTAGCATCGTTACTTGAGCATTACATTGTTAATAATTTTTGAAGTGGTAGCCATGTTAGTCTGTGCAAACATATCAGAGAGTAAACATATCAGAGAGTAAACATATTGTTAATAATGTTCATCTGTATGGAGAGCCCTGCCACTACACGTATCATTTCAAAGTATAAATTCACCAATCCCTCCCTGAATTCATCTTCTGTGCTAGAGATAGATGTATCACATGGAGTGGTGGTGTCCTAGCAACATCATTCACTTTCTAAGCTGAAGCTACAGAAATCAGTCAAACCCAGAGAGAGAGAGAAGATTAAATGTCATAACGGACAGCATGCGGAAAATACTAAACATTTTTCTTTACCTTCTTAAAAAAAGTAATTTCCAGCACTTCATATCTTTCTGAAGTGATTAACAAGGTGGTATTTATGACATGCTGGAAAGGAGTGTGGATATTTATCTTGAATATATTTGTGAATGCGATATTTGTCAACATCTTTGAAATAATACTGAGCACACTTTAAATTCTAGTAAGCTATGGGAACACTATATTTTTTTCTGATGACCATCCATGTGAAGTGTTACGTGATAGTGCTAGAAGAATCATTTTTAGACATTTGGATTTATTTGTTACCATTCTGCAAACCTCTTAGAGAAATGTACTTTACTTTTACCCACCCACTTGTATTTTGATGTGCACATAAATGATTACTTTCTTGAAAAAGGGAGGGCAGCATCAAGGTCTGGTTTGGTTACCAAACATGAGCTGCAATTGTGTTGAACATTCATTGGTACCACTGCTCAGTGTGCGAGGCAGGCACTTTGCAGGTCAGATGCCTTTCCACAAGAATTTAGATAGAACAACATTATTACTTTATTATCTTCTATGCAAAGCCAAAATATACCTATCAAATGAAAGCTGAAATCTATTAATGTTTCCAAAATGGAAGTCTAGCAGACCTTCACAATTGAGCAGTCATAAGTGGAAGTAGACTTCTGTTTTGATGCTATAACAAGTGACAGGAATGAATCACTTTTTGAAAAAACAACTTTCCAAACTCTGTTTCCTATACAATATAAAGTCCAAACTGCTTTATGCTGTACTATAGTAAAGTATATTACATTACACTGTATTATATCATAGTATAATATATCATGTTAAACTGTCTTATATTATATTACTCAACATTGTAAGATATTTTTGTGACATTTGTTTATTTTTAAAAATGATTAAATGTCCCTGACACAATACAGTATTTGGTGGGGAGGCTATATATGACACTACAGTACAACTCTGGAAATGTAAGAAAATTAAATGTTATCTTATTGAACTGTCAAAGTTAAAACATTTGTTTTGCTTTTACTACATGCACTACAAAGAAAAAAACCTCCCACAATATTTCCATATTGTGACAAACATCTCCAGAATTTCTTGAACCAACACCACATTTAAGAGCATAAAGACAAAATGATTGGATAGCATTTGCTTCACTTGCAAACAGTCCCATCCAAAGCCCTTCATCACCACATGTGTTTATTTAACATCATATGCAAAATCTTACATGGCTACTTTGATGTTGGGTTGAATTTCTGTATTTCCAAGAGATGCGTGAGCAAATGAAACAAACAGCACATTTGCCTCAAGAAAAGCAGCTGGTGTTATGATGATGAAACATACAAAGACAGTGGCAGTCGGGCTTTCTGTGTTAGCATACAAAGGAAATCCATATCTACATGCTGATACAATACAATGACAACCCCCCCTCCCCAATGGCAGGACAACTGACATGAAAGGAGCCTCCCCAAAGATTGCTACTTCAGCGATTAGGAGTCCCCTGGGCAATGGAGAATTATAATCAGCAACAGAGATTTTTCATTGGCTAATCCTTCCAACCCAGAAACCCTAGAAGTAGAAATGACTACAAAAAGAAATTTTAACCAATGGCCCTTCTCAGGGCCAAAATGGACAGTTATGTTGGTCAAAATTGAAGGAATGTCCTCAGTAAAAAAAAGCCTGCTTCAGGAACTCTGCAATAAACATAAATATGACCTTCTATGCATGCAAGAAACACACAGGGATAAAAACCAACATCACCCTAAGGTTCCTGGAATGTGGTTAATTGCCAAACAACGCCATCAGAAATATGGAAGCACAGTGTTTGCCATAGCAGAGCTCCAGATCCTATCTACAGCAGTGACAGAGGAGAATAATGTTGAAATAATAACAACTGAGTTCAGTGACTGCGCAGTGGCATCTGGCTATAAACCACCACCTATAAAATTTTCCTTTGCTGAAACACGTTCAGAATAAACCTGTAAGGTTCATAATAGGTAACTTTAATAGCCACAACAACTTGTGGGGCTATGAAGACAATGATGAAAGTGGAGAAGCTGTTGTAAAAAGGTCAGAAGCCTATCAACTATTATTCATCCATGACAGCAAATTACCAGCATCTTTTAACAGTGGCAGATGGAGAAGAGGTTATAACCCAGACCTAATTTTTGTAAGTAAGAATGTAGCACATTAATGCTTAAGGTCAGTAGGGGAGCCAATACCAAATACTGTACCCAACACCGTTCCATTCTATGTGAGATCACAGCCACTGTTCCACCACAAGTTGTGACATACTGAAGAAGGTACAACTTTATCTGCTAAAGCTGTGTTACTGGGGGAAACAGATGAAGTGAAGATAAGTGAGAATAAGAAAGAGTTAATGATCACCTTACTATCTGTGGCGAGACAATTAATTGCTGCTGAATGGAAAAATAAGTTTATAATTGAAAAAGGGAAATGGTATAATATGGCATGGCGTTTAGCTCTCAATGACAAATTAACAAATGAAATAAAGATTAGAAGAGGTTTAAACATTAAGAATGTATTTTGGGAAATTTGGGAACCATTCGTTATATTTGGTATGACTAGTAATGAAGGCATTAAACCAAGCCAAGAAATGTTGAAGTTTTGGCAGAATTGAGATTTCAATATCTACAAGATACTCAACTTATCTGGGATTATATGTACAATATGAGCTGGCATGATTTATGTGCTTTGTTTACAAGTTAGTATGGGAATGGGTGGGTGTATTCGCAGTTGTCATCAGATGTACAATTTTGGTTTTTGTTTATTGTTTATTCATTTATTTTTTGTTATAATATTGCCTTATATGTTTGTCGCAATATACATGTGTTAATAAAAAATATATATTTAAAGAAATAAAAAAAATAAAAATAAATAAAAAAAGAAGGTACAACTTTAAAAAGGCTGCTTGGTCTAATTTTCAGCGTACTTGGATAGAAGAGTAGCAGATATTAATTCAGACCCCACACCATACAATAAGTTTATTGATGCTGTCCAGAAACACTCTAGGGAATCTATCCCTTGCGAATGTAGGACTTCCTACATCCAAGGTGTAACGCATGAAACTGTTAACTTACTGAATGAATATTTTATGCTTTTTGATGCAAATCTACTCAGCGAAGAGACCATTACAGCCAGACAACAGGTAGTGTCAGCTATCTCAGAGCACAAAAGGGAAAAAATGGATTAAGCTCATAGAAGAAATCGACACAAGTTGCAGCAGTCACAAAGCATGAAAATTACTTAATCATCTTAATAATGATGTAACCAAACAAACATGCCAATGTCTCAGGTAACAAATTGTCCACCAGCTATTACTTAATGGGAAACCAGATTCCAACCCATGTAAAAATAATTCATTGAAAAACAGAGGATAAGAGGGAATGAGGAATGGAGGACAAGCAATCTGACTATCCTCTTTACCATAGGAGAGCTGGAAGAAGCAATATACAGGTTTAAGAATGATAAAGCATCTGGCATGGATGAGATTTGCATTGAGTAGATCAAACATTTTGGACCAATAACATATGTGTGTGTGTGTGTGTGTGGGGGGTTACTTAGCCTTTATAATAACTGCTTGAATGTAGTTCAGATACCAAAGATATGGAGGAAGGCTCGGGTGATAACTATACTTAAACCAGGCAAGCCAGCAAAAGACCCAAAAAACTGCATGCCCATATCCCTTCTTAGTTACCTATATAAGATATATGAATGTTTAATCCTGAACCGACTGTCTGCAATAGTAGAACCCTGGCTTATACCACAGCAAGCTGGTTTCAGACCTGGCAAAAATTGTACAACGCAAATGCTTAACACAGTACATAGAAGATGGTTTTGAACTGAAGGAAATCACAGGCATAGTGTTTATAGATCTCACTGCAGCTTATGACACAGTCAACCATGCAGCCTTGTTGAAGAAAGTCTCCCACATCACAAAGGATTTTAAATTCACAAAAACCATAGGATGTTTATTGCAAAACCATAGATTGTTTGTTGATTTCCAAGGACCATAGAAATGGTCTCCCGCAAGGCAGTGTGTTCGCCCCCACACTGTTTAACATATATACTAATGACCAATCACTTCCAGAAGCTACTAGCAGCATTCTTTATGCCGACGCCCTGGCAAATAGCATTTTCAAACCAGAGCAGAGTTAGTCTGCTAATCCAGTCAACAAAAAACTTACATTAGCTAACTACCTATCATCAGAATGTTTATATAATTAAGTTTTTGACAGTTCATTTTCTGTGTGATTGTCACATTGAGATTTCACAAGTTGTGCCTGCATCCCTTTTGTTAGCCCCTATAAACGCAATAATGTGCACTTGGGTAAGTAAACCTGAAGATGTGGACTGTAACTCCCAAAAGCTCATGTTAGTCTTTAAGATGGTATTCCCAGTGGTAATGTATGGCTGTGAGAGCTGGACCATTAGGAAAGCTAAGCGCAGAAGAACAGAGGCCTTTGAGATGTGGTGTTGGAAGAGAGTTTTGAGAGTCCCCTGGACAACGAAGATAACAAATAGGTCGAACCTAGAAGAAATCAACCCTGACTGCTCCTTAGAAGGTCAAATAGTAAAGATGAAGTTAAAGTATTTTGTACATCAAATGAGAAGAGAGGATTCACTTGAGAAAGCCTTGAGGCTGGGAAAGGTGGAGAGGAAAGGAAGAAGGAGGCAGCCAAAAATGAGATGGGTAGATGGTATTGTAGACGCAATGGGCACAGAGCTGGGTGGGTTGAGGAGGATAGTGGAGGACAGGGATGCCTGGTGGGCAATGGTCCATAGGGTCGCAAAGGGTCAGAATCAACAGTGCAACTGAACAACAACAAAAATCTTTAAGATGCTACATTACAATATTTTCATTTTTATTTTACTTTGGTTATTCATATATTTGCTAGAAAGTTCCATTTCCCTTTCATATAGGCAGATGTCTTTTCCAGATGTTTTCACATGTCCAGACAATATGCATATGGAGAAGTGGCTCATAGGGAAATTATAGACTACATTTGCACGCAGTCCTTGAGCTGCCTACAAAGAGGCCTGAATGCATAACTAGAAACACAAGGCTCGTGTATATGCCAGAAAGAGTCCTCCTGCATATATATGGATGCAATTATTTTTGTGCCTTGTAAGAAACATGCATAGTGAGAGTTAACTCACCTTCCTCACCTTCAAACTGCATGGGCAGAATACATAAAGGATACTACAAAAAGGACTACAGTAAAATACACTGTAGTTTGCTCTGCATTGAATATTCACAACACAGCTTATTAACTTTAACTGGACTGTAAATGGAGTAGATGCTATTCATCTCTGGGATTTAACCATCAGCTGTTGATAGAAATAAAATCAGGAACAATGATGTCATTTGGTTGGGTTTTCCAAGTAAATGTGCTGATGAAGCAGATATACTTAACAGTGGGCTCCTCCTCTCTCTGGTATGCTCCCCAGAGTTCCCACATGAGCTGCAAAGTCAGCTTTTTAAATGAAGTCAAGCTCTCTGATTTTGGAGGAGGGAAGTTCCATATTCTTAGATGCATGTTAGGTATTCAATGCTTAAACAAACACATGACGAGGAGCATAATTTGAAAAGACACTAGTTTTAAACACCAGCAAGAAATAAACATTCAGCTTTAAACTATGAACCACATCATCTTTCCTATGAATCTTCCAACAAATTATTTATTTTGTCGATTTTTAAGTTAATACCTGTTGCTTTTCTGTTTACTAATGTAATGTCAGACCTTATGGGTTATTGCCAGTGGTGGGCAGCAACAGGTTCCCACCCACCCGGGAGGGGGGATAACAAAATTGGGTGGTCCTGGGCAGGGGGGTGGCGAATTTGGGTAGCCTTCGGGCGGGGGGGGGGGGGGAAAGCAGAATTGGGTGGCAGCACCCACCTCCCTGCCCTGTCAGGTTTTGTCCCTGCATGTGGTTCAAGGTCTCCCTTGCTCAAAAGCCAGTCATATTCAACTCTAGGGTGCAGTGCTAATCTCCATTTACAACCAAAGAGCCAGTGCTGCCTCTTTGCAGATGTATACATGGCCATATGGCAGGCATTACTAGATCTCCCATGACACAGGGTCCCCCCATGATGTAGGTTCTGCCCATGATGTAGGCTCCACCCATGGTGTGGTAGAGAAATTTTTTGCCGCCCACCACTGGTTATTGCTTGAAAGTTTTATTTACATGTATGCATCACAAACAGGTTAAGAATAGGCTGGTATCCAACTAAATTTGAGTCCTAAATTCAGGGAATTAGAGCAAAAATTTGACATATAAATCACTTGTGAATCCTTTCCCCAACATTTCAAAAGGCCAACAATCATTGCTTCATTGTCAAGAGAAGAAAACTATCCCATCGAAAAATGGAGATAATATTTTGTTTTTGTTCAGTTGCATAGTCAAGTCTGACCCTTTGTGACCCCATGGACCACCGCACATCAGGTTCCTCTGTCACCTGCCATCCTCCATAGTCCAGTCAGATCTACATCCACTGCATCAACAATACCATCTAGCAATTTCACCCTTTGCCACCCCCTTCTCCTTTTGCCTTGCATCTTTCCAAGCATCAGGGCCTTCTCCAGTGAGCCCTCTCTTCTCATTTGGTGGCCAAAGTACTTGAGTTTCAGCTTCAGTATTTGTTCTTCAGAGGAGCAATCAGGCTTGATTTCCTTAAAGATTGACTGATCTCTTTGCAGTCCATGACACTCTCAAGAGTCTTCTCCAGCACCACAGTTCAAAGCCATCTATTCTTCTGCACACAGCCTTCCTTATGGTCCAGCTCCCACAGTCATAACTAATGGGAAGACCATTGCTTTAACTATGCAGAATTTTGTTGGCAGGATGATGTCTCAACTTTTTATTATGCTGCCTAGGTTTAACATAGCTTGCCTCCAAAGAAGTAAGCATCTTTTTATTTCATTGCTGCAGTCACCATCTGCAGTGATCTTAGTTCCCAAGAAAATAAAGTTTGTCACTGCTTCAATTTCTTCTCCTTCTATTTGCCAGGGATTGATGGGTCCAGATACCATGATCTTGGGTTTGTATTTTTTTATGTTGAGTTTCAGCCCAGCTTTTGCACTCTCCTCTTTCACCCTCATCAAGCAGTTCTATAGGTCTTATTTACTTTCTGTCATTAGTGTCGTCTGCATATCTTAGGTTGTTGATAGTTCTTCCAGCAATCTTAATTCCAGCTTGTGTTTCTTCCAGGTGACAATATACATCAGGGGTTGGCAACCTATGACCCTTGAGCTGAATCTGGCCCATGGTACCAAATCATTAGGCCTCCACCCTTGCTCCAATCGCCGCAGCCACCGGATGTGTTTACAACAGCTGCGGACATGTTTATGGTTGTCATAAACTCGTTTACAGATGTCGCAGATGCATGTTGTCCTGCCTCTCCATTTTCTGGAAAAGCAATATTAAACAAAATAAAAAACTACAGGGTGTCTACATCAGATATTGGAGTGTGCAAATTTTGGCAAAATTAGGCACAGTAATACATCGGATAACGTTAAGACTTGGCTCCACAAGTCTTAATGTTATGCGATTTTCAGCCTTATCCTATCCATGCGTCTCTTGCTGCCTTGGCAACCATTCCTCTCCATTTTCTGATCTCTTGCATCGGCGCTCGGTTGCCTCTGCCTGCCATGAGGCATAGCTCTGTGCTCTACAATTGGCTGGTCAAGCCTGGCTCAGTCGGAGCGTGCAGCTCAGTCAGAGCAGCTAGGCTGACTCCACATGGGCGAGGCCGGCTTGAGGGCCACGGTGGCCGTGCACACTACCCTTGCCTGGGCCAGCCATGAGTTCCAGTGCAAAGGATATGCCTGCTTGTTCACCAGCAGGCAGCTCCTGGGCTGCCTGGGGAACCTGGTGGGAGAAGCAGCTATGGTGGCTTGAAGGTAAGCAGGGCCAGGGCTGGGCTGGATTCTCTCGGTGGCTGAACAGGCAGTGGGGTGGGTGTGGGGATTCCCCAAACTGCTGGGGGTGGGGGGGGAGGAAGGAGGGAAGTGGCAGGGAGAGGAGCTTTGGCCTCCTTTACTTCTTTATTACGATGCATCGGATAACGCTAAAAAGAACGTTCTCTGGTGCAAATCTTCCCCCCAAATTTTTCGTCGTTATGCGGTTTTAGCGTTATCCGGTGCAATCGTTATCCGGGGTATTACTGTATATGGCTTAAATTATGTAAATTAAGTATTTTACCTTATGTAGATCATGAAAATTATATTAAATTAGGTATATGGAAAAGATAAAATAGATTCTGCACCTGTAAATCATTCACAATGTCAGGTCATACATGTCTTTTAACCTCAGGTAAGCATGTATGCATACCCATAATATTAAAAATGAACTGAAAAGAAAATTGCTCTTTGAAAATACCCCAAGCACAGATGCAGTGAAACAAGTAGCAGCACAGGCCCTCTGCATAACTGATGATGACAACGAAGATAAAAATGCTCATGAGGACAGCATTTCTGTGACAGGTGAATGTCAGCCCTTTTGAAGAAAGGTAAGCTACAGACAGAACAAGTCTGAATTCCTCATACTGTATATGAGAACATGAAATACAGTAATAGGAAATGCACTCATATCAGCATTTGTATTTATGTGGCTGATTCATAGGAACTGCAGTGGCTTAGTAGTTAAGATGCTGAACTTGACGAGTGGAAGGTTGGCAGGTCAGCAGTTTGAGACTTGAGTGCTGCATGACGGAGTGAGCTCCTATCTCCGTCCCAGTTCCTGCCAACCTAGCAGTTTGAATGCAAGAAATTACAAGTAGATACATAGGTACTATTTTTGTGGGAAGGCAAACAGCATTCCATGTACTCCGGTGTCTAGTCATGCCTAGTCCTGTCCATGGAAATGTCTGGAGAGGCAGACAGTGCTGGATCTTTGGCTATAAACAGAGATGAGCACTGAATCCTACAGTAGGATATGACTGGCTTTTGAGCAAAGACGACCTTTACTTTTATATATCATAGTTTACGATTGCATGACTGATCTATAGTTTGGCAAGGATGTGGGTTTTTATAAGTGGCAGGTACTAGAATTCTATGCTCATCCCCAGAGGACACCTTAATGAGACCATTCTTTTCCAATTAATTTAAAACAAACAAACACATAATAAGTAATTCAGGGGTGTTGTCTGATATAATTCTTTCCAGCCTTCAATGAACTCCCCACTGCAATTAACTACATCATTCCTTTTCTTCTTCATGGTTTATTTTTCAAACCTTCTTTTATGATATTGTCCAGGAAGAGTCATACTGATGAATGAGCAAGTAGAAGATTACAAAAACAGGCTGTTTATACCAATGTTGCAGTTCAATTTACCAGGATCTGCTCAGAGCTTAATTCGGTCACATAGCTTTGTTTAATAATGATTTGGGTTGTTTTTTTTTGAATCCCAGATTAAGAACATGACTGAGATTGTTAATGACAACAAGCCTCAAGAAGTGCTAAGAAGTTTCTGAATATGTGGCAAAGCAAAAATGACTCCAGATGAAACACTTTTCTTCAAGGGCATGGAACATGTTCCATTTCCTGCAAAATACTGCCTCTTACTTTTTCTCCCAAAGCAGAGATGGATTGAGTACAGCTTTCCAAATGTTGCACAAATTAAGCAAAACAGGCTAAATAATACAAAGAATGCTAGCTACTACTTCATTGCATAGACTTTTAAGGATTAGAAGCATTGTGGAAGGTTCTTTGCATGCTTCTGAACAACTAGTTCAGTAGTTCTCTGCTTTCCTCATGCCTATAGATCGCTTCCTAAAATGAAAAATGATATCCACCTTGAAGAGAAATGTTTTGTGCAAACTTATAGACAGTGTTTCGTGTGTTCCAGTGTCAAGTCATACTTGCCATATGACCATGGAAATATCTGCAGAAACAGACAGCACTGGCTCTTCGGTTTTGAAACAGAGATGAGCACTGAACCCTGGAGTCAGATACGAATGGCTTTTGAGCAAGGGTGACCTTTACCTTTACCTTTATAGAGATCGAGAGTCAAGAAGTTTGTCAGAGCTTGAAACTGATGAGAATACTTTATTAAGTGATGAGATTGAAACTGATGAGAATACTTTATTAAGTAGTTTTTAAATTATTGCCCAGTACAGAACTAGGACACAAAGCAGAACGTTATTTCCAATTAATATAATGAATATATCTCACATTTTTACTTTGCAGACATCTTACCTATGTCTCTTAGAACCTATGTCTCTCATATTTCATGGTCTTTTGGCCTCTTTTCTCAACTCACATGTAAACATATATGTCCTTGCATACTTTGGACTACATTTAATGCATGTGAAGAAGTAAAGTCTCTAGTCTCTTGTCCAGGGGTTCCCAACCTAAGGCCTGTGGGCTGGATTCAGCCCATGGTGCCATTTCATGAGGCCCCCACCACTCCAAGGGCATTTGAGAAACAAAATGGACATCCCTTTGAAGCTGTTGGGACAAAATGGCTTCCCCCATTGTGCAGGCAGGTCAAAATGGCCATCTGGCCCTCAAAGCTGACTGAGAGTGTAACCAAGCCCCTGTTAGCCTTTAAAGATGGCACCAAGTTGCTTGTCTACAAGGCACACTCCTCTCCATATATACTTCATGCGTTTGGAGAATGTGAAAAATGTTTATCTTTTTGCAAGACAAATGGAACTGAAGCACCAAAGTTCTGGATTTGACTAAACATTTGTAACAATAAAATGTTTCCCCAGTACAATGGAAAGTATGTGGAACACCTTTTCATTCCAGTTTTTGATAGTTGCTCTACCCCATTGTTGTACAAATATCTGCTGCCAATGGTTTTCAAAGTACCTCTTCAAAGTTAACCTCTGACTGAGGGGAGGGGGTCTATCCAACACAGGAAATGTTGTTTCACTAAGCTTGACATTTACTGCAAAGAAACAAATGTACGTACTAAATTTATGAGTCACCATGATCCATCTATTAAATGCTAAGGTTATGCTTTTACAACTGGCCTTCATCAAGATATTTCATCTTGTAGCCAAAGTGTCATCTCTTCTAATGACTCATGATGAAGTTTCATTCCAGTTCACTCAATTTTGCTGGGTCAGATGGATTTGCTGTTTCTCCTTAACATATTCTTCCCTTAGAAGAGTGACTATTAGCTGCCCATTTTCTGTACATATACACCAAATAATCAGTGCTATCCAAGAAATATTTGATTTCATGATTAAAGAAAGGAAGACACATCTGCTTAACATTACTCAGACTGCTGGTATAAAGCAGATAAGGTGTTTATTTGCCATAGTATTAAAGCATAACAAGCATGAGTTATGTTTCTTCTTTTCCAAGAGATGTAAACATTATTTAACTCAAAGTCATGTAGAGTATGCATCTTACTCATTTTATGGATGACTTAACTCTGCTTGAACAATTCTTATTAATCCACACTATTTACTTCACATTAGAATATAGGAATAAAAGAAGAAAGTAAAAATATGTTTAGGCAATATCTCTGATAAATGTGTTTATGCCACTGATAGCTAGTGAAGAAGAAAACAACCAGAACAGAATTGACCATATTTCAAAACATTCTGCTTGATCACATAGTGTACAATAGGGTTAGGCAGATAGACTACATTCAGATTATCACATCTTGCTTTAATAACTCAAGATGCAAACAAACTTCATCCAAGCACATGGAGCTACTACATTCCCACTTTATGTAGACAGAGGAACAATCTAGGAAATCATATTTAAATACAGCTTCCTGTTATATCTAAACTGAAAACTATGTTTAATGACTTCTAACCAAGGTAGGATAGAATAACCACACTTACTATTCTAACATGTTTGAATGTCACTAATCATAGTTATCCAGTTCAGATTTAACATGAGACGATAGATAACTGTGGCCTTCTGACTTGTTTCTCCATTCATATGAAGACATGAGCAAAACAGCTACAGAGAAGTGGAGGGCTTTCATCCATACCTTTCTTGGATAATTAAGCACACCAGCATGGACATATTGTAGGTTTTATAAATTATCAGTTCTATAAGTGATTTCTCTCTCTATCCAAGACATTATAATTATTATCCCACCAATATTTTAGAAAATTGGGTCAAAATCCCAGCTTTAGAATGTTGTTGTTGTTAATGAATTTCCAATTGTTGAAACATAGTGAGGGCTCAGGTTCTTCCTCTACCTAATTCAGAAGGAGAATTGCTGCCACTCATCCCACTTTTTCATATCTGCCACTGCCATATCCTTGGGAATTAGTCTGGTTTTCTGTGAAAATACATCAGTTATTTTAAGAAGAAGCAGTGTAGGAATCAGTAAAAATAACCAATAAGCAAGCAGGTCCACTTGTAAAAGCAAGAAGGGATTATATTGCTGTATGAGTGAGGGATTGTGGCTAAACCAGTAACATGGAGCTGTAAAAGAGAGTGATGTTATGGTATGGTGAAGAAGCATGCAAGTAAGTAAGTAAGTAAGTAAGTAAGTAAGTAAGTGAAAGGGATCATTTCATTTTCGTGTCAGAGATTACTCTGGGTTGAAAGAATTTTTGCAGGGGATGGCTGAATGAGACTCCTTTCAGGTCTTCCGTCATGCAGCTCTCGGGTATCGAACCCGTATTTCCAGTCTCCAAGCCTAGCACCTTAACCACTAAGCCACAGCAAAATAGTAGTGAGAAGATTTGAGCAAGAAAAACCCTTGTAGTTATACTGTACAACCACAGCAGTAGTGGTAACAGGAGCAGCAGAGGCAAGTGTGCTCCATAGAAACAGCATAATTTGCTGCTCGTAGGACTGCTGCTTGAGGAGAATAGTCCTAGGTCGCCCTTGCTCAAAAACCAGTCCTCTCCGGTGTTCATCTCTATTTATAGCCAAAGAGCCTGGGTCTGCAGACGTTTCCATGGACATGTGGCAGGCATGACTAGACACCGAAATACATGGAATGCTGTTTATCTTCCCACCAAAGTGGTACCTATTTATTTCTGCAATTTCTTGCTTTCAAACTGGCAAGAGCTGGGACAGCGATGGGGGCTCACACCGTCATGCAGTACTCTATTTTAGAACTGCTGACCTATCAACCTTCCAGTCGCCAAGTTCAACGACTTAACCACCATACCAGTATCCAAATATTGATGTCATGCCTAATGAGGTTGAACAACCCACAACATTTGGATGTGCACACTGGAGGTACAAAGGGAGGGAGGGAGCAAATCTGTGGACATTTATGTGTTGGGAAGAAGGTAATCACTCTCACTCTTTGTTATTTATTAAACCTAAACCATGCCATATGCTTCCTTCTCCTTCTCAGAAGTCAGGGTTTAGGAAGGATGGAAGTGGTGAGGTGGATGTAAATGATCAAGACAAGGAAGGAGATTATAAACATTGTAAGTTAGAGAAAGCCTCTAGTGATCTCTGTTGAAAGTCAGTATGCAGCTATCCCACCTTTTTCCCTTACCATATTTTCTTTGGTAAGAAAAAAGATGGAAGGAAAAAAAATCATGGGCAAGAGATGAGGATATAAACAGAAGATTATGATGTTTGAACCTTCTGCAAACTTGTATAAATGAGGCAGATATTACACAGTTAAAGCCTAGTCTGGAAGACCCCAAGCTGCCACCAAATTTCTCTTACAGAAATACACAAAAGGCCTGCTATAGTGATTTAAATATCTAAAAGTCGGTAGAAATTTCATATCTAAATGTAAAAACACTTGAATTTTTCCTGCCTTCTAGACATGCAAAATAAGATCCATATGGCAATATCCTGTTGAATATTTATGTACCACAGAGGAAAAGTGCTGCTAAGGAAAGTGTTGCCACAATTAAATCAGATCACAGGATCAGGCACAGGACTGGCAGTTCGACATCACCCCACTGGTGCGGTTTGACGGCAAGCCGCCGCTGACCCCTAAGAGTTGGGAAAAGGATGGCTTTCAAACAAACTCTCTTGCCTGGCCGACCCCCCGACTCTCCAGCCTCCTGATAGTCAGTGGTGATGAGATCAGCCAGGGAAGAGGCTTCTAAAGGAGTAATCCTTCCTGGGCTGTATCCTGTCCGATTCCACCCTCCTCACCTCCTCAAAGGATTCTTCTTCCCCTTCCCCTGGCTGGTGGTGGGATGGGGTGGAAACTGGCTTAAATGATCCATCTTTCCCCCCGTCCCACCACCAGCCAAGGAGAGTGGAATGGGGTGCAGGAGAAAAATCCATTAAGCCTGTTTCTATCCCATCCCACCACCAGCCAAGAGTAGGATGGGGGAGGAGGAAAGAAGGCTCCTTTAAGCCCATTTCCACCCCATTCCACCACCATCTGAGGATGGGGGGGGGGAGGCACCTTTAGGGTTGTTTCTACCCCGTCCCACCACCAGCCAAAGAGAGTGGGATGGGGGGGAAAGAAATAGGCTTAAAGGATTCTTCTCCCCCCCCCCTTCCACTCTCCTCTGCTGGTGGTGGGATGAGATGGAAACAGGCTTAAAGGCCAACAGAGGAAAGTGGGATGGGGGAAAGAAAAATCCTTTAAGCCCATTTCCATCCCATCCCACCACCAGCTGAGGAGAGTGGGAGGGGGGGGGGAGAAGGATCCTTTAAGCCTATTCCCCCCGATCCCACCAAAAGCCAAAGAGAATAGGGAGGATGAGTTTAAAGGATCCATCTCCCCCTCATCCCACTATCCTCAGCCAGTGGTGGGATAGGATGGAAACGTGATGGTGATGGTGATGGTGATGGTGATGGTGATGGTGATGGTGATGGTGATGGTGATGGTGATGATGATGATGATGATGATTATTATTATTATTATTATTATTATTATTATTATTATTATTATTATTATTATTATTATTATTATTATTATTATTTCAATTTATATACCACCCTACTTGGTAAAACCGACTCAGAGTAGTTCACAAACACATATAAAGTTAGAAGTTCATAACACAACATGTAAACATCATAAATCATCAGTATCAGTACCACAAAACCACAATATCATTACAGTATCAAAAAGATTCAATAAGCATCAATATCAGGTAACAATCAAAAAGTTTCCATATCTCAGGCAAGTTTACAAAAAGAATTACAAAAAAAAAGAACTAAGGAAAAACAAAGGATCCTTCTTTCCCCCAATCCCACCACCAGCTGAGGAGAGTGGGATGGGGGGGGGGAAGGATCCTTTAGGGAAGGATCCTCCCCAGCTGCTGGAGTTAATTTTGGAAATTCATGAAAAAATGTAGACAATTTTTCTCCCCTTTAAAATGTATATAAAAAATGGGGTGCATCTTATACACCGGCAAATATGGTAACCCATCACAATAGATTTTTTTTCCATTTAAGATAATACTCTGCTTCCTGACTAATATTTATTTATTTATGCAAACTTTTATGCCGCCCTCTTCAAAAAGACCCAGGGCAGCTAACACAACTCTCAACGCCTAAAACACAATAAAAACAGAATATAAAATCAAGATTAAAAGATTTTAAAAAATTAAAAAGCTAAAACAATACAAACAGAGAGATGAGGATCAAATGAGCCAACAGACTGGGGGAACTGTCTAGCCCATACCCCACACATGCTCTGCCAGCCAGGTCTTGACCCCCTTCCTAAAGGGCAGCAGTTCCATCTGGAGATGCAGCTCACTTGGCAAGAGGTTCCATAGGGTCGGAGCAGACACGAAGAAGGCTAGAGAGGTGCATCCCTCTAGCTGATGGTACATCCCTCTAGCTGGTGGGACAGACAGATGTCCTTAGGCGATGCGGTCTCTTAGGTATCCTGGCCCACTACCATATAGGGCTTTAAAGGTAATAACCAGCACCTTGAATTGCACCTGGAGGCATACTGGCAACCAGTGCAGCTCCCCCAGCAATGGTGAGGCAAAAAAATTGGGAATATTCAGAAGACATGCTAAACATTTCATTATATATTCATGAATAAATGACAAGTAGGTGGAAACAAGGTTACTACTCAAATGCAGGCATCACCAGTTTGCTGTTGCACTGTAAATTTCGAGGACAACATTGCACACTGGAAAAGATAATTAAAATAGTTGGTGCCTGTCTTTATCAAGTTTGTTATTTAGACAACATGATACAGTCTCCATTCCAGAGTCTTCAGAAGGGGCTAATAGCTTTATCTGGAAAAAAAATCTGAATGTGAGCCAAAAGACTGTCACTATGAGTGTAGAGAAAGAGAGACATTTTTAGAGGCCATTGCACATTCTGTCATCTATCCTGCTCTTATTCAACAAAATTAGACCCTGGAGACTAACTGATAAAAACCCAGTAGATAATTAATTAAAAGCAGGTTCAGCCCCAGTTTTAAAAGCTTGTTTATAATTCTCTTTCCTTTTCAAAGTCATTATGGAAGAGCTGTCAACTTTTTGGGAGAAGCAAAGTGAGAAAATCCTTTTAGTTTCTGAGCTTTGTCAAAATATACTATATCAAATGGAAACCCAAGGCTTCAGCAGACATTGTACATGGTCAACTTTGCGTAGAAACCAATAAGAGATTTGAGATGTGGTTTAGAATTAATAATTTAATTTTAATTTTAATGTATGTGTTTTAATTGTTTTTAGTTGTAAAGCCACCCTGAGTCTTCGGAGGAGGGTGGGGTACAAATGAAATAAAATAAATAAATAAATAAATAATAAAAGACTATCACCATCACAATCCTGTGTTATAAAAAACTGAAACAAAAATTCAGTTGGAAATGAAAGTTTAATTGAATTGTAGGTAGTCTGTAAGTGAGGAATACATTATTATGCATCTGACTTATAGCATGGAATGTGTTGGTATTTTCAGGAGGCACCTTCCTTTTCCCTCATCACCAATCATGTATTCTGGGAAATAGCCGTAATGCAATCTAGGAGCAAACTAGATATGGCAATGATAGATCTACTTCTCTAAATCCCTGCCCATCTTGATTGAGTGTTAAATAGTGGTCAGAATAACAGATTTCAACACCTTTTCTGGAACATTTATTTGCTTCTATAGTATATAGTTGTTTCTTTAACAATAATTGTATACCATCAAAGCAATTCTGACTTATGTCAGGGTTTTCTTGGTAGAGAATAGTCAGAAATGCTTTACTATTTTCTTCTTCTTAGATTTAACATTGCTTGGCCCTCCCATTCCACTTGTCTCTTCTTTCTAGCACAAACACAGAATAAAATTGAACATGTTCACAGGTTTACAACACCATCGATTATTATTTTGAAATGCAGCATGGAGGTATAATATCAGCGAGCACAGAGTTCTGCCAATTATTTATAGTGCTTCACAGTACTGACCCACAATATTCATGACGGCACAACACCATCAGGAAGTGAGGATTCTGGAAAGCCTATGTGAAGAGATGCTTCTGTATTTCACTTGGTTTGTTTTTCAGATCATGTCAGCTAGTTCTGTTATTCTTGGACTAAAGTGCAGAATGAAGAGCAGACTGAAATCTACAGTTCTCCAAATTATATAATGCAGTTTTTAATGCAAAAACATACCCCCAAAACTCATACAAAATGCACATTATAAAGTAAATATCTTTAGAAATACATAATTGGAGAAAAATATATTTGCATTTTGCAAGAAAATGCATTAAGACATAAATATTTAAATGTATATGCAATATAAATGATTGTGTCCTTAATTTTTAAATGGCACATTAACAGAGAATGAAAAATACAAAAATTATATAAATGAACACGTGTAAAACTGACACAGACCAGAAACAATCAAGCTATTCTTCTCCAGATACACCAGACCAGAAAGTTCCCAACCTTGGGTCTCCAGATGTTCTTGGACTACAGCTTCCAGAAATCTTCGCCAGCACAGCATATGGTGAAGGCTTCTGAGAATTTTAGCCCAAGAACATCTGGGGATCTAAGGTTGGGAATCACTGTATTAGACCACCTCCACCAGCCAACAAACTCAACCTTGGAACACAATCTATACAATATTTATAAAAACTGGAGTTCTGTCAGGTTTGACATAAATCCCCTGTGCCATTAGAGGCTATACCACCAACAGGGGCCTTAGCATAGCATAATGTCAGAGATATACTTGTGAAACACCATTGGTAGAGTCCAATTTGAATGAAAAAGAGAGAGAATGCAGAATGGGTGGCAATGTGGCTGTGCCCCTATATTTTGGAGCAATATAGTTTCATTCTCATTCTCAGCCTTGTTCCTGGAGAATTTCCCCCCAGAAATAATAATATTATAAATAGGGAAAATAACAGGTATCAGTCTATGATTGAAATTGACCCCTGTGTGCCAGAAAGAACACAATGGTAATGAGTTTGTAACCAATGTAAAGAAAATATTTTCTTTCCATGTATTCATATCATGAGTGATTATGTGATATTAAATCTATGTTCCTATTAATATGTCATTCTGTGCTGTATCCAGATACAGTAAAACACCATTTTACAGATGCTTTTACGGGAAGGATTTTTGCCGAAAACACGTCCTGTTTTATGGAAATGTTTATGGAAGTGTTTATGGAAATTCCCCGAGCATATTGTGCCTGGGGGGTATAAAAGACCAATGCGTTCCTATGGGATAGGTTTACTTTATTTTATGGAAAAAACATATTACAGAAAAAGCTTCGGAATTGACTTTTTCTGTAAAACGGGGTTTTACTGTATACTGAAGAAATTCCATTTTGGCCACTTACCCTCTTGTTTTCTAATCAAAATGAATGAAGTTATCAGAATATCTGCCATTCTAATGTTGCAATTACAGAGAGAGAGCAGCATTTTAAAGTTAGAATTTCTTTAACAGTTAATTGCATGTGCATGGGTATCTTCTTCTCTATTGCATTTTCTATATTTATTAAACTAGACCAGCTTCATGCTGTGGCTCAAAGCTTGTTTTAGATATATTCCACAAGACTATGACTCATGCAATTGTTCTTTCAGATTCATAAAAATGAGGCTTAGGCAGGCAGGAAAAAACACTTTACAGTATCTTAATCCCCTAATTTCTCTTTCATCCTAATTATGAGATAAAGTACAGTACAGTATACCTGATCTGGTGCTTTGCTACAAATTCTTTATACTTCTCTTTCATTTCCTCTCAAAACCAGGAAGTGTCCAATCATCTTGACAAGAAGTAACCGAAGATATGGAAGCAAGACAACCAATACAATAAACTGTGCCTTACACTTTTTGAACTTTGGGCATGCGCGCGCATGTTGTTCGGGGTTAGGGCAGGAGACGGGGGTCTTTCCCGTACCTTGCCCTAACCCCGAACGACACGCGATCGCGTGCCTACCTGGGGGGGGGGAATGTCGAGCCTTGCCTCAGCGTGGTTTGTCCCTGACGTCAGGGCTTTTTTTAGCATTGTTCGATCAATGTATCGAACAACGTTAAAAACCGAACAACGTCATGACTTGTGGAACCATGTCATCACGTTGTTCGAGGTTCTATTGTACTAGTCTTAATTACACAGATACCATTGTCCCAGATGAAGACTTTATATTTTATATCCACAATAATGAACTATAATATTCATTCTTTGACACTGTAAAGACCATTGGATATGAACTAGGATCCATTATATCAGATGCATGAAATTAATCTGGTGTAGGCCCAACAATAAGATTGTCATCTTGACATCCATTGTTTGCTGACACATTGCTGTTAACAAATAAACAAAGGCGATTATGCATAGGATTATTTATTTATTTATTCATATCAGAGCATTATTTTTGACCAAAAGCTGGCAACTTCAATTGCATTATCTCAGCTATTTCTCAGATCTTTATACTGTACATATGATGGGACATAAATTGCTTGCGTATAAAAAACTCTGCATTGACTGGATTTTTCCACAAAATAATGTATTCCTTCCTTACTGGCATCTGTATTTACATGAGGCCACTTTCCTTTTTCCTCACCACCAACCATATATTCTGGCAAACAACCATAATGCAATTTAGGAGCAAACCAGGTATGTCAAGTCTCACTTTTCTAAATCATTGCCACATTCCAGTTTCACATTCACAGAAAATTAATTCTGTGTACAGCCCTGTTTTGATAATTCTTTGATCTTCCCACTTTACATTGGAATCTATTAAGTCATTTCCAGATGGTCCAACCAGAAACCTGTCTTGGTGGAAGACATTCTCAAGCAATCATACATTTGGTAAAGTACATTTTTGCTCTAGAGTCAGTCTAGCCTCTTCTGGTTTAAGCTTTAGGGCTTGTGAAGTGTGCAGAAAACTTTCCCTTGATTTTTATCCATCAGGACAGGAGTTTCCATCAGGGCAGGAGTTTCAAACCTACAGCCCGTAGGCTGGATCTGGAAGGTTGGGCCAAATTGCTGCCCACACCGGTAGTGCCCCATTGCTGCATTTTCGCACCGAAACATGGCAAAACATGGCAAAGAAGTCAAAAATGGCACAAAAATGTTCCTCCCTCCTCCAAGGGAAATGGTGGAAGTGGGAAAAATGCCCAGAAATGCAGAGCAAATGCCCATGCCGCTGTCACCACCTCTGTCGCCTCCTCAGGAAAGAACCATGTGACTGACCCCTCAGATGACTGAAAGGGCATAGTCAGGCCCCTGGCAGGAAAAGGTTGGGAACCTGTGAGCTAGGAGGTTGGTGGCCCTGAAGTCAATGCAACTGATTCTCCATTGTCTTATTTTACTATTTGCTAGCATCTCTCAATATGCAGAAAAACCCAATTTATGACTGCCTTGGGTTATGTTTGCCACAGTTTACAATGGCAAATTCTACAAAAATTATGTCCCGGATTACTCCCCACCCCTTTACAGCCGGGAATTACACTATCAGTGCTATTTTAGACTCTAAAATGGTACCTGTCCCCTACTGCCAAAAGTCACAGTTCATCACTTACCACTGAGCAGGTGGAGGTGGTGGAAGCATTTTTGGCAGTGTTTTCACAGTGTCTGCTGCTTCTACTAGCAGTGGCAGACTCTGGGGACATATCTTCTCTGTTTCAGTCTTCATCAGAGGTCCCCCCGTGGTGCTACAGCTGGGAACATGCACATGTCTGGAACTTTCTGGTTATGCCGTGGGCACCCAGGCGCGTGTTCCCAGCTGTAGCACCATGATGGACCTTGGGCAAAGACCGGAATGGAGCAGATATGGTCCCCAGAGTCTGCCACTACCTGCAGAACTGGCATACACTGTAGAAACTGTGCCAAAAATGCCTCAGCCACCACTGCCGCCGTGTGGGCTCCTCTGGCACCCAGACAAAGAGCTCAGGAAGAAAAAGCAGTGTATACTGTATGTGGACTTAAAAAAAAGATCTTCACCATTAGGGTTGGTTTGGGTAGGAAAGGAGGGGTAGAACACTCCCTTTTCTCCACCCCAGCCCCTCACCATCTGGTGGAATTTATTGAGGGGTGAGGGACGATCTTGTCTGGCATTTTTTAAAAAAAAAAATTCGGAGGGAGGGGAGTTTTGTATTTTTTATTATTTTTGGTCTGATTGGTACCATTTTTAAATTTTCACTGCATTCTTATGGGAAAACGTGCTTTGGTTTACAATTTTTTTTTGTTTACAACGAAGGCTATCCGAACGGGGTTTTACTGTACTTCTGTAAAGGCAATGCCAGCCAAACAAAAGAATTTTTCCATGAGGGTAGGTTTCTAACAGCCAGTGATTATCCTGCACAATTCATGAAGAGCTACATCCACTTGTTTGGTATGTGCTGATTTATGCCATACAGCACAGTCATAGTCTGTCATAGAGTAGCACAGAGACAAAGCTGTTGTTCTTACTACTTGTGGGTGTGAACAACAGACTACACCAACCAGTTTCCTAAATATGTTATTTCTGGCATTAACTTTCTGTTTGATGTTTAGATAGTGTTTTTTGTTAGGCCAAGGCTAGGATTATTTAAAGGATCTATGCAATCCATAACCTCAAGAGATTAGAGAAGAAGGAAGACTGGAACAGAAGACATAAGGCAACTCTAAAGCAAAGCAAAGCAATCTAACCTATATACCAACCCATAGTGCTTAGTCACTCTCTGGATGGTTCACAAGTTAATTAGCATTTTGCCCTCAACATGCTGGGTACTCATTTTACCAACCTCAGAAGAATGGAAGGTTGAGTCAACCTTGATCCCTGGTCAGGATCAAACTCACAACCTTTCAGCAGCAGTAAAGCATTTTAACCACTGCACCACCAGGGCTCTTCTCTACCTAGGTCAGAATGATGTTTTTGGGATAGCTTAAAAGATTTCCTGAGTTTCTTTTTCTAATATGTGTCCTTGCTAATTCGGGCTGTATCTCAGTGCTAGGCACCTTCCTTGTGTATCTTTTTAGGGATTTGTTCAGGGCCTATATAAATTCCAAATTGATTGCATTTAGTTCTTTTTTAGCTACAGACTTCTCTGACCTATCCTCTCTTGATTTTATAATCCAGAATTGCAAACCAAAATATATCTCCAAACAGTAAAATCAGTACTTACATTTAAAAGATATCTGACAATATATAAAATTTAAAGATTAAGTCTCCAAATTGTTCTATCCCACAGCAATAGGATAATCACTGTAGGAGCACTGGCAGTATTGACTAACCATATCCTTTGTGGGTCATACAGTTGATGAAAATGATAGTCTCTATATTGACATTGTCTTCAATCCACTTGTTTAAAGCTCTATTATTTATTCATTAATTGCCTGCATAAAGGGCCTTTAAAATTGTATCCAGGGAGGATTTGTCACCTGAAAAAATTAAGACTTCAAACGCCATCTGCTCTTGCACTATATCTACGCTTGTTAGCAAAGTCTTCCATATTCACCACAAATATCCTGACAAATGTTTTTTCGTCAAAATATGATTTTACTTTATAACCAGAATATAGAATGTAAAAGTAGACACTTGACTAAAAAATGTAACTATTGTTATGTCAATCACTTCCAGTTGCATTCAGTAAATAATTAATCCTATCTTTAAATATTAAAATTGAGATTTTAATCACATAATAAGGAGCTGTGCATGGGTAATGCTAAGACTAATTAGGAAGACCAATTGTATTATCAAGACACTTCTGACTTATGGTGACCCTTTCCAGGGTTTTCTAGGTAGAGAATACAGTACTCAGTAGTGGTTTAATACTGTCTTCTTCTGAGGATTTCCTGGAACTGTGCAGCTTGCCCACGGCCACATAAACTGGCTCTTCTGGGATACACAAATGGGAATGTAATACCTATTTTCTGGCTCCACAGGACTGATAAATCACAGATAAATAGACTTTCTGCAGTTTAAAAATAGTGTCCTGTACTATAAATATTTATTTTTTTATCTTCCAGTATTTCCTGAATCTTAACACACAAAATTAGATCAATCTTAAGTGGTGTTCAAACCCTGGAAATCTAAACAAGACCGGAGAGGTTCACCAGGGCTCTAGGACTTAAAAGGTGAAACTGTAGCTTTTCTGTCAGTTTCTCAGACTCCTTATCCTACTACAGTTTTTGTCTAGGATAGAGGAATCATCCTTAACAAACTCAAATATTCTCGAAGTGATTAGCAAAATCAGAACTCAGCTTTCCATAAACTACCAAGCATTCGAATATCCTATTTATATAGCTGTTGTTATCTGATTGTTCATTCACTCTCTCCCTGCTCCTCATTTGGTTTTCTAATCTGCTCTTTACCAGGGAACTCAGGACAATAGACATGGTTTCTTCCTGCCTCTGATTTTTAATCATACAAACCTAGTAATTAAGGTAGCATGAGAAATAGTAGGCCAAGGTTATTAAAAAGTAGAGGTTTGAATTTTTTTTGCAGCAGGAGCATACTGGTTGAAGGCTTCTGGGTAATGTCTAAATTAAGTAACTTCACCAAGCTTTGAAATAATTAACAGGACCCCTAACTCCATTGCAGCGTAACTCAATTATTACAGTGAGTGAAACTATACACATAACAGGACCAGCATAAGGTCATTACATTCATTTATTCAAAGGTCATTTATTTAATTAATTAATTTAATAAATTTATATACCACCCTATCCAATGGATTCTGGGCAGTGTACACAAGTTAAAACGAATATAAAGCCATTTAAAAACCCTTAAAAACATAGCAATATTACCCCCCCTGCTGTGCCATTTACTATCTAAAAACAAATATACAATCTACAAAACCTTAACATTAAAAAACTAATTACAGGAGGAGAGAGCCTCAGACAAGCCAGAAAGGGGAGCTTGTTGACATTCCCGGTCCCCAGGCCCATTTTGCCAACCACGTTTTCAATTATTTCCTAAAGGTTAGCAACTGGGCCTGGAGGTGTAGTTCTACTGGGAGGAGGTGACAAATTACCCAGTACTAGAGGATCCCAGAAGATATGGACATGATCTGTACTATGGTTACTGGAAGAGGACAGAAAGCCAGGGCAGTTGGAATGTGGCTGTAGTCCTTCTGTGCTAAGAATTTTTTTTGAAGGGCTGTTTTCAACTTAATGAAACATTGAAGCAAAGATGAGAGTAACGGCAACACAGAAATAGATACACCCTTGAATCTGTGATGGACATGGACACCCACACAGGATCATGTTTGACTACACCAGGGTTTCTCAAAGTTTTTGTGTTGCGGGCCGGACCATGCCTCTTCAGACAGTAGAGCAGGCCTGGACACGTGGTCCCCCCTGCTGTAAACGCTGTCGTAAAACATGTCTGCAGCTGTTGTCAATGTTTTTACGACAGCCACAGGTGCATTTATGGCACATTTCAACTGTTTTTACCACTTCCACCACTTCTGGCAGTGGTGGTGGGAGTGAAGGTGGTGTGTTTTTGCTGCTTCTGTTACTTCCAGTGGTGGCAGCAGGCTACATGAAATGGTGCCACAGGACAGGTCCAGCCTGGGGGCCGTAGGTTGTGAACCCCTGGACTATACTATTCTCCCATACCTAGTAGGGATGAGAGTCATATTTGAGGACAATAGAATTCTCAGCTGCCTCATATTTTCTTTTTCTGGTTCAGAAATCATTGAGAACTCATATCCCTCCCAGGAAGTCCTCCAATGAAATTCTGGCTCTGCCTTTGTTGCATTAACATCGTATTTGTATGCTTGTCATGTTTGTGAAAGAAATGTAGCATAACACTAAACAAAATTAGATGGTGTGTGCTCACACGAAGGAAAAATTGCAGAACTTGTCACCTCTTTGTATGAAGGAATTTCTTCTTATTCTTTGACGGGTCAATCTTTTCCCAGCAGAAAATAGAGAAAACTCATTATTATTATGTATTTTACATAAAAATATAAAATAAAGAGAATTATTTTGTGAACAAAGGAGAGAAAGCAATGTTCATTTGATATGCTGCAAGAGCCCAAAACAAACATCCACATATTTAGAGAATAAAAAAAATTGTTTGTTGGTTGGCTGGTTGGTTGGTTTGCTATGAGTTTAGCGTTGTGTGTATTCTCAATTGCATGTCTATCGGAACCATTCCTGTTCCTCTCTTCAAATTGTGCCTATCCAATCCAGATAGCAGTTAATTGAATTAAATCTTTCTACAGAGGCTTTGGAACAACTGTCTCTCTATTTTCCAAATCACTTGACATGGTCAAGCAAGATAAAATTCCATCATGAAACAGAAGAGGACTAAAGGATTATAGAAGTTCAATACTAAAAGCAAAGACTAAATGTATGAGAGCATGGATGAGGAAACAGTAGCCCTCTAGATGCTGTTAGACTGAAACACCCAAGTTGTGGTTTAACAATACTGTATATGGAGAACATGCTTAATGCCAGCCCATAAAGTGAAACTTAAGCAGGGAAAAGATGAGCATAAACAAACATTTCAATTTCATTACTTGACCATGAGGTGCTGACTTTAAAAGGTTGTACAGAAAATATTTCTAAGACATTTTAAAGTATTGCAATACTGATTTAGACTAGAGAAGCCTACAAAAATGAAACCAGGAGTAGTTCCAGCTGTACAAATCTATGATTCAAAGGGTTTTATTTTCTTCAACTTGTACAAGAGAGGACATAATTTTATAAAACCATCAGACAATAAACACAGAGAATTCAAATGTTTCTGTTTTTATTTCACTTACAACCTCAGAAATCGCAAAAGTACTTGTACATCATATTCTCATCTCACAACACTTATTCAACTATTATTTCAATATCTTCACAAAAGTCTATTTACATTTCTTATGTGAAACTGTATTCTTCAAAATGCCACTATCTCATGCTCTGTTGGAGAAGAGGAAAGCACCTATGTTTTGAGTTCATAAACCTTGAAGCTATATTTTTATCTCTTGTTGGAGGTTTTCATGGCAAACTCAAGTTTCCTGTTGAGTGTACAGTCAATGACATGCTATAAATATATATATATATATATATACACACACACACACACACACAAATATAAACTGGGTGAATTGATACAGCTACTGAACATTTACTAAGTGTAGGCATCCATATTAATCCTAGGCTTAATCATCTTAAACACTTTCCTATAGAAAGCTAATTTGTGTTTTTCATGAAACATAAAAACAAACTGAGCTATGTGAACATGAAAGGCCTAATTTAGAAAGGCTTTGAGGCTTCGCTAGGCAAATTCTATCCAGGTGTCCTGATCCAGTGGCTGCCTGGCAGCTTTTTTCATCAAGAAAGTCACTTGGGTGGGACGTGGCCTAGCTAGCCATCAAAACCTTCTAATTCATTTATCCCAGGTGCACCTCACTGAGGTATTTGTAAGGCACCCGTAAAGTAGGTGGAACTCCCAGAATGCAGATTTATAGTGTCTGTAGTCTAGTAGATTTAAAAAAAACTCATCCCTAGTGACATGAAAAGACAGCAATAAGGATATACAATGAATTCAGGAAGATTGATTTGTCTGTTACACATTAGGTGAAGTACAAGTGAGAAGAGGAAAACCAAAAGATGTGTAAATTTCAAAACAAATGTGTATATTATACATGTACTTTCACAGAGTCACTACTATTTTTTTTAAAGGAACCCCTTAGAAATAAGGCTATACAAGTCTATTTTATTGCAGTCAGATAAGAGACTTGGCCATAGTTCCCTGTACATTACAAGTCTAACCCATCAATTTTAACTATGTAATGTCCTCGCTAACACAACTAGACTGCAAAGAATACAAATTAGAACTACTTACTCATTTCTCTCCAGTATGATGACAAGTTCCTCACCTTCCGCCTGTATAAGAAATTTCAGCACTGCTGGGTAAGTCTGAAAAATGAAATGGAAGAATGATTTTATTACTGCCAAAAGAAAATGCAGACACCCCCCCTCCAGGTTGCACAATTGGTCTCCCATTGTAAGAAGGCAGATGGCAAAAAGATCTGAAGGAGAGTAGGATTTAAAGTGAAGAACATAAAAGAATCATGAATTTTGAATTCCTTTTGCATTTAAATAGTGCTTTATAATGCACCAACATTTATTTTCTTTGACAATGCTTTTGAATTTATGCTGGCCAATCACATAGACTCTTAAACATGTTAATGTTATTGATTTAGCACTTCACAGATGAATTGAATTGTATGTGTGCCAGAACGGCAGATTGATAGACTAGTAAATTTCTACTGCTGCAAACCTCAGGATGACTGATTGTTAATGTGCCCTTGAACTATGAGAAATGATTTTGAAAATAGGAACTTGCTGCCGTAATTAAAATCTTCATTATATAAAATGGCATGTGTGTATGTGCACTTGAATACATAAACCCATAACTCTTTTAGAATGTCCAGAATTGTTCCATGCCCAGTATGGTTTACAACAGAGTTTTAAAAAACCTGCTGCTTGTTCATCTTCATATCAGAGCATTGCAGAGCAAATTAAAATTGTGGACATATATAATTTTGGACATATAGACAAAATTTAAACAAATTAAAATGTTAAGTGACTTCCAGATAGTCCAGCCAGAGACATTCTTCAGTCTTGATGGGAGACATGCTTCAACATTTAACCATTCAGCAGAATGTTGCTTTTGCTCTCCATACGGTTATCCTAGTTTCTTCTGGTTTAATATTTAGAGTTTGGGAGATGTTAAGAAATTTTTCTTGATTGTTGAAAAGCACCATTGCCCATGCACACAAGGGTCTCCAAGTCAAGGTGAAATATAATTTACCATATTTATTATTTTTTTTGTGGTGAAACTAACCTAGCATAAACATAAGCTCTACTGGAGAAAGTCATGGAAGAGGATTATTTGTCATTACCATGAGTTCTTTTGATCACTGAAGCAATTCTCTCCTGGATACTCAGCTTGTTTGGTTAAATTAGTTTGATATGAAGCATATTCACACAGCTCTTCAGAAGCAGTTTCCCTGGAGAAGCCCATGGTGGTTTTAAGGTTTTCTGCTGATTCACAAGCACTGACACCCTTTTCCTCATCCTCCTATCCATTAGGCAATTACAGCACAGACTTGGGGATATAAACCAAGATTATTTTTAACTTTTCCTTGACCTCCCATCCAATGGGGAAATTGCCGGATGAAGAAGGACAGGTTTCACTTACCAGTAACTGTCGTTCTCTGAGTATGTTGTTTGGGGATTCACACTGATGGGTTCTGCGCCTGCGCTGAATCCGGAGCGGAGCTGGAAAGCTGATTGGATAAAGAGTTTTGAATGTGGGACCGCCCACCATGCCCAACCCCTTTAGGCGCCATTTCGCGCTCTCCCCTCAGTTTGATATTAAAGCTGCCCGCTAAGCCTAAGGCCATCTCAGGCCGGCAGCCCTGAGGGGAGGCAGGGTTGGGTTGTGTGAATCCCCAAACAACATACTCGGAGAACGACAGTTACTGGTAAGTGAAACCTGTCCTTCTCCTTCGTGTTGTTTGGGGATGCACACTGATGGGTGACTAACAAGCTCACTTACTTGGATGGTGGGCAGCCGGCGTCCTGAGATGTAGGAGAGCGCGATGGCATCATGGATGGGCGGTCATCAGCGAAGAGGATCGGAGACCAGCCGTCAGGATGGACCTGCCCCGTCTGACATCAGGGGCGGACCTTGTATCAACCCGGTAGTGGGTGATGAAGGTGGAGGACCTGGACCAAGTGGCAGCCTTGCAGATATCCTCCATCGGGATGCCCTCTAGGAATGCAGTGGAGGAAGCCAGTGTCCTGGTGGAGTGAGCCCGGACATGAGGCGGAGGTGGCAGGGATGACATCTGATAGGCCAGGTAAATGGTACCTGAGATCCATTTAGATAGTCTCTGGGCAGACAGAGGCTGTCCCTTAGTCTTGCCACCATAAGCCACAAACAGTTGTTTTGCTCTCCTGAAGGACGCAGTCCTCTGGGTGTAAAACAGTAAAGCCCTCCTGACATCCAACGAGTGCCACACTCTCTCTTGTGGAGACGAGGGATTCAGGAAGAATGCTGGAAGCGTGATGGCTTGGGCCAGGTGAAATTCAGTCAGGACCTTGGGCAGGAATGTCAGATCTGGGTGCAATACTGCCCTGTCAGGGTAGAACTTGAGAAAAGGAGGGTCAGACCGAAGGGCTGCCAGCTCCCCTGCCCGTCGGGCAGAAGTGATAGCTACAAGGAAAGCAGTCTTGTAGGAGACAAATTTAATGTCCACCGAAGCCATGGGTTCAAAGGGTGCCTTCGTGAGTGCGGTGAGCATTGTAGTGAGGGACCACTGAGGGGGTGGTATCTTCACTGGAGGATAGGCGTTGCGTAGCCCTTGAAGGAACCTTTTAACAGTTTTGTCTCTGAAGGCGGAGGACAATACTGAAGAAGGTGGGGCCTTGGCGACCACAGCAGCCAGGTGGACCTTTAATGATGAATGTGCGGATCCCAACTCGGCGAGGTGCAGGAGGTAGGACATGACATCCTGCAGGGACGCGGAGTCCACGGTGCGGTCGCTGGATGCTAGGAAGTCAGTGAAGCGACGGTACTTGGCATCGTAGGACTTCCGTGTGGAAGGTTTCCTTGACAGATCAAGGATCCGTGCTATGTTGGGCGGATAAGCCAGGCCGTCAGGTGTAGGCTCGGCAGATCGGAGTGAAGGATCCGACCGTCTTCCATGCGGAGGAGATTCGGATCGGTGGGTAGGCGGAGACGATCGCAAGCCAGGGTTTGGAGTAGTGGGAACCACGGCTGGCGCGGCCAGGACGGGGCAACCAGGATCGTCCAGGCGTTCTCCGCACGGATCCGTATCAGGACCCGTTGGATGAGAGGGATCGGTGGAAACATGTACAGCAGTTCCTGGTGCCACGGCACCATGAAGGCATCGCCCTCCGATCCGTGGCCGATCCCTGCTCGGGAGCAGTAACGGCGGCACTTGGAGTTGGTCTGTGACGCGAAAACGTCTAGGGTCGGTGTGCCCCACCGTCGGCACAGGCGGTCGAACACCGATTCGTCCAGTTCCCACTCGTGCATTGCCGTCCCTTTGCGGCTCAGGGAGTCTGCATCGGAGTTCAGGGTGCCCTGGATGTGGACACCTATGGGGAACACATGTACCTTCAGGCACCACTCCCACATCTGGACGGTCAGGTAGAGGAGGGAGAGAGACTTGGTCCCTCCTTGCCGGTTGAGATAGGCTAGTGTCGTGGTGTTGTCCGAGGCGATCTGCACCACACTGCCCGCGATCGACGGTCTGAAGGACCTCATCGCCTTCCACACCGCTAGCAGCTCGAGGAAGTTGATATGGTGGTCGGCTTCCTCGGGTGTCCATATGCCGTGAATCCGTAGTCCGCGGCAGCACGCACCCCATCCGTGGGTGCTCGCGTCGGTGGTGACTTGGATGGACGGTGCGGGAAGGGTGAAGAGTCTCCCCGCGGTCACATTCTGGTCCATTGTCCACCAGTTTAACTGGTCTCGGAGTTCGGGAGTCGGTGTGAGCCACTTCCCGAGGTTGTCGTGGGTGCCGTTGAAGGAGGAGAGGAACCACGACTGGAGGGAGCGCATCTTGAGTTTGGCGTGCGAGACCACCGCCGTGGTCGACGCCATGAGTCCTAGCAAACGGAGGGCGTCCCTCGCACGGACCCGACGTCTGCCCTGGATCCGTGCCACCACTGTGTGGATGTCGAGCAGACGTTTGGTTGGGGCGTAGGCTCTTAGAGCCAGAGAGTCTAGAACGGCTCCGATGTATTCTATTCGTTGAGTGGGGGTCAACTGGGATTTCTTGAAGTTGACCCGCAGACCGAGGCTCTGCATAAGGGCGAGGCAATGTGCAACGTCGTTCTTGGCTTTTTGTTGGGTCGGGGAGCAGATCAACCAATCGTCTATGTACGGGAACACTTGGACGCCTTGCAGTCGCAGATGAGCAGCCACCGGTGCCATGCACTTCGTGAATACCCTCGGAGCGGTGGAGAGGCCGAAGGGTAGGCATGTGTACTGGTAGATGTTGCCGCCCACCTGGAATCGGAGGAAACGACGATGTTCCCTCCTGATGGACACGTGAAAGTAGGCGTCCTTCAGGTCGATGACGGTGAACCAGTCCCCGTGGTTGATCAGCGGGAGGATGGAGTGAAGGGTTACCATCCGGAACTTCCTCGCGTCGATATGGTTGTTGAGAAGACGGAGGTCCAGGATGGGACGTGCCCCCCCGTCTTTTTTGTCCACAAGGAAGTATCGGGAGAAGAACCCTTCGTGAGACTCCGACGCTGCGACCGGCTCTATGGCGCCCTTCTCTAGGAGAGCTGTTAGTTCCTCCTAGAGCGGTGGGGATGGATCGGTGATGCGGATCCGTCCGACAGTAGGGCATCTCTCGAACTCGATCGCGTAGCCAGAGTCTAAGATGGTTAAAACCCATCGGTCTGTGGTGATGGCAGACCACGCCGATAGGTAGTCGGAAAGGGGGCGGTAGGGTAGAGTCTCGGTCACGGAAGAGTCAAACACGTTGTTTGCCCTTCCGTTCCGTACGCTTGCCAGTCTGAGGCCGTTGCTGGTAGCGTGGACGGTTGGGTTGTTGGCGCTGCCGGTAGGGCTGGTACCGGGAGTAGTCCCCTTGTCTCTGTGGCGGGCGAGGTTGATAGGATGGGCCCGCCTGAGACGTCGACGGCTGGTCCTGATGGTAACGGCCGGACCCACGGTGTGGAGGGCGGAGCTGTTTTATCGTGGCGTAGTCCCCTTTCAGCTCTCCCAAGGAGGTGTCGGTCTCCTTGGCGAAGAGGCCCTCGCCATCGAAGGGGAGCTCCTCCACGAGCCGCTTGACATCGTCCTGCAGGTTAGCCGAACGGAGCCAGGCGTGGCGACGGAGCTGGATGGCGGAGGCCAAGTTTTTTGCCTCCGACTCGGTGACGTGGCGGCCGGTGCGGATTTGCTGGAGGGAGAGGTGGTTGCCCTCCATGCAGAGTTTTTCAAAGTCCGCTTGTCGATCAGGTGGCAGCAGGGACTTGAACGACTCCGCTTGCTCCCAGAGTCGACACTGGTAGCCTCCCATGGCCGTCGCGTAGTTGGACGCACGGAAGGACAAGGAGGCATTGGCGTAGACCCTCCTGCCCAGTGCGTCCAGCTTCTTCCCTTCTTGGGTCGACGGGATGGGAGTGCTGCTGATCGGCGTCCGGTGTTGGGAGCCCTTGACCACTCGGGAGTTCGGTGCCGGGTGAATGTGCAGAAAGTTGGAATCGTCCAGCAGTCTGTACATAGAGTCCACTCTGTTGGATACGGAGTGCGAAGAAACCGGCTTCTTCCACACCTCCTTGGCCGCTTTCGCAATCTTAGGGAGCAGTCCGAGGCGGACGGGGACCAACTCCTTGCGGTCGGCCAAGCCGCAGACGACATCCTCACAGTCGTCCGGGGGAGCCTCCGCCCGAATCCCAAGGGTGGATCCGAGGCGAGTGATCAGTCCGGTGTAGGTCTTCAAATCCTCCGGCTGGGATCCGTGGACGGCGCCGATGTTGTCGTCCGGGGACTTGTCGACCGCAACCGGCGGTGGCTGATGCTGCTCCTCCTCCTGATCCGACGAGTCGGAATCTCCTGACCGCGCCGAGACGCTGGGCGGTGGCAGGTAGACCTCGGGGTCCGAGTCCGACCAGTACGGCCTGGCGGATCTCGGATCGCTCCCCGGCAAAGGCAGCTGGTACGGAGGGAGAGAGGCCTCCGACCGCGCCTGTTCCACCCTCTGCCGCTTCGGTGCGGGGCCCTCCTCACGGAGCGGTGGTGCTTCCGTGGCTGGTGGTGAGGGCAGAGGGCGCTCCCACGGTGTCGTCTGCGGGCCGTAGAGCTCGGTGTGCAGTTTCCGCACCATCGCCTCGATGTACGGGGCGATGAGGCTCAACTGGGGCGGCGGTTCGGTAGCCGGACCAGGAACCACGGAAGGACTGCGGAGGGAGGAAGACCTGTGCGGTGGTACAGGTGGAGGAGTCTCCGGCGGCGGTGGAGGGCTGTGGGCCCTCTCCGGCGTGGCGTCCCGGGCCTCGGTCGACATCCTACCCGGCGTAGGTGGAGCTGCGACCGGGGCGGATGCTAGGGAGCGTGGCGGCGAAAGTTGAGCCGGTGCCGGGGTCGGAGGAAGAGAAGACGAAGAGCTACGGCGCTTCTTTTTCTCTTTTTTGTCTTTCTTCTTCTTCTCCTGCTCCTTCTTCCGCCTGAACAGTTCAGAGGCCGAGGGCCTGGAAGAAGAAGCGGAGGTTGAAGGAGCAGACGTGGAAGCGGCCTGCTCTGGAGCTGGGGGAGCCGGTGGTGCCAGTGCGGCCTCCATGAGGTAGGCTTGAAGGCGGTACTGGCGGTTCTTGATGGCGGCCTTCGAGAAGCCGCGACAGACTTCGCAGGTCTGGACCTGGTGACTCTCCCCGAGGCAGCGAAGACAACGCACGTGCCCGTCCGAGCTAGGGAACTTTCTCTTGCAGGACGGACACTGCTTGAACGCTGCCGCTGAGGCCATCCACCGAAGTAGATGGCCGAAGAGAAAAAATTATCCCGGCCGGGAGGCCCCGACACGAGATGTTGGTCTTTTTTTTTTTTTTTTTTTTAAACGGCGGCTGAGGGCGAGCCCCAGCCACACGAGGACCAAGGGAACAAGTCCCCTAGTCCGAGAAAAATTGTAAAGTAGGAAAAATTGGAAGATTCTGAGACAATCTCAGCAAAGTACTCACAGCTTTTTTTCCAGGCTCCTGCTTGCGCAGCGGAAAAAAGCAAACTGAGGGGAGAGCGCGAAATGGCGCCTAAAGGGGTTGGGCATGGTGGGCGGTCCCACATTCAAAACTCTTTATCCAATCAGCTTTCCAGCTCCGCTCCGGATTCAGCGCAGGCGCAGAACCCATCAGTGTGCATCCCCAAACAACACGAAGGAGAATGCAAAGTCACTGGACTCCTTGAAAGCTTCTACCCACACACTTGAAGCAGTATCAGAAGAGATGAGGGAAGGGGAAATTTTCTTTTTACATATTTTGATTAAATACCTTCCCTAGAGTTGTCTTGGAAAGGATCAACAGCTTAGCTTTTGATGGAAATTTAGGGAATGTAGTTAATAGAATACAAGGTTCTCCATGACTTTTTTTCTTTTGTTGAAGGGGGGTGGACTGTTGCAGCCTGGCAGACCTACATCTATTTTGGGTACACTCACAATATCTGGACTTTTAAAAGCATTGATCAATAGCATTCATTGTAGTAATTCTCAAACCTTTCTCTAAACCCATGCTCCCTTGTGCTAAACATAGACTACTATTGCAAACATGCCTCCTATAATAATTGATTGAAATCTGAAACATTGAACTTTGGAATGGGAGAAGCAGAGGAAGAGGTAGGTTGACATCATCCTTCATGTATTTAATTTAACATCACATTGGGAGGTAGGGTTAGTTTGGAATCCAGGAAACTGGAGCATCAAGTGCAGTGGTGTCAGCCACACAAAATGAACCCTTCATTACACCATAACTCAGACATTCTGAAGCAGCAATGGTGAACGTTTGCACTCCAGGTGTTCAAGAACTTCAATTCCCAGAAGCCCTGATCAGCAGGATTGTTGACTTGGGCTTCTGGTAATTGAAGTCCAATATACCAAGAGTGCCGAGGTTCATCATCACGGCAAAGATTTAAAAATTCTGCTGCATTATTTTGCATCGTAAAATGATATATGAAGCAGCATATAATGCATTTTCCAAATAACATATGCCCACCCACCCCTTTTTTTATATATACCACAGGAGAAGGGCTTTCTCCACTGTTTAGGAATGGTTTGACTACAACCCTCTATTTTCTATAGTAGCCATGAATATTCAGAAGTAACTTTCATCAGGTGAAGCAAGCAGCTAGATTGAAATTCAGCATTCAAGTGATTTTAACAATAAACTAGATCCATCTACCATACTAAATACATGCATCAGGCTATTCATGAGGCACTGGGGAACCATTTACAGCAATGAAATTGTAAAGGCAACCTTGATTATCATTTTAATAGTAAATGGTTCTATGCCTTAGCAGAGATAAATACTCTGAAAAGACACCATAGAATTAGGATATTTAGTGTCAGAATAATAAATTGTTTTGGTTCTGAGAGCCTCTATTTACCATGTGAAATGAAGAACAAAGTTATTTGTGAGTTCTTCAAAAGCATTCATTGTCAGGAAATCTAAAAGATGTATGTATAATTACATATTCTCTAAAGAGAAATGGAAACTGTCTTTGGGGAGCACATAACATTTTGAATATACAGTATTTACCTTTTCAGGGGTTAGATCATTTTCTATTAACCCAACAGTGATAAAGATTGCTCTGAAGAACAAGGGTTTGAATACACACAAGTCTTAAAATATAACCTAAGTGCCTGGAATAAACATGACAGTCAGGGCAGTAAAACATCTAAAATACAGGGAAGTGTGCTTACCTGAAAAAGGGAATGATCCCTATGTTACAAACAATTACATGATTACTACATATGAGGACTATAAAGTGGAAAGAAAGGACAACCCTTTCTTAAAATGGATGGAACCCCAGGAAAAGAATAGCCACTCAGTCAGGGCCACAGCCAACATTCTAGATTTGTGGGGGTGGATTTCCCCCCAGAAGGGGCAACAGTGTCACACACACACATATATAACATTGGCATTTTGGGGGGGAGGGGGGCTGTTAGCTCAGGAGGGTTTTCAACCCTCCTGGCTATGGCTCTGCACTCAGTCACATGCAATATGGAATTGCTTGAAAATCACAATGTAATGGAGTTTGGAAGGCCAAAGGGAACCCAAGAAGCTGTGGTTTTCAGACCAACACAATTCTTTGTGAGTGTGGAGAAGAACAGGCAACTTTACATCTACATTATGTCAATGTAGTTTATGCTGCTCAATACATACCATGGCAGGCTTCATGTTTCCTGAGAGATCAGAGACATGGGTTCAATGAATGTTAAAAATGGTATGAAAGCATGAATATATAATTTTTTAAAAAAATATTCTCATAATTTATAATTTCTTCTTTTCCACTGAATGATTATAACTTGACCCTTTTACAACTTTCTCTAAAAGTTTATCCAAACAAACAAACAAAAAGTCACCAGAGGAGTTTTAAGATACACACTTGTTCTTTTGTAAGGTTCTGCCTGTAGCGATGGTCCTTAAGCAAGGAGAAGAACAGGGGTGGCGCTTCGCAAGCTCTATGGCAAAGCAAAGCAAAGCAAAGCAATCACACTTATATACTGCTCCATATAGCACTTAGTTCACTCTCTGGGTGGTTCAAAAGGTAATTAACATTTTGCTCCAAACATGCTGGGTACTCATTTTACCGACCTTGGAATGTTGGAAGAATGAGTCAACTTTGAGCTCTGGTCACAACATTTTGGTTGCAGTACAGGCAGTGGTGGGCTCCTAAAAATTTTACTACCACACTGTGGGCGTGGTATGGTGGGAATGGCCAGGGGGAAAGCCCTGCATTGCACCCGAATTAGGACTACTTTATTTCAAAACTTGGCTGGTCTGGGCCAGCCAGAATTTCTGCTACCGGTGTGAACCTGCTGATGCCCACCACTGAGTACACCAGTTTAACCACTGCACCACCAGGGCTCCTAACATAAGATTTATGTCTTTGTTTATGAAATCACATACCAGTACTTTCTTAGTGTGAACAGTCTTTTTTGGATTCTGCATTTCAGAACACAAGAATCTCCGTTTCATCTTAACTAACAGACAATAACACTGTGGATATTTTTATGCATTTCACCACTCTGCATCTCCAATGGCTTTGGAAAAAAACATAGTCCTTTCCCCCAAGGCACACGACACCACCTTTCAAATAGAATTTCCATCCATTCTTACTTTGTTGAACCTTGTCATACTGGCACACAATTATATTATCCATGTCAGTCACATCAGGTGTCTCCTGTTTGCTGACATCATCCACAGAATTGAAAAGATTCTCCTCAATGACATCAACTGAGTTCACATCAACAGTATCACTAGTGCTGCTAACAGATTGATTGTCCAGAGTGCTGTTATCACCTTCTTCCTCCTCTTCATCATCCAGGATTTTCAGATCTTTAGCATCAATGATGCCAACAAGTTCTTCACCTTCCCCATCTCTTGGGCTTTCTGTTCCATCCTTGGGAGAAATGTCACCTGTTCCCCCTAGCTGGTTGATTTTTTTTCAAGGTCATTTGCAATATCCTTCTGGACTTGCAGCTCATGTTCCATTTGCACACCACTACCAAGCTCTTCATTAAAAGACACGTTGGCTTCATCAGAAAGGAAGACTCTATCATCCAATTCATTGCCCGTAATTATCAGCTCAATTATATCATAACTGCAAAGCATGAGGGGACTGGTAGTGTTTTAAGAGGCACCTCTACAGAGCTCAATAAACATAAAGATGACCTGCCCCTAATGCTTTGTAGTTGCCATGGAGCTTAGAAAGTGTCAACTACTGTATGTCCATAATTAATGGATATTGCTATAGATGGAACCTTGTCAAAGAACAGTTGTGTATCCTGAAACTCCTCTGAGAATTTGGGCTTCTTGGTGGTTATAGCTGTCAGAATTGGAGGAATTCCTAATTATTTCTGGTAACTGCAGCAATTTAAAAAAACATGACTAGTTAAAAACAGTAGCCAGTTGATCAAACGTCAACATTTTCTGTGACATAAATGTTAGTTATGAGACTAAAGGTCTCTCTCAAACATTTACTATGACAGGAAGGAAAGGCCTGTCTTAACAGGTGTTTTATAATCTGTAAGTCACTACCAAGAACAACCTTTCTCAAATTCCTATCAAAACACCTCAGATATTAGCAACACAGAATGAAAAGTCCATTCTGAATGTCTAAAGAGAAATGCAGGAGAAAACGGTATTTCAGGTGACAGCGTGCGAGGACTATGGGAGGGCAAAGATGCAGGCTCCCATTACTGTGCCTATCCCAGGACTAAAAGTATTGGAAGAAATTTGGAACAAATAAAGAATTAAACATCTATTTATTCAACTCACTGGTACCAAGATTCAGACAGCATGTAGGGAAATTACTTTTGCAGTTAGAAAGTAAATACAAATATGGAGGGAAATGGCATATGGTCCACATCATTCATGTGTAATTTGAGCCTGTGCTGAGAAAAACAGAAAACAATAAAGAGAAAGATAATAGCCTGCAGTTTATGATAAGACACACAAGTGTCATACTCCTTGCAAGATTAAAACTCACTCACTCAATCTTTATTACGGTCAAAGACCAGCATAGTACTATAAAAGAACAGAAACTAAGATACATATTTAAATACAAATTAAAAGTTTACTCAGTTAAGGTTATTAATTAAAGACACCCATAAGAGCCATGGTGGCTTAGTGGTTAAGATGCTAAGCTTGGCTACAGGAAGATCAGCAGGCCAGTAGATTGAGACCTGATGGACTGAGCACCCATTGTTCCAGCTCCTGGCAACCTAGAAGTTCAAAAGCAAAAATCTGCAAGTAGATAAATAGATATCACTTTGGTGGGAAAAGTAACAGTGTTCTGTGTACTTCAGTGTCTAGTTATGCCTGCCACATGACCGCGGAAATGTCTGCAGATGCAGACAGCACTGGTCCTTTGGCTGTAAATGGAGATCAGTATCATCCCCTGGAGTCTGACACAACTGAAAGCAGCATAAAACACTCAATGGATATCCAGTGTCTAACAGAATATGTGCCATTATTACTGGCCTGAGGCAAAGAAGACATTTTCCTCAGTCAGCAAAGTAGAAGCTAATGTGAAAACATGTTATTACTGCTATATAAATGTTTAAATTATGTATCAGTTCAGCACTATGTTAGACTATGCCTCAGAGATCTTACACAGGTGGAATCTTCCTTGAAGTATATTGAGTTTTTGAGAGTTTACTAAGAAAATCATAGTAAATAAATAATTTACACACACCACAGGGTATCTGCCTGACAGAAAATTCAGTGACAGCTGACAGAAAATGCAGTGTATATTGTTTAATGCTGCCTTTATTGAGCAGTTGTTTATAACACTGGATGTCAGAAGCTCAGCTGGTAGATGTTCACAACAGCTTTGAGAATCTTTAGACAATGCATGTTAAATAGTGACTTTCTATTTGAACCAGAGTCAACAGACCTGGCAATAATCATTCAATGTGATGTGTTGTCTTTTCCACAATTTTTAACAAATACCTCTCAATTATGACTGAGGAGCACAAGAATTACTGACCATGAGCAACAACACACACAGTTTTGCCTTTAAAGGAAGACATTTCCTGATCAATTTCAAAGTCAGCAAAAGTCATAGAAAAAATGTCAAAATTCTACCTTGAGCAAAACCCAGATCAATGAGAGATGGAGTTCAATGTTTCTGGCACTGAAAAAGTGAGCACAAATTAACCTGTTTTCTTCATTAACTGTAACTACGGGAGAAATTGGTTGGTTGGCTCTTCTGGAATGCAGGGTGGGGACCTGAACTTCCAAGTTCTGGCTCCTCAGTCAGATATCTCTCCAGCCAGCTAGAAAGGACCATAACCCCTAATTAAATTAAGGGTTCACATTGAGGAAGCCCTTCTAGGATAGAAGTAACAAGACATCCCACATGGACATTTTTTCAGTTATGCAAACTATTAACTTTTCCCCAATAAGCCACATACTTCCCATCCCTAGAAAAGCAAAGCTGGTAAGCCCAGGAAAACAAGATAAAATAAGAAAATTAAAGAAAACTCTTCATAAATTACTTTTTGCCCTCTAAAGCAGTGCACAGAGTCAAACAGGGTATTCTCTGACACTGCATCAAAAAAAAATCTCAGTTTCTTCATGAAATGATTATTTATTTATTTATTTATTTATTGCCCATTTTGGATATTTCTCACTCTGGGCAGTGCACATGCAAATGAAAAAACAACATAATAGAACACACAACAAAATAGAAATAAAACAACCAAATGAGTACATCCTAAAATAAAATAAAATAACTGGTGTCTGTGAGCACAGAAGGTCAACTGACTAGCTAACTTATTGTTAAGTGGGTAATATTCTGAAAGGCTTCTTTGAATAGAAAAGTTTTAAGGTTTTTTTTTAAGATATCCATGGATGGGGCCTGGCAGAGCTCCATGTTATTCATAGTAATCAATTAAATATCCTTTTGTCAATTATGACTCTTATTTCCCATTGATTAAGTTATCTTTAGACTGAATAACACAGGACTCTGCCTACTACATTTAGCTAGTAATATAACATTTCATGAGCGTGTAAGGGTAAAAGCCATGGAGGAAGCAAAAACAATCAATTACTGCAGATGGTTTTAGGTCAATACTGGAAGTTTAGCCTTTAGAGAAATTGGGGTTTTTTAAGGGGAGGGGAGATGGCAGCAACTGCACCAAATCAGAAAGAAACTGGGAGGTCCATTGTATTTTGTTTGCATTCTACTCTGATCACACATTAATTCTCCATCTCAAAAGAGAAAGGAAAGTTCAAGATAGCAGAGAGCAACCAAAAATCCTGCTCTGCCTTTGTGTAATGTCCTACCTTCTTACTGGCAGGATCATCTGAGAATTAGTCGAGTTTTCAGAAGAAAAGGATTATTTTAATTAAAACTAGTGTTTGTTTTGAGCTGCCTGATTATAGGGTTTTTGAAGTATAAATATTCAGAAGCCATTTAATACTAACTGCAATTAGCTTGAATATCACTGCCAGTCACTTTCTACTACTGCCGCCGCCGAGCAACCACTTTTCAAGAATTTTTCCTTCTCCATCATAACCATCACTGGAATATCAGTTCTCATCTAATGATACATTTATTAATTGCTAAAAAGGATCGATGCATCTTAAACTGTTTCAGTAATTACTATTCCACCTTGGATGACCCTGCTAGCAGTCTAGATCCCAGTAGGAACCTAGACTTGACATGGTCCTTCCTGGGAGGACTAAGTCTTCATGGGAGATGTGGTTCTTTGGGACTACATCTCTATAAAACTAATATGCAGCAAGATTACATCTCCAATGAAGATTTAGGCCTCTCAGCAAGCCAGGTACTTTCCTTTTTCGACATCAACAAGAAATACAGCCCTAAAACGCCTTTAAGGTTGGCCTCTTTCAGGTGAATGAAATACAGTAATACCTCACATAACGTTTCCACCTGATAACGCTAAAAACACATAACATTAAGCAATCTGGGAAAAAATTACATCACATGACGTTAAAATCCTATGAGATGCATCACATAATGTTCGCTGAAGCCTGTGCCGGTTACAATGTATCTCTATGGAGTTTTAAAGTTATGCTATTCATCCCATACGATTTTAACGTTCTGCAATACAGTATTGCATAACGTTAACAATCAGATAACATTAAGACTTGTGGAACCAAGTTTTAGCGTTATCTGGAGTATTACTGTATAGATGTATGTCTGTGGCCTGGAACTCCCAGGATTTTATCGGGAAAAATTATTGGACTATTCTGGCAATTAGAGTTCACCTCACCCTTAAAATGGCACATTCCTAGTAATATCATCTTAAAGCTGAAAATAATGCCTCTTTTGCATGTCTGATGCTGGACAGCTCCGTTATTAACCAGAACTTCCTTATCTTTGACCCATAAGACTTTTCCAAGGTGAAGAAGCTTTGAACCATATGGCAATAGTGGGATAGTCTAATGCACTAGGGCAGGGATCATCAAACTTGGCTCTTCAGATGTTCTTGGACTTCAATTCCCAGAAGTCCTGATCACCTGATCAGCAGGTGTACTGACTTGGGTTTCTGGGAATAGAGGTGCAAGAACACCTAGAGAGCTAAGTTTGCTGATCCACCAGGAGAAAGGGAATGGAGCAATTGTGTCATTGATAACAGTGCTGAGGTCACAAAGAAAAGCAGAAAAAATAGAAGTCTCAAGGAATCCTTTCAAGATCATACTTACAGGGTTTTGACTCCATTCTTGCCTTCCAAAAACCAAAATGAGTAATATAATTCATGACTTCATTTGTTCTCAGCTTGTAAACAAATCTCTTCAACCTAAGAATCTTTATTTCAGTCTTCAAAGTAATATGAGCATTTTAAAGACTTTTGCGGGCATTTTTCTAAAAGCATAGTGCTGGAAAAATACAATACCGGTAATTGTTGCCACGTTGGATTCATTTGTAAAAAAAAATGTAGCATTTGATGGTTCTACATCTGTGATGAATCAGCTGTCTTTTTGTGCTTATTATGTTAGTGCTTAACTTCCCAAAGCGAAAATATGTTAGTTTGCACAGACATTTCATGCAAATTGTGCAAGCTGAACCCAAAATGAGGCTTGGCATCTTGGCATCCCAAGCTTTCTCGTAGGAATTGGAGGCATCTTCCTAGCGTTTCCATTTTCTCCAGACAGCTGTTTTGTCTAAAATCTGAGAAACTGCAAGATTTTTTCACTTCCACCAGCTAACACCATTTTATTTTATTTTATTGGCTGATGAGGGATATGAAGTTGATGACTATCAATGGTATAATAGTGTGGACTCCCGAGGTTATAACTGAGGAACAGCCATCTTCACTTTTTTCTTCTGAAACATTTGAAATGGCATATGCATAATGTATATTGTAGGGCATGATGAGGCAAGATTTGGTGACCTGAATTGAAATTCATGTGATGTGTGAGATATGAAGCACACATGTGGTGGAACTGCCACTTTGCCTTCCTGACCTGAAATAAGGAGGCTTCAGCATGAGCTATGCTCCTGCTAGAAATGAGCAAATGGAATATACTAAGCATAATTAGTTGTGGCAAGAGTTTTGCAGATTCTGGGGTCAAGGCATAATAGCACAATCCACTGATGCCCTAACAAACAGATTGCCCTTGCCCCTCCAAATATAGATAACATTGAACTAAATTCAGACAGTATTGTTGCAGAGATATGATAGATGTCATCTCTCTACTACTTACAGCAAGGCAGAGGATGATGGGGAAATGAAGGGAAGCTTCTCCCCTTGGTGTTATCTTTGCTGTAGGTCTTGCTGTCAAACAAAAGGATGTAGTTGCCAGAACTAATTGGTAGACTAATTGGAGTCCATCCCAGAGCCGATAGAGAACTGGGCTTTGCTGTGTGTTTATTCATTCTTGTCTGAGTGATGACTCTCAGAAGATATGTGTTCAATGGTGTTGAAGGGGTTTGAATTAATTCCTACTATGGCACTGCTCTCTTTGAGGAACAGATTTCATAGGATTACAGAGCCCCCCCCCCCCAAAAAAAAAAATAAGAAAATGCTAAATTGAATTATCTTTCTTCAGCAAGTCTATCAGTTCTGTTGCAAATGCTGAATTCCTTATTGCTATTTTCAAAGATAAAATACAGGGGAAAATGTACTGTATATCAATAAAACTTAAGGAGTGTTTGCCTCTAAAACCCAAATGACATAATTTGTTGTACAGTATTTGCAAAGACCTCCATCCATACTATGTCAGTTTCTCAGCAGGAAGTATTTCATAATGAAATGCCCAAATATTGATTCTAGATGCCTCCATCACGTTCAGTTTTAGGATATGTTGTTAGATATTACTTGATAGCCCATCAAAAGAATTTCCCAACATAATCCATATGTAAACACAATTCAGCATATACAATGTAAATGATGAAACAAGATATTTCTATCCTACAGAAACATCAACAATAGAAACATTTTGGGTTAAATGTGTTGTTTGTTTTCCTACTAGTAAAAGAATATAACTAATACCAAGAAAATAATAAACCTTAGGTAATCTGAAGTAGAGCAAGCCCATTGAACCAATAGGACTTACTTAACTGTTGATCACCAAAGTCCCAATCAGTGAATTTACTCACTCAATGAATTTGCTCTAGTTTCAGTGTATTCCAGTGTGTCTAAGAATGATAGAAATCTGTCTTGTCAATACACGCCATATACACACTGGATTTCCAAACAACATAGTAAATCCACATTTGCTAAGGAATTTTAGAGTATGTTCACACATTATACTTCTTCCATTGAGATGAACTTAATGCGCTTAATGAATTACATTAAAGCAACAAAATAGTATTGAATATCTCAAGAACATTTTTAAAAAATCTTCTTTGTTGCTTTTCACAGCGCATTGCCAGTACTTCAAGGCCATGCAGACTTACTGCTTGTCAAAGTCCTACCGAAACCAAGATGCACACATAATACATGCTGCAAAATTCACACCAAATGAGCTCAGAGACAAAGTATCCCTCCTTGTATGCATTTCAAATAAAACCCAAATAAAAAGATACCCTTGCCTCAGCTCACTGCTAATTGAAAATAAAACAGTTAAGCAATATGGCCTATACGATCTACCAGAAGGGTTTTATATCCCAGATGTTCCAAAATGTGTTTTGAATCACCTCTTTCTCATTGTAAACAGTTAAATTGTCACTGTAGAATTTTGTATATTTATGAGACAACATATTAGACCCCTTTTTAACTCTTGAAAAACAATCAGAGTTTAGAATTGTTTTGCCATCAAGCAGGTGATACCAATTCTGTCTGATTGTGTGTTACTGATACCATGTGAATTATTTTTGAACTGCAGTTTAAGATATAAATCAAAATGAAATCACAAAGCAGATTACAAACTCATTTTTTAGTTGGTTAATATGAAAAACATAGTTATAAATGGCCCAGTCTAACATAACCAGTGAGAGAAACACTGTTTGAGATTGTCCTGAGTGGACAGAGGGCATTAAAGACTTTTGACCTTGTTTTTAGAAATCTGGAGAAATACACTGGACTATTTTCAACATGGGACAACCTCTGTTTCTAGGTTATACCTAGGCAATTCTTCTACGATTCATACAACAATGTTTTTTATTTTGCAATTGTAGCTATTCACCCTGACACCCCTGAGGACTTGTGGCCTTGGCAAAGTCCATAGGGGACGGTGATGGTCCCCAAGTGGGTTAAATCCCACTTGAATCTATCGTGATCGAGGGCAGCAGCTTCATCAGTGCTGGGGCTGAGGAGGACTTTGTGTACCAAAAGGGCTCAGAACCAGAAAGTGACTCGTAGAGTTGGATCAGTGGTACAAGTGTCATGCTGCGATGCAGAAGTCAAATGAAAGGCTACACCATTATATTAGCAGTCGGTAGATGCTAACTCAGTGTCAAATGTGTAATGCCACAATATTTGCTTTGCATCCATCCTTTGGATGTGATGCATCAGCTTGCAAGTGAAGTTTGTTTTGCAACCATTTACAACTCAACAGGGGCATGCTTCAGAGCAGGGTTGAATAACAACCAGGGATTTTCCATTTTTTGTGTTGTAAAAAAGCTACAATGTTACTTTTCTGTTGGGTTAGCCAGCCATTGTGTGCTTCTGTAACTGGTGTGTAAAAATTAATGCCATGTAGTCTCACTCTTATGTCTGATGAAGTGGACTTGATCCATGAAAGCTCACATTTAAATACAAGAGTTATTCTTTAAGATGCCACAATGTATTTTTGTTGTTTTTGTTTACTGTCTGACAGTGAAAAATTGTTTGTGCCATCCATAATTTGCACAGCAACACTACATGATGTTACTCAAGTAGGACCTTCTATTTCTGCTATGCTAAATCTCAACGACTGCCACATACAATGCATTCATGATACAGTATCTCCATTCTCCAGACATTGTTGGTGGCCCAACCTTCACATGTATAATGTGCCTGTTCTTTTCCTTGTCTGGAGGCTGTTAAATAGTTAGTCAGCATGCATGCATGGTTAAGCCAGTGATAACAGGATGTGCCTAGACCGCAAGAGGCCTCTTCAAGAGGCTAGCAGATGTGTACAAGGTGATAAGCATCCAAGCTGAAGTTAAAAACCATAGTATAATCCAAGCTTGCTATATTACTATAAGGCAGTGAGGCTGTTAATGAGTGTGTTTTCTTATGATTAGATATCTAGAGGTGTTTTCCACCCTTCCAATGTAACCACCCTCTTTTGGCTCAATTATTTCGCACCACAAAGGAGCTGGACTCCTACAAAACTACATGATGGGGCTTCTTTTCTTGTGATGTATCAGCCCCCCTCCTGCTGCATTGTTCTGCTCTCTCTATCTAGACCAGTGGTTCCCAATGTGGGGCCCATGCCCCACAGTGGGACTTCAAAACCCAGAAGCCTAAGTCAGCACACTGGCTGATCAGTGCTTTGGGGAATTGACTTAGGCTTCTGGGAATTGAAGTCCAAAAACCAAAGATTGGGAAACACTGATCTAGACCTCAGGAAGAAAGACTGAATAAGTGTCAGAGCCTGAACAGGGAGAGAAACCATAGTGATCAGTTGCATCAGTGCCCAAAGAGAGACTACCTGACTTTCTTTTGGGTCAGGAGAGCACGGCGGAAGTAAGATGGAGTGAGAAAATACTAAAGTCAAACTCAGGAGGCCACAAGAATATAGGTATCAGTAGTAGCTTGGCTTGCTGAGCTTTGAAGCTGGTGGCAAACACAGGAGTGTAACATTCAGGAACAACTGGATGCAGCAGCTAAAAGCAGTGGAAATGTCTGAGGCAACAGGTTCATCTTACCTCATGGAAGAGGTGAGCCTGGCTGCTTCATTGCAGACATTCTAAAAGTTTGCTTTAACTCAGTAACTTTATCTTTGCTGTTGTCATTTGGGACATGAAGCACCCGAGCAGTTATGGTGAACCTCGACAGTCCAACTGTTCTTGAACTTCAGTTCCCAGCAACTCTGATCAGCAGGAGCGCTGACTTGGGCTTCAGGTAACTGAGGTCCCAAGAACACCTGGAGTGCCAAGGTTCACCATCACTTCCCTAGAGGAATCTTTCACTCTCACTGGTTGAAATCTTGTTGCTTAATACAGCAAGTTGCACTAGAGTAGGCCGATTAAATCAGGGGTGTGCTGGGCACCTTGGGAGGGCGGTGGACAGGAAGTGATGGGGCACCTATTGGAGGGGTTGTGGGAGAAATTCCATTCATTCCCATTACCTCTGCCTGCCTCTGGGAGACTCCAGTCACTGGGGTGCACCGGAATGAGTCCCTGTATCCCTGTGGGCCAGCACACCACTGGATTAAATCAGCAGAGATATGGTGAGTGAATTCCCTCATAAATTCCAATAATTCAAATGGGACAGCTCCAGGCATGACTTACTATACTAACTGCAAACAGAGTATGCCCATTTGAATCAACTGACTTTATTGGGGAATTCATCCACCAAATTCCTGCTGATTCAATGGGCCTACTCTATGGCAACTACCAACTATAAACAACAGGATTTCAGTCACTCATTCAGGCAATCCTTTTTAAAAAGACTCCTCAACAAAGAGGAGTTTTCTCCCTCAAAATGTATTTTAATTTTTTTCTCCTTCAAAATGTATTTTTTTTTATTTTTAAGACTCTTTAGATTATCTTAAAACATTGAAGATTGCAAGGATTACTTCTGAAGGAAGTCTGCTCTGCATTTTTCATGGCATTTCAAAGTACCCATTTTTAAGCTGTCACTCATACATAAGAAAAACAGCACAACATCTGTGTTTCAAAAATTATATAAGCATGGGCATGGAGGGAAAGGGTTGTAACCTCAAGCATACCTCTGGTTGGCTAACCTGGGTCTCCTCTCAGCAATAAAACAGTTGTTTCCAGCCATTCCAGATTTCAGAGGAAGGAACTGTTTTCCTTGGTTTGCAGGGTAAGCGGGACTGGGAAATGGTGCTGCTGTGTGAATACAGTACTGGGAAAGAAGTCAGAGCAAAGGGGGAAAGAGAAATATACTGCTAGGTGTGTATTAATACTTACACAGTGGTTGTCTGAGCATGCTCCACCACTTGAGGTTAGAGGAGAGTCAGCACCACTCCTATTCCCTTCTACCAGTGTCACTTCCTGGTTCCTCTTGCTGCTGCTGCCAATGCCACCAACGTGCCTCTTGTCCCCTTGCCCACTCAATCATTTGGCACACTCATCCCAGTTTTCCCCTCTCCACCCTAAAGAAACAGTTATACTAAACAACTATCATATCTTTCCTTTAAGCCACCACTTTCTGTGGAGGCTAGCCTTGTTCCTGTCTCTACCCTCTGCATTACTGACTATTACCTATTTATTGGTTACTAAGATCTTGTAAACTGTTGGCCACGTATTTCCTCTTCACAGTCAAATTCATCTTAAAGCAAAATCAGGATTTTCGGGAAACTGAATTCTGGATCCCTTTTCTATTCAGTACTGGTATTCTCTCTGTGCGGTTACAATGAATCACGTGGAGTATACAAAGTCACTTTTAATTCTGGGAATCAGGCAGATGTTTTAATTATTCTTTTATCAGGAGACCTATTTGTATTGCTTTTTGAACTATTTGTTTAACAAACAAGCAAAAAGTGAAGAGGAAGAAAAAGAAAATGGTTATTCAGCTTCTGTGTATGTTTTATGTTGAGGGGAAAAGTTCTCTAATGTCTGTAACTGCCAACTTTCCTGGTCAATCTTTCCTACAAGCAGCCGGAGAGCCAGAAGTCCTTCACTTTAACAATACTTCTGCTTGTGATAACTTATAAATTTAATAACTAATAACAATTAAAATATTTTTTAATTATTATTTCTTAAAAACTAGAGCTAAATGTTTCCACTGTAAACAGGGGTTGTGGAGAAGACAAAACAGGGGTTATTTGTTCTAAGAAGCACTAATAACTTTCTTAGGATAGAGTCATTTACAGAAATTATTTTCCACTTTTGAAAAGACAGAATGCAACATTAACCAATGAAAGGCTACTCTCTTAGATGGAATACTTAGCTAAGGAAATTTGGCTAGATGAATCAAAAGAACCTTTGTCTCATTTACTACATTCCTCTGTACTTCCCTTTATTGGCAGCAAGCACCATTTTCAAATGTTAGTGTGTCAAAATTAGCTAGCTTACTGCCATCATTTATGTACTTTTGTAGTAGGATGCTACAGCTCTTAAAGATTAAAAAGTTAAAAGCAAAATGTTTTTTAACAAATAAAGGAGAAAATTTTTATATTAATGTTTTTGAAGACCCAGAACTTTTTGTTAGAAATAGCTTTGTTTGAAGGAAAACAAGAAACCCTTTGAGGCATGGGATTTCACATGTCTTTTCTGGAATCAGAACTCAATTTTTAACACAGAATTCTGTGTCTGTGTTTTTTGTCACTAGAGCATTGGGTATCATGGATGGTACTTGGACAATAACCAGACAAAGCATGGTAAGTGTCAAAACTGAAGAACTGCAAAAGGAGAAGATATTAACTGCCCCTGTGGAAATATTTACAAGAGGCCTATTACGCCAGAGATAAATATTGACACATATGTTCATTTTGAAGGGGATACTTTTAGCAATGTCAACAGGTTTTTTGCAGAGTTTTATTTCACAGAGGAACCAATTCAAACCTAGCCTTTTGTATATTTCATTTCTTATCTGCCTGTCCTTACATTTTTTCAATCCATTCCTTTAACATGACTATTTTATTCTGTGTTAAAATGTGCCTTATTTCTGTACAAAACTTCATCAGAAAGTCTATCATATCTGGGAGTTCTATTATCAAAGACACATCTGGGGTTGGCTTATCTTTTAACAATTTCCAAAAAGTTGTATACATCCTGAAAATCTTGATTACCCATAAATAGTCCTCCTTTAATTTCTTAAATCCAATCAAATCCAGTTCGTCACTCTCTGTGTTTTCCAATGTTAACTTTTTATTATTCTTTTAAGCTGAAAATGCATTTTATATCTGACTGCATTTTTATTGAAAAAATAATTTTACTGTATTTTATAAATGTACAAATCATCCTTTTGCTAAATTATCAGGGTGATTCATAATAATAATTAAAATAAACAAAAAAATTCAAGGTAGAATTACAACCTTCTAAAGCAGGGGTTTGCAACCTATGGCCCATGGGCCAGATCCAGCCTATGGTGCCAAATAATCTGGCTCCTGACCTTGCTCCAGCCACCATCACCACTGGAATTGGCCGCATTCATTTATGGCCATGTAAACATAAATGAGTCTGTGGCCATTGTAAATGCATCTATGACAGCCACGGAAGCTTTTTATGGCACCAGTCTGACCTGCTCATGTTAAATGAAAATTGGGATCCCGAGGTAGAGATTAAAATATGAATAGAAAAAACAAGGTCCACCTTCATAAAAATGTGACACTTGTTATGCAGTAGAGAGCTAACTTTCGCTACAAAGATCCAAATAATTAGATGTTGCATATTTCCAGTGTTGCTATATGGAGTTGAAGCTTGAACATTGACTAATGCATCTGAAAAGAGAATCAAAGCTTTTGAAATGTGGATCTACAGATGCCTGCTAAGGATATAATGGGTTGATGATGTAATTAACATAGAAGTATTGTGCTGGGTGGATAAAGAAAAAAACTCTTTAAGACCATTAAGCAAAGAAAGCTCCAATACCTTGCCCATATCATGAGGAACAACATAAAGTATAGAGTACTCCAACTCGCTCTGCAAGGAAAGGTTTCTGGGAAGAGAGGCCCTGGACGTAGACAGACTTCATGGCTGAAGAACCTGAGAGACTGGTATGGCAAGTCCTCAGAAGTTAAGAGGAGTTAAGAACAGGAAGACGGATACAGTAGCTGAAGAAAAAGTTTTTTATTGTGAACTGCCTAGAGTAGCGTCTTTACACTAATTATGGTAGGTTATAAACAAAAAAACAAACAGATGAAATCAATCAATCCTTTGCAATTATGCACCCTGGACATAAATCAGTTTATTAAAAAAATACTGGTTACTGCATTGAAAATTAGGGTCATGCTAGAAAACACAAAAATTGAAATTCACAACCCTAAGTGTGGTGCTTCCTAAAATAGACTATCTTCAATACTATTGGTACCTGAAGATACTTGGCTTTCAAGCATTATTACAAGCCTAACAATAAAAAAAACAGCTTTATGTTTGAACCTTTTTTAGTGCAAAAATATTACTATTGCAATTATAGGAATTGTGTTTTTTTATTTGTATAGGAACAATCAAATAAGGCTGGAAGAAAACAGATAAGACTGACTTTGTGGCAAGAAGTACAAAAAACCAAGAAAGAGTTCAAATAGTCATGTGTTAAAACAGCACTGTTCAAAACATCAGATTACTAATAACTGCATGCCTCCAAGTCAATTCTTAGTTATGGTGACCCTGTCCAGGGTTTTCAAGGTAGAGAATACACAGAAGTGGTTTACTGTTTCCTTCTTCTGGGGCATCCTGGGATTATGCAGTTTGCTCAAAGCTAAACAGGCTGGTTCTTCTCCTAGGAGGCACAATGAGGAATTGAAATTCCTACCTCTAGCTCCATAGCCAGATACTAAACCACTGCTATCCAGCCAGATTCAGTTTACACAGATTGGAATGACATAATGCTTGTATCAAATAAGTTGTCTCTTTTATATTGGTGTTAATGTCATGCATCCCAGAAATTCAGCCTATTCCTGATCGAAATCTCTTTTATGATGGAAGAGATCGAAATCTCTTTTATGATGGAAAGTGCTACAGAATAACATATGAATGGGCTACGATTCTGCACTCCAGCTCTGAGACACTGTTTCATGATTGTTAGGTCAAAAGAAGCACGTGTTACAAAGGTAGTCTGTGTACTGGCCTTATGTGTAATAGTTTGGCATTCTCAACTGGTGCTGTAAAATCCACGATGAGACGCACATAGCTGAGGCCGCTATGGGACAAGACCGACGTCATTCACCAGCCAAGTAGGACAAGATTTCAGCCAAGTGACTCAGTATGTTGTAAGAATGGTATATGAGACATTTACACAGCACAGCCAACTCACAACACTAGCAGATTAACATGTAAACAAGGAATTAAGGATTTCAGCTCTAGCAACATTTGCCATGTCCAAAGAAGCAAAATCTCCTATCCAAATTGCAAAGGAGTTGCTATGACAGAAAACAATTTACATTTAGCTCACACATCTCAGGGTGTTTCAGGTCAGGTTTCTATTGGGTAATCACCTTACTTCAATTCAGGGAATATTACAGAATGTTGGGGGATTGTAGTATACCCATATGATGTCATCTTCCACTTGTAACTCTGTTTTCCTATTTCTTTACCTGTCTTTCACCTTTCTTTTATTTAAAAAATCCTATTGAAGACTAAAAGAACAGCTGCACAATGTATCTATCTGGTAGCCCTAGAAGCTTTCCATCTAGAGACACTATCTGTCACTTTCCAACAGTTTTTGCTTTTACCACAAGAAATCAGTTCTTACTCCTTATGTTACCTGGGCTAGACATCCACTTCTAGTTGGGCCAATAATAAAAATGCCGAAAACCTTGCCAAATTGTATACCAACATTTTAGACAGCGCCTTATTAGACATTGGCACACACTTAGTATCTTACTTTGCTGAATGACTTGGCAAACTGCTAAAACAGGTAATCACAGGATGTTCTGTGGTAAACAAAGAAGGTGTCTGAGAAAGCTACATTTCAGAAGGCAGCAGCAAAAGCCTCAATCTAATTGCTAGACTCAGCTAGAGAAGATGTACTGGCTAAAAACCTATTGCCAAAAGTTACATCATGTAAGGCTGATGATGGTATAAGTCATGTTGGGTTTTCAGGAATTAAAAATGTCTGATCCCCTCTCATAGGTCTCAAGGCTTCCTTTCCTTATGAGGAAGCTGCAGGTGGCCACGGGATGAAGAGACAGCAACAGTGTGTGTGCTTTATTAATTAAAGGCCACTCCCATTCCACAGCTCCCAAAGGCTTTCTCAGGAGGAAAGGGATCCTAAGGGAAATAGGTGTTTAATTCCTTTAATATTGCAGTGGCTCGTATCAATTCTGTCACTGGATTTCAGCCAGCAAATCAACTGGATTTGTACAAGTACAGTAGTTGACTTAGAATATACCTATTGGGTCAGTAAGAATTTGCTATTTCAAACTAACTTTGGGGTTTAGCCCACATTTCCTCTATAACTACATGGTTCTAGAAGAAAGAACAAGATAACTGGTTTTGTGTGAGATGGTTTAGTCCAGTGATGGGAAACCTATGACATGCGTGTCAGAGGGGGCACTCAGAGCACTTTCTGTGAGCATGCATGCCATCAACCCAGCACAGAGTTTCTCTGCCCTTCTGACCAGCAGCACAATGGGAGCACTTCCTCCCTCCCCAGCACAGAGTTTTCCCTGCCTCTTTGCCCAGCAGCCCAATGGGAGTGCTTCCTCCCTCCCCTCAACACAAAGTTTGCCCCACCTGCCCAGCAGTCTAATGGAAGTGCTTCCTCCCTCTCCTGTCTGGGGTAAGGCAGGCGGCTCACATGTGGCATGAGGGTGCAGTGTGGACAGCAGCCTGTTGAGTCTGTGGTGAATGTGAGTTGTTTTTTTTTCCTAAACTAAAACCTCAGTATTCGGGTTAAATTTCCATGTTGGCAATGTGATAAATAAATGGGTTTTGGGTTGCAGTTTGAGCACTCGGTCTCAAAAAGGTTCACCATCACTGATTTAGAATCTCAGGTTCTTGCACTGGAGAAATCATTCACAGCAAAAGTCACAAAAAGGCTGTGCTGTTCTACTGCAGAAATCATTGATTCAATCACTTTATAGTCTTTTGATGCCATGAATTAAGAGTTGCTCACATGCTTCCCCTGAGTCTTACCAGCTTTGAGGATCTGCAAACTATGCTTGTTTCAGGAATATAGTAAGTAAGGTTCTTGAGCTGCTGCTTGCAGTGAAAGATCCCTGTGGTATGGGAAGTCTTTTCTCAGGTGAAATTAGCAACATTATTTGCAGCTTGTGTCCTTTTCAGAAGGCAATCTGATTTAGCTTTTTATTTCTTTGCACCTATGAGGACTATGGCCTCAAAAGCAGCACACTCATTTGGACAGTGCTTAGGTTGCAGATACACTGGAATGCTCTCAAAACATGTTGAAGCAATCATGTTCCTAAAGTGCTTGTAGCTCGGTTACAATTATTGAAAGGTCTCAACAAAATAGTTCTAGTATTGCATCTTCAAATTACGATTTAAGGGAAAATGCAATCTGAAGCACATGGGGATGAAGATGTTTCAGACTCATAGAAAAATATCAAATTTTACATGCAAGTGCAATGTGTGTATGTGCAGGTATTTAGATACACATGCATTTGGGTGGAACAGGCAATGAACATTTGGGTCAAAACCGTTTTCTCAAAGCTTCACTTCCAGGCTTTTCAAAGCTGATTGGGGCTGCTACTCTGCTCTAGATATTTTGGTGGGAGGACAGTGCTGGGTTCAATCTGGCATGCAGGAAAAAATGACTGTTATTTCTCCTTATCATTGGCCAACTTGTCTTGCTGATAGCTCGAGAGACTTCATAACAATTGTGTCATTATATTTAAAACAAGAACAAGTTAAACTTAACTTTTGATTCCACTATGAGTATGAACTAGAAGTCAATGAATGGAACTGGTCTAAATATCTTACATAGAGTAACAGGATCCGGGGGCTTCCCTTAATGCCAAACTTCACAGAAATATAAACATCCCTATGACTAATACTAACACAATTTAACTTTCTTGCTTTTGATCAATAATGCAATATGAGATGTTCATTTTATATTTTCTCCCTCTCTCATCTTTTTCAACATTGTTGGCTCTGCCACAGTTCAAATTATTTTTATACTGTTACCAAATTTTCCGTGGAAGGGAAGCATGATTAGTCTACATAGATCTCTATATCAAACCACTAATATGTTTTAATGTTCACCTTAAATTGCAACCAATCTGGGAAACAAATTGATGATATAAAAACCTGTAACATTGCTTTCTGAAACATCCTGTATTGTAACCTTTTCAGCAGACTGCAATCACTAAATCTAAAAATCTCCAAAGGACTAGAAAAGAAAACATCTGTTTCCAATTTGGTCTTTTAAAAAAATGAACTGGGTAGATACTTCATGTATTCAGACATCTCTATTAATTTGCTTAACACATATGTATGTCTAGAACTAAGAAAAATGCAAATACAGTATTCTTTTTGTCTCCCAGGTGGGACAAAAGACAAACCTGAGGAATTCATTTTGTTAATGAAAATCATTATACATACACATTGAAACCTATTTTTAGAGAAAAAATCCAATACAATCTAATTGTTCTATTACTGCCCTAGTCCTCTACAAATTTACTTTACCACAAGTCCATCTGAACACAATTGGTCTTACTTCTTAGTGAGTATAAACAGGGTTGTACGTGAAGGGGTCCTAACTGTATGACAGAAGGATTCAATTAACTAAGCCTTATTTTTGTCAGACAGCAAAATGAACTGTAACAGATTTGTTTGGTTACATTTACTCTGGCAGATTTTTGTTTGAATATTAACTGAAGATCACTACTTTTGGGATAACATTAAGCAAATTAAAAAGATAAAGGTCTCCCTTGCTCAAAAGCCAGTCATATCTGACTCTAGGGGTCAGTGCTCATCTCTGCTTACAGCCAAAGAGCCAGCATTATCTGTGTCTGCAGACATTTCCGTGGACATGTGACAGGTATGACTAGACACTCGAGTGCACTGATCACTGCTACCTTTCCACCAAAATGGTACCTATTTATCTACTTGCAATTTCTTGCTTTCAAACTGCTAGGTTGGCAGGAGCTGGGACAGAGATGGGAGTTCTCTATGTCGTGCAGCACTTGTGGCTCAAACTGCTGACCTGACAACCTTCCAGTCATCAAGTTCAGCATCTTAACCACTAAGTCATTGCAGTCCTTCTTAAGGAAATTAAAAGTAAACAAAATAATATAGTCTTGAAATCTGACCTTGAACAGCCTTTTCTGAGGCTATGTTGGTATAGAGCCATGATGGTGAACCTTGGTAGTCCAGATGCTCTTGGACTTAAATTCCCAGAAGCCCAAACACCCACGAATCCACACAAATGGGTTTACTGTGATTCATCCAGCAAGCGCTGCCTTCATCACTCCTGGAAGCAGAAGTAAAACTTGTCCGTACGAGTGCATTTTACTCCCGCTTATGGGAGCGACCAGGGCGGCATGGGCCAGATGAATCGCAGTAAATCCACAGGAACTTGGGCTTCTGGGAATTGAAGTCCAAGAATATCTGGAGTGCCAAGGTTCGCCATCACAGATATAGAGCTTGGTGCCTCAGAGCCCATAGGGTCGCGAAGCAGTTCATACTTCATCACCAAGCGAAAAGTGCAACAAATATGCCTCCCAAAAGGAAAGCAGCACAAAAACCACCACCCAAGGAGGATGCTTCATGACCCCCTCACCCAAGGCCAAGTGGTGGTGAAAGAATTGATCTTGGATGTTACCATCACAGAAGGGGTCAGTAGCTGCAGGACAGCCACAGCCAATCCCTGAAAGGGAAGGCCACTGGGCTGTCTTACATAAATTTTCCTAGGCCCTTGTCCAGATCAAGGAGAAACTGACGACTATGGTGCAGTCAGGAACATCTCAAAGTCCAGGAGAGTCCCCCTCAGCCTCAAGACCCAGAAATCCTGCAGGAGGGGAACCTTCACTGTACAGTGACCTCAACAGCCCTGGTTCAGGGTGTCAACAGTTGAAGTGGAAGTAAAAGAGGAGGCTTGCTTCAGGATGGGGACAACTACTCCAACAGGTAAACAGATTCATTGGATACGAGCAGCACCTCCAGTGAGTCATCCTTAGATGAAGATATGCTTGGTGCATTTGGAGACTACTGGAAGGAGGCAGCTCTTGCCCTGGGCTAACCCCGCTGGGTTGATGCAGGTGCCTAGCTCAACAAGGGGGGGGGGACTTGTGGGACTGAGATCAAACAACCAAAGGAGGTCAAGGCTCGTCCTTCACAGACAATGAGAAACACATATCCCCATACCCACCTACCTAAACACATGACAAACAGTATCCTTCATAGTTATTCCATCAATTCTTTCACCACCACTCCTTAAACCAGAAGTCAAAGAGAGATGGGCATCTGTAGACGGAGACAGGGTGAGAAAGCCAAAGAGGAGGAAGCTGAGATGACCTTTGCCAAATGGATGTTGGGCTATACAGTTTTCATGATCACCATTTTATGTCAGGATTACAAATAGTAACATGGGCATTTAGATACACATAGTTAGAGTATAAAAGCTATAATTCCGCACAGTACATAGTTGAACTATACACTGTAAGACTATGTAAAACTAATAGTAAAAAAAAAGACATACCTGTGAATAAAAATCCTTTATTGGTTTCCATTGTTTACCACTCAGGAAATAAGGGATGATTATTTCATAGTGCTCTGGTTGATTCTTTGGAATTGCTTGCCTAGAAGACTCCAGTTTACTTTTTTCATCCCCTCCTAGGATAAAATTAAGAAGTGCTTCATATTAGTAAAGTCAGAGCGCATAGTGCATAGAATATTTGTAAGTGAACTAAGTTAAAAATCTGACAATTGTATGTTATTTGCTTCTCAACCCACTAAACTTTTCAGTAAATTAGAACTTACTAAAAGACATAATAATGAAGTAAACATTCATATGATATGTCTTTTTAGTTTCTTTTTGTACTGAACCAGTTTTGGGTGGTAGTGCTGGAAGTGTATGTATCCACCTGGATCCAGATGCTACTAATGTGGCAGTATCTGATGAGGGGTCTAAATAGCATTGCCTAAACAGGTCTAGCCTGAAATTCTAGACAAAAGGATTAAATCAGTCTGCCCTGCTCCACATAGACTTGACTCTTGCAAATCATGGAAGGAAGTTTATTATGCTCCCTCCTGCCTCATGGTGACAGAAAGTTTTGCCAGATGGCTGATTGTAGCATTTGTGATACTGTATTCTGAAACTGCTAGCTTCCATGTCATATAAAATCCAAGAAAATCCATAGGTTTTTTTCTCAGACTTTTTTCGGCCAAACATGTGATTGCCTGATGAAAATATAACAGGATGGTGGTTTATGTATTCCTTCATCCAAGTGCAATTGGATCTCCTTTTTACATTACCATTTGTTTTTTCAATTAAAAGGACAGCACTGGGTGTGTGTGTTTAGATTTAGTGTTTTGGATTTGAAAATTATGAATCAAGCAGGAAACACAAGGATGGGGGTGGGGGAACTTCCACAGAGGTTAATGGAGTACAGAAGGGCAAAGATCATTGTCTGGATTCCTTCTGTGTCTCTTCCCACCACCCCACCACTCAATTCAATCAACACTTATTGTGAATCTCAGCTTATTTAATGGCTAATGGCGAAATCTGTTTGTTAGTTGTGAGCTGCTAGTTTTGCCAGAAAGCAATACACATCTGGGGAAGGAGACAATGTTTATTTTTTAGGGGGTGGGAAGGAGAGAATTGAAAGAGAGAGAAAGAGAGAGGAAGAGGAAGATATTCAAGAGGTAGCAAATAAATTATTTCAATTCATAGATGGTAGAGATTGCATAAAACTGGGAAAAGACCTGGTGGGCACAGAGACACCCACAAACCCTTCAACCTTCATAAAACTGTACAAAGCAAAATTCTACATTGTACTATTGGGGGGCGGGGTTTGACAGACAGACATGCTCATCAGATGATCACCATTAGGTTGCGAAATGCCCATTGGAAATGGGTAATTATCAGGAGAAAAAAATAATTATGCTTATCAGCCCATTATCAGTGCATGTAATTTCCTCTTAAAAGTTCAAGTCTAGCTTTTGCTAAGGTGACAAATCTTTACTGTGCTATAGCAGCTACAACTTGTATCCAAAAATGCATTTTTTCCTAAAGCAGGAAAAATGCCATTGGTGTGAATTTGTTTAAAGTGGATCCCAGCTTGCCAAGAAGTGACCCACACACTATGATCATGGAGCCATCTCCTACAGCACTTATGAATTGAGATATGCAGGATTTAACACCGGGACGGCAATAGACTGCCACAGCCTTGAGGATATGGACAAGGTGCGCCTTCACAGCCACTCCACCTTACATGATCTCTTCTGCCTCCATGACTGTTGGAAATCAGTTTCTCCTCTGGTGATTTTGCTATTGGGCCCAATAGGATGGTTTCCAGTGGCATTTCCTCTGCTGAGAAGACCATCACCCCACCTAAAGAGGCTCATACTACACTTCTCCTATCAAGTACATGGAGATGAGGGGCGCTGGACTCCCACAAAGTTAATAATCCATTTATAACTCTTATATCCCAGAATCATAACTATAAACATTAACATTTGATTAACAGGAAAAGGATGAGACAATAGCACACACCTGAATTTAAACTCACACCTTGGTGTGTTGTTGTGACCTTCCCCAAGCCATGTCAGTCTCCTAGCATGTCCCAGCCAATACTTGGAGCTGCCAGGACAGGCGAAGGGGGCAACTGGGCAACCATTTAATTACTAGAGTTGTTTTTTTAAATATAGGCCTCCTTTTTCACCACAGGGGACTCAAGATATGTTACAATACTTTTTAAAAATCAAATTAAAACACAATATTTCTACAGTTATGGAAATAAAGAATTAAACTTGCACAATAATTAAAATATATTAAATAATGAAAACATTAAAAAAAATCTATAAATAGACAAAACATTAAGACAGACACTAAATTATCTTAAAAAACAGCATCCATTTATAATTATTAAAAACCTGTCAGAAGAGATGGGTTTTTAGCTGTCGTTGGTGTCTTCTTTTTCTTCTGGCACATATTAACTTGGGTTGGGTGCAGATAAACTGTGCAGAATACTAGTGAGATTGTAACTTTGAATTTCTGTTCAGTTTATATTCCAATATCCTTTAATGTTATAGGCTTGAGATGAACATAGCTGTTAGATTTTGGGGTATGCACTTGCAAAGATTTGCAAGCTGGTACAACTCTGGGTTTCGGGATGTGCTAAAAGCTATAACACAGAACTGAAAATCCAATTCTAACAGCAATCTGTCTAAAAACTTTAGTTTTTATGAATTTTCATATCTCTATATAAAGCAAAATAGTCTTGCAGCTAAGGGTATCATTTCAGACTTCTGTGCCAGAAATTTAGAACAGTCCAAAACGCTTTCGCTCTGCCATTATACATAATGGACTGTACCAGCCAGATTGAGACAATGAACATCCAACTATTGTTTATCAAACCTATTCAAGTCTTCATAAAATGGTAAATTTGAAAGCATGAGGAAGGTAAGAGTTCTAGCTCTGCCCTCTGCCTCTTTCTGTCTTCATAGAGAGAGGGACTGTATGCTTCTGCTTGGAAGTAAAGCTTTTGCTAGTCATGAAGTCCCTGCAGGTGGCAAGTCTTGATATCTTTTTTTCAGGAACCTCAAATGTGTTGAGAGACTCCATGTGGAGTAGATGTTCAGTAAGTGCCTCCTGTGGACTCAGTGACAGAAAGAGAGGAAAGGAGTAGGACTCATCCCTGCTCAAGTTTTCAAATTAACCCTTCTCTTAGAAATGTTTCAGCAGGACTTTGGAACTGGCAACTCTTCTTCAAAAGTGCACTACAGGTACTAGATACCAGAGAACCAGCCTATATTTTACAATTGTCAATATCATACAGGGAACATCTGATGTTGCCTTCTTAAGCCAAACCATAAACAGGGTTACTACAGTTGGTTAATAGTTAAATAGGAAATCATCATGGAAGACCAGGAAAAACTCTGATACTCCGTAGAGATGTTGCCAGTCAGAGTTGGGCTAAACAGACCGGTGGTCTGTTGCTAAATAAATTTGGTTCTCTATGTATCTCTGGAGCACATAAAGCAGCTGATAGACTTACAGCCCAGCCCACTCATTATCTGTGTGATCTATTCTTTCATATATGTGTAATGATCTTGTGGCACCTTAAAGGCTAACAGCATTTATTCATCAGATGTTTTTGTAGATTGCAGCTTGCATCTGTTACCATTATTTATAGTTGACACAACTTTTTACCAGATAAAATTGATTAGTTTTCAATGTACCATAAGACTGCTATTTTTGCCAACAAACAAGGACACACACACAAACCACCATTGTGATTGTGTTATTACAAGGGCCTGTTGAGAAACCTCTTGATTCCACAAAATGCTAAACATTGACAAAAATATGGTGAAATATTAGTTTCATACAAATGCAGCTACAGGCATCTCAAATTCCCTAGAGCAGGGGTTCCCAACCTAAAGCCCATGGGCTGGCTCTGCCCCTTGGCACCATTTCATGTGGGGGGGCAGCCCAGCCCTCCAAGGGCACTCGAGAAACAAAATGAAGCTGTTGGGACAAAATGGCCACCCCATCATGCAGGCAGTGCAAAATGGCCATCCAGCCCTTGAAGCTGACTAAGAGAGTGTGACCCGGCCCCCAGCTTGAAAAGGTTTGGAACTCCTGTCCTAGAGGCATATATGAGGAGTACAGACAATCTTTAATTGGTTTTGTGCAAAACCTCAGCATCGGAAAACTCTAAGAAAGGTGACTTCTAGACACTAGGCAACAACTGGAGCACCCAATTATAAGGGTTTTTACTACCCCTATGTAAAAATGGGTGAACTAATTATGACCTTCCATTGGTGCTGAACTGCAACTCACAACAGGCCTAGCCAGCATAACCAATGCTGAAGGATTCTAAATGTTCCAGTCCAACAAATTTAACACTCTACAAATTGAAAACATCAAGTATTTAACTGAATCACAAAAGGATATGAAACCGTTGTTCAACATTTCAGAGATTATCCATTCATCCACAAGGATGTATATGACTTTATGGCACTTAAGCCAAAAGTAAGGAAAGGATAGCAGTTTTTGTTGGCAACTGGGGTAAAACCCAAAAGCACTGTTTCCCTTAACAGATTTCAGTTTTGACTGCAAAATCTTTTTTACAAGTCAGAAGGATTAGAATTCCTATAGCAAAGATGCTTTGTACCTGCATAATAAGCTTTTTCAAATATAAAAAAGTTAACTAGGCTGAAAACAAAAACAAGAAAAATATTTCAGTTGAATAGAGCATTCCAGCAGTGACACATTTGAGAATAACCTAAAAAATTAAAATGTAAAGGCTGACAGCACATCTGAAAGCAATGGCATTTATGTAAAACAGGGAAGCATGCCAGTATGAAATGAAGGCTGTGAAGCTGAACTGTATAAAGAGGTACAGACTGAGGAAGGTGTGTCAGCTGGATGGAGCTATAAAGTCAAACAGTAAAATAGAATTCAGAACAAGTCAGTAAAATGGAGAAATGCAGACAGATGTCAAGAGAGGGAATGAAGAACCAGCAAAATTCAAACCATATTGTAAGTAAACTCGTAACTCATTTCTGTTTATTTGTCATAGCGAAAGTAGAAAACCTTCACTGTAAATATTGGAATACGTTATTGTTTAAGAAACAAAGAGGGAATGATTTGTAAGCATACAGGAAAACAAGACAAAGATATTACAGATTTATGTTTTGACGATGATTCTCCAAAATGTCTAGTTACACAAACAATGCATAAACACTACCACTAATACAAAACCGTACGCTTTCTAATGTCCTTGAACATGACAAAACTGTCCCTCAGCACAGACTGCCCCTCAAGGGCTTGCTCATTTTCAGATCACTTGAGGACGTGGAAGGGCTAAATAATATTTGGCATACTCTCCCATTCTAAACACCTGAAGCAACTTTTGCCCATATGGTGAAATGGCTGATGAGCCACTTCACCATATGAGCAAGTAAAAGAGTTCGCCTGCTTCTTGGCAGAGTGGGTATGGGAACTGCTACATAAACCACAAACAAAGCCTCATATATTGCTATTAAAGAATAAATAATTTCATACCAACTTTTTTTAAATATATAAAAATCTGACAACAGGGAAAAGGAAAGTAAACTTCCTCCTTTTGAATCAAAGTCCAGAGAGGGTTCTATACTTCCACAGAGAATGTCTACTAGCCATTCAGATTACTTTGTGTCCCAAGCAACAAGTATCGAGAAAAATTGTAGAAAAACAGCATGACAGTTGTTTGGTGTTTGTGTGATGAGTAATTAAAAGGGAGTCAAGCTCTAGTATTTGCCCATCCTAGGTGTCTTTTTACACTGTGATGCAGAATGCAAACAAAATACTACTGCATTATCTAGTTGCCAGGACAAGCTTCATAGCTGACCACCATGATGATAGCCAATATTCGGAATCGATACTGCACTTGAAGAAGAATGTGTCTCTTTGTGAAAGGTTCTCAATTCAAAATGAGATTCTGCAGGCCAGCTGGATGGCTGACTGAACAGTACAGCTACTTTGAACATAAGAGGGGTTAATTTAAAAATGACATAAGAGGTACAGATAGTTTTATATTGGATAGATGGGCAACACATGTCTGGATCCTGTCAGGATGAGCACAACCATCTGAACAATACAGTCTTGAAGGATTGTTTATCATATTTCAATGACTCAATGTAGGTATTCCATTGGATTCTATGGGAACAGTCATATTTCTGCATGCCAAAGCAGAAGCCATCTGCTTTAATACAGAACAACATAAAATTTGTGCAGTAGCTGCCATTTCTTTATAGAGAAGGATACTTGACTCTACTTCCCCTGAGGTTAAACCTGATACTAACAACACACTTCTTGTTGATTGTTTAAACTTGCAGCTTACATGCTAGAACTATAAATTAACTACATAAGTTGAAGTTTCTAGATCAGTGATGGGGGACATTTTAGAGACTGAGTGCCCAAAGAGGCAAATTCTGTGCTGGAGGCAAATTCTGTGCTGGAGGGTTGGAAGGAAGTGGTCCCATTAGGCAAAGGGGGCAGGATAAACTCTGTGCTGGGGGAGGGAGGAAGCACTCTCATTGGACTCCTAGGCAGAGGGATGGGCAAACTCTGTGCTGGGGAGAGGAAGGAAGCAGCAACCTGCATGCCAACAGAGAGGGCTGGGAGTGCCCTATCTGGCACGAGTGCCATAGGTTATCCACCACTGATCTAGAGATGTTTATGCTATTTTAGTGACCCAATAAAGCCATTACCATGTACGTTTTTGGATTTTGCATATGGACTATGTTACTATGCTTCGTTTTCTAAAAAATAATAACAATGGGAATTATGAAACTTTTCCAAAATTCCATTCTCCCTGCCATATTTATCATGCCCCATTTCCTGTGGCACAGCAAGTCTTTATTCTATTGTAGCATCAGTATTACTTTAATATCCAAGGGGAGAAGACCTATAGAAGATCTCCCTTGGGAAGGAAAAACAGAATCTCAAATTGCCTTTTTTTAAAAGGGTCATTGACACAGATAAGGATATTTTAAGCCCCACAGGCTGCAGCTGAACAATAAAGTACACCCTTTCTCCCTCAAAGAATTCATTAATTGGAACTTCCTTGATATGTTTTTTTTAAAACAGTAACCCTAAATTATGTAGTTCATTTATATCTTGTATTTCATTTTTCTAGAAAATTAATAGTCTTGTAAAAGAAGACTGAGAACATAAAATATCTACTATGATTTTTGATGAGCCTGAGGACACAAAATAAGCTAGATGACTCTGTGTCTTTCTGATTTTAAGTTCTTTGTACTTTTAATCAAAATGTATCCTCTGTCTAACTTGTCAGGGCGAAATTCAAACCAGGCTTTGAGGTGGTTTGCTGCATGTCCATTGGATCATTTATACTGCTGAGATTCATATGGCATAACTCCTCGCACAATAAGGATGGATTTAAATATTGCTCTCTTTAGTTAAACAGGTTTTTATAAAATACTGGGTAATTTTTCTATTCTTCGTTTCAAAGACATATTTACAATTCTTACTCATACCTTTTGTAAATGACATCCTTTTGAACTTGAAGAGGCTAATAAATCAGGCCAAAATAATATTTCCTTTTAAAAGATTTTTAGAAAGTGTTAATCAAAGATGAAGGTCACAGGCTTAAGATTATAGCAAATAATTACACTGCTTGGTCAATTGAATGTAGCAATATACAGAGAGGAGAATAAACAGTCTCACATTAACACCTCTAACACATATTCTCAGAGAGGTACAATGACACACAGGGACCCCCTTGCTAATCACTGCATCCAGCTCCATGCCTAACCAGCCAACAAAATTGTGACAAGTGATGATTTTTGACTCAATAACTGCATACAACAAATCCCATCTAACCAACAGCAGAGTGAAAGGTGAGCTAACAAAGGTCAAACCTAAATTTACTCTCTTTGCACAGCAGGAACATTCTTTCATCCTGCCTCCCAAGATGGACCTGAGAGAAAACCTTCCCTTTCAGGTCCAACTGAGTAAGCACCTCCCCACCCAATGCTTCCCTATAGGCCAAGGAGCAGCAGCCTGGGGAGATAGCTGAAAATGTGGTGGCCACCTTGTTCCATGCACACCTGTTCCACTGGCTGCAAATTTGACTATGCTTGGTTCAAAACACTACACAAAATGTGATACTGCATTTCATAAACATTAATATTTTACCACGAATGCACCTTTTGAAGTTTACTGTTTGAGTTGGGAACTAGGCTTCTGGTGAGCTCTGGAGTGACTGCTCCCACCTCAATATTTAACTCATGTGATTGAAACCAAGATGAAGGAAAATAAGCCTCTCTAACTGGAATCACCAGTAAAGATTTCTTCATGGAAATCTTTAGGAGCATGCAGTAAAGCTCAATGTAAACTAAATTGTTTGTTCACAATGGCATCATTGTGCTGAATTTTCAGATATGCATTTTTTTTTTTTTTGCTTACGATTAACATCTTACTTTCATCAGTTTTACAATGAGGCGATGACATCTCTGCTTATATTTTGCAATTTATGAGCAACAAGTGCCTTTAGAACCACCAATTAAATAGCCACATATATTCCTATGTACGGTACCTCTGTGGTCAGTGAAAAATATAGCTCCAATAGCTCTGATGCCTAAATGTTCATTTCATCTGCTTCATGTCACATTAAGACAAAAAGCTGACATATTTTTAATGGTATTTTTTGCATTTTCCATCATGTATTCCACTTAGGTAGAACAAAATTTTCACTGTAATTTAATCTTTCACAGATAAGCAGCTGTACATTAGCTTTTTTCTACATTTAATCACATATTGTACAAGGGATACAAATACTGGAAAAACACATAAACCACAACACATTTAGATCGCTGATAGAAAGCTTTAAATATGTTCTTGATTAGAATATTTTGTGCAATAGTTCCCAACAGATGTCGAGAAACATTTCTGCCAGCTTTGACATCCAAATCTATATGTCTTGCTCTACGTTATTAGCTATCTCAATTAACAGGCCATGAAGTGTTCTTCTTGTTGCCACATTACATCATACATTCCAGAAAATAAAGAATGTGTTTGTCAAATCTATGGTCTCATCCTGCTGAATTTTCAGATATGCAAACAGAAAATTGATGCCTTACTCACTCCTCTTCCAGTTCCAAACCAGAAATGACACTGATATGAAGTCATTTTCATGGTACTGTTTTTATGCACAGCTTAAGGTAACAGCTTAAGCCTCAAGCAATATGCAAAAAAAAAAAGAATTAGAGATTTATGCATGGTATATTTGACATGAAACTGTTACTTTAAGGTAATCCTTTGCTTTAGGCTAACTAGCCCTTTAAAATGAAAGGCCCACTGGTCCTAGTCCTAGTCCCAGTTCCCATGGAGAGAGATCGAGAGAGAAATGCAATAATTGAAACAGCTGTTCATTTATTGAAAGAGAAGTCAATACATAAAGCCTGTAACAAATAGATCCCTCCCTAAAAGTAGAAGAAGGCCCTAACCACAGGCGAGACAGATATTTATACAGATGAGATGGTACACATAGTAATTTACACATAAATAACATGGCATGTGAGACATGTGCAAAACAGATTGGGTCTATCCTGATTCCATTTTGAGAGGAAATGGGTGCAAATGGATTAATTCCAGTCTTCAGAGAGATTTAGCATGGTGATTCTTCCTCTGGGAACACAATAGGTGTGAGACCATTTTGAGGGGTGCTGATTATCATGTGTAACACAGATGTGTAGTTTCAGGCTGCCCCAGCCAGGCAGGGCAGGAGGACAAAGCATGGACCCCTGACTGACAATTAGGATTTAACTGTTCCTTGAAATTCACTCAGGAAGCAATGAAATTGACTAGAGTTTGCAGCAAGAAAGGGCTGAAACAGCCAGGAATAGCCTTAGCAGCACTTTGATTGAAAGTGGAAACAATCCATTGGGTTCATGTAAACATCACTTTCTAGGGGCAGAAACAATGTTGAAATGGGAAATTAACTGCCACTATGAACCCAGGATAAAGTCTCACCTTGCAGCACACCCAGTGGTAAGAACTAGACCAGTGGTGGTGAACCTATGGCACGCGTGCTAGAGGGAGCACTCCGAGCCCTCTCTGTGGGCACTCACACATCACCCCAGGCCAGAGTTCAGCCCACCCCTCTGTCCAGCAGCCTAATGGGAGTGCTTCCTCTCTCCCCCAGCACAGAGTTTACCTGCCACTCTGTCCAGCAGCCCAATGGGAGTGCTTCCTCCCTCCTCAGCACTCGGTCTCTAAAAGGTTCACCATCACTGAACTAGACATTATTCAGGAAGTACTGAGAGCAGGGGGGAGGGGAAGATGAGCTCTCTCTCTCTCTCTCTCCCTCCCTTTCCTTGTTTCAAGGGGTTAGATCAGGTAGGATTTTCCTCTAATTCAGTTTAAGATTTCATGTATACATTAATAAAGTTAAAATTCATTCCTTTGTCTTACAATACAAAACCCATTTATAATACTGTACACGTATTAACATTTCTACACAGAAATGATTCTCATAGGGTTCAAATGTCATTCTTCACAAATAACTGGTTTCAAAGAAGAATCATTATATGGTGCAATGCTCTTCAGTAGTTAGACATGGACAACACAGGACATCAGTTAGAGGGCTCTGTCCTACCCCCCCCCCCCCAAAAAAAAACAACAACAACAAAAAAAACCACCCATCACCCTTCCTTCAAATAGAATGTACATTCTAAGTTAGGAGTTCTCAACCTTTTTAAGCCAGAGGTTGGGTCATGCTCCCTCTGACAGCTTCAGGGGCCGAACAGCCATTTTGCTCTTCCTCCACCACATGGCACTTCCTGGTATGGTGGAGGCGGTGGGGTGGGGGGCACATTAAATAAAAAGGGACCCCATTTAGAGTTTTAAAAAATTGAAATCAGATTGCTTGTAATCCTCTGACTGGTAGCACAAATTATGTTACCCTATGGGCAAGAAGCATGGTTCAGCAACCATTTGATTTTAAATCATCTGACTACTCTTTGAGAAAACTATGGGTGGTGGAAAAGAAATAAATGTTTCTCTGACATGTTATCAACACAAATCTAATAAGGAAAAATATTAACTCCTGCGTGCAAGTAACCAGATTTTATTTTAATGTTCCAAAATGAAATACTGTACTAAAGTTCTTTACATATTTGCAATCTATTTTTGCAAATTGAGCAAAACTACATTGTACATATTGCAATCAGATGTGTCCTGAGATGACATTACAGGGGAAATTGAATAACTCACTAATAAACAATTACAAAATCCTACTCAGACTTCTCTATTCCGCAGAAGTTTAAAAACTGCAGTTTTTCCAATCAACGATCTGACATTAGCATTCCTATGGGTGCTTCACAATAAGGAATTTTCAATACTGTATACAGTACAGTGATACCTCGGATAACGTTTGCATCGGATAACGTTTGCATTGGGTAATGTTGGGGAATTTGAGGCAAACATTTGCATCGGATAACGTTATGTTAACATTATCTGATGCATCAGATAACAATTTCTGATACAAATGTTTGCCTCAAATTCCCCGAGGAAGTGGCTGTGATTCACCAGTTTGTCTTGGGAGAAAGGGAGGGTGCTGCCTGCTCTCTTTATCTCAAGGTTGCAAGATCTCAATAACAATAATACATTACAAAAGCTTGCCAAACTAGTCTGACTAGTTTAGGTGAGCAAAACCAGACATTTAACTTTGCTGTTTTAAAAGACCTGTTCCATCTTTTTGCTGTCATGTTTTTTTCAATGATGCCATGGCACACCAGGAAAACTAGGTGACCAGAAGAAAACAAAACTTAGCTTGTGTACTGTGCTGTAGTGCACTGACCTGCCAAGATCACCAAGACATTGGTGGGCGGGGACTCTTTCAATATGTCCTGACTCCATTTTAAAAGCTAAGAGGCAAGCCCCAAATGGATGACAACATTTACCATCATGCAGAGTTTCCATAAGGAGCCATGTGCACAGGAATCATTTTTAAAAGCTAACAGCAAGGGTGCCCAAACTTTTCAGGCCACGGGCCAGTCACATGGTTCATGGGTGCCCAAACTACAGCCTGTGCGCCAGATCCGGCCCTGACACCAATTCATCTGGCCCCTCCCACCCTCACCACTCCCAGAAGCTAGGTGAGTTTTACTTCCGCTTCTGGTGTCATTGGCTGGGTCCAGCCCATAGGCCATAGTTTGGGCACCCCTGGCTAACAGGGATAGGAGCAGGACCCAAAATGGATGCCAACATTTACCAACATGCAAGGTCGCCATCTGTAGCCATGTTCACAGGAATCTATTGGTGTCATGGGCCAGATCCGGCCCACAAGCCCTGTTAATAGCAGGGGTGCCCAAACGTTTCAGGCCACTGGCCAGTCACGTGGTTCATGGGTGCCCAAACTACTCCCTATGGGCCAGATCTGGCCCTGACACCAATTCATCCAGCCCGCTCCACCCTCATCACTCCCAGAAACTAAAAAAGGCTAAAATAAGGCTAAAAATCGGATAACATTAAAACTTATGGAACCAAGTCTTAACGTTATCCAAGGTATTACTGTAATTCCATAACCCAGTGTTTTATTGTAGTTCTCCTTCAGATCTATGTAATTTACCAGGTTTTCTGCCTGCAGAAACTTGATCTGGGATCTATCGAATGAATCTCTGTTAGCATTACCCCAGATTACTTCATAATACAAGATATTGCTGCTTTAGTGACAAAAATTGCTAAAGATTAGTTCTAGAAAGTAACATTCTAGCATCCAGAACGTTAACCTTCACCGAATGGAAAGTGATACTTACCTAAGCTTGACGTTGTTCTGACCTATCTAGAGGATATCATGTGAATGAATGAATGAATGAATGAATGTTCTTTCATGATATGGTAAGTGGTGAAAATGCCCATATTTATTCATGGAATCTAGTAACTTGAATCTGGCTCTACAATAAGCCCTTCTTAAAGGATGAGGGAGACATGATATCATGTGTATATCTGGAAGGAACATAAAGACCAAAATCCTATTCCTTAGTGTAACATATTGCAAAAGAGAAGACCAACTGAATCAGTGGGGATTTAGTGTCTCAGCCTCACCATTAAGTTCCACAACTTAAATTGGACTACTTCCACTGTGACTTATTTTAATATAGTAAGTTGCAGTTAGAGTAGGCCGAAATGAATCAACGAACAATACAATATAGCTGACTCAGCACATCCTCATTGATTCAATGGGCCTATTGTAGTGCAATTTACTACAATAAACAATGAGATTTTGGCCAAAGATTACTTCTTCTTGCTTTGCCATATCCAAATCTGAATATTGGTGATCGTCATGGCAATCAGCCATGAAGACTATCATAAGAATATAATGCAGTGGCCCTTCATCTGCCTTCTGCATCGCAGCATGACATCCATACCACTGATCCAGTTCCGCGAGTCACTTTCTGGTCCTCAGCCCTTTTGGTACACAAAGTCCTCATTGGTCCCAGGCCAATATTAATGAAGCTGCTGCCCTCCATCAAGATGGATCCAAGTGGGATTTAATCCACTTGGGGACCATCAAGATAATTTACTGTGAGATAATTCCATAGTGCCACCCAAATGTGTTTTTCAAAGATTGGAATTAAAATAACAAATGCCCAATCAGGAGTTTATGCTATACTCATGTTAGAGTTATCAGAATCTAAGCTCTTCAAGAGGTAAACAGGAAATGAGTTAGCCCACATGTATTCAGTGACCAAAAGCAGCTCTAGTTGATATACAGCTTTATTTATTTAATGGACATAAATACGGAAGACATATTTGATAAATCACTTCACATAAATTCATAGGAAATAAAGTTGTACAGCAACTGAAACTCTGGCCATGATATGAGTTCGATCCCAACTGGCTTGAGTTTGACCCACCCTTTTAATACTGGTAAAATGAGTATCCAGCAAAATACTAATTACTATGTGAACCCTGCCCAAAGAGCTCTCCAAATGTCATGGAGTGGTATATGAGTGTACTTTCCTAGGATCAAAGCTCACTGCAGATGGTGACTGCAGCCATGAAATAAAAAGGCGACTGATTCTTGGGAGGCAAGCAATGAGAAACCTGGGGAGCATAGTGAAAAGTAGAGACATCACATTAAAAACAAAAATTTGCATAGTCAAAGCAATGGTATTCCCTGTGGCAATGTATGGTTGTGAGAGCTGGACCATAAGGAAAGCTGAGCGCAGAAGAATAGACGCCTTTGAGATGTGGTGTTGGAGGAGAGTTTTGAGAGTCCCCTGGGCAGCGAGGAGAACAAATAGGTCAATTTTAGAAGAAATCAATCCTGACTGCTCCTTCGAAGGTCAAATAATAAAGATGAAGCTAAAGTACTTTGGACATCAAATGAGAAGAGAGGATTCACTTGAGAAGGCCTTGATCCTTGGAAGGGTCGAGGGCAAAAGAGGAAGGGACGGCCCAAGATGAGATGGCTAGATGGTATTGTGGAAGCGGTGGGCACAGAGCTAGGCGAGTTGAGGGGGATGGTGGAGGACAGGAGTACCTGGCGGATGGTGGTCCATGGGGTCGCAGAGGGTCGGAATCGACTGTGCGACTGAACAACAACAATTATTTTATTAAAACAATAGTTCTGTCAATAAATTTTTTAGGTTTACTTTGGGGAAAGAATACAAAGTCAGTAGTGTGAATAGTTTCAAGCCTGCACTATATCTCAGGTTTTCTCTTTTTAATTTTCTTGAGTAAGTCTTGTAATATAACAAAACAGCAAGACTGATATTTTTCTGCAAATATAAAATATTATGGTCTTTTAGCTCAGTACCAATTTGTATGGTATTGTGATAAGTATGCTAAATAACTGATCATCTAAGCAAGCGTTGACCTTGCATAGCCATGCATGCTAGCTTTTAAAGGTTGAAATTAGGTCACTCAAGAGAACTGAGAAGATCTGATGTGCAATAAAAAAGAGATAAGATATTTTCCTTTACTAACAGTTTTTAGGCATGAGTTTCTTTTTGATTAATCACTGCAGCTGCGAGAACTCACCAGGAATTCCCTCAGCTACATTTCTGATAGCTTTAGCCAAAAAAATAGGAAAAAAATTCAAGTCCTCAGAGGAATTTCAGTATACACAACTATGCCTTGCCATGGTTCTTTCTGCAACAATTGTCATTAAATATGAAGGAGGTAATGAGTGAAGTTTCTAAATTTCATGGGAACTGCAAAGCATTAGAGATGGTAGTCTCTCTGTTCATTACAATCTGTTAAGCATGCCTAAAAACAAAACAAAACCAATAACAGCCTTCTAATGCCAACAATCTTAGAAAAGAGTGTGTTTTTTCTTTTGCCATTCCATATTTAATGGCTATTGTTGCAGAGTGAACTTCCGCAAGAAACAGGTATGCCTTCTGAAATGCCTCTGAACACTCCATCTGAACAATTTAAATTCATTATATAAATATTTATGGAATTAAACTCTATAAAATTGACTTGTAGAATGTTTGCTCTACATTCAGAATAAGCTGTCTTATATTCTACTGTTTTATGTATATTTTTCTCTTTAAACTAACCAGGACCCTATTATAGATCCTATGTGTCAAATATTAAGCCTTGAAACAGCTCAATTTTTAAAAGAACATACATGGATACTGAAATCCTGTTACTCAGCACTGTAAGTTACAACTAATGTAGAGCCAATGAATCAATGGAACTTTACCGAGCTGACTTGACAAATCCACAGTGACACAACAGGACTACAGTAATACCTCGCAGAACAAATTTAATTCATTCTGTGAGGCTGCTCGCTATGCGAGTTTTTTGCAATGCGAGTCAGACCCGCATAGCGAAAATCCCTATGGAAAAACTCACATAACAAGCTTTTTTTAGGGGAAAAACTCGCATAGCGATTTTTTTTCATTATGAGCGTTTTCCCCATAGAAACGCTGGTTACGCGAGTTTTCTATGGGGAGTAGAGATTAAAATATGAATTTAAAAAAGTAAGATCTGCCTTCATAAAAATGCGACATTTGTTATGCAGTAGAGATCCAACTCTTGCTACAAAGATCTGAATAGTGAGATGTTACATGTTCCCAATGCTGCTGTATGGAGTCAAAGCTTGGACATTGACTAAAACATTTTAATAGAGAATCGAAGCTTTTGAAATGTGGATCTACAAATGGCTGCTAAGAATATAATGGGTTGACCATGTGACTAATGTAGAAGTGTTGTGCCAGATGGTCAAAGAACAAGAACTGTTTAAGACCATTAAGCGAAGAAAGCTCCAATACCTTGGAGCTCCAATACCTTGGAGCCCCTCTCTTTCTCTACTTTTAAATTAGTAGTTGTAGCATCTGATGTGTTTTTAATCTGTTTTTAATCTTTTTTAGATTTTAATTTTAAATTTTAACAGTTTTAAGGTTTGTAGATGGAAGCTTCCACTTCCTAATCCTGGGCCCTACCTGCCCAGGGAAGGATAAGACTAATGTCCTCTGGCCGGGAGGAGGAATAGATTTTAGCTGTTTGTGCTGTGTGTGTGTGTGTGGTTTTTTTTCCTGACTGGACTTTATGGCTGAAGAACCTGAGATACTGGTGCGGCATGTCTGCAGAAGAACTGTTCCAAGGAGTTAAGAACAGGAAGACTATTGCCATGCTGATAGCCAACATCCGGAATGGATACGGCACCTGAAGATTATTGGAGCAAGTACCCAACTAGGAGATCTCCACAGAGCTGTCCAACAACCACCTTGCCCTGCCTCCCAAAGCTTTGGGGGCTCCCACTTAAGACCAGGAGCATAATACACTAGCAATTTTGTAGCAAAATAAGATACAGTAAAACCCCAATTTACGAATGCCCCTACTTATGAATAATTTGACTTACGAATTGGTTCTGCACTGAAATCCGTGCCTTGAGTTACGAACATGCCCAATTTACAAATTAATTCTTTTTCCTCTGTGTTGCCTCCAGAGAAACAAAAAACACAATTTCCCCTATGGGTTTGCTTCAGGTTACATAATCTGATTCCCCAGAATGCATTGCACACTTTCTGAGCCCTCTAGGTTTCAGTAGAGTGTTTGGAGTGATTTCTTTGTCTGTAGTTTCGGCACCAAAATGGCTGCCGGTTGCTGTTTCTTGCTGAATTTTTCTGAGTTTTCTGTCCATTTTCAAAGCTTCTTTAAGGTAAGGAACATGTTTTTGCTTATGCATGCTTTCCTTTCAATGCTGCTGTTGTTTTTGGGTGGTTTGGTTGATTTTTGGAGGGGTGGGGTGGGGCTTTTTCTTTATCTGAATGGAGATGCCTCGAGTTACGAACAAATTTGACTTATGAACAAGGCTATGGAACTGATTTTATTTGTAACTTGAGATTTACTGTATTACCAAAGTTTTTTCTTTTTGGAATCTGAAAGTATATTTCACTGTGCAGTTAACTGTGACATGTTGATACGATCACAGTTCTGTGTCTAAAACCAGAGTGGTGTGACTCCAATATTATATATTTTATTTACTTTCTTTGTTTCTATGCCACCTTTCTTCCAGAAACTAAACTGAAAGTGACTCATATACAGTATTATTAAATTAAAAATGCTCATAGCCCCGGGGCAGTCAAAATTTGCTTTATTAAACACTCCTAAGATTTAGTACTTTAGACATTATAAAGTAATGAAAAAGATAATAAAACAGTATAAATTATGAGATACCCAACTGTGCAGTAATAGACAGAGTTACAGACTAGCATTCAGGAATCTAGGTTCAAATTCCCAGTAATCCATAGAAGCCACACCTCAAATTTTCTTATATCCCTTCAAAACCGATTATGGTGTAAATAGAAAGCACTTGATAGAACATAACTACAACAAGAATTCTTAACACAGGAGTTCTCAACCTTTTATTCTTTCACCACATTGCACTTCCAGGTGTGGTGGAGGTGGTGAGGGGCCACATGAAATGGTACCGCAGGGCACATCCAGCCCACAGGCCACAGGTTTAGAATCCCTGCCTTAACATAGCACTAAAATTCAGTACATCTTTCAAATAAGCTTATATCAATAACAAAATGCAATAAACAACATAAAAACATGAGGAGTTGAAACCACCTTCTTGATCTAAAGTAATCTGTTACTGGTATCCGAGCACACATTTTTCCTGGAAATCATTTTCTCAGCTGATGGATGCGTCTTTGGTGACTCCATAAACCAATCCTGGCATGAAACATGCAACCACACATAATACACTGGATAGATGATGGAAGGCGTAGTTGAGTTTGACAAAGCTTTCGTGTTTGCCACTTAGCCTCTTCATGTCTGTGGCGTTCTCCTTCAAAGTGATTGGTAGCTGCAGAGATGGTTTGGTGCCAAAGTGGGCAATCTTCAGCCACTGTGTGCCAGGTTTGTGGGTTTATACCTGACACCTTCATGGTTTGTTTCAGCTGGTCCTTGTAACACTTCAGAGGAGCTCTGCGAAGTCTTGTACCAGAGCTAAGTTCTCCATAGAGAATTTGATGATGAAGCCTGGGACAATCCATATGACAGGCATGCCCCATCCATCTCAGACAATGGCCTGTGATGGAAGCTTCAATGCTATTTACATTTGCCTTCTTGAGAACTGTGATGTTGCAACATAGTCATCTCACTTGATGTTCAAGATGGATCTTAGCTTCTGTTGGTGAAAGTGCTTGAGCTTTTTGATGTCTTGGTGATAGCGGGTCCATGTTTCACAGCCATACAATAATGTTGAGATAACATCAGCTTGGTATTCCATGAACTTGTGTGTGTTGTTAAATCTTTGTTCATGAAGACCCGATGTGATAGATGGCCAAAGGCAGAATGGGCAGCACCAGTTCTCTTCACCACATCCTGTTCACAGGTGCAGTTTTTAGACAGGATGCTACCAAGGTAAAAAAACTGGTCTACCTATTCCAGTGTCAAATCTGAGATGATAATACTGAACTCTGGAAGGGCTGTCCTTGGGGCAGGTTGTGCAAGTACCTTGGTTTTCTGAGCATTTATGGTGAGGCCATAATGATCACATGCATTCTTGAAACAGTTGACTGACTGTTGCAGCTCCTCAGGTGATGAAGCACCTGAAGCAGGTGATGAAGCATCGTCGGCATATTGCATTTCTGTTATCCTGTTAGCACTGGTTAGTCTTCGGGAGCATAGTCTAGCCAAGTTAAAGAGTCTTCCGCCAAAGAGGTATTTAATCTCTAATTTGTGTTGCTACCAGGTGTTTCATATTGCATGGCAGCCAAGTATAGGGCAAAAAGGGTTGGAGCAAGCACACAGCCTTGCTGCAATCCGTGGGTGATTGGGAAGTCATCTGATATGCTGTTTTGATGGCGAACCCTCTGAGACATGCCATCGTGAAGTGCTGGGACCAGATCTATAAAACACTCAGGCCAACCAAAGCATCTCAGCACAGCCCACATAGCAGGTCTCGGGACAGAATCAAAAGCCTTTTCCAGGTCATAAAATACTAAAAAGAGCGGATTCTGTTGCTCCGTGCATTTTTCCAGAAGTTGTCTTGCACAGAAAACCATGTCCGTTGTGCCTCGGGAAATAAGGAAACCACATTGAGATTCTGGGAGGGCCCTTTTGGAGATAATTTGCAGGCTACTGAGCAGGATTTTTGGGGAAATCTTTCCAGCAATGGATAACAATGATATGCCATAATAGTTCCCACAAGTACTGGGATCACCTTTCTTAAAAATGGTGATAATGGTGGCCTTCTTAAGGTCATCAGGCACGTTATCAGTTTCTCAAATAATTAGTGTGAAGAATCTTATCTTTAGAGGCACCCTTCTCTTCTGGATTAACTCCAGAGGGATGTTACCTGGCCTGGGAGTCTTTCTGGGTTTCAGCTTATTAGAGCTTCACAGAAATAATAGATCTAGAATATCAACAGAGTCCAAGTAAAGATGGATATTAGTGATTTTGTCCTGACAATATGGTTGTACTAAATTGTAAAAAGTAGCCCCCAACCACTAAAAACGTTTTGCTACATGACTTGAAGATGATCTAATAATAGTGAAGAAAAACTGCTTCTTTGCCAACTTCACTACCAGAATTGGCTTTGTGTTTTCTTCAAGTGCTACATTTTGTTTGTTCTCAATTCTCCCCCACTTGCAATTCATATAAAGGTAAAGGTCACCCTTGCTTGAAAGCCAGTCGTATCCGACTCTAGGGTTCAGTGCTCATCTCTGTTTCATAGCCGAAGAGCCAGAGTAATTTATATAGGTTTGAACTTATTTCTTCACACCCTGTCCAGTTGTGAGCAAACAGATGAATACTCTGCTAAATGGGAATGCACGATCCCTTCATTCCACAGGTCTTTGGCAGGAAACAATCATTTGAGCTGGGAGGGTAGAAAAAGATCCTTTGGATTCCACCACCCTCAAGCACATCACCTTCCCTCTAGACCAGTGGTGGCAAACCTATGGCACACATACCAGAGAGGGCACTCTCATCCCTCTCAGTTGGCATGCATGCTGTCACTTCCTACCTCCCCCAGCACAGAGTTCATCCCACCCCTCCACCCAGCAGCCCAATGGGAGTGCTTTTTCCCTCTCCCCAGCACAGAATTCATCCCAACCCTTTGCCTAGTAGCCAAATGGGAGCATTTCCTCCTTTCCCCAGCACAGAGTTCACCCTGCCCATGGAGTTTAGGCACTCTGTCTCTAAAAGGTTCACCATCACTGCTCTAGACTATGATTCCTCAAACTTGGCTCTCCAGGTGTTCATGGACTTCAATTACCAGAAGCCCAAGTCAGCACACCTGCTGATCAGGTCTTCTGGGAACTGAAGTCTAAGAACATCTGGAGAGCAAAGTTTGAGGAACCCTACTCTAGACCACTATCCTTCAGACCACTGTCCTCCTGGCCTATAGATAAAACCAAGTCTGATATATGTCTTACTTACAGTGATTACTCTGTTAGGGCAAGGCTATTATGATGGCCATGAAGTTACAAGGTATCTCAATCTACTGACATTAGTCACTTATGAATGTCAACTGAAACTCTTAGGACATTCTTGATCTGTAGGTATGGGTGTGCCTATCTACTTCAGTCAGGTCAGTTGGAAGATGCTAAGCAGAAATGTGGCTATCAAAATAGTATACCCAGATCTATTATGGTGTCCCAACACAAGGTACAAAAGCACATCAGCCTGGAACCTACCTAGACTGGAGGCCTAATTAGAAAGAAAATTCCTATAGATTGTAGCAGTGTCTTTTCCCCCACAGTGCTGTGCAACTGGGAAATAGGTGTTTTTTTCTTTATAAGAAAAACATTATTGTCATTGTTTCCTCTGCTTTAATAGAATATGCCATTCTGCGAAGGTGCTTGGCTTTTAGATAATTTGGCATGGTTTCCTAATACCTTTGTATTCCCATGTATGTGATTTACCTTTTCAGAAGCAAGTCACATGGGGAAAGAAGAGAGGAAGGAGACTCTGACTTGCATGGAAAAATTACACCAACCATACACCTTCAGGTTTGTGCCTAGCATTTGTAACCACAGTCTGTTTGTAAAAGATGCGAGATAACAAGCAGTGTAGGCAAAACACTTAAGCATTATTATCTCTGAATGTCTTCTAGAGACATATCAGACACCTAGAAGCTGTCCATATGTTTATGCTCTTATCTAGTGTGTAAAAAAGAAGAAGGCAACTGTTTGACAACAGTAATCCCTTCATCCTTCTGTTTGACAGGTCTACTAAAGCAAAAATCAGGGAAGGAGGGGTCTTTTCCAATAAAAAGTCCAGTTAAAATATACTGCAATGGATGAAAATTTCTGCCTTAAGGCAATACAAACTTGCTTGGATTAAATCCCACAGACCTCAGATGGAATTATTTGCTCCATTGACTTCGATGAGAATTGCTTCCAACTAGCCATGAAGAGGATTTCACTGTTACTCTGAATTACACCTCTGTATATCTGCCACTGATTCCAAGCCCATGCATTCAGACACACATTTATTACACCTAGGAGTCCACAATTTCCCATATTTTTAGTCCTGTGAACTGTATTCAGAAGTATTTTTGGTGCAGCGAACTATACCGAGAAGTATGTTCTACTCTGATCAGCGCTGAGGGAATCATGGGTGGATTGCACCTGAAAAGTCACATATTAGTTGCAACAGTACTGTGGCTGTTTTCAGCAATTTCTAGGAACCATATCCTAGAATCAAGCCAAAAAACACAATGCAAACATACATTTACTTTTGTGGGAAGCTGCCATGGTTTAAAAAAAAAAAACCAAGGAAGGGACTATACAGAGTTACAGCTTCCGTGTATTTAATAATTGTGTACTATCAAGTCAATTCTCACTTATGGTGACCTTTTTTGAGACTTTCTAGGTACAGAGTACTGTACAGTAATACCTCAGATAACGCTAAGACTTGGTTCCACAAGTCTTGGTGTTATCTGATTTTTAGTGTTGTCCGATGCATGTTAAAATCCTATGGGATGGATCGGATAACATTAAAGCTCCATAGAGATACATTGTAACTGCACAGGCTTTAGCGGTTGTTATCTGATCCATCCCATAGGACCTTAATGTTATTCGATCCAATTCTCCATCCCAGATTAACGTTATGCGATTTTAGCGTTATCCGAGGAAAACGTTATCGGAGGTATTACTGTACTTAGAAAAGGCTTACCACTTCCTTCTTGTGGGGTTATCCTGGGATTCTGCACCTGGCTCTACTCCTAGGAGACACAGCGGGGAACTGGACTTCATATGTAGAAAACTGAGGTATCCAGCTAACTAGCCCTTACATGGCAGACAATACAATGGAATTTAGTCGTTTCGGACTCTAGGGTGCTGTGTTTATCTCCATTTACAGCCAAAGATCCAGCGCTGTCTGTATCAGCCAACATTTCTGTGGTCACATGCCAGGCATGACTAGACTCCAGAGATCACGGAACACTGTTATCTTTCCTGTCAAATCACTACCTATTTATCTATAGTAGTTGAAATTTCTTGCTATTGGGCTGCTAGATTGACAAGAGCTGGGACAAAGGAAGCTCACACCATCACACACCACTTGGGGCTTCAACTGCTGATCTGCTGACCTTCTGGCCATCAACTCTTAACCACTAAGCCACTGTGGCCCCAATTTACTAGTTTACTTCTACTTAAAACACGCCTCCCCTGTGTCACCCTGCTAAACAACCTCCCCATCCCCACCCACCCATCCCAAGTGCCTGGGCATGGTTCATTATTTCTATGAATCCTTTATTGCAGGGATTCTCAACCTGCGGCCCATGGGCTGGATATGGTCCACGGCACCATTTCATGCGGCCCCTCACTGCCTCCAGGAAGTGCAATGTGGTGAAGGAAGGACAAAATGGCCATCTAAGGAAGCGTGACCTGGCCCCCAACTTTAAAAGGTTGAGAACTCTGGCTTTATAGCATATCACCCTGAGAAGTTGCCCTTCCAGAGCACTCAGAAAGTCAAATTCACCTCCTCCCTTTCTCTTGGTCAGGAAGCCCAACAGATGAGGAGACCCGAGCAAACAGAAGACCTTATAAAGTAAACAAAACAAAAAGACAAAAAACCTTTGTCACACCTTAAAGACTAACTGCTGTATTTTAATGTTAGGTTAGCGAGTCTTTAAGGTGACACGTTTTTGTCTGCTTCCCTCCATTTACTCTGTGATATGCTTGCACAGACTACGAGGCTAGCAATTCAAGATCACCTGTCTCAAGTCCCCTTCCTCCCCCACCTGTTTTTAAGAAACGGGGCGGGGAAGTGGGAAAAGACCGGGTCGTAACTTGAGGATCATTTGCACAACTGAAATTTTTGAAGAAACCATGCTTGTCTGTGCAAGTGTATCCGAAAGGGGGGGGGGGAACCGTTGTGACACCTAAAAGACTAGATACATGAGTTAATCTTTTAGTGAGTCTTTTAGGTAGAGGCTGCGGTGGCTAAGAAGCTCGCCTTGTTAGCTGGAAGGTCGGCAAGTCAGCAGTTCGAGACCCGGGTATTGCGTGACGGATTGAGTGTCCGTCTCTGTCCCAGTTCGAAATTGGAAGCAGATAGAGACCACGTCGGTGGGAAAACGTAAAGGTTACCCTTGCTTGAAAGCCAGTCGTATAAGACTCTAGGGTTCAGTGCTCATCTGTTTCATAGCCAAAGAGCCAGCGCTGTCTGCTTCTGCAGACGTTTCCGTGGCCATGTGGCAGGCATGACTAGACACCGGAGAGCACGGAACGCTGTTTACCTTTCCCACCGAGATGGTCCCTATATATTGACCTACTTCAATGTCTTGCTTTTCAACGGGTAGGTGGGCAGGAGCTGGGACAAATTCCGCCCTGCAGTATTCGGGGGTAATGGAACTGGTGACCTGCCAACTTCCAGTCAGCGTCTTAGTTAGCCATTTGAGCCACTTTTACTCTCGGATAGATTTGCACGACGTGACAGAGAGAAGGCATGCGGGGGACGCGGGATGAGCGCGCGCCCAGTGCTTAAGAACTGCAAAGGGGTGTGTGTGTGTGTGTGTGTGTGTGTGTGTGTGTGTGTGTGTGTGTGTGTGTGTGTGTGTGTGTGAAACCTCCGGAGAAAGAAGGACGGGAGGAGGGAGGGGAGCGTGGGAGGCGTCCAAAGCAAGGGCAGGGCGGGAAATGCCCTTCGCGTCCGGCGGCCGTCGCGCACGCAGCCGCGTCGTCGTCTTGCTGGGAGGAACCATAAGAGGCTTCCTGCGGCTCGCCCGCCCTTGCGCTCCGTGCAAAAAAAAGGGAGATGGGGGTGGGAAGGCGGGTTAGCGACTTACCCACCCGGCCCAGCCAGAGACGTCCGCTCTAGAATACACCACTAAATAGTAAAAAGACCGGGAGCAGTGTTGGGGGAGGATTTAGCTGTTCGTAAAAAGGAGGGTGCGTGTGTGTGTATATTGTGTGCCAAAAGCGGGCGGCTGGAAAACTCCTTTGCGCGAAAAGCGTCAGTGCAGGGGAGGGAAGGGAACCACCTCTCCAAAGGCAGCCGCGGTGGCCCCTCTTTTACGCATTGGGGTGGGGGGGAGAATCCTGTGTCTAAAGAGAGAGAAGGGTTGCCAACTTACCTTGAGCCCCGGCAGGCGGTGCAGTTAAGAGGCAGGTCAGGCTGAGTCGGAGGAGGAAGAAGAAGAAGATCGGGAAGGCTCGGGGTCGAGCGGGAGGGTGGGCTTGCCGTTCTGCCTGGAGAGGCTCGGACATCTTAGCGAACGGCCCAGCTTGGCCTCAGCAGGGGCCGGAGAGCCGCCCCATGAATATGCCGTTTGTCCCGAGCGAGCGCTGGAAGCTCAGGATGTGAGAGATTTCCTGCATGCAACTCCCCTCCCAAACCCCTCCTGCATAAACTGATGATGAGTCGGGCTTTGCCTTCATATATATATATATATAAATAAATTTAAACTCTTGGTGGGTTGGATACTTTTTCTGTTTTTGTTTGGAGAGGGGGGGGGGGTTCGGGGAGTTTTGGCAAGACCCGATCTGCTGACCGTTGCAATAGCTGAACAGATGGGCCTGGGTTGGCTAACGGGAGGCACCGAAAATCGTTAGTGGAAGAAGGGCGGCTTGTGAAAAACTCCCCCTTGGCCAAGACTTAAAGAGTTCTCATTACAATGGAACAAATTATTGTCTTCTTTCGCCTTCGCCCTCCTGCCCGGCCGCGGGGTCCTAGCGCCCGCGATGCGGATGGGTGTCGACAGGAAAGGGGGGAAAAAACGGCCCGTGAGCGGAGAGAAAGTGACCTGCCAAATTTTCAGTTCGTTTGGAAGGCGACCCCCCCCTCATTTGGGATTAATTTGAAAGCTGGCTGTAAAATCTTTCTTCCCCTCCAGCAATGATGAACGATCTTGTTATGTCTCAAACGTCTGTCCCTGCTTTTCTGTTGTATGGCCCAAATGATTTCAGCAAAAAAGGATGGCTTCTTCAGATCCATAATGGAAGGATTAAAAAAAAACCCTGGTTATTTTAATTGCTCTGCCTACATTCCAATGCCTGTGTAGAGTGCCTTTAGAAAAAGTAATTAATAAAACATTAATATGTCCTCTTCAGAATTTTTTTAAACTTTCACATTGTCATAGCTGGCAGAAGAATGACACTATAGTACTACTTAAGTGTCTTGCATCTGGTCACCCATGACTAGAATACATGTCAGTGGAGGGTTTTTGCTATCTTTTCTTCTTTTTTTCCATGTGGCAGATTAATAAGAGGATAATTAGTCTTCAAATTTTTGAAAGATCAGTTTCTCCTAATAGATAAAAAAAAAAACAAGTTCTGTACATCTTTGGAAACGCATTCATTCACCCTTTCTACACCAGCTTTGATGTTTGGAATAGTTTGTGAAGAGTGAATGATCCATGGATCGGTAAACTACTCCAACATGGGGATTCTGTCTCTGAAAAACAGTGTCTGTAGAATACAGCAATAACTTTGTACTGGAGTAGTTCAGCTCTAGGTGTGCTTCTTTTATTCTGAAAAACAGTGGTCAAGAATAATTTATATATTACATCAGCCCATGTCTGCATGTGAGAGCATCACTGCTTTTGACTATTTAGGAACTGGCAAAGTATTAATCCGGGAGAAGAATCTGGCCTTTACTCCAACCCATTTAAAGCCCTTCAGGGCTGAACTAGGTGGAAAGCAGCTACTTTCCAGTACTTCCAGTAAATATTTTCCTCATTCTCTTGACTCCTATGAAAGAGAGTTTGTTGCTTAGAATACCTAGTTATAGACTGCAGTGGCAAGGCTGAGAAACAGCTGTTTGAAATTGGAGGACTGTCAGTTACAGTAAGGATTATCTTGGATTTAATTTAATTTAATAATTCACATTTGTGTTGCCATCCCCACACTGAAGTGACTCCGGGCAGCTTACAACATATAAAATCACTGCATAGAAAGACATTAAAAAAAATAACATTGTTTAAAATGTTTAAGGTTAAAATTTAAAAACTCACAAACCCACCCCCAACAGCCACATCGTGATTTTTTAAACCAAGCTAAAAACCCAGGTAACCCTTATATCAGCCAACCTAGAGTGGCTGCTGCTCCAGCCATCCCCCACACCTGCTGCACCAGCCAGGTCTTAAAGGTTTTTTTGAAGGGCAGAAGCTCTGCCTGGAGCCTCAGTTCAGCTGGTAGGAGGTTGCAGAAGACCGGAGCAGTCTCAGAAAAGGCCCTCTTTGTGCTAGAGAGACGAACCTCTATCAGAGAGCTCCTCTAGTCTGCTCTAGTGGGATGGGCAGATGTCCTTGGGGTGATGCATCTCTTAAGTACCCTGGTCCACTTCCATATAGGGCTTTAAAGGCCATTACCAGCACCTTTAATTGCACCCAGAGGCAAACTGGTAGCCAGTGCAGTTCCTGCAACGGGTGAGGCATGGGTATAATGCCCACACTCCATTACCACATGGGCAGCTGCATTTTGAACCAGCTGTAGCTTCTGAATGGTCATCAAGGGCAGCACCATGTAGAGCACATTACAATCCAGTCTGGAGATGACCAGAGAGTGAGTGACCATAAGTAAGGAGTCCCAGTCCAGGAGTGGGCATAACTGGTGAATGGTGCAAAGTGTGAAAGCTCTCCTGACCATGACTGACACCTGCTCATCGAGCAGGAGTCGTGAGTCCAGGAGGACCCCCAGATTACGCACCGGGTCTGTTTGGGGCAAAATAGCCCCATCCAGAACCAAAGATGGTAGCTCCCGGGATAACGTGGGTAGGTAGGCCAAATTTTAAAAGGCAGTTTTATATGCTAGGTATGTCTCCCTAAATTCCATTCTATTGGACTTTTTACTGTGTCTAAGCACACATCATTGTCTGAATTATAGTGTGGTGCTCTTCATTACTTGCAGTAGTACAGTATGTAGACACAGGCAAACAGCATTTTCCATGTATTATTCAATAAGTGAGAAAAGACAATCAAAGGTCATGTCGGGAATTTAGTTAGCAAAAAGGACAATGAAATTTCTAACTCACAAATCTTTGATACTTTTAGAAACATTGAATAAAACTTTGAATATAATACAGTTGTGCCTGGCTTAAAGAGCATAATGCATTCCACAGGATTGCTCTTTAAGTGAGTTTGCTCTTTAAGCGAAATACCAGTGTAAGTGACCAACTGGGGGGGGGGGGTTGTGAACCCCGATTTATTTGTTAAGTGAGTTTTTGGTTGGTTTTATTTGTTAAGCGAAGCAAACATTCAGAGAAAATTCTGCTCTTTAAGCGAGTTACTCTTTAAGCGAGACACTCTTTATGCGAGGTTTGACTGTACTTTCATTATTCTGTACATTACAAGTACTGTGTGACCAGTATTGTTATAGCAAAAGGTCTGTAGTCTGTAGGACAAAATCCTGTATTCAGGCCATAATACTCTACCCAGATTACAAATGTCAGGAACAGACCTGAAGTTGGAAGGAAGAGGGTAGAACTAACAGTCAGGGGTGTGCTGGGCACCTTGAGAGGGCAGTAGACAGGAAGTGATGGGGGCACCTATTTGGGGGGGTTGGGGTTGGGGGAGAAATCCCATACATTCCCATTACCTCTGCCTGCCTCTGGGGGGGGGGTGCCAATCCCTGTGGGCCAGCACACCACTGTTAACAGTTACAAAGATAATTTTGTTGTTCAGTCGCACAGTTGAGTCCGACCCTTTGGGACCTCATGGACCATTGTACGCCAGACTTCTCTGTCCTCCAACATCCTCCTCAGCCCACACAGATCTATGCCCATTGCATCGATGATGCCATCTAGCCACCCTTTTGCCTTTGATCTTTCCCAGCATCAAGGCCTTCTCCAGTGAGTCCTCTCTTCTCATTTGGTGGCCAAAGTACTTGAGCTTCATCTTCAGTATTTGTCCCTCCAACGAGCAGTTAGGGTTGATTTCCTTCAACACCAACTGTTTTCTCCTCGTAGTCCAGGGGACTCTCAAGAGTCTCCCCCAGCACCACAATTCAAAGGTGTCTGTTCTGTGCTCAGCCTTCCTTATAGTCCAGCTTTCACAGCCATACATTACTACTGGGAATACCATTGCTTTGACTATGCGGAGGTTTGTAGGCAGGGTGATGTCTCTACTCTTTATAGATAATTGCCTCCAAAGAAATTCTTGACTACAGATAGGAATAATACAATTCCATCTCCAAAGTTCCATTATCTTCAATGTGTCAAAATGTGTATGTATTTGAATTAAATGGAAATACATATCCCAAGGTCCTCTTTGCTAGGTTGGCTCTATAGTCTTCTTCCACTGTTCAAAGAAAAGACCTCAAAAGCTCTGCTTCATAATAATAATAATAATAATAATAATAATAATAATAATAATAATAATAATAATAATAATAATAATAATAATAATAATAATAATAATAATAATAATAATAATAATAATAATACAGTCAAACCTTGCATAAAGAGCGCGTCGCTTAAAGAGTAACTCGCTTAAAGAGCAGAATTTTCTCTGAATGTTCGCTTCGCTTAACAAATAAAACCAACCAAAAACTCACTTAACAAATAAATTGAGGTTCGCAATCCCCCCCACAATTGGTCATTTACAATGGTGTTTCGCTTAAAAAGCAAACTCGCTTAAAGACCAATCCTGTGGAACGCATTATGCTCTTTTAAGCGAGGTACAACTGTAATAATAATAATGTGTCAGAGATTACTCTGGGTTGAAAGGATTTTTACTAGAGAAACCACTCAGGTGATACACGAATGCAGCCCTTGGGTGTGAAAACCCAACTTTTCAGTCTCCAAGCTCTGCATCTTAACTACTAAGCCACCAGGGAAGCTGTGTTGCGTCGAGAGAAGAAGCTGTAGGTTGCCATCTTTACATGTAACCCCAACACTGGGTTTCTAGAAAAACATGGAAAACTTGTCCCTGGAATGAGTGTTGCTCATTTGAAAGACATGCTTATCTCTTGAAAAATTTCTTTTTTCCTCATTGTAGTGGCTATAAAACAAAGTCTGTCCAAAGGGGCGGGTAGAGGCACAAAATATTGTGAAATGGGAAGAACTACTTTATGGACTACAGTTTCAAGAATCCCATAGCCTGCATGTCTATCCTATATGGCAGTGGTTCGCAACCTTGGGGCCCCAGATGTTCCTGGGCTACAGCTCCCAGAAATCTTGGTCAGCACAGCCAATGTGAACACTTCCAGAAACTGTAGTCCAAGAATATCTGGAGGCCCAAGGTTGAGAATCACTACTTTTCAGGATCATTTGTAGGGACTTTGTCTTAAAAGTGAAGTAAATGTCTCTACAAGCGGTAACATTTACACCAAACACAGTCCACTACATTTCACTTGAGAAAGCCTCGATGCCGGGAAAGGTTGAGAGCAAAAGAAGGGGTTGGCAGAGATTGAGATGGCTAGATGGTATTGTTGATGCAATGGGCACAGAAGTGGGTGGGTTGAGGAGGATGGTGGAGGATAGAGGTGCTTGGCGTGCAGTGGTCCATGGGGTCACAAGGAGTCGGATTCGACTATGCGACTGAACAACAATGGGCACAGAAGTGTCCAAAACAAAAACTAGCTCTGGGGTCACTCTACTTCCTACTTTTCTGCATCACTTGATATTAAAAGCAGAATGGTCAAATGTCTGTCAGAGCACAATCTATTCATAGTGAATGACATTCATAAGACTTCAAGAAGCCAGCTTTTTAAGACTGAGACTTGGCTAGTCCAGAATACCATTTCCAACTAACCAAATAAAAAGTCCACAAATACATAACAAACCTTTGTTCTTGTCAACTGCAATCTACTTTAGTTTGATGTCATTCCTCAGACATATTATTCCTCTATAATCCTGTTAATTGAAAAGAATGCATGTGAAACTTATTTTCTTGTTAACAAGTTTCTGGCAAGTCCAGAGTTCAGTTCCAATTTATAAGCTGTCTCCATCTTAATACTTGATTGCTGTCTCCTAGAGTGTGAAAAGATTGCTGGAAAGAAATTTCATAGAGATTTTGCTCTATTGGTCTTGTTTTTGTTTTAAACTTTGTTGCCTATTTATCCTAAGAAGGATTTTTTTTTAATTTGCCAAGCGACATTTTTGGCAGCATCCAGTGGTTTTTACTGATAAAACAACAGGTTCCAGTAGAAGAAGACACACTTCTATTTCCCCCTGCACCCTCCCCAAACAACCCAAAATCTTCCCTGCAATACCAGGAAACTTTGAAGAGCAATCTTTTGGACTACTGTGAAAACAGCTAAACTGAGAAGGGGGAAAAGATTTTATAATTATGTACTGTCAAAATATAGCAACCATTTTCAAGGAATTCTAAGTACAGTACTGATTAAAGTATGCCAAAGGGGTTTACCCATTCTTATAAATGGGACAGTGCAGCTTCACGAGGCTACACAAATTTCCTCTTCTCCAGGGAGAGATAATGTGGAATCAGACTCCTAACCTTTGCCTCTGCAGTCAGATACTTAACTCATTGGGCTGTTCTGCCTGGTCTGACATATGAGCAGTATATGTATCAGTAAATAAGTAAATTTTATATCCTTCTCCGCTTGATGACAAACACTCCTTATGTTGGGTTTAGACCAGGAGTTCTCAACCTTTTCCAGCCACTGAGAGGACCAGACTGGTAGTTCCTCTACTGTAAATGCGGCTGTAAAATGTTACAGCCGCTATCATAAATGTGTTTACAACAGCCACGGGTGCATTTACACCTGTCATAAATGTGACTGCTTCCAGTGGTGGCAGCTGCAATGATTATGTGGGTCACATGAAATGGTGCTGCAGGCTGGGTCCAGCCTGTGGGCCGTAGGTTGGGAACCCCTGGTTTAGACCAATGTTACTTTAACATCCAGGAAACTTCCCTATCTTGTTAATTGTACTGCAACATTCCCTATGTTTGCACTAAATAATAATAATAATCAAAATCTAGCAATGTTAGTCTTTCTTTACATATCAATTACAATTTAAATTCACTGCCTCTTCTCTTTTGTGCTGCCTTTCATCTGTTTGTTAAATTCATGTGCAGAATTTTAAAAGAAAGAGACAAATTTGTAACAATATACACATTTTAAAGTAATTCACCACCACTACCACCAAAAGATCTATCAGTTTGGATTTATTTGTTATAAAATGTATCACCAGGAATCAATTTAAATTATGATCATTTAAGGATTATTAACCAATCTCTGTATAATTTTGTTACAGATTTAAATAAATTAGATTTTGGTATCATTGCCTGTATTCAATATTACTATTTTTTAAATCTGAAAAATGAACTTAACTGGCTGTGCTGTAAAATACATATGTGGTCAAGCAAATTTAATATACATATAAAAATATGTTGTTCATTTCTCAAATACAGTACATCATTTAAGAATGCTCTCTCAGTACAATCAAAAGCTTTTTCAATTGTTCGGGAAGTTAAAACTGAAGGCTGGTATCTTTTTCAACCTGTCTATAAAATTAATGGACTTCCTGTTAATGGTATTGATCCTGTTGCTTAGTTACATCAGTAAGAAATAAATGCTGTGTGTCATCTTGGTGTTTCCCTGCTGATTAATGAGTCTCCATATGGATTTTTGATTGAGTGTCAGTGTAGTGGGCTGGTGTGCACCCAATCCAAGTGGGGACTCATGGATTGCCAAAATAAGTTGCTGGAAATTACACTGTTTGGTTTTTTCAAATTTACCTAAGCTTTAACAACCTTTCTTTGCTAAAAATATATTTATTTTTAAAATAAAAAGTACATCCCAGATGGATGGGTTATAAGTCCAATAAATAAATAAATAAATAAACACAAATACAGTACAGTTAAGCAGTTTGGGCAGGTATCTGGTTCAGTATTTCCATATGTAGAACATAACCTGGAGAAACTGTTGTGGTGATTTGACAGGGTGCAAATTATAGCTGTCTGTGTGCAAATGTTGATATCAGCTATTATGTTTATTCATTTTGCCATAATAGTGGCCATGATTTCAAAGCCTTGGTTCTGATGAATAATGATAGAATAAAGTTATTAGGATCCTTTCCTTTTTATTAATCTAATTCATCCACATGGCCAAAATTCCAGTATGTCTGTTTTTCAGCCCCTCGTTAATCAGCTGAGTTAATGTCTCATTTTTAAGGTCACCTTCTAAGGTGAACTTTAAATGTCTGATAAAACACAGCAGCAGGTCATCAAAATACAGACATTTTATTTTTGCCAGAGCTGCTATATTTTAAAATTCTAATGTGTCAAATCTGCATTTAAAAGGTTACAATCTCCTACCTATCCCCGTACATGAAGCATTACTTAATACTTCTCATTATGCTCTTTTGAAAGACTTTTTGAAGTTCATAATGCAGAAAAAGATTGCAATCTTGGAGTTAGCTGCATTGAGCTCATTCAGTCTTTCTCCTGAGTAAACCTGCAATACTCTTCCCACTATCTTTTATTTTAACCTGGAAAATGTATTTTCATTCCACCATTTGCTTGTTTTAACTTTAAGCACTATTAGGAAATTCCTGATGTTGTTACCAAGTTCAAAGTATGACATCTTATTCAGCTTTTAAAAATAATTTTAACTCTTTCTGATACAGTTTTTCATCCTCCCAATTTTCTTCTTTAGTACTATTTGTGATTCATTTATCTCAATTCATTTCTTATACAGGGGTTTTACTTTTCAGATCTAAAAGTAGAAACAGCTAAATGCTTTAAAGGTATCCCATACTCTGTGTCTTCATTTATATGAAATACATGTTTATATGTTTTACTTACACACAGAGCAATATTCTTAAGCCTATTACTATAATATAATGATACAGTAATACCTCAGATAACGTTTACCTCAGATAACGCTAAAATCGCGTAACGTTAAGTAATCTGGATCGAATAACGTTAAGGTCCTATGGGATGGATCGGATAACAACCGCTAAAGCCTGTGCGGTTACAATGTATCTCTATAGAGCTTTAACGTTATCCGATCCATCCCATAGGATTTTAACATGCATCGGATAACACTAAAAATCGGATAACACCAAAGCTTGTGGAACCAAGTCTTAGCGTTATCCGAGGTATTACTGTAACTGAATTCAGTATCTAGATATGGATTGAAACTCCAGATTTTTTCTCTCTTCCTAACAAATGTGATATTGTGTTCAATGGACAAGCAGCTTCATGTACATCACCCAGATGTAAATTTTCACCCATGAAGTTTGTATAGTAATCATGGATTTATGTTGATCTTCTGGGATGCGATACACAGAAAAATCCTCCTTGACAATTGTGGTACAAACCTCGCATAAAGAGTTCCTTGCTTAAAGAGTAACTCGCTTAAAGAACAGAATTTTCTCTGAATGTTCGCTTCGCTTAACAAATAAAACCAACTAAAAACTCGCTTAACAAATAAATTGGGGTTCACAATCCCCCCACAATTGGTCATTTACAATGGTGTTTCACTTAAAGAGCAAACTCACATAAAGAGCAATCCTGTGGAATGCATTATGCTCTTTAAGCGAGGTACAGCTGTATTTTTGAACCACAATCGGGTGTACCCTGGTAACGGCAACCTTGTGTTGCTGTCTAATCTTTCTTACACTAGGTCAGACAAAAAGAACTGCAGAATGAACTCATGAAAAGGTGGCTTCATTTTGGCAGTTTTACATCTGGCCTAAACAAGGAGGAGGAAGAGGAGGAGGAGGAGGAGGAAGAAGAAGATCTTATACCCTTTCTGAATACTTTAAAAATAACAGTACCTGTACCTACTATCAATAGATATCAGTCAATCCTAGGATCTTATTCAGAAGAAGACTGCTGAATCAGATGAAGTTTGTTTGCAAACTTATTGATGGAGCATGAAGGGATTTTACTTTCCTGTATTCTTTCCCTGATGCAGACAGAAGCTTACTGACTTACTTGGTTGAAAATAGCATGATACCTGAATTGGTAAGACAAACCACTGTTTCCATGCCAGCTAATGAAGACATAAGCTGGTTGAGTACAATTGTCAGGAAGACACATTGCCCTTTGCCCCAGACTGCAAAATGTATTGATCCTGACCCCATCTCACAGACCAAACTGTTGATTGCCACTTGTATCACCTCAACTCTGCAAATGGTGCAGAGAGCTCCACCACGTGAAAAGGCAGCAGTTTAGAGAACACAGGGTGTCTAATATTGCACCCTTCACTACTTTTCAGGAATGCTCTTAAACCCTCAGCATCTGCCATTATGATGATCAAATTGTTTTGTCTAATGGGAGGGCTGGCCAAAACCAGTTCAACCTGTAAATCTCAAAAGGTAATACATTTATGGTTATAAAAATCTTGCTGTTGTTCAGTCACACAGTCTATTCCGACTCTTTGCGGACCTATGGACCATTGCCCCAAAGGCACCTCTGTGCTCCACCATCTTCCTCAGTCTGCCCAGCTCTGTGCCCGTTGCATCTACAATACCATCTAGCCATCTCATTTTTGGCCACCCCTTCTTCTTTTGCCCTCCATCTTTCCCAGCATCAAGGCTTTCCCAAGTGAATCTTATCTTTTCATTTGATGTCCAAAGTACTTTAGCTTCATCTATATTATTTGACCTTCTAAGGAGCAGTCAGGGTTGATTTCTTCTAAGATCGACCTATTTGTTCTCCTCGCTGTCTTGGGTACTCCCAAAACTCTCCTCCAACAGCACAATTCAAAGGCATCTATTCTTCTGCACTCCAGTTTCCTAATGGTCCAGCTCTCACAACCATACATTACCACTGGGTCATTGCTTTGACTATGCGAATTTTTGTCTGCAAGATTATGTCTCTTCTACTTTTCACTATGTTCCCCAGGTTTCTCATAGCTTGTCTCCTATCATGCAGCCCAGAAGAGCCTGCCTATGTGGCCTTGAGCCAGCTGCACTTTTCCAGAAGAAAACAATGATATACTTCTTCTGAGTAGTTTCTACCCTAGAAGACCTTGAAAGGAGTTACCGTAAATTAGAATTGTTGGCATACAATTATTAGAATTTCTGTTAAGGGCTTAATTGTGCCAAGAAGTCTGTAACTCAGTAAACCACATGAGGATGACAGTTAATTTCAAACCACAATTATTATTATACAGATTGAAAGACCTTTTTTTTTCTTTGCAAAAGCACAAGGAAAATGGGCTGCAGAAGTGATAATGAGTTTGTTTTAGTCTGTCTAACCTCATTAAAAATATAAAATGACCTTTTGTCAAGCAAAGATATTTCATAATTTCAGTGTCACCTTGCTTTAAGAATTCTTAAACTTAAAATATAATTAATATCAGTTGTCAAGAATATTTTGTATATATATTTGTACGTAGCTTGTGGTAGCAAATTTGTGTTCTATTAGCAGTAGAATTGACATTGCATCAAGTGTGTGTGATCATACTAAATGCAAAAGTTTTGATACCAGTATTGATTACTTATGAACTTTATTGTATTGTATTTTATGATATTTTATTATTTTGAATTATTGATGTATTATATCTGATTATACTGTGACATTATGCTGTTCTATTGAATTGTAACATTGTATTCGATTGTATGTTGTGAGCCGCCCTGAGTCGGTTTTACCGAGTAGGGCAGCATATAAATCGAAAATGATGATGATGATGAACGTAATGGGTTGGCTCAGTGGTTCCCAACCTTTTGTTGGCCATGTCCCACCTAAACATCTCTAAAATCCTGATTCCCCCCCCCCCATGACATATAATTCTTATTATTGAAAAAGTGAACTACAGTAATATCTCAGTTAACGTTTACCTCAGATAACGCTAAAATCGCATAATGTTAAGTAATCTGGGAGGGAGAATTGCATCGAATAGCGTTAAGGTCCTATGGGATGCATCAGATAATAACCACTAAAGCCTGTGCAGTTACAATGTATCTCTATGGAGCTTTAACATTATCCGACGCATCCCATAAGATTTTAACAAGCATTGGAGAACACTAAAAATTGGATAACATGAAGACTTGTGGAACCAAGTTTTAACATTATCTGAGGTTTTACTGTATTCACTTGGAGAAATCCTAAAAGGCCATTAACTTGGTCTAAACTCATTCTCAAAGTGCCCCACTTAAAAATCAAATTGCCCACTGTGGAGTGTGTGTTCCATGTTGAGAACCATGGAGTTGGATCATAATAATTTAAGGAGTGGTTCTCAGTCCTTCCTTCTCCTTTTTGCTACACAAAACAGTCTTCAAAACCTTTCTGGAGAGACAAGGGGCAACTCTGACCATTGATGGAGAAGGCAGGGAATATTAAGTAAGCAAAACATTTATTCCATTATCTTTCTAAAGTTAAACTTTCTTAGCATGAAGAACCCACAAATTACTATAAACAAAAGTCATGACACTGACATAAAAGAGTGTAAGTCAGGCAGAGACTTCAAAGCAGCAAATCCACCCCTCTCATCTTGAATTAGTTCATGATTAAGTTGAGTTTTATTTTGAATAGACCTGCCATTTAGCAACAGAAAGGTCAGATCAGAAGGAAAGCTGAGCTGGTTGCCTCACGTGTGCCAGATGGCAGGATGGCTAGAGTGGGGGACAGATATTAGACAACTGGACTAAGCTCTTCTGCAACAACTAAACATGCCAGCACCATACCTTATTTTGCTAATCACTGTGGAAATAGCCCTGTTCATACGACCTTCCATCAATAATAATTACACTTATACACACACACTCATCCACAGTGCTTAGTGCACACTCTGGGATAATGTGCATCTCGACAAAAACAATGTTAAATTATCATGGATTGTAGTCCATTTCACCAGTTGCAGAGAGTGTAGCTTCAGTATATATAGGGGGATATGAAATGGAATGAAACTACAATAAACATGAGATGATTCTTTTCAAAACAATAGTGATTTGATGGATAACATGGAGCCTAAGCCTCTGCAAAGATTTATGAAAGAGGTCACCCTCCATTGATTTTAATGGGATTCCCCAGCATGACTCAGCCCTTGGCAGTTTAAACTCATCCACACATAACATGATATAGTTTCTGAGAGGTAAAATGGGGAGCACAAGGGGGGAGTGTATTATATATACTAATAGTGCTTACATTCCATTATGCACACACCCTGGGAAAATTCCTGCAGACATACTTAGATCCTAAGAATCAGAATAAATTATTTAGACTGCATCCACTGTCCTAGAGTTAGGTCCCAGTGAACACAGTGCAATTTACTTTTGAGCAGGCATATAAATATTAATCATCAAGAAGGCTAAGAACCAAACTTGAATGAATTATTTGTTGAAACGACAGCAGAATTTGGAATTCAGAGATGAATTTTGCCAGACAATTGTTTCTTATTAGAACAATAAAGTGCTGTAAAATTATACTCCCTATAAAGAAAAGTGACAGAGCCATCATGAAGTTATTTACGCATGATGAAAAACATGAGATCCTGCAGTTATAATCTTTTGGTAAATGCCTGCCTCAAGAAAAGACTGTTTTGCACAAATGAAAGAATTTCATTAAGCAGAACTTCTAAGATGTCACCAAGCATAATTTCGATTAGAAAGAACTGGGACATCAAGTGTGTGTTTATACATAAACTTTATATGTATTATAACATTGTAAGCAGCTGTTCTTTTGATCCTCTCTGGAACTTTATGTTATACCTGAACTATGCCAAGTAAATGACCTAGTTGTTTTTTCTCATGTGCATAAAGTTTGATAGACAGATGACCCAGTTTTGGTTTAGAAAGGTTATATGAAAACTGATGCATGAAATAATCTCCACATGTCCAAATGGTTAATTTATTATACATATGTTCTTCTTTCTCCAAAGATGTATACTTCCCATACATCTCCTTCCCACTTGAACATGTGTGTAAATATCTGCACACTATGGGACAGAAACAATGAGATTTTTTTAAAGACCCAGTTGTTGTTTTTTTGAAGACCCAGTTTGACATTAATCTTCCCCATTCTCTCTTAAATAATCATGACATTTGAAGTGTGTTTGAACTGCATGCATGTTGCTGGTAAAGAGGGGAGAAGGGAAAAAATGATGCAGATTGTTGTCAAAACTATTCAGACATTCTACAGTATAAACCACAATTCAGACATTCAACAGATCATCCCCCTTTCCTTTGAGGATTTCCACAACCATGTGTACTCCACATGTGATGAGAGTGCTCTAGCCCCCACCCTCCATGTTGTCACTTCCAGCTCAAAAGCAATTGAAAAAATGAAGCAATTGTGTTTGTGTGGGCTCTGCTTCTATGTTTTGACTCACACATACAGCTTACATACCGGTAGTTATGGCAGCCTCCCCCTTTTTCAGATGGTCACTTCTGTATGTTGCATCTGTGCAACAGTGGATGCAGAACTAATGTGTTCTCTGGGCGGGTAAAGTAAACATACCTATCACAACCTGGATATGCTATTAGTTGTTTTAAGCCATTAAACATCATGCTTTGTGGACAATCTTCCCCAACCTGGCACTTCACATATCTTTTCAGCTACAAGTGTAACCATCCTTAGTCCATAATCAGATTTTGAGATGTGCTGGGTTGAATCCAAACAATTTAAACCAGGGGTGGCCAACCTTGGTGCTCCAGGTGTTCTTGAACTTCAATTCCCAGATGCCCTGATCAGCAAGTTGTGCTGACTTAGGCTTCTGAGAATTAAAGTTCAAGAATACATGGAACACCATGTTTGGCTACTCCTGGTCTAAACTCTCCAAATATCACTTTTGAACAAGCTAGTAACAAAATGTACTATTTGTTCGCAACAACATCAATTAAAGGAATGTTTGCCCTTTTTGTTTCTAAACCCCATGGGTTTTAGCACTAATGACAATAGTTAACATAATATCATCTTGACATTTTAAACAATGTCAACCCATCATTAGCATAAACAAATCAAACCTTTTAGCATAGTAATGGCTAATGCAGGGGTTCCCAACATTTTCAAGCCAGGGGCCAGGTCACACTCTCTCAGTCAGCTTTGAGGGTCAGATGGCCATTTTTCCCTGCCTGCATGATGGGGGTGGCCATTTTGTTTCTCAAAGCCCTTGGAGGGGTGGGGGGCCACATGAAATGGTGCCATGGGCCTTAGGTTGGGAACCCCTAGACTAATGAAATGTGTTAAGCCATTTCAACTAATGTGACAATCTCTGGTTTTCCTTTCTGATCACCACTCTTATGTCTTATCCTTTGCATATCTTCTGTGGCTTCCAAGTGATAATAAGATTTTAACCAATCTCAAATCCCTCACATAGAATAAGAAAGGAATATAACATAGTGAGAATTGTGTTAGACTTCTTGTTCTGCCATATCTGAAAATTGGTGATCCTTGTGGTGATCAGCCATGAAGACTCTTGAGAATATAATGCAGCGGCCTTTCATCTGCCTTCTACATTGCAGCATGACACCCATACCACTGATCCAGTTCACTTTCTAATCCTGATCCAGTTCATTTTCTGAGTCACTTTCTGATCCTGAGCCCTTTTGGCACACAAAGTCTTCATCAGTCCCAGGCCAGTATTGTTGAAGCTGCTGTCCTCCATCAAGATAGATTCAAGTGAGATTTAATTCACTTGGGGGCCATCACCCTTCCCTGTGGACTTTGCCACCTAAGTCATTAGGCCTCAGGATTTTCAGGCTAGTTAACCACCAGCTGACACTCAGCGTTGAGTCACTGGCAGTATGGTCTACTCTATTACCATAGCAGGATTACCTGGCCAGACTTTTTTGCTGTACTAACAATGGGATTCAGGTGTAGTTAAAACCTTACAGTTCACAGTCTACCCCCTTGATACAATGATACTTTTCTGAACTACAGAGCTTGCTTGCTCTTTCTTTTGATTTATCTCTCTCATACACACATACATATAGTTAGATTGGATTTCCAATTTCTGGAAGTTGACATTCAAAGGAGCAGCATTTCTATGCTCTGGCTAGCAAAAGAAAAGCAAAGTCAACCCTCCACTCTGTTTAGGTTAAATCTTGCTTTGGCCCCACCCTGTGCCATCAGTTCAGTCCACTGCTGGAATCCATCCCTCTGCCAAAAATGTTGTTCACCCCTGCTACCTGCCATTGTTGATTTCAATAATAAAAGTTCATAATGACCATAGGACTGCAGAGCTGAAAGAGACCCTGTGGATCATCAAGTCAGCCTCTGTCAAGGAGGCACAGGGGGGTATCAAACTACCACCCTAAACCATTGAGCTATCCAGCAGTTTTGCTGGCAGAGTCTGGATTTTAGCTTCCATTTTATAATTGGATCCTGGGCCTCCCATCTGCCAACAGTTAGTCACAGCCCTGTGATCTTCCTTCTTCATGCACTGTCTTCCTCTTGTGTGTGGAAGCAGAGCTCATTAATAGTTGCCTCAAAACTGGGCATTGCATAACTGCATTTCAAAGCAAAATATTTCTTTTAAAAACTAAAGATCCTTCTATTCACTGAAAGTACAACCCAGCAGACGGTATGTGCATTGTTAATTATTTTCATGAGTGGGTTTTTGTTTCTTTGTTTTCATTTTACAGAATTTGGTACTCACATTTTGTTAGAAGAAACTGCTTGATAAAATAGATTACATCTTTTTTTAACCTGAATTAAGATCTGAACAGTTGGTTAAAGAGAAGAATGGGTTAGAACATTATTTATATATCACTGTTGGCTTAGGCATCCTGCTATTAGAGAAAAGCCCCTCTCTCTCTTGAGATATATTCTAAATCAGGGGTGCCCAAACTATGGCCTAGGGGCCGTAGCTGGTTCCCAATGACAATTCATCTGGCCTGTGATGCCCTAGTCACTCCTGGAAGTGTAAGTAAAACGTGTCCGTATGGGTGCATTTTACTTCCACTTCCAAGAGCAACGAGGGCTTCAGAGGCCAGATGAATTGGCATTGGGGGCAGATCTGGCCCCCGGGCCATAGTGACGGGTCCCCTGGACCAGATGACTGGCCCGTGGCCTGAAAAGTTTGGGCACCCCTGTTCTAAACAAATGAAATGGCTTCTTTGACAGCAAATGATTCTCTCTTCTATATTTAAAACAGATTCTGACTACAGCAAGATGGACACAGTAAATGAGTTTCTATTAGTCATATTCAGTACAGTAATACCTTGGATATCGCTAAGACTTGGTTCCACAAGTCTTGGTGTTATCCAATTTTTAGTGTTCTCTGATCCATGTTAAAATCCTATGGGATGGATCGGATAACATTAAAGCTCCATAGAGATACATTGTAACCGCACAGGCTTTAGCGGTTGTTATCCGATCCATCCCATAGGACCTTAATGTTATTCGATCCAATTCTCCACCCCAGATTGCTTAACGTTATGCGATTTTAGCGTTATCCGAGGTAAACGTTATCCGAGGTATTACTGTATCAAACTTTACTTTAACCTCTCCCTGATCTCTATATAATTTGCAAAACATTCAGTCACAAAATTGGTCTAAGAAGCAAACTGTTAAATAGAATGTGGGCATCATTTACAGCCATGGTAGAGACCACTTCATAGAACTCATAATCTCTGCTTAAACTTGTGTAATTAAATTAAAATAATTTTTAAAGGAAACAGACAAGCCTGATTCTTGAGCATTCAGCAGCAATACACATTAGGTTTATATTTGGTAATGCTGAACTGTTAACTGAGCATCTACTGTTAGCTCCTTTAAAATTAATAATAATGGGGGAAAGGAAAGGAAAACTAAAATGGATAAAATTTTAAAGAATTGGTTTATTTTTCTAGAAATCAGTGGTAGATACTGCCAGACTAACTGACCAATTGCTTGAGAACAACAACAAAAAAAGAACTATTAACTCTTAATTTCAGGATTTCCCTTCTTGGGTGCACAACTTAATGTGATGGAGTTTGAGTAGGCCAATGAAGCTGACTGTAATGCTATCAGGAGGCCAAACTCCATTATGAGTCTGGACTCCCAGCAGATCATCCAAGGTCAAATGTTCACAGCTGAGATGCCAGACTAAGACATAGCTACCTTCTTCAAGGCAAATATCAGTATGTGCTCAGCAGTTCAATGCTGGAAGCATTCAAGAGAGAATTGGACAACCACCTGTCATATCTGCTTTGATCCAGATTCCTGCATTGAGTAGGGCATTGGACTAGGTGGCCTAAAACAGGGTTGGCCAACCTAGAGCATGAGGGCCAGCCCTGGCCTGCAGCACCACTTGATGTGGCCTGCCAGCACCCTTGCCGCTACCGGAAGCAGAAGCGTTTGCAACAACTGTAAAACACACCCACGCATACATAGACACATCCACACCTGCAGTAAATGCATTTACAACAGCCATGGATGTCTTTTATGGCAACGTTTACAACAGGATGAACCACATGATCGGCCCACTCAGCTATTTGGGGAATGTGGTCTGGCCATGGCCTAAAAGGCCCCTCCAACTCAGTTGTTCTATGATTAAAGGGAAGTGCCCTGGCCTAAAATGCTGGGATTAAGGGAATTTCTCCCCACCTGCTCAGACTGTAAACTACTGTGTCCTAAGATACGAGTGTAAGATGCTGAAAAATCAAAAGGAAAATAGATCTAAAGAGCTATGGTTCTTTCCCTTGCCCTTTTAAAATTCATGCTCTATTTTTAAAATGAACTCACTATACAGATCTTGTTAAAGTGCATTGCCTATTTTGTAAAATAACTCTAGCACCAGAAGGAGGGCCTTCTCTGTGTCTGCTCTGGCCTTATGGAACCTCCTGCCAATTGAGTTACAACTTCAAACAGAGTTTCTGCCCATCAGGAAAGAACTAAAAACCTGGCTGGCAAAGCAGGTGTGGGGCACCGGTGATGTTGTAACCCCCGCCTGGGGGCTAATATAGCAATATCGCTTCCCTGTTCTTTTAATTCTTGTAGTATTTTTAATTGGGTTTTTTAAATGGGTTTTTAACATTTTAGACTGTTGATTTTAATGTTGTGAGCAGCCCTTTCGAGTTGGGTGGCTATACAAATTGGATAAATAAATAAATAAATAAATAAATAAATAAGGCTATTATGAATATATAAGATTCATGAGGTGCATTTTGATTCTTGAATGGTTGTTCCAAAGAGAACTGTTGCCATGCAAAAATTCTGTAACAATTTATTATGCTCGTTATAATAAGTATCTGTATATTTTTACTTTTCCTTGACCATTCATTAATGTTTAGTAGTAAAATGTAGAAAGTAAGCATGCTAGGGAGCATCTAACATAACAGATTCCCTAAGTAAATGTTTTACATATGCATTTTTGGATCACTAAAAAGTATCATTAGTACTAAATAATTGCTTGTTCTTCTTAAGGCAATGATGCCCTCCCTCCAAGCACTTACTCCACTTCCTTTCCTGACCTTACAGGCAATTTTATTTAGTACTGTTTTAGTTTGTCATTTATACAAATTGCACATCTGCACATTTTTCTTCATGTCATTTTGCATCTGGTAAGCAGATGAAAACTGCTTGTTATCTGACTCTGTAGGTCACTGAAAATGAATGTTGAGCAATTCTGCCTCCTACAGCTCTGGTAAATGCCAAAACCAGTTAAAGAAAGAAAAACCTTCAATTTGCTATCCCTGCTTAAACACAGACACATGGATACAGACAGGTAATGGCATGGATCTAGAAGAAAATAGTTAACTGTAAGTGCCTATTTAAAAACATTGGACATTTTTTTACTACTGTTGTTAGAGAAGAGTAAGTTGCTTCATTTAGAAACTTATTAGAAATACAACTAACATTCCCAACATGTTTGGGAAGAAGAAATTGAAATAACATTGTGTCTCTTAGTGCATTTGAACACAAAATAGAAAAATTACATTGTAGACTATTACTCCTAGAATGTCTGTAGTTACCCTAAGGTATTCAAGCAATTAAGGCCCAGAAAAGTAACTTTTCCTGCACTTTACTGATGTGTCAGATGGCCACAACAGCTATACTCAACTACCATCAGCAACAGATTTGGGAAACATGTTTGATATTGCAGCCTGGCTGAGAAGGGACACAAGCAGAGAAGACAGGAAGATAAGCAGTGTTTGGTGTGTTTGTGCCTGTATTCTGTGTGCTTCACCCTTCTGCCTTGAGATAGTCATGTTTCAGTAGGTCTGCTGCAGGTGGGATGTCAAAAATTTTACTACCCCACCATGATGTCATCACAGTGTGGGCAGAGCTAACATCATGATGTCATGGGAGGGGCCAAATAAAAAATAAAAATAAATAATAATAATAATAATAAAATAAAATAAAAATAAGCACACACACACACACAACTCAACCCACTCACCCACCCACAACACAAACCCGTAAATTAAATAAAAAAATAAAAAAATAAAAATACATTGAAATACAGACACCCACCCACTCCAAACACAAATCAACCAGAGCTTTTAAACCAGAGCCTTAAAGCTTATTCTGGCTAATCTTTCTCACACTAGGTCAGATGGAAGGAACTAGAGAATGAACTCACCACAAGATGGCTTCATTTTGGCACTTTTCAACTTTTCAACAGTTAAAGAAGTTAGGTACTAAGTCTTTGCCTAACCAGTTCTCTAGGATAATATGCCTTAATGTAAATGTGAAACAGCTGTACCTGCTTAAGGGTTCTCCAATTGGAACAGCAATTGGAACAGCACAGGTGTAACTTATTGATGAGGTAACTCCAAGACTTTACTTAAAAACCCCAAGCCAGGCTGCCAGGCCTGCTGGCCGCCAGGCCTTTTTAGCAACTGTGGTAGTACATCAATATAGGCAAAGGTATTAAATATACATTAAAATACACACAGACACACCACATCCAAAGGTGAGTCACTTACGCTGGGGAGCAGGCTATAGGGAGCTTCAGGCTAGCAGCTTCTCTTCCTCCTCCCTGCTAGGGAGGACAGCAAGGAGGCTGTGCATACATGCTAAGCCCTGTTGGCGTGCATGCACACCAAGTGCTTGGCGCGCATGTGCAGTGGGGGAACCAGTGAAAAGGTAAACCCCGAAGGTGCCCCCCCCAAAAAAAAAGCTGCTACCGGTTCTCCGGGGCATTGGGAAAGTTACTACTGGTTCTGGCGAACCTGAGAACCTGTTACATCCCATCACTGGTCTGCTGCCCATTTCACTCCCCAGATTCAGCCCCTTTCTGAACTCTCTGCAATTAAGAGATGATAACAACATGGGCAAAGCATTATCACTGCAGACATTACAGAGCAAATACATGTTACTGTTTTAAACATCCCAGTGTACTATATAAAGTCTCCCTTCTCGAAAGCCAGTCATATCTGACTCTAGGGTGTGGTGCTCATCTGTTTACAGTCAAAGAACCAGTGCCATCTGGGCAGTGGTGGGCAGCAAAAAAAATTGCTACCATACCATGGGTGGAGCCTATGTCGTGTGCGGAGCCTACACCATGGATGGAGCCTATGCCGTGGGCGATCTAGTCATGCCTGCCATATGGCCATGTATACATCTGCAAACACAGGCAGTACTGGCTCTTTGGCTGTAAATGGAGATGAGCACTGCACCTTAGAGTCAGATATGACTGGCTTTTGAGCAAGGGAGACTTTGAACCACTTGCAGGGACAAAACCTAATGGAGCAGGGCAGGGGAGGTGGGTGTGGCCACCCAATTTCGCTACCTCCCTGTCTGAAGGCCACCCAATTTTGCCACCCCCCTGCCCAGAGGCCACCCAATTTTGCTCCCCCCTTCCGGGGGTGGTGGACCTGTTGCTGCCCACCACTGCATCTGGGTCTGAAGATGTTTGTATGGTCATGTGGCAGACATAACTAGACACCAGAGCACACAGAATGTTACCTTTCTACCAAAGTGGTACCTATTTATCTACTTGCAATTTCTTGCTTTCGAACTGCTAGGTTGGCAAGAGCTGGGACAGAGAAGGAAGCTCACTCCCCCATACAGTACTCAGGTCTCAAACTGCTGACCTGCCAACCTTGCAGTCATCAAGTTCAGCATCATAACCACTAAGCCACTTCTTATTCTTCTTCCGTATCTAGGCCAGATGTGAAACTGCCAAAATGAAGGCACCTTTTGGTGAGTTCATTCTGCAGTTCCTTTCACCTGACCTAGTGTGAGAAAGATGAGCCGGCAACTGCAGCCATAATGTACTATATAAATATACCGTAAATATGGCTGTCAGGTTTGTGGATTAGTCAAAATATTGTAGAGTCTTTGATCATTAAACACATGAACATTGTTAATGGGGTGGGGGAGTTATAAAATATGCAGACACTAATTGCATGACTTGCTGAATCCTAGTTTAATAGAGACAATGAAACAGTATCTCCACAGCAACCTAATTTGGGGGTTTAGGCCAGGCAATGATATCTGTGCTCCAAGAAAGGGAAATGATTAGGAGGCTCAGAAGAAAGAAGAGTGTTCCCAGTTTTTCTACTTCACTCATTATGCCTAACTGTAGGGTTGACTCTGACAGACAGAGAGAGAATAGCAGCTATTTTAACTCCATTAAAGAACTAGGGACACCATGTACTGAATTTCCAACTCACTGGGAGGTTTTGCAGACACTGATGAAGACTTCCATACCACATTGCAGCCATTCTCAGCGTTCCAGTGCCAAAGTAAGGTGCATGGTCGTAGCTCAAGGTAGGGCTTTTTCAGTGTAACCTAGCAGTTCGAAAGCAAGAAATTGCAAGTAGATAAATAGGGACCACTTCGGTGGGAAGTTAACAGCGTTCTGTGCGCTCCAGTGTCGTCATGGCTGCCACAAGACCATGGAAACGTCTGCAGAAGCAGACAGCACTGGCTCTTCAGCTTAGAAACAGAGATGACCATCCCTGTTTCTAGAGTTGGATACGACTGGCTTTTGAGCAAGGGAAACCTTTACCTTTACCTTTACTATCCTTCCTGAGGTTAGTTTTATTAATCTCCCTACCCATATTTATTGTAAGCAGCTAAAAGGACAATTTTATTCTGCCAAGTTTTTAATATTTTTTGACAGTTATCAATTCTTCCCTTTTGATGGTTTTTTTCAGTGAATGTTTTAAGATTTTTATTGTTCATTTGTATTTATTGTCTTAGAATGTATGTTGAGGATTGTAAACAAATAGGCGGGTCTTTTTTACTGTCAGAAAGAAGTAGAGTATACACATAACTTTTATATACTGTATGTAAATAAGTTTAAATAAGGATACTAATTATCGTAAATTATACTGTATTAATTATAAATACATATACTCATCATAAATTGATTCCACCAGCAACATCAGTTCTACTAACCATAGCCAAGCACACTCTTGACAAAACAGCAGTAGAAATTTCTCTGTTCTCTTTGCATGGATCACAGAGAAATGTCATTACTAAGGAAAATTTAACAGGAAGGCTATGAATTCAGAATTTTGGAATTGTATTTTGTCAACACATAATTCTCTTATTCTTTGTTATTTGATCCAGCAAAAACACCTTTTAACTGTTTGCACCTTAGCTTCAGTTTCAAAGATTTACTCAGACAACTATGAGTCATGAATTTAAAAAATGCACAGATGTTTGAAAATTTCATGAAGAAGTCGTGTTCTCCAGAAAGGCCTTTATTCTATTAAAGCAATCAACCTGTAGAAACAGAACTATATTCTAGGTTCATAATGAAAGAGTGCCTGTTTTTTAAAATCACAATGATTGAGTAGGTTGTGTCAGAATGATTCCCTCCTCCCCTTTAAAAAACAATATATTCTTTTTTATCATTTATTTTTAACCAAAGCTTATTTTTTTGTCAATTATTTCTAGCTAAAGCTTTGCCTCAGTCATGCTGTTTATTAATTATATTTCAGACTTCTTCTTTTCATCTGAAATCATCTTTCCACACGGGGAATTATTCCTGGATATATAAACCTATGTGCGGATATTTGTGTATGTGGATCTGTGCATTCAAATGAAGCAGAGAAAAACAAACTTTGATTATGTATGTGTAGAGGGGTGAATAATGAAGGATTTCAAAGCAGTTCTCAGAACTCTTTGTCATTTTAAATGTCAACTGAATGAATAAAGTTGATCTTCTAGAAAAGGTTGACATCAGCATGCGAGGTTGGGAAAAAAAATCTTCCCTCAAGAGAAAGTGAAAAAAAAGAGAGAAAATGGCATGCACTCCATGAAACAAATGCCAGTAGGGATGGCAGCATCTGGGTCCATGCTGAAAATTTCTTGCTATTCACTTTGTAGTCATTCAACTAATCCCAGGTGCAGTAGTTTGCAAGATCAACTAACAGAAATTGAGTGGTGTTCAGGAAGAAGTCCTTCCTCTTTATTACATAGGCACTATGGAGTTATTTTCACAGCTGGTATTTATATTCAGCAGTGAAAATTTATCTGAAACATTATCTTCTTGCCTGGCCAGGCTTGTATTTCTAATTAGTGTGTAAGATCAGGTAGCAATTAGGCCAAGGGACTGTTGAGATAATTGGAATTGAACTGAGACCAAAATGTGGTTGTACACAGGCCAGCTCTCATCAGAGGCCTGCCTCATTTGGAGTTCAGCTCCTGATAACTAAAACTAAAATCTTGGAATTCCTCCATTGCAACAGTGCCCCAAAGACTAGTTTGTTAAATCTTTCTGGTAATAATGTTGTGATCTTTTGGACTAGACAACTTCCTCAAAACCAGTTCTAGTATCCAGACATAGTAACACATGAGTAGAATAGAACTCATGGAGATTATTGACACACCTCCTTTGCATGTAAAATATCACTATGAAGCAATGGCTACCCATTGTATTTGTGAGTGTTCCTTGCCCATTTGATCTGTTCAGTACATTCTCCAAATGGATTGATTGCATGGATGGTACATGTTCACATGTACAACAATGCTGGTATGAAATCTATACCATCAAGGGCTCATCATAATCTTGTGTTCTAGCCTAAGACTGGGTTTAAAGCAGCCCACTTTTGTAAAAAATGGAGGGGGTGGGGGGACTGCAGTAGCTCAAGTGGCTAAGGCACTGACTGGAAGGCGGCAGGGCAGTTCAATACCCAAATACTGCAGGATGGAATGAGCTCCTGTCTTTGTCCCAGCTCCTGCCAACCTAACAGTTTGAAAGCAAGAAACTGCAAATAGATAAATAGGGAACACTTTGGTGGGAAGGTAAACAGCGTTCCGTACGCTCCAGTGTCTAGTCATGCCTGCCACATGACCATGGAAATGTCTGCAGATGAAGACAGCCCTGGCTCTTCAGCTATGAAACAGAGATGAGCACTGAACCCTAGAGTCAGACATGACTGGCTTTCGAGCAAGGGTGATCTTTACCTTTACTAAAGAGAATAAGCATGGGTACTGGTATTTTTAAGCCTGCACACCTTTTTGTAACTTTCCAAGAAGAAATCAATGTGCATGGATTGATTTGAGAACTTTAGATTTCAAAGGCCACTTCTTTACATTAGGACCTAGAAGGGTTGAATCTGTTGTGTTACCTCAACTCACTGTAGCTGCCCTGTATGAACATCAAGGAATTTTAGGCATTATAGTAGCTGCTCCACCTGAATGCAACTCTTTGTGGAAGCTCACAAGACATTGAAACTCAGCATAATTAGAAGACTGCACTATTTAGCTAGGCATTTAGTATGCAGGGCCAGCCAAGACATGTTGTTTCTGGAGCTGGATGCCCATCTCCATGGAAATGATGTCCTCTAGCCCCCACAAAACTAATGTAGAGTCCACATTTCTGCCCTGCTTCTAGGCAGTAATTGCTGTTGTATGCCATCAAGTGACTTCTAAATTATGGCAAGCTTAAAAGAGTTTTCAAATGAATGAATGAATGAATAAGAGATGCTCAAGGACTAGGTTATTACCTTCTCCCCATGAGTTTTCATGGATGAGTAAGGATTTGAATCCAGGTCTTCTAAGCCCTGGTAATTCTTTCTACAACAGGTACCCTTGAAGACAACTCAGGTTAGAATTTGTAGAACATGTGGCAGCTAGGCTATTAATGGGTATCTCCCATAATAACCATAAGATGCCTATTTGTACCAGATGCAGTGGTTGCCAGTAATTTCTGGGCATAAGTCAAGGAGTTGGTTATTACCTTAAAGTCCTACACAGTTTGGGATTCACATAGCTACTAGAACGCTTCTACCCATACGAGCTCCTGTACCAATTGAGTTCATCCAATACTGCCCTTCTAAAGGTGCCAACAGTTAACCCCTGTTTGTCTTGAGTAAATTAGGAAAATATATGTTCATGTTGCTGCACCTATGCATTGGAATTCCTTCTCTGAGACCCTACAGAATCATTACATCTCTGCAGGGATTCAAGAGTGCATGAAATATAAAATTGTTTGGTGGGCCTTTGGGGTTGTAGTGGAGCTGCTATAAGGGAAACAGAAAGTTGTTATTTATAAATAGTCTCTACCATATTATGAAAATAACTGTAACATAAGAACCAATGCACATCACAGAAGCAGCAGATGTGTCAGGGAGGCCCCTGTAGCCATATTTTCTCACCTGGGTCTACAAAGACTCCATTATGCTCTCAAAAGCCACAGATTCCATTCTGATTGGCAAGAAAGGCTTTAAAATTTAACACTTTCTAATCAAACAGCCACAATTTGATCATATTTTCTACTTAAACTTTATATCTTTTCTGTACAAGGCTTACGGTAGATTTCTTTATTTCTGAATATACAAATAACATTTTGAAATATTTTTGGAGCAAACATTATAGCAGTTTATGTCATCTTTACACAAGCATTCTTCTTGGTCACAACCACTGAGTAGACTCGTGCCATTTTGCAAAATAAATATATATCATTTCTATAAATACATTACTCCAAGTAAAACCCTGCAAAATTAGTGTGCAGCAAATAATATGTTTCAAAAGACTTACTAGCTCGGTTCTAAAAACTAGTTTTTAACTGGTAACCCCATTATTTGGGTTCACTATAAAAACACAGATACAGTCCTTTTGAGGTCTAAAATATTGGCCCTTGAGCTATTCTAACTGTTAATTTAAAACTGCTGCACAAGTGATTAGGTGGTAATGCTATTTTAGCTCATTTCTAACCAAAACAAAAATGATATTCATGTTTCCTTTCCTTCCAAAGAGGTTTATATCTGAAAGCAATCTGTAAGCAGAATACATAGGAATCATGTTTATGGTGAGGCAAAGGGAGTAAGGTTACATTGCTCTACACCAGGGGTGCCCAAACCTTTTGAGCCATGGGCCGATCATGTGGTTCAGGGAGCTGGTCACTAAGGCCCGGTGGCCGCACCTGGCCCCTGGCCCTTAGTTAGGGTACCACTGCTCTACACAGATGAGAAGAAAGTAGACTTTATGGTTTAAAGATTAAAAATAATAAATGCTGTGCTTTCTCAAAGTTGGATAAAACTATTTTAAAGCTTATTTCCATGGCTTATCACAATATGAATATAATTCAGTGATTTTAAAGCCTCCTTGTAATTAAGATCATGATAAGTTGGTATGGCTTTTTATTTTTCAAATATGTCCAAGGTCCAAGAAGAATGGTGTTCTCAGGGATCTTTAGTCATTCCATACTTCTTTGAAGAAGCTGATCCAATAATTGCTACAAGAAAAACAAAAATTTAAAAACTTTAAAAAATATCTTATAATTTTTTAAATTATTAGAAAGTATGGAGGAGAGACAAGGAGAAGACCAAGGGCTGAAGCAAACAGTACAGTTAACCCATTACTAGAAAACTGACCACCCATTACTAAAAGCATGTGACTCTAACAGGAACTTTTCTCACCTCATTGAAGTGTTAACTAGAAGTCACAGTTAACATGTCAATTGAAACAGAGCTCCCTTAAGAGGAAAAGGCTTTATTATAAGACAAACTTTCCTAAATTTGCATTTGAATCTGCTTTGTGTTGTACTTGATCACTAGGAGATAAAACAGCTTTGTTTTCATATCTTGCATTAGAGGAACATAACTCTGAAAATTCTGAGTGGCTAGAGCAATCTCTAGATAGGCCTGGGAAAGACCTCCTGTGTGAAACCCTGGACCAGGGGTACCCAAACTACAGCCTGGGGGCAGGATGTGGCCCCTGATGCCAATTCATCTGGCCCGTGAAACCCTTGTCACTTCTGGAAGTGTAAAATGTGCATGTACAGATGTGTTTTACTTCTGCTTCTAGGAGTGACAAAGCATTTGTGGGCCAGATGAATTGGTGTTGGGGGCTATATCCGATCCCAGGGCCATAGTGACTGGCTCCCTGAACCACGTGACCAGCCCACGGCCCAAAAAATTTGGGCATTATTGCCCTGGACAAATGCTGCCTATCAATGCAGTGAAATGGCCAGACTTGGTATAAGGCAGCTTCTTCCTAGGCCCATGGTAGAGATTAGGCTTTGGATCAGAAATTTCACAGTCACAAAATCTCTTTACAGGTTATTTATTGAGGAAAATGTTCTATATATTACAAAAATTGCAAAAATGGCCTGGTAATCTTCATAGAATTATTATTAAAGTGAAGAAACAAAAATGAGTTCAGAGGAATTCCAAAAATATAAATGAGGAATCATCAGAAGAGTAGCGTGCCTTGGCGGGGCCCCGTATAAAAATCTTTTGGGGGCCCTTAGGAAGGGTAAAGATTTGTTTTGTTTACGCACGTTGGGGGCCCCCGTGACCCGGGGCCCCCGTATAATTGATACGGCAGATACGGCGGTAGCTACGCCTCTGGGAATCATGTTGTGTGAGGTACTAAAAATGGAATGTGAATTGGAAATGTGTGTTTCCTCCAACCTATTCTCTTATCTAGAAGAAAAACCTACTAGTACAAACAGATATCTCTGAGTAACTAACTCAACACACACACCTCACTCCATAGCAGCATGTATGTTGTGATTGTTCTAATATTTTCCTATTACCATAAAAAGGGAAGCACTCTGTCTTTTATGTTAATCTTGAAGTTGTAGGAAAAATACATGAAAATAATGAAGGAATCAGAAAACAAATATTGTTGCAAGTAGCAACAACTGCACTTCTCTCCAGGGGTGTGCTGGCTACGGTAAAAGGGCACTGGACAGAGAGTGATGAGGGTGTCTAACCCTAAGAAAATATATATTTTTGAACCAACAACCTCCTGCTTACAAGGCAAAATTGCAACCTCTAAGCCACAGTGGCCCCACTGTCAATGGAGCTGCTTTTGTACTCTTATCTTTGATGGCACAGGAGGAGGAAGACAGGCAGAGGAACAAGGAGCCCTGCTCATTTGCTCGATCATTCTGGGCATCACAGCTTGTCTCGGCTCTTTGGATTGGCACCCAAGGGAGGGGGGGATCCCATGGTACTGGGGGTTGGGGCTGCCCCAGGCTAAGTCCTGGTAGCCTAATGAGCCAGCCCACCTCTGCTTCTCTTGAGAATCTGATCACCATTTTGCTTTCTCCACAATGCCTTCTGCCCAGTATTATTATAGAACATAGTGGCAGAAGAAGTGGTGCTAAGCAAACATTGTGGAGATGTTTTAAAAAGTAATTTTAAAAAGTTTCCCCTGTTTGTCAGGTGTAAGAAAACAAAGATCTCACAATATATGTCAGAAAAGGAAGGCTTCTAATATTTTTTGACCCAGCACATGTTATTTTTTAAAGTTCACTATTTTAGCCCTGGGCCTCCACAATATTTCATTTTTGAGAGGTTGCTGTAAATATATTTTCTTTTTGTTACCAATTGTGACAAACATCTTTCCCTATAAACCATGGAGCAGCTAAGAGAAGGAACAGATTTATGTCCAGGTCCAGGGAAAAGACATATTCCCCTGGGCTTTAACTGAAGTACAGTATGGGGAGTTGGGGACATTTCTCGCCTGCTAGGAATAGTCAACTGGTCAACAAAAGATGAGAAATGAACATAAACCTCTTAGCTAACTCATAAAAAACATGGAAATTATGAACTTCACACAGGAAAATTTCTCTTACATTTCTCCTCTGAAAATTTTGTCCAAAGACAATTTATTTCTTTTTTTTTTTAATTTTTATTAGGTATAAAAAAATATTACAAATCAAAAAAAATGCATATGACAACAAAATGCATACAACAACAAAGTACATACAACAACAAGAAAAAGAAAAAACATTACATAAATCCAAAGTATACATAGAGAAAAATCGAAAAAGAAGATAAGACTTCCCATAATCAATAAAACTACATTTGTGTCATCATTCAAATATTATTACCTCATAATAAACCAACCTGTAAAACTTCTAACCATGAACTATGTCTCCCCCTAACACCTCAAGACTAATATATTTTATTCTCTAACACTACTATCATTCTTTACTTTAGAAACACCCTCGTGATATATACATTGTCCGGAGATTTATTTCTAACACACTGAATAAGAATAGCTGAAACCTCACAGGAAAGGTTTTCTGCAGAACACTATGTTTTAATGTATCACAAGGTTGTGTACTTTAGCCAGAGGTGTAGCGTAGGGGGTCGAGGAGGCAGCCTGCCCCGGGTGGCACTTTGTGGAGGGCAGCAATGTCCCCCAGACTTCCTGTTGGCCAGGGCAGGAAGTCTGACATGGGGACGGGTGCTGGGACCCTCCGCCAGAGCTGGAGAGTGCGGGCCCGATGGCGTGGTGGGGACTAGGATGTACCCCCTCCTCTGCCCCATCCCCCTTCTCCCCAGGCACCCCCTCCTTACAGCAGCCAATGATGCCAGACAGTGTTGTGCCAGGGCCGGCTCCTAGGTCAAGACCCAGGGGCTGGGTCAGTGCGGTGTGGTGTGGCTCCAGCAGGGAGCCCACTGTTGGGGTATCAGGTGCACAGCTGCCCTGCCTCCGAGCCTGGCGGCGGCAGCTCATTCGCCTTCGGTGTCAGCGGTGCCCAGGAAGGTGGGAAACGAGGCCGGTGGTTGCCATGGCCCAGCACCCGCGGCCAGAGCAGCACCGACCAGGCCTTGCGCGCGCGCGGGGGGGGGTGTCCTTGGTCTGGCTGGCGCTGCTCTGGCTGTGGGTGCTAGGCCGCGGCAACTTCCAGCCTCGCTTCCTGCCTTCTGGGGAGCCGCTGAAGGCGAACAAGCTGCTGCCGCCGGGCTCGGAGATGGGGCAGATGCGTGTCCGGGATGCCAACAGTGGGCTCCCTGCTGGGCCCACGCCACACCGCACCAGCCCCTCACCATGAGCTGGCCATGAAGAAGAGGATGAAGGTGGCAGAGGAGGAAAAAGCACCCCTGGTCCCCACTGTAGTAGGATTTTGTGCCGACTTGGGGGGGGGGCAAACCTAGGTGGGGGGGCGAGTTTGGCCTGTGGCCCCGGGCACCTGAAACCCAGCCTACACCACTGGCTTTAGCAATTCACTGGGTAATCATACCTTTTTGAACACCTCAACTCGCATCCTATTGCTCTTTATGAGGATCTGCTTCTGTTTTTCTTCTTGTTTCTTCTTCACTTCAGGCAGATTGTTATAAATCCTGGAACAGAAAGAGAATTAATTTTAGTTCATGCTGTAAGTACCTGATCATGCTGATCTTGGAGATAATATTGCCTTTAGACCATCTTTTTTTCAAATGAAGAAATAAAAACAATATCAAACTCCACAAAAGGTTTCATTCACTCACTACATTGTATGCTGTTCACCAGGAATGTAAGGGACTCTGGTGGCTCAGTGGTTAAGAAGCTTGCCTTGTTAGCTGGAAGGTCGTGAAGTCGGCAGTTCAAGACCCGAGTACTGCATGATGGAATGAGCACCCATCTCTGTCCCAGCTCCTGCCAACATAGCAGTTTGAAAGCAAGAAATTGGAACTAGATAAACAGAGACCACTTCCATGGAAAAAGATCTTGGGGACATGAAAGGAGCCTCATTTGGGTGTCCCATGAGTGGAGTTCCTCCAGCAAAAATCCTTTCAACCCCAAAAGCACCTTTGTGTGCTTCTGACAGGATTAAAAAAAACACCCAGGAATGTTCTATTGTAAAATGTGAAGTGACTGTAAAAAGTTTTCAAATTATTTGGAAAGATCCAGATCAATGCAAATTGCTGGCAAACATGGCCACCATAATTTCCTAGGTAACTCATACCCCTCTTATACAAATATCCTGTGGAAATAGGCACTATTTGCATAAAGTAATACCCCGGATAACGCGAGTACCGGATAGCGCTAAAACCGCATAACGTTACAAGATTTTCGGAAAAATCTTGTATCGAATAACGTGATTTTTAACGTTATCTGATACAGTCGTTCTTAGCAGCAGGGTGGCTGGAAAGCTGAATGGGGTTCTCCGTTCAGCTTCCCAGCCACCCTGCAGCTACGGAGGCAGGGGTGGGAAGGCTGGAAAGCTGACGGGGGGCTCCCCCGTCAGCTTCCCCAGCCACCCCACAGCTGCGGAGGCAAGGGCAGGTGGCTAGGGAAGGCGACAGGGAGTCCCCGTCAGCTTCCCCAGCCACCCTGCAGCTGTAGATCGGGTCCTCTGATCTCTCTGGAGCAGACAGGGGACACGATCCAAGCTGTTTCTGGGCTTCCCCGATGTCCTCAGCCAATGCAGCAAGCCAAAACGTCAGGGTTCGAATCCCGACATTCTGGCTTGCTACAGCCTCAAAGAGGGTGGGGGAACTTCAAAAATAGCGCGCATCGGCTCTAGGGAGGTCGGGAGACCCGATGCGCGCTAATTTTGAAGTTCCCCCACCCTCTTTTTTTTTTTTTTTACCAATTTTGGGTTCTCTGACCCCCCTCGCTGGGTCCAGGGAGGTGGGGAGACCTGATCCAAGCTGTTTCTGGGCTTCCCCAACGTCCTCAGCCAGTGCAGCAAGCCAAAACGTCAAGGTTTGAATCCTGATATTCTGGCTTGCTGCAGCCACAAAGAGGGTGGGGGAACTTCAAAATTAGCGCGCATTGGGTCTCCCGACCTCCCTAGAGCCGACGTCCTCAGCCAGTGCAGCAAGCCAGAATGTCGGGATTCGAACCCTGACGTTTTGGCTTGCTCCACTGGCTGAGGACGTCGGGGAAGCCCAGAAACAGCTTGGATCAGGTCTCCCCACCTCCCTGGACCCGGCAGGGGGGTCAGAGAACCCAAAATTGGTTTATAAAAGGACATTTTTTTTTACCAATTTTGGGGTCTCTGACCCCCCCCCCGCCGGGTCCAGGGAGGTGGGGAGACCCGATCCAAGCTGTTTCCAAAGTTCCCCCACCTCCCTGGAGGTTGCAGCAAGCCAAAATGTCAGGATTCAAATCCCGACGTTCTGGCTTGCTGCAGCCTCCAGGGAAACAAGGCTTTTTTAAACATTGTGTGATCAATGTATCACACAACGTTAAAAACCGGATAACGACGAGACTTGTGGAACCAAGTCATAACGTTATCCGGGGTACTAGTGTATTTCTAAGAGGTACACAAAGGCACCTTATGAGCCAGATCAGTGAGATGTTCTAGACATTCAAGGGTATATACACAGAGAACTCTACAGCCCTGTAGAAGCTACCAAGGACAAAGGAAGAAAAGACAGACTATACAGAAATTGCAAATGAAAGAGAGAACATTCAGTTATATATTGTGCTGTTGTTATGCTGCTTGCTCAGTATTAAAATGCATACTACATTGGACACTAAAGACAACTGCTTTAAAACTAAAATAAGCACCCATGGCCCCAGTCCAGACTAGGATGCATACAGACAATTATTGATTCCAGGGGAAGCTTTTCTTTTTCTTCAACCTCCAACGCAAAACCTTTCCCCAGTTTTAAAAAATGGAAATAAGTGTTATCCTGCTTCTCCAAACATGCTAGCTTCAGACTTATTTCAAAGGATGTTTTGAAGTGTTGTTTAACTGGACACTAGGTGTTTGGCATTACTTGTTATTCTGAGTCAAATTCTGAGGTGGAGATGCATTAGAGGTGTCTAGAGCATTAAAATATTTAAAATATGTTATTTGTATTTAAAAATTGGTCAAGATTTGTGAATCTGAGGACCTATGATTATTCCATGCTGAAAATCCTGTTTTTAATTTTTGTTTGGTGCTTTTTTTAAATTTTAATTATTGACTAGTCAATAAAAGTTACACACACACAAACAGGAGGGGGAACCCATGAAGGCAAACACGGCTACTCTAAAAGTGTGTCTTGATTAGTATGGGGATTAGGATGTTGTAAGGTTTACAACATCCATCCTGCTACGGAGCGGCTTTAGGGACACACCAAGCCAAGTAGCGGGGACAAGGATTGAGGCAGCGGCGGCAGAAGCAGCGTCTGGCGTGAGGATGCGGGCTGGATGATTTGGTGTCATGCAGCAGGGAAGGGGCATGGGGGAAATGGACTGTATTTTATTTGAATTGACACAAATCACTGTGCAGTAAGTGGAACTAAGGTCAAGGTAAAGGTTTCCCTTGCTTGAAAGCCAGTCGTATCAGACTCTAGGTGTCAGTGCTCATCTCTGTTTCTAAGCCGAAGAGCCAGCACTGTCTGCTTCTGCAGACATTTCCATGGTCATGTGGCAGGCATGACTAGACACCGGAGCGCACAGAACGCTGTTACCTTCCCACCGAAGTGGTCCCTATTTATCTACTTGCAATTTCTTGCTTTCGAACTGCTAGGTTGGCAGAAGAAGTGGAACTATAATCCCTTTAGCAAAATGTCACCCATCCGAATCCTTCTGTGCTGAAGAGAGAAATAAAATAAATCAAGATCAAGAAGAAACAATTTAGGATGGTATAAAAGATGCTTCCTACCTTTTTGATCTCATATGCATTTCCTTTTCTGAAATGAACCGTTCTTTTGGCTTGAACAGGTTATCTAGACATTGGAAAACAAAAGTTACACAACAGACAATATCAATAGTCTTTAAATTTGCCTCTTCTATATGATTTTGTTCTGACAGACTTTGAGGCTACCACATGACAATAGACATTATTTGTTCTCCGTTTGTGTGTATTTTTCTCAGTAACTTGTTAATGTTATACATTATCGAAGGAACACTCCATTATTATTTTTATATCTTACACATGTCTTAGAATATTTAAAATATTTCTTATTTTTAGTTGCTTTGCTATACAGTATTTTAAAAATACAATCTGGAGTATAAACCAGGTAAAAGTCTCCCCGATTACCCTCAAACACCAATGTTTTAAGACTAATGAATAAATATTGCTCTTTCTATTGGAGAAAATATTGGCACTACCATTTTGTGCATTGTTTCACATGCCTTTGTTACTCCCAAAAGAATTCAGTATAGGTGATGTTACTAACTTCTAAGACAGTGGTGGTGAACCTATGGCACACATGCCAGCCCTGTCTGTAGGCATGCATGCTGTCACCCCAATACAGAGTTCACCCTGCCCCTCTGCCCAGAAGCCCAATGTAAGTGCTTCTTCTCTCTCCCAGCACAAAGTTCACCCTGTTCCTTTGCCCAGCAGCCCAATGGGAGTACTTCCTCCCTCTCCTTCAACAAAGAGTTCGCCCCACCCGTTTGGGCACTTGGTCTCTAAAATGTTCACCATCACTGTTCTAAGGGATTCCTTAACAGATCAGGTACAGCATAGTTCATACTTTAATATATCTTTTCTTTCAGCACTGAAATATTATAAAATGGTTCTATGAAATGTACAGGTTTTAAGTCAGGCCTTATCCCTACCTGGTCAAAATAATTTCCATTGCCTGGGTTAAGGGTAGTGCAGGACCAACTACAGATCTTTCATTGTTCCATATGCCATTAGAATGGAGGTTGTGGACCATAGTTTGAGAAATAAATCATATTGAATATCTAACTGGAAGCTGGTTTAGCTTCATTTCTGGAAAACCCTTCAGTCCTGTTGAACAGCACTGTTACTAGCAGTGATGGAGTGGGAAGACTGGGTTGTAGAGTTCTGAACCTAACCCTTTGGCTGTTCTTGAAGTCTCTCTTCTCTTCAGAGACAATGTGGATTGGTTTTTTTAAAAAAAGTTTTGCTCTCAGTAACAGGAGTTGGATGAAATTTGGGCAGTTCCTAAAAGTGCAAGCTGAACATGCTTCTTTCCTCTAAGTCTTTCATGACTGTTCCTGAAAAATGCTTGGAGGTAACTGCCAAGTGGATGATGGTGGACAGGTTAAAGTTAACTCTGCTTAAATCTAAGGTGATGCTGGTGGGTCAGCCTGTGGAACTGGAAATGATTTTGCCCATTATTAGGAAAACTGGCTTTCCCCATCCCTGCTTCTTCTTGTGCTGTAAGAGCAAGCAAGAAAACCTTGGGGCATATCAGCAAAAAATAAATAAATACTGCTTTCATCAATTTTCCATAGTAAATGTTGCCAGAATTTTTTTTAACCAACTGTATGCTCTGCAAATATCCCATGCCTTAATGAACAGAATGGCTCATGCTATGGTAATTTCCATTTTTATAACTTCAGGCCTTAATTTGTCATGGTTTCTCTCATGGGGCTATCTGTGAAGTCAACCCTGAAGTTTTGCATAATGCAGAAGATGTCTGCTTGACTCCTCATGAATGATAGGAGGAGTTAACACACTTGTTCCATGTTGTATCATCTGCAGTGTTCTTCAAAGGCTTAATCAAAGTGACAGTTTAATGTCTGTATGTCTTCACAGTCTGAAACCTGTAGGTCTGAAATACCAATTTTTCCTTTCTCTATCCCCAAGATAATCAAATTAGGTAGTCTTGCTTTCCAATAACAAGGTAGGGGAAAATATCAGATGCTAGAAGAGGGATTCTTCCAGTAGGGATTATGGCAGCAGCTGAAGCAGAGCTGTAGCCAGGGGGGTGGGGGTATTGGTCCACCCTGAGTTAGCAGTTTGCCCACCCTGGCAAAATGCAGTTTCACAGAGGAATGTATTGAAAAGAAGCTTTGTTGCCCACCCTGAAAAAATATTTGTCCACTCACATCTAAAATCCTGGCTATTTAATTTTAGTTGTGCTTTAATATTACAATTCTCACCTTAGAATCTTCTTGAAGAAATGGCAGAGTTGAAAGGCAACTGTAAAAGAGCTTTCCTCAATCCAGCAGGCTGTTTTGTATGTGTTTGGTCATGTACTGGTAACAAAACAGTTGCGTGACCAATCACATAATGGGGACTGCTTGTTCAGTTGTCCTTTCTCACAGAGAAATTCTCAAGAGGATTCTAGCTGTTGCATTTTAGTTCATTCTAGGATGTCCCGTAAAGGCGTAAGTCCCTATCCATCCATATGTATTATATTTTTTTCTTTTCTTTTTTTCCAGAGAAAAATGGCCGATTTAAGCCCATTTACACTTGAAGAATGTATTGTGACAAGTACATGGGTACATGAGTGCAAGAATACTGGTGACATCCTGGATACAATAAGTGGCAAATTTAGAGACAGATTCAATAGGGACTTACAGGCCACCCTGTACAAGCCCTCTTTTATATTTCTACTTTTATCCTACAAGGGAGATAAAGCAGGCTATAAATAAATATTTACATAAGTAATAAAAATTAAGCTAAGGCTGTTGGAAAGAAGTCAATGCTATTATCTTCTGCTGTTTTCTATTAGTTTTGTGTGTTTCTAAAGTTTTACTTCATCCATTTTGAAGCTGTAGAGATGTGACAGTTTAACAGTTAATGCCAAAACTGTTGCTCAGAGTAGTAAACTGTGCCAGTGTAGGCCAGTTGAATCAATGGGGCTTTGGTGAGTCAACTCCTTCATAAGTTCCACTGATTCAAATGGGCCTACTTTGCCTGCAACTTTACTTTAGCACAGTAAGTCACAAAGTAGACCTGTATGAATCAACGAAGCATATAAAATAGCTGACAGATTACATTCCCACTGATTCAATGATCCCTCTTTAGTGTGATTTACAAAACTAAGCATCAGGATTTTGGCCAATATTTTCAGTAAGCAAATAAATAAAATCTTGGGAACACAATGACCACACAGTGTAAATATGAAGCTCATCCTGCCTATTGTACACTTACTGTTTTAGGTTTTCCAGAACATGCAGAGGGAGAAGAAAAAGTGCATACGCCTGTTCTGATCCTGCTGTGTTCTTGAAGCACTGCACAGCATTAAAAGGACAGGACCACAGGGAGTACACACACTCCATAATGTTCCAGCCAACTCTTAACTTCTTTCTCCAACTTTAACAACCAAAACTTTCACACCCTGTTCTGCATCAATTCTAACCAAGACAGAGAGGGATCACCATCCCTATCCCACCCACTTCAGGAATTTGGATGATAATATCTGAAAAGCAATGATATTATGTATTTTTTTATAAGAGAAACATGAGTTTGTTTAAAGGATACAGATGAAATGTTTGCACTAAGACATGTTTGTGATTGTATTAGGGTGGAGGGAACCACATGGGAAAGATTGGCCTTATCACAAAAAATGATGTTATTATCGGAGAAGGACCCAACAGACATGCTGAACTACAGATCAAATAACAGGATCCCCTTTCCCTTGGGCAGTACTCCATGAATCAACATGGCTCTTGATTCAAAACAATGCTCTACATTGCTGAAGAAACTCAATAGCACATTAATGTATTAAAGAAGATTCTTTGGCTTCAAGCCTTGCAAGAACTTGACTTTGGAGCATTCATGCCAACTGAGAAACAGGTCCAAAATTAACTCTAGAGACTATCTAGGAGACAGCTGGGGTAGAACAAACAGATCTTTAGAATCCATGGTCTTAAAAAATAATTAATAATAAATGAAAGGCCATTTACTAAAAGACCATGGAAGTCCAGTACAGTGGTACCTCGCTTAAAGAGCATAATGTGTTCCACAGGACTGCTCTTTAAGCGAGTTTGCTCTTTATGCGAAACACCATTCTAAGTGATCAATTGTGACTTCTGGCAGGGGGGATTGTGAACCCCACTTTAGTTGTTAAGCAAGTTTTTGGTTGGTTTTAGTTGTTAAGCAAGGCGACCATTCAGATAAAATTCTGCTCTTTAAGTGAGTTAGTCTCTAAGCAAGGCAATCTTTATGCAAGGTTTTTACTGTACATAATATACAGTATGTCCTTAACAGTCCAATCGGGGTACACAGAAAGAGCCTCCTCAAAGATTGTGGTATTTTTTTAACCACAATTGGATGTATCCAGGCAATGGCCAGCTTGTGCTGGCTAATCATTCTCACCCTAGGTGAGGCAAAAGGAACTGCAAAATGAATTCACTATTGGGGTTGGCAATGTTCATTCTAGCAACTTCTTCTTTATTCCCCCCCTATAAATATAGTTAGTCAGGCATAGGTTTCTGCTTCTAGCATATATAGTACTATCCTTTTCTGCAACAAAATTAGTGGGTAATTTTAAAAAAGAAACCAGAAGTCATATAGAACTGTCAAGACAAACAAGTTTTTATTTTTCAGACGTTTTCATAGGTCCCAGTGATAGAGATTGTGTCTCTGGAGGGAATCTACTTTTGCTGCAGTATACTAACATGGCTCTTTTTGCTACAACATGGTAACACAGTAAAATAAGTATTTATTCCCAAAGTCAATGTACTGGACTTCAGGATAACAGATATAAGCTCCATTTTTTGCTTACACTCGCAGGGGTGGGATGTCAAAAATTTTACTACCCCACTGTGACGTCATCACAGTGTGGGTGGAGCTGACGTCATGACATTGTGGGCGGGGCCAAAGAAAAAAAATAAAATAAAAATAAGCACGCGCACACACACACACACACCCCTCAACCCAAACCCACAACACAAACCCATTAAATAAATAAATAAATAAATAAAATACCGGTTCTCTGGGACACTGGGGAAAGTTACTACTGGTTCTGACGAACTGGTGCAAACCTGTTACATCCCATCACTGTACATTCAGCACCATTATTGAAATGGGTTTCAAATACAAACTGTTTTTACACTTTTGCACACTTTCTGGTGTTTATTTCATTGGCCACAAACTGTACAGTACTGGGGTTCTGGATCATACTGATTGCCCAAAAGTGTACAGAGACGATAGACTTCAAGATTTTGATGGGTAGAAAATATCACAAACATCTGCATACTAAAGAACAAGGATTTTACTTTTGCATTGGATTAAGTAGTCAAGCATAAACATGGAGAAGGAATTGGGAAGATAGAAGCACATATAGGGAAATAAAGGAAAACCTCTGAATAATAATATCAGTTATTTGGAGAGGAAAAAAATATCAATTGTCCTGCAGTTAATAGGAAGAAAAAAAATCAATATCCATTCTTGTTGAAACTCAATGAAAGGAGTCTCTTCCAGGAAAAATCCTAATTAAAACTCCCCCAAATAAATAAAACTAAATCTAGAGAGACTTCACAACCTCTCCAAAAGAAAAAGAATGCAAATTATATTCCAAAATCCTACATGTATGTGCTGTACTATCTCACCTGTTAAGGTTGCCCCAGACTGAGCAGAGGGACACCTCACACCACAATGGTAGGACCACACCCTCTAAACCAGTGTTTTGCAACCTTTGGTTTTTGGATTTCAATTCCCAGAAGCCTAAGTCAATTCCCCAAAGCACTGGTCAGCCACTGTACTGACTTAGGCTTCTGGGAATTGAAGTCCCCCATGAAAATTCGCATAGTCAAGGCAATGGTATTCCCTGTGGCAATGTATGGTTGCGAGAGTTGGACCATTAGGAAAGCTGAACGCAGAAGAATAGATGCCTTTGAGATGTGGTGTTGGAGGAGAGTTTTGAGAGTCCCATTGACAGCGAGGAGAACAAATAGGTCAATCTTAGAAGAAATCATCCCTGACTGTTCCTTAGAAGGTCAAATAATAAATATGAGGCTAAAGTTCTTTGGACATCAAATGAGAAGAGAGGATTCACTTGAGAAAGCTTTGATGCTTGGAAGGGTCGAGGGCAAAAGAAGAAGGGGACGGCCCAAGATGAGATGGCTAGATGGTATCGTGGAGACAATGGGCACAGAGCTGAGCGAGTTGAGGGGGATGGTGGAGGACAGGAGTGCCTGGCGGACAGTGGTCCATGGGGTCGCAGAGGGTCGGAATCGACTGTGCGACTGAACAACAACAAAAAAAAAATGGGGTGTGTGTCCCACTTTGGGAACCACTGGTCTAAACCATAAATCAGGGTTGGCTGATTAACAGCCCAGCACATTCAGGTGAAATTCTCTTTCTTCTACTGAGGAAAAGAAACTGTGACTTCTAACAGCTGAGTGACCATTAAAGCAAAAGCTGCAATAACACTGCCATTGTGAGAAAATCAATGTGACACAGTAAGAAAGATAACTCCAAAGTTGTCACTTTAAAAGATATTCAGGTAAAGGAATGAAAAGGCTACATGCAAATAAGAATAATTTAATTCATATTTTAGTCAATTTTTTTAACCCTGCTGGGAAATGGATTTTTATCAAATGTCCTGGTCAGGCTGTAATTTACTTGTGACGATCCCCTAGTGAGAAATGGAAGTGCCACTAAGATATTAGGGTAGCAGACCAAAGTAAATATCTAATCTTCATAATGTATTTTAATAAATGCTAATGCTGGTTCTAAGAATACTGATGAATGAGAAGCAAAACAAATTTACTAGTGGGAAAGCCATTTAAAACCACAGGAAAGACAGGCTAGTAAAAGAGAAAACTAGGAGGAGGTTGGATTCCTGCCTACAAATAAAACTGCTGATGCATAGTAGTGAAGCCTTATTAATAATTTGTACTTAATTTCTTAAAGGAAGGCTGGTATGGCAAGATGTAGCTTTTTTATAGTACAGTGGTACCTCAAGTTACAAAATTAATGTGTTTCCCAGGATGTTTCATATTATGAAAAATTCATAACTCAAAACATGGTTTCCCATAGGAATGCACTGAAAACCTTTTTTTAACCACCAGAATGGATTAATTGGTTTTCAGTGCACTCCTATGGGAAACCGTTTTTCAAGTTACAAATTTAACTTCATAACTCAAGGCATTGTTTTGAACGGATTTTCACTCGTAACTAAAAAATTATGTAACCCAAAACGTTGTTTCCTTCTAGATCAATTTCCTCATGGCAACAGTCTGTTCTGTTATCTTTCATCTGCAATTGTAGTTGTAGTTGTGAGGGTGACTCCAGACTGGTATCCAATGAACTTGCATAAACAGAAGCCAGTTCTACACTCACGGCTAGGTTTTATTCCATTCTATTCTAAATGGATTTCTTAGATCAATAAACGTTACATTTTCCCTCTAACTGACCATGAACATTCTGTCTGAGTACTCCTAATTCTTAGCCATGAATCCAATTTGTTAGATTTCAGCAGTAGCACTACTAGAACCAGCAACCTTCTGATCTGAGCATGGCTAAGGCTGGGAGCAATTTAGGCAGTGATTCCCCACCCTGCCTCCCCAGGTCCTAGACTGGCTCTGGTTTCACAATTCCACACCACCTGGCCACTTAGCAGAAAGAGATACTAAAGACTTCGGTCTGGGCTGTGACTTTGGTTGGGTACCCATGATATTGCTAGCTCTGGTGCATTTCAGTTTGTTTCTAACCAGATCTGTGTTCTTCAGTATCAGCTCCTGGTTCTTTTCTTATTTTTATCAGAGCAACTGCACAATTTAAAATCATGGATTTATACAAAATGTAGATAAAATTCAAACATATCAAAATGTTAGCACAATTAGACTGTTTTTTTAACCAGACATGTTGTTGTTGTTCAGTTGCACAGTCGATTCCGACCCTTTACGACCTATATCTTCTTTTGTATATGTAGTTCAAATAACCAGAAATGTCGCACCGTAAGCGTGATTTGACCTTTTACTTGATTTGACCTTTTACATCATTCTTAGCATCCAGTTCCCCACTAAGCACTGGCTACAGCTCAACTGGATTCCAGTATAAATCCTGCTACCAATACAGAAGTTTTATGGTAGGAAAAAGAAGTGAGACAAATATGATGCAGCCAGTTAAACATGAAAGAAACCACACAGAAGAGCCAATATTACAGGAAAGTAGAGGAAGAAGGTCACCAAACAAACCAAAATGACAAAAGAGTATGCAGAATGTTTCTAAAATATACTTTAAATTTAGGTAATGTATCATCAATGAAAAAAGGACTATGTACAGGACAATGCGGGGATCAGAAAATTAAAGCTGCAACTCTAGATACATTTACTGTATCTTGAAGTAGGTGCTACTGAACACAGCAGGACTTACTGAGTAAACCTGGAGAGGACTGTGTTGCAAGGAACTCACAGCACAAATATTAAAAAAGTAAGAAAAGGACATCAAAAGATGGCAAGTAAAGGATGTCAAAAGATGGCGAGATACTCAAAAGGTACATGTTGTTTTCATGTGCTGTCCAATACATCCAATGTATAGCAACCCTAATAGAGTTTTCAATATACTGTATAGGAATGTGGGCTGCAGTGGTTCAGTGGTTAAGAAGCTCACCTTGTTAGCTGGAAGGCCAGCAAGTCAGCAGTTCGAGACCCGGGTACTGCATGATGGTTTGAGCACCCGTCTCTGTCCTAGCTCTTGGGGACATGAAAGGAGACTCATTTGGTCATCCCTTGAGCAGAGTTTCTCCAGCAAAAACACTTTCAACCCAGAATAATTTCTGATATGAAATTATTATAATATATAGGATATATTTAAGGGGTGATTCTAATACTACAATGAGCTCCTATGGCTGATCAGGGATTTACACTCAGTTTTCATGAGCTTTTCACCAGCATGCTTATGAAAAGAGGAAAGGAATTAGTAGTTAGCTCAGTCAAATAAGAATTTTCATTTCTGGAAACAGCGAGCTGCTTAAGGGAGGAGGTTTTCTTGTGCAACTTTCAATGCCTCCATGTTTATGCAATAGGGTAAGGGCTAGAATCTCTTCTGAAAGTTCACAGCACCAATTGTTTGAACACAGCAAGGCAGAGTTGTCAGTTCTCTTGCTTCTAAGCACACATGGAAATAGAGATTTTAGGTGTTCACTGCACTGTAAATCTATAACAAGTCAAGAATAAATTTGTTGTTGTTGTTGCTCAGCCGCATAGTCGAGTCTGACCCTTTGCGACCCCATAGACCATTGCACAATAGGCACCCCTATCCTCCACCATCCTCCTCAACCTGCCCAGCTCTGTGCACATTGCATCAACAATACCATCTAGCCATCACATTCTCTGCCGCGCAGATATCAAAACAACGGCTAGTTGGCAACTTTATGATTCCCTATATTGTAGTTTTTGGTTTAGAAACAATTTCCCTAAAGGAAAGAAACAGAGGTATTTTAACACATAAAACAGCACAGACATATGTTCTTGCAAATAAAAAAACCCATGAGTGTTTATGTACACTAAGATCACAAGGCTGTTCATTATCAGGATTTAAAGTACTATAAGCAGCTGGTAGCCCTTGCACTGAAGTAATTACATCATAGTTTTTGAGAGTTAATCAAGTTATTTGAACATTGTTTCTATTCAGTTCATCACAGTGTGATCTCTAATTTGTTCAGTCTAGTCAACAGCAAAGTAGTATATCTTGGAGTAATTAGCTTCCCTGAAATCAGACAAACAAACAAAAATTACAAAATACCAAGGCCAGTTAAACGGTTGCAGGTTGTTTTCCACAAGGGTGTACTTATGATGATAAAATCCTCTGCTTGCTAAGCATGCTAATTTTTCTAAAATGACTTTTGGCAACATATGAAATCCTCCAAGATTACAACTGCATCCAGTAAGTAACTTTTTTTGAAAGATGAGGAAGTAAACTGCAAATGGCACAGATGTTGGCATTTATATGGTAATGAGAATGGATATCATTTATTATTCCCCATGCAAAACACCATTAAATTACAACACTGGCCAAAAGGATTTTGTGGCTTAAATATGGTCTAATGTTCCTACATTCTCAATAGATACATTATCCAATTTACAATAAATCAAAGAAGAATGGTCCTCTGAGGCCCTTGCTTTGATACTGGAGCAACACCATTATAACAGAGACTACTAATTTTGACCTTGGATTGTTTATGACCAGATATGCAGAACATCTGGAGAAAATAGTCTTCCATATTCATCACAGGATGAACCTCTGTTCATGCAACACACTATCTCCCAGCATTCCTGTGTACAAGCATTCAAGATTTCACAAAAAGAATTAAAGAAACATTGGACAAAGGTAAACAATGTATACAGTTCTGGGAGTATGCTATTGTGTAACACAGTTATTTATTTTATTGATTTATGAGTTACATTTATATCTCATCTTTCATCTACAGAGCTCAAGGTGACATGTATGGCTTTCTTACTAACCACTTGATCTTCATCGGAAACAAAATCAGAAATTTTTGCATTAACATGTACATTTTAGAAGGACATTGGCTGCACCGCACAGACATAGCATGTGGATGCAATTTGCCCGCTCCCTCTGCCTGGGACAGGTGGTCAGGTGGTGCCATCTTATGGGCCAATGGTGTGGTGGGGAGGAGCCAGGCACCATATATGGGTAGCTCCTTCCTGCCTCACCCTCTCTCTTCTTCAGCAACTGCTGTGAACAATTGTCCCTTCCTCCCTTTCATCTAAGTATGATTTATTGGTCACTTTGGGGCCAGGTGGGAATTTTTTCATTGCCAATGACTGGCACCTGTGGCAGTGATTTTTGCCCACCCCTTACTTACATGTGGGAGATTGAGGATTTCCATTGTAAACCGGTAGTGTGGTAAGTGGCAGTAGTGTGGTAAGTGGCAATTGAAATTAATCTGAATTTGATCATTATGGGGTTTTTTTTTTGGGGGGGGAGGGGCATTTGGCAGCCAGAAAGACAAAGGTGCTGGCAGCATTTACTGTCTGGCAAATGGACCCTTGACCATTAAATTGTGATAACCAGCTTGGAAGCTTGGTATCACATGATTATCTTGGCCATAAGTGTTAATGGTGGAGGTGGTGCCCCTCCACATGGAAGAACCAGTTATGAAGAGATGGGTAGGTGTACCCATAAAAACTGGACATTTATCCACTACTATGCTCCAATGTAGGTCAATTAACAGTTTGTTATATAAAGTTTTGAAATAAAATGGCCCAATTGTTTCACCAAGTAGTTTGTCACCTGTCTTATTCATAGGGGGATGGAGTGGCAATATACTAATCAGTGTAACTGCTATTGCTATTACTATAAGAACCTTCCATTTTTCTTACACTGTCTTCTTCTTCCATGTCTAGGCCAGACATGAAATTGCCAAAATGAAGCCATCTTTTGATGGGTTCATTCTGCAGTTCCCTTCAACTGAACTATAGTGAGAAAGATTAAGCAAAGCAATTACACTAATATAATGCCCCATAGTGCTTACTGCACTCTCTGGGCAGTTCACAAGTTAATTAGCATTTTGCCCCAAACATGCTGGGTACTCATTTTACCAACCTCAGAAGGATGGAAGACTGAGTCAACCTTGATCCCTGGTCAGGATCAAACTTACAAACTTTTGATTGCAATACAGCAGTTTAGCCACTGCGCCATCAGGGCAGTTACCTGGGTAAGTCAGATTGTGGTTCAAATATATCACAATCTTCAAGGAGGCTGTTAAGTTATAGTTATAGAAGAAAGGGTGGGGTTGTCCTTCACTGTGTTATAATCATAATGTAACTAAGCTATATCTATGAAATAGGAGACAAGCATTAATTGCATGTTAACAGTTGTATAAACTGAGTTACTGGAATAGGACTTGGAAAACCTGGACTCAAACCCCCAGCCTAGCCATGGAAAGTCACTTGGGGCTGTACAGGGAGAAAACCAATTCACTAGGCAAGAAAAGGAACATGCTGAAAGCTTAAAATAATATTCTCTTTCTTATAAAACAGTTGTATTATCTCAGCTGAAAGCATCACACTGTCTTAATATCACTAAAGGGGTTTGAATATTCCACAGGACAGAGATGTGAATGTATAAAACAGGGCTTCGCACCTACAGCCCATGGGCCAGCCCCAGCCCATGGCACCATTTCATGTGGCCCACCACCACCGCAACACCTAGAAGGGGAAGCAGATGCATTTATGTCAACTGTAAAATGCACCTGTGTGTGTGTGTGTGTGTGTGTGTGTGTGTGTATGTGTGTGTGTGTGTGTGTGAATGTGGTTACATCAGCCATAAATGCATCCATGGTTGTAGTAAGCACAGAAGCAGGCACATTTACTTCCGCTTATGGGAGCATGGTCCAGCACATTCAGCTGTTGGGGAGGGGGTGTGGTCAGGCCTGAGGCATAAAAAGGTTGGGAACCCCTAGTATAAAACATACACACCCTTCACAGTTCAATAAGCTTCTACAGCATTGTCCAACATTTCTTGCTTACAGCTACATCAATTTTTTGGAAGACCTTATGCGTTTGGTAAAAATGTTTTTTGGTATAAAAGGAATGGGTGTACACTGGAGCCTTGGAGATTCATATGTCCTCAGAACTGTACAGCTTCATTTTATAAAAGGTGAATGTGTTGTTCAGTCGCACACTCGAGTCTGACCCTTTGTGACCCCATGGACCACAGCACACGATGCTCCTTTGTCATCTGCCACTGCATCAATGATACCTTCTAGCCATCTCATCCTCTGTCATCCCCTTCTCCTTTTGCCTTCAGTCTTTCCTAGCATCAGGGCATTCTCCAGTGAGTCCTCTCTTCTCATTTGGTAGCCAGTAAAGCTTATTTCTTCATTTGGTGGAAGAAAAGCTCATTTCATTTCCTGTACATTTACCTTCTCTCAAATGAGAAGCCAGCAAATGAGAAGGTAAATGTACAGGAAATGAAATAAGCTTTTCTTCCATTACATCCAGAGCTCTCTGTTTTTCAAACAATATTACAGCAATTGTTTGGAAACAATACACAGCTCCCCAGGAACCTAGAAGCCTGCAGACAAATCATACTTGGCCCTGTCCTTGCAGTTTCCTCTGTGCCGCAGTGAAACTCTACACACACAAAATAGTTAAACAGGGATATGGAGTAAATCCACAGGATGAACTATCCCCTTTTTCCGAAATAGTTCTTCTTGCCTCTGCTCGAGTGGCTTCTCGGCTTCGTGATCACAATCTTTTAAACCTGAAATGTCACAGTTCAGTACTACCAAGGTCTAGAATTTCTACACCTGGATATTCGCTTCCACAAACACTGAGAGGGGTGAGGGCAGGAAGAGCTTTCAAGGTTATACTATTCTTTTCAGCTCAGCAGGCAGAACAGAAGTGAGCTCATGAAACTCATGCCTCTCATATTTCAGTTCAGCAGCCAGAGCTAATCTAAAAAGAACAATATAACGACCCCGGGGGAGGCTTAGCACATTAAGGAAAAAAGAGAGAGAGAAAGAGAAAAACAGGACATGTTTGAGTGTGTAAGCTTAAACATTATTCAAAATCCCAAGCATATTCACAGTCTCCTTTTCAAAAGCTAAGATATGAAGATAATAATAATGATGATGTGTCAGAAATTATTCTGGGTTGAAAGGATTTTTGCAGAAGAAACTCCACTCAGTGAACACTCAATTGAGGCTCCTTTCATGTCCCCAAGAGCTGGGACAGAAATGGGTGCTCAATCTATCATGCACTACCTGGGTCTCGAACTGCTGACTTGTCAGCCTTCCACCTAACAAGGCGAGCTTCTTAACCATTGAGCCACCGCAGTCCCAAAATATCAAGATGTGTAGAGGAAACACAGAATAATAAAAGAGGCAGCAAATATATAATAATTATATAACTATGGTCAGACAACTGTTGGGAAAAATACAATAATTACAAGAGTAATTTGCAAAAGCAGTTCCTATGCTTTGACCAGGTGTCTCATCATATGACCTGTTGTGCACTAGATTAAACTCAGGGACAGTTCTGGCCAAATGATTAATTGATTGATTGATTGACTGACTGACTGTGTACACTGCATTGGTATCAAGTTTGGTGATAAAGGAGTGATACACAAAAATAATTTTTAAATAAACAGTTATTTCTCAACCATGATATACTACTAATTTGCATGATATGCAGAATAGACCCACGTGGAGCCAGGGTCCACATGATCGTCACCCTCTTTTCATCCAATGCATCCTGGAGACAAGAGCCAGGAATTAGTTTCAAAGTGTCCAGTCCCTAGTTTGTCATTACAAGTAAGCTATTTCCAGAAAGACCATTGTGTTGTCTGTTGAGGCAACCAACAACAACAACCCAAAGAGTTCTGTGGCACAGTCAAGGATGCCATACTACATTCTACAAAAGACAAGCAGTGTTGTGCTCATGCAAAAGACATCTCTGTTACTACCTTGCTAATGTTTTTGAGTAGCTATTTGGTAATTATTACCATTTGTATTGCCTGCATTGCATTTGTCTCTGATCTCACTGTTTACACTTCACATAGACATATCATGTTTATAGTCTCATAATAGGGTTTTCAAGGTTAGAAATATTTAGAAGTGGTTTACCATTGCCTCCTTCTATGCAGTATTAATAAGACATAGCTTGAATGTCACAGCTATTGTCTGTGAAAGATCCTCTGCCAGTTTCATCTGCCACTACTCTTGTTGTCGAACAGCTGGCCTCTAGGAGTTTCTCCACTCCCTTCACCACTGAAACTACAAATTTCTTTTGCTGTTCTAGCCATTAATCCCAAAGAGGATGGATGTATCTTAGTCTAGTGTCTCAGCTTTGACTATTACATTTTGGAAAGCCCTGTTGGGAGTCCAGACTAGCCACAGAGCCTGACAACATTGTTCTTGGCATCTCTGATATGATCAAACCCCCTCACCACATTAAGATTTGTATTAAAAAGTGGGATGCACATTTTAGGAATGCAAGGACCATTGCATTAATTTCCTGTGCAAGCCAAGGTGATGCAACGAAGACTTTTCCTATCTATGGAGCAAGAAATGCCTCAAGCTGGATTCTCAAACTGGATTCTCAAACTGGATTCTCAAACTGGATTCTCAAACTGGATTCTGAAAAGGAAGTGTCATTAGAGATCATATTGCAAATTCTTGTTGGCTAATAGAGACTGTGGTGGTTCAAGTGGTTAAGATGCTGAACTCGCTGACTCAAAGGTCAGAGTTTGATTCCCAAGTGCTGCATGAAAGAGTGAGCTCCTGTCTCTGTCCCAGCTCCTGCCAAACTAGCAGTTCAAAAGCAAGAAATTACAAGTAGATAAATAGGGACCACTTCAGTGGGAAGGTAAGCAGCGTTCCGTGTGTTCCATGCACTCTGGCAGATGCAGCCAGCACTGGCTCTTTGGCTATAAACAGAGATGAGCACTGAACCCTACAGTCATGTACGACTGGCTTTTGAACAAAGGTTGACCTTTATCTTTACCTAATGTTTTAAAGCTTCAGTTTTATTTTAAGGTTCACACATATAATTGCAAAGCAAGTAGTGAAATGGAATGTGGGTTTATACAATGAATTGTCTTCTTTTTGCATGGCAGGTGCTCAAACTATTTCTTCATTTCCTGCCTATAACTCTTTATGTGCTGATGGGATAACTTAATGAATGTCCATACAATGAAACGCCACACCTCAAGCTGAGTAAAAAAATGAAAGCAATAGTTTCATATTCTATAATGTAGCCAAGATTATTATGGAAAACATAATGCTGAAGAAATCTGTTTATTAATGGATTTAGTATCTTTTCCCATTCCAGGAGCAGTTAAAACCCCAGCAACAAAATATTATGCTTTTGTGAGGAACCAGGTGAAGTAGATAACTTATGAAAAATGTTTCTTGTGTGAAATATTTATTATTACTAACAGGAAAGAAACCATTATTGCTCACATAATTAATAAATGTAATGAATATTACATTTTTATCACTCCTTTTGAAAGATAAATTTTATCTATAGCAATAGTGCAAGAAAAAGAAAGATGAATTGTTCATAAGAATGCACTTATATTTATATTCAATGGTTTGCAAGGTAATCTAAAAGTAATAATTTTCTTTCTCCCTTGTTAGAAAAATTAACTTTATTACTCTCATAGTGTAAGGTTTATAGTTTGACTATGCTAAAAAAAGCCTATATCTCAGACATTAATTTCTTCCTTAAGCAAGAATAGATTTTTATTTCTTTGGATTTGATATACAGTACTGGAAAGCTTGACCATTCTCTTCTGTAATAACTTTGTCAAGAAACTGTCCATGTCCAGGGCCACCACATAAGTAATTTTCAATTGGCTTTCCATGTGATATAGATGTCCTGAATCTGGCTTCAGTACTGTAGATACTACTGCAGATGCCATCCACTCTGAACTAGAAGAGTACTTGGGGACTGCTGGGAGAGAGAATAACTTTGAATTAAGCACACATGTATTTTGGGTAAATCAAGCTGGGGCTGCATGCAATTGGGGCCACCCATGCTGAGCATTTTCTGTGGGAGCAAAGAGGGTTCTGTGGGAGCAAAGAAGACTGGAGAGGGAAGGAAATTCTTGTGTGAGCTTTCTTTTTGCATGTATTAGTTAGTTAGAATCTAAAACATTATTAGGGCCAAAGTGGCTCAGTGGTTAAGACGCTGAACTTGTTAACTGGAAGGTCAGCAGGTCAGCAGCTTGAGACCTGAGTACTGAGGGACTAAGTGAGCTCCTGTCGTCTGTCCCAGCCAACTTAGTAGTTCTATGCACTTTGATGTCTAGTCATCCCTGCCACATGAACACAGAAACATCTTCAAACCCAGACAGAGCTGGCTCTTTGGCTATAAAATGAGACGAGTACCATCCCCTATTGCCAGACATGATTGGCTTTCCAACAAGGGAGACCTTGAACTTTACTAAAACATTATTTCTTTCTAAGAAAATGATACAATCAAAAAGGTAGCAAAATAAAAATACTGTATGACATTTATGCCACTTAGAAATTGTTTTTAGGATTGATTCTGAACTGGAGGTACATAGGACCAAGTGGGTGAGTCTCTCACTATCTCATTTACATAATCAAAATGATGATACCTGTTCTGAGATTAGAGGCAAGTCTTTAGATTTTCATGATTTTGAAACCACAGCAAGGGATACCTTGAAATGACTTCCTTAAAGAAATTCTGCCAAATTTCATCAGAACAGAAATGAAGAGTCAGTATACCTACTTTGTTTCTTCTCTGTTGAACTACAGATGAACATAGTTTCCCTAAACTTGCAAAATCAAGGAGAATAAAGGAATCTTCTCCCATTTTCTTTTAGTACAGGAGGCCAAACTAGTTCTTTAGATACACACACATATAAATTTATTTCCAAACTGTCATAACTGCATTTCATGTCTTCAGATGTATAATGACAAACTCCTATACAAAGAGGTCCACTTGTTGTTCAGTCGCACAACTGAATCCGACCCTTTGCAACCCCATGGACCACTGCACGCCAGGCTCCTCTATCATCTGACATCCTCCATAGGCCACCCAAATCAACACCCACCATGTCGATGCCATCCAGCCACCTCATCCTCTGCTGCCCCCTTCTCCAACACACTTTTGTTCCCAACATATAGTTGATAATGCCTAAATCAGACTCATTTAGATAACAGGTGGGCTATGATGTAGCTACAAAAAACGGCAACTGTTTTAGGCTGCATTAGCAGAAGTATAGTCTCCAAAACCTGCGAGGCACTAGTCCCTCTCTATTCAGCCTAGTCAGACCGCATCTAGAGTACTATGTCCAATTCTGGGCACCACACTTTAAGAAAAATACAAAGAAACTAGAGCAGGTACAGAGAAGGGCAATAAGGATGATCAAGGGACTGGAGACCAAGCCATACCAACATATTGTATTGTACTGTAATGTACTGTAATGTAATGTAATGTAATGTAATGTAATGTAATGTATTGTTTGTCAGCGACCCAGAGTCGCCACGGTGAGTGGGCGGCAATATAAATTTGAACTAATAAATAACTAATAAATAAATAAATAAATAATATGAGGAACAACAGAAGGAACTGGGCATATTTAGCCTTGAGGGGATATGATAGCACTCTTCAAATACCTGAAAAGTAATCATAAAGAGGAAGGGACGGATCTGTTTTCAATCATCCCAGAGTGAAGGACTCGTAACAGGCTCAAACTAAAGGAAGCCAGATATAGGCTGAATATCAGGAAAAACGTCTTAATGGTTAGAGCAATACAACAGTGGAACTAACTGCGTTGAGAGACAGTGAGCATTCCAACACTGGAAACATTTAAGAGAGAATTGGGCAGCCAGATTTGTCACATCTGCTTTGATTTGGATTACTGTACTGAGCAGGAGGTAGAATGGATGGCTTAAAAGGCTCTCTCTTAGTTATTCTATGATAAGTTTGTTTCATTCAACCACAAGAGGTGTTGATTCATGTTGATTGAAAAATAATATTGCTACCATGGTTTACATCCAGCTAAGCAAGTATACCAGTGGCTGACATCCTGTTGCATCCTGTTGTGCAAAAGGCATAACATTTGGAAACTAATTATCTCAAATTAAGAAATCTCTGTAGACAGTGCCTAGTTCATGCTGATTCATGCAGCTCAATACTCAACAGATAATGTGCATGGAGATTTCTTAACTTGAAGCAGTTTGCCTCCCAAAGTTATGCCTTTTGTGTAACAGAGGAATGATATTTCAATGAATGAGTCTTAATGGCTCAATATTATCCTCAAAGGAGTTCTTAGGTACTACAAGGTCCATTCTGGGTTTTATGCCATTGAACATTTTTTTGCAATTGGCTTGAATAACACAGAGGGATTGTTCATCAGCTCTGCTAATGACATGAAGCTAAACAGTACAGCCAATGCAATGGAAGTCAGGGTCAAGTTTCAAAAGAATCTAGGCAGATGAAAACCATGGGTCAAAATAATCACAATGAGATAAACCATTGGGTCAACCAATTGTAGTAAAATTGTATTAGAAATATAAATCTGCATGAGAACAATCTTTCCTTGATTAAATTATATTTAAGATCCAATTCCCTGTGACTGGATAGACATAGAGCAATATGGGGGGGGGGGATGGACACATATTTTGTAAGTCAAAAGCAAAGATGAAAAATGTTGAAAGTAGCAGATAAAAATAATGACATCTGCTTAATCCTATTTAGCTACAAGGTAATATTCCTCATTAACTTATGGATATAATGAACATATATGACTGTTCCAACCAAAATCACAACTAGCTCTTTTGTGCATCTAATGAAGAGAGCTACAGTTCACAAAAACACATGCTATAATAAATCATTTGGTCTTTAAGATATTATTTTTGCTGCAACTGACTACCATGGCTACCCCTCTGGAAGAGAGTAGAGCTGCTTGCAAAAGTGGAATTATCCTATCCTTAAAAATATACTACTAAGTGAGGGGAAATAATTTGCCTTTTTGTTTTTAATGCTACATCTGGGAAAAGGAGACAGAAGAGATATATCAGCAAAGATTTGGTAAGAAATGCAAAATGATGCATGAAACAGACATTTAACCATTCCTTAATAGTGGCTCATGTGGCTAAGAGGCTGAATGGAAGGCGGCAGGTCAGCAGTTCGATACCTGAATACTGCAGGACAGAGTGAGCTCCTGTCTCTGCCCCAGCTCCTGCCAACCTAGCAGTTCGAAAGCAAGAAATTGCAAGTAGATAAATAGGGGCCACTTTGGTGGGAAGGTAAACAGTGTTCCATGCACTCCAGTATCTAGTCATGCCTGCCACATGACCACGGAAATGTCTGCGAACGCAGACAGTGCTGGCTCTTCAGCTATGGAATAGAGATAAGCACTGAACCCTAGAGTCGTATACGACTGGCTTTTGAGCAAGAGTTACCTTTACCTGGTGAAAGAATAAAACTTATTTCCACCCAAAGTTAACAAAGAGATCATATGGTACTCTATCAAATTCTATGATAGGATTTGGTGAAGTTATCATAGAGCAACTTACCACTGAGAGGATGTGGAACTGTATATTGTTTCTTTTTACTTGTGATGGAAGAGGATGAAAGTTTGCGAGAAAGAAGAGCTTGTTTTCCACCTGAAACATTACCCTGCTGGGCTTTTCTCATCTCTATCATGTGTTCAAGTTTCTTCAGCCTTTCTTGTGAGTGAGAAATGAAGTGAGGTTTGTGAACTTCCAAGGCCTCCTAAAAATATATATGGAAAAACCATTTAGGGTGAGGAAGGCAAAGAACAACATCCACTCATTCCTTTGTTGTGATCTAGTGATTCTCTCCCCCCCCCTTTTGCAACTGTTTATAGCGTACCACCCAATGTCAACAATGAACTTTCTCATAAATGCAACATGAATAAAGTGAGACTCTGAGGAATGTTTGCTCCTACCCAGGAGTGGGTCAATATGCAATCCATAGGACCTATAAAGACACTTTCCAGCAACTTTTATGCCCTCCTCAAGGATTATCCCACTACTCAAGGAGCTGCAGTAGCAAAACACACACGCATACCTATTTTTCCTTTGATTTTGCTGCCACATCACAAAAGCGGTGGAACATTGGGTCAAACTATTCATTAAACAATGTTCTCCAGTTTAAAACAAGGTGCACAGTCCTCTTGGACTGTGTTTTAACTAATACTGTCCAAATATATTTCCTTTCCTGGCACCTTTTTCTTTAGGCAAAAGTGATTTGTTTAAAGGGTGGGTTTTGTTTGCACACGTTAATTTCAGTTGTACGACAGCAGCAAGGGGACAGTCCCAAGCGGGTTGGGGACACAGTGTCCCCAGACTGAATGGAAACTATCTATCCCTAGTAATGTTTCTTAGCAACCTGACATCTTGAACCTTGGCAAAGCAAATGGATATTATATGACCCTTTTGCTGCATCATTCTACAATGGGGTGCCCAAACATTTTTGGGGCATGGACCAGGGTGCCCAAACTATGGCTCATGGGCCGGATCCAACCCCTGATGTCAATTCATAATGCACCCGTGCATGCACAGAACACTGTAATAAATGACCCACGGCTGTCATAAACACTTTTACGACAGCTGCGGGTTATTTATGGTAGCGTTCTGCAAATGCACATTTTACTTCTGCTTCCAGGAGCAGTCTGGGCAGTGCAGGCCAGATTAATTGGCATCACGGGCTGGATCCGGCCCATAAGCCATAGTTTGGGCACCCCTGTTCTACAATATTGAAAAACTAGAACACTGACATCTACCAATGGATTGAATATTTGCCTTTATTTGCTCTAAATTAACTGACAATATGTTGCAAAACTCAGAAGATGAACACTCAACATGCCATACAGAAAGATTAGGCATTTATGCCCCATCAATGGAAAAAAAAATTGGATGCAGGCTAGCCTGTACAATAATAACGTATGGATAACAACAGAACTAGTTACTTGTACATTATACTGTACTCCCCTCAATTCCCCTTTCCCTCTTCTTTTGGAGTTCTTCCCTTCCCCAGTACAGTGATTATGGTTACAAAATTGTATAGTTACATGTTGATTGGTTAGATTATGCATACCAAATCAACTCCAATTTATTGCAACCTTTGCTTGGGCTTGTTATGTATGAAGACTTCAGAACATACTGTATTTATACCCTTCTTGTAGGAGGACTTTAGATCTGTGCAACATGTCCAAAGTTACTCAGGCTGGTTTTCTCTCCGGAATTGGGAGTGAGAAATTGAACTCTGCAGCCAAGCATCAATTCAGTGAGCTCTCCAGTCAGCTATGCTACATTATATCTGTTACGTTGTAGCTTTATGGCACCTTGAAGACTACCAGGATTTTGGTGTGGTTTTTTTTGGCACGAGCTCACTTCTTTGGATGCAGAGAATACAATAGATACTATCAAAGTCGCCGGCTGAGCAATGGTTTTATTGAATCATAAAAAGTTACATGCAAAGCAACCTTTCAAGTTCCCCAGAACTCTTTATCAGGTGAAGGTATAGCATGTGGGAGGAAACAAATAATACCCCTCCCTGTCTCCCAACTGTGATACTATCCTGCAACAAAATTGCTTGGAAAGATATGACAGAGTTTGCAGATTGCAAAGAGTGCTCGAGTCAAAGTGGTTAAGGCAGTGGTGGGCAGCCCAATTTTTTACTACCACACTGTGGGTGGAGCTAACATCATGGGCGGAGCCAACATCATGACATCATAGGTGGAGCCAATATCATGACATCATGGGCAGAGCCAATGATGTGGGTGGAGCCAATGTAAAAAACCCATAAAAATAAGTACACATAAAAATACAAATTAGACATAAAATACACATTAAAATAAATACACATTAAATAGACATAAAAATGCAAATTAAATACACATAAAACACATAAAAATACACATTAAAAATAAATACACATTAAAATACACACCCACACCCCACACCCAAAGGTGAGTCACTTACCCTGGGGAGCAGGCTATAGGGAGCTTCAGGCTAGCAGCTTCTCTTCCTCCTCCCCGCTTGGGAGGACAGCAAGGAGGCTGCACATGCGCACCAAGCACTGTAGGTGCGCATGCACACCAAGCACTTGGTGCACATGCGCAGTGGGGGAACCAGTGAAAAGGTAAGCCCCTGAGGTGGTTCCCCCCAAAAGCCGCTACTGGTTCTCCAGGACACTGGGAAAAGTTACTACCAGTTCTCGCGAACTGGTGCAAACCTGTTGCTGCCCATCACTGGGTTAAGGTAATGGTTTTGTCTTTAGACAAAATGTCAGATACAATTTCTGTAGATCTGTCTGTTCATTGCTTTTTGGACAGGGTGCATAGCCTTTTGTGTTGTGTTAGACTGCAGGCTCTACTCCAGCAAAAATGCATTCAGCCCCAGGCAACAAGCAGATTTGCATGGTCCTAGTAAGACTTTTTCACTATCTGCTCCCTCTGCTATATCCTATTTGCCTAATAAAAAATCTAGAGAAATTCAATCCAGAGCTACAAAAGTTATTGCAGGGCATTATCAACAGATCTTTAGGGTTGCCCAATATAAAGGTTCATCCCAACAATTCAGATTTGGTATGAACTTCTTCAAATGCTGCATCCAATTCTGAATATTGGTGATCATCTATGAAGATTGTCCAGGAAACAATATAATCCAGTAGTCTTCCATTTGCCTTCCTCATCACAGCGTGACACCCATACCACTGATCCATGAGTCACTTTCTAGTTCCAATCCCTTTTGACACACAAAGTCCTCATCAGCTTCAAGTCAGTATTGATAAAGCTGCTGCCCTCCATCATCAAGAAGATTCAAATGGGATTTAATCTACTTGGGGACCATCACCCTTCCCTGTGGACTTCACTATCCAAGGTCATTAGCCATCAGGGTTGTTAACCACCTTCTGACAATTGGTGTTGAGTCACTGGCAGTATGGTCTACTCTGTTACTACAGCAGGATAACCTGGCCAGACTGGTTTGGTATGAACATAGGACAACTTAAACATATATCTGATATAATAATTAAAAGCATTCTATCACCTTAACAAGGTAAGCATCCCTTTCTTAGAGTCTTTAAAATTCTGCTATTAAACAAATGCCTTCAACAGTGAAGGGTCACTGGCAGTATGGCCTACTCTGTTACTACAGCAGGATAACCTGGCCAGACTGGTTTGGTATGAACATAGGACAACTTAAAAGTCTTACTAGGACCATGCAAATCTGTTTGTTGCCTGGGGCTGAATGCATTTTTGCTGAGTAGAGCCTGCAGTCTATTCTAACACAACACAAAAGCCTATGCATCCTGTCCAAAAAAAAAAAAAAAAATGAACAGACAGATCTACAGAAATTGTACCTGGCATTTTGTCTAACAAGGTAAGCATCCCTTTCTTAGAGTCTTTAAAATTCTGCTATTAAACAAATGCCTTCAACAGTGAAGGGTTCCTGATAATATAACTATAACTTATTGTACAGATCAGGACTAGAATACGAAAGATAGCTGACTGAATTGCTGACCACTTAGCTCTGAAATTAAAAACAAAACAAGGGAATGACTCAAAGACAGAAGAAATATGTTTTTGTTATCCTCCTTCTTCAACGTTACTAGCAACTGTGCTAGGCAAAAAGTAATTTAAGATGATAAATAAGGATTCAGCAAGGAGTTCCGACTTTGAATAATTTCATAACGAACAGTAAGTTACTCTTTCCATCCAAATTAGGCTACTGAAATGATTGACTGTGGTAACCAGCAGCTGACCTTTGCACAAAAGAAATATAAATCAGTTCAGTTCTGCTGCTGAATAGTAGTTTAAAAAGACTTTTTTTTTTTGAAAAATTCTAATTGTATCTGACTCAACAACTGGTTGTTTTGGTTGTTCTCTGCATCCTAGTAAAAAATAAAAACAACACACACACATACACAGAGATAAGGCCTGCCCTTATGCAAATTGGTTTCTTCATAGTACTATGTAGCCAATCTGATTTGCCACATATATTATTGTGGAGCCATCATGCTTGCTCTGTAATCCTTCAAATAGGGTGGGGTTGGGGTGACATCAAGAGGAAAGACAACTCAAATGAAAACAATTTGAAAGACCAGAGGGGAGTGAACATCAAGGGGATACAAAAGCCTCGATTTTACCTTGGCTGTATGAGATGGATTAACTCCAGGCATATTTGCATGACACTTTTGGCACCTTCAGATGACACTGATTATTTACATCAATTTTAATAGCTTGGGTTGTTGGAAAACTGAAACTGCTACAAGGAGGACAAAAGTCCCCTTGCTAGCTCTCAATTTCTAAGTAGCCAAGAAATTTTATGTCCAGGATTTAACAGACTTTTGAGATCAAGGGAAGAGGAACTTTAGATGGCTATTGCACTGGACATGGAAAACAAAACTAATGTTTATCTCACTCCTTCTGCTATGCCCTGATTTACCACTGCTTTGACATTCTGTGTGCATTAAAGCAAAACAGACACAAGACGCAGTTTTGCCAACACTGATTTTGAAGGAAAACAAGAAACACAAGTGTGTGCCCTTTTGCATTTTAAGCTCTCTTTGAATCACAGCATCACAATGACTGCAAGAATAAAAACAGCCTACATCTGCTACCATGAAGTTAAATACATCTAGGTAAAGGTCGCCCTTGCTAGAAACCCAGTTGTATCCGACTCTAGAGTTCAGTGCTCATCTCTGTTTATAGCCAAAGAACCAGTGCTGTGTCTGCAGACGTTTCCATGGACAAGTGGCACTGGAGAGCACGGAACGCTGTTTACCCTCTCACTGAAGTGGTACCTCTTTATCTACTTATTTCTTGCTTTTGAACTGCTAGGTTGGCAAAGTGCTGAGACAGAAACGGGAGCTTACTTCATTGTACAGTACTTGGGTCTCGAACTGCTAACCTGCCAACCTTCCAGTCATCAAGTTCAGCATCTTAACTACTAAGCCACCACAGTCTAAATATGTCTACTCAGGAGTAAAACCCATTTTATCTTAGAAAAAAGATAAAGCCTATTAAAAAATAAAAATAGTAAAATGGGGATGTTAACCTAGTAATTAAAAAATATATCAAAAGCAGAATGTCAGAAACGATACTGCAACATACTGCATCACCCCTGCTGAGTACTGGGATGCCCACGCCTACCTGTGTGCGGTCACTGGCCTTGTTTGGTGCTGCCTTCACCTCCTGTTATTCTCTGACTGAGGCTGCGTTTCAATGACCTGGACTTTAAAATTCAGCTCTCACTTACATCTAAGGGCCTTCAAACTGGAAGGCTCTGTTTTGTGTCTCATGATGTTTAATAACTTTATGAAACTATGCTGAAAGACCATGGAGGTATTGGCACTGAATAGGATTTAAAATCAAAGCAAATAAACAAGCAAAGAATAAGACTGGATGTTTCCACTGTTCTTTTAAAAGCACAAATCCTTATGCAGTAATACCTCAGATAACGCTAAGACTTGGTTCCACAAGTCTTGGTGTTATCCGATTTTTAGTGTTATCCGATCCATGTTAAAATCCTATGGGATGGATCAGATAATGTTAAAGCTCCATAGAGATACATTGTAACTGCATAGGCTTTAGCGGTTGTTATCCGATCCATCCCATAGGACCTTAACGTTATTCGATCCAATTCTCCATCCCAGATTACTTAATGTTATGTGATTTTAGCGTTATCTGAGGTAAATGTTATCCGAGGTATTACTGTGCTCTTATGTTATCAAGCTTGTTAAGAACACTGCAACAGTAGATATTCTTCAAATCAGAGGAGAGAAAGTTACTATTTTAAAAAAACTAGTACTCACAGAACACGTTAACCAGCATTATTAAAAAAAAATCCCTGTATCTACATCAGACCCAAAGGGAAGTTGCACAGAAATAAGTCTAATGTAGGTAAATGCATTCCCAATGAAGAACTTTTGTTCTAATTGCTACTAGGAAACTGGTTCAGCCAAAAGATGGCCTCTGTCTGAAAAATGATAAAATATAATATGTTATACACTCCAGTCATTATCAACAGGAAAAGATGCAGCAAGGGGTCTTTCAAACACCATGTGACCATTTTAGGGGGGAGGGGGGTTCAGCATGAAGTCGCATGACTCCAATTTTTTTTTAAAAAAAACCCAGCCAGGTGGGAGTCTGGGAGGCAGACATTGGCCATGCTTCTGCTGTTTCTTTTCAAATCAGGGGAAACGAAGAAACCACGTGATGGGGGGGGGGTGTCGAAGGAGTTGGTCAAAGGTCACAGAAAGTCACAGGGGGTAGGGGGGGTCAAAAAGTGGCCTATTTTAGGTCATGTGGTATTTGAAAGGCCCCTAATGCTTGCAGTAAGAACTATGGGTACACAGAAAGAGCCTCCTCAAAGATTGTGGTATTTTTGAACCACAATCGGGCATACCCTGAGCAATGGCCACCTTGTGCCAGCTAATCTTTCTCACATAGGCAAAAGGAACTGCAGAATGAACTCACCAATATGTGGCTTCATTTTGGCAGTTTCACGTCTGGCCTAGACATGAAAGAAGAAGTAATGATACTGGTTATGCTCAAGACCTCTAATAGTCCTATGTTTTTAGAATGAATAAAAGTGATATCCAATACCAGTTTTATTACTCAAGAAATCCACAAGTGGATGCAACAACCACTTCATTGTCTCTTGTACAACTTTTTACATTTTATTTATTTTTAAATTTATTTCCTAATTTATATTGCCGCCCAACTCCAAAGAATCTGGGTGACTCACAGAAAGCAAAAGCCAATCATAGTTTAAAAGCAATGAAAAACCCATTAAAAACTACTAATAACAAATTAAAAGATTAAAAGAGAGAGTGTGTGTGTTCTACTAAATTAATCAGCAGGCTGGGGTTACCACATCGCTGGTGCCCCACACCTGCCCTGTCAGCCATGTCTTTAACCCTTTCCTGAAGTGCAGCAACTCTGTCTGGAGTTGTAGCTCAATTGGCAGGAGGTTCCATAGGGCTGCAGCAGACACTGAGAAGGCCCTCTTTCTGGTGCTAGAGAGATGCGTCTCTCTGGCAGATGGGACAATTAGAGAGCCTCTCCAGTCCCCTCTGATGGGACGGACAGATGTTCTTGAGGTGATGCGGTCTCTTAAGTATCCTGACCCGCTACCATGTAGGGCTTTAAAAGTAATTACCAGCACCTTGAATTGCACCTGGAGGCACACTGGCAAGCAAGGCAGCTCCCGAAGCAGTGGTAAGAAACGGGCATAGTGCCCACACCCCAACACCACCCAAACAGCCACATTCTGGACGAATTGCAGCCTCCAAATGGTCATCAAGGGCAGCCCCATGTACATGGTACAAATGGACAAGGAAGAACTTTAATTGAATTACTATTATGGTGGATGTGTGTCTATATGCCTACTGGTGGCAACAGTAGTAATGACAACTGGTTAGGGCTACCTGATTATTCCTTCTCTAACCTTGTTTCATCTGTTCTGCCTTTACCTATATATGGCAATCCTCAAACCTAGAGATAGGTAGCTAACAGCATTCCATATTTACCTTCTTATCTTTAAATATTCTTAAAGCATGTTTTTTTAATTTTTTAAAAAAACTCAGAACACTCCTTGCTTAATGAAATATTATACATCTACAGAAATCACATAGGTAACCTGCTATCAGGTCATGAGTCATAGATTTGCTTAGAATCTTTTTGAATTTTATTCATGTTCCTGGAAATTATCATCAGGGAAATGATTTTTGCTATTAGAGATTAACCAAATTCCTCACTCAGAGCTATCTGCTTGCAGGAATTCAAGAGGAGGTAGGCTTACTAAGAATTAAGTTGCAGCTAGAAGTAGAATGTGCAAATGGAAGAGAAAGTGCGAAATGGACTAGTGCAGATGTGAGCAAGTAACAACAGGTTTATAACCTTGGGCTGGAAACAATGATTTAAAAGAGGGCATTCAGGACTCAGTGAATTTACAACTTACTCATGCAAACAAAATGGTTCTCAAATAATCAAGATCAAATCCAAGTGATCTCACTGTTTTGTTGATTTTTTTAAAAAGAGAAAGAACCACCCCCCACTGGGTTTCCAGGAAAATAACCATCAGCAGAAAAAACATTTTGATATTTTACCCTCAGAGTCAGTGGGTTTGCAGGAATTTTCTCAGGCTCGGAGCAGACCTCTGGCTGCTGGAAAGCTTCATGTTTCTCAAGAGGAACATCTGGTTTGTGAGCTGTGGAAGTTGTTACCCTGCTGATCATCTCATTCTTCTCACTTTTCTTATGCTTCTTCATGAAAGCTGGGACACAGAATATGTAATCACCTTAGAAAGAGACAGATTTTTTAAAATTAAAGTAATACAGTAAAGATTATTGATATTTGCATGTTTCTTGACAGCTTTGGCTTTGGAGATGGGGTGGTTTCCAAAAGAATAGATCAAGGTATGGTTCTACAGTTTAAGAAGATTCTCCTACATTTTTGCAGGGCAGCACAATTATTTAATCCAGGAGTTCTCAACCTTTTTAAGCCAGGGGTTGGGCCATACTCCCTCAGGCAGCTTTGGGGGCCAGACGGCCATTTTGCCCTTCCTACACCACATGGCACTTCCTTGTGTTCTGGAGGCAGTGGGGGGCACATGAAATGGTGCCATGGTGCCCATCCGGCCCATGGGCCACAGGTTGAGAATCCCTGATTTTTAATCCCTCATCCTCAGATGCATGGGAGAGGAAGACTAAACAGGGAAACAAAGAAAATAAACCATGCAGGATGTACTGAAATCCTGAGAATAAAAACTAGAAGTGCGTCTTCACATGATGCAGTTAGTAGATGAGGCTACCTCTTTTAAAAAAAAAAACCTTCAAATTATCCTAGACCTTATTACAGAGAGAAAATGAAAGCATGAGTATTGAACTGAGTGAGCTGAGAGACTAGAACTCTTCCACAATGGCCCCTTGGTTACTTTGCAATAGCGATTTATCAGATTTCGTGAACCATTCCCATCCTGTGTAGTTGTTATAACAAGAGCAAAATTGTGGAGCTTGCTTCCCCTCCTCTCTTTCTCCTCCTTCCCTTCTGTATCATGTCTTTTAATCTCCCCAATATGCACCTTTTAAGAGAGAGAGAAAGTTATTAACCTTGTTATTAATTAGTACTTCCAAACAGTTAAGTGACGTCCTTTGACAACTACAGTACTACTATATACTCAAGTATAAGCCTAGTTTTTCAGTCCTAAAAATGAGGTCAAAAAAGTGGACTTGGCTTATACTTGGGTCACTGAGTGCGATGGAAAAAGGCGCCTGTGGCTAATAGCCTTCACCACCCACTTCTCCCGTCCTGTCATCAGTGCATCTCAATTGGCATGGAGAAAACTCCTTTCTGCTGCATCTTATTTTCATGTACAGTAGTTTGATTATTGAAACTCACTAGCAGTTGCCAAGTGAACTGCGTCTCCAGACGGAGCTGCTGCCCTTTAGGAAGGAGGTCAAGACCTGGCTGGCAGAGCATGTGTGGGGTATGGGCCAGACAGTTCCCCAGTTTTTTTGGCTCATTTGACCCCCCCTCTCTCTGTTTGTTTTGTTTTAGCTTTTTAATTTTTTAAAATCTTTTAATCTTGATTTTATATTAAGTTTTTATTGTGTTTTAGGTGTTGAGAGTTGTGTTAGCCACCCTGGGTCTTTTTGAGGAGGGTGACATAAAAGTTTGCTTAAATAAATAAATAAAATAAAAATTTGCCACCCTTGGCTTATATTCAGGTCAATCTAATTTCCTGGTTTCTCGGGTCAAATTAGGTACCTCAGTTTATATTTGGGTCGGGTTATACTTGAGTGTATATGTTATATGGCACAACACAAAGTCTGATACATGTTTATACAGCAATACTTTGACATATGATGTCAGATCATCTGTCTTTATACAAAGCCCATACCTTCCCAAACATGAGGGAACAGTTCAGTATTTTATTAACTGTAGTTAACTATAATCCTTTGTTTCATTTGAATCTGAGATCTATGGCCAAGAGCTTGGAAAAAGCAGCATATATAACCATTGTTTGAAGCTGGCTTTTATATCCTGACTTGTTCTGAATCTGTTAACCTGTCTTTGTCCCAGCTCCTGCCAACCAAGGAAAGCAAGAAATTGCAAGAAGATAAATAGGGACCACTTTGGTGGGAAGGTAACAGTGTTTTGTGCACTCCGGTGTTTAGTCATACCTGCTACATGACCACAGAAACATCTGCAGAAGCAGACAGCGTTGGCTCTTTGACTTTGAAACAGAGATGAGCACTGAACCCTAGAGTTGGATACGACTGGCTTTTGAGCAAGGGAAACCTTTACCTTTACCTATAGTTAATGGACAACTTCTTTTTTATTATTATATTATTATTGTCCAAAACAAGACAAAAAGAAAAGTAATTGGCAGCATGTTGAACCATATATTGCATCTCAGTTTATTATTCAGGGAACATAATTGTTCGAATAATCCCAAAATCTCAGAAATCTTCACAAACAATCTATAAAGCAAATTAGCAATTTTTGTAATCTGAAAATTAAATCCTTTCTCATAATGCTTTGAGCCAATTTAGATTTGCTGTACTGATGATAGAAGATAATTGAATATAATTACATATTGTATTGTTCCTCAACCAGAGTTTTTTCTCCTTCAATCTTGCTGCTCTTAATTTTTTTTATAGGACTGATTTGCATATTTACACTATTAATATTAGATGAGAAACTAATAAAATGCTAAAATATGTCTTTGGTTCATTATAAAAATGTAACCCATCTAGAAGGTCTTTTGAAAGTGTTTTTTCTTATTTATAATAATGCTTGATTGCAATTTTATGATCAATATTTTTTGTATAATTTATAAGCCCCAAAGAAGAAGTTTGTGTCCACAATGCAAACAGAAGGCTGCAAGACTCCTGCTGAAAATAGAGGATTAATTTAGAATAGCAAATTAATTTTGGAACAAGGCTTGTCACACAAACAACAATAAACCTCTGCTTGCTGCCAAAAAAGTATGTTTGGGGTATTGGGGAAGAAAGACTATTTTATATTGTTTCTACTAATCAGCTGCAATAAAAAGAAAATACCTTTCCCCATGTGTCGTGATAAAAACGTCTGTATTGTTCCTTCCCAGAGCTTGCAACATTAGGTTTCCAAATTAATTTGTCAGTGTTAATTAGTGTTCTAGTCTGATGCAGCCATAAACCATATGATATGAGCAGAGAGCCTTCCATGGAGGTTTGTGTCCTTGAGAAGGAAATGTTGGAGTAGCTCACTCATATCCTCCTTAGAATCATTATGTATCTCTGTGAATAAGCACCAAAACTAACACATTGCTATCTACTGGATATCTTGGTTGGGGATGAGGCGACACTATGCCAAATTGCCCCTCCACCCCGTTTAATCAAGATTTTGCACTACGAAAAATATGTAAAGCAAATTTCCCATAGGAATGCATTGAAAATCAAAATTTGTTAACTAAAATGTGGTTTCACATGGGAATGCACTGAAAAACAATTAATCCGTTCTGAAAAACATTTGTTAACCGACCCACTATTTTCTATGAATTTTCTTTTGTGTTAACCAAGCTGTTTGTTAAGTGAGGTTCCACTGTAGAGTAATTCATTTCAGCTGTGGGGCTGCTCAATGTTCATGGGCAAACTACTTTCTCCTCAGAGCAAGAACAGACGAGCCACTAGCTTTGCAATTAGAAGGTGATAATATGTTTCTCCCCTCAATGACACTTCTTCAGTTTCTACACAAGGAGATTTCAAGTGAGTCCTGCACTTATCTCCTAATGAGATACAAACACCAAACAAAAACTATTTGTTTCACAACCTACAGAATGGTGAAATATAGCAGGAAGAAAGACCTTTAAGGTAAAAGTAAAGGTTCCCCTTGCTCGAAAGCCAGTCGTATCCGACTCTAGGGGTCAGTGCTCATCTCTGTTTCTAAGCTGAAGAGCCAGCGTTGTCTGCTTCTGCAGACGTTTCCATGGTCATGTGGCAGGCATGACTAGACACCGGAGCGCACGGAACACTGTTACCTTCCCACCGATGTGGTCCCTATTTATCTACTTGCAATTTCTTGCTTTCGAACTGCTAGGTTGGCAGGAGCTGGGACAGAAACGGGAGCTCATGCCGTCCTGCAGTACTCGGGAATCGAACTGCTGACCTTCCGCCTCCCAGTCAGCGTCTTAGTGACTTGCTATTATCTGGTCTGTATCTGCCCTTTGTTGCAATTCAGTTCTATATGGAGTCAAAGTTTGGATATTGACTAAAGCAGTGGTTCCCAACCATTTTTTGGCCATGCCCCACCTAAGCACATCTAAAATCCTTATACCCCCCCCCCCGGTGACATATAATTCTTATTATTCAAAAAGTGAACTATTCATGTGGAGGGAGCCTAAAAGTCCATTAGCCATTAATAATTCATTCTCGAATTGCCTACTTAAAAATCAAATTGCCCCCCTGTGGGGCATGTGACCCATGTGGGGCATGTGCCCCCTGTGGGGCAAGTTGGGAACCATGGGACTAAAGCAGGAGTGCCCAAACTTTTCAGGCTGTGGACTGATCACGTGGGTGAGGGAGCCAGTCACTAAGGCCTGGGGGCCGGATGCGGCCCCAAATGCCAATTCATCTGGCCTGCAAAGCCCTCGTCGCTCCTGGTCCCTTTTACTTTCACTTCCAGGAGTGATGAAGACTTCGCCAGCTGGATGAATTGGCATTGGGGGCTGCATCCAGCCCCCAGGCTGGAGTTTGGGCACCCCTGGACTAAAGCATCTGAAAAGAAAATTAAAATTTTTGAAATGTAGATCTAAAGAGGGATGCTAAAGATATCATGGGCTGACCATATACTTAATGTGTTACACCAGAGTGATAAAGAACAAGTACTGTTTAAGACCATTAAACAAAGAAAGCTCCAATATCTTGGGCATATAGAATACTTCAACACACTCTGCAAGGGAAAATCCCTGGGAAGAGAGGCCCTGATCATAGACTTTGTGGATAAAGAACCTAAGAGACTGGTGTGGAATATCCTCAGAAGAACTGTTCTGAGGAGCTAAGAACAGGAAGTCTATTGCCATAATGATAGCAAAAATGCAGGACAGATATAGCACTTGAAGAAAACAACCAGAAATTAAATTTATTGCTCCCGAAAATCTTTTGTGTGGGGTTTGGAATGCAGATGGTAAGGGAATTGGAGCAAGGGACTCTATTGGGTGGGATTCACTGAAAAGTACCATGAATGAAGGATGAACTATTGATTCCCACGTTGGAAGCTAGATGGCATGGAACTGTGAATATAGCTAAATGTACCATTGGGGAACTGATAAAGAGGTTCTCTTGACTGAGGAGCCAAAGAGCTTAGACAGCAAAAGAGTGCAAAGAAAAATATATAAAGCAGCTGGCTCTGGTAAAATAAGTTTATAGAGTTTAAAACTGTTCTCCAAATTGCTAGAAGTAGAAAAATAGATCAATAGAGACAAGTTTCTCATTAACAGGCTTGTACCGTTTTGACCAAACAGACAAAAATTCTTCTCCAAGTAGTCAAACCAAGTTTCATCACTATTTTGCCCAGCAGAGCTCTCAAAGCAATTTAAAATAGATAAAAGATGATTGAAAGATGATTTTCAAAAAGGTATAGCTGGTGTTCTCTATACACCACCACCACCACCCCCACAAAAACCAACCCAGTTTTTAAAGAATCCTGGACACATGAAGCCCTTTGCTATCACCGTTGGAGTTGTTCTCTGAAAGCTCAATACAGAGAGAACCAACTTCCTTTGGAAGAGAATTCCAGAATCATGGTGCTAATCAGATAAGGCCTTGTCTTGTCTATCCACCCAATTCTCCTCAGATTCCAGGCAGGTGCAAACAGGAGGCTGCCAACATCCTGGCCCAACACCATTTTGGCTTTATAAAGCACTTTGAATTGAGCTTGGAAACAAACCAGAAGCCAGTGGTATTGATTTTTAACTGATGCAATATGGTCTGTAAAGTGATCCTCATACAACATTCCATCTGCTTCACGTTGTACTTGGTTCAGTTTCTGAGCTCTTTTCAAAGGAAGCGCCACAAAGCCCCAACATTACAGTAGTTCATACAAAGTTATAGCTTACCTTTTGGAAATGGATCTTTCCTGTGGATGCCGTTTTTTTCCACTGCTGTGTTTGATGAAAACTTTGTATGATACCCATTATCAGAAATAGATCTTTTTGGTTTTATAAAGCTTTGGGCTTGAATATTTTTGGACTCTGCAGTTCCTTTGGGTAAATGTTTATCTTCCAAATAAATCCTACCTTCCACCATTAATTCTGTCTTGGATGATTCCTGCAAATTGGATGCAGATGCAGTTTCATGGTATTTGTCTCTTGTGCACTGTTGTCTGTTAATTTCTGAGAAAGCTTGTATGCCTATTAAAAATTAAGAGGAAGAAGTGAAAGGAGAAACTTTTAATAATACAGACTAGTGAGGCTTAAAAATATTACTTTCCCCACAATACTGTTTCTGTGAAGTTCTTCTCAGCATTGTATGTATCATTTTTTCTTATTAAAGGCTTTAATTCATTAATGAAACAGCGATATTGTATCATTGCTACCAGAAAACTGTGTGGGATCATTAGCCTCTTCACTTCCCTTTTCCCTAAACTGCTTTTAATCATGTTATTCTCCTTCCTAACAAGACTGTCTGTGATTACAAATTAATAGCATCCTAGCCAGCATACACACCATTTCATTTTCACAGCACAAGGTTGGACATTATGTGGCTTGAAGGAACCAACTAGGAAAAACAACTGTCAAGAGCAAAATAAATGCTTCATAAAAGGCACATTATTGGTACAAAGTAATATTTTGTAAACCTATCTCAGTAGCTTGCACTATGTTTAATTCAGGCACTCTGCTTCTGATAAGCTTTCCATTGCCTTCTTCCAGGCCATATTTTACGACTAGGAAAACTCTGATTGTACAATTGGCCTCTTGAGCCTTTTGATAGGAGAAGATGTGATATTAAGATTAATATGGTTCATGAAAACAAATAAACAAGGTAATCAATGGCTATTAGCCAAGGATGCTAAGTGTTTTAAGTCAGTTAGTATATATTTGAATGTACACACAAGTGATTTAAGAAATTGTTTAAAGATATTCTTTCAAATGAACTGCATTGTTGGGTTAAGGCAGTGATGGCTAACCTTGGCACTCCAAGTGTTCTTGAACTTCAATTCCCAGAAGACCTGATCAGCAAGAGTGCTGACTTGGGCTTTTGGTAATTGAAGTCCAAGAACACCTGGAGTGCCAAGGTTAGTCATCACTGGGCTACGGATTATGATGCCGTCTCTATGTAACATCTCTATGCAATAGTAAAGGCACAATTGCAAGCCACATTTATAAATCAGCAGGGCCCTAGCTGGGATCAAAAAGTACCAAAACACCTGATGTTGACCCAGGTATCTCTCATTCCTGTCTCATGCTGCATTATCAACAAATAAATGAACTATAAAACTTGAGTGCTGAGATATGGGTTGAAATAAAATTACATGTTGGCAAAATTGAAGGGAGAGAAGAATATAAAGACTATCAGATTTGTTTCATTATGACCTTTCAAGGATCAAAATCAATTTTCTATGTTTGTATCTCCCAGTCTAGTTAGGTTATCCTTCCATGGCAATAGAGAAGACCATACTGCCAGTGACTCAACGGCAATTGTCAGGTGGCGGTTAACTAACCTGACAATCCTGAAAACTAATGGCCTTGGGTGGCAAAGAACATAGGGAAGGGTGATAGTCCCCAAGTGGATTAATTACCTCTTGAATCCAACTGGGTGGAGGGCAACAGCTTCACCAATACTGGCCTGGGGCTGATGAAGACTTTGTGTGCCAAGAGGACTCAGGACCAGAAAGTGACTCGTGGAACTGGATGAGTGGTACAGGTGTCACACTGTGGAGTGGAAGGCCAGTGGATGGCCACTGCATTATATTGCTCCCAGGACAATTTTCATGGCTGATCACCATTATGATCGCCAATATTTGGAATCGGACACAGCAGTTGAAGAAGAAGCTGCACCTGCCTGTGTACACAGATCCCCTTAAGACATGAAGAATTAACTACTGTTAGAAATTACATGAGACCTGCAACTTGTTTAGGATTTTAGCCAACCAGACACTTGTCCAGTTATATTTCATTCCATTTATTCTCCCCAATACTCAGTCTGCATTCTGAACTCACTGAACATACACAACTTTTTTAGTTTATTGGGTATGTGGCTTTCATTTCTTTCCCTAGGGTGAAAAAGTACTTCTGCAAACCTTGGAATTTTTCAGGATGTTGACAGATCACTCCTGTGAAAGGATAACACCATTTTAGCAACATAATGGCTGGCATATGGAAAATATTTTATTTTTGCAATTACATATGGTACCTGGTCAGTCCAATCTAGAATGATATTCTGTTACATGTCATCTTAACATCCTGAGGGCAGAAGGATAAAAGTTTCCCAGTCACATACATTCTCTGTTCAAGTAGCCAAGAACCACTTTAGTTTCAGTTTTTCTTGCCTCCCCTTCCCCTCCACGACTGCTACTTCCAAAACTTATTTATTGTCTTTTTCATGAGTATCACCCCAGTGGGAGCTGCAAAAACCCACTTACTGGTTCAACAATCTTCTTAGTAATGGAATTAGCGTAAGGTGCCCCTTAATTACAGCAGCTAAACTAAGCTAAAATAAAAGCTTTTTTAAGGGGGAAGCCTATGAAGAAGCTCATTCTGCTCAGCAATAAGTGTTCTTTCCAGCTGTGATTTCTATTAAATTGTGATGGTTTCACTGCAAACTCTTTTCCCAAGCAGGGCTGGTTCAAGTTCTCTGGAGCCACTCAGCTGGAGCCCTCATTCCATGTAATCATTCATTTTCCTGTCTCCTATGAAGGATAAAGTCTAAAATGAAGACTGCCAAAGTCACATCTCTTTCACAGAGCAGCATTTGGGCTCAAAGTCATGGGCCAGTAGGCTTCTCTGAGAAAAGACAGAAACATCCATGAGCAAGACAGAAAAATGGGTGAACAATTAGAAAATCACAGAGAACACAGCACCAAAAGCAGATCAGGCAAAGAGCACTAAATGGCAATGCACTCTATAAATGAAATTTGGTGGTTTTTTGAAATTGATAGATGTTCTGAAGCAGAGAACTGAGGTATGTGTGTGACACAGTCTAACACTCTGCATTTTTTTGGCGCAATGAGAATTACACAATATACACAACTAAAATTACAGTTTTCAAAGTTACAGGCAGCACTTTATAGTCTAGCTTGAGTTTTTGTTGTAAATCTAGGGGTAGGAGATACTCAGTGGAGAAACTGCTGTATTATTCCTAGAGTTATATCAAGACTGATCCTAGCTTGTGCCAATTCAAATGACAATATCATTTAGGACCATGATGGCTAACCTTGGCACTCCAGAAGCCCTGGTCAGCAGGTAATTGATATCCAAGAACACCTGGAGTGCAAAGGTTGCCATCACTGATCTAGGACATGAACTAATCCAAATATATGGATACCCTGTATTGTTGTAGCCTGATTGTAAATACAGTACTGTACTTCCAAATCAGATCAACAGCTAGTTTCTGAGGGTACTGAATGACTGCTTGCTCTTTTTTCTTTTAGTGACTGTGTCCTTTTACCTTGACTGCTTCCTAGCTTTATATTCACTTTTTCTGTTGTTAGCATTCCTGTCCTCTTCTCAATATTCCTCAGCTCTGAATGATAATGAGGCCTGACTCTGGAGTGGCCCTTGGACTCCAGATTTATATGGTCTAGCATTTTCTGAATTTTAAGTTAAACATTCTTAAGTATTCTTTTAGTATTTTATTATACTTTTAATATACAGTGGTACCTTGCTTAAAAAGCATAATGCATTCCATGGGATTGCTCTTTAAGTGAAACACCATTGTAAGTGACCAATTGGGACTTCTGGCAAGGGGGATTGTGAACCCCAATTTAGTTGTTAAGCAAGTTTTTGGTTGGTTTTAGTTGTTAAGTGAGGCGACCATTCAGAGAAAATTCTGCTCTTTAAGCAAGTTACTGTCTAAGCGAGGCACTCTTTATGTGAGGTTTTACTGTATTTAGTTTCTGGTAGCCTGTCATAAGTTGCAATAATGGATCTATTTTTTTAAGCATTTGTGTGCTTACAGTTTTTATAGCTGTAATACTTTTCAATCTTTCACAACTTTGAAGTATTTTGTGCTTATGGAACATTGAAGCAATGTGGATAAATAAAGCGTGTTGAAATAGGCAAGCTGATGTTGCCAGGAATTATTGCAACATTGAAAGGATTTATCCCTTGATACCCAGATAAATTTAGGTATTTTTGGAAATGGCTGTCTGATTTCTTTCTGGATTTATCCCTTTATTGGGATAAATGCCAGCTGTAGTGAACTCAGGCTTCTGATCTTTCCCTAGAGGTCTATAAAGTTTTGTAGGACTCTTAGGGCAACGATCAGGCATCAGACTCTCTGATCTTACAACACTTCAACACAGAGTGTAGCATTTCAGGGTGAAAGGAAGAAATATTCTACTGGGATCTATGTGATGAAAATAAAGTGGTATGCATAATGGTCAGTGACTTATTGGATTGTTTGAAGTGTGGGACACAGACATTTAGTCATATGTACTAATTACTGCTTTGTGTAGTATTAGGCTGACTTCTTCAAAGAAAGCCAGCCACTCAACTCTGCTCCCAGCTGCAATTAAGTTAAGGAGATCAGTGAGTGGAGTACTTGCCATTGTACAATGCTGTCAGAGTACTATTAACAAAGACATACTGAACAAACTTGCATCACTGATGTTTTTTTTCACTTTTGTAGTTTGTGGTATGGTACACTGTATGACTAACTACTACTTACTTTAACATAGCATAGTAGATTGCAGTTATAGTAGGCCCATTTGAATCATTGGAAGTAACAGAGAACATACTTACCAAATTCCCATTGAATCAATAGGCCTACTCTAGTTCAACTTATTGCACTAAACAAAAAGGTTTGGGCTACTGCCATATGTTGCATTTCATTTGTTTACTGTATTGTATTCTATAGGACATTACATGAGTACATTGGGAGATGCAAAACACTATACAGTGGTACCTTGCTTAAAGAGCATAATGTGTTCCATTGGATTGCTCTTTAGTGATTTTCTCTTTAAGCAAAACACAATTGTAAGTACCAATTATGACTTCTGGTGTGTGTGGGAGGCTGCGAGCCCTGATTTAGTTGTTAAGCGAGTTTTTGGTTGGTTTTAGTTGTTAAGCGAGTTTTGGTTGGTTTTGGTTGTTAAGCGAGGCAACCACTCAGAGAAAATTATGTTCTTTGAGTTAGTCTCTAAGTGAGGCGCTGTTTATGCAAGGTTTTACTGTATGAGCATTGAACCCTAGAGTCTGATATAACTGGCTGTTGAGCAAGGGAGATCTTTACCTTTACCTATATATTACATGGTTGATTATATGTATCAGCTGTTCTATTAAGTTAAGGAAGGGGAAAAAACCCACACTTATTTTAAAAACTTCATCAATTCTTCTTCTTCCATGTCTAGGACAGATGTGAAATGGACAAAATAAAGGCACCTGTTGGTGAGTCATAATTAAGTCATGATCTATTTAGATTATGTTAGCAAACCCATTCTCTTTTGCATGTTCCCAAAAACACTCCAGAAAGCTGAACCCAAGTCAAACAGGGTCATGGTCATAATCCTAGCAACAGAGATACAGCATAGGTTAGCTTTCCAGTTAACTAGGATTCCCTCAGCATACCAAAATAATAATCCTCATCAATTAATTGATTAAATGTTGCACATCCAACATCAAATACTTCTAAAACACCATCTGGCTCTTAACATGACAGCAAGACAGTATGGTCATTCAAGTGTGGTTGCTTACATTTCAATCAAGAAACATCTAAATTTTGTGGTGCTAGGAGGTAAGCCTGTCAGCAAGCAGAGCTGTATTTCACCCACTATGGCAAGTTGTTAAACACAGGAATGTGATGTAAAAGATCCCTAAGGAACAGACCTCACCAGGAAAGAGGGTACAAAATATGTACTCAGCGATAGCTACAAAACAAGTCAGCTTTCCCACCCTGAAGTTTGTTTAACCACTGAGTAAACCCTGTGGGGGTTTACATTTAAAATCAATTAATGCAGGGACAGACTTGAGATACAGTTCTGTCAGTTTTAAACACATTGGCAAAGTTATAATTCTTGTCAGTCACAAGCACAGCCATAAATCAAATCCCACAGCCAATATAACTTCTCAAGCAAACATGTGAATGAACAGAATAAATGCTTGAGTCATGTTTGGTAAATATTCTTCTGTTGCCATTGCCCATTTACCAAACCTGGGCAGGCCTTTCCTTTAAACAGCTACAGACAGGGTTAAAATAAAGCAGAAACAACTGTCAATTATTTATTATAAATATGCAGATGTAAATGATAGAAGGACAGGCATTTTAAAAAGCTGAGATCATGCATCTCACTTTTCATATTCTGGATACATTTTCCGAGTATTGTTTGGGGAATAAGGCATGTATCTCTTATTAAGAATATCTTGAGTGGTATGTCTAGTCCTCTAAGCAACAAACTAGAAATATATGTGAACCCGTGGAGAGGAGTTAGAATTGGAATTGGATGGAGAGAGTGTTTTGTTATTATCCCAGTTGAAGAAAGACTTTAAGGCTAATGAAAAAAGACATGAAAGTCTAATGCAGAAGAAAAGATATGAGAACAAAACAACTTTAAGGAAGAAAGCAGGATGCTTCCATTAGTAACATGTTGAGGTTATACATTTGGGATGCAAAATCTTTTCCCCTCCCATTAGTACTTCGAAATTTCATACATCTCAAATAACCACATGCTATATGTTTTTCTTTTTTTGGTCGAAGATAAACCAGCCATACCTCGAGTGATCTTGGTTGCCTTTCCCAAGACAGCTTTCTGATCATGATGCAGAAAAGCAATCTCTTTTACATGGCAAACATTGCCAGGCAGCTACTCCTTAAGCTGTGTAGGTTTCTGCTGATTATTATTATTTTTTAAGGAAAATGCTTGTTAAGGAAAAGACTGAATGGGTCACATGTGGGTCTTCTTTGAAGAGTAATTTTGAAAAGTAATATGGCAAGTTACAGTATGATGCTTATGGCCCTTTCTTATTTTAAACATCATGGAAGATTACAATGTGTTTGAATGAGGAGATTTAATATTTCAGAATATTCTGTATTCGAGGATACTCCATTTTGCATCTTATGCAAACATAGCCAAGAGCACGTCCATTCTTCATTGGACTGTTCCCCTTATAAGATTTTATTAATTCTGTATTATTTGGCTCATGAATATTTTAGATTTTAACACAGTGCAACTGAACAACAACAGTATAGGGAAAACAGGAAAAGGGACAATGTGTTTAGATCCAAATTTCCCATCCTCATATTTCTTTGTTTCTGTGCTATCATTTCTGACACATCCTGCCCTTGACAAAAACACATGCAGATTCACTTCCTCTGCTTATATCTCTGGCTATTTCTGCCAGGCATTTTTCTTCTGTATCTGATCTGCCAGGACGACTCTTAAGGAATGCTGGAATATCACATTAAAGCCTTCTTAGAAAGGCTGTATCCAATGTATCTATAAAGTAACTTAATATCACCTACATTCAATGATTGGAAATTGTTGGGGCTTACAAAATACTTTTAATTGCAAAACAAGACTGTGTAAAAATTGAAAGTGTGCATCTTGACCATTCAAAACAGATCTGAGGGAAAATATTCTATTTCATGTGAGGAAAGAAAGAGGAATATCCTTTCCTATATTTGCTGTCATTTTGACAGCTATAGCTTTATCTTGATATATGTAGAGCAGCTATCAGTAAACCCAACTATATTTTGTAGGATTTTTCTGTATATTGGTGAACAAGAAGCAGCACTGACTATCAGAATGAAATCTTAATTCTCTGACAACATCATAATATCTACAATGTGGTAAAATTTGTAGCTGTTCATCATAATAGTCCTCTTGCCTCATCTGTAAAGTAAATACAAAAATGCCAGTGGATCTATATCAACAAACCAGTTTTAATAGTTTTCACTTTCATCAGAAACAGGTCATTTATAAAATCTATGGGTCTCAATTGGTTGTTCAAGAGAAAATTACCTTAAAATACTTTTTCCATTACAGCCTGGGTAGTGTAGATTTTAGCTATGCTAACAGGGAACATCACTTGGAGGGGGAATAATAAGCTCTATCTCACAAGAATCTATCTTCCTAAACACAACTAGATGCTATGCTGTTGATCTGGCTGCTGCTGGTGGTGGTTCCTTATCATGCTGCATGGTGTCTGTCTCAGCCACTCTACAGCATATGGGACAATGGGGCTCCTTGTTTTTTCAGCAATAAAGTTTTACAGGACCAGGGTGCTAACCCAGAATATTTTTCAACAGCAAGTTTCATGTAAAATCGAAGACAACACACAAAGTTGAGGAGTGGTAGGTCTCTCCCAAGAGTGGCAGTTGGACACATGACTAAGGGGTAACTACGCAAAAAACTTTAATCTGGATACAGTGGAAAGTATTTAATAAAGCACACGAAACATCAGAGAACAATAGGAAAAACAGTGGGAAATAAGCAGATAATGTTGAACTTCAAATTCCAATACTCCTAACCACAAACCATGCTGGCTGGAGCTGCAGGGAATTGCAGTCCAACAGCATCTTGAGAACCACACTTTCCCATCCCTGGTTGGGGTGGAAGTGGAGGACAAGGCATGGGAAGAATGAAAATACAGTCTGTATGGTAATCTATCTTTATGATTTGCCATAATTTAGTCAGTAACCATATCTAAACACATCTGGCTTGTTCAAGGGAAAATTACCTTAAAATACTTTTTGCATTGCAGCTGTGGTAGTGTAGATTTTAGCTATGCTCACAGGGAACATACATATAAATGCATACATACATAAACCTTTATTGGCATTGCATCGACTCTACAAATGCAAGTAAAATGGTTAAAACAACAAATAATAGTATACAATTTCCTTGTTTATGCTGCCTCTTTGACCCTTATTTCCTTGTTTTTTTTCAACACAGAAGCCCTCTCAAATCTACCAATAGACTAAATTTACATTGTAGACCTACTCTCAGGACATAATTATTTATATAGAAATGATAACAGCAAAAGGAAACTATATCTGCTCAGAACAAATCAATAGGGAATGATATCTTCTGTAAGCCGCCCAGAGTCGCTATGCGAGTGGGGCGGCATATAAGTCGAAAATACAATACAATACAATACAATATCAGAATTTATCTGTGTATCCCTCAGCAATGGAAGAGTTAAGAACCTATTAGTCATAAACAGCTGTGTTTGTAAACCTAACACTAATTGGTGCCAGGAGTTTTAGTCAGCAGTTTAGTACTGGACAGCTGGCAGAGAAGACGAAAAAACACCCCTCATAATTATCCCTAATGGTTGCTTGTGTATATTCTGCCTAATTATGTTTTTATTGTCTTAGTAAGGTAAAATAAAGCCATACACATTGAATTAAAGCAGGAGAATATTATACTGAAAGGTTGCTAATCTGAAACATCTAGGTTTACAATAATTGGGCAAAGAGACATGTGACCCTCCTGTTCAGGCAAGTCTGACCCAGTTGTAAGAACTGGACTGTTAAATTACGAGTCAATAAATCCAGATTTACATCACCATTGATTCTTGAGTTAAGGGTAATTTCCTCTGGATAATCTGGTTTTACGCAGCACACATGATAAGAACTTCCACTTGGCTCAGGTCTATACCATATGAGCATGACAAGGGACCCTCCAGGATATAACTGCATCTTGAATTATTTTGTCTCATTACATATTTCACATTCACAGATATTACTTAGAGGAAGGAGATACATATATACTGCTTTCTGCAACAATTCCCTTTGGTATGGTTCGTGTCTACCCATCTGCAGAGTTGCCTCAAAGCTACTTGGATTCATTCACTCTTTTACATTTTGATTCAAACTTTCCAATGAACTCAAGGTCACACAAACAATCTACCTTCCCATTTTCATCCTCACAACAATCTTGTGAGATAGTTTGAGGTGGAAAAAAAACCTGACTAACTGAAGGACATCGCTTCAAGCTTCACAGCTGACTGTATCTTTGAATTGCCTAGGGTTCTCAAACTTTTAAAGCTGGGGGATGGATCATGCCCCCTCAGAATGTTGGCAGGCCAGACTGGCATTCCCCCCCTGCCACTGCCAGGACCACCCTGAGCCCCCACCATTCCCCCCTATCACCACAATTGCCAACACTCCCCCCATGCCACCAGTCCGGCCCACAAACACTCCCCCCATGCCACCATCAACATTCCCCCCCATGCCACCAGTCTGGCCGAAAAACACTCCCTCCCCCACCTGTTGTCTCTGCCACTGCTTCCCTGCTTATCAGCCTGCCATGGGTGAAGGAGGGGTCCTGCCTGTCCTAACCAGTGCTTGGCCAGAGTGGCCCCTGGGAAAGATGCAGCCGTCCGTGGGCATCTGCCACTTCCACTGCCATCCTTGTCCCCTCCACCTGGTTTGGTGTGTCCCTAACACCTCTCTGTAGCAGGGTGGATGTTGCAAGCCTTCTTGCAACATCCACCCTGCTATGGAGGTGGTGGTTGTGTCAGTGATGGGGAGGCTGAATGTAATGGTGCTGTGGGCCAGATCCAGCCCACAGGCTGCAGGTTAAGAACCCCAGGAATATGGGTCTCTCATCAGTCCTTGTCCGATGTTCCAACCACTACATTCAGTACCTCTCAGAACACCTATCCCAAAGGATAGCTACCCATCCTACCCAGTCTTTGCTGGCCTCAACTCTGTGGATTGCTAGCCCGAAAGAGGTTAAATGTGCATTTTCAATGGTGGCTCTGCTATTATGGAATAATTTGAGTCCCATTAGCCCTCTTCCCTTCATATTTTTAAGAGACAGGATTAAAAACAAAAATCTGTAAGGAACCCTTTTAAAATATCCTCCCTGTAGATGGGACTTTCTAAATGGATTTTAATTAGATTTTTAACTGCTGCTGCTTGACTTGATCATGTGTTTACATAGTTCTATTGGTTCTATTGATATTATATTATGGGTGGGATTTATGTGGACTGGGTGATTTTGAGAATGTTATTGTATTTCATCACTCTGAGTACTGCTAGTTAAACTGGGTGCTATAAAAATACAATCAATTAAACAAACAAACAAAAGGCATATCAGAAAACAAAACAAAACAAAAATAAAATAAAAACACTGTAGCACTTTAAAGACTAACTGCTTTGTTTTTATTGTTAGCTTTCGTGGATCAAGTCCACTTCTTCAGACAAAGAGTGAAACTTACAGGCATGGTTTTTATACACAAAATTCAGGGGGTCAAAGGGAGATGGGTGTCTTTAAAGTTCTACAGTGTTTTTATTTTTATTTTGTTTATTTTGTTTTGTTTTCTGATATGCATGAACCACAGACTAAAACGGCTATTATTATTTTTTTTAAAAAAACACTTCACTAGCTTGCTACCCCCATTTACTGTCTTCACTAGGTTTAATATCTGTGCCAAGTTTCTGTAGCATAGTCACAGAAGCATGTACAGTAAAACTTCCATAAAGAGTGCCTCGCTTAGAGACTAACTCGCTTAAAGAGCAGAATTTTCTCTGAATGGTTGCCTCACTTAACAACTAAAACCAACCAAAAACTCACTTAGTAACAAAATTGGGTTTGCAATCCACCACCACCCCGGGCAGAAGTCACAATTGGTCACTTACAATGGTGTTTTGCTTAAAGAGCAAATTTGCTTAAAGAGCAATCCCGTGGAACACATTATGCTCTTTAAGCGAGGTACCACTGTAGTTCCTAAAGTCAATTTTGCCAGATAACCCTGAGCTTAAAAAGCCCTGCACTGCCATAATTTTAGGAGCTACAAAAGCAATGGGTAAAAGAGCACCAATATGCTGCAGCTGCTACAGAAATCATTGCTGGGCAGTAATGAAAGGGCAGCATCAAACTAATCAAGGGTTTAAGTTTAGATAGTAATATTTCTGGAGATGACACAGTCACATGAATTTTATACAGCCCCAGCACTTGAACAGTATATTTTCTATAAACACCACAATGTCATGGATCAAATGTCTACCCACTAACACGGTGGTATCCTTTCATGCATTTGCTGAGATGCAGAAGTCAAAATTAGCCTTAAGTGCAGTTCTGCAAGGCATCCAAAAAACTTTATAATATTTAATTTAATTTAATTTAATAATTCAATTTATAGGCCGCCCAATAAGGGAGACCTGACTCAGGGTGGCTTACAGTCATATATAAATACTAATACAAATAATAATGCAGATACATAATACAATACACAATAATACAATATTGCATATTGTACTTGATTTTACTTGCACACCTCCTTTGGACAGGGGGACGGAGGATGTCTTGTTGCTGCTATTCACAAAACCAAATTACTGCACACCTAAATAAATTCCTATTCATTTAAAGTGGATTTGAAAACATTTGTTTTCACATTTTTCTCTCTCCATGTGTCCTGAAAGGTTTTTAATGTTAGGTCTCTGTGTTATGATTTCCTGAAGTGGTGGAGATAAAGAGAAACTTTATCACCCTATTCATAACAGACTTGCTAGCCCTAGCTAGAAAAGAGGAGCAACACCATTGTTCTTTGATCTATTTATATCAAGGATGAGTAATAATAAACCTACAAGCTTCATATGGATACTGGCTAACAGAAACCAAGGTCATTTCTTTAACACACATACACCCAAAAAAATGGCAGAATAAACCTAGGACAAAATTTGTAGTAAAAATCTGGCCCTCATGAAATCCTAAATTGCCCATCTCTGGATTTAAAGTCAATGGCTACTTCGCAGGAGTGGTGGACTAACTTTCGTTCTCAATCTAATTTAAATGGGCTTTTGGTCTAATTTTAAAATCTCACATGCAATCAGTTCAGACATTTGGCAATCTGCTCAAGAAACTAAAACCGTAAGATGTCAGAAGAACCATAGCTCTGCCTATTTTTGTTTATGGCTTTATTTACTGATAGCTTCAGCCCCACCTCTGCTAGTATATGACCCTCACCAGGTGATCCCAGAAGAAACATGGTCCTTGACATAAGAAAAGTTGCACATTCTGCTTATCAATGTTCAGCAAAATGTCAGTGCTTTATGCGAGTCCTATTATTTTTAGCACTCTATCTGTTTTTGAAATGCTTTTAAAAACTCTACATTATTGCTTATATCCAGAAATCATTTCTCATTTCATAAAATAACAGTCACCCAGTGACCTTAATGGTACAATCCACTTTTATTTTCTGGAACAGAGCCATGTGTGCTATAAATCATCAAAGCCTTAATTTGGTAGTAAGATTCAGACATCATTTTTGTGATTATACAACCAACCATGCAACCCCCAAAAGAGATAAAGATATGGATAGCTTGGCACATCCATGCAGAAGAAATGCCAAATTAAACTTACCTAATAATAGATTTTCAGCTAATTTAGATTTATGGTAACATTATATTAAAGCACTGAAATTCCAGAAGCTAGCAGAACTAGGTATATATTCTTTGTTAAAGGTCTATTTGTGGAACAGCATGTTAAATATAAATTAAATATAAGCCCTTTACTCTAATGTAAGCAATATAAATTTAAAATCAGTTTTATCATTAACCTGATTTTCATCACTTACTCAGTATTTACAAGACCTCTGGTAAGCATCATCCCACCGTCTAGGTTCTTATGTGTGCTAACATGAGGTAGGACAATGAAGGACAGCAGCCAATATTTTTTTTAAACCCACAACTAGACATTGCCCTTTGAAGGAAAGGATCATGGCATAAGAGGATGCTGATGTCAATGTAATATCAATGAGCCTGAAGCTGAAACCATTTGTGATGTCATTCACTAAATGACTACCATGGGGCTGGATGGACAAAAACTGGTGGGTTTTAAATTCATTTCTGAAGGTCAAGAAAGTTGTTAGACTTTCTCTTTCACAAGTTATAAAAATTAGCTATTTGGGTTTAATTCATTTACATATTGGAATACAAAAAAAGCTTACAAAAATTCATTCTGTATCACATTCAATGACACTGAATATATGAATAACACACTAAAATACAGTATCACTAAGTAACTTCTCCATAATGTTTGTAGAACAAAACAAATGATATCCCGTATAATAACAAGTCAATTAATTATTCCAAAGACAAGTTCCTCCATAGCACGGGTATCTCATCATTGGCTGCAACTTGTATCCAAGAATGCTTTTTTTTCTTGAAGCAGGAAAAATGGTATTGGCATTAATTTGTTTAAGGTGGATCCCAGTTTGCCATAAAATGACCCACAGACTATGATCTCCTGCTGCATGTATGAAATGAGACATGCAGGATTTGACACCAGGGCTGCAATGGACTGCCACAGCCTTGAGGATATTGACAAGTGCGCCTTCACAGCCAGTCCATCTGGCATGGCCTCTTCTGCCTCCATTGGGAATCAGAATAATGAAGTGGTTCCTCCTCCGCTCATGTTGCCATTGGGCCCAATATGATGGTTTCCAGTGACATTTCCTCCACTGAGGGGGACCATCATCCCACCTAAAGGGGCTCATCCACCCATAGCCATTGCCCCCTTTAGGGGGTTAGGTTATTTACCATTGCCCAACATTTGGCATTGAGTCCTGGCTGTATGGTCTACTCCATTACCATAGTGGGATGTCTGGCCAGACAATCACAGGTATCTAGATCACTATAATAAACACACTTTCAACATGGGTGCACTCTCCAGAAGTTTTTCAGGTAGCATTTGCTATGATAAGTAAAACAGCCAAAAACATCTCAAGAACCACTACGACCCATCACTGATCTGAAACACAGTAACTGTTAAAACAAAGCACAATGATTTAAAATGAATCTACAATTAAGCACATCTGATGGATTAGCCCATACATACTGTTGCAATGTGGCCAACACAAAGTACATGCATGCCAAATATATGACAGAGATTCCTGAAGGACAAATTATGAGAAAAGTTTCATAATACAGATATTAAAAGAAGAGTCCCTCTCCACCTAAGCACCTTCTAATTGCATTACAAATACAGTTGTGCCTCGCTTAAAGAGCATAATCCGTTCCACAGGATTGCTCTTTAAGCGAGTTTGCTCGTTAAGCGAAACACCATTGTAAATGACCAATTGTGGGGGGGATTGCAAACCCTGATTTATTTGTTAAGCGAGTTTTTGGTTGGTTTTATTTGTTAAGCGAAGCGAACATTCAGAGAAAATTCTGCTCTTTAAGCGAGTTACTCTTTAAGCAAAGCGTTCTTTATGCGAGGTTTGACTGTACAGTATCAGTTTTTCTTTTAGCTTGGATTGAGAATAATCTAGATAAATAACAATGAGGTAAAAATTACTATAACTGTTAAGGATAGACACGAGCAGTCAGGAATGAAGATGGTTTACAATGCTAGTACAATATTACATCTACATACTCAATGCCCACACAAAGTCATATCATTTCAGATCTCATCAAGTAAAGTCTGTGGTTCCATTGCTATGCCAATCTATCTCAAATTCAGTTTTCCTTTTTTTCTAATGCCTTCAACATTTCCTAGCATTGTTTTCTCCAATGTCTTCTGCAATGTGTAGAAATGTAATAACCTAAGTTTAGTCAATTTAGCTTTCAGGAAGAGTTCAGGCTTTATTTGACCTAGAACTCTTTTACTTTTACTTTTGGAATTATTTGGTACATTTAAGTTCTCCTCAAAAACCACATTTCAATTGAGTTCCTTGTCTTCACTATGGCTGGATAGTTCAGTAGTATGAGTATCTGGTTGTGCAGCCAGAGGCTGGGAGTTCAATTCCCCACTGTGCCTCCAGAATAGAGCCAATCTATGTAACCATGGACAATAGTCCCAGGGCTCCCTCAAAACTAGAGAATGGTAAACCCCTTCTGTGAATTCTCTACCACAGTGGTGCTCAAACTATGGCCCATGGGCCGGATCTGGCCCCTGATGCCATTCCATCTGGCCCATGCCATCTTCACTGCTCATGGAAGTGGATGGCAGATGCACCCACCAATGTGCATGTGCATCCAGAACCACTTCCAGGAGTGGCGAAAACATGTTTGTACTTGCATGGGGACATCTGGAACCACTTCTGGGAGTGGCAGAGATGCATTTGCACATGCGAGGGGACATCCAGAACCACTTCTGGGAGTGGCACAGATGCACAAACACATCAGCAACACTCCCAGAAGTGGTTCCAGACACACATGCACAATCACACCCATGGTCAGGCAAATTCAGCTGTTCTGGTGGTGTGGTCGGGCCCCTGGTTTAAAAGGTTTGGGCACCCCTGATCTACCAGAAAACTCTGAAAAGGCTTGCCATTAGCCAGAATTGTTTGTTATTATTTCCTCACTATTCAGTATTCACATCCACACATAGTAACTGGGAATATCATAGGATGACTTTGGTGTTGGTTTCCAGTAACACATCCTTACATCTGAAGATCTTCTCCAGTTTCCTCACACTGCCCTTCAAGGTCGCAGACCTTTTAAAGCCAGGGGGCGGGTCACACTCCCTCAAGCAGGTTTGGGGGTCGGGCAGCCATTTTGCCATTCCTCCATCACATGGCACTTCCTGGTGTGGTGGAGGCGGTGGGGGCCCACATGAAATGGTGCCATAGCCCACATCCAGCCCATGGGCCGCAGGTTGAGAATCCCTGCAATAGCCAATACTCCCCTTCCTGCCTCGTTTCCCATGGCCATCATTTGATGTACCACAATGAACTCCCTCCTTTAAAAAAATTGAATTATGAATTTTTTCATGTTTTGTTGCTTTGCTTAAGATGTCAGAGAAGCATCTGAAAGCAAAGGGTGGTCTAAAATAGAATCTTGGCAGTACACAATGGGGACATTAGACTAAATTGATTACATTTTCTGGTAAACAGATATACTTGTGACAAATGATCAGTTTATTTGAATCTGGAGCCACTGTTAATTTAACAAATACATATGAGAGAGGAAGGAGTTATGAATCTTCTCATGTTTTCATTACCGGGGGAAAAGAGAAAAATCCAATATCACTGGTTTAATGATAAACTTTGATGCTTTCATAAACACTTTTCAGTTCTATAAACTGAATTTTCTGTACCATATACCTACCTCACATATAACTAAAATACTGTACACTAAAGCAACCATTCATAGGGTTTAACCAAAGGTATCAAGACTTGGAGATCAGTCACTTTACATCTTCTTCACAAGCAAAGAGACATCTACATAACTGACAGATCTTCAGCTGCCACCTGCTATTAAGCTCTACTGCTCAATTCTAAGTCAAGCTCTGTTTGCAAGCTGTGAAGTCTACTGTCAAGAACTGTGACAATAAGAATAAATGGAAATCACTGCATGAAATAAAAGTGTAGAGTACTGTCACTTATGCAAAAAGGTTTACATATTCAATTGCAGAGCACTACTGATTCAGAACTATATAAAGTATATTTTACTTTACTTCAAAAGCCATTAACTTTGTTTTGCTGAAGCCGGTGATTTTCAAGTGGGTTTTTTTTTTTAGTTGTGTGCTGCTTAGGTATTTGGCTGCAAAGTCAAAGGCTGGGAATTTGATTCCTCACTGTTCTTCCTTGTCAGAAGCTGGACTTGATGGTCCATAGGGTCCCTTCCAGCTTTGCTGTTTTTATTATTATTAATGACAAAAAGCCTACTATTTTTCAAGTGTCTTTTTGTTGTACTTTGAATTCATTGGTTTGTGACCTAGTTTCTGGAACAGCACAAAGGTTCATCATTTATGTGGCAACCTTAAAATATTTGAAGATGGCTATCTTTTAATAACACTATGAAATGTTCACTTCCCAATCAAACATATCCAATTCCTTGAACCTCCCCCCTCCCCCCAGTCCTTTCACATCGCTGCCCAAAAGACATGTTTGAACTTGTTCATATGAAACACTCCATTAAAGACTTGGTCAGTAAATAGCAGAATGGTATGATTTTCTCTCTTCTTCTGTATGTTACATTTCTATTGACACAGCCTAGAATGTACTAATGTTTTTGGTGATAACATTGAATTTCAATGATTATTCTCATGTTTGGAGCCTAAAGGTCTATCAGACAAATTACTTGCCTATGCCCTTTTCACACTTGCCAGTTCTCACCTTGATTTTTTTTTGTTACCTAATTGCAGAAATTCATATTAATTTCTGGAGAAATTCCTTTTGCAAATTACTCATCTCAAAGGGGTCATGTTATTGGCTAAGGTTTTGATTCTATATTCAATTACACTGCACAACAACAATTTTGCTACTGGGAGTAACACATGGGATTTACATGATATCGAGTGTGCTGATTTCAAATCTGAACTCAGAATTTGCCTATCACATACAGATTTTAAGTTATAAGCGTGCTATAGCTGTTCAAATGGTATTGGATAATGTATTTTTACAAGGAAACATTATAACAGTTGAAGCTGCCACTATGCCTGCTGCTGCCTCAGCTGAATCATGTCCCCTGGTGGCATGCATGTTCCAGCAGTGGCCAGGCATGTCTGGGCAAGTCAGTGAGCTAACGTCAGAAATAGGTATATAAGGCGAGATGGACCAAGGGCTTGTCTCTAGTGTGAAAGCATCTTATTGGATAGTACAGCTAAGCCATAGTCTGTTTTGAGCTAAAGATGAGTAGGCACAGCTGTGTTAATAAACCAGACAATTTTTGCTACATTTGTGGCAAATATAGCCCGCATGATCAATGCAAGAACCTAACCAAGAGGGTGAGATTTGTTAACTTAAGATCCTGATGTCCTAGGCAGAATCAGACTTCAGATTTGGATTCAGTGCACTTGATTTAGTATAGGACACATGGCTTAGACCAAATAGCAGACAATATTTATTTTTCTGTTTCCTCTGTAAGCCGCCCAGAGTCGCTGTGTGAGTGGGGCGGCATATAAGTCGAAATACAAATACAAAAGCAAAACCAAATACAATTTTTTTTGTGATGCAGTGTAATCAGCCCCTCTAATGGTTCTGTACCAGTTGCAGTATCTTCTACAAAAGATCCCATAGCAGACTTTCACTGGCAGAATAGTGGAATAAAGTTATTCCCTCCATTCTGTTGCAATCCCACATATACCTAATGGTTCCATAGGGGTGGAGTACAAAGGGGTGTGGGATGATGAGAAATGTTCTCTTCTGACTGCCAGCTAAGAGTGTAAATCTTGTAGCTTCTTGTTTTCAGAGAAAATGAAGGGAACAAATTCCTTTTTTTCTTTTCATAGTGAGATTTCTCTGTGGGAGAAATTTCACAGGAAACCTTATGAAATTTCTTAGATGTTTCATTATCATTTTTTTTCCTGGAAGGAATGCCAAGCTGCACAGAATTATTAGAGTTCTTGCACAGAACAACATTCTTCCTGCACAAGATTCACCGAGAGACAGAAGAAATGTTAAACTTCACAATTCCTGTTTTAAAAAATTGCATCCTTCTAGCTCAGGATTCAGCAGAAAGGGCATAAAGCTTTATAACATTTTCCACTTTATTGCACACAGCAGCAGAAATAAAATAAACAAATAAAAAACAGAGGAAACAGGTAGTCTTACTAGTGCAGGAAGTAGTCTTGTAGGGGGGATTTTGGCAAAGGGAAACTTGGACAATAATTGAACATAAGAACCTTTTCAAGTACTCATTATATCTCTGCTGCCAACACAACTTTAGATTTAGCTTCATGGTGAAAGATAGCCAAATAATGCTTCCTATGTTGGCTGGGATACAATGATCTGTGCAACTTATGCCACGTTTTGAAATATTGTACATTGCCTCCTCTACCCCATTTTGATGGAAATACAGGGTTTGTCTCCTTATGGAATACCGAAAATAGTACTTTAGCTCATGGAAGGGTGCTTTGGTCTTAAATATGCCACACAGAAAACCTCTCATTTTTAAAATGTTGAGTATATCCAAAAGGGTTTATGATATGGTGCAAGGGTCTGCTGATTAAAGGGGGAAAATGTCTTGAAGTTCCAAACAGCTGGCCTGTTTACTTTACTGGAAGTGAAACTGCTGAGAAGGCTAAAGGTCAAAATGAACTCAGACTTACAAGAGAAGTTTAAAAAAAAAATAACAAAAAGGGATTGTTCAGTTCCAGTAGAAGTAAAAGGAAGAAGGAAACAGAAGGTCTGTTGCATAGAGAGGATGGAGAATTACTAAGGAGCAATACATCGAAGGAAAAAACGCTGATTTCCTAACTTTGTGTCTCCCTTCTCACAAAAGTAAAGTAGTGACCAAGTAAAGCAGTATCATATAAACATAATACTTCTTTTTTCACGTCTAGGCCAGATGTGAAACTGCCAACATGAAGGCACCTTTTGGTGAGCTCATTCTGCAGTTACCTTCGCCTGACCTAGTGTGAGAAACATTAGCTGGCAAAACAAGGTTGTCGTTACCGGAGTATGCCTGATTGTGGTTCAAAAGTACCACTATCTTTGAGGAGGCTCCTTTTGTGTACAAGCATAATAGAGGAGGAAGAGTCACAATTACTGCCCAAGATAGAATAAGAGATGGTAAGTGATCATCCAGTTACCTTAAATGAATTTAAATCTCCAGAGCCAAATAAATTCCATGTAAACGCACTAAAAGAGCTAGTACAGTAATACCTCGCATAGTGAGCATCTCACATAGCAAGTAACTCGCTTAGCAAGCAGACCTTTCCCCAAAAGGTCTGCTTCGTTGAACGAGCAAAACCTCGCTTAACAAGAAGGTTCGCATCTGCGCTGTGTTTTGGAACACAGGTGGGGGACCACCGCCGCGTTCCATAAAAACCCGCCTGCATCTGTGGGGTGTTTTGGAACGTGGCAGGGGACTCCCCCATCCACGTTCCAAAACGCCCAGCTGACAGGAGGCATGTCTGCAGGGAGTTTTGGAACACGGTGGTGGACTCCCCTGTCCGTGTTCCAAAATGCCTAGCTGACAGGTGGCGCATCTGTGGGGTGTTTTGGAACGTGGCGGGGGACTGCCCACCGCGTTCCATAACACTTCGCAGACGCACAGTGTGCGTCAACGGGGAATTTAGGAAGGGTGTGGGGATCTTCCCCACACCCTTCCAAATGCCCTGCAAGCGCACGCATGTCAGCGGAGCATTTGGGAAGGGTCCTGGAAAGGTCCCCACACCCTTTGCAAGTGCCCCACTGATGCACACTCCGCAGCAGCAGGGTGCTTGCAAAGGATGGGAGGACCTTTCCAGTATCCTTTTCAAGCACCCCACATGCATGCACACGTCAGTGGGGCACTTGCGAAGGGTACTGGAAAGGTCCCCCCCCTTTGCAATCGTGCTTCACAGCAGTGGGGCATTTGGGAAGGGTGGGGGGACCTTTCCAGTACCATTCACAAGCATTCTGCTGACGGTGCGTGCATGCAGGGCGCTTGCGAAGGGTACTGGAAAGGTACCCCCACCCTTCACAATCACCCCGCTGCTGTGGAATGCATGTTGGAAATGGTGTCATGGCCATGTGCACCGGAAATGACGTAGTAGCAATGCGCCCTCTTTACCCACATGATCAGAAATGACGTTAATTGGCAGCCTTCATGACTGGAACAGTACGGCTAATGCCACGTGGTAGGAAAGGCCACCCCAAAGCAGAAATGGCCACCCTCAGTATACCCAAGACTGGGAATGTGTCGCTTGTCACCCTGGGAATGAGGGCAGGACAACCCTAGCGCAGATCGGCTGTGTAGGGACATGTGATACCCTCTATAACCTATATGACCTCTCCAGAGACAGCCCTTTTGAAACAGGCTTTGTCTTTTGCATGCCCGGACAAGTTCTGAGGAGAAGCCATGTAGGACCACCATGCCCAGCTGAGTCCTATACCGGATTCTGAACGGACACAGCTATCACGGTCCAAACCCTCATTCCCGTACCGCTTCTGGTCATGGAGGCTACCGATGAATGTCATTTCCAATCACGTGGGTAAAGAAGGCGCATTGCTACGACATCATTTCTGGCGCACATGGCGGTGACATCACTTCTGACCACATGGGTAAACAAACATGGTGGCGATGATGTGACTTCCGGTCATGTGGGTAAACAAAAAGTACATGGCGTGACGTCACTTCTGGTCACGTAAATAAACAAAAGCACATGGTGATGATGTCACTTCCAGAATCCGATTTTGACAGCAAGTAGGTCCATTAAACTACTGACCTTTGGGGTCCCTTTCAGCTTTACATTTCCATGATTCAATGATATTCAAATGAGAAGTGACACTAGTTGTAATAGACTGAACTGATTTAAAGGCCAGAATAGCTTGTCTACTGGATCTAGGGGACATCAACACCTATGACAGAGGCTAAAGTTTGGAGGAGACCCATTAACAGACTTGACAGATTTATAGAGAAAAGTATAAAGCAGAAGATTGGTTATGTCACTGTGAGTGAAAATATTAATATGTTCTAGAATAATATTGTACTTTATAAATACATGTGGTTTTTTTGTTCAGTTGCGCAATCAATTCTGACCCTTTGCAACCCCATGGACCACTGTCCGCCAGGCACTTCTGTCCTCCACCATCCTCCTTAACTCGCTCAGCTTTGTGCCCATTGTGTCTACAATACAATCTAACCATCTCATCTTGGGCCGTCCCCTTCTTCTTTTGCCCTCCACCCTTCCCAGCATCAAGGCTTTCCCAAGCGAATCCTCTCTTCTCATTTGATGTCCATAGTACTTTAGCTTCATCTTTACTATTTGACCGTCTAAGGATCTGTCCGGGTTAATTTCTTCTAAGATTGACCTATTTGTTCTCCTCACTGTCCAGGAGACATGCAAAAGACCAAGCCTGTTTCAAAAGGGCTGTCTCTGGGGAGGTCATATAGGTTATAGAGGGTATCAACAGCATAATTCTAATTTGTTAATGCCACGTTGTTGTTGGGGTTTTTTTTTTAGTACTTCAACATTTTCTAGTCTACACCATTACTAAAGGCAGTCCCAAGGTGTTATATATAAAGTTATAAAGCTAATTTAAATTAATTATCTTAATTAAAAAAAATAGTGTATGAAGATAATATAACTAAACATGAAACAGGATAATAAAACCTCCCTTTTTTGCATTTCAGTTAATAAACAATCGGTTGATAAATAATTTGCCTTTTCTAGTCATAATTAATTTGCATGTACCTTTCCAATTTAATAGGTTCCCATTGCCTTCACCACCCTACACCGGGAATTGTAAATGTGTCATTCATATACAAAGCAGCATAGGAGATGTGGTAACCAGTGGTGGGCTCCCAAAAAATTTACTACCACACTGTGGGTGTGGTATGGTGGGCATGGCCAGGGGGAAAGCCAAGCGTGGCACCTGAGTTAGGACTACTTTATTTCAAAACTTGGATAGGCAGGGCCAGCCAGAATTTCTGCTACCGGTTCTGGCAAACTGGTGTGAACCTGCTGATGCCCACCACTGGTGGTAACCTAATGTTAATCTGATGTAGTTTCCATATCAATTCTGCATGGTTACAAGGTATTAAACTGTACAGTCATGCTGCATTTTATATGTAGATTAGATCTTTCACATCTTTCATTTAAAGGTAGAACCCAACACCAATTCAAACGAAGGCTCTTGGATATTACTCATTTTGCACAATTTGTCTCTGCTAAATGACAGGGAATTGACTAGTTATTAATTTTTATCTTAATTTAAAAAGGCCAAGATCTTTGTGTCATTATTAATTAGCTTCATTTATAAAGTTCAAAGCAGAACAGATGCAATAAGGTTACAGAAGTTCTTATTTCTGTTTGAGCATCACTTATTAGTGTTTTATCAGAGCTTTGAGAAGTGTTTTTTTTTTCCTGACTATTTGTTTGGAATTCTAACATGGCTACCCAAAAGTAGTTTTTCCAAGCTCTGCCTTTTATATTAGATGAACATGTGAAGCTACTTTACATTTCACAAGAAGTGGAATCTCAAGCAGATTTTTGTAGACCTTCTTGTTTGGGCCTGTTACTGTTGCTAGTCTCTTTTGACAAGACTGAGTGGCTGTGGGTTGGGGATCCCATGTTATCTCAGGAGTTACCATCTTTAGTTCTGTACGGGGGCTTCCTTGGCTCTGACAGACCTGATTCATAACTGGGGGTCCTCCTGGACTCACGACTACTGCTTGGTGAGCAGGTGGCAGTCGTGGCCAGGAGAGCTTTTGCATAATTTCACGTAATTCACCATTATGTCCACTCCTGGATCTGGACTCCCTGCTCATGGTCACACATGCCCTGGTCATTTCCAGACTAGATTATTATAATGCACTCTACATGGGGCTGTCCTTGATGACCATTCAGAGGCTGCAACTGGTGCAGAATGTGGCTGCCTGCGTAGTGATGGGGTTTGGATGTTATGCGCCTCTCCGCTACTGCGGGAACTGCATTGGCTGCCAGTGTGCCTCTGGGTACAATTCAAGGTTCTGGTAATGACCTTTAGAACCCTACATGGTAATAGACCAGGGTACTTAAGAGATTGCATCACCCCAAGGACATCGGCCCGTCCCACCAGTGGCGCTTCCTAAGGGTTCCATCTCTCTGGCACTAGAAGGAGAGCCTTCTCTGTATCTGCTCCAACCCTGTGGAACCTCTTACCAATCGAGTTGTGCCCCCAGACAGAGCTATTGCTTTTTAGAAAATGACTAAAAACATAGCTAGCTCACCAAGTGTAGGATGCTGCCGGTGTGGCAGGCTCCCCTCCCCATTGCTTGATATAAGAGTTGTATGAGGTGGGTTTTTTAGCTTCCTTACCCTAGTTCTAACTAGCTTTAATGGGGAACTGGAAGTAGAGGACTTTTAAAATACTTTTTAAGGTTTTAGTGATTTTAACCTGAGACTTTTTATGATTATTTCTATGGGGTTGTTTTTATGTTGGGTTTGTTATATGTGTTGTAAGCCACCCAGAGTCATCCCGGTGAATGGGGCAGCAATACAAATCTAATAAATAAATAAATAAATAAGATGGCCATATAAATTAGTGACCTCTGAAATATCCAAACATTAACAGTCTTTGTTAGATCTTGTAAACTCAGATTATGGCCTGCAGTATTGAGTCAATCCTGCTGCCTTCAAACCTTCCAACATTATTGTCTTTTCTAGTGAGCTCAAAGCACAAATTTCTTGCTTTAGACTTTTTTTTCTCTAGAGAGAGTTCAGGTTTGATTTGATCTAGCAGTCATTTGCTTGCCTGTCCCCCATTCCACAGTGTCCATAAAGCTCTCCTCCACCAGTGCATTTCGAATAAATCAGTATTTTCCCCGCTGTCCTCTTCCTTCACTGTCCACTTTCATACGTTAATCAGCAATACCATTGCATGAACAATCTTGGTCTTGGTCTCCAGAGACACATCCTTACCATACGTGCCCTTCTAAGACTGAGTTTTTATCTGATTTCTTGACTATAGTCCCTGGTTGGATTGATGACTGAACCAGGGAACAATAAATCTTTAACTATTTATTTTTCAAAAAATTGTAAATAGCAAAGTCACACAAATCTTATGCAGGCATGAGTTCTCTCTGCTGTATGTTCAACTGTAATCCTCCTTTTGCACTTTCCTCTTTGACTTTCTTAACAGTCATTTTGTATAAATCCTCCATGCACAGATGGAAATGGGGACTTCTAGAACAAGACATGTGCTCTGTTTGCACAACCCTCTCTAAGAAATGAAGGAGCAAATTGTTCTACCATGGCTAAAAACAGAAGAGGAGGAGGAACCGATGTTTCATAACTATTTGTCATTGCAATCAGTTTTTGAAAATACAGAATGTTTCAAGGTTTCACAAAGTGAAGACTTGCCTGGGATAATAAATCTAAATAAATAAATAATGCTAAGTGATGATATTTTATCACTCCTGAAAATCCTAGGGGGCTTACTTGTTGTTTTTTAAAGTACATTCTAATAATTCTAATCTTTCTTTGTGACGTGGCTCCTTTACTGAACTATCTTTACAGCTAGCAAACATTTCTTGAAGAATTAAAAATTTGCCTTCAACTGCAGTGCACAGAAATGCTAAACTATATTTTTCAATGGCAATCTGTCTGAACACAATTATTTCTCCTTTTAAAAAAAGCAGCTACCTGAAAAACATCAAATAGTAAATGTCTGTCATATGAGGAATAGTCCAGCAACCAAAAATGTTTTTCTTAATAATGTTTAACATTAGGGGGGTAAAGAATGCAACCATTGAGGTATGAGCTCTACAGTCTGTCCTGGATTACAGCCAAGATTTATTCTCACAACAGTTTACCAGCATTATTAAAAGGGAGATTATTCACAAGACTATTTGAGATGTGTCTATAAAAAGGGTATGACATTTTGGACAATGTGATGATGAGCACTGCGGAAGGATCTGTAAACACATCATTTCCAGAGCTGACTGTTCATATGACTTATGCTGATTCCAGGTCAGGAAGGAAGGAACACAATTTGCCTTCTGACTTCCCTTGGAACTGCTTACACAAGTCAATGTGCTGCCTAACTATACTCTCATACACAGTTGCTACCTACAAGATTGTTCCTCACACCTATTGCTGAGTACTCAAAACATGTTCCCCATTTCATGGTAGCTAGTGGAACTTTGTAAGATTAGTCAAACATGACATTACAGGGAGGTAATTACAAGGTTTTAGATATCTTCCCCATGTATCTTCTTTTTCTCTCTTTCCCTCTCTTTCATTTTCTTTTGGTCACACAGACATAGTATGGGTTCCATCGTCCAGGGATTAGCCTCCTAAATGTCTAGGCTGCAAAGAAGGTAATATATTTTAGATTGACTTCCCACTCCTAATAAAAGCCTTGATTTATACTTAGTTTACCCTCTGCCATTTCAATTAAACAAAACACTGTTACTGTAAGAAATCAATGACATTCTGGCTATCCTGGAGAGGGAAAGTACACAAGAGTATCAAATGCAGGCCTAAAGTGAAGATGTTCAGCTGTCTGTTCCGGCTATACTCCTCATATCTTAGAGCTCAACTTTCCACCTTGAACGTGCCATGCTAGTTTTATTAGTAAAAGGCTATATTGCAGTATATGCAATATATGTTATGTTGGAACACCATAATATGCATTATATTGGAATACCATTATAGATTTCAGCTGGCAAGGCTACAAAGTATGGTTTTGCCATCTTATTATTCTTCCAAACACACATATGCATACATAAGACCCTCTCCACCCATCATTGTTTTCAGTTTGTAAGATTTAAAACTTAATTTTAATTCGGAACAAATATTTACATTAAGAGGAACTTATGCTGAAAACTTTGAATGAAATTGTTGAGTCACTAAACTGTTGTTAATTTCCCCATTTTCTTCTCTCCTGTGGAGCCTGTGCACCTCAACCCTTTTTGCTCTGGAGGGTTTTCATACCCACTGGGACAGATTTATGAAGACACAGTAGGAAAAAGGGAGGAAGCAGGCTCATAATTCCGTTTTGCTGGAGGAAATCCTAAAGAAAGGAATGGACTGGATTCTACTCATTGTTTGCAGAAGATGTGGAAAATGGGACCCTGGCAAGTGCTATTCTTTATTAATAAGGTAGAGTGTCTTTGGGGAAGTTTCAGCAAGACTATGCCTCCTGAGGCAGCCCAAACTCATAATCTCATGTTTTACATTTCTGTTCAGAGCTCTTTCTTATAGAGAAATATATTTCAATTTTAAAACTCTATAATACAATCAGGGACTTGTCCATGTGTATTTGCAAGCATTAAAAGAAAAACAGAATTAATACACAAGGACACCACAGATAGATGCTATACTTCCATATTTTTGACTTAAGGATATTTGAAAAAAATATAATTTGTGAAGAGGTTCTCAGATTCACCATTTGCTTATTTTCTACATAAATAAAGATTAGGAGTTGGCAAGGTTAAAAGGATGATGAATTTAATGAGTCCTGGTTATCTAATTCACCAAGGTTGGGCTTTATGTAACCTACTCACCTTCATTGTAAATCCAGTGAAAACTGTGAGAGGACAATGTAATGTGGTTGTCATTTGAATTTTCATCATTAGTCTCTGGTGGCCTTAATTGGCTAAGTCCTTGAGGGCTATCTGCATCTAACAGTGTTTCAGGCATTGTGGTAACCTTCCAGGAATATCCAGTCCCTAAAGAGTCTGTTTGCAATGTCTGTTTTTTATCTAAGAAATTCTCCTTGAGATCTGCATTCCAAATTGCTTTGACTGGTATCTTGCTATCCTCCGGGAGCTTTGTCTTAAGTACTTCTGTGATTAGTTTCCCATTAGCTAGTGAACCATCCACTCCATCTGGTGTTAAATTGGGAGAACTACAATTTATATTAAAAGATACTGCTGACCGATGAATTTGTTGATATTTTGTCTGAGGTTGAATGACAGGCACTGAGAGAGATTTATCTATGTAATATATTGATTTCGGACACTGAGTAGAAATGCTGAGGTGAACATTAGAAGTGAAAGAAGGAGATGCCTCTTTGCTATGGCTCTTTCCTGGGGGGACCATTTTGTTCTCCCTAGTTTCAGTGCTAGAAACCCAGTCAGAGTGCTCCTTGCGCAGTGATAGTGAACAAGGTTCAGAAGCATTTCTTGTGGCTGCATTTTGATTCTGACAATATCCTTGAGCATGCAAAGATCCACACAGCTGATCTAGCCCAGCCACAGGAGCAGTGTTGTCTACCAAATTACTCTCTTGGCATTTCAGACAAGAAGGGTTGGATGGATCCACCTTCATTTCACTCTTACAAGGAAAAATAACCCGTCGAGCAGTGATTGTGATGGAAGCAAAACCTTTCTTCTGGTTATGACATTTGTCCTCTTTCCTATCAATGTTTGTTCCAAATACATTGTCATCGGAAGATATTTGAATTCCTAATCTTCTAGGAAGCAATACAAATGCTCTATTAATGTTGACTGAACTATGATTAGCCAAAGATTGGTTCATGTGATTAGCGCCAGACTGGGTGATTATAGACTGCTTAGAGAAAGCTGCCTTATTTTCTTTTGATTTATTCTCATCATTCATCTGTGAAATGAGCAGAGAAGGAATCATTTTTAAGTTCTGTGATGGCAGAGAGTCCTGCAAAGAGAAATTATTCCAAATTATTAAACCATCCCAAAAGAGTGAAACAGAAAAATTATGTGTAAAGGCATCTGTGCTAATATCTGATAGTTTCATACAGTGCTTCCTCTTATAATCCATTCCCTATGATTTCACCGTAGGCCATTTCATTAATTTTTTTAAAGGTGGCAAAAACCCAAAAACCAATGAAGAAATGCCTACAAGAGGAGGAATGAAAATATGGCCGATTTTATGAGCAAATTATACATTCATGGAACTGTTTGTTTGAATGATTTGCTCAGTTAGGCATATAGCCTTGTGTTTGTTTAACAATGTCTATGCCGATAGTAACTGTCAATTTCAGATTATAGCCCACGACACACTGTGTTTTCATGCCAATCTGCTGAAATATTAAAGTGTTTTAAGTACTTACAGCCTCCAAATGCACTCTGCAAAATGAATTATATAGGTGGGCTGTGATTTTCTATGGAGTGTTTCTGTGGGTGTTGGGTCAATGCTGTTACACAAAAGCATAATGTTTGACTGGTGGGGTGGGTATTATTCCATTTTGCATGTCACAAACAGCATGCACATACCTCTCTCTAGTAATTAGCTCCCTATTGTTCAGCATTCCAAGGCTGCATAAAATACTCATAATAGGGAGACATATGCCCAACATTGGCCTAGAATAATATTTCTCACTCTAAAAATCAGCATATCTCTTGACATAAACAAGATTTTGTTTAGATGACATGGTTATTCTAAGACTTTTTTCTATAGTCATAACACTTTAGATCTAGAATCTAAATGCACCAATTGCTTGACAGAAACCCAAGCTAATTGATTGGATTTAGGTAGAAATGTCCTTTCTCCTCCTCCTCCACTCTTCTATCCTGCCACCCAGCTGCTATTTGACAAGAGGTAAGTCATTGCCATTCTAACCCCCTTCTCTGTCAGATGGTGACTGTACTTGTACCATGTGGGCTGGGCAGCTATAGCTGCTGCTTTTGTTTCTTTCTTTCTTTCTTTCCCCACCCTTCATCTTCTCTTCTACTGTTGCTCCTTCTTTACTTCTGTCCCTTCTTCCCATCATTTGCCAGTCATCATCTCTATGTGTGTCATGGTAGAGCCACCCACCACCACGACCACTTCAGCAGTCTAACCACCACCACCTCTGTCATTATTACCAGCCATGCTGCCTACACCACCAGTAGCAGCAGCAGCTCCCTCCACAGCTGCTGGAATAAATATGAAGTAGCTCTGCAGAACTCAAACCCACGTTGCTTGAGACTGAACTGTATTTCCATTCTAGAGATAATCCAGTCAACACAAGTGCTTCTCCTTGAGTTATGTTCTCAAAGCTACATCACATAAGGGAATGTTACTTCTAAACAGACTCTTCCACAGTTTTGTTTTGGCCTAAGAATTAATAGCAATTACACTTATATAGTGACCTATAGTGCTTAGTGCATTCTCTGGACAGTTCACAAGGTAATTAGCATTTTGACCCAAACTTGATGGCTGCTCATTTTACTGACCTTAGAAGGATGAAAGGTTGAATCAACCTTGATCCCCATCAGGATCAAACTCACAACATTCTGGCTATAGTACAGCAGTTAAACAACTGTGCCACCAGGACCCTTGATCTTTCTTCAACCCCAAGTCATCCTTGCAAGCTTTATGTGCCATCTCCTGAAAACATCAACTGCCATGGGATTACCATCTGCAACATCTGATCATGCTAGCAGCAATTTTGCACGCATTATCATTCCAACACATCTTCAGCACACTAACATGCTACCAATGATACATATAATACAATGCCTGCAAATATATGAATGTCTTTCTTGGAATAATTTTTCCCATATCAAAGTAGGACTCAATAACTGATAGGACAAAAGACAGAAAATAACCTGCTTACATCGGATGGTATTGAAATTTAACAGTTCCTTGTAGCGACTCATAGTGTCACCTAGAATACGCCTCAATCTGTGACTCTATTTGCTTAACATTAAAAAGTAGCAGGTGAGAAGCATTCTCATCCAAACCAGGAATGCAGTTTGAGGAGGGGACAGACCTTGTTCCTTTCCATTGCTTTCTAAAATAACTAAATAAAATCTGTTTGCTTCAAGAACAAATAGTAATTTGTAACAAATTTGATTTTTGTTATAGGAACAAACTGGTGTTTCACTTGTAAGCCAATGAAAAATATTTCATTTCAACTATGAAGAAAAGGGAATGATTAAACCCTTCTTCTTTCCAGAAATTTCCTGGTTGTTTCTTAAAATGGAAGGATGGATGAATGAATGAATGAATGAATGAATGAATGAATGAATGAATGTGATCACTTATTTACCAGATCTTTGGACCCATTTTCTGCAGATGCAGTGGGAAACTTTCCAGGCAGGCCAATGGAAAATACTGCCCTGAAGAAAACAATCACCAGAATTGTATTGGGGTATGCATAAGTTTTGTGTAACTTGTCATGGCTAATTGCAGCTAACTGATGAGGTGCTAAGGCATATCTCAGCCAAGCAATCATGCACAAGAGAAGACACATAAATGAGATGCATCCTGGCACCCAGTCAATTAGCTGCAGCAAGCTACACAAACCTTACATGCAGGGCCTGATTTACATGAAAAGAGGCCTTGGGCTATTCCACTTATGTGGCCCTTTCACCTCCCATTTTTAAGTTTGTAAATTACACGAGAGAGAATAAAATACATCATTACTGTGATATATATCAATATGTTAAATGAAACATGTTGTGATTGGTACTAACCTTTATAAAAATGTGGCACGGATAATAAATAAATAAAAAGTCGAGAACACTTATTTGAATATAGGCCCCTCTTGATCTTGAGGCCCTAGGCTGAAGCCTAGTTAGCCTATAGGAAAATCCGGCCCTGCTTACATGGACACCAATAAGATTCTGGACAGAATCTTTGAAAACCACTCTTGCCCCAACCCTGTCAAAAATACAATTAAAAGTGTACCTGCACGTAGCAAATACTGTAATGTAATCAAGTATCATTGGATGTCAATCACAAGTATTAAAATGTTGAACATTTGATCGCCTGAAAATTGACTGGACTGTAGGTAAAGGTAAAGGTTGCCTTTGCTCAAAAGCCAGTCATATCCAACTCAGTGCTCATCTCTGTTTATAGCCAAAGAACAGTGCTGTCTGCATCTGCAGACGTTTCCATGGAGATGTGGCAGGCATGACTAGACAGCAGAGTACATGGAACATTGTTTACCTTCCCACCAAAGTGGTCCCTATTTATCTACTTGCAATTTCTAGCTTTTGAACTGCTAGGTTGGCAGGAGGTGGGACAGGGATGGAAGCTCACTCCATCATGCAGGACTCAGGTCTCAAACTGCTGACCCAGTCATCAAGTTCAGCATCTTAACCACTAAGCCACCACAGTCCCAACTGGACTATAGTCCTCACTACAATTGGCAAAGGAGAAACCCACAAAGAATTTTGGATTAAAATGTGACTGCTGCTTACATAACAGCAGAAAGAAAGGAGAGAACTGCCTCTTTTTCAGTTACCATTTCCCCTCTTTCCCTTACAGTGCAAGTTCCACTAAAGCAAATGCAGACAGAAAAATAGTTTTTAGAATAGATCTTATTAAAGAATTCCCCAGGATATTATAGCCAGTTGCTATAATCCAGAAAAGTATAAAGGAGATGTAGTGTGGGTGTTGGTGTATTCTGAACAGCACTTTCCCATTTTCTCCTCCCTTACACTGCAAGATGCTTTCTCAAATTCCATATTAAAAAAAATCAGCATGCAATGCAATGCAGCATCAAAGAGTGATGCAGTGCAGTGATAGAGAGAGGAGAAGCAAGGGTGGGGAAGAGAGAAAAAATGCTCCATAAATACAAATCCATGCACCTAAGTGCAGGAGCACATTAGTTAGTATTCCGTGCCCAATTCCTTTATTGTCATACAGTATTTATAAACCTGCAGGAATGGATGGGATGGGAAACCCCATTATGATTGCACAAATGTGATTCTTTTGTTTCTTAAAGACAATACCACCACTTATAAGCAAGCAGTGTTCTAAATGAAACAATTATTATAACCTATGTTTGTTAGCTACAATGCTAGTGTAGAAATCTGTGGGAGGCAATTTGCTTAATTTTGATTGTCACAGCAAAAATCCAATTTTGCTATGAAAGTGGATTCACTAAGGCTGGTTACTTTGTCTTAAGCAACAGTAAATTTCTTGGGGTTCATAAAAGGAGACTCCCTCAAGAGTGGAAAGCATTGTGAATACACTCAGGCATCCCCTGGACAATCTGGCTAATCCTTTCCATCCAGACGTTTTGCTGATGAACAAAAAGACCCAATAGTCCTTTTTAGGACCACAGATGAGAATAATTTCTATGACCTTAATTTTAAATAATGCAATGCTCTGGTAAGAAAAAAGAAAAGAAGCTAAATTATTTCTTAGAAGTTAATCCAAACAACCTTTTAACTAACTGTATCCTCTACAAGCAGGTCCTGTAAGTAATATGCTGTATGCATGTGTACTATTAAGAATCACATGAAATGATTCCTATCTGTGCTGACCAAAGTGTTGACCAGGGACTGGTGATACATACTGACAGTTTGAAGCTATAAATTGCACCAAAAAAACCTAGAGGAGGACAGAAACTTCTACATTTCATAAACATGCAAATAATTATTGGTCACCTGCAAAACACTTTCCCCTTCCACTGTGAACAACTGATGTTATTTTTATTAGCTCTGGGTATTAGTAGCCACTCAGTAGCCAATATGTTTATATGGAGCTAATTCTAGTTAGCCCATCACAACCACCTTAACCAACTAGTGTAAGGCAAGCGAATTGTCTTCTTTGTCAAGGCTTGGTGGCAGCTGCCTCTTCACATGCACCATGCTGCCTCATGACCAATCACTGACAATGCTATGCTCAGACTGTCACAAAATAACTGCTCCAGCACTCATATCAATACAAACTAGAGGAATAAGTAAAGCTGCATTGATGCAAGTAGAGGGCAGACTGGGTGGGTCACAAGCATAAGGTCCAGGTACTCCATGGTCTAAGCCAGGGTCCAAACAGTTGTTAGATCTTCAATTGTATTTGTTCCTGCTCATGGCTTGCCTCAACCAGTAGGTTTGGGTGGTGGCACTCCATAAGCAGGATCAAATACAGCACAAACCAGTTCTGATAAAGGGATAAGTGAAGCTAGGAGGGCGCTATCAAGGGCTAGAGTCAGTAAATCAGATGGCTGAAGAGGATAAATTGTGGGGTCTTCTGGATAATAGGGAAATTGAGAGGGAGGAGACAGAGGAAAGGAAAAAATCATCAGGGATATTAAAAGAGAGAGAGAGAGGAGACTGGGCCAGAGAAAAATATGTATAAGGAGCCCCAGGCAATCTTTCCCCGAGGACTGTGAAGATGAAAAGGGAGCAGAGGCAGTCAATGTTGTGAGCCCCAAAGTAAATGCAGATGAGTTTAGGGTCAACATAGTCCCATTGGAAACCCAGTGAGGAAAACTGGGTTGAAGTGATTAAAGAAGTCTTTTTGCATTGGAGCTCTCATGAGGTTTCAAGTGGTCCACCTTTCACTGAGTACTTTGAAGACTCAGAAGCCCTCCCCTACTGAGGAGAACAAGCTCACAAAGAGAACATCTCTGGCATTAAAAAGGCAGAGGAGGAGTGTGGACACCCAAGCAAGAACATGGTTGTGGATCCACTCACAAGCATATAAACCTGAGCCTCCAGTGGTTCATATACATCAGGGGTGCCCAAACTTTTCATGCCATGGGCCGGTCACATGATTCAGGGGGCCAGTCACTATGGCCCAGGGGTTGGATGTGGGTCCCGATGTCCATTCATCCGTCCCACGAAGCCTTTGTAGCTCACAGAAGTCAAATGCACCCATATGACCGTGTTTTACTTCCGCTTCTAGGAGCAACGAGGGCTTCATGGGCCCTCATGGGATGAATTGGTATCAGGGCTGCATCCGGGCCCCGGGCCGTAGTTTGGGCACTCCTACTATATGTCTTAGATTTATCAAGCATCTTACATGTGACTAATAAGAACAGTGTATCAGGAAAACCACCCTGGGTCGCCCCGGTGAGGAGGGCGGTATAAAAATGTGAAAAAATATATATTTTCTGTCATTCAATTCTGTCATGGAAACTCACGGAGGAAGTAGAACTGGTAAAAACACTTCTTAAGTATCTCACTAATTTTGACCCTTATCAGGGCCACTATAGGTTAGTTCTGATTTGGCGGCAAAAATTGCAAAAATGCTGGTGACAACAGTTGTCTGCTTCTTAAAAACTTAAGTAAAGCCCTGTTAGATCTGACTAGAGATCTTTCTAGTCCACCATTTTGTTCCCACATGGTCAACCAATGGCCCATGGGAAGCCCATGTGAAATAAAGGAGTAGCATTCTTCCACTTTTGCTTTCTGGTGGCCAGCACACATGGCAACAATACTTTTAGAAGTGTTTAATAACACTTTAGCAAACTCTGTCAATCTTATCCTCCTCTGGCTTGGACTGCCTCCTTCCTTCTGTTCAGAGGGCACTTAATTATAATAGAATGTGAAAGGAAGGGTCCAAACCGATTCAGTGAAGCAACTGCAGATAGAGAGATGATGACAGCTTATTATTACTGTTCCCAATCTCTTTTCCTCCTGTATGGGAAAGGTTTGGATTTGTTCTAACAGCCACTCTGAAAGGTGAAGGGGATTAGTCCTAGGTAATAAATATGCTTCATGTTTGCCACATGAGTCTACAATGTGGCAGGTGCTGATGTAGGTACTTTTACCATTGTGTGGACAAGCCCTCATATGAAAACTTTTTGTCTTGTTTAGTTTCATTTTGTTTTTACCTTTGTTCCATTCCCATTTTTCTTTGCTGCTTTATCATACTGAATAGTTTTGCCAACTTCCCACATAGTAGAGTCATAGCGATTTTCTCTTATTCCTAAATTTAAAAAAAAGTGAAAAAGAATAGATTACTTGCAAATACAAGGCATTACAGTGAAATAATTGTCATTTCTAAACACAGAAGTGAAATGGTGTGGGAAGCAGTTTTTCAAAGAAATCCAGGTACAGTACAATAAAAACCCAGATAACGTTAAAACTTGGTTCCACGAGTCTTAGTGTTATCTGATTTTTTAACATTATGTAATACATTTATTGCAAATGTTTAAAAAAAACCAGCTTCCTTTGGGGGAAGTCGGGGGTGAGCACCCTCAGCCACCTTCCCCCAAAGGAAGGCACGGATGGGAGGCTCTGATCCCTGGCTTGCCTTGGGAGAAAGGATGCAGGTGCACCCGTCCCTTTCTCTCAAGGCAAGCCCAGGATCATACGCTGTGATCCCCAGCTTGCCTTGGGGGAAACTGGGTGGGCGCTGGTGCACACTTTCTCCCAGGGCTAGCCCAGGATCAGGCACTGTGATCCCCAGCTTGCCTTGGGAGAAAGCGTGCGGCTATACCTGTATGCTTTCTCCCAAGGTAAGCTGGGGATCACAGTGTCCGATCCCAGCCACCGGAGATCTCTGCCCCAAAGCCTGCTGGGCTGGTCTCCAGACCTGCAAGCTTTGGGGCAGAGATCAACATCGGAAAATTTGAGGAAAACTTTTGCATTGCACAACATTAACTTAACATTGTGCAATGCAAAAGTTTTCCTCAAATTTCCCGACGTTATCCGGTTTTAACGCTGTGCAGTGCACACATTAACTGGGGTATTACTGTATCTTTATGCTTCCACAGGACTGTGGTGGCTTAGTGGCTAAGACACTAAACTTGATGACTGGGAGATCAATAGTTTGAGACCTGAGTGCTACATGACGAAGTGAGCTCCTGTCTCTGTCCCAGCTCCTGCCAACCTAGCAGTTTGAAAGCAAGAAATTGCAAGTAGATAAATAGGTAACATTTTGGTGGGAAAGTAAACAGCGTTCTGTGCACTCCAATGTGTAGTCATGCATGCCACATGTCCGTGGAACCATCTGCAAATGTAGACAGCGCTGGCTCTTTGGCTATAAACAGAGATGAGCACTGAACCCTAGAGTCAGATATGACTGGCTTTCGAACAAGGGCAACCTTTACCTAGACAGTCTAGACTGTGCTCAGTAGTCAGTCTGATTAAAGGGAAGAGTCTTATGGTAGAACAGATGCAGTATACACAGAGGATCCAGTGTAGATCTGGCTCTGTACCATTAGCGGAATGAAGCAGTCAGTGCAGATGGCTGGGCCAGTGGGGTATGGAAGGATGCAATGGCAGCTGCTCAAGCTTTTCCTCTTTAGATTGTTCCTTTTCAGATTAAGGAGCTGTGTATTATTATTATTATTATTATTACTATTAAATTAGATTTATATGCCCCTCTACTCACCTCACTGAGGCGACTCAGAGGGGCTCACATAACATAAACAACATATACAGTAGCACAATCTCAAATATAAATACAGCATAATATAAAAATATAACAACAGATGCAGCACAGATAATACAATCAATAAATTTTACATAAAAAGAAAAACAATACAATAAAATACAATGTAAAAATACAATACAGTCAAGAGAGACAGCAAGGTCTTTATGGCTGGGCTAGCTTGTCCAAACAGTTGGCCCTCATTCCCCCTCTCCAACAGGCAGGGAGAGTTCTGTGATGTTCCTGCAGTGGTCATGAAGGCAGCAACAGCAACAACAGCAGGTTGTGTAGGTCACACAGTACATCTTATCCTTCCTAGGTGACCTTGCCACCTTAGCAAGGGGTGGTGGAGGATCTTATTGCCACGATCACAGTCAGATTCAGCTCCCAGTCTGGATAGTTGATACATGTGAAACTGAAAGAGTCACAATTCCTGCTGCTGCAAGTTGCAAATTTATTTGCCGTCCACTTGGTAAATGTTAAGATTTAAAACAGAAGACTCAGAAGAAGCCTTTCTCACATGAGGCCTTCCAGAGAAGCTGCTAGTGGGAGTGGAAAATACTGGCTTTGGTGGAAACATCTGTAGATGCAAACAGTGCTGGCTCTTTGGCTGTAAACGGAAATGAGCACTGACCCCTAGTGTTGAATATGACTGGCTTCTCAGCAAGGGCAACCTTTACCAACCTTTACTGATAGCATTACATGGGGCTACCCATGAAGCTTGTGTTGAATACACTCTAATGGTGTCAAGTGTGTTTCCACGAATTCCAAACTGAGAGGGTCTGGAAGCAAACGGGAACTAAATACAGTTTGACTCTGTAAAGCCCTAAGCAGCTTGGAGACAGAATGTCAGAAAGACCACCTCCTCTTACATGTGCCTCCCTTGAATCTGAGATTTTCAGTTGAGATAGCTCATCACCACACAAAGCTACTAGGTTGTTGAATTATAGCTTTCTCTGTAGCAGCACATCATTTGTGGAACTTCCTTCCAAAGAAAGTCAAGCTTGTTCTAGCTCTTAATAGTTTCTAGGAAGCAGCCAAGACTGTTGTTTCATGTCCTCTGGTATGTAAATGAGGTATTAAAGATAGGCTTTAGAATGATTAATTTTAAAGGATACTGCCTTTTAATATAAGCTTTATATTGACATATTAATCAGTGTTTATGGAATGTTTTAATCTTTTTGTGTTTGTTCAAGAATTTAAGTTTGTGTACCATTTAGCCTTAGGGATTAAAAGTGACAAAATGCTTCATATAAAAAATATGCAATAGTATCTAAGTAGATTTGAAAATGCCAAGTTAATAGGAATTCATTTTAAATTTCAAATCTAATTTATTTTCTTTAAATTATGCTGGCAAGCCTGAACAGGTTATCCTGCTATGGTAACAGAGTAGAAGACCCTACTGCCAGTAACTCAACACTGAGCGTCAGGCAGTGGTTAACTAACCTGACAACCCTGAGGAATAGTGGCCTTGGCAAAGTCTACAGGGAAGGGTGATGGTCTCCAAGTGGATCAAATCCCACTTAAATCTATCTTGATGGTGGGCAGCAGCTTCATCAATACTGGCCTGGGTCTGAGGAGGACATTGGGTGCCAAAAAGGCTCAGGACCAGAAAATGACTCACAGAACTGGAGCAGTGGTACAGGTGTCACACTTTGATGTGGAAGGCAAATGAAAAGCCAATCCATTATATTCCCAGGGCAGTCTTCATGGCTGATCACCATGAGGATCATCAATATTTGGAATTGGATAAGGCAGAAGACGAAGAAGTCATGCTCATATGTAAATCTGACAATTCCTGTTGAATCAGACATATTTCCCCTTCTTATTAAGGCAGAAGCAGATGTTATAGGTAATCACTAATTAGAGATGAAAGTATGTTCTTGTTAGGGAGATGTTAACACAAGAGACATCATTGAGATAGTCTTTCAAGTTTGAGAAATCAGACTTCAAAGAAATCCTGTCCTTAAACCCTGAAGACCAAGCACAAAGCAAAGCAAGCTACATTGCAAAATCCAGAAGTAAGAGAACTTCCTACTTTGGCACACAAAATCATCCTTTAAGGATCTTCCTCTTCTATGGATGGGCTATCTATAAAACCTATATAATGTACACTTTGTTTCCCCAGAAATGTGGCTGAAGCTCCACAGATTTAACAAACACATACAGATGAGGGATGATGACACTGCACCAAAAGTTTAGATCTTCACATTTGCTAGCACATGTCTGCAGCTTATGGATAAATCAAAGCTATATTTCTGAGAGGTACACTAGCAGAAATCTTGTTGCACATCTCAACATAAACGACAGGAATGACATCAGTAGTAACAGAAGCAGCACAATGCTGCTAATTAATGGTGCTTTTTTTTTGGGCAATTTCAGGGTACATGTAACTTTGTTGCATTAGTGTATTGGTCAATGTGCCTCCAAATCATCAAAGGAGGCATTTAAACAGTGTTGGTTTGCTACTGGTACTGATGTTATTGTCTTTTTGCACATGCAACTTCACAACACAATTTCAATCTTTAACTGCTAAGGCTCATTCTTAAGTATGATTTCAGCATTGTGGTATGCTCCTTTTATTTGTAATCAGTTGTTACAACCTTAGACATATTTACGAGTGAGGGGATTTTAAAAAAAAAATTCTACTTGGTCCCATTTAGTGATGAGACATTTTGGGAATGATACTCTGTCATAGTTAGCCCAAGACATTTTGCTGTCTGAATAAAAGTCAAAATGATGTTCCCTCCTTCCACATTCAGCAGTTAATTGGACTGACTGCTTGTTCTTGCTTCAATGCTGGCAGTAAAACAGATTCCCCCAACAGAGTTGAGAGAGCAGACCAGTTTAGTATATTAGACAGCTCACAGACCATATAGAGGCCTGTCCTTCAACTCCGGGAATAGCTGGGGGCACAGGTTTAACCAAAGCCTCCACTGCTTGAAGTGGGTTGGCTACTTTGTCACATCTAACATTAAGACTGACCCTGCTCTTTGGGGAAACAAGGGTGCCATCAGAACTTAGAGGAGACCAGAATTCAATAGTGAGTCATAACATCCATCACTGGAACTGTAAAGAATCTGAGATTCTGCTTGCGTACATAGTTCCTCAATAATAATCTTGGATAGCGGTTTATATAATATGTTCCGCTTTTGCTTTCTGCAGGAATAATTCCAAACACGCTTTGAGGAGACATACTTTAAGAGGGACTAAATATTACTTCATTGTATAGGGCATTTTACTATCCAATTTAACTCTCTACACGTGACTTTCAGCTGACCTTGCCTCGTTTGACTATCTGAAAAATGTAAAAGTAGACTCCTCTATCATTATTATACAGTATGAAGTAATTGTCCGAAACAGTCAGTTTTGAATGTCATGAAGGGACAGCAAAGGATTATGTATTTAATTTATTATGTTTGGATTTAAACAGCCAAAGAGAGGAAAATATTTGTGAGACCTTTGACTTCAGGCTCCCAAACAGTTAGTTGGCCTTGAGTACTATGCAGCTGATGCGTTAGGCTAATGCTATGCATGAAGAAGCAAAATATATCAGGCTACCCATCTTTGTGTTTCATTTTTGCTGCTGTTACATCAGGTCACCTCCAACCTATGAGATGATATCCAAAATGTCCTGTCTTCAACAGCCTTCCTCAGCTCTTGAAAAACTCAAGCCTGTCGGGCAAGGGTTATCAACCATTTCGTGCTGAGTGCCGGCTCATGTTATCTCAGACAGCTGAGTGGGCCTGACAGATTGTTTCCCCCTGCAGTAAACAGTGCTGTAAACTGCAGCGGGAGTGCTTGCACATGTGTGGGTGTGTTTCCGCATGTGCGGGCACATTTACAGCTGTCTGCTTCTGGGGTCACTGCCATGGGCCAAATGATTTGCCACCACAGGCCAGGTCCGGCCTGTGGACCATAGGTTGCAAACCCATGCTATATGGAGTCAATCCCTCTTGTTTTTTCCTGTTGACTTCCATCTTTCCTTGCATTGTCTTTTCCAAAAAAGCTTTCCTTCTCATGATGTGGCCAAACTAGGACAGCTATAGTTAAATCATTTTTGCCTCCAGAGATAGTTCAGACTTGACTTTTTCCAGGTCCCACTTGTTTGTCTTTCTAGAAGTCCAGGGTATCTGCAGAGGTCTCTTCCAGAACCATATTTCAAATTCATTGATTCCACCCTCTCACCTTTCTTTACTGTCCAGCTTTCACACACATAGATGATGGTGGATGCTCTTGGCCTTGATTCATCCTTATACTTAATGATCTTTTTTAATTACTTCATTACTGCCTTTCCAAGTCTCATTCTTCTGATTAGGTGGCTGCAGTCTTTATTTGGACTGATAACTGAACCAAAGTATACAAAATCTTACACTATTTCATTTTTTTCATTGTCAACATTAAAGTTCTTCTGAAATCATGTTTTTTTTTTACTTTTTGATGTTCACTTACAGTCTTGTTTTGACATTTTCTTCTTTCACGTTCACTAGAATTTGTTTCAACTCATTGCTGCTTCCTGCCAATAAGATCATATCATCAGCATATCTTAAATTGTTGATGTTTCTTCCAACAATTTCCTCCTCCATCTGAATCTAGCCTGGTTTTCTGTATGATACAGTATCTTCTGAGTGCAGATTGAACAGATAAGGAGATAAAATGTACTCTTGTCTGACAGTTTTGTCTGTAGGTAACCATTCTTTCCCTCCATATTCTGCCATAACAATAGTTTCTTGTCCACAATATAGGTTATGAATTAGGACAATCAAGTGCAGAGGTACACCCATTTCTATCAGAACTCACAATTTTTGGGAAGCTTTTGCGGATCATAGTTGAAATGTTTGAAGTGTAGGTCTGTGCAAGCATATCAGACAGTAAATGCTAGGTCTGAAAGGTAACCTCATTAGCAAATGTATAATGCAATTTACTACTTCACAAAACCAAACTACACAGAAATAAAACTGAATATCAATCAGGGATCTCTGGTCATTATCTGGTGTATAAAACCACATGGATTTGCAATTGTACCCATTACACTAACTGATCACTGTGTACCTCGCTACTCCCACCTGATATGTATAAACTAATCCCATGAAATCTCACTCTTATGTCTGACAAAGTGGACTTCATACATGAAAGCTAACATTTAAATATAGTAGTTAGTCTTTAAAGTGGCACAATGTTTTTGTCTTTTTCATTTTGTTTTATTTACTATCTGATATGCTTTCACAGACTAACAGGGTTACCACTTCAAAAAATTCCACAATTTCTTCTGATCCACACAGTCAAAGGCTTTGCTGCACTCTATAAAGCATGACTGATCTTCTTCTGAAATTCTTTGATGTGTTCTAGTAGCCAGAGGATATTTGCAATGCAGTCCCAAGTGTCTCTTCCTTTCTGGAATCCATTTTGAACATCAGGAATTTCTTCTTCCATATAAATTAAAGTCTTTGTTGCAATACTTCCAGATCACTTTGATTGCTTCAGAAAGTAGAGTAACAGTTATATAGTCAGAGCACTCCTTGATGTTGCTTTTCTTGAGGATTGGAATATATATTGAGTGTTTCTAGTTTGTTGGCCATGTTTTGTTTTCTAAATTTGTTGGCATATTCTTGTTAGGAATTTGACAGATTCAATCTTTTTGTCTTGAAACAGTTCTATTGATATTCCATCTATCCCTGGTGGTTTATTTCTTCTCAGTGCTTTCAGAGTTGCCTTCTTTTTGCTCTCTAGAGCTGCATGTTCTTCATCACAGGATTGCTCTTATTTTATTTATTTTATTTATTACATTTTTATACCTCTGTTTGGGAAATTTCCCACTCTGGGAAACATACAAATATCAAAATAACATAATAAAACACACAACAAATTAAAAATAAACCAACCAAATAAATACATCCTAAAATAAAATAACTGGTATCTGTGGGCACAGATGATCAGCTTATTGATTAATTTATTGCTAAAAGGATAACATTATTAAAGATTTCCTTGAATAGGAAAGTCTTAAATTGTCTTTTGGAGAGATCTAGGGATGGGACCTTGCACAGCTCCACTAGTAGTGTGCTCTACAGCATTGGTACCACCCTATTTCTAGTCATCAGGGTCAGCACCTGGAGCTGTGTAGACTGTGATGAATGGGTGCTGCGGGGAGTTATTCTGAGTGAGAGACACTCTGATATCTTATCTGTCATCCTTTTAGCTCTTCTGTATAGGTCTTCAGTATACCTATTTCCATTTTCTTTTTATTTTCTCCTAGACAGATTGCATACTTCCTTGTTGGTCTTTTAGCATTCCTAACCCAGGATTAAATTTCCTTTCAATTTTTTGGAACTTGTGGAAGAGATCTCTTCTTTTTCCCTTTATGTTGTCCTCCTCTATTTCTTTGTGTTTTGTAACACTCATGATTACTTTTTGTAAAATTAAATGAATATTAATCCTGACATGGATGATAGGATGACATGTGAATGTTGCCGTCACTATAATACTGCAGCTGAGATGTCTCTCTCTCTCCCCCTCCCATCTCCTTCCCAAATAAATTATCTCCTAAATACCTCATAATACTATATTCCTGGAAAAAATTGTAAGGATGCTATATTAATATTAACACGATTTCCTAAATCTAGAGTCCAAAAGACATGATTTATTTTGCAGTCTGGCACGGAGGAGATTTTGCATACCTTATACATTAAAAAAAGGGAAACAACTCACCTTCATAAATTCCATGAAACATAGTTCACAAAAGATTTAGCAACCACACTAGAAAAATAAACAGTAGATTCAAACAAAGCTGAACTGTCACAGCTGAAAATCCTGGATGCTTCAGGATAAGACAATGCAGGATTTCATCCTGACACTACTCTGGAAGAAGAATGTTTGTGAAAACTAAGGAAGGAATGTTTATAGTGTTACTATGACACATGTTCTAAGCTTCTATCTTTGGAAATCATTACATAAGAAAATAGTAAGTTGTCTTGTGATTCAGACCATTGGTCTAATCACCTCAATACTGCCAACACTAATTGACATCAATGGTTGTTCACAACTTGATGTCTTCAGGAAGACTCTGAGCTGATCCTGTGGACATCACTTTCTGTCTGTCAGAGTTGATAGTATTGGTCTAGATCAGTGGTTCCCAACAAGGGGTACACAGCCCACTAGTGGACTTCAATTCCCAGAAGCCTAAGTCAGTACATTGGCTGATCAGTGCTTTGGGGAAATGACTTAGGCTTTTGGGAATTGAAGTCCAAAAACCAGCATTTGGAAAACACTGGTCTAGATCAGTGCTTCCCAACCTTTGGTTTTTGGACTTCAATTCCAAGAACCCTAAGTTAATTCCCCAAAGCACTGATCTGCCAATGTGCTGACTTAGGCTTCTGGGAATTGAAGTTCCCCACTGAGGAGTGTCCCCCATGTTGAGAACTACTGAGCTAGGAGGACCAATGGACTGGCTTGCAAGACACCTTCATATTTTCCTATGTAATAATTCATCAAAAAGAATGTGGTTAAATATAATGGCAGTGTCACATCTTTGGAATGATAACAAATGGCATTCGTGCTGGTTTGCTGTTTATGTCTTAAGACATCTTGAAAGCAGGCAGTCAATACAGAAAAATGGAAATTCAGCTCTGTAATCGACTGTGTGACTGAACAACAAAAAAACCAAACTACCCCTCCTAATGACTGAAAAATGTAGATAAGTAATAGGATAGACTGAAAAATGATTAAAGTGCCCCAACTAACTGAAGCAGCTGGCTGCAATCCTATGAACAACTGGCTTTTTTTTTTTAATTTAGATTTGTATGGCTGCCCACTCACCAAAGCAACTCTGGGCGGTTCACAATCCTATTGAACATAGCCTTGCATAAAAGACCAAATGTACCATTAAAAACCTTACATAAAACACATTATAAAATCTTCGTGGCAAATAGTCAAAGAAGTAGCCTAAAAACCCAGATGGTGATTAGCATGTTCATATCAACCAATGTGTGTGTGGGGTGGTGGTGGCTGTTCCTCTCTCAGCTCCCCACACCTGCTGGGCCAGCCATGTCTTCAGCCATTTCCTACAAATTAACAGTTCTGGCTGAAGACGAAGATCAGTTGGCAGGAGGTTCCAAAGGGCCAGAGCAGATACCAAGAAGGCCCTCTTTCTTATACTGGAGAGGCGAACCTCTCCAACAGATGGTACCTTCAGAGAGCCCATCCAGTCCACTCTCGTGGGATGGGCATATAACCTTGGGGTGGTGTAGTCTTTTAGGTAACCTGGTCCACTACCATGTAGGACTTTAAAGGTAATAACCAGCACCTTGAATTGCACCTGGAGGCATACGGTAACCAGTGCAGTTCCTGCAACAAGGGTGAGGTGCAGCATGACACCCCATCACCATGTGGGTGGCTGCATCCTGGACCAGCTGCAGTCTCTGAATGGTCATCAAGGGAAGCCCCATGTACAGCGAGTTACAATAATCCAACTGGGAGGTTAACAGTGCTTGAGTGACCATGAGCAAGGAGTCCCAGTCCAGGAATGGGCGCAACTGGTGAATCACACGAACCTGCGTGAAAGCCCTCCTGGCTACAGCTGCCACCTGCTTCTGGAGCAGGAGTGGTGAATCCAGGAGGACACCCAGATTGTGCACAAGGTCTGTCTGGAGCAAAAGAACGCTCCTCCCCTCCCCTCCGGGCCCCATCACCGAAGCCCAGAGGATGGGAAGTGCTGCCAGCTGTTGGCAGTTTGAGTTCACTCCTGTCCCCCTCCAGGCCTCGGCATTGACACCTGGAGGAGGATAAAAAAATGCCAGCCGCAGGTGGGGGACAGATGCTCCTGCTCACCTTTCTGGACCCTTCCACCAACGCCCAGAGGAGGAGAAGCACCGCCAGCTATGGGTGGTTTGAGCTCGCTCCCACCCCCTCTGGGCCCTTCCATCAATGCCCGGAGGAGGATAAAAGAATGCCGGTGGTGGAAGGATGCTCCGGCCCTCCCCTCCAGGCCCTGTCACTGATGCCTGGAGGAGAAGTGCCCCCAGCTGTGGGCACTTTGAGGTCATTTATGCCCCCCCTCTGGGCCCCACCATTGATGGCCAGAGGAGGATAAAAGAATGCTGGCCATGGGCGGGGGAAGGATGCTCCTGCTCTTCCCTCCAGACCATGCCACCAATGCCCGGAGCCATTGCTATATTGTATAGCTTGCTGTATTGCTCAATTATGTTGCTACATTGTATTGTTATTTTTTGCTGTATGGTGCTCTGTCCCATTGCTGTTATATCCTGTTGTTATCTTTTGAAATTGTTATGATTTGCGATGGTATGTTTATTATGATTCTGGAACCTGTATTTGATATGTTTGTTTGTATTTGGTTGGTTTGATATTGTATTATTTTTGATCATACTGCTGTTGTTATGGAATGTTATATGTATTGATTGTGTGAACGACCCTGAGTCGGTTTTACCGAGCAGGGCGGTATATAAATCAATAAATGAAATGAAATAAATGAAAATAACCCTATCCAGTACCAAAGGTGGCAACTCCTTGGACAGTCTAGGCCTCCCTAGCCACAGCCACTCAGTCTTGCTGCGATTCAGCTGTAGCCCGTTGTCCCCCATCCAGATCCTCACAGCCTCCAGTCACTTGGATAGGACATTGACTGCAACACTTGGATCACTACAGGCAGAGATCTACAATTGAGTATCATCAGCATACTGATGATACCCAACCCCGTGGAAATGGATGATCTCGCCCAGTGGCTTCATGTAAATATTAAATAAGAGAAGGGAGAGTATCCCACACAGTAGGGGCCTTGGGATGGACTTCTTGTCTACCAACAACACTGACTGGCTGTGGCCCCTGAGGAAAGAGGAAAATCAGGACCACACTGTGCCCTGTACCCCCAGCCCCCAGAACCGATCCAGAAGAATGCCATGATTGATGGTACCAAATGCCTCGGAGAGGTCAAGAAGAGCAAGGACAGATGGGTTACCTCCATCCCACTCTTGCCAGAGATAATCCATCAGCATGGCCAATGCAGTCTCAGTACCATATCCAGGCCTGAATCCTGACTGAAAAGGGTCCAGATAATCTGCTTCATCCAGGGCACCTTGGAGCTGCCACGCCACTGCCTTCTGCACAACCTTCCCCAGAAAGGGTCTGTATCACCACAAGATAAGCCTGAACAAAGGCTCTAGCACATGTTCAGTCGGAATCACTTTGAGTCTTCCTCCAGCAATGTTCTAGGCATCTCTTTGCCCGTTTGAGCTCTTTCAAATCTTCCATGAACCACAGGGAGGCTTAGGGTCCATGTGCGTGGAGAGGCTGTAGTGGCACAATAATGTCCAAGGCCACCATCACCCTCTTATTCCAGCAGGTGACCAAGGCCTTGGCCGTATCGTGTGGCTGATCCCTAGGGGAAAAAAACCAGTTCCCTCTGGAACCCATCTGGGTCCATCAGTCACCAGGAGTGGGCCAACTTAATAAGCCCCACCTACCCATGATGGAAAGTCACTCCTAGGAAATCTAGAGTCACCGGGGAGTGATCCGACCATGGCACAGGTTTTATATCTGATTGCTATAATATCAGATCACTCTGCCACAGCTCCAACAAGAAGGCTAAATCAGGTGTGCCCTCACTGCTCCTTGTAGGGCCCTGAATTACATGGGTCAGGCCCATGGCTGCCATGGTAGCCATGAACTCCCGAGCCACCTTAGACCCCGACCCCAGTGAGGGCAGGTTGAAATCCCCCCAAACCACCAGTCTGGGGAACTCCAATGCCAACATGGAGACGGCATTGAGGTTATTATTATTTCTAAATAAATATACAGAGGCTTGCATTGTAAGATTTCTTTAATTAGGTAAAAGCCCTTGTCTTTACTTTTCACACTAAAAACAGAGCAGAACCTGAACCATTATTTGAAAGTCTTGATTGAACCCAAACTTGAAAAAGCAACAACAAAATGAAGTTGCCAGGTGAGAAACTAGTTTTCAAAATAGGCTTGTAAATGCATTGCCCCTATCTAGAATAATAATATACGGTAGATTTAAAAAAACCCTACCACCCAATATTTGAGAGGGTTTGGCATATATTTTGAATACATTTCAAGCTTCCATACTGTTCTCCTCAAAGGGCTTGAACACAGCATGCGGGAGTAGCTTAGTGCTTGATAGGATGGCAGTCGGTGCAGCACACTGTAAAGGCAAACAATGTGATGAAAGAACTGGGTGACAACAGCTTTTTCTGTGCACTCCCTCATGCTATAATATTTAGCCTCCCAGCCTGTTTCTACTGCTGGTGCTAAAACTTTTTAAAATGTCATCCTAAAGGCCAGCATCTGTTTGTTTATTACAAAGTGGTTTCCCTTACAGACATCTTTACACTCTAGTGCTTAGGCCTGCAGGGTTCTAGATAACACAGAGGACTCCTGGTGTTCAGGCACTGATTGAGGTAGCTTCCAGAGGAGAATTTGGGATGGTGAAGAGGACTGTGTACCAGTGAGCAAAAGGACAGATTTTCTGTAGATTTAAACTCTGCATGTGCCTCCCCCTCCCACCCGCTGCCATCATATTACACATGTCAAAATGGAAGAAATAATCCAGGAGTAACACACAATTTCCCAATTTTCCTTCCCAATTCTATTCAGCTCCTTTTCATGTCCCTATGCAGTCTATTCTTGTAGCAAGTTTAGTATTAAGGTTAAACACAATGTCACAATAACTACACGCCAGAGACTGCTGTAGGCTTTCTCAGATTAGAGGGCTGAATCACTGCACAAACCACCAAACCCAGTTTTAGCACAAACCATGCTAGGAAATAAAAACAAAATGTTATGCTGTGCATAACAGCAGGCCTGCCATGCCACTGTTTTTTAGTTACATTTTGGGAAGATTAGACACTTGTCTTCTCAACTGTCTAATCTTCCCCAAATGCAGACAGGTTCTTCCTGAAGTTTGTGTAACTTGACACACCCAATTGTTGGTAACTGATGAAGTGCTGCGGCACAACTTGATGCCATGCTTGGTTGTATGCCTGAATGTGAATTAAGTTATGTCCTAATCAGTGGTAGGCAGCCAAAAAAATTACTACCACACTGTGGGCGGAGCCACGTCATGCCAGGCACTGTAGGCACGCATGTGAAGTGGGGGAACCAGCAAAAAGGTAAGCCCCGAGGTGGTTCCCCCCAAAAAGCCACTACCGGTTCACCAGGACACCGGGGAAAGCTACTACCGGTTCTGGCAAACCAGTACGAAACGGCTGCTGCCCATCACTGGTCCTAATCTCATCATTAACTACAATTAGCTGCAGCAAATTTTGTGAACCTGTGTTAGCTGTTTAAAACAATTTTCATGCTCTGAAACTCACTAAAAACTAACCTTGAATTATTGTCTCATTTATTTCTATCATTACTTTTCATAACCTATTAATTAAACAAGCTAAAAGAGCTGTAGTGACTCAGTGGTCAAGAAGCTCATCTTATTAGTGGGAAGGCCAGCAAGTTGGCAGTTTGGAACCCAGGTACTGCATGACGGGTTGAGTGCCCGTCTCTGTCCCAGCTCCTGCCAACAGCAGTTCGAAAGAAAGAAATTGCAAGTAGATCTTGGGGACATGAAAGGAGCATCATTCTGATGTCTCTTTAACAGAGTTTCTCCAGCAAAAATCCTTTCAATCCAGAATAATTTCTGACAAAAAAATTATTATTATAATCAAACAAGCTGAATATAAATGATGAAACAAAGGACAAAGTCTTCAAGTTGGGAATCATGACAGAATTAGGCCAGCTGGTCAGCAATTATAGTTGCTTTGGAGTTAACCAATGTCTGGCATTGGATGTGGGAAGCAAGAATTCAGGACAACACTATATGTGGCACTTAAACAATTCAGCTTCCCTTTTCAGCTTACAAATATGATTCAGAAAGAAGTGACTGGATGCAGGTAAGGTGGTAGGAGAGCCATTTTCTTGCTCCAAAGCATCCCCCCTCCCAGCAACTTTTCAAACATGTGTTTGAAACTAAGGTGGTTAAAAAAAGTTTGGCTAGCCACTGGTGCTTATCTACTCTTTACTACTCTGGTACAACAGGGTATATAATTAACCACATGGGACAAAAAAATAATATGCAGAGCACAAGGCCATTATGCCACTCAAACATAGCAGGGAATGCTGAAATACAAAAGGTAGGCAATATGAGAATGGAAGAATTTCTGCAAGGTCATTTTAAAACCAAAATTACTAGAAATAACTTGATTTCTAGCATATCAGAATTCTCATCCTTCATATTTAGGCAAATAAATACACAAATGTGATGCACAGAGAAAATTGGTGCTACCGGATGATTCAACATCAGCGATGGGATGTAACAGGTTCTCACCAGTTCTCCAGAACCGGTAGTAACTTTTCCCAGTGTCCCAGAGAACCTGTAGCAGCTTTTGGGGGGGAACCACCTTCGGGGCTTACCTTTTCACTGGTTCCCCCACTGCGCATGCATGCCAAACACTTGGTGTGCATGCACGCTTAGTGCTTGGTACATATGCAAGGCCTCCTTGCTATCCTCCCAAACGGGGAGGAGGAAGAGAAGCTGCTAACCTGAAGGTCCCTATAGCCTGAAGCTTCCTATTTTTATTATTTTGTATTTTTTTCTTTGGCCCCACCCATGACATGACATCATGATGTTAGCTCCGCCCACACTGTGATGACATCACGGTGGGGTAGTAAAATTTTTGACATCCCACCACTGTTCAACATGGTTTCTCTTCTGTCTTCACATTGTAAGAGGTTTAAGGTCAAGATACATTTATCATTCATGGAAGGAAATAAATATGTAAGGTTCAAAAGAATGTCAAAAACATACTACAGTGGAACCCCGCATAATGAAAGCTTTGTATAATGAAAATTTTGTACAACAAAGTGTTTGTGCAGCAATCGTGATATCCCGCATAAGAATTTTTTTTGTAGTCAGAGTTTTTTGTTATTCAGGGTTTTCGTTAAGCGGGGTATATCCCGCTTAATGAAAACCCCGTATAATGAACATTTTCTTTTTGTTATGCAGGGTGTCGCCCATTTGATCTGCATAATGAAAAACTGCATAACAAAGAGCTCCTACAGCTGAGTAGGCTGGACTGGTGGTTCCCCTGACATAAACACTGCCATAAAATGCATTTGCAGCTGTTGTGAACATGTTAATGACAGCCGTAAATGCACCTGCGGTTGCATTTACGGCTGTCATAAATACATCCCCTTTTTGCTGCAAAGTGGGCCATAGAACCCCTGGTCTAGCCCACTAATAATAATTTTATGTCAGAAATTATTTCAATATTCTTGCTTCTTTTAGGTTCTAGGCCTGTGAACCAGTCTATACCAGGGGTCAGCAAACTTAGCTTTCCAAGTGTTCCTGGACTTCAATTGTCAGAAGCCCAAGTCAGTACAACTTCCAATCAGAGCTTCTGGGAATTGAAGTCCAAGAACATCTGGAGAGTCAAGTTTGCTGACCCCTGGTCTAAAGAATATGTTTCATCTTCCCCAGACTTATTTTCCCTATTCCCTGAAGCAGACTTACTTTCCCTATTCTGCTTATGTATGTACATGGAGTGTTAAAAAGTACAGCACCTTTGAGACATGTTTACTCTCTGAAGCATTTTTAATGAAATGAATTTTTTAGACCTAATGAGAAAGAAAGTAAAATTTAAGCACTGTAGCTGAGTCATTCACTTTACAGTCTGGTAAATCTGGAAGTTGATTTACTCTTGGTTTGTGTCTTAATTGTGAATTTGTTTTGCTGGAATTTTAATTATCAAACTGTATTTTACTGGAATATCTTACTGACAACTACTGTGGAATACACCTATATAAAGAGTGCTACCCAAATATATTAAAAACAAGCAAGTATGGATTAGACTGAGCTACATAATCTTCCAAAGTGCTCAAATGGGTTATGGGCTTCACTTACCACCCCTGGACAAAAATATGTCATAAGAATTTAAGTTTTAGAGAAATCTGATTGCAACAAAGGAAGGGAAATCTTAAAGCAGAAATTTCTTTTGTAGAATTAAGTACATGACAGAGAGTGTATGATCCTCCTTTGTGGTGATGTTTTGCTTTTAATATGCAATCTGCAACTATGGATTGGTTTAATCTTGGAAATAATCTCTTTTCCATTTCACTGAAATAGGTTAGGAAGTACAGATGATTTCTAAGATTAAACAAAGCACAACAGTATAGCAGTAAAGCAGTATGTAAGCAGATTTTATGCTTATCTCTGGTTTCAACAAAAGATAGTTGGTAATTGCTTTTTTATAACGGGAGCTTTATATTTGCAAGTGGGGAGCACAGAAAAGCTTGCTATCTCTGCTTAAATATTGAAACTGTTGATCTTAACTTTCTACTCTGATAGTGATCCATACTGCCAACCAATTTTAATTTCATATACTGTACATAATTTTTAAGCAAAACAGAAAATGACAAGGTATAACATTTGAGGCAGCAAAAACCATAGCTGTGTTGCAATCTTTCTGTGGAATCAAAACAAAGAAAAGTTGTAAGTGGTTCTCTATTCTGCCCACCGCTGAGCAGGACAGATTAGGCTAGGCTACTATTCCAGCTAGTACAAGAAAGAAGCCTGTTGCTTAGCAACAGATAAAATTCTCACAACTATATCATCTACTTTACATGCAAAGAAAAGAATCCAGAACCCACCATCACTGCTTTCAAATATGAAGAAGCAAAGGATACTGAGAGGGAACATTCTTTTTCTATCTATTCACCTTTTAAGGAACTCTTTGCCTGCTTAATTCAAGGGCCTCCATATGAAACTCTACAGTCATTCTGACATGTTATGCAGAATTCATATCCCAGGGCCAACTGCCATTTTAGATGTTGGCCAATGAAACTTCAAATGATGTCCAGAGATGTTCTTCAAATAAGGGTGAAGGAAATCAAAATTGCCCTGGTGGAATTAGCACTTATCCTATCAGGTTATTGACTTGTTAGCTTGGTCAACAGTGCTAAGTAACCTTTTGGACAACCATTGAGAGGGCATAGAGTGACCATTCTTGGGGGCTCAGGAAACTCTGTGACAGAAACTCTAATAAGTGTGGTTCAACTAAAAGGCAAAAGCCCTTCTTATGTCTAGAGCAGAGGTCAGAAAACTTGGCTCTCCAGATTTCCTGGACTTCAATTCTCAGAAGCCCTGATCAGCAGGTGTATTGACTTGGGCTTCTAGTAATTGAACTCCAAAAACACCTGGAGAGCCAAGTTTGCTGACCCCTGGTTTAGAGAATGCATCATGGACTTTAAAGGAGAGGATATGTGTGTGTGTGTGTGTGTGGGGGGAATTCCGTAGCACTAACGGTTCACTCATATGAAAAGTAGATTCCTCTTTAAGGAGGAATAGATAATTAGCTTCAGAGGTTGAACCATTTTCCAAAATGCTAGGTTGCTGTTTGATGTCCACCATCACAACTATTCATCCAATTCTGGTGTAAGGCACAGAACCATGGATTGTGGGTGTGCTGGTGGCCAAAATGGGACAGAAACCATGCTTGGAACTACCTCATTCATAGTTTAGCAAAAGTAAAGGTTTTCCTTGTTTGAAAGCCAGTCATATCTGACTCTAGGGTTCAGCACTCATCTCTGTTCCAAAGCCAAAGAGACAGCACTGCCTGTTTCTGCAGATATTTCTGTGCTCATGTGGCAGGCATGACCAAACACCGGAGCACATGGAACGCTGTTTACCTTCCCACTGAAGTGGTCCCTATTTATCTACTTTCAATTTCTTGCTTTCAAACTGCTAATTTGGCAGGAGCTGGGACAACGATGGGAGCTCATTACGTCCTGCAGTACTCAGAAATTGAACTGCTGACCTCCCGCCTTCCAGTCAGTGTCTTAGCCACTTGAGCCACTGCAGTTCATAGTTTAGCATGTAGTTTAACATCCATAGTTGTGGCTTTGCTCTTCTGAATGATGGATCTTTATATGGCTCTTTTGTTCTCTTGGAAGAGAGCCCCTGCATTTTTAGGAGTTGAGGATGGCGCTGATGAATTTGATTCTCTGTGTCAGTTGAAAATGGAAATTTAGTTGATTTATCCTGAGGCCATGGTTTGATAAGAGGTTTTGAGTTTTAAAAAAAACCCTTTCCCGCCTGTTGTGCAATGTCAAAGTCAACTAAATTGTTTAGTTGGAAAGGAAATAAAGAACGTTTATAAGGAAAGTTTATAAGGAAAGAAACATATTCCCCTGGAAAAGCAGCCACTGGTATCATACATTTTGTGAACACTCAAGGTGTCATCAATAGGCTGATAGAGAGGCTTTGAACTTGAATGCATTCTTATTCTTTTTCAAGTGCCATATCCATTCCGAATATTGGTTATCATCATGGTGATAGTCTTCTTAACTACTCGGAACAGTTCTTCCAAGGACATTCCACACTAATGTCTCAGGTCCTTCGGCCACAAAGTCCATCTATGTCCAGGGACTCTATTCCCAAGGATCTTCCCTTCCAAGTGTATTCTATACTTCATGTTGTTCCTCATGATGTGCCCAAAGTATTTGAGCTTTCTTTGTTTAATGGTCTCAAACAGTTCTTGTTCTTTATCCATCCGGCGCAACACTTCTACATTAGTCACATAGTCAACCCATGATATCCTTAGCAGCCATTTGTAGGTCCACATTTCAAAAGCTTTGATTTTTCTTTTCAGATGCTTTAGTCAATGTCCAAGCTTTGACTCCATATAGCAACACTCAGAATATGTATTGGTATTGAATGCTTGATCCCCCATAATGAAGTGCAGATACTGATGGTGAAAGTACGCATCCTTGAGATCTATTGTTGAAAATATTAGTGATGTTGGAGAAGAGGAAAGATAGTAGATACCACACTGACTTTTATCACAGTTTCTTTCTCAGAAATTAGTTCTCTGTTTCAGGCAAATAATCTTAGCTTTAGGTCTAACATATTTAGCAACCTTCAATTAGGAGTACAAATACAGCTGTTTCTAAACTATCCATTCTACAAACTCCTCTGAGTTTGGTAGAATACTTAGAATTTTCTGCTAGACAGTTCTTGCCAAATAGTTGATGACAGTATACAATCGTTATCTGGGAGATAATTTTAGGTAGTTCACAAAACCATAGTTCCCAGGATTTCTTAGGATGGAGCCATGGCTATAACTAGGAAATACAAATATATTTTTGTGAGTTTTGGTAATAAGATTTGGGGGGGATGCACTTCAGAAAAGTGTCTGTCTTGCTCAAGTAGTGCTCTTGTGAGCCAGAAACGTCAAGGCACCTCTGCCTTCATTTAAGTTTGATGCTGAACTGACAGGCTGAGGAAAATCTAACATACAAAACAGGCTTCTAACTGCCTACAGGCTTCTAACTTCCACAAATAATGTAGAAGTAAAATAATCCAATAATATTTCTAGCATTTCTCTCAGTAAATTTTAAATGCTTTAAATACAAACAGGATCAAATATAAACAATTATCTCATGGTTTACTCCCCTTTTGGCAAAATAAGCTAAAATCTTACAGAGAAATAAGATGTGCTAGAAACAAGTTGAAATGTCTATCTTGAATATTATAGCTACTGCTGATCACAATACTGATTGTAGTCATCAATGAAACTATGGGTAATTCACCAATAATACCATAAGTCTGCTGCATATAGTTTTTTTTACACACTTCTGCAAAATATCACTCAATGTTGCATGGGTATAACATTATTCTTCCTAAAGGGGCACATTCAAGTCTTTGCAAGTTAGTGGAGTTGCTTACTGAAATGCCTGTGGCAAATGAAATATATATCTGTGCACTGCAAAATTATGTAGAAAATTATGTAGATTATCAGCAGGTTCACACCAGTTCGCCAGAACTGGTAGCATAAATTCTGGCTGGCCCCACCCATCCAAGTTTTGAAATAAAGTACAGTAGTCCTAATTAGGGTGCAATGCAGGGATTTCCCCTGGCCACATCTACCATACGACACCCACAGAGAAGGTTGTAATTTTTTTAAAAAATCCACCACTGTATATAATGTTATTACATTTCTAATTAGGTATGCTATGCACTATTCAGTTACAGCCATTCTGATGTGTCTTTCATGTTACCTGTCATTGCAAGTAAGTAAGAAAAGTATACACAGAAAAGGCAAGCTCAAATGATATCCGAGGCGTGAGAAAAGCACCACTTTATTTGGATACCTACCTAGAGCTAATAAATGTTTTTCTCCCATCTTCAATTCTCTGGTTAACATGGTGGTTTTGATTTTTTACAATGTTTTATCATGTTTTATTCTCCCCCCCCCCGCCCCCCAGTATAAACTGTATCCAGAAAAAAAGTAAAATGTTTAAAGAACTATAGCTGATTAGCTCTCTCTAAACTGTAGGCTAGGAATGCAGATTCTTTTGACTCAACTACAACAACCAAATAGAAAGTCAGTGTGGCATAATTCATGCAGATCAAGTTGTATAAATAATAAATATCCAGGTGATTTCAAAATTTTCAAAAGGTGATCCACCATGATAACTTATCACACCAGAGATCCTATAGTATAAGTTCCATTTTGTCTGACAGATTGCTGGCAGACTGCAATGATCCAGTCCTTAAACTCCTTTGCAAGGAACTCCTGGATGGTATAATAAATATCAAAGACAAGTTTTTTTTGTAATTCAATGACACTGTATTCACTTTTAAAGGCCTTATACCAGTTATGGCGAACCTTTTAGAGACCGAGTGCTCATGGAGGAAGAGGAGACACCTGGGCAGGCATCGTGCATGCACAGCGTGCCTCTGGTGATGTCATGTGGGTGTGTGGACTTGCCCCCCCCACTGGACACCCCCAGAAGGTTCCTTGCCCCCAGTTGCTGTGTGTGTGCGCGCACACACACACACAGGTGTGCATGCCCCCTGTGGATGTGTACCCCCCATGGCTGCTTACGCCCTCCCAATGGTTTCCTCACCTCCACCCCCACGACTAAAACCCATTTTCTATCCCAACCATTTTAACTCAAAACATAAAATACCTCTTCCTATATTATCTGAAGCACAGCATCAATGAAAAAGAGACAGGGAAACCATCTATCTACAGTACAAGGACATGATCTAATGCTCTAATGTCAACAATAAACAATATAAAGTGTTATCACTTAATATACAGGCTGCAATGGTCAGCAAGTTCTAACCTTGTACACTAGTACCCCGGATAACGATGAGACTTGGTTCCACAAGTCTCGTCATTATCCGGTTTTTAACGTCGTGCGATGCATTGATCACACAACGTTAAAAAAAGCCCTGTTTCCATGGAGGCTGCAGCAAGCCAGAACGTTGGGATTTGAACCCTGATGTTTTGGCTTGCTGCACTTGCTGAGGATGTTGGGGAAGCCCAGAAACAGCTTGGATCGGGTCTGCCCACCTTCCTGGACCTGGCTGGGGGGGGGGGGGAGGTCAGGGATCCCAAAATTGGTAAAAAAAAACTGGACTTTTTTTTACCAATTTTGGGGTCCCTGACCCCCCTGCCGGGTCCAGGGAGGTGGGAAGACCCGATCCAAGCTGTTTCTGGGCTTCCCCGACGTCCTCAGCAAGTGCAGCAAGCCAAAACATCAGGGTTCGAACTCTGACGTTTTGGCTTGCTCCACTGGCTGAGGACATTGGGGAAGCCCAGTAACAGCTGTAGATCGGGTCCCCTGCCTCCTCCAGAGAGATCAGAGGACCTGATCTACAGCTGCAGGGTGGCTGGGGAAGCTGACGGGGACTCCCTGTCGGCTTCCCTAGCCACCCGCCCTTGCCTCTGCAGCTGTGGGGTGGCTGGGGAAGCTGACGGGGGAGCCCCCCGTCAGCTTTCCAGCCACCCCACCCCTGCCTCCGTAGCTGCAGGGTGGCTGGGAAGCTGAAAGGAGAACCCCGTTCAGCTTTCCAGCCACCCTGCTGCTAAGAACAACTGTATCGGATAACGCTAAAAAGAACGTTATCCGGTGCAAATCTTCCCACCAAATTTGTCATCGTTATGCGGTTTTAGCGTTATCTGATGCAATCATTATCCGGGGTATTACTGTGCCTGTAAGGCCATAAATGCCACAAGGTCAATTGCAGATGCAGGTGTCTGTCAGAATTCCCTCTAGAGCCATATGGCTATGAGGCATGGATGGATCCAGTGGTGGGCATCAGCAGGTTCGCACCAGTTCACCAGAACCAATAGCAAAAATTCTGGCTGGCCTTGCCCACCCAAGTTTTGAAATAAAGTAGCCCTAATTTGGGTGCAATGCAGGGCTTTCCCCCTGGCCAAACTCACCATACCATGCCCACAGTGCGGTAGTAAATTTTTTTTGGAGCCCACCACTGAATGGAGCTTCCTTTTGCTGTTTCAGGGTGGACAGTTCTGACCACCTTCATGTTGTAAGACTATCATTCCCATCAGCCCAGCCAAGAGTGAGGTTAATGGGATCTGGAGAACCATAGTTGCTCTATGTAAGGTCTGGAAAGTTACTTTTAAGAAAAATGAATACAATGATATACTGAAACTGTCTGAAAACTGGGAGATGCTTTTCCTCCTAGAATATCATATGGCCATTTCCCAGTTAATGTCTTCAGCATGTCATTATATTCACTCTTCTTAAAAATAACATTTCAAGCTATGCTTGGGATTTATACCATTTATTCTGTCTATAAACATTTCCTTATAGCAGGGATTCTCAACCTGCGGCCTGCAGGCCAGATGCGACCCACAGCACCATTTCATGCCCCCACCACCACTTCCACCACACCAGGAAGTGCCATGTGGTGGAGGAAGGGCAAAATGGCTATCCAGCCCCTGAAACTGTCTGACCGAGTGTGACCCGGCCCCTGGCTTTAAAAGGTTGAGAACTCCTGCCTTATAGCAAAGGAAGAGAAAGAATGATAACCATTTCTGGAGTAAGTATTTTTGCTGGATGATCTCCAATGACAATGATTTTGTATGCTGTGATGAGAATAGCAGGGTATTCCAAGCTTAACATAAGCATTACTGAGCACAAGGCTAAACAGAACAACAAGAAGGAAGGAATGCCTAAAGTTAAGACAAATCAGATTTCTGTATAACATTCTTTTTCATATACTGTTGCCTGTCATGTTCCTTTCTTTAGTTAATTACAGTTGGATCTTGCCTCAGTTCAACAAGCTTTTTGACTCGTCTTTCTGTACCTGGTCGCAGCTATCATCTTTCAGAGTATTTAAAGAGGAAATACTACCAGTTATTCTCATCTGTAATGAATGAGATCAAGTTGTTGTTATCTTCCATAAATGGAAATAAATCCTGTTACATAAACCATAGAGATGAACTTTCACACTCAAAACTGTTTTCAAGATTTGAGCCTTGTTCCAAATGAAGTTCTAAAATGCCTTCTCAAAATGGCATCATCCAAGTGAATCGTTAAGCCCTTTCAGCTGTGACATTCAGGTGGCAATTACATTCAAACTTGTGTTATATGCCATCAAGCTAAAACCAACTTACAGTGCCTCTAATAAGATTTTCGAGGTAAGGGAAATATTTACAAGTTCCATACTCCTAGTGAGTTTCTATAGTTGAGCAAGGATTTGAACCCAGATTTCCTGAATTTAAGTCAATCACTCTGTCCTCTATACCAGGGATCAGTAAACTTGGCTCTCCAGGTGTTCTTGGACTTCAATTCCCAGAAGCCCTGATCAGCTGGTGTACTGACTTGGGCTCCTGGTAATTTAACTCCAAGAACACCTGGAGAGCCAAGTTTGCTGACTCTTGTTCTTTACAACACTGGGTTTATAAGGGTTTATACACTTACCTGCAAGTAAATTCCACTGAGCTTAACAGGACCTAATTCTGAGTAGATATGTACAGCTTTGTTTTGCACTGCTACTGGGTTTTTACCTCATAGAATGCAGCTTTCACATACTAAATAATATTTACTTCTGGCTGTAAGTCCCTAGTTTTGAACTTCTAGTGATAAAGGTAAGGAACTGTACAAAAATGCCATATTGTACAGTTATTGCATACAAAGCTTGGGAAGGTTACTTTCCAGATTTGGACTTCCAGGATCCTGCAGTCACCATAACTCATGTTCTGGCTGGTTAGGGGATTCTGGGAAGTGATTGAAAGCCCTGATTTAAATGAGAATCTATCTAATTCAATCTTCTCCCAACCTCAACTGCAAAACTAGGAGTGGGAGTTCTATATTTGTTACACTGCAATCAGTGATGGGATGTAACAGGTTCGCACCAGTTCGCCAGAACCGGTAGTAACTTTTCCCAGTGTCCCGGAGAACCTGTAGCAGCTTTTGGGGGGAACCACCTTCGGGGCTTACCTTTTCACTGGTTCCCCAACTGCGCATGTGGAAGAGAAGCTGCTAGCCTGAAGCTCCCTATAGTCTGCTCCCCAGGGTAAGTGACTCACCTTTGGATGTGGTGTGTCTGTGTGTATTTTAATGTGTATTTAATACATTTACCAATATTGACATACTACCACAGTTCCTAAAAAGGCCTGGTGGCCACCATGCCTAGCAGCCTAGCTTGGGGTTTTTAAGCAAAGTCTTGGAGTTACTTCATCAATAAGCTACACCTGTGCTGTTCCAATTGCTGTTCCAATTGGAGAACCCTTAAGGAGGTACAGCTGTTTTACATTTACATTAAGGCATATTATCCTATAGAACTGGTACGATGACCATATCCATCTTGCAATATGGTGTTGCCCAGGCACTTATACTAACAGGTAAGTGACGGGTTTGGGTTTGGGTTTGGGTTTGGGTTGGGTGGGTGGGTTGATTTATGTTTGGGGTGGGTGGGTGGGTGCATTTTAATGTATTTTTTATTTTATTTATTTATTTAATTTATTTACGGGTTTGTGTTGTGGGTGGATGGGTGTGTGTGTGTGCTTATTTTTATTTTTATTTATTATGTAATTTTTTCTTTGGCCCCGCCCACGACATGATGTCATGATGTTTGCTCCGCCCACACTGTAATGACATCACGGTGGGGTAGTAACATTTTTGACATCCCACCACTGACTGTAACCTTCCGAGGTCACTAGGAATTATTTCATCTACAGTTTTGGGTAGCCAAGAAATCTAAGTCCACAGAGGAGTTTTTCTGTGCTCATACTTGGGCCTCAATAAGCAACTAGAGAGACCACTTGACTAGAAGAATTAGGAAATGTCTGGGAATGGCAAATATCTAGAGGTGATCACAGGTCTTTTAGATTTCCTCAAGGCATTATTTATTTATTTATTTATTATTGGTCATATTTATATGCTGCCCTATTCACAAAGTGACTCAGGGCGGCTAACACAGCAATAAAAACACAACAATCCAATAAAATTTGTTCATAAAATCCAGACCCATACATAAAATTTAAAAGATCAAAAATTTAGAAGAGTTAAAGATTTAAAAGGTAATCAGATGAGCAAGCAGGTTGGGGTGCCCATATGGCCAGTACCCCATACCTGGCCCATCAGTCATGTCTTTACACCTTTCCTAAAAGGCAGCAGCTCTGTCTAGAGGTGGAGCACAGTTGGCAGGAGGTTCCATAGGGCCTGGGTGGACACAGAGAAGGCCCTCCTTCTGGTGCTAGAGAGATGCCCCTCTCTAGCTGATGGCACAACCAGAGAGCCTCTCCAGTGATGTGGTCTCTTAAGTATTCTGACCCACTACCATGTAGGGCTTAAAAGGTAATAATCAGCACCTTGAATGGCACCCAGAGGCATACTGGCAACCAGTTTATAGATCTTAAACCCCTAATTCCTTGTAGCACCTTTGGTTTCATGGCTACAGTTCCCAGAATTATGGCTGGGGAAATTTCTAGTGAATTTTGGGTCTGCATTGCAGGAAATATAAAACTCTCTGCCTGAACTAAACTTGTTTCTCTGTAATAAAACACACACACCAATACTGATCACTAAAATTAAGCCCTTAATTGCTCAAAGGAGTTTAACATGAATCATTGTGTTTTGCAGTGGCACTATTTGTTGCAAATTAAAATCCAAATAATTAAAACCACCTTGAGTGGATTAACCTGAAGTTCAGGAAATACTCTGATTTTAATTAAACATAAAGACTGAGTTCAAATAATAATGGCCAGCCAGGTTCTGCAAAGGGAAAATTAAGGCTTACTGTACATTTTTTCAGAACTTATATGCATTTTACTATTCTTCATTCTGACAGCACATAATAATGTTATGTAAGGTCACATATTTTTCAGCAAAAGCTACAATAACAGTCACAATAGGAGAGTTAAATTTGAACTCAGCCATAATGGAATGTCTGTGCTTTTGAAGCTCTTATCGCCTCTTTAATCAGAACAACATACAGTGTTTATTAGGGTGAACCAAAATACATAAAATATTTGTTTAAGACATTCATATCATGAATCCCACATATTCAGAAAGGCACAGCCATATTCATATCCATATGTTGTGTTTTATTCTTATACACATTGCTCCTTAAAGTACATGGCTAAAGTGGTAAATCCAGCATCATTACAAACATTTGCTCCCTGTTTTGCAAAGAAAACCACCCCTATGAGGCATAGTATGAATGGAGCAATTGGTTTAATGCAACACTGGGCAAAATGCATGAAGTGCTTAGCTCTGTCCTCTCCTACGGCTTTTTAAATAGATCCAGTTATATCTGATACCATTCATTAATGGAAAGCAGGCCTAAAATAATCAGTCGTCACCACTTTCTGTGTAACTGCCCATTTGGTTGAGGCACCTGGACTTTACTTTGTTTATATTGTACGCCTAAAGCAGTGATGGCCTATAAAAGAAAAAGAGCATAATAGTAAGATCCTTTGGAGGTGGTATTTGACGCCAGTGAGAACTCATCAAATGAAAAAGAATCAGACAGATCAATGTTAGAGATGCAAGACAGAAAAGGGAACTTATATACACATGTGGTGGGATGCCGGTATGCAAAAACATTTTGGGAATTGATAGAAAAGGATTTGGAAAACATTATGAATACTACAATTAAATTAAATCTGAAAATTGTATTATTGGGAGAGATAGAAGAACTTAAATTAGACAAAAACAACAAAGAATTATTGCTTACCTTGTTAACAGTTGCTAGACAGTTGATAGCCAAAGAGTGGAAAAATGAATTTGTGATAAGGACAAAATATTGGTCATATGAGAAAACCACATTTTCAAAACAAAACAAGACCAAAGAAAAACTATGGAGAAGTGAACAAAATCTGTTTTGCTTATACTGCTACCTTTAACAACCCATGCTTAGGGTGAAAGAAGAGAGTGCAAAAGCTGTCTTGAGACTCAACATCAAGAAAACCAAGATAATGGAAACAGGCCCTATCACTTCCTGGAAATAGATGGGGAAGAAGTAGAAGCAGTGACAGACTTTACATTTTTAGGATCAAAGCTCACTGCAGATGGTGATTGCAGCCATGAAATAAAAAGGTGACTGATTCTTGGGAGACAAGCTATGAGAAACCTGGGGAACATAGTTAAAAGTAGGGACATCATTTTGCAAACAAAAGTCTGCATAGTGAAAGCAGTGGTATTTCTGGTAGTAATGTATAGTTGTGAGAGCTGGATCATAAGGAAAGTGGAGTGCAGAAGAATAAATGCCTTTGAATTGTGATATTGGAGGAGAGTTTTGAGAGTACCCTGGACAGCGAGGAGAACAAATAGGTCGATCTTAGAAGAAATCAACCCTGACTGCTCCTTGGAAGGTAAAATAGTGAAGATGAAGCAAAAGTACTTTGGACATCAAATGAGAAGAGAGGATTTACTTGAGAAAGCCTTGATGTTGGGAAAGGTTGAGGGCAAAAGAAGAAGGGGATGGCAGAAAATGAGATGGCTAGATGGTATTGTAGATACAATAGGCATAGAGTTGGACGGGTTGAGGAGGATGGTAGAGGCTGGGGTGCCTCGCGTGCAATGGCCCATGGGGCTGCAGGGGGTCAGAATTGACTATGCAGCTGAACAACAACAAAATAAATATTTACGTAAGCACAACAATGCCATTTTTGAATGATGGATAGGTGCTATGATGTAAAGTTATCTATCAAGAAGATCAATATACTGTATACTGTATTCTTTATAGATTGCAGCAAAGTCTTTGACTGCATGAATCATGAGAAATCAAGGGTTGTTCTGGAAGCAAAGCATGTGTCATGTCCCTGGTGGCAGAGGGAGGTCAAGTTAAAGCATTTTCTTAAACAAAAAGGGAATTTAAATCCACTTTCTGTTAAAACAAATAAGGGGGAGGGATTATGACCTGTAGCAGGTCCTGCAAGGATGATGGGTAAAGTTTCTGCCCCGACAACCTATTAGTGTTCCTTCCCCATGAAAGCAATAAAGAATAAATCCATGCTGAGATCACTTGCCTATGTGATTTAATATGTGATTTAATTGACCACAAAAATATAATCTTCTGAAAATCTGCTCAGAGGTCTGATGTCCACTCATAGAGAAGAGAAATAAAGTCTGTAGGACTGGGAATAACAGTTCTAAAACCAAACTGCTGTTCAGTAACTTAGTACAGTTAGCGACAGATATTCATTATTTTGTAAGAAAATAACAGTTACAATGGCCAGCTGCCTTGATACTACATGGCAGTGAAACAATCACAATGCAATTTGACTTTCATGGTGCTTCACAGATTGTCATTCCACATCGCCAACACTTGAAAGAAAGAAAAATACAATGGAAGGTGAAATCAGTTACATTTTTCCTTTTAAAACCAAAACCAATTGCACAGAAGGGGGTAATGACACAGTTCTGCGGCACCTTAAAGACAAAGCATTCACTTTTGTGCCATCAGCTGCATCTTGTAAACTTATGCCAAGTAAAACTTCTTTATTGTCTTTTCCTTGCCACAAGTTTCTACGTTGTTTTTGCTGCATCAGACTAATTCCCATACTCTGTGTTCCTCAAATCAGCAATCCATTTAATCCAACTAATTTTGAAGGCATATACAGTATTGCGAGATTACATGTGTGTTGTGTAAATGAGTAAATCTGAATTAAGCTCGTACAGTGTGTGTGTGTGTGTGAGTGAGAGAGAGAGAGAGAGAGAGATCCAATAAATGTATTCTCCTATATTTGTATTGTGTAATGATCACACAGATCTCTGTTTTGTGTAAAAATCACATGGGTCTAAGGGACTACTGAGGATATTGGAGGCGGGGGTAGATCTACCCACAGCACCACTAACAACTCTACATTGACTTTCAGCATCAACTATTTCAGCTAATTCCATCCACTAAATAATAATACTAATTGATTTGAGTTTGGCAATTATTAGTGCTACCTACTGAGCAAACTTCATTTTAACCCCAATTCTCTGAAGGGCTCCAGGACTTTGTGTTGCCCTGTTCCCCAACCGAACAGAATTTTGCAGTTTCAATAAAAGGTTATGGAGAGGTGTTTTTATTTGAGAGATAGGGGATGATATCCAACCAACAGCTTCCTGATGCAGTCTGCTGCTTTTTAAAAAACTCTGCTCTAAGAAACGGGTTGGCACAGACATATGCCATCAATGTCTGGAACTCTCGCTTATAATTCTCCTGCATTATTCACAAGAAATTGATGCATGCTTCAAGACATGATCTTCTATCATGAAGGCTCATGTAATGTTTGATTTGTGTGTGTGGTGGTGGTGGGGAATTTCTACTATTTTAAAAGCTACTGAAGAACAGTACCAAAAGTGTATAGCATGTCACTTTTATATATAGGAGGGAAACAATTTTTTTCATGTTGAACATTGCAACAGGCTGCAACCTATTTAAAATAGTTAATCCTTCTTCCTGGAGGCTTTTAGGGGTAGACATTCACCATTTTTCCCCTAGGAAAATCCCTTTCCTGGCTGTGGTGAAGCGACATTTTATGGTGCTTGGAATTGCAGAAGCAGCCTTGGAGAGCCACTTAACCACTGGCCTACACTTTGCCAACCTCTGGCTTTAAAATTAGGTAAAAGTAAAGGTCATCCTTGCTCAAAAGCCAGTTGTATTCAACCCTAGGGTTCAGTGCTCATCTCCGTTTATAGTCAAAGAGCCAACGCTGTCTATGTCTGCAGACATTTCTGTGGTCATGTGGCAGGCATGACTAGACATCGGAGTGCACAGAACGCTGTTTACCTTTCCACGGAAGTGGTACCTATTTATCTACTTGCAATTTCTTGATTTTGAACTGCTAGGTTGGCAGGAGCTGGGACCGAGGCAGGAGCCCACCCTATCATGCAGTACCCAGGTCTCAAACTGCTGACCTGCCAAACTTCCAGTCATCAAAGTTCACTTTGGTTAAATGTTACCAGAAACTGGTATACTCAGCTGAGAGAAATAAAGAGTGAGAAACGATATGATAGCCATTCTCAGATATCAGAAGGGTTATCTCATGGAAGACAGTGAAATCTTTCTGCTGCTCCACAGAGTAGTAGTGGTTTAAATTACAATAAAAGATATTCTGACTAGGTAACAGGAAGAACCTCCTGATGAGAAGAGCAATTCAACACTGGAATGGATTGCCTCAAAAGGTAGTAGACTCTCCTTCCTCTGAGGTTTTTAAACTGACAGTGGATGAAATACTGTTGCTTAAGTCACACTAAAGATGGCTAATTAAATTAATGAAGATTTGCAAGTCATCTCTTCCATAGGATCCACTGACTGAAATGGGCTTACTCTAACTGTAGCTTGCTTTAATATAAGTCACAGCTAGAGCTAGCCCAATTGAATTGATTGAACCTATGGAGGAGCTGACTCAACAAATCCCCATTAATTGAACAGGCTTACTTTAGCATGACTTACAAAACTAAACAACCGGATTACAGCCATTGGATAATTTCATCAGAGAGACTTTAAGCGGAGGTTCAAACATTGGTAGGGAACAGACTAAATTCTTTACAGCTCCACTGTTCTATGGTTTATTTTAAAGTACCTATAGGACTATGGTGTAAATTAAGGTAAAAATATGTTTAAACTGGTTCCTGTGCAGTTTGAGGGTTTCTTATGAAGCGTATTTTGGGGCTGACACCACGACAAAGCTTCATCCATGCTTAGGTGACCTCCACACTGAATCAGTTTCCTCCATGAGCCATTTAAACTCTGGTCTTTAGCTGGAGATATTTTACAATACTTTTTGGTCAACAATCTGTAATGAATTAGATTTACTCTTTTCATAATGAACGAAGAACATCTTTATAAATAATTCGATTGGCCATATATGTAACTAGGCCCCCAACTGTATGCATATTTGCCTGGAAATAAGACCCAGTGAAAACAATGAAAATACTTCATAAGAAAAATATCTTGGATTTTGCTGCATTTTTTTTTACTAACTTGCTAATGGAATCTTTATAACAAAATATACTGCCTTTCAATCCACTAAATCTGGTGCAATTTTTTCAGCAAAAAGCTGAGTCACAAACAACACAAGCTATATATATTCAAAGGATGCCTGTTTTGAAATGCACTGTTGCCAAGATAAAGAGCTGAACCAAATTGAAAGACTCTTTAGGCCATTCTAGTCTACATTATTCAGCTATGCAAAAGATCTGTGCTCCTTTCCTCTTTCATTTTTGTTAACAAACTGATATGCTGCTGCTTGAATAGAATGGAATATTATATTAGGCACTGATTACGTTACATACCTCATAAACAGATTGAGAAATGAGGTTGCATAAAAGTTTAAATATTTTTCCTATTTTTTAAGACTCAAAAAAGCTTTCAAGCTCATGAAAGTAGAGCTCGCAATGCTATTATGACAATCACTGTATCTCAGAAGTTCTTACAATTGTTAAGCGTTTTTAAAAGCATTAAGCATTTTCCTTCATTCTTTGTACTAGGAAAAGTGACAACCAAATGAGCAATGATTGGTCTAGTAGTTTCTATGTTCTCTGCTTTTCTGCAGTTTATACTGGTTCACAGCAGGTAAGTGGACAGTAACAAGACCTGTATTTGATCTAGCCAAAGGCAGGGACATGCTGGCTCAGGCTACCTTAAAAGGGCGCTGGACAGTGAGTGGTGAGGGTTTCTAACCTTAACAAATATATATGTTCCCACGCACCTTCTAATTTCAACTACCCTCTGGGGATTCGAACCAACAACCTCCTGATTACAGGACAATGGCTCTCCAACAATTGCATCAGAAATTATACATTATATATCCCTGGAAGGGTCTGGCCCGGCACTCTGGCCTCTGTGGCTGCCCCCCTGTGCAGAGCTGCCCAAGGCTCGAGTGAAGGGCAGTTGCCAGTGGCAGCAAGAGAAGGAACATCAGGCTGACCAATGGCACCTCTTAGTTTGAAGGGTTTTTTTTGTGCCTTTGCTTTGGATTGGCACCCAAGGGGGGTGCCATGGTACTGGAGACCTGGGAAGGGCACCAATGGATGAGTCCCGGTAGCCCAGTTGGCCAGCCCACTACTGGCCAAAGGCTTCTGGGAAGCCCCAAAGCAGGACACCAAATGATTCCTTTTCATATCAATTTCATATCAGTTCAGCATAAGTCTATTCCATCCTATTTTCTGTGTTTTTGTTTATTTTTTATTATACTACTAGATGAAGATTCATTGACATTCTTCAAAAAACTCAAAAATGTTAATGAAGCAGGGCTCAGTTTTACATAAGTCATGCTGATTTCCTTTGTGCAAGAGTTGTTTCTTCCATATGCACATTAATTTTACCTTTAATAATTCTTTCCCAAAAAAATTATCCTAGAATAAGATGGATCTAGCCAATATTTTTTTAACATTAATCACATACAGTCAAACCCCGCTTAACAAATAAAACCAACCAAAAACTCGCTTAACAAATAAATTGGGGTTCACAATCCCCCCCACAATTGGTCAGTTATGATGATGTTTTGCTTAAAGAGCAAACTCGCTTAAAGAGCAATCCTGTGGAACACATTATGCTCTTTAAGCGAGGTACAACTGTAGAAACAAATTTTGTAGAAATCCATCTAGCAAAGACTGTAGTATGATGGCCATGTATTATCTCTTTGTAAAAACATGGAACATCAAAACACATTCCATCTAAAGATAGAGGGAAAAGAAATTTCACCTTTACCCACTTGTGGTGTTTTTGGGTTGTTGTTGTTGTTGTTTGCTAAATATTTATCAAAATCTTCATACATATTTATTTTCTAAATAAACAAATGTAATCTAAACCTAGTCAGCAAACATAGATATATCAAATAGCTCTTTTATTTCAGTAACTTGCATATTTACTTAGCTTTCACCACTTGAATAAGAAGCAAGATACTAGTACAGCGATGGTGAACCTTGGCACTCCAGGTGTTCTTGGACTTCAATTCCTGGAAGCCCAAGTCAGCGCTCCTGCTGATCAGTGCTTCTGGGAATTGAAGTCGAAGGTCACATGGAATACCAAGGTTCACCATCACTCTACTATCATGTCTTCAAGTAGGAATAAACTTTTAAATTAAAAATGAAAAGCTCTCAGATGACTAAAGAACTGAGCATGTTCAACTATGTAATGGTAAAGGTTGTCTGGTGAAGAAATGGAATCGACCTTGAAGCTCCCAAGTAAAATAAGAAAGATCTGGGGAGGGTTTTCTATTTTCATATTTGGAGAAGATTTGCTTTAATCAGGACATCTAACATTCAGATCATCCTGATTTACAGTATAACTAAGAGTGACTTTGTCTGGAAATTAAAGCATTGGATACATATAAAAAAGGGATTAAAGGGATAAACATCTGTCACTCTTGTAATCACGAGAAGTTGAACTAATAAACAAGAAGGAAGCAATCATTTCACCACTGTTGCATCTCCTGTCAAACCAAAAGGCTAGAATTTTCAGTGGAAGGCGCTTCAAAGAACTTTTAGAAATCAGTATTTGGCTGTTTGCTCTGAATGATATGAAAATGTTCATGATGTCTGGCAGCTTGCCAGAAAGGGGCAATTGGTCAAATCAGTAGATCAAAAGACCATAAAGGATTCCTATGTATAAAGGCAATTAGCTAGAGCCAGGAACCTGAGTATTTCAGCATCCCTGCTGCAAAAGGTTATTAACCTTCTGCAGACCAGGTGAGTGTGTAAGTATTACACTAAGGCAGGGGCGGCTAAACTTTTTGCACCATGGTCCAGTCATGTGGTTGAGCAGGCCGGTCATGTGGTTCCTCCCACTGGAAGTTGAAGTAAAACACACCCGTGCATGCGCAAAATGCTGCCGTAATGCACCTGTGGCTGTTGTAAACACATTTACAACAGCCGTGGGTGCATTTACAGCAGCATTCTGCGCATGCACATTTTACTTCCACTTCTGGGAGCAGCGTGGATGATTTGGTGCCATGGGCTGGATTTATTATTTATTTATTTATTCATATTTCTATGCCTCCCCACTCACCGAGGCGACTCTGGATCTGGCATACAGGCCATAGTTTGGACACCCCTGCACTAAGGCAATGACTAGCTGAAGGATAGATCTCAATTTATTGTTTTGTCATGCTTGAAACCTTGTCCACTTGAATACCTTTTACTTTTGATAAGTTGTAAAGTAATCATTTAGGAATTTGTATTCTTTTAAATTGCCTTTTTCTCTTCCTTTCCCCCTGTTCTAATAAATTTACCTAAATTCTTTTTAGATGGAGAGAGTTTCTGTGTCCCCAATCCAGTATAAACAATCAACCATCTACCAAGAACATTTTAAGATTTTCATTTTTAAGCTTTGCATGATCCCAGCATGGTGGCAGCAGCAGAGAAGTGTTCTGGAGAGAAGGGTGGTTACCAATTTACTGCTGTTATCCTCTCACTCCATGTTGGTCTCCCCATGCCAGGACATACAAATAACAAGGATGTTATAAGATCCAGAAGGGGAAAGTAAGACCCAGGATCAGGACAGACATTAAATGCGTGAGAAGTTCACACTTTCTCTCTAGCCAACCTAGTGGGTCTAATCATCCCTGATGTGATAACCAAAAGAAGATGGGATACATCCCTAGAAATAACAAAAAAGAGAGAGAGCAAGTAACATGATTTGCCTTGCATACTGATGAGAATTATGTGTAGCTGCTGGCAAACATATTTATTTATTTATTTATTTCTACTTTTATAAGAAGCTAGTCACAATTCAAAGAGGTGCGATAAATAGGTTGATGACTGTATGTCACATACCAGGTCTGTTCAAACCCAATTCATGCATTAGAGCAGCATGTTCAGTCAACATATAAGGAATAGAGTGCACTAACCCAAATCTATTCTGTTGTTCCTATGCTCTCACAAAACTGAAAAGGAGAAACTCAAGTCTCTCCATGTAAGCTAGACAAAATTAAGACTGCCTGAATAATTACTGTACAGCTTCATTCACTTGCCTGTTTTTGGACTACTAATCCTACTTGTCAAAACATTCTAAGTACAATATTTGTAGTATGTAGTTAACAAAAGGGACTGGCTGGATACCTAAGTGGTATAGGTAGCTGGCTGGAGAGCTAGAGGTTGGTAGTTCAATTCCCCACTGTGCCTCTAGGACGGTGATCACAAACCTTTTAGAGACTGAGTGCCCAAACTCAACAGGCTGCCGTCCGTGCTGCAGAGGGGTAGGGCGAACTCTATGCTGGGAGGAGAGATGAAGTGCTTCCATTGGGCTGTTGGCCAAAGGAACAGGGTGAACTATGTGTTGGGGGATGGAGAAAGTGCTCCTATTGGGCTGCTGGGCAGAGGGACAGGATGAACTCTGTGCTGGGGCAATGGCACATATGACCACAGAGAGGGCTCTGAGTGCCCTCTCTGGCACTTGTGTCATAGGTTCACCACCACTGCTCTAGGAGAAGCCAGTGTGGATTTGGGGGCAAGCTGTACAGTTCCAGGATATCCCCAGAAAAAGAAAGTGGAAAACAACTTCTACGCACTTTCTACTTAGAAAACCCTGAAAAGGGTCGCCATAAGTCGGAATTGACTTGATGGCACACAACACATCCATACAAAGCTAACAAGATACCTCCTGTGCTGGCTAAAAGGCTTTAAATTATTCCACAAATGTAGCTAGACAGCATGTTAAATGAACTATAGAACAGTGGGTTCCACATCATTCCAAGAGCATGTCAACAACCAGCCAAAGTATAAAATTGTACTCATTAACATATCTACATAGAGTGATGGGTCTTTTTACCCAAGACCTTTAGGGTCACTAAACTTCTCAGCTGCCAGCACTAGAAGCAAGTTAAGCACCACTGGGCTACTTTTTTTTTTGCCAGTTACTGAAATATACAGTACTACAAGCTCCTGCTGGTTGACCAGAAGAACTCTATTATCATTGCACTCTCTAGAGAACACAACTAGATTCTCACTCAGCTGCATTCTGCAAGTAGCTCTTCAGGGGAAGTACTTATGCTTAGAATCTCAGCACTAATAGACTTCTGCCACAGCTGCCTGTCTGGTTCAAAAACAGACTTGGGAAACAAAAGAGAAAGTAGAACTGGGAAATAAACAGAAGGCAGAAATAGATGGTTGGTTGGGTGGGAGGAGAATGTAAGACCATAGAGGGAAAATTAAATATGTGAAGATGATGTCATGAAAGATGAAGCATGGGAGGAAATAATAAACAGATGATCAAGAAAAAGATGGCATTTTTCCTCACAGTTTTTCAGCTGTACATGACTCTCGCTAGATAGGATGCTGATTACTGATGATGTGGATAGTGAAAACTTTCATCTGTGCTTTGCTTTGTTTTATTTCAGGGGGAGCCACTGCCATTTTCATGTAGCAGTCCTTTTGTTTAACATGGAAGGATAATCTCTTTCAGATCATTTCATTTTATTTTTCCTCATTTGTATTTTCTGGGACTAATTAAAAAATACCTTGAAGAACCTCTATTCCGAAAAAAGCAGAGGCAAAGAGGCAGAGAATCAGTCTATTCCAGAAACAGGAAATTGTACATCTGAGAACACATCGAGCCACAACATACAAACAGGGTAAAAAAATAGCAAAGAAAAAAAAACACAAGCCCCATCTCCCCAAAACAAAGATAAACAAACAAGCAAATAAAGACTATATATATAATTAAAACCCCTCCTCAAAACAAAATACTTAGAATATGGTTAGAGTATTTGGCTTCCACTTGTTATCTTCCTTTCCCTCTCTCCTCTGCATCCAACATAGGGCGGCCAACCGTCCCGGATTTCCCGGGACCTTCCAATGCAGGGAGGGGGAATCCCGACACTTACCCTTCCGTAGAAAATGGTACGGACCTCTCCCGTCGCGTCACGGACACACCGGATCCCTGTCTGCCCGGCAGGCAGTTAAAGAAACACGGAGCCGAAATGGCTCCGATGAACTGCGCCTGCGCAGAAACCGAATCTGATGAACTGCGCCTGCGCAGAAACCGAATCTGGCGCCAGATTCGGTTTCTGCGCAGGCGCAGTTCATCAGATTCGGTTTCTGCGCAGGCGCAGTTCATCGGAGCCATTTCGGCTCCGTGTTTCTTTAACTGCCTGCCGGGCAGACAGGGATCCGGTGTGTCCGTGACGCGACGGGAGAGGTCCGTACCATTTTCTACGGAAGGGTAAGTGTCGGGATTCCCCCTCCCTGCATTGGAAGGTCCCGGGAAATCCGGGACGGTTGGCCGCCCTAAATAGCACCAGGGAGCCCCCCCCCCCCGAAAAAAAAAATCTGGGAAGCAATAGGACCAATTATCCCCCAAAATTCCAAAAGAAATGAGGGAGGAGAATAATCCCAATGAGAAACAATGGTATAGGCAGGCTGCCTGAAAAAGCACCGGAAATAATTCAAAGAAAAGCAGGAAACAACCCTTCAAAAATCAAGCAACTACGGAAAGTATCCGAGAGATGCAAGCAGTACAAGATAGAGGACATCAGGCAAATGCTCATCCACAAGGAATGGGTGAAACAGAGAAAAGATGATTCCACTGGGTCTCAAACAACCTAAGCTCTTATTAAAACGTCCTTCTCCCCACATTCTGATTGGCTGCTGATAGCAGCCACACATGGTATTAGATGAAAAAGTTCCCAAGTGATTTGACAGACAAGACAATGAAAGAAAAGTTAAATGAACGGAAACATGAAAAAATGATCTGTTCATGTACCTCTCTTGTATTAACATTAATTGTTTGAGTTTTAAGAAGCTCTGTTTCATGAATCAACTAATGAACATGAAAGGAACTAATGAACCTTCTTTCATATTTTTTCTTCATTAAAACATGAAAGTCCCATCCCTACAAATTACATATCTAGCAAGAAGGAAAAACTGTGGTTAGAAACAGACATTACAGATAGCCCATGACTAGGAGAAGGAAAGTCTTAACTGAAGTAAACATCTGAATGTTACAGTATATGTTTTCTTTGTCTTTGAATTATGTAAAATGCCTTGTTTAACTTTGGAATTGGTCTTCAGGATTTATATGGGATCTCCTTAAATGGTGATCTCACCAACAGAAAAACTGCCTCAATTACTCCTCTACAACATTAATGTACTTTCACCTATAATTACACATTATTTCTTGTTCCAGGAGTTTAGAATTTATGGGGTTTTTCCTTGCACAGAGAAAATTCATGGAGAGATTTTATTCAGTATCATCCTTTCTCTTAGAAAAGAAAAGAAAAAGATCAATCTGGTCGCTTTCTGATTAAGGAAAACAACAAAAACCTTATTTAAGAGATCAGAAAGAGATGAAAGATGAGTACCAATGGAAGTAACAGGAAGAAAGCAGTTTTAATGCACAGAAAAAACCCACCAATTTTAGTGGCAAATAACATGCATATTCCCCAGGCACAGCCAGTGTTAAAGAAGAAACATGCAAGAATCTATGTTTCCAATGTCTTTTAGTTTGTTGCTCACCTGTCTCTTTTCTAGCATGAACCTGGTTCAATACACATTTACAAATCACCTTGCTTTCATTTTGTAATTGGTCAGCTACGACCAAGTGACCAAATGTGAATTGGTGAGCTGTGAGAGTCAGTCAGGTACTGTAGATTAAGAGGACAGTTGTACCACGCTTAAAGAGCATAATGTGTTCCACAGGATTGCTCTTTCAGCGAATTTGCTCATTAAGCGAAACACCATTGTAAGTGACCAATTGTGACTTCTGGCGGGGGGGGGGGAATTGCAAACCCTGATTTATTTGTTAAGCAAGTTTTTTGTTGGCTTTATTTGTTAAGTGAATCGAACATTCAAAGAAAATTCTGCTCTTTAAGCGAGGCACTATTTATGCGAGGTTTGACTGTATTGAGAAACAGAAACTCACTGGGAAGTGGCAATAGCAAACCACTTTTTAAATATTTCATGTATGATGAATGCACACTCTTCCTCATTTGCTTGGGACCTCTCAGCGTTCAATCCAAGGTGGATTATTAAAAAAAAATAATCCCCTCTAGAACTCTCCCAAACTCTGCAAGAAACAAATATGTTCACCATTCCTTCTCCAGCCAATCCCGGCTGGTCCAAACCTGGCTCCTCTTTTTACAGAGACAAGCCCATTTACTTTGAGAGGTTACGGTAGCATTTTCAAGAGGCAAAAAAAAAAAAAAAAGAAGAAGAAGAAGAAGAAGGACTTACTGTCTTTTAACCCAGTATCCCATTTCCAATGAACACGCGTTGATTGAAGAAAATATTTTTATTTAAATTGGTAGCATGGTTCTTGATGAATCAGGTTACAGATCTCAGCATATAAAAATAAACTAACTTTAATTTATTTTAGAGAATGGATGTTTCAGACAAGTATTCCCCTAAATAAAAAGGAATCTGTCTGTCTATTCTAAGTTACCATAATTAAGATTTCCAGAGATAAGGCCTAGTTGGAAAGCCCATCTCTTTCATGTCGATGTTCCCTAGTTGACAACCATTTTAGAACTCTGTTTCTGTTCAAGCCATGTGCTCATGGCGAATATCTAGGGAGAAAAGGCTTGCAGCATTAGCCCAATTCCTCCCCCTTAAAGATTCTACATCTTTACTGCTCGAGAATCGATCTCTCTCTGCTTCTGCTCAACAGCTTAACTCTTCCCTGCTTTCTGCTTGCCACTCCCTCTTTCAAACCTTCCCTCCAGGTGTGACTTAACTTAATTTGCACATCCAATCAAATAACAGTTGGGGTAAACAACTGTTTGAATTTATGAGGCCTTGCTGGTGCCTCCAAGTCAGCACTGAAATATTTGCATGTTGGGAGGGATAACATTAAAAGAAGAGGAAATAAGTGTTAGATTCATCATGTAATCTTATCCTCATAAGCACACCTAAAGAAATTGAAACAATACAAGAAAAATATTTTTAGCTTATTAGCACACACACTGTGTAAAAATTATGTCTAATAAAACAATTGTATAGGATTGTCTCAGAAGTAGCACAGTCATTTAAAGAACACAGTGCAAAATCAAACCAAGAGGAAAAGAAAATATCACAAATGGTTCATTTCCCTTTTCATTTTCCTTGATTCGTTTCAGCTCCAGGTACAGAATAAACTTCTACCAGGCACCCTTAAAGTTTAATGCAACCATTTCAGGACAATGAATTGAAAGATGATTGAGATTCCTCTTAATGCTATGAATAACTATTATTATTCTGTCAACTTGCTGCTTAGTGGATGTGCAACAGAGTACTGTACAGTATTTCAAATCAGACGATGGGAAATTATAGGAAAAAATGGTTCAGAAACAAAATGATATTGATTATTATTGAAGCAGAGCTTGGAACATTGCTTTATAATAGTAAAGAGTTACAGTTATATTTCGTAGTTCCCAAAACAGTTACATATTATTAAAACTACAATCATGCATTGGTAATTCCACTTTTTGAAAGTAAGTAAAATAATTACTTTTTAAAAACCTGTACCCTGTAAGGCCCAAGTCAAGATATGTGATCTCAACACTCACAGAAAAAAGGAAAGCAATCACACTTATGTACCAGTGCTTAGTGCACTCTCTGGGCAATTCACAAGTTGATTAGCATTTTGTCCCCAACATGCTGGGTACTCATTTTACCAACCTTGGAAGGATGGAAGGCTAAGTGAATCTTGATCGCTCATCAGGATCAAATTCACAACCTTTTGGTTGCAGTACAGCAGTTGAACCACTGCACCACCAGACTGCCATAACTGTATGTCTAATACCAGCCAGCACATGAATTGTGTGAATTCTTCCTCTGCCATTTATGGAGTCCACATTCCCACAACTATGAAAGTAATTAAAATTATATTTATATTGCAAAAGAAGTGATTCTATCTATTTGTAAATTACTGTACTATAGTAATTTAATTCTGCTTTCAGTACTGAGCAAAATAACTAATTATATGCAGTTTGTAATTGCAGCTTATCACCTCCAGCTCAGGCTATTGTGGCAGAGAAGCACAGATCAATGGAAGAGATATAGAAATGCTATAGTACTGTATTGGTTAACAGATGTAACTGCACAGGACCTACTTTGCTTTTCACTGGCAGAGAAGTCTGTTCTGATGAAAAGTCTTCACGGACTCTGCCTTGCTCATTAGATCACTTTTCACATTTGCTTACATGAGAATTTTTGTAAGCAAGGCCAGTATTATGCTCAGGGACAAGTAATTCAGCGGGTGGATCAATAGATGTCTGATAGCCCCATAAAACTGAATCCAGGTGTCCCAGTCAAAACTTCAGCCTCTAACACAGGGGTTCCCAACCCACAGCCCACAGCCCGACCCCACCCCCGATACCATTCAATCCAGGCTGCTGCTGTCTCCCCCACACCCAGAAGTAGAAGCGGGCATGTTTATATCAGCTATAAAATGTGCCCGCACATGCGCAAACACAAATGTGCCCACAGCTCACATAAACTCAGAAGTGGGCGCATTTATGACAGCCATAAATGCACCCGCTTCCACTTCCGGGGGGCCTGGTCCAGCCTGTTCAGATGTTTCAGGGGCATGGTCAGGCCTGTGGCACAAAAATGTTGGCCACCCCTGCTCTAACCAGATCTTTGATGCATCGTGAGAAGCAAGTTATGTGTTCTGCTGGGTTAGAAACAGTGGGACCTCATGGATGGATCAAGAGATTACTCAATCCAAACGGATAGGGAAGCCTCTTTATTTGATCCAAAGTCTCATTATTTGATTACAAATATTAATTATGCTAAAAGATGGTTTTGGATCAGGAAAAACTAAACTGAACTGAAGGGATTTTTAATTTTCTACATCTGTGCCACCCTAACTTTGGTCTTTTGCCCTCCATTTGAAAAGTCAAGGCTGCATGGCTATACATCATACTTTTACAATCATCTGCATTAAAAGCTTGAACAATGCTCTGAAATGATTCCATGGCAATGAAACTGTGACAACCCAAAGTACCAGAAATTTAAAGTCAACCAAGAATCTCGTGGGTGTGAAACTGGAGGCAATATATTCAAACACTGTGTCAGACATTACTACTGAACTTATTCAAATATGCTATAGAAATTGTTCTGAAGCACTTCAGAACACCGAGGGTCCTTATTAAAGCAAATTGTGTTTACAATACGAAGTATTACAGCAAAAGAATTTAGTCCCATGAGAAAAGAACATGATTTGAACATGTTGAACACCAGAAAAACAACAAAGTAGAGGAATAAAATGTAATGTCTAAGAAAATATTACTTCTTCTGAGCTTTAAAGTATTTCAGAAGCTGGAAACCAAGAAGAAAAGAGAGGCAAAATGGAAGAAGTACAGTCAAACCTCGCATAAAGAGTGTCTTGCTTAAAGAGTAACTCACTTAAAGAGCAGAATTTTCTCTGAATATTCGCTTCGCTTAACAAATAAAACCAACCAAAAACTCACTTAACAAATAAATCAGGGATCGCAATCCCCCCCCCCCTTGGTCACTTACAATGGTGTTTCGCTTAAAGAGCAAACTCGCTTAAAGAGCAATCCTGTGGAACGCATTATGCTCTTTAAGCGAGGTATAACTGTATTTGTATGACTTAAATGACAAAAATAAAACATAGTGGAAATATATGTAAAATGTCACAATAAAGAGGATAAATTTTGTGATTAACTTAACATTTCTGAAGGAAGGTGTTTGTCATAGTAAAGTCTTGGAGATGGTGATTTTAAATATGCACAAGTAGTGTGTGCATATTTGTCAGAAGCAGGTTCATAGCACAATTGCCTTCAAAAGCTTTTTTTTTTAAAGCAACAATCTTACTTTCTTGTTGCATGTCACCAAGACATACTGCGCATTGCACAATGCGTCAGATTGAGTTTCTGCGCATGCGCAGTAAATCAGAGCCATTTTGGGTCCAATTTAAAAAAATTCGGCAGTGATGGCAGTGATAGTGGCGGCGGCGGCAGCGATGACAGCGGCAGCGATAGTGGTGGCAGTGGCGATGACAGTGGCAACACCGGCAGCAATAGTAGTGGTGGTGGCGATGATGGCAGCGGCGATGACGGCGGCGGCAACACCGGCGGCGACTGCAACGGTGGCAGCGATGGTGGTGGCGGCGATAGTGGCGGCGATGACGGCAGCAGCAACGGCGGTGACAGTGACAGCAGCGATGGTGGTGGCGATAATGGCGGCGGCGGAGATGGCAGCGGCGATGACTTCGACGGCAGCGTGGGCAGGCGGCACCAGCCCTCAGAGGAGGGCACCTCCCCCGGGGCCGTCGAGCCCCCACAGGCAAGTTGAGGCCTGGCCTGCCCTGGCCGTCCGCCCCTGTTGAGCCCTCTCAGGAGTAAGTGAGGGGTTTGTGTTTGGGATTGTACTTTTATTTAATTTTAATTTTATTTATTTATTTAATTTATTTACAGGTTTGTGTGGTGGGTGGGTGGGTTGGGTTGAGGGTGTGTGTGTGTGTGTATTTATTTTATTTTATTTTTTATTTTAAGGCCCCACCCACAACATCATGACATCATGACGTCAGCTCCGCCCATGACGTCATGAGATTGGCCATGTCCATGACGTCGTGACGTCATGGAGTGGTGGTAACAAATTTGTCATCCCATCACTGGGCAGGTGCTGACAAAGGTGTAACTGAGACTAGAGTTATCCGCTTCTGCCAACTGCTACAGGCAAGCAAACTGAATGAGAAGAGGGGGATTAGCATTTCTTATTCCATGACCACTGACAGATGCCAACCTTCCTGCATGTCTCCCTCCTCTCTGCAACAAGTCATGATGACAATGCTCACAGGCCTTTTCCATCCTCCTCTCTTACTCCTGTGAGCCCAGCCTCCTCCAGCTGTTTATCATCTTGCCTGCCTGTGTCATCACAATCTGGCTGGCTTGGGCCTTAGGAGCCCTGGCTTCCCTTAGGCCTCCCTCAGCCTGTCAGCTAAGGCCAGATAGCTCATCTGATGCATGCATAGATGGTAATCAGAAAACATGCATCTAGACACATCCCACAACCAGTCACTAATATAACTTGCTATGGCAAGGACTAGTATAACAACACATGGTCCGTAGAGAACATGCATGCCCTATGCATCTGCAGGGTGGCCCGTAAGTCCCTACCTGGCCACAAAGAGAATAGGGCTCTGCTGGGGGAGGGAGGAAGCGCTCCCATTGGGCTACCAGGCAGAGTGGCAGGGTGAACTCTCTGCTGGGAGGAGGAAGGAAGCACTTCCATTGGACTGCTGGACAGAGGGGTAGGGCGCATGCCCATGGAGATGATGGGTAGGGACTTATGGGCCACCCTGTACTTATATGCCTCAGACAGTCTAGACTCACTCACCACCATACAAAACCTGTTAGACATGTGTGTTAAAAACAAGGAGAACCATACTTACGAAAACCTTTGGGGGTTGTAATTTCTCTCTAAAATAAGTTATAGTGACTTTGATTTAGTAGAAGAGTTATTTCTTCTACTGGTTTTTTTTTAACCAGAAGTGAACTTTCAGTTATTAGCAGTTGTGCAACAAACCATATTTTGGGAAGGGGGGGTACAGTGGAGACCCGGGCAGTTCCATAATTAGTCCCTTGATCTAGTGACATTGCCCAAGCCTGATCCAGGACAAAACATAAAAACAAAAATAAGTACTAAGAGAAAAATCAGGATTTCCAGAGAAGGTGATTTTAAGAATTTCCTATACTAGATTTTGTTTTATTTTCTGATTACCATGGCACAGTAGTTAAACTGCTGTACTGCAACCAAAAGGTTGTGAGTTTGATCTCAACTAGGTTGACTCTGTCACCCATCCTTCCAAGGTCAGTCAGATGCATACCCAGCATGTTGCGGGCAAAATACTAATTAACTTGTGAACTGCCCAGAGAGTTCATTATGGGGCGGTATATAAGTGTGATTGCTTTGCTAAGAAGCAATCTGATTTAATGTAGGTTTAAAATGGCAATAATGCTCAGTTTTTTTTAAAGTTGCTGTATGAAAATTGGCAAATATGTTTTGAAAGGACAGGGATCATATACTAATATTTCAAAAGGCACACCCACTACTTTATATCTGTACTCAGTTGTACCTTGCGTTGGAGGCTATTATAAGGACAGGAAATCTTATTTCACCTGCCAGAAAAGAAATCATGAGCAACCTCATTATATTCTGCAAGGAGCCACAGGCATTTCAATAAAACCTCATGATCACCCCTATGAAAGGCTACTAAAACATCTAATAAAATCAGCATGGATAGTTGACCTCTGCCCACTGCCAGAAGGATAGCATTAAACAAAGATAGGGAAGAATTCAATATCCATAATGCAATTACAATGTTGTGAACCCACAGCTGTGCCATTATTACTGATGGCTACAGCTATAGCAGAAGTGTCATTTGCCAATCCTGGGAAACAAAATGGTTCTAGTGAAAGTCTGGGTGTACAGTCCTCAAAGCTCAAATATTTATTACAACAGCAATGAAGTATCCATAGTAGTATCTTGAGAATGCACAAACAAAAAGGGGATTTCAGTCGACTGGTTCAGTCATTTTTTTTGAAGAACGAGTGAACACCATACCACCCTGAAAGTACCTAACCTTTCTGTATTGGACACAAAGAGAACATGTGCAGGGAATATCTTGGATTTGTAATGTAGGGCCAGGAAGAATTATTATTATTTATTTATTTGTTAGTCACATTTGTATTGTCGCCCACTTGGCAAGCAACTCTGGGCGGCATACAACAATTACATCATGAACTACATAAACCCCACTAGAGAACTATTTAAAAAACTTAGAACCAGTAAAAAAACCCAATTAAAAATACAATAAAAATTTAGCCCGACAACTACAAAGAGCAAGGGAGCGATATTACTATATCAGCCAGCAGGTGGGGGTCACCACATCCCCAGTGTCCCACACCTGCTTTGCCAGCCAGGTTTTTACTTCTTTCCTGAAGGGCAGCAACTCCATCTGGAGTTTTAGCTCAATTGGCAGGAGGTTCCATAGGGCCGGAGCAGACACAGAGAATGCCCTCTTTCTGGTGGCCCTCTTTCAGGTGGCACAATAAGAGAGCCTCTCCGGTCTGCTCTGGTGGGATGGACAGATGTTCTCGGGGTGACGCGGCCTCTGAAGTATCCTGGCCCACTACCATTTAGTGGGTCATTACCAACATCTTGAATTGCACCCAGAGGCATACCAGTAACCAATGCAGCTCCTGAAGCAGTGGCAAGGCATGAGCATAATGTCCGCACCCCATCATCACCCGAGAAGCCGCATTCTGGACCAGTTGCAGCCACCGAATGGTCATCAAAGGGGGCTTCATGTAGAGCACATTACAATAGTCCAGTCTGGAGGTGACCAGAGCATGCGTGACCATGAGCAAGGAATCCTGATCTAAGAGTGGACATAACTGGCTTATGACACTAAGTTGTGCAAAAGCCCTCCTGGCCATGACTGCCACCTGCTCATCAAACAGGAGTCGTGAGTCCAGAAGGACCCCCAGATTATGCACAGGGTCTGTTTGGGGCAAGATGCAAGATAGCCCCATCTAGAACCAAAGATGGTTGCTCAGGGGTCCCTAACCCATAGCCACTCACTCTTGCCAGGATTCAGCTGAAGCCCATTGTCCCCCATCCAGACTCCAACAGCCTCTAGACACCTGGCTAGGACTCTGACTGCATCGTTTGGATCACCATAGGCCAAGACATACAGCTGAGTATTGCCTGTGTACTGATGATACCTCATCCCGTGGGAGTGGATAATCTCCCCCAACGGCTTCGTGTAGATGTTAAATAGGAGAGGTGAGATCCGTGAGCCCTGAGGCACCCCATATTGGAGAGGCCTAGGGCTGGTGTTGAGTTGCTGGCAGTATGGTCTACTCTATTGCCATAGCTGGATAACCTGACCAGACTGGCTGTTGCATGAGAATAAGGATAATAAGGATAATTACACCATGAATGGTTAATTTGAGAAATTCTGTTTTGACTAATACTTCTGAAACTGATTATGGAAATGGATGAATTTATTGGAAAACAGACAGGCATTCAATTGATGCTGACTGGATAATATTACAAATACTGTACAGTATCAATGTTTCACAGTATACCTTTATAGACATTTACTAGGGTGTTCTACAGAATTAAGTGGGACTAACTAGCTAGAAAATGCCTGTTGAAATGCATTGTTAGAAATTAATCCCCAAACTGTTCTCATATAAACCTCATAAATAATCCCTTGATAATTCAGGCAAGGGACACCTGTCAGTATTGCTGCATTCAAGATACTCAGATAATGTAACACTGTCGTCTTTTACCATTACCTCTGTGGCACTAGTATATTTTTATATGTCAGGTAAGATTTCTTAAGGCTTGGAACTCAATGTCAAAATTCTAAGAATGTTTACTTAGAAGATATACTTAGAAGAAAATATCTTTGAGGTCAAAAGAACTTGGGGAGTAACTACACCAGCCAATTACCCTACAATTTATATTGGCTTGGGCACTGATGATTTTGAATTAAAACCCAGTCGACTACATGATGTGAAAAATAATAGAAGGAAGTCCACTGTGGAATTGTCTTTTTTTTTGAGCAGGGAGTCATCTTTTTTTGTTCAACTCAATTTGACATCGCTTTGTTCCAATCAATTTGACATTGCTTTTGTCTGTGTTCTGCCAGTGTGATCATCTGATCCGATTAAAGGGCACTGGCAGGGTTGTCAGTTGCCCTTTATCTCTAAACTGATTATTTTTTAAAAAAAAATCAGCAGTGGAACAGACTTTTGCTAGGAGAGAGAGATTGCCAGTTATCACTTGTTAGCATCCTGTTAAGGCAATTTCTGCAATTGCCTGTGCTCCTGCTAATTCCTACAAATTGTCATTTTGATGGTTACAGCAGTTTCACCAGTGGATATCCAATCTGATTAACTACAAATAACAACAGATCAAATTATATGTTCTCTACTGTCTTTCACACCCTTGGACTCATGTACTCTTGGTCTAGGATTGTAGCCTCTGATCAGACCTTTTCACCTTGATTAGTGAGAAGTAACTTTCTTTTAGTGTCAAGGAACACTACTTTCTGCAGTCAGCTCATTACTATATCATATTCTGTTTCAACTGTCGGTGACAGAACTCACATCCAGTCAGCTTTATTTTTTGTATTTTACACTGCACAATGGTGAAAGTGAAATTTCCAAAGTAAAGGATTCACTTTGTCAAAATGACCAATTAAACCTTATCAAGTACTGTACAGTACAGTTGTAGCTCGCTTAAAGAGCATAATGCATTCCACAGGATTGCTCTTTTAGCGAATTTGCTCTTTAAGCGAAACACCATTGTAAGTGACCAATGGGGTGTGTGTGCAAACCCCGATTTATTTGTTAAGCGAGTTTTTGGTTGGTTTTATTTGTTAAGCAAAGCGAACATTCAGAGAACATTCTGCTCTTTAAGTGAGTTACTCTTTAAGCGAGATGCTCTTTATGCGAGGTTTGACTGTATTATGATTATAGCACTAATATGTTTCTTTGAAAGCTATGCTACAAAGTACCTGGATGGTGAATTCCTCCTTTACCAAACAAGTCACAAAAGGTCCAATATGAGTAATCAAAAATAAACACTGCACTCCTATGATAAAAGTGATTTTGGTTATAGTATCCTTTTGTACAAGGGTCCTTAAACTATGTCCCGTGGGCTGTATCTGGCTCTCCAACTCAAAAAATCCAGCCCTCACTGTCTATCTCCTTTGGTAATTTTGAGAGAAACTCAGGGATTTTTGTTTTTAAAACACACACTTCTCTTCTTCTGTACCTGTTCCCTTATTATTAGCCTAAGCCGAACTCCGGGTGCACAAAGGCACCCAATAGGAACTTGGTGGCTTGGGAAGAGGGGCGGGAACCTAGGCTGGAGGCTGGAAAGCAAGCCCAGGGCATGGCAGTGGTAGCCAGTTTGGCAGTGTGTTGCACAAGGGAAGGAGAGACAGACAGACAAGAAGGGGGAATGGCTGAGAAAGGGAGGGAGGACTCGATTCATGGGTGTTGGGAATGTGACGCCAGCTGAGGATTCATAGCCACCAACTGATCCCCCATGATGGTTGTAAGGGCAGCTGTGTAACCATCAGAAAAGCGGGTGGGTCCAGTCTGTCAGCTCCACTTTTTCCGACACACAGGGCAGTTTCTGGGCTTTGGTGGTTCCCCCCTTCCTCACTGTCCCTGCAGACTATGGCCAGTTTTTAGTGTGCAGGGTTTTTTGTTCTGCCACACTTTTTCCTCACACAGCCCCCCAGGGGCCTTCATACCAAAGGGGGGGGGATGCTCCTCACGTTTATTTTCTACCTTCCTTCCTGAGGTGTCTTCCAACTCATCTTGTGTTGTTTTTAAGTCACTGTCTGGTGGCTCCCCTCCAGAGTGCAGGATAGTCAAAGAACAGTGGACCCATGATTATTTTTTCTTGCAGTGCATGGAGAGAGCTGTTTGTCTGCTATGTCAGGATTAATTGGCTGTATTCAAGAAATACAAATTCCTGGCACCTTGTATGTGTGTAAAAGTGTATGTGATTGTCCCCCTCACATTTTGGGGGTGGGATGGAACCGGACATTGACTATCTCATCAGCCAAAAGCAGGCTCACACTTCCCATTAAAATACCTTCCATTCCAAAAATAGTCCGGCCCCTCAACAGTCTGAGGGACTGTGAACTGGCTCCCAGCTTAAAAAGTTTGAGCACCCCTGTTTTTGTACATGATTGCTTCTTGTTCCTTCTTCTACACAGCATAGCTAGCCAATATTTTAACTTTGTCTAAGATACTATGCCTGTTTTTTAAAAAGCTACTGGTATAAGGAGAGAAGGTTCTCACAGATGAAAACTGAGGGGTGGAAGACCTAGGAACCTTGTACAGAATCCCACCACAGGGGTAGGTAATACCTTTATTGGGCCACTAAAACCTAAGTTATTTTTAAGCAGGACATATGTTAACAGTTTCACAAAAGACTATTAAGTCTGTTTCCATTTAATCTCTTGTCTGTTGATTTATTTATTTCATTCTTTTACTTTAATGTGATAAAGTCTATTTTGCATGTTGGCACACATGTTCTACTGGATTAATGAAAGCCCATTATTTACACTCTTAGATGCTTCTCTTTGCTGTAAGAAGTCATATGGGGAATGTTAGCAATTTTACTTGAGTTAACTAACAAATCAAAACTTTAAGAAGCCTTTTCTAAAATACCCTGACTAGTGGAGATAGATGCCTAGCACTGCTCCTCTACTGTTTTGAATCTTACAAACACAACATCTGTCTTTTTTTTGCCACTGGACAAACAAGATTCATTATTAAAATTGCTTCCAAATGATATATAGCTGAACATGTGTTGTGCACTAAAGTTTTCTAGAAAGCAGTAATTAGATTGCATATAAAGAATTCTACAAATACAGTTAAACATGTGTTACACAGGAAACTGTAATTATCTATACACATGAAGCATAACATACACAAACTTGCACTACCACGTAAAAAAATCTCTTTACAAAAAGTGATATTTTGCCTAACATGAATAGATGGATTTTTATTTTCTACAAGAGTTTGCTACAATTTTGGCCTATAAAATACCACATTTTGATAACCTTTTTCCTCATTTATGTTTCTTAACTTAAATTCAGCATAATAGTTTATATCCCCTTTTCTCTTTTAAAGACAGATTTCCACAGGTAAAAACAACCTCACAAAACTAAATAAATAAAATAACAGGATATCTGGGGTGGGGATAGGGTGAATAACTTTTGACCTTTTGCTTATAGCACTGAGAAAGTCAAATTCAGAAATATATATTTATACTGTATTTTTTAAAAAAATTAAATGGCAAGAAATATTGACTTCATTATTTATGCTGTTATGATACAATCATATACAACGCCATCTGGGGTAAGTTTTACTGTATTCAATGAGATGTCACGTCTCACCAGGAATATATAAACATTGTTCTGTTTTTAAAAAAAACCTGACCTACATGCAGCCATCAACCGTGTGGCATCCTCAGGCTTTTGAAAGTTCATCAAATGTTGTTTCCAAAAAAAGCACACAGACGTTGTTCCAGCTGCTGAGGCAGAAAGTCAGGGGGAAACTTGTACGAAACTTACCAAGGCAACAGGTTTCGTCCCAGGAGGAATGGTTGACCATGAAACAAATCTGAGATACAAAAGACTTTCTTGCCTGGTTCCAGGCTGCAGCGGGCTTTGCTCTTCTTAAATCCATCCGGCTGTGTGCCATGCAGCTCAAGAACACAGGTTTTCTTTCCTGGGAAGGCATTTTTCTTGTCACAAATCGTTTCTCCTTGCTTTGCCCTCAACTTAGGCGACAGGCACTTGTTGCATTGGTAACAAAGGAAACCAGGAGCGGAGTTCGCTGGCATGAATAATTAACTCCCCCCCCCTCCACCTCCCTTCATTAGCATTCCATCCAAGCGACACAAATGAAACAATTCATTTCTTCTTTTTTGTCCTCAGAAGCTCACTGGATTAATGAGGGTTATCAAAGAAGATAAGGCCAAGTCTTGTAGATTTCACTTGGCCTGACTGGTTGGAATCTGTTTTGCAGGGCCACCTTCCTGACCTATTACCAGCATATCAGTTTGGGTGGCTACCTATTCAACCTCACCCCCCAGGAGAGAAGAAAAAGAGCCTTTCCGCTTGATCTTATATTCAGCAGGCAAAGATCTCTCTCTGGCTGAAATCCTATAAATCTTTTATTCCTGCCACTTTAATTTTTAAGTCAGGAGTGCTTTCTGTTTCTAGGTGTCCTTTAAGGGCAAGGGTGCCCAAACTTTTTGGGTCATGGGCCAGTCATGTGGTTCAGGGGGCTTGTCACTTTGGTTGGGGGGCTGTATCCCGCCCCTGATGCCAATTCATCCAGCCCACAAAGCCCTCGTTGCTCCAGGAAGTGGAAGTAAAACACGCCTGTATGGGCATGTTTTTTAACTTCCGCTTCTGGGAGTGATGAGGGCTTTGTGGGGTGGATGAATTGGTGTTGGGGGCCAGATCCAGCCCATGGGCCATAGTTTGGGCACCCCTGTTTTAGGGAGTCAAGTTAAGGACAAGCCTAGCCCTATCAGAATGCTTGTTTCTTTTTTAGAAACTTATTTGTACCAACATTAGTAGGGTTTTCAAGGTAATTGAGATAGTGAAAGAGTGGCTTTACCAGTTCCACATACAGTGAGCTTCCATGACTGAGTGGGGATTCAAACTCATGCTTCATCAGTCCATTACACCACACTGGATCTTCAACTTCCTTTTAGAGAGTTCCATATAAAAGTTTCAGAATGGGACCTTTATGTGAGAGACTTCAGTTCCAGCTCTAGTGAAATTAATGAGATTTGCCTCTGAAAATGTAGGTCTTTTCACTACATCAGAAATGAGAAAGGATGTGGCCCATTGGATGCCAGGATTGTTGCTCCTACCATCTCTCACTTTTGGCTATGCTGGTTAATGCTGATGGAAATGTAATCCAATAATATATGGAGAAATACGTGTTCTCCATTTCATTGCTAAATAGATTAGGATGTGCTTAAGCTTTTGTGTTTTTGTTTTGTTCAAATGCCATTTTGAACTTTTAAGCAAACTGGAGGGTAAAAAGTCCCCGTCCCCCGTGCCTCTGTGTAAAAGCCAGGAAACAGGTAAAATAACTTGGTAGGCAAAAGACAAAATAAAGGGGCCTGGTCAGACTAGTTCTGACCTGTTGTGAATTTACATGTCTGTTGTCTGTCTGGGCTCTGCTTGATAAAAAGTCTTTGTCTCTTTAGCTTTTTGCTACAAGGTGAAGAATAAAGGCTTTCTCCTCCTATTTTATTGGTACAAGTATTTCTTTCTTTTTATCCTAATCCCACAGCATGTGGGGCTGTGATAAAAGCAGCATCGAGAATGTCATGAAAACCATCTATGATGGGATGGCCAACCTTTTCATGCCATGGGCTGGACCACATCCCCTCAGATAGCTGAGCAGGCTGGAGGTGTGGTTCTTCTTGCTGTTTCTGCCACTTCCAGTGGGTGGGTCCATTCATGGCTGTTTTTGTTGTTTCTGCCGCTTCCCATGGTGGCGGAAGCAAGGGCGACCCATTTTGGGCCCATTTTCGGTGCTTCCGTGGCATTTTTTGTGAGTTTTCAGTGCATCCAGCAGCAGTGGTGGGGTCCTCACCATGGGCTGGATTAATTGGTACTGTGGGCCAAATCCAGCCCATGGGCCATAGGTTGGGAACCCCACTCTAGGAATTTGGAAGTAGACCTTGAAGAAATCTAATAATGCAAAAGATAAAGTTCTCCCTTGCTTGAAAGCCCATCGTATCCGACCCTAGGGTGTGGTGCTCAACTCTGTTTACAACCAAAGAGCTAGTGCTGTCTACATCTTCAGATGTTTCCATGGTCATGCAGCAGGAATAACATCAATGAACACAGAACACTGTTACTTTTCTCACTGAAACAGTACCTATTTATCTACTTGCAATTTCTTGCTCTCAAACTACTAAGTTGGCAGAATTTCAGACAGAAATGGGAGCTCACTCTGTCATGCAGCACTTGGGTCTCAAATGGCTGACCTGGCAGCCTTCTGGTCACCATGCTCAGCATCTTAACCACTAAGGCATGGCAGTCCCCCATAATCCAAAAGGGCAGGATCATAATAGCAACTGGCCAAAGAAGCCAAGGGATGGGTCAAACTGTACATTACAGATATCATTTGGAGCTGAAGTCACACTAGAGTTCCAGAGACAAAACCCCCAGCAGATTTTCACATCTGAGCAATCATGCTTGCAAATTAAACCTACGTTTACCTCTGGATGGCAAATCACAAAAAAAAGCAAGCTATAGGAGTCATAAAAAGTTTATGCTGTGACAATCAGTGCACCCTTTAATATATATATATATTGATGTCGAGATTCTGTTAGATCAGCAGTGAAGCGAAACCTGTTAGAATCCATCAGATCAAATGCAAAGCATGGTAGAATAATCATCGTATTGACATTTCAGGATAAAAAGCCAATAGAACAATTTTCTCATCAGCCTAACCATATATTGGTGAAGCTACAGCCATATCAATGGCTAAAGACATTTAAAGAAATGAAAGAATTAATAAATGAGGCAGAATTTTTTTTTACTCTGTATTATCTATCTGCTTTTCAAGAAAATTACTCATAAGGAAATCAAAACAACTGGATAAAAACTAAAATAATTTAAATGCTCATTATAAAAGTAGTAAATGTGTTCACAACTTTTGCTTAGAAAGTAGTGCCTGCAAGACTCCTGCCTTCTGTCCTACTGACAGAGTTCTTGCAATTCATCATCTCATCAGGCAAGCACAAAAAATACTGGGTTCTGAATTCAGCATCCTTAGAATCTCATTACTTTTGTTTAAGCATCTTCCTATGCATTAAGGTTGCCAAGGTGATGTAAAAGTGTGCAGCATTATTTAGTGAAACAAGAGAAACCAAACATGCAAAATGTAGGAGAAAAAGAGGTTCAGAAGGCAAAACTTCAGTTATACTACACATGAAACTATGTGTCCTATTCATGGCAAAATTAATTAAGCAGAATAAACATATTTGCTTAATTGCCATAGTATACACAGGTTGAAGAATTCAGGTTTCATAGTACTGTACACAATTTCCTTAATGGAGATTTTGATATGTGTTTATTTCTGTTGTGAAGAGTAAGTACTATATTATGCTATATGTTGTGTTTGTGCTAATAGGTCAATGAAAGGCCAACAAAAATTCCCAGGCTCTAACCCCTTTACCCAGGAGTGGGCAGCCAAAAATTTTACTACCACACTGTGGGCAGAGCCAACATCATGGGCGGAGCCAACATCATGATGTCATGGGCAGAGCCAATGTAAAAAACCCATAAAAATAAGTACACATAAAAATACAAATTAAATAGACATAAAACACATAAAAATACAAATTAAATAGACATAAAACACATAAAAATACAAATTAAATACACATAAAATACTTAAAAATACACATTAAAAATAAATACACAGTAAATACACATTAAAATACACACCCACACCCCAAGGTGAGTCACTTACCCTGGGGAGCAGGCTATAGGGAGCTTCAAGCTAGCAGCTTCTCTTCCTCCTCCCCACTTGTGAGGACAGCAAGGAGTCCGCGCATGCACACCAAGCTCTTGTTGTGCATGCAGAGTGGGGGAACCGGTGAAAAGGTAAGCCCCTGAGGTGGTTCCCCCAAAAGCCGCTACAGGTTCTCCAGGACACTGGGAAAAGTTACTGCCGGTTCTGGCGAACTGGTGCGAACCTGTTGCTGCCCATCACTACCTTTACTTGAGAAGAGCTTAGTCTAATAGAAACTACAGTAGAAGCCTCCATGCCCTTTCTTTGCGTTCCAGCTTACGTTAATTAGAAGTCCAAATCTTTATTAGTGCACGGAAATTATTTCCTTCCCCACAGATGCTGTGTCCACTGTCTAGACAAGGATTTGACAACAGCAATCTGTGTCTTTATCATTCCTCCAGCATTAAGGTTGTACAGTGTTTTCTCCAACCCCATCTGCCTCTTCGGGGCATACATGAAAAACAAATGTCTCTGTGAAGATGAGCAGAAGGTAAATTTGAATCTACTGATTGACTGTTCATCATTTCCAGTAAACTGTCAGGAACTTCTGATTAAAAAATATTTGGAAATGACAAGGGTTTTTGAGACCCAAATTGGGTTGTTGAAATTCCCACTTTGTATTAATTCAGGTACAGATTTGTATTTGTTAGAGCTTGGAAATGTTATGTTTTTGAAAAAAATCTCTCTTGCTTCACCTATAACCTTCACCTATAATTAGTGATAATGAATCTTTTAGAGACTGAGTGCTCAAACTCACCTTCACCTCAGACGCAACAGGCTGCTGTCCGCGCAGCACCCCCACACTGCATTTGAGCTGCTCGCCTTACCCCAGACAGGGGAGAGAGGAAGCGCTCCCATTGGGCTTCTGGGCAGAGGTCCAGGGCCAACTCTGTGCTAGGGGGAGGGAAGAATCACTCCCACTGGGCTGCTGGGCAGAGGGGAGGGGTTAACTCTGTGCTGGGAGGAGGGAGGACAAGTTCCCATTGGGCTGCTGGGCAGAGGGGCAGGGTGACCTCTGTGCTGGGGCAATGGCATCTGTGCCCACAGAGAGGGCTCTGAGTACCCCTTCTGGCACACATGTCATAGGTTTGCCACCACTGACCTATATCACGGTGCTCCATTGATACAGCTCACACACTCTCTTTCCGCCTTGTCTCACATTGAGCCACCACACCTTCCTTGTATCTCTCATCCTACCACCGTGTTCCTCACCTTTCCTACTTCTTCATTCTTTGCCTCTCACTGTCTATTTGCAGGGGGGGCCCTCCAGGAACCCAAGAAACCAGGGAAGAAGTAACGTTATGAAGGCCAAGGAAGGAAGGAGGCTTGTTTTTCCCCATCTCAAGCAGCAGGGACCTGGAATGCCTCTGTTTGTGGATGCAAATAATTGCACAGTGTTAAATCTTAGCCTTAATTTAATCAAAGACTGTATTTATTATAAAGCAGTTTTCAACCTCACAGAAGTCTGTGACACAGAAATTGGGCTAAATCAAATTAGCGTTCTACATAAAGAGACATGTTGCTGCCTACCACTTAATGATTATGCTCCTAAGCCATTTGTACAAAAGAGGATAATTTACTTTTCGACTTCTAGTAGCTCCCCTTAATAAATAGAACAAAAAGTAAATCAAATCAATGTTTATTGTCTGAAAAGATAAGGCACCTGAAATAGCTTCCATTTATTAATTTATTTTTCTCCTGAAAGCCTTTAAATTTAATATGAGCCATTTAATTGTCTAGTAAACATTTCTTTTCCAATTTGTTTCTAGCAGTTTAACAAAAAAAGTAGAGCATAGGAGAAGATTAGAATTAATGGCACATTCAATGGACATAGCCTGGGACATAATTTAGTGGATTGTGCAGTCAGAAATTCTGACTAATGAATGGAGGTCAGACTGTGGAAAGTGGGGCCTATTGGACCTTTACTTTACTTCAGGAGCTTGGGGGTCACTGAGTCCCATGTCAGCCAACAGCCACACATTTGCTTCCAGTCTCCTGTTATTTTTACATAAAAATGGCTCCTTGCACTCTGTAGGCACAGAAGACACTTTCCCTCAGTGATGGGATGTAACAGGTTCCCACCAGTTCGCCAGAACTAGTAATAACTTTTCCCAGTGTCCCGGAGAAACAGTAGCAGCTTTTGGAGGGAACCACCTTCGGGGCTTACCTTTTCACTGGTTCCCCCACTGCGCATGCACATGCTTGGTGCGTATGCACGGCCTCCTTGCTGTCCTCCCAAGTGGGAAGGAGGAAGAGAAGCTGCTAGCCTGAAGCTCCCTATAGCCTGCTCCCCAGGGTAAGTGACTCACCTTTGGATGTGGTGTGACTGTGTGTATTTTAATGTGTATTTAATACCTTTACCTATATTGACGTACTACCACAGTTCCTAAAAAGGCCTGGCAGCCTGGTTTGGGGTTTTTAAGCAAAGTCTTGGAGTTACTTCATCAATAAGCTACACCTGTGCTGTTCCAATTGCTGTTCCAATTGGCGAGCCCTTAAGGAGGTACAGCTGTTTTACATTTACATTAAGGCATATTATCCTAGAGAACTGGTATGATGATCATATCCATCTTGCAACATGGTGCTGCTCAGGCACTTATACTAACAGGTAAATGATGGGTTTGTGTTTGGGTGGGTTGGTGGGTTGATTTATGTTTGGGGTTGGGTGTATTTTAATGTAATTTTTATTTATTTATTGTATTTATTTAATTTATTTATGGGTTTGTGTTGTGGGTGGGTTGAGGGGTGTGTGTGTGGTTATTTTTATTTTATTATTTTATTTGGCCCCACCCACGACATCATGACATCACGAGGTTAGCTCCGCCCACACTGTGATGACATCATGGTGGGTTAATAAAAATTTTGACATCCCACCACTGCTTTCCCTCCAATGTTTTCATTCTCTGCCTTGTTTTTGGCTGGATGTCTGTGTCAAATTAATAGTGTAAAAAACCAATAGTGTCATGGGCATGTAGGTTCACGATGCTGGGGACCACATGGGGATAGGGGTGGTGTAGCATGGCATTAGGGCCACTGTTTGCTCACCTTGATCTACCCCATGCATACAAATCAAAATTAATGTCTTAAAACTGGGAGCTGGGAGCAAATTAAATGGTACACCAAGGAACAAATTTCGTTAAAATGGAGAATCAAGTAAAATAGGGCTACTTAGATATAGGATAACATTTCAGTGAAAACAAGTGGAGGAATTCAATCAATGCAACATTTACATGCATGCAATTTATTCCTTACTACGTGAACAAAAGAAGATCTAATACATTGCTTAGCTCTGATCAAAAATAGTGTAATCATTTTAACAGTATATTTAATTTGAATTTTATCTACATTTCATATACTGTACATCCATAATTTTAAATCATGCAATGCTCTGACATGAATAAAAAAGGAAAGAAATATGAAGAATCATAATTCACAATAACTTAAAAATGTTTCTTGAAAATGTACATTGCTTATGGTTACATATTTTCAGTTTTGCTGCATGGAATCCTTTCATGTGCAGAGACTATTATGGGAAAAGGGAGAAGCATTTACGATGTGGGATTTAACCCACAGTGCTAAAGATTTCTTGGATTGAGAGGGTAACTTGTGAAAAAATATTGAAAGTGAAATAGGGGAAAGATGAAGAACTTAGAAAACTAGAATATTTAATGAGTAATGGCAAGTACAAATTATTACAGTTGATCATTCAAGGTAAATTAAAAAGGAATAAGATCTGGAAGGGAAATAATTTTACCTTGGGTGAAAATCCTGAGTGACTGGTTTGGATATAGTCCAGTCTTATTGGTTAGAATGGCTGTATCCAAAGTCAAAATAGCCATGAAGACATTGCAACTCCAGTGAACGGAGAAAGAGAAGAAACAGAAATGTTGCTAGCAGCTGATACTGTTGACATACAGCACTTTATAGATGCAGGAAAAAAAAAGACGCCCTCCTCCCCTCCTGGAAAAAAAGGCCCTTATAAAGGCAAGTCCTAGATTTAGGACAACTTTTTTGTTGTTCAGTCGCACAGTCGATTCCGACCCTTAGTGACCCTATGGGCCATTGCCCGCCAGGCACCCCTTTCCTCCACCATCCTCCTCATCCTGCCCAGCTCTGTACCCATTGCATCTACAATACCATCTAGCTATCTCATCTTTGGCCGCCCCCTTCTTCTTTTGCCCTCCACCTTTCTCAGCATCAAGGATTTCTCAAGTGAATCCTCTCTTCTCATTTGATGTCCAAAGTACTTTAACTTCATCTTTACTATTTGACCTTCTATGGAGCAGCCAGGGTTGATTTCTTCTAAGATCAACCTATTTGCTCTCCTCACTGCATTTGGCAGTTTCTGCCCTCAGTGGCTAGTAAAGTAAACTATACACTTCTATACATTTCACTGTGGTGCATGCAGCTTAGTGGTTAAGATGCTGTGCTGGAGACTGGAAGGTCGGGTTTTGATTCCTAAGGGCTGCATTTGGGAACATGAAAGGAGCCTCATTTAGGCATCCCTTGACCAGAGTTTCTCCAGCAAAAAATCCTTTCAACCTAGATTCCTAGAGTAATCTTTGACATGAAATTATTATTATACTGTGGTGCATGGCAGTGAAATTCCTGTGAATTTGTTGCATCCCACATTTTGAAATCATAAGTGATTAAAGTCCTAATTGGCCCCATCACTGGATAATTTTTCAGAGCCCTGTTAAAACCAACAAGACAAGCTTAATTCTGTGGTCTAGTGTTTAAAATCTCCAAACTTGAAGTCTTGTTTCAGTACTTGCTAAAGTGGCATTGCTATTGATGGGCAGGAAGCACTACACTTTGCTCAGTACATATGACTCCTAAAGGCTGTAACTGTGTGAATAAATAATACAACTAATCGTTCCAAGGACCTGAGAGCCAGAAGTGGCAATGTTATCAGGCTTCCGTTTGATAGCTTCCTCGCATTGTTCAATAAAACCAATTTGCTACTGATGACTGGAGCATCCTCTAGTCACTGAAATAACAGGTAAGACACATAACTCAATTTTTTAAACCTGTGCAGTTGCTCTGTTTACAGTCATTGCTCAGAAACCTCATCGGCAAGATTAGGCACTAAGGTACAGCTGTGTATTTTCTGAATCCCAGCTGCAAATTTACTCTGAACATAGTAAATGCATCAGGCAGAATAAGAAAAGTATACTCCGATTCAAGGGAATAACTGGTACATTTGTCTTTCCCTCGTCTAAGATCATTTATTCAGTGCTCTTTACTACAAAGCACAAGGGTCTCTGGTAACTCCCAATCATCTCAAGTGAATTTCTCTCTCTCTCTCTGGTTGCAATCAGATGGCACTTTATCTTGCATTTTGGACTGTTTGGGGAACAAGTCATATGATTTACAGGCAATCACAACCCTTCTTCATGTCTACCCACACCTTTTGGGTCCCTGGTAAGGGCTACTGTTTTTATTGACACAAGGAGGATCACTATGTTTTAGTTCAGTTTCTTCCATATGTGACTGCAGCTATTGAAGGAAAGCAGAGCTGGTAGATGTTTTCCCCAGCAATTCAGTGTCACATCATTTGAGTGACAAGCCAATGAAGTGATGTTACTTACCAATAATTGGGGGGGGGGGAGGGGTATCCCAGCGTTGCCCTGCTCCCTACAGAGGGGGTGGCAGGAGAGGCTGCAGAGGACAATCTCCTCCCCACTTTTCTTTACAATGCAATGCTATTTTGAAGAAAACCAATGAAATCATCTGTCAAATTAGCAGAAAACACAAAATTGGGTGAAATAGCTATAACCTTGGAAGACAGAAACAGAATTTAAAAAAAATCTTAATATGCTTGAACCCTGGGCTGAAAGCAACATAATGAAATTTAACAGGGATGAATGCAAATTTCTACACTTAGGATAAAAATAACAGATGCACACTTACATGATGGGGGATATTTGGCTCAATAATACTATGAGTGAGAAGGATCTTGGACCTGTTCTAGATAATAAGTTGAATATTAGTCAACAGTGCAATATGACTGGACACCCCCCCCAAAAAAAGTGCTATTTTACACTGCATTAACAGAAGTATAGTCTCCAAAAACTGTGAGGTACTAATCCCCCTCTATTCAGCATTAGTCAGACCACATCTAGATTACTGTGTCCAGTTCTGGACACCACACTTTAAGAAAGATGACAACAAACAGGAATAAGGATGGGCAGGGGACTGGAAACCAAGCCTTGTGAGAATGGAAGAACTGGGTGTGTTTAGCCTTGAGAAAAATGACCTGAAGGGAGATGTGGTAACATTCTTCAACTACTTGAAATATAGTCATTAAAAGAAGGGGCAGGCTCTGTTCTTTATCATCACAAAATACAGGACAGGTAATAATGGGTTCAAATTATAGAAAACCCCTAATAGGTTGAATAGCAGAAACAATTTAGGAACTGTTAGATAAGTACAACAATGTAACCCATTTCCTTGGAAAGTAGTGAGTGTTCCAACACTAGAGGCATTGAAGAGATAATCAGACAACTATCTGTCAATTTTGCTTTGATTTGATTCCTGCTTTGGACTTGATGGCACCCGGCCGGTGGTTGAAGAGCCACCGGCTGAGGGTGGAAGGAGCATTGCCACAACCCTGGGTCCTACCTCACTGGGGGTTGAAAAGCTGCCGACTGAGGGTGGCAGGAACATCACTGCAACCCCAGGCCCCACCCCACCAGGGGTTGAAGAGCTGCTGGCCGAGGGCAGAAGGAGCATCACCATGACGTGGCAAACCAATGAAGTGATGTGTCCCTCAGTAATAAAGAAGAAAATAATAATACAGCTTTCCCCTTTTTCCTGCACAGGGGAAAAATAAGAACAGATATAGAGCATGGAGACTGAGAGGAAGAAACAGACTAAATAGGGTCATTTTGAGGTATGGCATGGCTTCCTGTCCCCAAACCACCTCATCTTTGTGTGTGAAAACAGGGAGTGTTCTAAATTTCAGACCGCAATTTCAAGCAACCTTGATGAACCCAATCCAGCCTGGGATTCCTGGAACACCCTCTCATTCTCTGATGCAACTCAATTTCAGTAGAGACTTTCTCGTTTCTATTATAATAATTCTATGCCATCAAGTCAATTCTGACTTATGGCTATCATTTTTAGGTTTTCTAGGTATATAATACTCATACATCTTTTACCATTCTCTTCTTTGGGGTGAGGGGTCTCTGGGACAGTGCAGCTTGCCTAAGGCAGTGATGGTGAACCTTTTAGAGACCGAGTGCCCAAACTGCAACTCAAAACCCACTTATTTGTTGCAACGTTCCAATACAGCAACAAAGGAGGAAGGAAACACTCCTATTGGGCTGCTGGCCAGACAGGCAGGGTGAACTCTGTGCTGTGGGGAGGGAGGAAGTGCTCCCATTGGACTGCTGGGCAGAGTGACCTCTATGCTGGGGAGAGAGGAAGCGCTCCCTTTGGGCTGCTGGGCAAAGGGGTGGGGCAAAGGATCTGTGCTGGGATGACTGCATATGTGCCCACAGAGAGGGCACTGAGTGTCATCTCTGGCATGCGTGTCATAGGTTCGCCATCACTGGCCTAAGGCCACATAAACTGGGTCTTCTCCCCGGAGACACAGTGACACCCAACCAGTGGCTCTGCAGCCAGATACCTAAACCACTGAATTATCCAGCCAGTTGTCTTTATTTAGGAAACCAATAAAGATTAAAGGAAAACTGGAAATCATGGGTATTGTATCTGTCCCTTTATTGTAAGATGCTCTTGCAATGAACAATAAGAAATTAGTGACAGCAGAAATGTTTTGCTTGCAAAATGGCTCAGCTTTAATCTCTGTCATCTACACATAAGTGACTTAAATATGCAGCAGGATGTTGTAAAAGATATGTGTTCAAAATCTTGCATGATCATCCCCAACCAGAATTAAATTACTGGGTTAGATGGATCTTAACCAAGGCACTTTTCTATGTTGTGCATAAACTTTTTCTCCTGAGAGCTGGAATGGAACATGAATTATCAAGGGCTATGTTTGGTAAATGATAGTCTCTTGGGGTGATCTTCCTTTCTGTGGAGCTGCCAAAATAGGGAACAAACATCAAATCAAATCTTCATTATGGTCCAAGACCAGCGTCGATGCCACTGTATCCGAGTATACATCCTCCCACCCCCGGAAATCATTTTCATAATTGATGGATGTGCTGCCAACGTGTAGGTCCAAATAGAGGTTTCAGTGTCATCCAAAACCTTCCTCCACTGTCTTTATCCCATTGCTGTTGAACATTGAAAGTATGACAAACAGGAAAAATGCCATTGGCATGAATTTGTTTAAGGTGGATCCCAGCTTGCCTTGAAATGACCCACACACCGTAATCACGGAGCGATCTCCTGCAGCATGTATTAAATGAAACGTGCAGGATTTAACACCAGGACTGCAATGGACTGTCACAGCCTTGAGGATATTAACAAAGTATGCATTCACAACCACTCCATCTGGCATGGCCTCTTTGACCTCCATGACTGTTGGAAATCTGAATAGTAAAATGGTTCCTTCTCCACTCATTTTGCCATTGGGCCCAAAATGATGGTTTTTAGTGGCATTTCCTCCACTGAGGGGACCATCACCCCAACTAAAGGGGCTCCTCCGTCTTTAGCCATTGGTCCCTTTAGGGAGTCAGGTTATATACCACCACCCCAACACTTGGCATTGAGTCACTGGCTGTACGGTCTACTCCATTACCATAGCAGGATGTCTGGGCAGACTTTCCAAGACCAGCATAGAACAGCAAAAGGAACTGAAGTTAAAAAGAGGGTACTTAAATTATATCAATTGACAGAAGTTAAAATGAGGGTGGTAAAAAAAGGAGTGCTTCTGCTCAGAATTTTACTACACTAAGATGCTGAACTTGACTTCTTTTTTCTGGGACTTCCTGGACTAGGGCTATACAGGCTGATTTGTATTTTAGGAGGCACAGTGGGCAGTTGACTCCCCATTTATTGTCTTCACAGACAGTACCCAACTCACTCATTTAAGAAGAAAGCTGACACTAATAAATGGTATACTAAAGGACAACCTTGTGATTAGAAAGAGAAAGCCAGAAAGGACTTTATTATAACAGGTTTCTCTTATATTCATTTCAACTAAAGAAGAAGATTGTGAAGGGGAATCTTCCATTGTAAATCTGCAAACGTTGGAAGTCTATGGAATGATAGTGGTGGTGGTGTGTGAGAGAGAACAGAAAGAAAGCAACCCGGGGATTACAAAGGCTCAGACTGTTCTTAGGCAGGGAATAACTTCCCAGGGAGTTCAGATAGCTGGCAAGTCTGCTGTAAATTAAAAAATTGAAAACAGGTCAATTAGACTGAGCAATAGGATTATGAGCTGAGAACTGGGAGAAAGACAGCAATTTTCAGGATAACATACACTGGCTATTGCCATTTCTGTAGGCAATTAATTTGAGAATTTCAATACTGTACTTTATACAGAGGGTGCCAGAAGTGTATACATGTTTTAAGACATGTTATCTATGTCTTATGTGTTGAAGCTGAATTACTGTAGCAATGTGTCCTACGACATTCACTCAAAAGAATGAATGCTAGTGTCACCATATGACAGGCAGGACAATAAAAGAAAACAGTGGAAGCGTGGTTGTTTTTTGAGGAATGTAAGACTGTTGTGAAGTGATATTTGAAATTTGAGAATGTTGTGGAAGTTCAATGACTTAAGTCCGTGATGATGAACCTTGGCACTTCAGATGTTCTTGGACTTCAATTCCCAGAAGCCCAAGCACCCTGTGAATCCACACGAATGGGTTTACTGTGATTCATCTGGCCCACGCTGCCCTAGTTGCTCTCGGAAGTGGAAGTAAAATGTGTGGGCCGGATGAATGACGTAGACCTATTCATGTGGATTCACAGGGTGCTTAGGCTTCTGGGAATTGAAGTCCAAGAACATCTGGAGTGCCAAGGTTCGCCATCACAGACTTAAGTACTCCTGATTTAACACCCTTTGACTTCTATCTATGGGGGATGTGGTGTATTGTGGAAAACCTGTTACATGGGTGGTGTGATGAAATGAGGCCCCAAGTCTTCACATGTCCAAAATGGAGTTTAGTAGGTTTCTAGTCAATAGTAGAAATGTGGCTTCTTTGTACTAGCGTAGCCAAAAGGGCCATTTGGTTGCTTTCACACTTTGGGGCCCAGGATAGAGATAAACAGACTTGGAGGCGCCAGCTAGGCCTCATAAATTCAAAGGGTTGTTTACCCCAACTCTGTTATTTGATTGGATGTCTGCTAGTTGTGTCACACCTGGAAAGAGGGAGTGGCAAGCAGAAAGCAGGGAAGAGGTAAGGAGTTGAGCAGATACAGAGAGAGACAGATTCTGATTCTCAAGCAGTAAAGATGTAGAATCTTTAAGGGGGGAGGAAAGGGGCTAATGCTGCAAGCCTTTCTTCCTACAGGTAAGCCATGAGCACATGGCTTGAACAAAAGAGTTGGAAAATGGTTGTCATCTAGGAAACATCGACAGTGCAGAGATGGCCTTCCAAATAGGCCTATCTCTGGAAATCTTAAATAGGGTAACTTAGAATAGCTAGATAGATTTTTTTTTTTAAGAGGAAGACTTGTCTGAAACATCTTTTCTCTAAAACTTAAAATTAGAAAATAACTTTTATGCTGAGATCTGTAACCTGATTCATGAGAATCATGCTACCAATTTAAATAAAAATATTTTCTTCAATCAACGCGTGTTCATTGAAGATGGGATATTGGGTTAAAAGACAGTAAGTCTCTCTTTGTTTGCCTCTTGAAAACGCTACCAAAACCTCTCATAGTAAATTGGGCTTGTCTCTGTAAAGAGAGAGAGCCAGAAGTTTGGACAGCCTGGATGGGCTGGGGAATGGTGACATGTTTTTTTCTTGCATGAGCTTGGGTTAGTTCAAAAGGGGATTTTTGTTGAACAATCTGCCTTGGATTGGACGCTGAGAGGGCCCAGAGCAAGTGAGGAAGAACGTGCCTTCATCATAGGTGGTACTTTGGGAAGAAATTGAAATGGCATGTGCAGCAATACAAGTTGATATTTTGGTCAACGTTGCTTGAGCAATAGTTTACCATAATCAGAGGAGTCTGGATGCTGATGGTAACCACTTTCAGCACCTCTTGTAATTGCAGAAGTCAAACATGAGATGTACTCATCTGTTGTTATCAGTATATATTGAGCATTGCAATTTTAATAGCTTTTTATTTTCTTAAAATGTGTATACATTTTTTGCACCCTCTGTATATATAGTGTATATAATGTATGATTATACATGTTCATAGTTCTTTGTCAAAATAACATAAGCTCATAGGCAGACTCCTGGATTCAGGAAGCTTGCCATCTACAGATTAATTTAGGCATAATCATTCAATGTTTTATTTGGCGGTGACTGTTCATTGCTTAAATAAGAGCCAGCCTGGTTGGGGCATTCTAGAACTGTACACACACAAACAGAACATCAAAACAAACTCATCCCAAGCTCTGAATAGCAGTTCCAGTATTTTGCTGCATTTTGGGCACTCCTTGTTTATCTTTTCTTTCCTTTTTTAATTAATGCAATAAATTTGATGACTTTTAAAATTGAGCTTTTTTGGTTAAAATTTCTATAATTATATTTTACCATTCTTTGTATTAATTTTTGAGCAATTTTTTTAGGGAAAAGGCAGTATATAAATTTAATAAGGTAAGCAAATTATGATTCAAATGTAAATTATAATTAGCTGGATGCAGTTTCATGTGATTTCAAGTCTAGTTTTAGCATGAAAATTGCCTAGAATAATAGACTTACTATTTAAACTGTAAAGAAAGCATTTGGCTTATTTTTATTTAAAACAGAATGCATCAATATTGCAAAATACAAGAGAAAACTGAATCATATAACAATTAGGTGAATTAAAAGTAATGCCATCTCTGTTTTCAGTGAAGCCTCTTATCAATTGTTTTGAAAACATGGTCTTGCAGAAATCAAAGCTTTTCTTTGGTGTAGTTCCCAGATGATCTGCATCTGTAAAGAGCAGGTCAGTTCTTTGAGTGAAACTGGCATAAGCCAGTTGTTGTGTTTAAACCATAGAGAGGCCTCTATTTATATTTTGAGGGGATGACATATTTCAGTCCACCTGGCTGGGCATTGTTTGGCAGTTAAGCATCCTGTCACTGGCTGGCAAGGGATTGCTACCTGGTGTGGGCAGTTTCAGCCCCCCTATTTTACCTAGCATCCTTGTTCTTTTTCTTCTTCTAGCTACCTTGATTAACAGGTTTTTTTCCTTGCTTTTAGTGACTCCTGTAGGTTCATAAATCATCATACATTGGTTTTAAAGAGTAAATGCTTTCATGCCACTTTTTATTAATTTATGCACTTTGACAGCCTGGAGGAATATACTTTCCCACAGTAAGCTGATGTACACCAAGATCTTATTTAATTACTCTCTTCCAGCTGCTCCTGCCATCTGTTATGGGCTGATGACAAACTGAAATAAGGTGTTTATTGTTGCTAGTGATGTGTGCCATTAAATTGCTTTGAACTTTCAGTCACTCTTACACCCTACTGTTAACAGTTCTGCTCAGGTCTTGCACTCTAAAAACATCATTTCCTTTATTGAGTCTCAGTTGAGGTTTTCTTCTTTTCCTCCTGACTTCAACTTTTCCTAATGTCATTATATTTTCTCAGAGTCTTTTCTTCCTAAATTGTGTGAAGTACAATAGCTTCAGTTCAGTCATTTTATCTTCTAGAGGGAGATCAGATTGACTTGATCCAGGAAGAACTTATTTGTCTTCTTTGTGATGGCACCATTCTTTATGAATCCCCTTTACAGTTAGATCTATGTTAATGTGCTATGATAGGGGTACTGAAACTATGACTCATGGGCCAGATCTGGCCCCCAATGTCAATTCATCCAGCCCACACCACCTTCATCACTCCTGGAAGAAGAAGTAAATCACATTTTACTTCTGCTTCCAGGAGTGACAAGGGCCACATGGGCCAGATGAATTGGTGTTGGGGGCCAGATATCTGGCCCACAGGCCATAGCTTGGGCATCCCTGCCTTAAGCAGAGAAAATGACAGCCTGAAATCTATCTCATCCTTTTGCAAAATGATTGCAAGGCACATTTTACTTCCACTTCTGATGGGAGGAACCATGTGACCGGCCTACTGAACCATGTGAATGGCCGATGGCCCAAAAAGCTTGAGCACCCCTGTGCTAGGCCAATGGTACTTGGGTCATGGATGGGTTTTTATTCTCAGTTGGGATTTCTTTTGCATTTAAATTTCATTTTGTTTTTACCCATTGTGTTGAATAATGGCTTTATTGTAAACCACCCTGAACAACAGCATTACTATTGTGAAACACTTGAAACAATGGCAATTGTGAAACGTCTACAACATTTGTAATTGAAGGGTCTTTTGCATTTTAAAATAACAAATCTTAGGGTAAATTGGATGCTCTGCTTGACATGGGGTTTATGCTGAAAATGGCAGCCCACTATTTAGTTTGTCCGGTTTCCCATAATGTTTTTGTACAAATTTAGTCCACAGTTCCATTTGTAAACAAAAGCAAATTCTTTTCAAATGTTTCATAGCTGTACTACACATATTAGCTTGTATCCAGCTGGTGTATTCTGCTGAAATTAGGATCTCTGGCTCAGTAGAGGTTTTCTCTGAAAGAAGGGAAGAGAATGATTTTTTGAGGATCTTCAAATCTCCCTTGGAGTGGTTGGAAGACACTTCGGAAGAAATGCGGGAGGTGGTGTGGGGATTGAACAAAGAATTGTCTGAGATCACCTCCCTCAATTTTTCTTCAAGTTTATCTCCTGCCTCTTTTAGTGGAGAGACATCAACTAGTGAGCAAAGTACCAGTGCACCACAAAGTCTTGTTATCTTCTTACGATGCATCACTATGCTTTTCTGGGATTCAAACAAATGACCACAGATTCAAAATTCCCCTCAATAACACGGAATCTTCTTTCCAGGACATTGGTTATGTCAGTACTTATGCAACAAACAGCTGGATCCTATGCAAAAGTAAGTCCTTTGTAATCCATGAGACTTGCGTCCAGTAAGGTTGTATTGAACTGCAGCTTTTGTGGCTCAAAAAACAATAAATATAATAACTGCGTGACTTCTTCAATACTCTATTGTTTTCACGATTGCACTTATCAAAACAGTAAAGGTTCCAAAGGCATTCAGTCAGTAGTAGTAGTAAAAGTAAACTAAACCCTATATGTATTATTGGCAGGATAATGGAGGCTGCAGTGGCTCAAGAGGCTAAGATGCTGACTGGGAGGTGGAAGGTCAGCAGTTCGATTCCCGAGTACTGCAGGACAGAATGAGCCCCCGTCTTTGTCCTACCTCCTGCCAACCTAGCAAGAAATTGCAAGTAGATAAATAGGGACCACTTCGGTGGGAAGGTAACAGCGTTCCGTGCGCTCCAGTGTCTAGTCATGCCTGCCACATGACCATGGAAATGTCTGCAGAAGCAGACAGCACTGGCTCTTCAGCTTTGAAACAGAGATGAGGACTGAACCCTAGAGTCGGATATGACTGGCTTTCAAGCAAGGGAAACCTTTACCTTTACTTTTAATGGAGGACATGGAAGATGGAAGGCATAGGCTTTTAAAAACTGCATTAAAAATCTGGCTTGTGGAAAGTCTTGACCTTATGAGAGGCACAGAGAGAGAGAGATGGACACATGGTTATCTTCCATGATAACCATGTGTCCATCTACAGCAGGGATTCTCAACCTGTGGCCCATAGGCATGATGCGGCCCATAGCACCATTTCATGTGCCTCCCCACTGCCTCCCCCACACCAGGAAGTGCCACGTGGTGGAGGAAGAGCAAAATGGCTGTCCGGCCCCCGAAGCTGTCTGAGGGAGTGTGACCTTGCTCTTGCCTTAAAAAGATTGAGAACTCCTGTGCTACAGCCTTGGCCCCATTAGGACTATAGACACAAAACTAAGATGAAAATACTGAACAGTTTGGCACTTTCACCCTTCACTGTTTACTTTCTAGCCCACAAAAGTTAATTTTTAAGCACTCCTTTCATATAATTCATTTAACATTGCTTTGATTTGCTTACAAGTGAATAGTTGATTAATCAGTATCTTACACTAACATTTCAGGTAGTCATTTAATTAAGTGCTGCTTTTCAGTGCACTGTTTCAGTTGAGGCTGGCTTCTGAGACAGTCTCTGAGAAGGAAGCAATCATAAACTCTGAGATGGGTTTATTCAGCTGTGGCATTTCTTAAGCTGATTTAAGCTGAATGAAAGTAATTAGTTTACTACATGATTTTACTGTCTCTAACATTCAGCAAAAACTAGTGTAAGGTACCAAACTCCCATCCATCTAAAATTTATCTTTTCCCAGTGACCACACCTCTTTGGTTTTTGCAAGGCAGTTAGCCACCCTCTGTTTTCAGTTCTATCCTAATTATTGGTAACTTGGATGGAGGGAAGTTCTGCTCAAACATAGGTAAAACATACATCGGATGGAAGGAAGATATGAAAATCATTCTTCCATGAATGTAATTTGGGGGGGGGGGAATGTAAAGCTACATATTATGATGAAAGAAAAAATAATGACTGGTAAATTGATGGAATCCCTAGCAATTCTTCTGAGACTGTTTGGCAGACAGTTGCCTCTTTCTGAATCTTTTTAAAGATTTTTAAGTGCTTCATTGATAGCTTGGTACACAATTATAGGTGGATTAGAGAAACTGCTAATAGGGGATTTTTGCTCTAATCTTCTTTCAATTGTTAGTATTAATTAAAGTTTGCTTTTCCCCTTCATTATGCCATAAACATGAGCGACTTCTTAAAAGGGAGCCTTATAATTTAAGTTTACTAAATACCTTGCACTGATTTCAGTCACAGAGGAAACTATAGAAAACTAAGGAAAAAAATTTCCAGATAGATCAAGGATTAAAAAAGGATTGAGAAAGATCAGTTCTCCTGCAACATGGTTATAGTTTGAAGAGTTTTCTGACATAGTTTCATTTAAGAGCTTCAGAGGTTTAAACTAACATCAGCTTCTCTGGAGTGGAAAAAACCTAGCTCCCTTCCACCTCTCATTTGTTTATAAATTCTGTTGTGGGTCACTGGGTGCAACTCAGGTTCTGCTGAAGAAAATACTTTCCTTTTCAGGGGAAGAGTAGCTAGAGAGAAAAGAACCTTCTCATGGTTTCTAGACCATTCTTTACCTGTCCTGACCAACACTGACCTTCCTCAGTAACATCGCATGGATTTCAGCCAGCCAGGGCTTAAGCCAAATTTGACGCTCCCTGGTGGACGCTGGCTCCCGCTCCCTCTCCCGCTAGGGCTTCTGGGAATTGTTGTTCAAGAACACCCATACCCCAAAAAGTGCCACCCGGGGCAGGGTGCCCCTTGCCCCCCCCCCCACGCAATGCCACTGACCTTCCTTCAACATCAAGTGATTTTGTTAGCAAGTCTGATATTATTTTCTTCTCACATTTTTTCTTGTCCTTCTCTGGAATAAGTCAGAGGAGACAACTTGCCTTTGTACTTGAGTGGTGAGGGGGTAGCCATAGCTCCTTCCATTTCCACCTTAGTTAGCTATAACTCTAGGACTATGGTGGCTTAGTGGTTAAGATGCTGAACTTCATGACCAGAAGGTTGGCAGGCCAGGAGTTCATGACCTGTGTGTTACCATCTCGGTCTCAGCTCCTAACAAATTAGCAGTTTGAAAGCAAGAAATTGCAAGTAGATAAATAGGTACCACTTCAGTGGGAAAGTAAACAGAGTTCCGTGCACTCTGGTGTCTAGTCATGCCTGCCACATGTCCATGGAAATGCAGATGTAGACAGCACTGGTTCTTTGGTTATAAACAGAGATGAGCACTGAACTCTAGAATAGGATACGACTGGCTTTCGAGCAAAGGTGACTTTTACTCTTTACCTAGCTAGAACTAAGCCTCCTATTACTTTTCCACCTCAATGTCCACTGTTCCTTTGGTTATTTATGCATGTTTAGATTAAACTGTATTTAATTACACAACAGATGTTGTCACAGAATGAAGTATATCCTGTGCTTTCTTCCCTCATTCAGTATGGTGATTTCAGATCAGGGGTAGGAATGATGGAATGTAAACAATATGAGCCTCATGGAGTAGAAGAAATGAAACTTATGTGTGATTGACATGTCATGCTATAAGATCATTGGCTGGATTCCCTAAGAGGGAGGGCCAAAGGCTGACCCTAGGGGAGGAGATATAACTCAGAGACACACACACACTCAGACATTCTCTTGGATGCTGTGCTTTTAGACTGCCAAAATGTAGAGGCTTGAGAAGGAAGGAGGGCTATGGGCCTTCCCTTGAATATGCAGCTTGCTTTATTTCTGTTTTGAAATGCTTTCTAAGCTTTTGCTGGACTGTATCCTGAATCTTGCTATGCTTTCAATATATTTCTAAAATACCTGAAGAGACTTGGAGTGATTATTTGACATGCTACCTGAATCTACACTATTTCCACATGCACCCTTTGATTAAGGTCAGGAGTGACAGGGCACACTGATAGGAAAAGCTCTGAACTGCTGGGTCCGATCTGGACCAGGAAGGCAGGATCAGTCGCAATCCCATTGCCAGGAGACCAGAGGACTACCGAGTCCTACTTGGGAGAAAGTGGATTGTTACAGATGTGCATCTAGTAATGTACCTGCTAGTTTACAACAATGTGGTATACTCCATGTTTTAACTTATTCACACATAAATCACCAGTAGAATTCCAAGTAATGCAATTCTCAAACAAACATCAGACTGTATTTCATTTTCTTAGAATAAAAAGTGGGGCTATGATTTCTTCACAAAGGGAGGTGTGCTCAACTAACCATTCAGATATTCAGAGAGAGAATCTACAATTGAATTTAAGTGCTGCATTTTGCTACTTACGGTGGAAAAATTGAAGGAATTAATTGGAAGATAAAATCGGTTAACAAAAAGAGCATTCTCTGACTAGATTTGAGGCCTTTAGTTAATTTTCCTCCTCCCCTGGAAAAAGTCATAAAGTGAGGAAAACTAAAGATGTTAACTATGGAATATGTTAACACCGTAGAGAAATGCAGTGATTTGTGAAGGATCTAATCCAAGTACAGTAATACCCCGGATAACCCGAGTACCGTATAGCGTGAAAACCGCATAACGTTACAAGATTTTCGGAAAAATCTTGTATCGAATAACGCGATTTTTAACGTTATCCGATACAGTCGTTCTTAGCAGCAGGGTGGCTGGAAAGCTGAACGGGGTTCTCCGTTCAGCTTCTCAGCCACCCTGCAGCTACGGAGGCAGGGGTGGGAAGGCTGGAAAGCTGACAGGGGGCTCCCCTGTCGGCTTCCCTAGCCACCTGCCCTTGCCTCCGCAGCTGTGGGGTGGCTGGGGAAGCCGACAGGGGAGCCCCCTGTCAGCTTTCCAGCCTCCCCACCCCTGCCTCCGTAGCTGCAGGGTGGCTGGGAAGCTGAAAGGAGAACCCCGTCAGCTTCCCCAGCCACCCTGCAGCTGTAGATCGGGTCCTCTGATCTCTCTGGAGCAGGCAGGGGACACGATCCAAGCTGTTTCTGGGCTTCCCCGACGTCCTCAGCCAGTGCAGCAAGCCAAAACGTCAAGGTTCGAATCCCGACATTCTGGCTTGCTGCACTGGCTGAGGATGTCGGGGAAGCCCAGAAACAGCTTGGATCGGGTCTCCCCACCTCCCTGGACCCGGCGGGGGGGGGGGGGGTCAGAGACCCCAAAATTGGTTTTTAAAAAGTCCATTTTTTTTTTACCAATTTTAGGGTCTCTGACCCCCCTGCCGGGTCCAAGGAGGTGGGGAGACCCGATCCAAGCTGTTTCTGGGCTTCCCCGACGTCCTCAGCCAGTGCAGCAAGCCAAAACATCAGGGTTCGAATCCCGACATTCTGGCTTGCTGGAACCTCAAAGAGGGTGGGGGAACTTCAAAAATAGCGTGCATCGGCTCTAGGGAGGTCGGGAGACCCGATGCGCGCTAATGTTGAAGTTCCCCCACCCTCTTTGAGGCTGCAGCAAGCCAGAATGTCGGGATTCGAACCCTGATGTTTTGGCTTGCTGCACTGGCTGAGGACGTCGGGGAAGCCCAGAAACAGCTTGGATCGGGTCTCCCCACCTCCTTGGACCCGGCAGGGGGGTCAGAGACCCCAAAATTGGTAAAAAAAATTGGACTTTTTAAAAACCAATTTTGGGGTCTCTGACCCCCCCCCCCCCGCCGGGTCCAGGGAGGTGGGGAGACCCGATCCAAACTGTTTCCAAAGTTCCCCCACCTCCCTGGAGGCTGCAGCAAGCCAAAATGTCAGGATTCAAATCCCGACCTTCTGGCTTGCTGCAGCCTCCAGGGAAACAGGTTTTTTTTTTAAACATTGTGTGATCAATGTATCGCACAACGTTAAAAACCGGATAACCACGAGACTTGTGGAACCAAGTCATAATGTTATCCGGGGTACTAGTGTAGTAACCTATTGTTACATTTCATGTTTATTTAAATGTCAGCCACCATCTAGAGCAGGGATTTGCAACATTTTTGTGCCATGGGCCATATATGTCCCCTCATACAGGTGGGGGTGGGGGTGGAGGTGTAATTGCTCACTGGACGTATGATTTTGTCGTCATTAGCGGCACTGGTGCCGGCACCCATCACACTGTCTTTCTAGTTTCTTGCACAGCCTCCACCTCTCCCCACAGAGGTAGGAAGCTTTTTGGAGCATGGTCATTCTGTTTGGATAATTGTCCAGTGCTTCCCCAATTCGTTTTGGCTCTTCGTACGCACCATTGGGCATCTTCCTGGTTCTGGGCTAGGAAACAAGCCAATGATACAAGCTCCATCCAGCACCAGATGTTTCCCAGCTGCACATTTGAATAGCCAAAACGAAGTGGGGAAGTGTCGGACAATTATCCAAACGGAGCAAAATTACTCCAAAAAGCCTCCTGCTTTTTTCCAGACCACGCTACAGGTCAGCTCAAATAATTACTTTAAAATGATTATGGAAGCTTCACTGTGATCTTTAACTGCATACTTATTTTGTTAAGGGAAAGGGGTTAATAATTTCAGCTCATTTGGGGGGCACACGTCCATAATTTCATTTTCGTATTAGGCTATGAAGCACAAGTTGAATTTCTATGTGTAGCACAAAAGGATGTGGTAAAGTTTTTGAGTCCTCGGCTCTGTGGGAGGGTCAGTTGCAAAGCAGATAAGTGAAGACACCAACTGGCATCTTGCAAAAACTCTGACATTTCCTTTTCAGACAGTTTCCTTCTTTTTACTCTGGTACTAGTGTACAGACAGTTGTATTTTTTTTAAAAAAGCATTCTTTTTGGTTCATCTATCTCTGATGGTTTTAGAGAGATGCATGGCCTAGTTTTGCTTCATTGTCTTCAAAAGCACTTCTTTCTGCTTGCTCTAAAGGGTTTATTCTTATTACCCAAATAATTAAAGTTGAATTTATGGGAGAGCCATGCTCCACTAAGTTGCTGAGAGTAAAAAAGAGTGGCACAAGACAAAATGCTGCACAGAACAGGTGGAGGAACTTTCCAGTGGCTAATTGTAAAATGTGTTGGCGCGTTGTTGTGCTGACTTAATTGCTGGAGATTCATTGCATCCTGAAGAACCCGGTGTTATGCTTTTGTCAGTCTTGATTACTGTACGTAGAGCCAGATAACTAGTAAGTGGTCAGGGACTTTAGCAAAGGAACATTTATGTTCATTGAAAACTGGAAATCGGTTTCTCCAATGTTTGAACAGTCATACTTTTATGGTAACAGTACAGTAGAGAAAAAGTGAAGAGCAATAGTAGAGAAAGAATGTTCATGGTTACTAGCAGACGTGGACTGCAGTGGCTCAGTGGTTCAGAGGCTCGCTTTGTTATCTGGAAGGTTGGCAAGTTGGCAGTTCAAGATCCGAGTACTGCATGATGGAATGAGCACCCATCTCTGTCCCAGTTCCTACCAACTTAGCAGTTTGAAAGCAAGAAATTGCAAGTAGATAAATAGGGACCACTTCAGTGAGAAAAGATCTTGGGGACATGAAAGGAGCCTCTTTTGGGCATTCTCTGAGTTCCTCCAGCAAAAATCCTTTCGATATAGAAAGCACTTTTGTGTGCTTCTGTCATGATAAACAAACCTGATGAAAACTTGTTAAAAGGAGACAAACTACTGTATATGGTAGAAATAACACCACATTATTTCAAATGTTAATGTTCAAGAATGACTAAAACAGGTTTCATGTTTCTGGAAAACACACTTTTAAAAAAAGAACATGTTTAGGGCCTAAAACCCAATCACAAAATGAAGCAAGTTAATGTGGAAGTTTGAGGATGTGGAAAATCTTCTGCTGTGACCATCACACACCATCAGTCCTTAATGAATTCCTTCTTCTGTAATATATAATCAAAACTTCCCTTTAGGGGCTTAGTTACTAGTTGCTGAATTCATGATTGTACTGGGTTTTATTCCAACAAATTCTGTTACTTCTACAGCTGCCATTATCTGCAGCTACTGATTTATACTGGTTGTTAAGGCTTATCTGGAAGGTTACCAATTCGCTACTCTGAAACAACATCTAGTCCAACTTTATTTTTTGTATACAATGGTCATTAGTCAGGAGTCTCTACAGAGGAGACTGTGGTGGCTTGGTGGTTAAGATGTTGAACTTGATGACTGGAAGGTCAGCAGTTTGAGAACCAAGTACTGCATGACAGAGTGAACTTCCATCTCTGTCCCAGCTCCTGCCAACTTGGCAGTTCGAAAGCAAAAAATTGATAGTAAATAAAAAGTTACCACTTCAGTGGAAAGGTAAACAGCATTCTTTGCACTCCTGTGTTTAGTGATGCCGGCCACAAATCCATGGAAATGTCTTCAAAAAAGGGCAGTACTGGTTCGTTGGCTATAAACAGAGATGAGCACTCAATCCTAGAGTCGGATACAACTGGCTTTCGAGCAAGTGTGACTATTACCTTTACCTTTAGTCTCTCCAGACTCTTGCTTCCACTTTTGACCATCATTTGCCTTACTTCAGATACTGTTAAGTGACAAGATAAATGACTAAATTAATTTCAGAAACTGAAGATTCAACAAGGATCCCACTATTTCTTATTATGACTTGATTTTTCCAACCTCAGGCTAGAGACAGAGTTCAATGTGGTTTGAAAAACTGGCAAATAAGTTTGGCAAGTTCTTATACTCTTTAAAATGCTATAGAACGTGTTTGAGTAGGGATAGAAGAAAGGCAAAAAAAAAGTGTGTCTCAGCTACTTCCAATTCTACCTTTAAAAATAATTGTGTGTTTCTAGCCTTATTTTGGATTATTTTTGGATCTGTGTCATGGGCATATGGTGTGCCTGTTTGTTTCATAAAAGGTAAGCTTGCCTTGTCTAGGGAAATGAAGTTAGCTCTGGTTTAAGAAAGTAGACACCTGTGTCTATCCAATTACAGAGCATGCTTTGCAGCTGTCCAGTTTCTGCCACAGTCATTCCCAAGTGCCCAATGCCACTTAAAACAGTGTTTACTGTGCTTTCCATCCATTTGTGCCTTAGCTGCTCTATCCCTTGTGGAGAAGAAACTCAACCAAAAAGCATTTTAATATCTAAGGAAGATTAGCAATTCCCCACCCATCAAAATACATAGTGTCCAAAAACAGCCAAGGTGCTTTTGGTGGGTACATGAAGCAAAAAATGTCAAAACATGTCTCACTGTTCCTGGCGCTTAAAAAAAAGGCATAGCAAAGCAAATAACATTTTATTCACTTTCAAGACACACCAGAAAAAGGGGGAGAGTAATGCATTTTCCTTATTATAAATAATGATCTCTCTTGCTCAAAAGCCAGTCATGTCTGACTCTAGGGGGCTCAACTCCATTTGCAGCCAAAGAACCAGTGCTATCTGTGACTGCAGATGTTTCCATGGTCCTGTGGCAGGCATAACTAAACACTGTTACCTTTCCTGTTTGAAGCGGTACCTGTTTATCTACATGCAATTTCTTGCCTTCAAATGGCTAGATTGGTGGGAACTAGGACAGATGATGGGCACTTACTCCATCACGCAGAACTTCAGACATGAACTGCTGACCTGCTAAACTTCCAGTCATCAAGCTCACCAAGGATCTAAACCACTAAGCCACCAAATCCCTATTTTCTGTATTAAGATCCCTCTAGTTGTTACTTTGGACATCAAATGAGAAGAGAGGATTCACTTGAGAAAGCCTTGATGCTGGGAAAGTTGGAGGGCAAAAGAAGAAGAGGGTGACCAAAGATGAGATGGCTAGATGGTATTGTAGACACAATATGCACAGAGCTGGGTGGGCTGAGGAGGATGGTGGCGGACAGGGGTGCCTGGAGGGCAATGGTCCATAGGGTCGCAAAGGGTCAGAACTGACTCTGCGACTGAACAACAACAACAACAACAACAACAACAACAACAACAACAACAACAACAACAACAACAACAACAACAACAACAACAACAACAACAACAACAACAACAACAACAACAACAACAACAAGTTGTTGCCTGCCCCATATTGCCGCAGGAGATGGCTCTGAGATCATAGTTCATGGCAATACAGGATCTGCTTTAAACAAATTCATGCCAGTGGCATGTTTCCTGATTGCCTCAGAAGGCGAAGGTGTCCCAGAGCCAACTGGCCTCCAAGACCAGGCCTCCTGGCATCCTGGGTCAGGGAAAAAAGTATGCTCAGATCGAGTTGCAGCCATCAATTGTAAAACATACAATTATGTCATGGGTAGTTTTGCACTTAGTGTTTTTATGAAGACAGACAGAATGGAGGATTTCAGACAGACCTGAAGAAAATATTATGAAGAAAGTTGTGCAACCGTTGTTTCAACATTAATTGAAAAGGTAGTGTTTATACCAGGGGTGCCCAAACTTTTTGGGCCATGGGGGAATCATGTGGTTCAGGAAGCCGTTCACTAAGGTCCGGGGACCGGGTGTGCTCCCCCGACACCAATTCATCCAGCCCGCGAAGCCCTCATCGATCCTGGAAGTGGAAGTAAAATGCACCCATATGGGCGCATTTTACTTCCACTTCCAGGAGCGATGAGGGCTTCGTGGGCCGGATGACTTGGCATCGGGAGGGCGCACCCGGCCTTCGGCCCTTAGTTTGGGCACCACTGGTTTATACACAAGTAAATCTATTGATTCTAGCTAACACTTACATGAGTTTCTTAGTGAACTGAGCTTTTGTACCATTCTAGTGACAGATCAACTCAAATCAAAAGCATTCCTGTGTGTAAAGTAAAAACATCTAATTGGTTCCTGTGTGAGATCACACTTAGATCTTTCCTAAGTCATGTCTTACACACGTCTGTCTGTGAGAGGCCTTGTTGATTTATATCGTTAAAATATTTTCACCAATTCAATAATCCTGTTCAGGATTAGGACATTGTTACCATCCTATAAAAATACTTCAGAATGTTCAGAATTAAAGATAATCATTCCCTGAGAGATGATAGTTTACAGGAGAAATGACAGCAATGTAATTTCCTCTCTCAGACTCATCTTTTCTGTGCTTGCCTGTTATCTTTCCCTTCCCCCCTTCATTCCCCTGCTTTCATCAATCATTGCAATTTTGCCAGTTCCCTCTTTCTTATTGTGTTGTTACCTTTGCTTGTTTTAGTACATCCTTATCTTCCAAGTCCCCTTACCTTCTGTCAGATAGAGTCCTTTTGAGGCATGACCTCATTTCACTGTTGGGTTGACACAAGACCCACTAATATTGCCTGACTCCTTCCCAAACACCTGCTTGTGTTTTGTTCTGTGTGTTTTGTTCTCATGGAATCAGCATTTTGTCTCTCTTGCCTTCATATGCAAAGCAAAACAAAGCAATCACACTTACATACCACCCCATAGCGCTTAGTGCACTCTCTGGGCAGTTCACAAGTTAATTTGGATTTTGCCCCCGCATGCTGGGTACTCATTTTACTGACCTGGGAAGGATGGAAGGCTGAGTCAACCTTGATCTCTGGTCAAGATTGAACTCACAACCTTTTGGTTGCAGTATAGCAATTTAACCACTGCAGCACTAGATTATTCTCTTCACTGGGGAAAAAACCCTGGAATTTATACAACTGAAACTCGTATTTCATAAATATAATTTTTGAGAATATGGGTGTAGAAGTGGCTGAATCGATCTGTTTGTGCTTCATATATCCAATCATATAAGTCTGTTCAATCCAATCTTTACATCAGCCTGTCATACATAATGTAATATGTATAGTGTTGAAATAATTAAGTGAGGGTATAGATAAATCATCTCAGAAAACAAAAGTACTTTAAGATTGAGCCTTGAAATAGTTTACAACAATAATTGCAACAACAATGACTTAGCTGCAACTAAGCAAGGTCACAGAACCACAATATTTTGACTCCCCAGGACACATTGACTTGCAATATGTGTGAAAAGGGAAAGGGGAGTGTGAAAGGGAAAATAAACATTATGAATCATACTGCCCCCTTATGGTACTTAAAATATGCCATTGAACCCTAGTTGTACAATCCCCTGGGACCACAAGAGACTATTATTACAGATATATCAGAAAACAAAACAAATAAAATAAAATAAAATACACTGTAGCACTTTAAAGACTAACTGCTATGTTAGTCTTTAAAGTGCTACAGTGTTTTTTATTTTATTTTGTTTTGTTTTGTTTTGTTTTCTGATATGCCTGAACCACAGGCTAACACAGCTACTATTCCAAAAAATTCTATTATTACAGATGTTATTACTATGACAACAACAAAAAGAATACCAAAGGGTGCTGATTCAATAAAGATTTCTATTTTAAAAAATTCCTTGGCACTATACAATGCTAGAACTCCAATCCTGAGGAGACTTTTCACAGTTGGACGGGAGACTGTAATCAGCTGAAAAAACTATGTGTAGGAAGATAGAAGACATAGTAACTAATTCTAGCACATCATAATTGCTGCATGTGTTGCTGTAATGACGTAGCAGAGCAACAACAGTGGCAACAGAAAAATCATAATGGATTTCCCTTTACAGAGCCATAGAAGAGTGTGGCTGGGTGAACAATTAGAATAATTTCTGTTATGTACTACATTAATATGCTTAAGGATAAGAAATTTATTTTCTCTCATATATTTTTACTTTTAACAACTTTGTTATTTTAGAGATGTATTCTCAATGTGTCTTGTTAGGCTATAAGCTTCTGTACATTTAAAATATAAGTTAAATAGTATTTTTAGTATTTTATTCTACTAATTTTTGTATTTATTTTCTAGTCTTAACATTTAAGGTCAGTATTTTTTTACATGCTGCAAGAATAAAATTATATTTTAAGATTTGTGCCTACAGTTGTCCATATTTGTAAGATTATATTATGACTTGGATATTTTCACAAGTGTGGCATAATTTTGTGCTAATGGAATATAGACACAATGTAGTTAAATAAAGTTTGCAAAAATAGAAAAGCTGATGTTGCTTGCAATTATTTCAACACTGAAAATACTTTTATCTCAATACCCAGAAGAATTTTAGTATGATTTGAAAGGATTGTCTGGTTACAATCAGGATTTAACCCTTTATTAGGACAAATGTCAGCTGCAATGAACACAGTTTTCTGACTAATGCAGACATTCAGTCAGGAAATAGGAATTAGGTCAATTTGCTTTAAAATCCATTTTAAATTAAATTGACTCTGTTAAGAAGGCTTTAGACCATGGGTTCTCAACCTTTTCAAGGCGATGGCCAGGTCATGCTCCCTCAAGCAGCCTCGGGGGGCAGACGGCCAGTTTCCCCTGCCTACCACACATGGCACTTCCGGGTGTGGCATAGATGGGGGGGGGCACATGAAATGGTGTCATGGGCCGCATCCAGCCCCCGGGCTGTAGGTTGAGAACCCCAGCTTTAGACCAAAGAACACCCAATTTCAGATCAGATCCTGCTGAAGCTGTGAAAGAAGGATCAGCATCTTGGGTCAATGCCTACCAGAGATGGGAACAGTTTCCATCCACTATACCTGGTGATGAGAGGTACAGTCTGAAAAGAGAGAAATTATTTCATCTCTGACACCCAGCATGTCACAAAGAACACTATGAAGTAGGATGGATGGATTCACCCACCCTCTCACCTACTTTCATTGTCTTGAGGAGATGCTTTGTTTTCTTGTTTTAAAGTCAGAGGGACACTGGGAACAAACTGCTTTTATTTATTGAATTGCTTCCTAATGTAAGAGCTCAAACTGATCCCAGCATTACGCCAGCTGCTTTCAAGCGGGTCAATTTGTGGGATTAGCAGATTTCATTTCCCCCTTAGATCTGCACATTGAAATACCTCTTGCTTTTATCATATTCTTATCTCTGCTTTAAATCTCCTTTTTAACCTAAATGAGGATTGCTCCATCTTTGATATGACTGTTAAAATGGATCAGGAAGGAAGTGGTGCAGCTTGATCCTTGAACCACTAAACTGAGATGTTAGTGCTGACTTGTGCCTTGAAACAAAAACTCTCAATTGATGGGATCAATAAGTATATGCAGAGTAATGCAAATGTGGCATGCAATTGCACAATTAAAGGCTATGTAAACTAGTTTAGTATTACTGTTCTTTTTTGTGCCAAGGCTCCTGTATGTTTTAAGAGTGGCATGATAAGCAGGAATTCAACAGGCATAGCAAGGTACACATAAAGAGTCTCCTCAAAGATGGTGATATTTTTGAACCACAATTGGGTGTAACGATTCCCTGATAATGACAACCTTGTGTTGCCAGCTAATCTTTCTCACACTACACCAGGTTTTGCCAATTTTACAGAAGAAGAAGAAGAAGAAGAAGAAGAAGAAGAGGTGCAGCAAATGCCATTCGAGTTCTAATTTCTTTTGATATTAAAACAAACTGGCACATGAAGACAAGAAAACAGGTGGAAGGAGGGATTCCAGAGCCACAGGAAGATATTGTGGGTCACCTTTACAGAGTTCAACTAGGGTTAGCTGTAGGTTATTTTTAAGTTTGGAGGTGGAAGGAAATCAATAAAATTTGAGGAATAAGTTCCCAGTCAATTCAGGATGTAGGATACTTAAATGCTTAGAAATCTGTTCTGTTGCTTTGATTCCCTGACCGGATGTGAACCTTACCATCTTTCCTGCATTGGATGCAGTCCTCCCTATCCTTGCTCCATTAATCTGCAGTATGACAGAGCATGGGGAACAATGAAAGGTATAGTATTTCCAGGGGCTCCTCTCTTACATAATCCTCTGAAAGTTCCCAATGCCTACCATGCCATCAAACAATCAAGGGGTATGATGGGAGGGATAAATTCCCCCCTCCAAAAGTTCTCCTTCCTTGCCTCATTTGCTGTTCCATCACCAGCTTTAACCATATACATGAAGTAGAGGAGAGGCCAGGTTATCCTGCTATGATGTAGCCCATACTGCCAGTGACTCAAGGCCGGGAGTCAGATGGCAGTTAACTAACCTAACGATCCTGAGGACTAGTGGACTTAGATGTTAAAGTCAACAGGAATGGGTGATAGTTTCCAAGTGGATTAAATCTCAATTCCATCTTGATGGAGGGCAGCAGCTTCATCAATACTGGCCTGGGGCTGAGGAGGACTTTGCATCCAAAAAGGACCAGAATTCACGGAACTGGTTCAGCGATGTGGGTGTCACAGTGCAATGCGGAATGCAGATGAAAGGCCACTGCATTATTTTCTCAGGTCAGTGTTCATAGCTGATCACCTTGATGATTGCCTATATTTGGATTCGGATATGGCAGAAGAAGAGGAGAAAAGGCATTGTAGATTAGTGTGGTAGGGATAGATTGTTGATAAGGAGGATGAGGGAAGAGATGGTTGAGATCTATCTCAGTTTTTGACCTGAGTAGAAAAAGAACTCTGAGGCTCCAAAGGATTGCTTTTAACTTTGAAAGGGGCTTTATGAGCATTAGGTTTTCATTTCTGGGCTCTGACCCAGCACACTTGCTCAAATCTCTTCCTTCAGATATGCACACCAAATACACTAGGACAGACATGTTTTACTGGCTTCCAAAGGCAGCCCTGTATTTCCCATGCAATGAATCCATATTACATCAGGGGTTCTACTCAAAAGCTGCACAGCTGGCTAGCCTTGGCTCACCTGTCAATCGCAGCTCAAGAAAAGAGGTGGGATAGAAAAAGAGCTGGTTTCTTGTCTGGGACAATTCCTTATTAGGCAGCCTGTCAAAAGGCATAATGGCTTAGATTTTTAAAAGAAAAGGCTACAGATGAATAAGGCTGCCTCTGGGGCTTGGAAATGTTCATTTGGACAGCAACATCCAAAATCTATAGCCTGCAGCCATGCTGGTTGGGAAATTCTGGAAGCTGTAGCCCAGAAAAATGACTTTCCCAAGTTCTGCCAACCGCAAAACAACTGGATTTATTTCTTAGTAGATGCATGGAGCAGAAAGTCAGGCAGGGTGGCTAGTATTTGAAAGGCGACATGACAACCCCTAAAAAATGTTTTACAGGACTGTCTTACTGGAGCCAACAGAAGGCTTATTAGAGCCCTAAGCCCTACATAGGGAAGAGGGTTTTCTAGGGCAATCAGCCCTGGGGATGAAAACATTAATGTCCTCTTTGATTTCTCCATATGCAATGCTGAATTACACTTTCAGCTTTTTGACCTTACTGCCCTCAACCCCTCCAGGCATGAAAGCTGCAGCAGTCTCAGAAGTACTTGTGCCTATGAAGCCTCCTTGCTTAGTATTGGTTTAGGATTTAGTCAAAGGATGAAAATGACTTCTTCACTTCTTGCACTATCTAAGACGGGATTCTTAACCTGCGGCCCATGGGCCGGAAACAACCCACGGTGCCATTTTATGTGGCCCCCCACTGCCTCCACCTAGAAGTGCCATGTGGTGGAGGGGGAAAATGGTCACCCGGCCCCCAAAGCTGTCTGAGGGAGCATGACCCGGTCCCTGGCTTTAAAAGGTTGAGAACTCCTGGCCTAAGAAGTAAATTGAATTCACCAATGTTGGAAGGCCTTTGAGAACATCCTAAAACATATCTGCTACCTCTACCCCAACCCAGAGACTCTTGCAGTTTTGCTGATAAGCCAAAGAGAGGCAAGCAGAGAAGATGTTATGTCTGGAGAAATAATTTCTTGCCAGCCAGAGAATGCATTTATGCAAATTCTGCACAACTCTATTCACAGGGAGATTACCTTTGCAAAACATTGAGGTCCAGCACCTTTGGCAGGCTGCCCTTTTATTAATTTCCATGCACATATATCGGGTTGAAAAGGGGGCACAAGTGCAAACTGCCATATTTACACAACACACACGACTCAATTCATGTGGGTCAGAGAGAAGAACAAATGTATTAAAACCAACTAAGCCAGAAATGTCCTAATGGGAAGTACAAATTAATCTTAATTGTTAACAAGATTGAGTTCAGGTCAGTTGGTATTTTTGCATTATCATTCCCTAAGAATTAAGATGCTTGTGTTTGATTTCCCACATGAGGGAAGACCGATGCTGCAAAGCCAGGGGTCCTAGAAAGAGCAACTCTCAGCTATTCTATTTGCCTTCTTCCCAAGAAGAGTGACAAGAGCCAAGGGAAGGACTGTTGTGACGTTGCTCAAACTTCAGTAGTTTGGCACAGTCAAGTCCACCTAGGGACCACTTGCAGGAGCTACTCGTCAAATTAATGTATAAATAAATAAATATAAGTAAAGATAAAAGTCTCCCTTGCTCGACAGCTATTGGTTTCTGACTCTAAGGGACAGTACTCATCTCCGTTTACAGCCAAAAACCCAGCACTGTCTGCATCTGCAGATATTTCAATGGTCATGTGACTGGCATGATTAGACACCAGAGCACACAGAACACTGTTACCTTTCTGCTGAAGTGGCACCTATTTATCTACTTGCAGTTTCTTGCATTTGAACTGCTAGGTTGGCAGGAGCTGGGACAGATGAAGGGAGCTCGCTCCATTGTGCAGCACTTGGGTCCTGAACTGCTGATCTGCCAACTTTCTAGTAATCAAGCTCAACATCTTACCCACTAAGCTACTGCAGCCCCTCATAAATAAATATAGACTGTGGTTACCAAATGCCTCAAATTTTTAAAACTTGTTTGGTCCAAATGGACAACAGTTTCAATCAGTCCAGTTGCTTATGAAAAAATCCAAAAATTTCCTAGTCATAATTAGTTACCCTGACATACAAACTGTTCAACTTACAAAAAAATTGACATAAAAATAGAAATCCTGGCTAAAAAAAATCAACATACAATTTTTTTAATAGGAAAAATCCGACATACGAGAAAAATACAGTGACCTCTTAATGTGTTTTTGACATACAAAAATTTTTGGCGTACAAATAACCTCATGGAATGGGGGAAAAATCGTATGTAGAGGTTTTACTTAAGGGTAAGGGTAGCATTACCAGGATGGTAGGTATGACCCCCAGTGTGGTATAGTGGTAAGAATACTGAAATAGGACTTGGGAGGCCAGAATGTCTTTGTGGCAATTACTCTCTCATGGTCTTCCTCATATGGCTGATTTAAGGATAAAGTAGCAAGGAAGGAAAGCTATGCACAGTGCTTTGAAATAACTGGGGGGGGGGGGAGGCTGGATAAACTGTAAACAAATAACAGTAAATAAGTATCAATCCAAATTCCATTTAAGCAGCAAATAGTCAGCTGTGTAATTAAAATACAGAGTTACATTTGAGAACTAATCTTTGCAGTCTAAGAGGAGTAAAATCATGGCATTATTTTCACTGTTAAGCTTTTTGCTGTGATAATTTGCTATAAATCTAAATGCCAACTCCATATTAATTTAATTGTTTTAAAAGTCCCCATTTAAATCTAAATGGTGTAAGCCAATTATATTTTTTTACTATATTAGTTACTATCTTTTTCATTTCCAGCATTGATTGACATAGCTAATGTAAAATTAACATGAGAAACACACCTCATACCATCTAAATTCAAGAGTTGTTACCAAACACATTTCTTTTTTAATTAAACTAATAAAAATACAAAGAAAATAAAAATATAATAAACATTTCTTCTTCCTCCTGTGCCGTATCTAATTCCGAAAATTGGCTGTCTTGAGACTATAATGCCATGGCCTTTCATCTGCCTTCCACATCATAGCGTGACACCTGTACCACTGATCCAGCTCTGTGAGTCACTTTCTGGCCCTGAGCCCTTTTGGCAAGTAAAGTCCTTCATCAGCCCCAGGCCAATATTGATGAAGCTGCAGCCCTCCATCAAGATGGATTCAAGTGGGATTTAATCCACTTGAGAACCATCAATAAACATTTAACCATCCAATAAAAAAAGAAAAAGTGTATATTCTTAGTGCTCCCCACCACCATTGGGACCATCTGGGAGTAACTGCCTATACTATTTACATGCGTGAAACTCCCATTTTCCTTCTGTAATTGTATGGATTCTTGTACAGTATTGGGCTTTGTCCCTTCACTTTTATTAATACAAAGCCAATACATTACCCCCATATATGTTAAACAAATCTCTGCTAATTATCTTCTTCTTAACTTTAATACAGTATTACACAGATTGTACAGCACAGTTTCTGAACTTAACATAGTATATAGAAGATGATTTTGAACTGAAGGAAAACACAGGTGTAGTGTTTATAGATCTCACTGCAGCTTATGACACAGTCAGCCATGCAGCCTTGCTGAAGAAAGTCTCCCACATCACGAAAGGATTATAGATTCACAAAAATCATAGGCTGTTTATTGGAAAACCGTAGATTTTTTGTCGATTTCCAAGAACAACACAGCCAATGGAGAATTCAATGAAATGGTCTCCCGCAGGGCAGTGTGCTAGCCCCCACATTGTTTAACATATATACTAATGATTAACCACTGCCAGAAGCCACTAGGAACTTTCTTTATGCCAGCAACTTGGCAATTGCTGCACAGTGCACAACCTTTGAGGCTTTTGAGAAAAAAACTGACTGAGGCTTTGAACTTAATGGCTATATATTATAGGGATAACCAACTGAAGCCAAACTGACTAAAAACTCAACTCTGTTGTTTTCATTTGAAAAACCATTAGACACAAAGAAGTCTGCAGGTGACTTGGAATGGCACCAGGCTCGAACATTGTGTCACCCCCAAATATCTGGGAGTTACCCTGGATTGAACTCTCACTTTCAAGACCCACTGCCTTAAAATCAAACAGAAAGTTTTTGCCAGGAACAATATTCTGAGGAAAATAACAGACACAAGTTGGGGTGTAGCAACAGCTATAGTTTAGTAAAAGAAGGAGATGAATTTAGGATGAACTCCCATTAGCTGAATGGAGAAGCTGCTATGCCACTTCCCCTTGCATCCACCAACCCCTTTGGACTGGACATGTGCTGTAGAAGAAAGGTCAGCTGTAAAAGGAGAAATCAGAGCATGCCATGTTGGATGTAGTTCTTAGAATTTCAGCTAACACATACTTTTAAATGCACTGGTTTGCATCATATGATCATGCATGAAATAATCATTTTGGTCTACAAGTCCAAGGAATGGGGACTTGACATTAGATTATCAGCAACTCCTTTCAAGGAGGGTAATGTTTTTATTAAATCAAACAGTCAAATAGTAAATAACACAAGCTTTTCCAACATGTATGAGAATTCTCTCATCCTTCTAAAATGCTTTCTTGGAACAAACCAAGTATTTAAAATGCTTCAGGTCTGTGAGTCAGGATATATTTCCTCATAAGAGATATAGTTTTTCTTTACTTCTCACCCTCTGCATTTTAACAGCAATTGTTCAGTTGATGGGGAATGAATCAGATTTTTTAGAAAATAGAAAGGTAGAAAGATCAGTTCTCTATTGCTCAGTAGTAATTGTCTTCCAATGAACTCAAGTCACCCGTACCCTTTAATTAAACTCTACAACACTTCAGAGGAACTGGGGCATGGTACACTTTGAAATTTACAAAAGGCTAAATTGAACCTCAGAGAGATGAAAGCTCTAATCCTAAAGAAGCTGCTTTTTGACTAGCACTTGCTATTTCAAATGACCATCTTTTAGGACCTGAAATACAAGCAATGTTTGTGTAGTACTGTAAAATCAATCTGATATTATTATTTTTAAGTTGACTATAGTCTTATAAATGTTTTGGGCATTCCAGGCATATGGCAAAATTATGAGTTAATTCCTTTAGGTGAGGTTTACTATCTCTTAATCTAGAGACATATGAATATTGTTTTAAGTTTAAGAGCTCCTTAGTTAGAAAAACAACCCTCAAGAATTAAGATTTATACTTGTACAGTATATTGGATTTTATCTTGCACTTTTTGTATCACAGATGGTTGTTTCATGTTCATTACCCAGGATGGCCTTCTGACTAGAATGGTAGTACAGTCAAACCTTGCATAAAGAGTGCCTCGCTTAAAGAGTAACTCGCTTAAAGAGCAGAATTTTCTCTGAATGTTTGCTTCGCTTAACAAACAAAACCAACCAAAAATTCACTTAACAAATAAATTGGGGTTCGCAATCCCCCCCCCACACACAATTGGTCACTTACAATGGTGTTTTGCTTAAAGAGCAAACTCGCTTAAAGAGCAATCCTGTGGAACGGTATTATGCTCTTTAAGCGAGGCACAACTGTATATAAGTATAGTAAATAAATGAATAAATAATAATGATAATACTATAAACCAGAAACATGAAAACCTGTTATCTTAGCAATGAGCAGATGATACATTCTGCTAAATAACTTAATCATAGCAATGAGCAGCTTAAGTATTCTCTTCATCTGAAACAATTCAACAGCAGTGTTAGGTGTGCTATGTCCATTAATTTCAATTATCAAAGCACACTTAATTGTGCTTGAAACTGGGCTGCAAGTGGTCTTCTTATAACCAAATATCACTGATATGATGAAGTATCATTCAGTCAATCAAACTAAGGACCAAACTACTGGTAAACAAAGGATACATTCTGATTATCAGATGTGCTCTTTTTCTGGGAAATAATCCACAATAATTTCCTTACACACTGGATGAGCATTCAAAAAAATCATTTTGAAAATATAGCTGTCAAAAAGTACTGTCTACAGAGAAGACAGTAGTTGAAGCTAGTCTGACAACTTATCGGGAACTCCAGGGCTACGCTAGAGCCCTTTTGGGAAGGATAGCAGGCAAGTCTGAAAGAGGCAATGTAGATTTGTGATTCTTTACCTCTATTTTTTTTAAAATGCTGTCACACTTCAATAATAATAATTTTGTGTCAAAAATTATTCTGGGTTGAAGGGTTTTTGCGGAAGAACTCCACTCAGGGAACACCCAAATGAGACTCCTTTCATGTCTCCAAGAGCTGGGACAGAGACAGACACTCAATCCATCATGCAGTACCCGGGTCTTGAACTGCCAACGTTTCAGCTAACAAGATGACCTTCTTAACCACTGAGCCACCACAGCCCCTTACACTTCAGTGAAACAGTAACTTTCAAACTAAATGCAGCTATTTAAAGAACTCTGCTTGTGATACTGCTGCTAACACAGCTATCTTCCTGGAAAGTGATGTAATATGTCATCAAGAACATGATTCCAGGTTCTCATACTGTCCCAGGGCTGATTTTCTGATGTTCTTGGAACCAGAGATGGATATCTTGGTGGCCCCACCACAGTTCTCTAAGCCATTTTGCATTCCTTTGCTCATGACATTCCTGTCATCATAAACTGACAGTAAAGAATTGACATCAGACACCACTTTGTTCAGTTAGAAAGAAGTGGGCCACGTCAGCTAACTGTACTTACTGCCACCCAATAGTAATTCTTTGAGTAATATGATTTGGGTCTGTTCAGTGAAGGATCCTTTCTGGTTGGATGTCTTACAAGGAATTCATTCTGTAGAAAAATGAATTTGTAGGTATACATCTACTTTTAAACCAGTGTTTCTCAACCTTTGCCTTTTGGACTTCAATTCCCAAAAGCCTAAATCAATTGCCCAAAGCACTGATCAGCCAATGTATTGACTTGGGCTTCTGAGAATTGAAGTCTCCAGACAGGAAATGGGGCCCACACTGTTTTAAACTGTTCGAGGAGCCCTGGTGGCACAGTGATTAAACTGCTGCATTACAGCCAAAATGTTGTGAGTTTGATCTTGACTGGGATCAAGGTTGACTGAACCTTCCATCCTTCCAAAGTTGGTAAAATCAGTATGTTGAGGGCAAATTGCTAATTACCTGTAAACTGTCCAGAGAATACACTAAGTGCTATGGGGTGGTATATAAGTGTAATTGTTATTGCAATTCTGGAATTTTAATTTTAATTGATGAGCAGCACAGTTGGGTTTTATAAGTTCTTACTATCATCCAAAGTCATGTACTTCAAGCCTGGAAAGATATCCCATCCATCATTCTGTGGGCTGAATATCTAGTTGCTACACTTGAATTTCTGTTCTATCTTATGTTGTATATCTTCTTTGTATTTCTTTTCTCCATTGTCTTTAATTCCTTTGATTCAAAATAAATCAATAAATTCTTTTAAAAAACAAAACAAAAATGAGCAGATAGTGGGGAGGAGAGGAGCACACTCTAACAAGGAAATGACTTTGTAACACTAGTCTCAATTAATCAAAGCCAGTGATGGGATGTAACAGGTCCGCACCAGTTCACCAGAACTGGTAGTAACTTTTCCCGGTGTCCTGGAGAACTGGTAGCAACTTTTGAGGGGAACCACCTCCAGGGCTTACCTTTTCACTGGTTCCCCCACTGCGCATGTGCACCAAGCACTTGGTGTGTATGCATGCCTACAGTGCTTGGTGCGTATGCACGGCCTCCTCGCTGTCCTCCCAAGCGGGGAGGAGGAAGAGAAGCTGCTAGCCTGAAGCTTCCTATAGCCTGCTCCCCAGGGTAAGTGACTCACCTTTGGATGTGGTATGTCTGTGTGTATTTTAATGTGTATTTAACACCTTTACCTATATTGACATACTACCACAGTTCCTACAAAGGCCTGCTGGCTGGCAGGCCTGGTGGCCTGGCTTGGGGTTTTTAAGCAAAGTCTTGGAGTTACCTCATCAATAAGCTACATCTGTGCTGTTCCAATTGCTCTTCCAATTGGAGAACCCTTAAGGAGGTACAGCTGTTTTACATTTACATTAAGGCATATTATCCTAGAGAACTGGTTAAGCAAAGACTTAGTACTTAACTTCTTTAACTGTTGAAAAGTTGAAAAGTGCCAAAATGAAGCCATTTTGTGGTGAGTTCATTCTGTAGTTCCTTCCATCTGACCTAGCGTGAGAAAGATTAGCCAGAATAAGCTTTAAGCTCTGGTTTAAAAGCTCTGGTTGATTTGCGTTTGGTGTGGGTGGATGGGTTGAGGTGTGTGTGTGTGTGTGTGTGCTTATTTTTTATTTTATTTTATTTTTTATTAGTTTATTATTAGTTTATTTTTTGGCCCCACCCACAACGTCATGATGTCATGACATCATGATGTTGGCTCCACCCATGATGTCATGACATAATGATGTAAGCTCTGCCCACACTGTGATGACATCACGGTGGGGTAGTAATTTTTTTGACATCCCACCACTGATCTAAGCTCTTTGGTTACCATCCTCCATACTTATGACAGAGGCTAATTTGCAGCTCAAGTGGTTAAAACGTGAATTTGAAGACTGAAAAGTCGGAGTTCGATACCTGAGTCCTGCACAATGGAGTGAGCTTCCATCTCTTTCCCAGTTCCTGCCAACCTAGCCATTCGAAAGCAAGAAATTGCAAGTAGATAAATAGTTACTACTTCGGTGGGAATGTAAACAGTGTTCCATGCACTCCAGTGTCTAGGCATGCCTGTCACATGTCCATGGAAACATCTGCCAATGCAGACAGCGCTGGCTCTTTAGCTATAAACAGAGATGAGCACTGTACCCTAGAGTCAGATATGACTGGCTTTCGAACAAAGGCGACCTCTACCTTTAGATTGGTCTTGCAATTTGCCAAGTCCTTTGTCCATTATGGAAATAAAACCAGAGGATAGCAACATGCTTTGGTATGCCTTGGAGAGACAGCGGGGGAGGTGGAGAGAATCTCTTAGGGCCACTGACTATCTTAACAGAAGGAAAAATTGATTCCCAGTATCTAATAATATAAGTGGTTATTATGGTAAAAGGAATGTACATTCCATTTTGCTTTGAGAAAAAATTAGGGTAAAATTTTCTTACCTGATATGTTGCTAGATCTAAATGTTGCCATACCTCACTCTGTTCTAGGGAACCAAAGCAATCCAGGCTATAAAATGAGCTATTGTCTCAACATAAAGATCATCGAACCAATCAGCTGTATAATGATTTGCTTTGTATTCTGGACATGCAACAACTGAACGTAAGTGCAAACAAAGCTACCTAATGGAACCTGAACCCAGTGTTTAACACTGTTCAAGGGGAAGCTATGTTCGTCAAGATGTTAAGTCAATGTGTGCAATACATTATATAATTGCAAAAAGTAGGCCAGAAATTATATCCACTGTTCTGAGCACTGTGCAGGCATTTGTCTTTAGAGATTTAGCAAATGGAAAGTGGCACAAAGCATAGAGTTCTTCCAAAAGTCAAAGCATTCCAGGCTTTTACTGGTACTGAAAGATTTCAGAAGTTCAGCAATGTCAAAGCCATGTTCCGAAGTAAAGTCAGGAATTCTTGGCAGCAGATAGCACAACTTTTAAGGAGGTACTTCACAAAGCTAACTGATGGAGTGATGTGCTAGTGAGTGTTATGAAAAAGAAATAATGGTTTTTCATCTATATTTTTATAGAGAGGTTGCTCTTGCTTGAAAGCCAGTTGTATCTGACTCTAGGGTTCAATGCTCATCTCTGTTTATAGCCAAAGAACCAGCGCATAGGTCTGATCACTTCAGGAGATTTATATAATTCAGTTTATGACAGTGCAAAGAGAAAAGAAATCAGGATCTACTGGCAAATCTCAAGGAGACAAAGTACAAATGGACAAACTTATCTGATTCTGAATTGTATGACAGTAACTCCAACAAAACCCCTCCTCCTCCAACCCCCCCCCCCCCATTAAGACTACAGAAAAACAAAACAAACATTGGGGAAGTAGGATTAAATTTCTGTCCTTGACTAACTGTCTTGCCTTTTATTTTCTTTCTATATATCCATCCATGGGAGCCACTGTTCTGCAGCTGGTCCTGGTAAATGGTACTCAGGATTCCTGTAGAACTTAAAAGTGTCAAGTATACCTGTGTATTATTTATTTCAGACCATTCACTATACCTTAAAATTACAAACTCCTACTTGATTGGGGAAAGGCTTGTCTAGTTCAGCATTCTGTTCACATAGTACCAAACAGTTCTTCATGGGAGACCTACTTGTAGATTGTGAGTGTGCAGCTTGTTTAGCAGCTAAATAAGACCATTGGTGAAAGTGAATGCTACTGTCATGCATAAATTCTGTATAGTTCAAGATCACATCATGTGCCTCATAGAGTGCACAGGATGCTAGCAATTTCTACAGGAATAGTTGTGTGGTATCCATGCACATGAAGGAGTATGCTACGTCTTGGAAATCTGGTGCCATATTTTCTCTTCAAACCTGGAGCCATAATCACTCTTCTTGCTTTCAATATATCCCATGATTCTTTGTTAGTTTCCAGAATCTTAGCAACCTTAAGGTATAAAAATGCAGGTATCTTAAGACCATGAGTAACTAGCATTTTCAAACAGATCATATTTTTTGCCAGAAATACAAAAATGCCTGCTAACTGTGGTAGCATCTAATTCAACAATATTTACTCCCCAAAATCATCATCTGCCAGCCCAGTGTTTCTATCACCAAAAAATGACTGTCACTTGGAAGCTGTTTAAAAATTTATCCCTATGGTAGCAGCTTCATGAGGTAAATTCTCTGTGTACAGCAGCTTGCCTCGTGGATTAGACCAGTGAGTCTCAATGTGAGGCCCACACCCCACAGGGGAATTTCAATTCCCAGAAGCCTAAGTCACTACATTGGCTTTGAGGATTTGATTTAGGCTTCTATGAATTGAAGTCCAAAAACCAGAAGTTGGGAAACACTGGATTAGACTGGACCAATATTATTTATACTAATGATGGAAATGTTAGCCAATGTAATAAGAAGCGATGACTGTATAGAAGGAATAGATGAAAAACAAACAAAAATAAGTTTCTTTGTGGATGGTACCTTATTAACAATAAAAAAAATCCTAAAGAAGCGAAACAAGAACATCTAAAAACTTTTGAAGAAGTAACTGGATGAAAAATTAATTGGAACAAAATGGAAATAATTTTATTCACTACTGATACTCAAGAAATAGCAGCAATTAAAAAGAATCTTGAGACTAAAGTGAAATCCTATTTTAAATATTTGGAAATATATATCAAATAATATACAGGATCTGAAAATATTAAACTTTGACAAATTGAAACTGTTTTTGTAATGGGGACAAAAAAGCAAGAATAAATAAAAAGTTATTGTATGAACATCAGAGAAAGGGAGGATTGGTATCTCAAATTTAAAAAATTACTACATGGCTAATCAGATTAAAAGGATTATAAATATGGTAACAGAAGAACAATTAATATGAAGAGATGGTGAGTCTATATAGTTGAAGGGTGACTATGAGGAGTGTTTTTTTTTAAGAGAGTAGAAAATAAAGTGATAAAAGGAATTCAAAATTCATTCTGCAGGTGTAATCTAGAAATATGGTGAAAAATTTAAAAAATATTTTAGTCCAGGGATTTCACCATTAACCAAAATAATAGAATTAGAGAGCTTTCCAGATAATCTTAAGAAAGCCAAAGGAATTAGATAGAATAGGTGCAGTAAGACTAAGAGATTGATTGGATAAAATGTCCAATAGAGAGGATAGGGAAAATATATTTGAGGAAACTAACCTGTCATGGTTCAATAGGTCACAATTGGAGAAGTGGACTAAATATTGGTTAAAGCAACATGGTAATTGCACAAAGTTAACTAAGTTTGAAGAATTGATAGTCCAGGTAGATCATAAAGTAATAACAACAAAGGGATTAATCAGCAAGATCAATAAATTATTAACAGAGAATGAAGAGGCACAAAAAGCATTAATAATAGTCTGGGGAAATCGATTTAAGGGTTAAGATGAGAAAAGCTGAATGGGATGAAATCTGGAAACACAGGAATATGAAGAATATGTCTGTTAGAATAAAAGAAAATTGCTACAAAATGATCTGGAGGTGGTATATGATATGATAAAGTCACTATAACTCCACATACAAGAAGGAATGTTGGAAATGTTAAAAAAGAGCATGGGACTTACCTACATTTATGGTGGGAATGTAAATCTATTTTTAAAAAATATGGGGGAAGGTTTTTAATGTAATTAATCAAATGCTGTCTATAAAACTAGAAGTATGTCCCAGAATAGCTTTATTAATGGACTTTGGAAACATCACCATAGCAAAAAAATAAGAAGGAAATGATTATAACAATGGTAACAACTATGAGACCACTTATTGTTAAAAGATGAAAAATATATTGTGAAATAAAGCTGGACAATTGGTACAAAGAGCTATGGAACATTGCAATGAATGACAGACTGACATGCAAATTAAAGTTTAAGAAAGAATTAATAAAAAGAAATGATTTCAAATAAATTTGGGGAGAATTTATAGAACATGTCTTAATTAAAGCGACCAGAACAAAACCAGAATAGAAATACATAACTTTTTGAAAAATAGAGGTGAATGTATATTGTTAATAAAATAAAATAATCATAAATCTTTTCTGATGGGCCAGACCCAGTCTGTGTGGCTGGAGGGTGAGAGGTCCAGCCCGAGGCCCCTCGATTAAGGGGTGCCTCAGGGCTTGGTGCTCTTGCCTCTCCTATTTAACATCTACATGAAGCCACTGGGTGAGGGCATCCATTCCTATGAGGTGAAGTACCATCAGTACACAGATGATACTAAGCTGTACATCTTAGCCCGTGGGAATCCTGGCAATGCAGTCAAAGTCCTATCCAGGTGCCTGGAGGCTGTGAGGGTCTGGATGGGAGATAATGGGTTACAACTGAATCATGGCAAGACTGAGTGGCTATGGGTCGGGAGTCCTGTGTTAACTAAGGAGTTACCATCTTTGGTTCTGGATGGGGCTAGTTTGCCCCAAACAGACCCGGTGCGCATCTTGTGGGTCCTCCTGGACTCAGGACTCCTGCTCAAAAAGCAGGTGGCAGTCGTGGCTAGGAGGGCTTTTGCACTCTCTTTGACAGGGACTCCTTGCTCATGATCACCCACACTCTCTCTGGTCAGCTCCAGATTGGATTACTGCAATGCACTCTACATGGGGCTGCCCTTGATGACCATTCGGAGCTTGCAGCTGGTCCAGAATGGGGCTGCCTGGGTAGTTTTGGGGTGTGGGCATTATTCCCATGCATCCCCAGCCCCACTGCTCCAGGAGCTGCACTGGTTACCAGTTTGTCTCCAGGTGTAATTCAAGGTGCTGGTTATTACCTTTAAAGCCCTACATGGTAGTGGGCCAGAATACTTAAGAGACCGCATCTCCCCAAGGTTATCTGTCCAGTCCACCAGATTGGACTGGAGGGGCTCCCTAGTGGTTTCATCAGCTAGAAAGGCTTGCCTGTCTGGCACTAGACGGAGGGCCTTCTCCATGTCCTCTCCGGCCCTTTGGAACCACCTGTCCCTAGAGCTGTATCTCCAGATGGAACTACTGGCCTTTAGGAAGGGTGTGAAGACCTGGCTGGTGGGACAAGTGTGGGGTAGTGATGGTTTTTTGACCCCTCCCCGCTGGCTTATTTAATTTAATATCTTATATCCACCCTCTCTCTATTTTATGAAGAAACGAGAAGTTGTTTTAAATTGTTTTTAGATTTTTAAATTGTGTTGGAATTTGTGATTTTATATGTTTTTGTATGATGGGTTTGTAATCCACCCTGAGTCTCCCTGGCAAGTAGGGCAGAACAGAAGTTATATATATAAATATAATAATAAAAATTTAGTTTAAAAAAAGGTATTATGTACTAGTGCAAAATTAGCAATGGTGTTATCACACTACTGTAAAACTTTCAGAAACCTTATTTTCCATTTAATACAAATATCAGATCTTGTCCTTTGGTTCCACCACTACAAGCTGATGAAGAAAGGATTCTGCTTGTAGTTCTGAAAGACATTCTTCAACTCACAGTAACTTTATTTGCTCAGGCACTTCTTATGCTATTTGTTCCCCATCCATATTGGAGTGAAATCTTAACTATGCCAACCAAAAAGGCACAAAGAGTGTGAAGGCCTTTGAGAGTAATGCCTCTTTATCAAGCAAGACATTAAAAAATTAGCAGGATGTACAAGCAGGGATGAAAGGCGTAATGTTATATCTTTGTAGTCTGCATGTTGTCCTGACATATAATGGCGAGGGCAGGAGGTAAACAATAGAATGAGGTTCTTTGGGCGATGTAGTGTTAATGGATTTCATCAGTGTAACCCACAGACGTAGAAACATTTGGCCCTGAATCTCCAAACAAGAACTCCTAAAAGAACTCTGTCATTTTTCCTCCTTTGTTTTCTCATCAGGGGACAGGCTGATCAAATTGAAGAACACCTGCGGGGTCTGTATAGCACCAAGTACAGCTCAATTATTTGCTTTTTCATTAGAAGTGGTGCTGTAACTGCTGGTGGGGCCACAGCACCTGTGTGGCACCCTGATAATATAGATCAGCCTGAAATACACAAAACAGATATTCTTCCTTAATGGGTCAAGAAAAGAAGGCACTGAAATTTAGCTTAATTCAAACCTGTAACTGGCAAGATTTTAAAGAGGAGATCAATTCCCAGTTAGAAATCCAGGAAAGTAATATAAGATGCAATGAAGGTTGTCATAGGGCTGATGACTCTGAGACATGCTCGGAAAGTCATGAGGCAAAGCAAAATACAGTGAAGGCCAGATGCTTTTTTCATATAACTTAGAATGAATGCAACAGATTAGCCAGCATCACTTGGCCTTATCAGGTGGATTTAGCCCACACTGCTTCATGGACTACAATCCACATCTTCAGACACAATGAACACAAGTCCAAGTTTGGAATTATTACTTTTTAGCCAACAGTGCATCACTCTAGCTCAAAGAAAAGTAAGCTTTCAGATAGAGACAGGTTTGCTTCAGCAAAAAACAAAAACAAGGCATCATTAAGACTAACAAATCCTTTTCATTGTGAGCTTTCATGGATCACAATCCACATCCACAGACATAAGGAATACAAGTCCAAATTTAGTAACATTGCTTTTTTGGACACAGTTCCCAGGATCTCACAAGTGTTGGAATTCTAGACCTTGTAGTTCCAAAAAGTAACATTTAAAAATTCTTCGCCATAGATATATTTGCAGTTTACCCTGTATGCCAGGGATGCCCAAACTATGGCCCATGGACTGGATACGGCCCCCGACAGCAATTCATCTGGCCCACAAAGCCCTCATTGGTCTAGGAAGTGGAAGTAAAACACACCCATATGGGTGCATTTTACTACTGCTTCCTGGAATGATGAGTGCATTGCAGGCCATATGAATTGTCATTGGGGGCCAGATCTGGCCCAAGGGCCATAATGACCAGCCCCCTGAACCACGTGACCAGCACCCAGCCCAAAAAGTTTGGGTATCCATGCTATGACCAAGATATTATACTCCATGTACTTAATAAAGTGGGTTGCAACCTATGAAAGTTCATATTGGAATAAATCTGTTATATATAAACCTGTATCCCAGTTTTAAAAATCCATGAAAGAAATATCTTGCAATACATTTGTTTGTCTTAAAGATGCCATTTTAATTTTGCTTTTGTTTCATTCTTAATGTTGGGGATGAGTAAGAATTTCTTTTTGTGTAGTTGAGGGTGGGCATGTTCTGGTAAAATAAGAACACCAGCATTCACAAATATGGTGAAAAGAATGTTTTTAAAAAATGAGGGAAAGAAAATGTGAAACTAATAGATCTGTTGATCCAAATAGATGTTTTGGAACATTTAACTCTTCAAAGTCTGGCTATTAACCATGTATCTGGTGCTACTTCAGCACTGTTACCAAGGTACACATAAAGAGCCTCCTCAAAGATTGTGGTATTTTAAAACCACAATTGGACGTACCATAGTAATGGCAACCATATGTTGCTGGCTAATCTTTCTCACACTCGGTCAGGTGAAAGTAACTGCAAAATGAACACACCAAAAGGTGTCTTCATTTTGGAAGTTTTACATCTGGCCTAAACATGGAAGAAGTCAGGCCTGGGTAGAGGGAGCCACAGTTGCATTGGGCTGGTAGCTTCAAAAAGACCTCACCACCATCGAGCTCCGGACATCGCTCTCGCCAACCTGGCCTGGGGAGAGGGAGCCACAGCAGCATCAGGCTGGCGGCTTTAAAAAGACCTTGCCACCACCCAGCTCTGGATGCCGCTGTCACCCAGTCCAGCCTGGGGAGAGGGAGCCACCGCCACTTGGACTTCCTCACCCAGTGCTCAGATGGAGGCAACGGGTCACTGTTATGTGGGGTGACCGGGAGGTACAAAACCTTGCTCCCTCCGCCTCCAACACCACTGGACTTCCTTGCCCAGCGCTTGGGAGGAGGCAACGGGCCACAGCTGTGTGGAGCGGCCGGGAGGCACAAAACCTTGCAAAACCTTTCCTTATTTAAGTACTATGTGTGTTTTTATGTAAATTGTATTAATTATGTAAATTGTTTTATTTTACTGATGTATTGTACGGTTAGATTTATTGATTGTATTGTGCTGCATTATATGCCATATTTATGTTATGTTTTTTGAGATTGTAAGACTATATTGTTTGTTATCTATGTTGTTAGCTGCTCTGAGTCACTTCGGTGAATAGAGCGGCATACAAATCCAAATATAATTGATGATGATGATGATGATGATGATGATGATGATGATGATGATGATGATGATGATGATGATGATGATGATGAAGTAAAAGCACTGTTAACTCTCCTCGCCGGCTCTTTTACTTTAACAATTCCATTGTAATCAAGTACATTTTGTTCTTCTTTTCATGAGGAATAGTTGAATGTACTAAATAAGGTCCATGGAGATGGTAAAAAATTATATCTAGTTCAATTTTATAAAAGCTTATCAAATTTGCAAATGTCTTCATGAAGTTAAATAAAGGGAAGAAGGGGCCCATTTGAATAAAGGAAATTAAAAATGAGTATGGTGGTGGTGGTGGTGGTTTAAGCAGTAGGAAATCAACCCAGCTCTTTGCTGCCTTTGTGAGCTGGATCTGTTCACAGCTGATGACACCTAATCAAGTGATTTATCTCCATGCAACTTTTCTTGAGTAGTTCTAGCCTATCACAAGCAATGAGAATTCTCAGCAAAACAGTGTTCAGATGCATTTTTTAAGCTTTGGGGTGTTTGGCAGAAATCTAAAAGAAGAGCTAGCTGTGGCAACTATGTAGCATAGTAGTGCTGTTTTAGATATAATAGCCTTTCCACTTCTGAACATCCAATACTTTTCAGATGAAGTGGCGAGACGAGATTCATGAAAGCTAGGTTTTCGTAATTATCACTTCAACTTATGTGTGAATTGGCCATGAGTATCTTTCACAAGACATGAATACAAAATACTGTACTATGACTGAGGATGAATTGGATTGAAACCAATGCAATAGCTGTAGCAATAGGAGCTAATAGGACAACAGGAGCAGTTACTGCTATGTCACCAAGCACCAGGGAAATTTGGTGCTGAAAATTAGGACTGGTAGTAACAATACTTGAGTTTGAGGGAGATCAAAGCTTGTAAAGCTTCAAATGTTCACCTGGACCCCCAAACCCCACACTCGAAAAAGGTAGGTAGAATTTGCCAAGATTTTGGAAAAGTGAAACGGTTTCCTAGTAAACATGGCTGAGTTGACCATCCTTGTTTCAAAATATGCATTATTCCATTTGCACTTGGAAAAACGGAGACGTTTCCAATTAACACGGACAGCCTCTACAGCTACTGGAGGCTGTGCTGTTCAGACACCTTTCATTTCACATGTTCAAAGTAAGAAAACTAGAAAAAGAGATGGGTAGGGCAGGATTGCCTCCTGTGCTCAAATGGCATACTTTGGATCAGTACCAGCAAGATCTAGTTAGAACAGGGCAATGCAGAAGAACAGAAGCAGGTATATAAATGCTAGAACATGCCAGAACTAGAAAAGGTTAGCTAGACAACGCCACATGTACAAATGTTTTAAAATAGTTATCCACATCTTTGCCAATTGATGGCAATAGCTCTTAGGTTCAAATGAAGGCCAGACTAGATGTTACAAGTAACCTGCCACTAGAGCTGTAATTCTATTTGTGTTCTGTAGACAACATTCATGCAGTCTTCATGTTGAAAAATCATTGCTGGTACATTGTTGCAGACCAAAACCTGAAGCCTAAAAATTAGGAGTCAGATCCTAAGAATTTGAAAGGTAAATGACATGTTTTTGAATTTTAGGGAATAAACAGCTACTGAACATTGTTTTAGAATACAGTAGTAGTCAAAGTTTTTGAATGAGCCCAGTTGTTGAAATTAATATGGGAAGAAAGGGAACCTGATTTTGCTTTCATATTTTTAATTTCTTTCCATAATGTTTGGTATTCTGCTATTTTTGTATTTTCTGTACTTTTGATGGAACTCCAACTTCTATGAGGTATATTTTTATTTATTGCTTATTCATAACTATAATATCAGGATGATTAAAATCAATGGTTATAACCATGATCATCTTCTTACCCTTGCATAGTACTGCAATTTTGTTTTCTAAAACTGGAAATAGCTAGAATTTATAATATGTAGGAAAAGATATAGGTAATCCATAAGATTTGGCTAACTGATGAAAAATGAGTTTTGCAATTTGGACATGCCTGAACATATAATCTACTGAGGTTAGTTTAGGACATCTAACGATGATGTGATGAATTATTTCTTTAGATTTGTAACAGGCCCTAGATGCATCTCTTCCATCTTGCTTCCTCCAGTGGTGCTCCTGGATGAGGCAAGATGTAAGTCTTGGCTGCCTATTACATTGTTGATAATCAAGTATTACTGCAAAAATGTTGTAATTTCACAAAGGATTATAAACTAACTAAAGTAGTAGAAACCCTTTTGCAAATTGGCTGATATTTTGTTAACTTTCAAGGACAACATGGCAAAGGGAAGATACAAAAGAATGGTCTGCCCCAGGGTAGCATACTGGCTCCTATTTTATTTAACATCTAAATCAAATACCAACCACTCCCTCAAGGTTTTATTTATGCTGGCAATCTCTTGATGCTTAGTTGGATATGTTTCAGATGCTGGGACATCTCCTAAAATGCATTAAAAGAATTTATGATAGAAAACAACTTAAATCTAATCCTGTTAATGTTTTAAGAGCAGCACTGCAGTGGCTTAGTGGTTAAGATGTTGAGCTTGAAGACTGGAAGATTGGGGTTGGATACCCAAGTGCTGTACAATGGATCTTGGGGACATGAAAGGAGCTTCATTAGGTCGTCTCCTGAGTGGAGTTTCTCCAGCAAAAATCCTTTCAACCCAGAGTAATTTTTCACATGAAATTTATTTATTTATCCTGTTAATGTTCAAATATATGCCTTTTATCTGCAAAAATATTTCTGAAACTTCAAATCATTTAGAAAGTCATTCAACTACATCATGGTTTTATCTCCAAATACCTAGGTGTTACTTTGGATTGTACACTGATGTATGAAAAACACTCCCAGAACAAAAGTCTACCTTATATTCCTTGAAGGTTATCAGGAACCAGCTGAGGCATGCAACCACCAGCATTAAAAACTACAGTCTTGCCCTACACTACTCCACAGGTCAATACACCAGCATGGTGTAGTATAGTTAATCCCATGTAAAACAGATAGACATAGCACTCAATAGTTGACAACATGTTGTTTGCAGAGTGATTTACAATCAGAGTGATTGACTGCAACTCATATCTGAGAATGAGTTTTTTTCCCCCTGAAGCAGGAAAAATGTTACTGATGTGAATTTGTTTAAGGTGGATCCCAGCTTGCCATGAAGTGACCCACACACTATAATCATTGAGCCATCTCCTGAAGCACATATGATACACAACATGCAGAATTTAACACTGGGACTACAATGGACTGCCACAGCCTTGAGGTTATGGACAAGGTGCGCCTTCACAACCAGCCCATCTGGCATGACCTCTTCTGCCTCCGTGACTATTGGGAATCAGAGTTCCTCCTCCACCTATTTTGCCATTGAGTCCAATATGATGTTTTCCAGTGACATTTCTTCCACTGATGGGGACCATCACCCCACCCCCACCTAAAGGGGTTTGTCCACCCATAGCTGTTGGCCCCTTTAGGGAGTCAAATTAGTTAACTGCTGCCTGACACTCAGCATTCTGTTGTTGGCCGTATGGTCTACTCCATTACTGTAGTGGAATGTCCAGCCAGACATATCAGACAATCAGAGTAGGACTATTGAATGAGTGGAGATTTGGAGAGTCAAATCCTCCATAAATTCCATTCATTCAATGGGCCTGCTCTGGTTGTGATTTCATAATAATTGTGTGCCATCAAGTCAATTCTGAGTTATGGTGACCTTTTCTAGAGTTTTCTGGTTAGATTGTACTCAGAAGTGGTTTACCATTTCCTTCTGCTGGGGGATTCCTGGGACTATGCAGCTTGCCCAAAGTCACATATATCGGCACTTTTGGGATACACACTGAGGAATTGAACTCTCAACCCCTGACTTTGCTGCCAGCTGCCTTACTCACTGAGCTATATTGGATTTCAGCCAACAGACCTAATCCCTGCTGATAAAATCAATTGCCTAGCAGACATTGCACCCACGACATAGAGAGATAGCAACTAATAGTAAAAGATTCAACCCAGAGTAATTTCTGACATAAAATTTATTTATTTACACAAAATGTAGACATCCCAGTCTCACAGGGAAGTGGGTTACTTGGAATTAACAGACTACTAACTGAAGTTGATAGAACTGGTTCCAGTCTGTTTGGAGAATTATCATTGGCCATAGTAGCCCTATGTTGTAGCCCATGCCATAGAGAACTGTACCATAGATAATTTTAGCATTCAGTTGTTATAAAGGATTGCTCTTATTAGCTCTAACAACTGGCAGCAGAGGCAGCAAACATTTCCACAATGAACAGAGGGGAGGGGAGAAGTCATCTGTCTGAGGTGGTTTATAGGGGATCCAGTGCAATTCCTCAAACCCAGGAAATTTCCCATCTCTTAAGGGAAAAACTGTGAATAGTGGAAATATTCTTCCTCACCTGATGTGTAGAGGAGGAAGGTGAGGGTAAAAAAACTAGCGAAAGGCAACTCATGAGAAAATCACATCCAAATCAGGTCATTTTTTTCATCACCAAGCCACGAAACACATGCTCCTTCTATAGGTACTTCATTTGAAAAAGACAAAATATGATCTCATGCCAAAGTCCAGGTGTTTCAGAATGACACACCTTATGTTGTACATGAAAGAAAAGAAGATATTGCTCCAGAGTAGACCCTGGTTTACCGACTTTAAAAAGCAATATATAAAATGAAGGCAACTTTAGTAAAATGATCACACCTTCACATCCTGCTGCTATGCATCTTCCACATTTATTTTTACAAGACTCCCTGAACTGAGAGATTCCATTAGCCAAATAGCAACACATGAATACACATTAGGCAGACACACCTCCAGCGAAAATCTCATTAAAGGCACAACACATGAGTTGCAAACAATTTATTCTGACACAATCACTGGAAACCATTCTACCTGTATTGCTCTAATTTCAAGAATGCAACTTTTCCCTTCTCTTTAAGTAGGATAAATAAGGGAAGAAGTCGAACTCCTTTCTGTACATGCTGTGCATCACAGGGCCAAGATACGGATTGCAGCATTCTTGTTGCCTTAGCATTCAAAATGAATTCAAGAAGGTATTTTATTTTCCCCTTATAGTAATTTCATTTTAAATTCTATACAATACAGGACAAAGCAATGAATAAAATCCCCAGTTCCTTCTAGTCCTAAATTAGTTTATAATCCTGGCATTTATAATCAACAAATGCCTCCCAGTTGGGGCTACTGAAATGAACAGTATATGTATTTGTTTTTATTTGTACTTATATTTTACAGTTCAAAAAATTATCATCAATAAATTTGATTCTGTAGCAGCATTACTAGGTGGCTTTACTCCTTTGAACTTGGATTTATAAACTGGTTGGATATCTTAGTGGTTTAGGTATCTGGCTATGGAGCCAGAGGTTGGCATTTGATTCCTCACTGTATCTCCAAGGGAAAGAACTAGCATGTGTCATTATGGGAAAGCTGCATAGTCCCAGAGTATTTCCAGAAGAAGGGAATGATAAGCCACTTCTGAGTACTCTCTAGAAAACCCTGGAAAGGGTCATGATAACTCAGAATTGACGTGACAGCACAACACCACCACCACCACCACCATCTGGTTATGGAAGCACATTTGATTAGGGGCAATTCATGAACAAAGCTGAAATTGTCCCTCCAAAATTTCAGGGGGACACCTTTTGCCCTATCACAAGGCACCTCTGTTTCTGTTCTACTGAGTTGACTACGCTACCTATCTATATAGTTAACCAAGTCTAAATCAATTACTGTACTCATAAGAGATTCTATCTGCAGATTTGTATATTAATAAAGCAGTATTTCTGAAGAACAAAGTGTTTGAATGAATGATCCTGCAGCAAAAGCAACAGATTAAATCCTATCTCATCTCTACTATAGTTCACTATTTGATTCAGTGCTCTCACACTAACCATTTAGGAATCAACTACTGGTGATTGAACTTGGCTTTCATCGGACCTATGATTCTGCTGCTCCCTCACTTGCTCCCTCTATGCAGTAAGCCTGCTCTGCCTAGGCAGCAATTGGGGTGGGTGGGTGTTTAACAATATCACAATTAAGTAATTGGAAAGGAGGAATAACTGGGGATTCACAGGCCTTATCAATTAGTTTTTGAGAAATGGGTTTACCAGTTAGAACCCTAAAAGTTGCTTCACCTTTTGGACAATAAATTGATGAGTTTAGGCTAGCTGTCTGCTTATGGTTTGGCTTGAGCAAACATCTACATAGCCACTGGCAAGACCTTTGGGTATGAGCACATGGAAGCTAGGAGTTTGAATCCACACTGTGCCTCCTGGAAGGGGGTTCAGCTACACTCACTCAGAGAGTGTGGCTGATGGGGTTATATACCCAGCCACTTATGAGGCCTAAATTGAGGATTAATTCAGTGTAATATATCTAATCAAGAAGGAACCACCACCGCACATGGCCAAATCAAATGCCTCAAATAATCATTATCTGTATTAAATTCTCAGCATGTAGCTGAAATTGCTAATTTCTGAGTAAGTGATAGAAATTGTGGAATGAACATAAAAGAGAAACAGGGGGCAGTGTTCAGTTGTCAAAAACAGAAGCACAAAGGAGGTGAGGTGGGCAATGGCATCTCTCTTGTAAACCCTTCTAATCCATGCTGAACTGTGTGGGTATCTGTGAGAGGCACAAAAATTAATATGTGGGAGAGTGAAGAGTTAAAATAATAACAGCTTTTCTGTAGGTCTCTGTAACTATGCAGTTTACTCTGTGTGCTCTAATTCTAGTCCTATGGAGACAATATAAACTTAGGGTTATATGGTGGTTTACACTGCTGTACTGCAGCCAAAATGATGCAAGTTTGATCCTGACAGAGATGAAGGTTGACTCAGCTTTCCAGCCTTCTGAGATTGGTGAAATGAGTACCCAGGGTGTTGGGGACAAAATGCCAATTAACTTATGAATTGCCCAGAGAGTCCTCTGTGCACTATGGAGTAATTGCTATTGCTATATTTGTGGTGAAGGCAGGAACAAACATATAAACAACACAAGCAAATGGCCCTACCATCCACTTTGTTGAGTGGAATGGTCTGAAGAAACTTTTATACAGTGGTACAGTAATACCTCGGATAACGCTAAGACTTGGTTCCACAAGTCTTTGTGTTATCCAATTTTTAGTGTTATCCGATCCATGTTAAAATCCTATGGGATGGATCAGATAATGTTAAAGCTCCATAGAGATACATTGTAACCACACAGGCTTTAGCGGTTGTTATCTGATCCATCCCATAGGACCTTAACAATATTCGATCCAATTCTCCACCTCAGATTGCTTAACGTTATGCGATTTTAGCGTTATCTGAGGTAAACATTATCCGAGGTATTACTGTACCGTGTTTAAAGAGCATAATGCATTCCATGGGGTTGCTCTTTAAGTGAATTTGCTCTTTAAGCAAAACACTACTGTAAGTGACAAATTGTGACTTCTGGCCGGGGGGGGGGATTGTGAACCCCAATTTAGTTGTTAAGTGAGTTTTTGGTTGATTTTATTTGTTAAGCAAGGGGACCATTCAGAGAAAATTCTGCTCTTTAAGTGAGTTCACCTCTAAGCAAGGCACTCTTTATGGGAGGTTTTACTGTATATACCGGTACATTTGGCTCAATACTCTCACAGGGCCATCATCAAAAGCCCCAATCACTGGGTCTCTGGAAGCACATTCAACTAAACATGCTTACAAAACTCTTCAGAACTTCACATTCAATGTTTGACAGTCTAAAGACTTCTTGGTGGTAATGACATTTGCTGCTGAGTCTCACATGTCTCCCAATCACAAACATAGACCTTTATTTATTCAGCTGAGATCTGAACAGGATTCCTGTTCCTGTCTTAACACTAGGAAATCTCACAAAACAAGGACACTGAAATGCTAGAGAGGAATTAGACTGCACAAATTTCCCTAAACTGACTTATCTATAATTTAGTTTCAGTTTCCACTCTCTCAGTAATAGGCTTACCGCAAGCTAATTCCTAGATTCCCAGGTCCAGAACACATCCATCGTCTATGCCATTTCTGACTTGAACCTTACAAAGCCCTTTCCACACTCAGGCTTCAGTGACTTCAGCATTGCATGACCAGATGGAAAAGACAACAGAGCTACATCTTTATCCATTCCTGCTAAGGAAAGAATGCCACTCTTTGTAGTTGATCTTGTAAATCACACTTATTGAAAGGCTTTCTGGTCCCACAGTTCTGTTGAAGATGTAAGATCATGGCTCCCAACTGACTATGCTACCTGACTTCTGTCTACCATCCCTAGTGGAGAGAAGAAGAAAACCAATGTAACAGTAGTAGGTACTCCAACTTTAATCTCCCCTTCAGAGCCCAACACAAGGGCTTAGAAACCTGAGGGTCAGAGTATCTAAACATGGAGTGAAAAAACAATCTGATAAGTGCTTCCTCCACTCCTGCAGGTGTCTTATTGCACAACCAGTTGTGAAAGCAATCTCACAATCAACAGGAAAATGGAAATGTTGGAGAGGCTGCCAGAGCACCCTTCAGTCCCATCTTTAGGCAATAGGATACTGCCTGCCCTATGTAATTTTATTTAATATGTTCAGTAGTTAGTATACATGTCCTTAATCTAGACTGAAACCAGAATGGGTAGAGGATGTTTAAGTTTTCTTTTCTCTGTGTTACTTTAATGTTCCGCTCTCTGCACAGAGGATTTTAAAAATCTGTTAGTCCCAAAGCAACTCCTCCTCCTTTTATATCTTGGCATGGGTGAGTGATTCAGTGGCCATCACCTATCAGAAAGCTTTACTATTTTGAAAAACAAACAAACAGATATTTTACTGAGAGAGCTACTTTGGGCATTAATAAAGTGGACAGTACTAGCATAAGTCTCACTCAATCCTACTGATTATAGTGGGTTTTCTGTTTCTATTGTCCCCCCCCTCATTGCAAATGCTTTGTGTAGTCACCATATTATCTGAGTAACTTAAATGTAATAATGATTGTCCAGATAGTATATCCATGGCCATTTGGCAAATTTTGAGATAGGTTCTTCATAGAATCATTAAATAGCCAAAACATCTTTTGATTTTACCCTCTTTCATTTCCTTCTTTGGAAGCCTTTTGCCTTGGTTTAGAAATTCTAATCTCTTTCATACCTTGGCATCACAATAGCATATCAGACTCAACTTCAAAAAGCATACCTCATTATTAATAGTTAATAAGAGGAGAGGTAAATGTTCCAACAAAGATTTTTCACCCATACAGAATATGATTATTTTTACCCGAATAAGAAGGGTTCTGTTGTCTTCTCCCCACAAAATGATCATTTGATGATAAAAATAATCTGTCGCCAATCTGTGAAAATAAAACAAAAAATGTTTTCATTTACAAAGGGGGCAAAGACCATATGAAAAATAAGATTTATTTCTTAAAAGGACATACAGTAATGCTGTCCTGAATCACTTCAACATTTGGAACTGTTTTTGTAATAAGGATCACAGGAACACACCCCGAAATAAGCAAGTTGCTGAAAATTTAATGCAGGATGTATTTCTTCTCCCTTTCCCCCTTGAGCTAATTCTGCCAGAAAATGAAATTGGGATATTGATGTCTTCAAAGGAACAGTAAAGACTAAATAACACGCTACAATCAACCAATACATTTAAATGCCCTGTAATGGAAATTATTCTATTATAGGCAAGGCAGAAAAACATTTGAAGTGCTTGACATTTTTCTACAAGGTGTAATGAAGTTCATAACCACATGCAGTGTGCCTAATACTTTGAAGAATGAAAGACCAGAATGGTATGAGAGTTTATTCTCATTTCACCCCGGTAAAATTATGAATGCAGAAGCTGCTGTTTTAACTTACAGGTTATTCAATAAGGATCACAACTGAAGACAAGCTAGAACTTAAAGATTTTTTAAAAATAAAACTCAGGATGACAGACAACTGGGAAAGAACTGTCTACCATCCAGAGTTTGTGGAAGATGCCCAGGTCAGAAGAAAGTATCGTGTTAAATGTAGTACAGTTTTTCATTAAATGTAGCAACAATGTGGCTTAAATTGAGCAGCAACAATGTGGCTTATATTAGAGGGCTGCAGTGGCTCTGTGATTAAGAAGCTCACCTTGTTAGCTAGAAAGCCAGCAAGTCGGCAATTCAAGACCCGGGTATTTTATGAAGGATTGAGTGCTCATCTCTGTCCCAGCTCTTGGGGGCATACATACATACATACGCTTGCCCAAAGACACACAGGCTAGCTAAAGAGACTCCATTGAATACCAGGATGCTTGAGGGACAGGGCAATTGAAGTGAAGTTTTCTCTAAAGGAAAGGTCAGTGAACTCTTCTTGTGTTTGTATAGTAATTGTTTTATCCACCAGCTTGTAATATTAGAGGCAGCACAGCATTCATTGCACCATATGGAGCAAGTGCTAGACAAAATTGTGCTATAAAGGGGGAGGAGTTCCAGCCCTCACCCTTTATTCAGTTTTGGAATAGTTTGCTTTTTTTTTTTTTTTTTTTTTTGTATTTAGGAGTCCATTCCACAATATCTTCACATCACTTATGCAAATGTTCAATCCATACAACTTAGGATAATAAGTTTCAGTGCAGAGATGTGATTGTGATTCTGCACACAACATAATGCTTTTGGAAAGGATGCAGATATTGTACATTTTAATTATTGCCCATGTTTTCATCAGAGCTTGGAAACAGAATATTATGGACTGCAGAACTGAGTCTGGAGAATTGTAAGTGTTGTATTCTACAAAAGGTAATGCTTCCGAACTCTGATTATAATAAACATATTAGTGGTGTTTTCATTCATCGTCATTTTCTTGTAAGTTCTTCTGATGACATACTATTTATTTGAAGAATCTTCTGGAGCATTGCCTTTCTTACAGCTTTTGCCACAGATAGCTAACAGGAGCATTCTGGAAGTATGTATCTGTGGTTTTCATTGGCTATATCTAACTCTCCTTTTGACCTGCCCCAGAAATAACGCTACGCAACAAAAAAAATTTGCTACTGGGTGAAAATAATGTGATTGTTATGTGCGCTGATTCTGATTTTGTAATCAGAAATGTTGTAGGACATCTGGATTTAAAGTTACAGCTGAAAGTCATATGATATTAAAAGCCTGTACATGGGTTAATATGTAGCTGCATCAACAAGCCGTGTTTGATGTATGATTGTGTGTGTGTGTGTGTGTGTCTGATTTGGAGGTGACTAGAGAATAGTTCGTGCTAGTGTGTTTCTGTGTTTTATTAATCAGCAGTCACAGTAACATGCATTTAAGTGGTTTCGTATAAGACAATTCGGTAATTCGGTATGTGGTAATTCAGTAAATGAAAGATGAATAGGCGCAACTATGTGAATTGTCCGGACTGCTTTTGCTACATTTGTGGCAAGTATAGGATGTCTGACCAATGCAAGAACATATCCAGAAAGCTACGTATAGCTTATAAACATTACTTTGGATGTGAAATTGGAGATAAAACAAAATCCTGGGCTCCTCATCTCTGTTCCACTGTCTGTTACTCCGTCCTAACGGTAAGCGAAATCGAATGCCTTTTGCTGTTCCCATGATTTGGCGGAAGCAGAAAGATCACCATTCGGATTGCTATTTCTGCTTGACCATCATATCCGGGTACAGCAAGAAGAACAAGTCAAAAATTGTGTATCCGGATTGTCAGTCTGCGCTAAAGCCTGTGGCGCATGGTACAGATTACCCAGTAACAATTCCTACTTCATCCAATGGAATGAACAACGAAGAAAGTGTTACTGAAGGTAATGACAGTGACGCTGGAGCTATGGAATACACGAATGATCCCAACAGTAACATTAAAAAGCCACATTTGATCAGCCAAGCCGAATTGGACGACCTGGTTCGCGATTTGTCCCTGTCGAAAGAAAAGTCTGAACTGTTGAGTTCCAGACTGAAGGAGTGGAACTTACTCGCGATGACAAGAATCACTACATAGTGAAAAATTGGCCACCCAGAAATTTACCTGTAATTGGACAGCACAATGTTCAACATGTACCTCTTGTGGATCGTAATAAGATTTACCTACCTCCACTCCATATCAAACTGGCTCTTATGAAACAGTTTGTTGCAGTGATATATAAAACAAATCATGGTTTTCAGTACCTAAAAGGCAAGTTTGGAAAGATGAAAACTGAGGCAAAATTGAAAGCAGTAGTCTTCTTTGGACCAGAAATACGAAAGTTGATTTGATGTCCACAATTCAGATTGGAGCTCACGGAACGAGAACTAGCAGCTTGGGACACATTTGTGCTTGTCGTGCACAACTTTCTTGGGAACCACAGAGTAGACAACTATGCAGAAATTGTGGACAACTTGCTAACAGCCTTCCAGCACCTCGGTTGCCAAATGTCACTAAAGAGGCATTTCTTGCATTCGCATCTCACCTTCTTTTCGTCAAATATGGGAGCCGTGAGTGATGAACACGGTGAAAGATTCCACCAGGAGATGTCCACCATGGAAGCAAGATATCAAGGCCGCTTCAGTCCGAACATGATGGGGGATTACTGTTGGTTTTTGCAGAGAGCAACAGAAGATGTTCACAGGTAGAAAGCAAGAAGCTCTACACACTTTTAAACCAAGCCATTGTCAATCTTAGTGTAACTAAGGGTCCCTGACTCATTTCAGAGGTAAATAAACATTTATAATTCACTTTTTAATTATAATATTTAGTGTTTTCATCCCAAAGTACACACATTAATTTCCCTAAAATTTCTCACAATCGCTTTTCAACATAGTTAATAGCATTTTCCTTGATAACCTTTACACGTACATAACTTTTTTCCTGACATACCAGAGCAAACCCGACTGCAGTTCTGTATTCAGCACATACGAATTACTGTAAGGAACATATTTTCCACCCAGTAGCAGGAAAAAATTTTTTTGTTGCGTAGTGAATTAGTCACCACTTCTTGTTTCCTTCCCTTAGTCCTTTTAAACATACCTTTCTTGAGGGTGGAGTACACCCCCAAAGACATGGTCTTCTATCTGGTTAAGACAAGCTTTCTTGTCAATTATATTTTCCAAATAAACTTAATAAGATTGATTTTAAGTTTAACATCTGCCTGGTTTATTGCTCCAGAGAACAGATCAATAAGATGAGTTTAAATACTCACAGAAGACACTGCTGGCATTTACACTGCTAACAAAAGGTTCTCCTAACACCGTTTCCCATAGACTTAGCAATCTAAATTTAAAATGACATTATTCATATGCTGCTCCATATGCATAGGCAATCTTTTCCAAAAAATTCAAGTCCATTTCAAAATGGATCCTGATTATATATCACGGTATAGCAGATATGTGCATTCTCCTTTCAGAATTCATTTCTTCGGTAATTACAGTACAGTAATACCTCATATAACATTAGTATCAAATAACACGAAAATCGCATAACATCAAGGAATCTGGGGGGAAGAATTGCATCAGATAACATTAAGATCCTATGGGATGCTTCAGATAACAACCGCGAAAGCCTGTGTGGTTACAATGTATCTCTATGGATCCCATAGAGGATCAGATAACACTAAAAATCATATAACACGAAGACTTGTGGAACCAGGTTTTAGTGTTATATGAGGTTTTACTGTATTATGGATCACATCATTCTTTTTGAAGGACATCTTTCTTGCCAGTCATTCTTTTAGCCAACTTTGTTTTCACTTTCTCTGCCTCATGGAAATTAAAGAGTTTACAAATAAAGGATGTTTCTTATTTTCTTGTTCTCACACTTAACCTGGTAAATGTGGTTGCACTTTCTGTAAAGCTGCTTCAAATCTAGAGTAAGAGTAAATCAACACATGACTGGATATTAGTAGAATAGGATATTAACTATGAGTTGCATTAACAACAGTCCACTATTACAACAGCAATAGAATTACATATAATCAAACTCCCCAAGAGAGCTCTCACTTCATAGTAATGCTCTTTCTGAGCTACATCTAGTCATGCTTACATTTTGTTTAACTGGGTCAATCTAAAATAAATCAGTATGGGAAAATCATTAGATTTTTCATTTAGATTTTCAGTTGCATTTTATCTCAGAGATAATGTCTTTTGTCTAAAATAAAATGGTAAAATTAGCACTGCATGGGAGTGCAGTGATGTTATTGTGTAGCACAGGGGTGCCCAAACTACGGGCAATTGGCCGGATACAGCCCCCCCTGCCAATTCATCCATCCCACGCTGCTCTCATCACTGCTGGAAACAGAAGTGAAATGCGCTGGTACAATGGTGGTACGGGCCAGATTAATTGGCATCGGGGCCAGATCTAGCCCATGGGCCATAGTTTGGGCACCCTTGGTTTAAGCAGAGAAAATGGCAGCCTAAAATCTATCTCATCCTGTTGCATAACATATGTTGCAAAACAGGTGGCAAGGCGTGTTTTACTTCTCGCTCGTTGACTGTGCGGTGGACGGAGAGGCTCGTTACTTGTCGTGGTGCTTGCCTAGTTTTGTTTCTTTGTATGGAAATTTTTTAACTACTGCTGTTATTGATGTTTATTGAACTTTTTGTTACTGTTTATTGAATTGCTTTTACTGTAATGATGTTTATGTGCTGATGTTCTGTGATACTGATACTGACTATTTATTGACTATTTTCGTTGGATATTGACTATTGATTTATTGATATGTTGTGACTGTAACTATACATGTGTGTAAACCGCCCTGAGTTGGCTCTGCCAAGTAGGGCGGTATAGAAACCCAAATATAATAATATAATAATAATAACTTCTGCTTTCGGTGGGAGGAACTACATGACCAGCCCACTGAACCACATGGCCAGCCCACTGAACCACGTGAACAGCCCACACCCCAAAAAGTTTGGGCAACCCTGGTGTAGCAGAACAAAAGAACATTTTACAAGGCAATTCTAAAATTGGGAGCTCCCAAAACAAAAACTGGTGCCTTTTAACATGGGCTTTGGATCAGCATTGATTTCACATGGTAGGAGTAGTCTGATGTTGATCCATGCCAGGTTTGGCAGTGTTTGCTCAAATAGTCCTAAATGAATGATTAAGTATAGATATGACTTAACTTGGCCCTCCCCATGCAGACACTGGTGACTGTTTCTGTCAGCCAATAAGAAACTGCTAAAATGTATAGACATCTAACTTTTTTATCAAAAGGATTAGTGATTACTTTAGACCCCTTTTTTATTTGCAACAAATTCATCCAGTAGTAGTAGAAATGTTCAAATGTTAAATTAATCCTTTTTAAACACAAAATCTATACTCTGGAGCATGCTCAGTAGAAACATTTTGCTCTTAAAGAGCCTCGTGTGGTTAACGATCTTCAAAGTCTCCTTTCTTTTTGCTTTGCACAGGCAGAAATTCAACCACAGTGACTCTTGCTTATCCAACCAGAAGGCTGATTTTTCCTCACATCTCCTCTGGTTAGCTTTTCATTTAAAATTTCCCTCATTTCTTTTGGAAAATTTCCCCTTTCCCCTTCTTTTCTCCTCACCCCACCCCCTAATGATCACATTTAGTCATAGACTTCTGGATTGTGTGGTTATCAATGGCATTCTTATGTATTAGAATTAATGATTCCATATTTTTAGAGATGAGCCGTCAAATGAGAGTCAATGGCAAAGAAAATAGCACATGGAGAAGAGCAAGTTTGAAGAAAGTCTTCTAACCCAAGCTATGAAATTAAATGAACCCTGACAACGAAGATCCATGCATGTCCTCCAAAGAAAGAAATCACAACACAAATGCTTGAAACTGTATTTTCATTCCCCCAACTATACTCTAATTTGCATGTAATAAAATTAAATTTATTTTTTAAATAAAAATGTATCTATTTATTTATTTATAGATTTATATGCTGCCCTAATCCGGTGAACTCTGGGCAGTGTACGTAGGCCAGTGAGCACCTCACTGACCATACAATGAAACAAGTTAAAACCAACATAAGAACAATTTTAAAACCCTAAGAACATTTGGCAATATTGCCCACCACTGTGCCATTTTGCTATCTAAAAACAAATATAAAATCAGCATAACATAAACATTTAAATTGATTAGAGGAGGGGGGGGGGAGCCTCAGATGAACTAGAAAGGAGAGCCTGTTGACAATCCAGGCCCCCAGGCCCATTTTGCCAACCACTTCTTCACCTCTTTTCTAAATGGTAGCAACTGGGCCTGAACACGTCATTAGGGTAGCAGAGACATAAAGCAAAGTGGTAATAATCTGACCAACCTATATGCTGGTGATGTCCAATAATCTCTTCAACAAACTGCCCTATTGCCTAAAAGTTGGAGTAGTGTCCCATAGGGTAGTTTGAAGGGACAGAAGGGTGCCTAGTGTGAGTGCTTGAGTGTGATTTGTAGTATGAGGCATGCAAGATGTGGCATGGGAGAAAGGAACACTTCCTGCTGCTTCACGGGGTGTCCTTTGACAGACTGGCTTATTTGTTTGTTTGTTTAATTTGTATACTACCCTTTGGGTCCAAAACCACCCAGGTGCTGAACAAAAAAGATAAACAGTCATACAAATAAATCTGTTAAAATATATATTAAAATTTTAACAGATAAAATAACTAAATAAAAATAAATTTTAAAATACAATGGGTCAAGCAATCAACAACAACAACAACAACAAAAATGATGGTTGTCGAGCAAGGGGAGGCAGAATATCACAGAGAGCCCCTCTGAAAAGTTCACTCTTCACATGTTTCTGAAATTCCTGGAGGAAGGGGGCCAGGCAAATGTATGCAGGAAGGCTGTTCCAGATCATTAGAGTCACCACTGAGAAGGCCTGGTTCCTAGTCATAGCCTTCCAGGTGGGCATCCAGAGCCCTAATATTTAAGAAGCCAAAGTGGTCTGGGCTGAATATAGTCATAGGAGAGGCTCTGTCAGGTGCTGATGTCCCAAACATGCTGGGCTCTGTAAATTAATAACAGAAACTTGAACTGAGCACAGAAACTGACAAGCGATCCATCACATTCTGCACCTCTTTAGCACTTATCTTCTGTGTCCTAGGAGGAGAGCTATTTTTTTGCCCAAAAAATTGTAAATGAGAAACTTCTCACATAACCTTTAGCAACTTTGAGGAAAAAGTAGAATATGAAATGAACTAAAAAGTAAATGGCATTTCTTCTCATGCTTCTTTTAACTGATGAATAAAGGAATCAACTTCTGGGATTTTTCCCTTTATGTAACCACTCTTCACCCAAATACAATGCAATTGCCATGGTTAGGTGTTTTTTTTTTTTTTAAGAATGGATGGTAGTGAGCACAAGAGGGGATCCTGTAGACTATCTTGATTGGTGCCATCAGATTGTGTTTTGCTATGTAATTCTTTTTCATGCTGGCATGGTACCAGCATGTGGATAGAGAAGCCCAATATGCCACATTCTTAAACTGAGGTGTTATATATATGTATTTTGAAGAATTGATTTGTTCTTTCATTTGGGTATGATTAAATATACAATGGTTCTTTTATCCTTGTAGCTTTTTAAAAGGGTGACTTTTTTGTTGTTTTCTCAGATGTTGGCACAATTTATGACAATGATTCCGGCAATATTTCACAAGTACGCGAATGAGTTTGTAAGAGAGTACTTTTTAAAAAAAGTTCTTACTTCCCTGGGATGAATTATGTTGTGCAAGTTATATTTTTAAAGCAGCTTTGCATGGAAACCAACAGCTGTTCACCTCAATTTCACATGAAGTATGCTCTCCCTTAGAGGTGAAATGAAGGCTTTGTGAAATATTACAGTATAGTATTTGCCTTCCTAAAGAACTGAGATGTCTTACAACATTTTTAGTTATTCAAATATGCTTCATTCATGCAAAGAGCTTGCCCTAAACCTAAACCCTGAAGTTGACATTCACCTAGTATGCATATAAGTAGAAGAGGATTCTGTTTCTGCTGATATCCCTCCTTTGCTTGGCAGGAGGCCAATAATGATATCTGTACTTAAATGCTATGAATAATTCAACAAATGGATAAGTGGAGTTCTAAAGGTATGCCTTGAAAGGTTTTCAAACCAGTGGAGTCTAAGGCTACAATCCTTTTGGCCTCCATGCAATTTCAGCAGCCAGTATGTGAGGAGGATTGCTGCTTCAATTCATACCAGTACAATGGCAGACAGCAAACACTTGAAATTGTGTTAACTTCTGTTTCGTGCCATAATTAATTATAGTTTCAATAATAATACATTCTCTGCATCATCCAAGAGTTAGCATATCCAAATTCCAAAGCTAGCAGTAACTGCCTTAGGTAAACACTTTGAAGGAGTAGCCATGTTAGTTGTCTGGCCAGGTTAACCTGCCATGGTAATATAGTAGACCATACTGCCAGCAACTCAACACCGAATATCAGGTGGCAGTTAACTAACCTGACAATCCTGAGGACCAATGGCCTTGGGTGTCAAAGTCCACAGGGAAGGGTTATGGTCCCCAAGTGGATTAAATCCCATTCGAATCCTTCTTGGAGGGCAGCAACTTCATCAATCCTGGCCTGGGGCTGAGTAGGACTTAGTGTACCAAAAGGGTTCAGGACCAGAAAGTGACTCACAGAACTGGATCAGTGGTATGGGTGTTATGCTGCAACGCAGAAGGCAGATAAAAGGCCACTGCATTATTTTCTCAGGACAGTCTTCATGGCTGATTGCCATGATGATTGCCAATATTCAGATGCAGTAGAAGAAAAAGAAACCATTTTAGTCTGCATAAGCATATCAGACAAAAACTAAAATAGAAATAGAAATCCAGTGACAAAAACATTGTGGCATTTTAAATTCTAACTACTATATTTTAATGTGAGCTGTTGTGGATTAAGTCAAGTTCCTCAGATCTCACATTAAAATATTGTAGTTAGCCTTTAAAATGCTACAATATTTTTTATTGTGTCTGATATACGTCAGGTAAAAACACAACAACAGGTAATTTTATTTCAAATCTCTCTTTTTTACATATAACAGTGTAAAAACATGACTTCTTTTATGAGATGTAATGTTTAGGTCTGCTTCCAAGTAATGCAGTGATAAATTAGAATTCTGCCATATTCATTCCTCACATATTATGCTTAAAGTAAGATTTACTAATGCTGATATGGAGACAATAATCTGTTCTTGGACTGAAGCTCCCATTATTCCTCACCATTCTCTAGCTGTGGTTCAGATAGTCCACCTAAAAGGAAACACACTCCTCACCCTATCCCAAAATAAAGTTATGATTTAATCTCAAATCTATTGTGCTGTTTAGGCCCAGGAACCTTTCCATTTGCTTGCTGTTACATTTGTTTTAATGGAGACAGCAAATTTAGTTTTGCAAATAAATACACCTGCCATGGAAAGGCTACTAGGACAGTATCTAATGGTGCTGCACCAAAAAAATATCCCTATATTAGGAATTATTCTTTTCAGAGGTAAAGGTAAAAATGATATCTACTCAATATGTACCTGTGGCCAGAATTCAATGATATGTTTCTAAAGTAGAAAGAGGAGGAGAGTAATACTGGGGAAATCTCTGGAACAGGCTTTTGGTACTATGTAAAGAGAAGAGGGAGATGGAGTCTTGATGCTTTCAGAATCATAGCAGTATCTCTAGTTCAGTGTTATAAAAACTGTGGCGAAAGTTTTCTGTACAAATGTGTTTAAGGTGGTGTCAAGTGTATTGGCAAAGATAGCTGAACAAGACTTCTTTAACTGCATGACTAACTTGTTTTGTTCCTTGCAACAGAACAGGTATAATGATAGAGCCACGGCATCTTCAAACACTTTGATCAACAAGCTTTGCTTGATAGTTGTAGTGGAACATGTGACAAATTTCTATAAGAATGGATTCACAACCCATCAGAATTAGGGCCGTAGCCAGGATTCTAGATGTGGGTGGGCGAATATTTTTTCAAGATGGGAAACAATGTTATATACAGCATATAGGTGTGTGTGTGTCATATACGGTATATAAGCAGCCAGGAGTTTGAGGGTGGGAAACTGCTAACTCAGGATGAGCAATGCCCACCCTGGCCACACCCTGGCTACGGCCCAGATCAGAATTCATGAGAAACCCACTTGCTAAGATTTGTTGTTGTTATATGTTGTCCAGTCATCTCTGACTTATGGTGACCCTGGGAATGTGAGATCTCTAAATTGTCCTGGCCTCAACAGCCCTGTGGCTTCCTGCAGGGAGTAAACCCATCTCATATCTGATATTATTTTCCTGCTGCCTTCAGCTTTTCCTCAGCATTATTTTCTTTTCCAGAGAATCCTGCCTTCTCATGATGTGCCTAAAGTAGGACAGTCTCAGCTTCATTACTTTTGCCTTCAGAGAAAGTTTAGGGTTGATTTCTTTAGGACCTACTTGCTCATCTTTCAGAATGTCCACAGAACTTTCCTCCAGCACCACATTTCAGATGAATCATTTTTTTCCTGACTTTATGACTTAAACCACATTAATTTTCTGAAAAACATTTGTATGTTGGGACAGGAATAAATTTTCTAAAGAAAACACAAATATTACAAACAATTATTTCATTCACTGTTCATTAACCTTTTATAATTTTTCATTATCAAAAGACTGCTGCAAAGCAGGGGCAATGTGTAACTGGAGATTGTCAACATGCCTTAAGACCTCTCTGATTTCGTTAGTGTGTTTTTATAATTACCTAGCGTGGATGACATGTGGTAATGGTTATGCATCACTATCCTAACACAAAGCATGAAGTGTTTAGAACTCCCTTTCCATATCAAGATGTTTCTTCCAGGTATCAAGCAGACAACCCTCCTGCCTTTTTTTTTTTTTGCTGTCTTTGTGCAAAATTTGCTCCCTTTATATCAAATTTCAGTGGACATAATATAACATTCCCACCTCCCATGTTGTCACTTCAATATAAGGGTGACAGAGAGCACACATCTTGCCCTTAAGAAGTGATTCCATTATTACTTCTTGACTCAGAGAGTTCTCAAAGGAGTTCAGCAAGCAAGAAGAATGGGATCTCTGGTGGCGCAGTGCTTAAACTACTGTACTGCAGCCAGAAGGTTGTGAGTTCAATCCTGACCAGGGATCAAGGTTGACTAATCCATCCATCCTTCCAAGCTTGGTAAAATGAGTACCCAGCATGTTGGGGACAAAATGCTAATTATTCTGTGAACCACCCAGAGCACTATAGGGTGATCTATAAGTGTAATTGTTAATTGCTAAGATGAGGGGGAGTAGACACAGCAACAGGTGAGGGTGATAAGAAAGAGGAGTATAATAAAGATGGCAGAGATTTCCTCCTATTTCAAGTGCACAAAGACCCCTAGTAGTGCAGTTATTAAACTGCTGTATTGAAGCCAGTAGGCTGAGGGCAAAATGCTAATCAACTTGTGAACTGGCCAGAGAGTGCACTAAGTGCTATGGGATGGTACATAAGTGTAATTGCTATTGCTAAGTGCAGGAGGGATATTCAAGACACCTCTGGGGAAAACAATAGACCTGAGGGTGGACACTCTATCTCCTGATAGAAGATAAGTACAATAGGAAGCAGACTAGGGCAATAATTACAACAAAGTCTTGTGAAAAAAGGATGCTGTGAGCCCTCTGACATGGATCACCACCCCCATCACTACTCAGGACAGCTCAAAGGACCTTCTCTCCTTGTACAAAACCTGTGCAGGTGACCAACTGATGAAAAACTGCTAATGTTCTCCAAAACATTAGCTAACATGATATGTTCTGTGGCTCTTGCCTTTTATAAAATAAAATGTTATTCTGTATCTTTTAGTTGCACTCTAACTGCATGTTTTATGGACTGGATCCCTTTTTCCTATTAATATTACATTACTATAATTAAATGGATGTTAAAACAATGATTCATGACTGAAATTTTAAAACTGAGATAATTCAGAGCTGCCTATGTTCCTTCCTAGGTCGGAGATACTGTTTCTTCCCAAAATAGTTCTTAATTTTCACAGAGATCCATATGCAGTAGTGTTCTGTAAAATACTGACATGATGTTTGTTGTGTTGAACAGAGAATGTGGGGAAATGGCCACATAGTAGGAGTTGATCCTATTACAATGTTTTGCATAATTTATTTTATGTACAATGAAGAAGTGATCCGATTTCATGCATGCTTAGTTTCTGGAAGATAACAGTCTGTCTGAATGACCTGCAGAGTACAAATATGGTTCAGTGCGATGTGTGTATGTCCATGACATTTTAATATTTAAAATCTTGCTATTCTCATTACAAGAAAGCTTCAGTTTATAAAATAACTACATTTAAATATGAGGTAAGTTGCATTACCTCCCTTGTTGTTCCATCAGCTAGAGAGGCACACCTCTCTAGCACTAGGAGGAGGGCCTTCTCCGTGTCCGCCCCAACCCTCTGGAACCTCCTGCCCATCGAATTGCGCCTGCAGACGGAGCTCTTGCCCTTCCGGAAGGGCTTGAAAACCTGGCTGGCAGGACATATTTGGGGACCAGGGAACATGGGTTCCCATACTAAGTGGCTCACTTAAGGAGTGCCACTTCGGATTTGAACCAGGGGGATACTGGCGTGTAGTTTGTACTGTTTTTTAACTTTAATTGATTTTAGATAATTTTTAAATTTCATGATTTTATATGTTTTTATCTTTTACCTCCGTTTTATGACGATGTAAGCCGCCCAGAGTCGGGTTCTCCCGAGTGGGGCGGGGTAATAAATTCAATAAAATAAATAATAAATAAATAAAATAAATAAATCTGCAACATTGTTTACAGGTGCTGAAAAACCTCCACTTAATGCCCAATAACAATTAAATTAAAACAGAACCTTTAGTAGTAACCAGTGGTGGGCAGCAAAAAATTTCACTACCACACCGTGGATGCAGCCTATGTTGTGGGTGGAGCCTATGCCATGGGTGGAGCCTACATCATGGGCGGAGCCTATGTCATGGGCAATCTAGTCATGCCTGCCATATGGCTGTGTATACATCTGCAAACAGGCAGCACTGACTCTTTGGCTGTAAAGGGAGATGAGTACTGCACCCTAGAGTCGGATATGACTGGCTTTTGAGCAAGGGAGACCTTGAAACACTTGCAGGAACAAAACCTGATAGGACAGGTCCCCCAATTTCACTATCACCCGTGCCCGAAGACCACCCAATTTCACCACCACCCTGTCCAGAGGCCACCCAATTTTGCTAACCCCCCCCCCCAGAGTATGAACCTGTTGCTGCCCACCACTGGTAGTAACCATTTCCATGTACTGTATTGCCAACTGTGGCAATGGATAAAATAGATCCCCAAATTTGCACAGTAAAACCTCTTGTAAAGAGCACTTCGCTTAGAGACTAACTCGCCACAACTCACAATTGGTCACTTACAGTGGCAGCATTTTCTCCAAGTGTTTTGCTTAAAGAGCAACTCACTTAAAGAGCAATCCCAAGAATGCATTATCTTTAAGCGAGGTACCACTTTATATAGAAGCCAGCCAAATGGGCAATTGAGTCTTATTTCCATGCTAGTTACAGGACAGCATCCTCAAGTCTCACTTAGGGGGCACTGAGGAAGCTCTGTCCACCAATGTCTCACTGTTGCCATCACCCTCTGGCATCTGTCCCCTTAGGCAATCATCTCACTCTGTCTAATTATAGGACCAGGGGATGCTGCTGCTCTTACGGAACCAAGAGAAAAAAAAATATGCTCTGCCCATAATAATTGGAATGTTTTCAATAGCATAATGGGAAATCTAGAAGTCCAGTTGCTTATCAGAATAACCTCGTTAACCAGCCTTGCCACTCAAAGAATAGAGTCCCTAAACCATTGCGGAGTTGGTGGCTCTTAGCTGCTACTTCAAGACCAAACCAATTACTTTACATTACAACAAGTGAAATGTGCAAAAATATACTGCCCTGGGAACATCTCTTTCTCTATTAGCTACTATGATGAATACAGCTAAGCTGAGAGAGGGAAGCATGAGGGATGGCTGGGTTGATGGAATCATAGTCACTAGCAGTGATGGCTAACCTTGGCACTCCATGTGTTTTGGAACTTCAATTCCCAGAAGCCCTAATCAGCAAGAGTGCTGACTTGGGTTTCTGGGAATTGAAGTCCAAGAACACCTGGAGTGCCAAGGTTGGTCATCACTGGTCCCTAGGGATGTACCATTTATTAGGTCCCACTATTCAGAAATCCCTAGAAGTTTCACCTTTTGAACAATGGCTCTGTTGTAATCACTGTTAAGGTGCCTTCATTTTGGCAGTTTCACATCTGGCCTAGACATGGAAGAAGAAGAAGAAGAAGAAGAAGAAGAAGAAGAAGAAGAAGAAGAAGAAGAAGAAGAAGAAGAAGAAGAAGAAGAAGAAGAAGAAGAAGAAGAAGAAGAAGAAGAAGAAGAAGCAGCAGCAGCAGCAGCAGCAGCAGCAGCAGCAGCAGCAGCAGCAGCAGCAGCAGCAGCTATCATCCAAAAAAAAAATGACCAGCTCTCTCCAGGGCCATAGCCAGGATTCTAGATGGGGGTAGGGTGGGGCTGGAGTGAAAAAAATTTCAGGAGGGGCAACAATGTCACACACACATATATAACACTGGCATCCTGGGGTGGGGGGCTGTTAGCTCAGGAGGGTTCTTGCACCCCTGGGCCCCCCTGGCTATGGGCCTGGCTCTATATCAAAGCATGCTTCCCTTGCCAGTCTATAAATTGCCCACCCATGACTGCAATTCCCCCCCCCATCAAACATTATATCTGACTTACTATTTTTCATGGATCCCAAAGAGCTTTGTTGTTTAGTACCTACCTCACAGTGTGTGTCTCTGTCTTTTTCTTTCGCCCTCTTGCATGTCCAGACAAAGCATTGCTGAGCTCGGCATTGCGTGGGAAGCCAGTTGCTTCCCACAACATCTGTCACCATCACCTGTGCTTTCATGCCAGCAAAGCAGGTTTTGAGCGGGTGCTTCCTGATCACATGTCTTGCCCCAGGTCCTGTTTCCTGAATAGTGCTGGCTACTACAGATCGTGCAGTTAAAAGTTTAGCAGCTGGAACAGACATTCCTTTGTTCTGTCCTTAGGTGCTGAAAGTTAGCTCAAAAGTTGCTGCCACTCAGGCTTTCATCCCCTGGGAAATATTTCCAAATGATGAAGTTCCCTGGCCTATTCAGTCCAAACTGATGAATGTGAATGTGTAATTTAAAAGAGTCTCAGCAACATCACCATAAAGCTTTTCTAGAAAGCTCCCTTGCAGTCAGGCTCCATTGTTCCATGGTGGCTATCAAGTAACTGAAAATTAAACTCTGGCTTCAAAGTCAAAGACTTACCTTTTCCATGTGAATGGTATCATGTTCTAAAACTACAGCTTCTAAGAATTACAATTCCTGCCACAGGTCTTGACTCCAATAGTTTTAAGGACCTTCATAGAAGCTTAATCTTGAATGTGAAACCACAAAGAAAGGATGGTGGAGTCATATTAATTCCAAATAAATTATAAGAGTCAGCATAAATAGGAAAGAGAACTAACAGGGTTCAGCAAAAATAAGGGAATATTTTTGCAAGAATTCCAGCCAAGATCTACAACCTTGCCTCCATGGGCAGCAGGCTAAGAGATACTCACTCTCTCTAGGACAGTGATGGTGAACCTTGGCACTCCAGGTGTTCTCGGACTTCAATTACCAGAAGCCCAAGTCAGCACTCTTAGATAAATCTTGCCAAACTTCTTTTATGTCTTGGCTGTAATTCAGATATGACGACAATACAGCTAGCTATAACATAGATAAAGAAAAGCCACTTTTGCCTTATCACTAATTACTAAGTATACTCTGAGATATGAAAGTGGAATGAGCCCTTTCACTGTTGGATTCTGGATAGTTCTTTTGATCAGATTGATTGACCTATATAGCTGGTTTATAATAATAAAATTATGGTGCCAGATCTTGAACTGTCATGGTGTTGACAGTATGAACTATGGCCAAATTGTCCACCTAAAATTTTACTGCAGAATTGGCCCAGGTCTCACACCATAAAAACACAGCCCCAACCACTTGGAATAATTCCAAAAATCTAAGGTCTTTTACAATGCCTGAGTCTTTTCAATGTGTGGGCCACGTGCTGTAGCACCAACTGTCATGGTGGTATAAACTGAAACAGCAACTGTCAGAGGCATTGGTGAACACCCCCATTTGTGCCACCACCTTAATTTTGGAATGCCAAAAAGAGGCACCGTTGTAACGTAACAAAAATTCCAGTCATAACTGGATGTCCTCCCTCAAAGCTCAGGTGACCCTGGCTCAGTGAAATGGCTGGGTAAGCCCTTTCATGACATCACACAGGCAGTGGGCAAAGGCCCTGTCCGGTGTGACCACCTTGCAAGCAAAGTTTAAGTGACCATGCAAAACCTGCATCTCTTTCAGCATCACCTTGCGACTTGACAACATATTACTCAGTTTGTCTTGTAACTGTGATAGCTTATCAAGCTGGAGATGAGACTGCTGTCTTGAGGTGTCTAGCAGGACCCCTAAGAAGATGAGGGAAGTGGCTGATCCCTCCATTTTGTCAATTGCCAAGGAGACTCCTAATTCAAGGGCTAGTGCCTAAAACTCCTGCAGGAGGTCGGCACATCTAAAAGATTGTGCAGGGCCACAAAATTGGAAATTGTCCAAATAATGGATCATGTGGCTGGATCCAGCGTGTTGGTGAAATGCCCAATCCAAAAAAGTGCTAAAGCGCTCAAAGGCTACACAAGAGACAGAACAGCCAAAAGGCATGGCCTTGTCTACAAAAATTGGCCATCGAAGGCAAAACCAAGCAGTTTGAAGTCCTGTGGGTTCACAAGCAATAGACAGAAAGTTTTTAATTTAATTTTATTTTTTAATTTTATTTCATTTTTTCATTTGTACCCCACCCTCCTCCAAAGACTTAAGGCAGCTTTACAACTAAAAACAATTAAAACACATACATAAAAATTAAAATTCAAGTTAAAACACCAAGGAGAGAGGTGGGATATTTAAACGAGCCAGGCAACCGAGTTGGCCATCTGGCCCACTCCCCATACATGCCCCACCAGCCAGGTCTTCACTCCTTTCCTAAAGGGCAGCAACTCTGTCTGGAGATGTATCTCTGTTGGCAGGAGGTTCCATAGGGCCGGAGCAGACACAGAAATAGCCCTCCTTCTCATGCTAGAGAGATGAGCCTCTCTAACTGAAGGTGCAACCAGAGAGCCTCTCTGGTCTGCTCTAGTGGGACAGGCAGATGTTCTCAGGGTGACACGGTCTCTTAAGTATCCTGGCCCACTACCATGTAGGGCTTTAAAGGTAATAACCAGCACCTTGAATTGGTAATTGAAAGGTAATAACCAGCACCTTGAAAGTGGATTTAATATCACATTTTGCCTTAAGGGCATCCTTTCCACATAATCGAACCATTTGGACTGCATAGTCAAAAGATGAATACTTGATGGTACATAACTCATGTGGTATCAAATCATTTACTGACCCACCTGTTGGGTAAAATAAAAAGTGGATCAAACAGAATTCCCCGGAACCCTTCTTGGGATCCAAACTTGGGGGGAGGGGGCATTTTCAAATTATGGAAGGGTGGCCAGTCAAATGGGCTGGCCACCCATCCTGCAGCCAACTCCTTCCCAATACTCTGCCTGACCACGTGCTCTAATCCAATTACCGAATGGAGTTTTGGAGCCATTTGCAGAAAATGGGCCCCCAAAGCAGGGATCCAGAAACCAAAAGTGGAACCTTCCTGCAAATAGCACGCTGCCTCTGCAGGGTAGCCTGAAAGCCAGGAAGCTAATGTATCAAGCTTCATTGGGCTGAACACCTTTTGCAGCCTGCGGCAGTTCATGGTTGACTCTTTTTGCAACCCAGGAATCATGTCCCTTATGCCTCTGCGGGCCTCTTTTTGTGCAGAAGGAGGCCGGATGGTTGCCTCTGCACATGGTGCACTCATGACTGTATTTGCAGGCTTTCTTGGAACAACGCCCCTGGCCCAAGAACTTCCAGCAAACCAACTGGGGTTGAGCTGCCTGGACCAACAATTGGCAGGCAGGAAGCACTGGCATGGGGCGCTGTGTCAGGTATCCACAGTCATAACGACCACCAGACATTGGGCGAGAAGGGATCATGAATTGGAGCCACAACGGGGTATGCGGCTCATCCCAACACATGGTTGGCCGGATGGCTGCACACATGCAGAAATTGTCATCATAAAGAGCCCATGCCTGTCCTGGAAAGTCTACATAAGCTTGGTAAATAATATCCAAGTATTGAATTAATGGTAATGTGAGCTGTTGCCTGGCATGTACTGCAACCCCTGCATAGATCAGATAAACAGGCAGCCAATTAGCTCAGGTCCCAGGAGGCTTCTTTTTCCTGGTGGACTCCTTGTCCTTCTTGTCCATATCTCTCTCTGGCATGTCTAAATCCCTGTTAAGCAGGGAAAATATATCTACATATTCGCCCCACATGATTTTGTCCCTCGTATCCGGGAGAAGGTGGTCCAAGGCAATGCAGGTGCAGGCACAGTTGCAAGGGTTGGTGAAGCTGAAAACCCACCCTGCACATTTGCCCCAGAACTTTACAGGACAGCAGGGGAATAAATCCTGGGAGGAGGATAAGGGGCTGCCCACGGGACCATAGCGGCTGACTCCCTGCCTGGGGAGTCTATAGCCTGCATGGGGCTAGGCCAAGTTCAAGGCCATAAAGGTGGCTGTATAGGCAAAGAATGAGGCGCCAGGGTCCCACACCCAGTCACACTCCCAGATCCCACATACTCACCTAATCTCAGACCAGGTATTCCAGGAGTAGATGACACTACTGCCACAGTGCTCTCAGGATGCACCAGATGACTGGACAGATTCTTTGACTTCCACATCCTGTGCAGACAATGTCAAAGGCACTCCCACTGGCACATCCATTTCATGAGTTGCCGCTGCTGTCTCCAGAGTGTCCACATGCTTCTGGAGGGCCTGGGCAATCTCTTTCCAGGTCAGGGCATCATCCACCGAGGTCCCTCGACATCTTGTCACTGGGGTTGGTGGAAGTCTTGCTGGACTTAGAGCAGCAGCCCACTCGAGGGCCATTATCCTGTCCACCAAATCTGTCGGAACTGGTGTTGCCAAGGCCATGGGTACCGCCAAATCCTGCATGGGGCACAGATAAGTTCTCTTCTCCATGCCCATGCCTGAAGCAGAAGAAACACAATGGTTAGGCTCCATCGTTCCAAGGCTCTCTCTTCATAGTTATTCCATGTGCATCACATAAGGAGGCTCCAACGCACATGCTTTTGCCATATTATGAAGAAGAATTGAGAGGGTGAGGTGGGAAGGTGACACACTCTTATAGAGCATAGGCCTCTGGGTGGTTGCCACCGTGGGGTGGATATGCAGCAAAACACATGCAGCGTTAATTCATGTGACGTGGCCATTCTATTAATATTTCATGGTTTCAGTGAACCATGCAATAATATTGCTGCTAGGGAACACTATTGCCGCAAGTATTATTAAGTTATATCTGCAATTGCGGTCACATGAACATTGGTCACCCATCCTACCCACACTGGATGATAATCAAAATGAATGGGATGTGAATTTATATAAAGAGAGAATTAGAGTAATGCCACACCCCTTACACAGAATTTAGTACAAGTTGCATTGTTTTCAATGAAGTTTAGGATGTAACTAAGCAGCCAATTATTCTGACCTGGATCATGCTAAACAGGGCCATTTTGAGTGTTTGCATATAATCTGGGGTCATCCTTGATTCCACGTGCAAGGATAGAGGACACCTACTTCAAGCAATCCTGTTCACACCATCTAGACCAGCGTTACTCAAACTTTGTTCTCTAGGTATTCTAGGTATCTGGAGAGACAAGTTTGAGGAACCCTGGTCTAGGGACCAATATTTTCTCCCTTTAAAGGAAAAACAAACAAACAAAAAACCTATCTGCCTCCTCCCTGTCTTGCCTAAGCCATTTAACAATCTTGACAAATTGACAGCTTCCTTCCCTCTCTCACTCTGGGAGAAAAGGTGACAAAGCTTTCTACTTCTTTTTAATTCTTGCTAACTGACATGATGCATAAGCAATTCATTGAAAGGGCTTTTTAAAATGTCACTGACATATTAGCGACAGTTAAAAAAAATAGAAAACTTCTTCTCTCTTCCCCTATGCAGGTGAGTGGGAAGGAAGCTTTCCATGTCTCAAAATCATTAGGTGGCTTAAGCAAAGGGATGCCTTAAATCAGTGTTCCCCAACCTTTGGTTTTTGAAATTCAATTTCCAGAAGCCTAGGTCAATTCCTCAAAGCACTGATCAGCCAATGTACTGACTTAGGTTTGTGGGAATTGACGTCCAAAAACCAAAGGTTGGGGAACACTGCCTTAGGTGATCATACCCGTGTCAAAAAACAATAGTCTTTGACAGGGACCCAAAAAGCTTCCAATAGGCATTGATCAGGAGTGAACTAGTTTGTGACAGTACATATATCATTTGGCTATTAGAAAAAGGAACAAAACAGCCCAACCTGAACCAAACTGCAGGGTAAATGCCCATCTAGTCACACCTTTTCTTTATCCTTAGAAAGGATGCTTAGGATTGCAGGCTTGAACTTTCCATTTCATAGCATTACAAAAATACATTTCTTTGCAATGATTAATTAATCTAAGAATGAGATTTGTTCCACAACAAATAAATCAGAGAAGTCGAAAGAAAGATTACCACCTTAATACTTCTACCTGTCCATACCCTAATTTCTCAGATACTGTTTATTAAATCCTGTCATAAAACAATTGTATGGCCAACAGTTGTAGCCGTATTGTGGATAATCAACATAAATGAGCTCAAATCACTCTTTTTTTAAATGCAAAATGAGTTAATTGATTTTCCTTCTGCTGTGAGCTCTTTGATATGCAATAGATGATGTGAATTTAGGTAATTAAAGAATGAACTCTTTTGAAAGAAAAAGGAAGCATGGGTATGAGATGCCAAAATTTTAAATCTGTGAGTTCTTAATCTGCTTTATAATGAGATTAACATTTATAGCTATGAAAGATGTTCTACTGTAGGTTATGCGGTGTTTTTCAGTTTATCTGCAGGGGGTTGCACAGATCCAATAAAGCATTCAGGAGCTATAAAACAGATTAGGATGAATCAGTTCATTGGCAATTTAATTTCCTTTGAGGAAATGATGAGTACTTTTTCCAGTGGGCATTTAGTGTAAATTCACATCATTGCAGCCAAGTACCTTGCACTGTTTTCAAGAGCCAAAGTGTTCCCAGTGCAATAGTTACACTGAAAAGGAGACTTAGGCTCTGTTGTTCACTGAGCTGAAAAACCCATTCAGTGAACCTGGGCTAGTAACTTCTTCTGTCTTACTTCACAGGATTGTTGTGACATTAAAGTAGGGAGGACTCAAAATCATTGGAAGAAGGAAAATGATGGGATACAAATGTGACTAATGTAGTGCTTCCCAACCTTTGGTTTTTGGACTTCAGTTCCCAGAAGCCTAAGTCAACTCCCCAAAGCACTGATCAGCCAAATATAATGGAACCTCATATATTGAAAATAATTGGTTCCACAAGGCACTTCATTATACAATTTTTATTGTTGTACGATACGACAAAAATCTCTATGGGGAAAACCGTACAAAGAAAAATATTCATTGTACTGTGTAACCCATAGAGATTTTTGTTGTACAATGCAACTTTTTTTCCAAATTCTCGTTGTTGTACGTTTTTTGTTGTTGTATGATGCATTCATTATAAGAGGTTCCACTGTACTTACTTAGGCTTCTGGGAATTGAAGTCCCCGTGTGGAGTGTGGGCCCCATGTTGTGAATCCCTGGACTAATGTTAACTTTCTCTCTTAGGTTATAGGTCAGAAACCACAGCCCCAAAGTGCCATCTTCAGAGGTAAACAAAAGAAATGATATGCAGAAGTTCCTTTGTACACTAATTTTCATTGGATGGTGAGAGAACTTTAGAATTCAAACACCTTGCAGCTTTAGATCAGCTATAGTTTGAAACTAAAACTCCCAGAATCTCCCACATAATGTGTGGTCATGCTGACTAGTGGATTCTTGGATTTGTACTCCATTATGCAACATTTCCAAGCTCTGATTAGAAAAATGATGTGGGTACAGGGTGAAAAGGTGCACCTATCAATTCCTTTTTCTTTTCTGTCCGGAAAAGACCTATTTCCTAATGCTTCCCAAGACTTGAGATTGCTATTTTTCAGCTAGGCCTCATAAAAATCCATTTTTCTCTCTGTATGCCTCATGGACTCATGTCACAAGACTGCCTGTTTTGTTGTATTTCTTATCTTTCTAGCTAGCTGAGATCCATGTTTTGTCTACATGCCAGAACACTGATTGCACACATGTAAAAACAATCCATTGTTTTGAGAAAGTTATTCTCTGTTACCTGATTGGCCAAGGTTAAATCACCTGACCAGGAATTCTCCATTTTGGAGAACAGTTAGTTCGTTTTTGTTTCTCAATGGACTAAGACCTCAGTTTGGCTTATGGGATTTTCTCTCCTTTTCACTATGATTACCTAAAGATACCTGGACTGTTTACTGGACTGATCTTAAGTTTATGACCTTCTAATCTGCATTTTTCTATGGACTTTGCTATTAATGAACCTGAAGAATAAAACAGCTGTTTCTCTTTGAAGATTGTTGTTTTTCTTATCACACACACACACACACAAGGCAACTCGGCTGCATACTACCTGAAGAAGAAGCCTCCCTTGTTCTTCTCTACCTCTAGAGCTCAGTAAATTCCTTTTAAAAGCGGCTCAGGTCTCTCAAAGGTGAAAGGTAAGCGTTAAATATGTTCCAGAAATGAGCATATGCTCAGGAGCATGAGTGGGAGGGCCCTTACAGAGACGCTTGAAGTCCGACATTTTCAAAAACTAGAGGGAAATTCTGGTTATTTGGGTCAAGAATGGGCAATTTTTAGGATTTGTGGGAGGCGGCTTCTTGGCTTTCTTTTTACTATAACCTTAAGTTTGCAAATAGAAGGGAAATATTGCCACAGGCAGGCCAAAATAAAGCTAAATATCAGAGCTTGGAGTGATACTAATAGGGAGAGTGGTACAAGGACAGGCTGAAGAGCAACATGAATAAATGTAGAACATTTATATCAGGGGTGTCCAAACTATGGCCCATGGGCCAGATCTGGCCCCTGACACCAATTCACCTGGCCTGCGAAGCCCTCTTTATTCCCGGAAGTGGAAGTAAAACCGGGAATAACGAGGGCTTTGTGGGCCAGGTGAATTGGTGTCGGGGATCGGATCCAGCCCCTGGGCCATAGTGACCATCCCCCTAAACCACCTGACCAGCACACAGCCCAAAAAGTTTGGGCACCCCTTATCTATATTTATGCCAAAGAGCAACAAAAGCACATTTTGAGTACTTTCCATAAGTCCTGCTTTTCCTTTCAAAGTAGTGCAATGCAAATTGTTCTGTGAAAGTGTTATTGCCAAGCTTCTTGTCCTAACCCTTACAGAACACGGTTTAAAATCTGTATACGTCAGGCCCAAACTATGAATCTCTGGTTTCTACCATTCAGCAGATCTGAAGGAAGGGGAAAAAAAGACCTATTCCAAGAACCACTGCCAACAGCTAGTGGTAGCATCTATGGGCCAAGGTGCAGATGCTGTGAGAAACCTGCAATGGTATCACTCATGGATAGCTGGGATAAGGATTGCAACATCCCATTTCGTAACTGCATACAGCCTAAAATATGAGCTACCTGGCTACAGCCTGGTTGGCAGGTTGATCAGCTGTTTAGGCAGACATAACAGCTGTTGCTTTTTGATTCAAGCTGAGTAGGAAGACATCCAGTCATAGACATGTGTACTTGAGTGTGTTCATTTTTCTCCATGTTGCTATTTACACAGACTCAAGCCAATCTCAGCAGGACTTATTTTCGAGTAAATATCCACAGCTGCTGGTTAAGTGTCTTCTTTCTGTTCAGTCCCAGACTGGTTTTCCTTCCTCTTTTTTTCTTGTCTACCCCCACAGGGCATAAATTATCATAATAATTTAACATGATGCTAAGCCATAAGAAACTTAATTCATTGTGCACAAGACAACGATTAAGGGCAAACTTTTCAAGGACACAGTGACTTAATAAGATCTGGCTGTATCTCTCCAAGCCATTTGTTTCAAAAGGAACCCCATTTACTTTCAAAGGATTGCTTCAGACTGTATGGTTTGAGGGATGTCTGGCAGGCAGATAGTCACATGTCATGACTTTCATTACAGCCTTGGGGCTCTGCACCCATTCCCTGAGTCCGGCTTCCATCTTGGCTGGTTGCACAAAGCTGTGAACAGGCTCACAGCTAAAAAGGATATTACATCAGAAACAGTAGGATGAGGCTGGTAAAATTATAATCAGTACCATTACCCAGGCACTTACTGTTCCTATCTATTCTGCTACAGGGGTTTTCTTGGTCCTGACAATGCTAGTGCTGTCATCTCTCATAGTTCCATACTGACTTTTTAGAAACTAATTTACAGATCCCCTGCCTTGAACATTGTATATTTGTAAATCTCTAGCCTTTACAGCAGCAGGGGGAAATTCAGCAACATAGAGAGGACAGTGCACATTAAAGGTATTATAAGTAGGATAAATGAAAGCATTTTGGGAACTGTGGTTTCCTGTGCTTCCTGGCTAACACTTGCTCTTTAGGGATGCAATAATGGGAGGTTAATGCCTTTGGGCTGACCATTATAAATTGGCTCAGTGGTAAAAAGTGGTTAATCTCACAACCCGAGACAGACTTTGTGGACAATCAGAACCTATAAAGTACAAGTAAGGTCTAGATTTTTAAAAATGGAAACTTTGTCTAGCTACGCTTCCTGAGTTTGGTCTACAGAGGCCAGGATAAAGATTACCACAGGGGGAATGAAAGCACTATATTAGGCAGAATGTCAGGAAAATATTATTTTCTTGTTGGATCCAACGGCTGGATAAATTTATTTTAGACAGAAGCTGATCCAGGGAAGGTGCCAGAAGAAGATCTGTGAATTAATCTTAGAAATGTAGAAGTGATCTTACTTGGAATTATTATTATTATTATTATTATTATTATTATTATTATTATTATTATTATTATTATTATTATTATTATTATTATTATTATTATTATTATTATTATTATTATTATTATTATTATTATTTTTATTTATTTATTTATTTATTTATTTATTTATTTATTTATTTATTTATTTATTTAGAATTATTTAGAAGTTGATAGCTGATTAGTTTAGGTATCTGGCTGCAGAGCCAGAGGTTGGGAGTTTGATTCCCCAGTGTGTCTCCTGGAAAAAAAGCCATCCTGTGTAGTCATGGGCAAGCTACATAGTCCCAGGGTGCTCCCAGAAGATGAGAATGGTAAACCACTTCTGCATATTCTCTATCTCAAAAACACTGGGAAGGAAAGTCATAAGTCAGATTTGACTTGATGCCGTGAAATTGTTAATCTTAGACATGTCAGTGCGATTCCATGGAACATAAATATTGTGCTTTCTTATATGAATATTCCCTAACAGCTTTTGAAAGATTTCAGGTCATTTGCAAGGCTCTTGTCTTGGATGATATACCAGTTGCGCCCAGAAAGGAAAGTCTATTGCTCAGCAGGAGCACCAGGTTTTTTATCTTCTCTCCAGAAATAGAAAGGAGTCAGAGGGTTTCACAGAAAGAAAGAAAAAAAATACTAGGAAATCCCACCATCCTCAGAGTAAGGTGAGTTGGAAGGGGTTCTACCAAGGCTGCAGGTCCAGGAATTAACTCTGACAGCTGATTATTATAGCCAAGCCATTTGAAAAGACTATCTATTTTAATAGACAATTCTAGGAACTTTGTGATGCTTTTCCATCAGGCAAACAGTGAGGTTTGGAAGCCCATTATTGGTCACTTAGCAACTAAGGCAGCATGTTGAATATAAGTGCCATGCCTCTTATTTAAAGCCAGTTGGCATCAGATGTTATCAAGTATTAAGTAAACAGACAAAATTCAAAGTCATGGGACAAGATACAAGATGAGGATTTAAATTTTCTCTTTCATGTCACAGTCCCACTAGAAATCATTCCATCATTAAAGTTCTTGGTAACTTGGAAAAGAAAGCTTCCGTTAGCTTTAATGGAAAAACTTAAACCAAGAGAAATCCCCAGGACATCTGACATATTTTTAATTATTTAAATTTAAAATATTTAAAAAATTAAAAAATAATTTATAAATTTTAAAAAATGGAACATATGGAGCAGACAAAATTTTATTATCAAACAGCCTCATCATACTTAGACCTAGATCATTATAGCTCAGGCACATGCTTATTTCCTTTTACACCAATGTGACAAACAAGATTTGTCCTGTTAAATCATTTCTGTTGCACTCATTAAATTCAAATATAATTCAGGACTCAGTAAAGCTAAATAAGAACAGTACCATTAATTTAGACTATTATTTGGCTTTCAGTGAAATACTTGGTTTTCATTGAATTAGGTATCTGGCTGCAGAGCTCTGATTTCTCCATTGCACTTTCCAAGAAAGAGACAGCCTATGTAGTTTTGGGCAAATTGCACAGTCCCAGAGGACACCCCAAAAAAGAGAATAGTAAACTACATCTTAGTACTTTAATTACCCCTGAAAAGGGTAATCAATCTCAGAACTGACTTGATGGTGCAAAACTATTTTTATTTTAATAAAGGGACTGCAGTGGTTCAAGCGGCTAAGATGCTGAGTGGAAGGCAAGTCGGTCACCAGTTTGATTCCTGAGTACTACATGATGGAATGAGCTCCCATCTTTGTCCCAGCAGTTTGAAAGCAAGAAATTGCAAATAGATAAATAGGGACCACTTCAGTGGGAAGGTAGAAGAGTATTCCATGCGCTCCAGTATCTAGTCATGCCTGCCACATGACCACGTAAACATCTGCAGAAGCAGACAGTGCTGGATCTTTGGCTTTGAAACAGAGATGAGCACTGAACCCTAGAGTCTGATATGACTGGCTTTTGAGCAAGGGAAACCTTTACCTTTACCTTTACCTTTACCTTTACCTTTACCTTTACCTTTACCTTTACCTTTATGAAAGGGCTTCCATTTGATCAATGTGGATTAGAGATGATGATGATGGTGGTGGTGGTGGTGGTGGTGGAGTTGAACTGGAAAGGACCCTATGGATTATCGAGTGAAGGAATCACAGTGGGGAACCAAACTCCCAACCTCTGGTTCTGCTGCCAGATACGTAAACTGCTGAGCTATCACTTTCTGAGAAAATGTTCAGTCTAACCTGAGTTCAAAGACCTGCAGAATTATTTTGGGAAGTCCAAGTTAGCATCTGCCATGGTTCTTGAACAATACATGATGAATCTGTTTGGAAATAGGAGAGCAGTTTCAACCAGTGAATACCATTCTCCTGGGCTCAAAAGGCACTTAGAGGAACTATAAGCTTCTTCTTAGCAATATTTTGTATTACAAGGAGATTTAGAATGTGGCTTCTCAATAAGGAGTTTTTTTTAACAGGGTAGTTCTTATGGGTCTAGCCAATATCATGCAAGTGGGCCTCTTTTTATGCATTAGAACTTCCCATACTCTCCTTCATCCTCCATCTCCTTCTCAAACTTATATGTGTCTCCTCCAATCCTCCAGAACATTTGGAAGGAGGGCATCATTTCTGTTCCTCTGGCAGGAGACAATATTTGATATTATGCATAGGCCTAAATCAATGTTGTGCTGATGCAGTATGTCTACTTTAATTGGAAATATGCTTTATTTCTCATTTTGGCTTTTGCAGGTTTTATTGTTTTTTAACCCAACCCACATGTTCCAACCATTGTGATAAGAGGCACCTGACATTTTTGTTTAATGTGTACAATGACCACATAATTGTTGAAAGAGCATCAGGTGTAAAGATGAGCAGAAATGCCAACTGATAGAAGGAAATAAAGGAGAGAGGGATACACTACTGAATGTTAGACTGCCGTATTCCAAGCACCCTGATGGATAGAAAAAAAAGTGGGAGTTAGACAAGATAGTATAAATGCAGAGCTTGTACCCATTAATCATATTAAACAACATGAGAAGCACAGTGGGCCCAAGCTAAAATAAAGCCCCCAACAAGAGCAATGTTAGGTAAATCAGACGGGAAGTGAGGAACTGAATTGTGAAGTATGACGTATTAATGATTATATAAGGGATTGTGGAAAGAACTGCTGATAGCATAAGATGGCGGTAGTAGCAGATTGGGAATTTTGGCCATCAGTTTCTGTAAACCCTGCAGCATGAGGAGAAATGCTTACCAAGTGACATATTTCAACCTCTCCTAACAAATGGAAAGAAGAGTTTCTCAGGTGGCAAATAGTAAATATTCCTACTCATTTTGCAATGGTGTTGTTTGTTTTAAAAAAAAAAGTAGACAACAACATACCTTATCATTTGCAACACAGGCAGACACCCAGCAAGAGAGAGTTGTAGTTCTAGTATTTGCAAGTGTCAGAGGTTTGATAAAACAAACATATGTATCATAATTAAGCTAGGAAAATTGGCTCAACTTCACCAAGCCAAATTGCTTTCCAGGTTAGCTTTTCCCAACTGACCTTTTTCTCACTTCAGTTCTCAGACACAGCATGAGATCTGTATTAAATAGATGAGTTGTGGAGATGAATCTTCACAAAACACAAAAAGGGAGACGTTTCACAAGAAACAGATGCTCCCAGTATATAACTGTCTGACTTTTGACAGAAGAGAAACAACTATACAGTATGTGGTTCCTATGGAATGAAAAATAATTCTTACTATGATGGTGAGTGAACTCAATGAAAGAACAATCTCCAGGTTACTTTGGTGAAAGTGGCTAGGGCGTAGGAGGCTGGCAGGGTGTATTACAGAGAAATCTTTACATGGGACATTTTTGAGGAATATGTGTACCAGACTCAGGGTGTGTATTATTATATGTTGTTCTTGTAATTTGCTTTAGATATATTGTACTAAATTATATATATTGTATTACTGTGCTTTTATTGTATTTGGGTTGTTTACCTGTGATCTGTATATGATGTTATTATGATTGTGTAACTGTGTATTTTGCATTTCTGTAAGCCGCCCAGAGTCGCTGTACATGAGTGGGGTGGGGTATAAGTATAAAAAGCAAAGTAAAGTGTGTCTACACTGCAAGGAAAATGTGAATTAACTTGCATTTTCTTGCTGTAAAGTCACACCCATGGTCATTTGGTTTTCTTAGATTTAAGTTGCCAGACAGTCATCCGTCTCCCCCCCCCCCCCAATAAGCCTTTGTGTTGTGGTTCTGTTTGAAGCAACTGCAGGTAAAGGTAAAAAATGCCAGTCATATCCAACTCTAGGGTTCTGTGCTTATCTCTGATTATAGCCAAGGAGCCAGCACTGTCCACATTTGCAGATGTCTCCATGGACATGTGGCAGGCATGACTAGACACCGGAGTGCATGGAACGCTGTTTGCCATCCCACTGAAGTGGTACCTATTTATCTACTTGCAATTTATTGCTTTCGAACTGCTAGGTTGGCAGGAGCTGGGACAGAGATGAGAGCACACTCCATTGTGCAGTACTTGGGTCTCAAACTGCTGACCTTCAAGTCATCAAGTTCAGCATCTTAATCACCAAGCCACTGCAATCCTTCAACTGTAGGTAGTAGAGTTCAAAGAAACTAACAAGGTTTCTCCTGAATGACTTTATTTTCCCATTTAATATAGGAAAGCTTGTTAAATTAAAACAACAAACAAACAAAAAGGAGCTCTGTCCACCTAGGAGATGACATAAATAAGTGCTCCTTGGAAGGTTAAATAGTAAAGATGGACATCAAATGATAAGAGAGTATTCACTTGAGAAAGCCTTGATGCTGGGAAAGGTGGATGGCAATAGAAGAAGGGGACAGCCAAAAATGAGATGGCTAGATGGTAGTGTAGATACAGTGGGCACAGAGCTGGGCACATTGAGGAGGATGGTGGAGGACAGAGGTGCCTGGAGGGCAGTGGTCCATGGCGTCGCAAAGGGTGGTCCATGGCGTCGCAATTGACTTTGTGACTGAACAACAATAACAAATAAGTGTCTCAGTGAGGGACACCAAACACAAATTTGTCAGCATTGACGCAGATTCATGAAGGTTGTGATCAAGAACCAGCAATCTCATCCATTGAAATACCAGCCGTTCTCAATGGGATCAAAGCCAGCTTAAAGCATCACAAAGTATCTTACAGAGAAAGCTGTGTCTAAGCCAAAGACTTCTCTACCCACTTCTGCAAGATCTTTTCCACCAATGCTACAGAAAAACATTCCTTAGGTTTAGAAGATAGCCGCAGCCAACTTGTTCAACTTTGCAGCTTCTTAAATGGTGGGTACAACACATCATTAAACCAACCAGAGAACCTCAGAAGGTTAACTTAATTCACTTCTTTTTTCACGTTTCAGTTTAATGCTATGAATAATAAAGTTTAGTGTTATGTATAATGCCGTTCCAGCTGAGAGTACTTCACATACATTATCTCAGGTCCAACAAGGCATGACTTTAAAAGTGTCTTTGCATTTAATGAGAAGGTGTTTTAAAATGCAAAAGGCATCCACTGAGTTCAGGGTGGGCAGCACTGCTACTAATTATCAGGACTGGAGAATGCATGAAAGGGGATTTTAAACCTTTGCTTCCCTCCTATAGGATTTGAAGAACCTCCTTCTCCCAAAGGGCTTATTGGGAGAGGGAGGAGATCACCGGGGCTGGGGACAAATTTAAGAATTTAAAGGAATTCTCCACAGAAACACTCCAGCTTCTTCTTCTTTGGTGTCTAGGTCAAATGTGAAATTGCCAAAATGAAGGCATCTTTTGGAGAGTTCATTCTGCAGTTCCTTTCGCCTGACCTAGTGTGAGAAAGATTAGCTGGCAATACAAGTTTGCCTGATTGTGGTTCAAAAATACCATAGTCATCTCGCTCGCTCTAGTGACTGGCAACACTGTCTATACTAACCAGTTGCCTTCCGTTAATTACCCATGTTTTATTTTGTGCTTGGATTGTTCATGACGAATAGTCAGCGAGAATTAATTCTTTCATATAAAGAATAGAGCTCAATATTGTCTAATAACACCTGCAAATTAGGACATGGTGCGGGTAAGTCCCTTCAGGGAAGCCGTGAGTATTGCTTTGAAAATTAAAAGAAAGTTTTATTCATTGCTTTATCATTACTTGTCCAATTCATATTGACCCAATTAACCTGCCACAATTCATTATTTTCTTTAAGTACGTACCTAAATAAGGGGGTGGTAAATTTGACCTAAGCCCCGAGCAGCTGAAATCCATCCTACGCCACGTGTATAGGTCACATCACAGGGATCAAAGACCAAGCTATTGTCTAAAGTTGAAAACAGGAATGGAATAATAATAATTATATATGAATGGAATACAGGTACCTGTATATGTCTGAGACATGTTTATGTAGCTTAACCACAAACCATTTCCCATGCAAGCAACATATTTTCATTAGTTTAGTTAAGGCTTCAGCAGCCAGACTTATTCTAACCTGGACATTTTGTTTTAATAAAATTGATTTCTGTCACCCTCCTGTTTTGATCAGAAGCCATATCACTGCCTCTCTGATCAACATCACTAATCCTCAATTGCTCATATACATGAGTGCAGCATTTTGTGCCAACCGGCTTACAGACAGCATCAAAACCTACTAACAGAAAGTCTAATGTGAGAACCTTAGAGTTACTCTAAGATCAGACACTACAAGACCCAAATAATAGATACCCCATCCCCACTAGCTTTAATAACATTGATTTCTCTCAGGTTGTGTGGCATCTAAGACTCCACCTACCCACCCACCCCCTCTTTACACTAGTAATCCTTATCCAAACCATGCAGTTAAGCTGGTTTGGGAGAAATTAAATAAGCACATAGGTGCTACTTCTTAAAATACATTTTCTCACTTCTACCCTAAACAAGGGTCTCTGATGCAGGAGAGAGAATTCGACCTCTCTTTGTCATCTCTGCTATAACTTTGAGCAAAACAAAGGCCCCCAAGGAGGCCATTCAAAGAAGAAAAATAACATCAGGGCAGTGGCGTCGCACAGTCTTCAGCCGCCTGGGGCGAAGAACAAACTCGCCGCCGCCCCCAGCTCGTCGCTGCCGCCGCCCCCTCCCCCCGACCCAGGTAGAAGCCGGCCCCCTGCTGACTAGCGGCGCGCCGCGATCGCGCGCGCACCACGCACCACACACCTCCATCCGCTCGCCCACCACGCACCTCCGTCCGCTCACACTTCCGTCCGCTCGCCCGCCCGGCTGGCCGTCGGGGGCTCTTCACCGCCTGTTGCCCCTGGCAGCGGCTTTCAGGGGGCAGCAAAATGTCCCCTCCCCACCCTTTTGCTGGCGAAGAGGAGAAAAAGTGTTTTTTTTAGGCGGACAATTCAAGGAGGGGCCCGCCCGCCGGGCTGGCTGTCGGTCGGGGGCTCTCCTGGCGGGCGGCCCGCATGCGCGCGCACGCTGCCCACCTCCTCCTGCCCAGCCAGCCCCCAGGGGCTCCCCGCCACAGCGCCACCCACCCCCGACGAGCGCCCCGTCTCACGGCAAGTTGGGTGGGTGGCTTGGTGGGCGGAGGCGAGCAGCGTCCGCGCACACGCGGGCCACCCACCAGGAGAGCCCCCAACGGCCAGCTGGCCTCCTTGAAAGCCGCTGCCAGGGGCAACAGGCGGCGGAGAGCCCCCGACAGCCAGCCGGGCGAGCGAGCGGATGGAGGTGAGAGCGGACGGAGGTGTGTGGCAAGCGGCGAAGCGCACGTGGGGCGCTCGCCAGCAAAAGGGTGGGGAGGGGACATTTTGCCGCCCCCTGAAAGGCGCTGCCCGGGGCATCCGCCCCCCCCCCCCCGCCCCCCACGCTACGCCACTGCATCAGGGATTACAATAATAGATTTCTTTAGTTCTTTTCCTTCATAACCTACATGTGGTTTGTACATTTATAGCCTACTACTTTTCCAGTGAGTTCAAAGCAGCATGCATTGCACTTCTTCTACCCACCTTATTTTCTCAACAACTCTAGGAAAATCTGAGTGGCCGAAGGTCACCCACTAGCTTCATGGCCATGTAGCAATTTGAGTATGGGTTGCCTGAATACTAATCTAATGCTTTAACAGGTACACACACAACTGCAATCACAAACACAACGTAATGGGGAGGGCCAGGAGTCTGATGTTCTCCCTGTCTCTGAAAAGACACACCCATTAGTTTTCCCTCAGCTTTTGTATGAAGGCATATCATTTTTTTGATTGTTTTGTTGTTGTGAGCTGCCCTGAGTCGGTTTTTACCGAGTAGGGTGGGATATAAATAAATAAATAAATAAATAAATAAATAAACAAAGAAGGCTTCCTTATTCTAAAGAGGTTGACATGGATCAGGTACTGGCAGCAAGAGGCGTAAGCTAAATTATCATTATATTGCTGTTCCTGTTCTTCTGCCTGTGGCTTGCCATTGTTGCCATCACAACCGGAGTGCATCTCTTAACTACTCTGAAAGGGAATTAGGTCTTTGAGCTGAAAAGCAGTTCCTTATCTGCAACTTAGGCCCCTTGGAAAGTGTCAGCAGTAAGGGATAAGATGGTTGGTTGGAGACTTGAGGTGTGGGGAAAGAAGCAGCAATCTTATTCCTTACGCACACTTTTTACAATCTCTACCAGGTGACTCCAGAATAATATAGAAGGTAAGGGAAAGGTAAATGTCTCCCTTGCTTGAAAGCCAGCGATGTCCAACTCTAGGGTGTGGTGCTCATCTCCATTTACAGCCCAAGAGCCAGTGCTGTCTGCATCTGCAAATGTGGCAGACATGACTAGATGCTGGAACACACAGAATGCTGTTACCTTTTGTCAGACACCGGTCGTCTCAATTAAGGGCCCCTCCCTTTCAGTTCCTGAGACCTTGTCTCATTCCAGGAACTTTTAACCCTTACCTTCCACAGCTGAGAGAGCCGGGCTGCTTAAAGAGAACTCTTACTATGATCAGGCAATAGAGCAAAACATGGGAGGTCTGAGTAGCGAGGCTCTGTGTGTGTGCTGGTAGTGTGATGATGAAAGAAACAATCTTCAGAGAAAAACAGCTGCTTTATTGGTCAGGTTATTAAAGCATAGTCCATGGAGAAACGTACATAAAAAGGTCAATGACATAGGATCAGTCCAGTAACAGTCCACAGGTACATTAGATAATCATGATGAAAAGGAATAGTCCCACAGGCCAAGGTCTTAAGCCATTGAGATCCAAAAGCGAACTAACTCTCCTCTCTCCAAAATGGAGATTCTCCAGTCAGGTGGGTTACCCTTGACCAATCAGGGAACAGAGAAAAACTTTCTCATAACAAGGATTGTTGACACACGTGTACAGTCAGTGCTATAACATGTAGTCAAAACAGCTAGCCTAGAGATAAGAGCACAGGGAACACTGAATTGAAAACAATCTATCTTGTGACACGTAGTCTTGTGAGACAGAGAGGAAAGGATTTTTAGGCCTAGTCAAACCTCAAGCTTTGAGAACGTTAGGAAAGATGTCGTTTCCTGACACCTTTCCTGTTGAAGCAGTAACTGTCTATAGTACTTACAATTTCCTGCTTTCAAACTGCTAGGTTGGCAGGAGCTGGGCCAGAGATGGGAGCTCACTCCATCATGCAGTACTTGAGTCTCAAAGTGCTAACCTGTCGACCTTCCAATCACCAAGTTCAGCCTCTTAACCACTAAGCCACCACAACCCCCTAATATAGAAGGTAGCAACATTTTAAATTTTATATAAAGAAATAATTCTGCAGAGACAAAGGAAGAGAAAGCTGCTGCCATGAGATAGAAGTGAACTATGCTCAGGAATCCATGTTGAGCATTAGAGGGAGAAATATCACATGTTGCTTGATGATTTTATATTTCTTCTTTCAGACATAATCTTTCAATTCCTCAAAAAGCAAACTGCTCTTCATTTTCATTCCTGCCCCTTCATACATTTTTCTGCATTCAAAATGAAGAGTTCTATTTTGACATCATTAAGCATTTTATAATAATAATGCAAGAACAGATAAGATAAAGTAAAATTTGTCATTGCCATCTTCATTTGTAAATGGATATAGCAACAGCACAAACCATCTATTAATTAGAGTAAGCAACTTAAATATAGAATAGTATTAATAAATCCCTGTAGGATATCACTCCATTTGTAACTACTGTATGTTCTGCACATGTTGATTATTCATGTAACATTGTTGGCACATTATTTATTCTTCCAAGACACCCAGAGTGGTATATGCAATTCCCTGTCCTTTTTACTCACAATAGCCAAGGCATGTGAGTCTGAAATAAAATGACAGGTCTGAGGTCACTTTGTGGCTGAACAGTTCTCCTGCTAGGAATGGAAAAATATGGAGGGTCCTGAATTTAGCAAGGAACAGGTTATCCTGTGCTCTTGGAGCTGAACAACCATAATATGAAAAGTTGAACTTAACAGCAATTCTGTGACAATAATGATAACAAAGCAAGCTTGTGATTAGTATAACAGAACTTTAATTTTATTGAGGTTTTGATCATAAAGTAATCGTCATTGTCTGCAACTCATATCCGAGAATGCATTTTTCCTGAAGCAAGAAAAATGTCATTGGTGTGAATTTGTTTAAGGTAGGTTTCAGCTTGTAATAGAGTGACCCACACACTATGATCAAAGAGCCATCCCCTGCAGCACACATGAAATGAGACATGCAGGATTTAACACCGGGACTGCAATGGACTGCCGCAGCCTGGAGGATATTATCAAGGTGCACCTTCTTCTGCTTCCATGACCATTGGGAATCAGAGTTTCTCCTCTGTTCATTTTGCTGTTGGGCCTAATATAATGTTTTCCAGTGGCATTCCCTCCACTGAGGGGACCATACCAAACCTAAAGGGGCTCATCTGCCCATAGCCATTGGCCCCTTTAGAGAGTCAGGTTAGTTAACTGCCACTTGACACGCTGTGTTTAGTCACTGGCTGTACAGTCTACTCCATTACCATAGCAGGATGTCAGGCCATTACTATTATAGTACTATTATACATGAAGCATGTGTATTACTGTAATAAAATGCTTTATTCCCCTGTATGTTTGCTCAAATACAGCTGCTATGTAAGGTGCCTTCCAGGCAGCTTTGAGAAGAGTAGACTTATGAAAAAAAATTAGAGCTTCTAATTTCTCTGGGCAGTATCTATTTCAAGAACCCTCTTTTCTTGATCCTGACAAGTTGCCAAAGAATTAAGTGGTTGAAAAGGTTTGCCAGCTTGCAGACTTGCACCAGTGTGGAAGTCTTGAAAATACTGAAAGATTTTTATTGATCCCACACAGAGAGGCAGGAAAGCATCGAACAATACTGACAACTGAAAAATGAAGAAAAGTCAATCTAATTTCCATCTACAGTTTTCAGTGATAGGTAGATTAAGATAGACTGGTCTAAAATTTATTTACCATTCAAGAATACTTACACAGTAAAACCCCAACTTACATATGCCTTGAGTTACATAAATTTGACTTACATAATGATTTTGTGCTAAAACCATGTGCATGCCCTTTCTCCCCCCAGCCAAACCGGTGGTCTGAGTGTGCAATTGCTGGCTGGGTGGGGAAAGAACTGGGTTGGTTGGTTGGTTGATTGATTGATTGATTGATTGATTGATTGATTGATTGATTGATTGATTGAATTAGATCTGAAACCACAAGTGAAGCATCAATGGAGAAAATACAGTTGTGGAAAAGATCAAAAGCATTATGGTACTGATTTCAAGTAGACTCAAAATGTCAGAAATCCCAGTCATGAAGTGTTAGCATGCCACACCATGAAGACTCTACAACTAATATTATACTGTTTCTGACAAGTAACATCAACCACTGTTTCTGAAGAGGTAGAATGTGTGTTGTTTTGTTAGTATTTTCTGCTCTTGTGTTTATTACAAAAGATGTGCCATGTCTATGCATGAAACAAATAAAACTGTCTCACAGTTGTGTTACAAAGACAGGTAGCTGTAATTTTAAACATGTTGCACCTGACATGGTGAAATTTATTTATTTATTTGTTCAGATTTATATTGAAATGAAGGTGCATCCACTGTGGAGCATATTTGTTTGTTTGTTTATTGAATTTATATTGCCTCCCCCTCGCCGAAGCAGCTCCAGGCGGCTCACAATAAACATTACAAGATTCAAGTATAAAACGTCCCCATAGTAATAAAATCATAGTAATAAAATCACAAAAACCCTTAAGCTTAAAACCATTAAAAATCCTTAAAATGCCCTGCCAAAGCTAAAGCTAAAAGCACTGGATCCAGCACTGGAATGAATTGGATCAGTATGAATGCTTCACAATGATGATTATTTCGTATTAAGGAAGTAAATACACAAAGAAACTAGGGCTATGCACTGAATTTGGCTGAATGCCAAAACACTAATTGCATTTGTGTCTGTATGGCTGCCACAAGGTGGAGCCCAGGAATTCTATTCAGATATTTGTGGAGTTAACATGTTAAGATAAAAATATGCCACACAAATAAAACTGAAGAAAGAGAAACTGAAAACATAGATGCCTTATAAGGAAGACACTGAGCTGGTGCCAAAGAAGAAGAAGACTACGTGGTTCACCCATCCAGTGAAACCCAAAATGTTACCTGCATTGTCTAGTCCCATGATGATGAGTGAACCTTGGCACTCCAGGTGATCTTGGACTTCATTTCTCAGAAGCCCAAGTCTCTGTGAATTCACACGAATGTATTTACTGCACATACACAGTATCGTGTGGATTCACAGAGACTTGGGCTTCTGGGAATTGAAGGTCAAGAACACCTGGAGTGCCAAGGTTCACCATCACTGGTGTGTCTGTCTGTCTGTCTTACGCTATGATTACATTGCCCAAAATTGGCACAGGTGAATTCAAAGTGTTTTTTATTAATTACGCAATACTGTACAAAGCTCAATACAAATCAGCTGGTCTTTTCCCCTCCTCTCAGTTCAGACTTTGTTCCCTGTCTGCTCGGGGCTTCTACTTTTTTCTAACTACAATGATGTTTTGCCTGTGTGATAAGTCAAATTGTAAAGATGAAGCTAAGGTACTTTGGACATCAAATGAGAAGAGAGGATTCGCTTGAGAAGGCCTTGATGCTGGGAAAGGTGGAGGGCAAAAGAAGAAGGGGGCGGCCAAAAACGAGATGGCTAGATGGTATTGTAGAGACAGTGAGCACAGAACTGAGCGAGTTGAGGAGGATGGTGGAGAACAGAAGTGCCTGGCGGACAATGGTCCATGGGGTCACAGAGGGTCGGAATCGACTGCGACTGAACAACAACAACTGATGGAAGATCTGGTTGTCTGGATGGAATTCATTTTTAGAGTGATGCTCTCTCAGGTACTATGGTAATAAGTTGTTCGGGGCTTTGTAGGTCATAACCAGAACCTTGAATTAGGCACAGAAGAGATACATAGATAGGTATAACATATTTAAACCATGGGGTCACAGAGGGTCGGAATCGACTGTGCGACTGAACAACAAAAACAAAAGGACTGGGTGTAACATTGGATGGACTTCTAGTGTTGTACTAAGTTGGGACATGATGTTTTAGGAAAATGTAAACAGCCACTCCTGCAACTTTCTCCCTACTTGCCCCACAGTATATTATTTTAAAAACTTACTGAGTCTAGTGATAGATCATTTCTACCTAAAGATTTTAAAAAAATCCAGATAGCTTATTTTAAAGGATAAACATTTTGATATAAAAGCAAAACAACTGATAAACTCTGGCAGACTACAATGCTTCTATTGTATGTTTGTATAGGTATGAAGAATTTTGTAGAATTGTCCCTTTTTCTTGACTGCCATGCAACCCTTTAAAGTTAAACAGTCACAGTGACTTGAAAACACACCATAAAAGGAGAGTTGGAGATCAGCAGGTAAGCAGCATCAAAAGAAGGAGAACTGTGTGGATTGAACTGTATCAGATTGATAGCACCAAAACAATCAGGGTCTTTGTGTAGTCACCGTCTTTGTGTAGTCACCAAATGCAGTCTCAAAAGATTATGAAAATAAGGCCTTATGCAAACTTGAATTGCTTCATTTTGGCTTTACAATGTAGTCACACTCTGATTGAGGTCTCTGGCTGTAGCTAAAATCGCATAACGTGAAGTAATCTGGGGAGGAGAATTGGATCGAATAACGTTAAGGTCCTATGGGATAGATCGGATAACAACCGCTAAAGCCTGTGCGGTTACAATGTATCTCTATGGAGCTTTAACATTATCTGATCCATCCCATAGGATTTTAACATGGATCGGATAACACTAAAAATTGGATAACACCAAGACTTGTGGAACCAAGTTTTAGTGTTATCCGGTGTTTTACTGTATTTCTCTTAGCTGTAGTGTGAAGCGTGGCCTTATGTCAGTGTTGCATATTGTCTGTCCTTTGCTTTTTTCATTTAAAAAAAGCATACTGGAGCCAAGGTGCATGCGTGCATGCGTACTCTTGCACACATGCAAATGAATGTCTAGATTCCTGTAGTTAAGCCAGAAATTCACTTTGGCATGTTCAAGTCAGTCTCCTTCATTTGGATTCTCTTTCCTTGTTGGTCTTGCTACCAAAGTTGATCATACAGTACCTCACTCCTGCTTCCCTTTCTCTTTAGTTCTCTGGAAGAGATGTGGGCAAATAATGCTGCCAGAAATAATTATGATGGAGCATTTAGCTACCACTTCGTCCAAGGCTATTTGCATTTCTCAGCTTACACAAATGAGGTTTTTTGCAGAGATCAAAGAACAAATACTGGCAGACAGCCAGACAAAGATCATGTTGGAGTTATCTCTGGAAAGGCAGAGAGCATGACTGGCCCAGATCACCACATTGGCACAGATCAGACCCTGATCTGGTCAGGGGTTAACATACGACCCTAATGGAACCAAATCTCAACATTTTAATTCCATCTTAAACCTTCTACCCTGTTAGAAGAAATGCTTTGACAGATAATGAAAAAGAGAAAGACCTGTTCTCCTGGCCCCTTCAATTTTGTTTGTGGTCTTAACAGTGGGATAGGAAAGGTGCAATGTGAATATCATGCAGGAATTACACAAACATTTTTCATAATGAAGCTGAGATGCTTTTGAAAACCCTTAATTGACTCTCACACATAATTGCATGTTCATTGAATTCCACGCTCATGTACTGCGGGAAACACATCAGCGGAAGAATTAAATTTACCTTCCTCAGATGTAGAGGATCCATCATGATGAAACACCCAGCTTGCATAAATACAAATGTAAAAGTTGCTAGGAAGCAGTAATCAAAATTGCTGCATGGCTAGATGGTCTTTGTTGCCACTCACACTCTTCACTTTCTCTTATGCCAGCTGCAAAATTCAGTCCAGCTCTTACCTTAATTTTAGTCCCACAGTGTCCTTCTATTCATAAATCCTCATAAACTCCAAGAATTTGGGGAGGGCGTGTCATATGGTACAGCAACACAAGTCCCATTGGGCAGTGGTACCCCCTTGATTTTGCAGCCTGGCACAAAGCTGATTTTAAAAAAAACCCAATGTACGTGAGAAACATGTATGTTGTTTTAAAGCAGTGTCACTCTCAGAATCAACCTGAAAACACAACTGTGGTTTAAAACAAGGCAAGTGCAGCAATGCAATGGCAGGTGGGCATAACTTTTGTTGAGTGTGTGAGATCTAATGTGGCTCTCACTACTAGGTCACTGCCTGCCTGAGTCCCAGGCATCCATACTGGGCAGTGATGGGATGACAAAAATTCTACTACCATGCCATGACGTCACGGACGTCATGGGTGTGGCCAATGTCATGATGTCATGACGTGGGCGGGGCCAAAAATAAAAAATAATAAAATAAAAACAAACAAACACACACACACACTCAACCCACCCACCCACCCAACCAGACAGCTACAACACAAACCCGTTATTAATTTAAATAACTTAAATAAAGAAATAAATAAAAATTAAACGAAAATACAACCACCCACCCAAAACACAAATAAATCACTCACCCACCCACCCCAAATACAAAACCCTCACTTACTTGCCTCCTCCTCCGAAGGCTGTAGCCCCAGCCATCCCTTCCGCGCTGTCTTTCCTCCCAACGGGCGCCCGGTCCAATCCTGGCCCTGGGAGCGATCGGCACTTTGCACAGGCTCAGAGGCAGCCTTGCCTGCCTCTGCCTCCCCGCAGGGGAGTGGCTGCGAGGCTCTGCCTGGATGTGGGTGGGCGCGCGCGTGCGGGCGAGCTCCCGGCTCCTGCCCAGTCAGTCCTTCTGCTCCGTCCTTCCTCCCAACCGGCGCCCGGTCCAGTCCTGGCCCTGGGAGCGATCGGCATTTTGCACAGGCTCAGAGGCAGCCTTGCCTGCCTGCGCCTCCCCCCAGGGGAGTGGCTGCGAGGCTCTGCCTGGGTGTGGGTGGGCGCGCGCGTGCAGGTGCGTTCCCGGCTGCTGCCCAGCCAGTCTTTCCGCTCCGTCCTTCCTCCTGACGGGCGCCCGGTCCAGCTAGCCCAGTCCAGCTATGGGGATCTCCAAGCCGGCTGATCTCCAAGCTGGCCGATCTGCCCCAGGCCGTGAGCTCCGTGGGGGTGGAGCGCTACTGCGGTGAGCGACGACGATGCTGCGCCCAGGCAGGGCCGCCCGAGGGGGGCAGGCAGGCTAGTGCGGGGCCTTCGGAAGGGGTGCTGGCAGGGGAACCGTGGGACCAACCTCCCATCACCCCCATTCCGGTGGGAGCTCAGCGGCCCCGCGGTAGGTACCCTCCTCTGAGGGCTGGCTGGTGCCGCCGCCGCCGCCGGAGCCGCTCCGAAAAGGTGCAGCTCCAGCTCTGAAAGAAAAACATTTAAAATTGGAGCCAAAATGGCTCCAATTTAATGCGCATGCGCAGAAACTCAATCTGACGCATGCGCAATGCATCAGATTGAGTTTCTGCGCGTGCGCAGTAAATTGGAGCCATTTTGGCTACGATTTTTTAAAAAAAATTCTTTCGGTGAGGCGTCCGGAACTGGACGCCTTAAAAATGGGCTACCCTCTCGGAGAACCCTCCGAGATTGTTCTTACCGGTTCCGGAGAACCGTCTGGAACCGGGGACATCCCATCACTGATACTGGGTTACTATCATGCAGAATGATTCTATACTGAATCCCTGATTGATATTGGCTCCATCACCTTGTTACATATGTCACATTGACCTTCCTTGACATTACAGCCATTGTTATTGGTCTCCTCTTACACTGCCTGCCAGGGTTAAGTTAGTCTTTTTTTTCCATGTCTAGGCCAGGCATGAAACTGCCAAAATGAAGGCACCTTTTGGTGAGTTCATTCTACAGTTTCTTTCACCTGACCTAGTATGAGAAAGATTAGCCAGCACAACAAGATTGCCTTTACCAGGGTATGCCTGATTGTGATTCAAAAATACCATAATCTTTGAGGAGGCGCTTTCTGTGTACCCTAGTTAAGTCAGTGCTAGCTTTTGATACATTGATAAAAGACATTAAATTCTGAAATAAATTCTGAAGCAAAAAACAGAACAACATACTGTTCATCCATACCCAGCCCTAACAAGATCATGGAGACCTCTAGTGAGGAATGATCCTTGCACTAATTAATGTTAAGTTTATACACATTAAAGTAAGAGCACATTCCACAGGGATGCAGTAGACAATACCTGCCATGCAGTTAGTGTGCCCTGCTTTTTCTTTCCAAATAGCATATATGTTAGCATGTTCTTGGCCAGAAAGCCCTTCCCATCCTCCTTGAACAAGTTCTCTGACTTGTAGGTAGCCCAGAAGTGTCTGCACCATAGGCAAGCAGGACAAACTCTGTCAAAGCAGACAGATAGGGCAGTTTATTTTCCAGGGAAGCAGATTGCAGAAAACTAAATGGAGCTGTGGTATTTTTGCCCACACCTCTTTGCATTTCATAATTATTCAAGTCTTTCATATACATTAATGGAAGTTGACAGCCTTACTATAAATTTGAATTTAGATCTGTGAACAGCTCTTCCTAGTAAGTATTTATCTTTTTAAAGCTTCAAAACCTATTATGAAAGGCTAGTTTAGTATATTTAGTATTCAAAATTTTACAAACATTAAAAAGGAAAATACAGACAAACTGGTCATTAGAAGGGATATCCACAAAAGAAATCCTGATGTCTATGAAAGAGGCGAAAGTCTTTCCTTTGTACTGTGGTCTAAGTAACAATCCTTTCCCACGAGCTACCATTTTCTTCAAAATGAAAGTTGGCTTCGGAAATGACAACTTCTTTTCTGGGATATAGGAACAGTGATGGGATGGAGGAGGGCAAAAGTACATAATATTTCCCTTCTCATGCCTAGTTGCAAATCAGCTGAGTGAGCTCTCAACTGTTAATTTCAAAGTACCCATAAAATGCACAAGACACTTGAATATGATGCCTGGATACTTTGGCCCTAGTATTAATTCTGTCATCATGCAGTTAACCATGCTAAGGGTCCTTGGTGCCACTTCTAAGATCATTTCTTGTTAGTTCAGGTAGGAAGATGCTAGACGGGGTCATCAGACTAATCTGTCTCACCTCATGATCCAACAAAAACCAATAAGCCTTGTATTCACATCCCAGGCACAGTACTGCAGCATACGAACTATCATTCCTAGAATATAAGGCATCTCACATATTTCTGTCACTAGCCTTTCTGGTAAGAGAAAACAGATCTGACACGACAAAGGTCATCTTTATATGCATATTTCATGGAAGGAAAGAAGGAAGCAGACTACTCAACCCGTAGCATTACATTGTGTCTTCCACTTCTTTGGTGCTAATGCAAAAGGAGAAATATAGACTAGAATTAAAATATGAAATAAGAGCAAACCTTCTTTTAATAGCCAAGTGTATATATGCTTGCATTGCTGTGCAGGATTTACTTACAAACAGCAGTGAAGCACTGTAAATGTCACCTTACTCAGTTAATAGTCTGCCCTTTATGGTCAGGTGTGCACTAGCTAAAGATACTCTGGGAAAAAAATTAGTTATAGCAGCTATTACAGAGAGTTTGTGGCATGTACTCACAATTGAAGCATCACCCTAAATACTGTAATATTGAAGACAAGCAGATAAGGACTCCTTTTCTTTTAAAGTCTTCAGTTATATCTGTTTCCTAGCAACCTTACATAAGCCTTCTGACTCCCCCCCCCCCAGAAGAACATTTGGGAAACAAATTTCCTGTCCTCCAGGAGCAAATCTCTCATTAAAGCTTACTGAAAATATCATATCTTTGCACTAGCTCTATATGTCCAGCGTAAACAAGCAGAGCCACTTCCCAAGCTGTGTTTAAGCATTTGTTTCTAAAAGAAATGATACATGATACCAAAAAGGAGCAATAGTTTTATTCAGAAATACACTTCTAACAAATGGGGGAGGGGACTATTCTTACATCCAGTGGATCATTGTGAGGTCATGTCAGTTCAGCTTTAGAAGGACATGATTACTCTCTGGCTGAGTCTCTGACCCCACTATTATAGTGGACTTAGTAATTTGCAACACAGTAAATTGTGCTGTCCATATAAGGCCAGTAAACTGAAACTGAATCCCGAGAAGATGATGGCTTTGTGGTTTGATGAATCCCTGCTCTGGGAGTCAAGTATGATACCTGTTCTGTTTGGAGCTACACACTCCTTGAAGAACAGGTACATAGTTTGAAAGGTACTCTTAGATTCATCTTTGTCGTTGGAGGTTCATGCAAGCTCAATGGTTCAGAGTACCTGGGGTCAATTTTGACATGTCCACCAGTTACAACTATTTCTGGACAGGCATAACCTGACCACAGTAGTCCTTGCCCTGTTAACTTAGACTGCTGCAGTACTCTATACATGGGGCTATCCAAGAAGATAATACAAATGCTGCAGAAGGTGTGGTATGCAGCACCTGGACTGCTAACTGGAACATATTTCAAAATCCTTATGACACCAGTTATGAAGGATTTGTGCTGGCCACAGTTCAACATGATGACAATGACTTATAAAGCCCTAAACAGCTTGAGACCTGAATATTAGAAGAAATCCCTCTCCCTGTACAAATCTGCCCAGTCACTAAGATTTCCTAGGGAACCTCTCCTCTGAGGCCCACTATTGAGAAGAGTTCATTACACAGGGGAGACTTTTTTCTGCTATTCAGTTATTTGAAATATCTTATATTTTAAAATTGTTTTATTCATCATTGTAAACCAACTTAAGATTCTGTGATATAGGGCAGACTATAAATGTTTAAATACATAAATAATAATTAAAGAGAGCTGTCCATTTATTTATTTAGTTGAGAAAAGAGATGAAAGAGCCCTGGTGGTGCAGTGATTAAACTGCTGTACTACAGGGGAAATGTTGTGAGTTTGATCCTGACAGGGACCAAGGTTGACTTAGCCTTCCATCCTTCTGAGGTCAGTGAAATGAGTACCCAGCATGTACTGAGCAAAATGCTAATTAACTTGTGAACTGCCCAGAGAGTGCACTAAGCGCTATGGGGTGGTATATAAGTTTAAGTGCTATGAAGACAGAACTTAGAAAGCAATTTCTAATATACAGTTGTACCTCGCTTAAAGAGCATAATGCGTTCTGCAGGATTGCTCTTTAAGAAAGTTTGCTCTTTAAGCGAAACACCATTGTAAATGACTAGTTGTGGGAGGGATTGCAAACCCTGATTTATTTGTTAAGCGAGTTTTTGGTTGGTTTTATTTGTTAAGCGAAGTGAACATTCAGAGACAATTCTGCTCTTTAAGCGAGTTACTCTTTAAGCGAGGCACTCTTTATGCGAGGTTTGACTGTATAGTATTTGAGGGGGAAGTGAGTACCTATAGTAAACATAATAGTTCATTATAAGTCACACTTTAGGGTTATCACACTGAGAATCTCCAATCCTGCCAGCTGTAAATTCTGGGAGTTATAGTCAGGGGTGTGCTGGCTATGCTAAAAATAAGTTGGACAGGGAGTGATGAGGGCATCTAACCCTAACAAACAAAATAAATATGTTCCTACTCGCCTTCTACCTTCAACTCCCCTCTGGGGATTCGAAGCAACAACCTCCTGCTTACAAGGCAATATTGCAATCTCTAAGCCACAGTGGTTCTGCTGTCAATGGAGCTGTTTTTGTAATCTTATCTTTGGCAGCACAGGAGGAGGAAGGCAGGCAGAGGAACATGGAGCCCAGCTCCTTTGCTTGATCGTTCTGGGTATTGCAGCTCAATTTTTTGGATTGGCACCCAAGGGGGGCACCATGGTACTGTGGGCCTGGGGGGTGCTCCAGGCTGAGTTCTGGTTGCCTGATGAGCCAGCCCAACACTGGTTATAGTACAAACCATAACTTCTCCCAGCTCTGGTTGTTACACACAACATAAACACAAGGTACTTCAGTAAAACAGTTTTATGTTAAATTTCTAAAAGCCCTCCACTGTTTATTGTGGGTAAAATGAGGGCTACTATTCTGCGTAGAATGTAAGATCAGCTTTCTCTTGTTGTGGTAGCCCTCCACTGCAGCTAGTCACACAATCTTGAAGCCAGTGCAAGACCAGGCATCCAACAGGTTTTTCTAGAGCCTGAGGAATGCTTATGTGATTGCCTTAACATGATAACATGACACAGCTGAGGAAACAGCCTAGCTAGCTGGACCATCGAACATAGTACCTATTCAGCATTGGGTGTACAAGTCACAGAACCATGCATATTTTGTGGTATTTCAAGCTTTGCACAGTCATGTTTCTATGACTCCATTGCACTATTATCTCTAAGTCACAAATATTTGGGATTCTTAAAGACAATCATTTCAGCAGCAGCATAATCAACATATGACAAAAAGAGGGTAGCAGTTTCTGATAAAATGCAAATGCTTCTGTGTTTGCAGTATTATGTTCAGCATTACAGCAGATAATGTATTGGAAGGCTAGCATCAAAAGAGATCCATGAGAGACTTACAAACAAAGTAACAGGTGACAGAACTGGAGAGTGGGGGGGGGATATGAAAGTCATTAAGCAAAATCTCCTAGTGGAGTGTCCTATGTCACTTGGATTATAGGGTGCCAGAAGAAGAATTATGGGACAGTCAAATTAAATCATGCTTGACAGCAGAAGTGGCAGTGGACAAGCAATAAATTCAGACAGAAAGAAAATTCCATTATAGTACCACATAGAGCATTATTTCACCCAATGTATCACCAATGATTTCAAGATTAACTGGCTACAGAGCTACCTCCGTTAAATATATAGGTCCAACCTGTCAATTGAAATCAATATTAACAAAATCAGTTTTGAAGGCTTTTTCCTCACTGATCAAAATACTTAACATTTTCTATTTGAAAGCTAAAATTTTCTCTACCTATCCCATTGGTGACCAGCAAATGTTGTCATTCCCCTGATAATAGAATGAAGAAGGGTGCAAAATCCACCAGCCTCCAGCTGAAGAATCTAAATTATTTTCAACTACCTTGGGGACAGGGTGTGTGTACATGCACACTCTGATATTATCACAGAAAGGTCATTTTGTGTGGCTTAAAGTAGCTGGGGGATAGTGTGCATGTTTTAATGATAACTGCTATTTCTGCCACGGCTGTTTCAGATAATTGAATCATCATGTTAAGCTAATTGATTCCTTGCCACAGCAATAAGTGCATGAAGACAACCTACTATCCAATAATGTCAAAAACTGTAGTTACTTTTCTTTATTTCCTCTTTTTTGTTGAAAAAAATGATCTCATCTCAGAGATTTTCTGTCAGCCTTGCATTAAGTACCTATTTAGGATGGATTTCTTGCCATTCAGTTAATTTTCTAGGCATACTATACTTTCCTGAATGTATTCCAGAGGGTAAAACACCAATATACAACAGTCTGAAGATAAACCAAGATGGTCATATTAGCAGTGTCCATACTGGCTGGGGGATTCTGAAAGTTCCCATTACAGAACAATATCTCTGTTCCCCCTCTTATTATTTCTTTCTTCACCCCACCTGACCCCAAGCTATGGGAATCAGCTTGCCACTGAACAGAAATAAGGCCATAACTTAACAGAGGACAGGATCAGACTCATCAACTGTGGTGGCAAGACTTCCTTGCTGCCGCCGCCCAGGAACCACTTGTGGCTGGGGGTGGAGAGGCTGCCACAGCAACTGCTCCCTGGACCTTCTTCATTGGCGCCCAGGTCCCCACCCCTGGCTGGGGGCTCTAAAGGCAATGGGTGGTAGGATTTTTGCTGCAGCTGCCCCTGGACTAATTTTTGACTGGAGTAGAGAGGTTGTTGAATTAATGCTGTTGAATTAGTATTGTAATATGCTACTCTTTTGTATTAAATATTGTATTTTGTTGTATTGAATATTGTATAATTTTTGTGTTGTATTGATTATATTGTGTATTTGTATTATATATATAAATATATATGTGTAAAAAAATTTAATTTAATTTAATTGTTCGATTTTTATGCCGCCCCACTTGCCTAAGCAACTCTGGGCAGCTAACAACAATACAAAAAGAACACAAAATATACAGCTACAATCAAACTAGCATAATACACAAAACATTTCAAAACTTTTTTAAAAAATCCCACTTAAACCAGTACCCCACAAACCCAGAGACCAAATCAACTTTTTTAATAAATTTAACTATATATTTACAAAAAAAACCCCTCAAAGATTTAAAAGGTTAAAAGGTTAAAAAGATTTTAAAAAGTTTAAAAGTTTAAAAGAGTTTTAACAGTTTAAAAGAGGGAGAGAGGGGTGGCTATCCCATCAGATCAGCCACCCAACGTGGGACACGGTATTACTGGAGCCCCACACCTGCCCTGCCAGCCAGGTTTTTAGGCCCTTCCAAAAGGGCAGTAGCTCTGTCTGTAGGCAGAGCTCAGTTGGCAGGAGGTTCCAAAGGGCCAGGGCGGACACGGAGAAGGCCCTCCTTCTGGTGCTAGAGAGATGTGCCTCTCTAGCTGATGGGATGATAAGAGAGCCTCTCCGATCCGCTCGGGTGGGACGGACAGATGTTATTGGCGTGATGTGGTCTTATAGATTTATATATATAAATTAGCTGCAAGGTCACAGAGGAAGGAAACAGGCTACTAAATGGTTATACTCAAAGTTAGGGATGGATGAGAATTCAGTTTTATTTCAAACTCTTTGATATTCAGGATGTTAAAAGTTTGACCTTAAAAAGGGGGGGGGGCAGAATGTGGAAGTAACTAAGACTGATAGATCAGTCTGTCCAGAGCTAGAGCTTCAACAGTCTCACTCTTAAGAGTCTGGTTTTCTGTCCTTGTCTGTTCAAGCATGTTTGTCCGAAATTAAAGTACAGTAACTACTCTTTTTTTCCTAAAGAAGCACTTCAACTTTAATACCTGTATGGCAGGCAAGGACAACCTGTTCTTCTTAATGCTTGGAAAAGCAATACCTGATGAATTTGTCCTGTATAAATGGGTGAGAGTTTCAATAAAGCAGCTTTTAGAAGGTTTTGTCAAACTGTACCAATTTCTTCATACTGGGGACAAAAAGGACTTGAGGTTTAAAACACTAGAATGTAGGAGAAATGAAAATCAAAGATGAATAAATAGATAATAAAACATGTGAATTTTAAAAAAGATGTTCACGTTCTAGGCTGGAATGAGCTCCAGAAAGTCAATGTTGGTTCCTATGTACTGTATGATCTATGAATCTAGCATATCATACTGGACATGGAAGTATTTTTTCAATTACAGGTAATTTAATTTAATTTAATTTAATTTAATTTAATTTAATTTTTAGACTTTTATGTCGCACCCTCTCACAAAAGCAACTCTGGGCAGCTTACAGGGATACAAGATACAGTTACAAATTACACATGATCAAATAACATCATACTACGGATTAAAAATCATCACAATTTAGATAAACCCAGAACAATAAATACACAATAATATAATACACACAATCCAATACAATATATATAATTCAATTACAAAACAGAATACAATAATACAGTATTACAACACATGTTCTCATAGTTTCAGGCCTCTCACCCTGGCACACAAACAAATTCCAAAAGAGGCGGCGGCGGCTCATCGCACCAGCCACTTAAGTCCAGCATGGGGGCTGGGCCTGGGAACGCCTCCAGGTGGAGCAGTCCAGCACTCCCGGCTGGCGGTTCTCCTCACCTGGACGATCTGAAGTCCAAAGGTGGCGGGGCAAGTCCTGTCGCACCGGCCTCTTAAGTCCGGCATGGGGACGGGGATGGGAGCGCCTCCAGGTGGAGCAGTCCAACGCTCCAGCTGGTGGTCCTCCTCACCCAGACAGGCTGAAGTCCAAGGGCAGTGGCTGAGGGTCCCAAAACTTCAGGGGCTGGAGCAAGGCAAGAACAGGGTTCAAGGATTGAAGATCCAGGGGAGACACAACAACAGTCCACAGGAATTAGAAGCAAGTGAAGAAATCCTCTGTTGCAGGAAGCAGGCAAGAGGTCTTTTAAGACAGAACAAAGCCCAAGAGCCAAGCAACGGCAAATCTACTGACCTTGATTGTTGAGGCAATTTTTCAACCAACATCAATAAAGAAATTAGAAAACAGACTATGCTTTTAGTTGCTTCTGTTTTTTTTAATAATATTTATGAGCCACCTTTCTTAGGAAAAAGGCAGGGCAGAAACCCGATGAACATATTTATTGCACAATCTTATGCTTTACTCACTGGCTGCCTTGCCCCAAACAAAGAAGACCACTGAGCTTCATCAACAAGCAGGACACAGGGCTTTCTTCTTTGGTCATTACTTAGATTGCCATGCTGACTCCTAATAAGACTTTGGTTGGTGTACAATGGTAGCAGAGTGGTGTGTAGCAGCTAGCAAGAGATGTGTAGCTGGCAAGGTTGGCCCCTCATGGCAAACATAGGCAGACAGTTCTTGGTTCAAAGGCAAACTTAAAGTTGGTTTACTCAAGAAGGAAAAGGTGCAAATATATACATGTAACACAAAGCAGAAATGTTCTCTCAGTTAAGCCCACTGTCACGATCCAGCCGGCCCCCTACACTTCTGGAAAACCCCTGGAAACCAAAACAAACCTACACAGGGCGAGCTGGACGGCTAATTAGAACTCTCAGCTGCTTATCAGCTCTTAAGGGGTTTTTATTTGGGTAGCGTGTTCAAAGATTTGTGTGTGTGAAATGCAGCTCTTACCCTTTTTAGTCCAATGAAGACACGTTGTTCAGAAAAATGATGAAGATTTATTGATCAGGTTCATAAAGCATAAAAGTCAGTAGCACAGGTCAGTCCAATAAAGTCCACAGGCAAATCTAGGTAACCATTTTTAAGGAGCAAAAGTGCTTAGCTCCTAGGCTAAAGATTTCTAGCCCATTGAGATGCAGAAACAAAAGCTCTCTAATCAAAAACAGGTCTTAATCCATGAAGAAACAGAGACGAACTCTTTCTTCTCTCCAAAATGGAGAATTTTCAGTCAGGTGGGACAGCTTAGCCAATCACGTAACAGCAAACAGAACAGAGAAAACTTTCTCACAACAATGGTTGTTTACCTTTATGCAAAGACACAACACGGCTAGGCTCTCAGCTAGCTTACAAAAGATAAGAAATACTGAAAAACATGGTTGAAAAACATGCTGTTACACAGCCTTGAGGCTCAGAGAGAGAAAAATGGATTTTTCTGAGGCCTATTTGAAAATTGGCAATTTCAAGCCTTAGGAAATAGGTTCATTTCCTGACACGCCCTCCTTTCTGGAAAGGCAAACCGAGGGTTTGACTTTACCAAAAGGCATTATTTACTAATGTGAGCAAAGCAATTGAGCAAACAAGCTATCCCTTATATATGTAGGATATCAAGCGTTAAAGCTTCTTCCAGTTTTAGTTACTGGAGGTACACGTTACATAAGTTACATTCTGCATTGCAAGCAAACTCAGGTATAAAACCTTGCTGGAACAAAAGACTTGGGCATTTTCAGGTACCAAAGGTTTTCCCTTTCCAAAACACATTTTGCCCAAACAGAACAACCTTTGAATCAGAAAACAGGTCAGTAACACCACACATGTCACAGAGGCCGCTTGTACGAGCCTCTGGAAAAATAAACAGATGATTAGCAAGAAACAATAACATTTCCCCTTTTCTTCTTCTTCTTCGATGTTGCACCTGCAAACAATTAAACAGCCAGTTGAACAAAGTCCACTCAGAGTTCCGTTATCAGCTCTTCTTTCAGACGTCAGGAACATGTGCATCTCCTAGAAAAAAAACTCAGGAAACAACCTTTAAGGCATTAATCAGAACACAGTCCAAAGGAATCAATCAAACAACCCCGCATCCTCATCCCTGTGAGGTTTGGGAACTAAACAGGCAACAGAATTGATGGCTTGACTAACGTCTCAACTCAAGAGCACGCAGAATTCCATTCACTCTCCTCAGTACGTCGGGAATCTGGATCTGGATCTGGCCTCTGCTATTGCTGAAACCGCTAGTTGGGCTCTCCCCCAGCCATCTTCACGTACTCCCCCCTCGTCAGCTCTTGGCTTTCTCGAAGGGTAGTAAAACTCAGGGAAACACTGCATCCGGCAATTATTTCCCACTTCCCACTAGCTGACCAAAACAGCGTAGTGTAACAGCCTGTAGATAACACTTTTCAGAGTAGTGGCTCTGGCCCACACACTCTAGCAAAACATTTCTTCCTTGGACACGTGGAGGAGTCCGTTGGAGCTCTTCCACCTTTACGCTGGTATCTCAAACACAATGAGGCAATTTGCAACCTCTCCAGGTCTTCAAAGACCAAACAGCACATGTAATCAGCAACTAGGAACTTCAATGCAGGAAAATAAATCTTATCTGAAGGGTTCCATTCCCTCTTCTTGGCTTTGGGGGAAAATTACTTCAGGGAACTGCTTCTGAGTGAAATAGGCACTCTGTGGAGTTTTGACTCCAATTCAACACAAAAGAGTCTTATTTAGGGCTTGGGGCTTGCTGGGCATCTGGGGAAGTCTCAGTAGTCATCTGGACAAGCTTCACCCACCCTGGGCCCTTCCTTCTGGCTAAACATCATCTGGGCACCTTCTCCAAGAACCCATCTGGAATGGAGTCTGTCTTGGGGTGCTAACTGTGGTGAGGGGGTACATTCATCAGCCACTGGCTTACCTTCCATCTTGTAGGCTTGGAAGACGTCTCAGTCCCTCTGGAACTGCCAGCACTGGAAACGGCCCTCGGCCCACGGCCCTCAGATCTGGGAGTTTGAGAATCCGACTCAAAACTCAAAACAGCAACCGAAGAAGCAAACAGCTGCGATCCTGCTTTCCTTTCAGCACCTTTATCTCAGGAAAATACATTCCAAGGATGCAGTTTCTCAGCTTCTGCTGCAGACGCACACACGCAGGCTTTCAGCCAAACAAACAAAGGCTGCTTCTTATTGCTGGGCAGAGATTAGCATGCACACACACACAAAAAAAACTTCTTCAAGAGACGCGACATCCCACCGCTGCCACCATGTCACGATCCAGCCGGCCCCCTACACTTCTGGAAAACCCCTGGAAACCAAAACAAACCTACACAGGGCGAGCTGGACGGCTAATTAGAACTCTCAGCTGCTTATCAGCTCTTAAGGGGTTTTTATTTGGGTAGCGTGTTCAAAGATTTGTGTGTGTGAAATGCAGCTCTTACCCTTTTTAGTCCAATGAAGACACGTTGTTCAGAAAAATGATGAAGATTTATTGATCAGGTTCATAAAGCATAAAAGTCAGTAGCACAGGTCAGTCCAATAAAGTCCACAGGCAAATCTAGGTAACCATTTTTAAGGAGCAAAAGTGCTTAGCTCCTAGGCTAAAGATTTCTAGCCCATTGAGATGCAGAAACAAAAGCTCTCTAATCAAAAACAGGTCTTAATCCATGAAGAAACAGAGACGAACTCTTTCTTCTCTCCAAAATGGAGAATTTTCAGTCAGGTGGGACAGCTTAGCCAATCACGTAACAGCAAACAGAACAGAGAAAACTTTCTCACAACAATGGTTGTTTACCTTTATGCAAAGACACAACACGGCTAGGCTCTCAGCTAGCTTACAAAAGATAAGAAATACTGAAAAACATGGTTGAAAAACATGCTGTTACACAGCCTTGAGGCTCAGAGAGAGAAAAATGGATTTTTCTGAGGCCTATTTGAAAATTGGCAATTTCAAGCCTTAGGAAATAGGTTCATTTCCTGACACCCACTGAGACAGTTCAGTTGCTTTATATACAAGTCTATACAACCCAGTCCAGTAGGGTAAGTACAAGTTGTAATCACAGACCAAGCAACAGAGTTTTACAACTTCTGTCCTCCTGTTGGAGGCTTACCCAAAGTAGTCCTTCTCTGCTCAGCAGACACAGATGGCTTGTCAGGCGAAAACCATAATCAGGATTCAGTACTCAAAGTGGAATGCACAGGAACCTTTGTCCAGACCTGATAGCAGAGAACGCTCTGTCAAGTTCAGCACTGAAGCTTAAGGAAGTCTAGTATATGAGCTGGCATCAGTGGAGTGAAGCAGCATTGAAGCTAACTTTGGAAAGCAGCTCAGCCAAGCCCCTGGTGAACTGAAGCTGAAGAGCCTGCAATCCAGCTCTCATCTATATACAGTGGCCCACAGAGCACACCAGAGTAAAGTCCCAACACCTGTGTGTTCCTGCAGCATAGCCTTAAAAGCATCACAGTCACAATATGCCTTGTAATCCAGTTAGGGTGTGGGGCCACCTGGCTCTTTTGAATACCCCACCTATTGTGGGAGCTGCATTGGCTGCCAGTGTGCTTCCGGGTGCAATTCAAGGTGCTGGTGATGACCTTTAAAGCCCTTCATGGTAGTGGACCAGGATACTTAAGAGACTGCTTCACCCCAAGATCATCTGCCCATCCTACAAGATCAGACTGGAAAGGCTCTCTAGTGGTTCCATCTGTCAGAGAGGCTCGTCTCTCTGGCACTAAAAGGAGGGCCTTCTCTATATCTGCTCCAGCCATGTGGAACATCTTGCTGACTGAGTTGTGCCTCCAGGCAGAGCTGCCGGCCTTCAGAAAGGGCCTTAAAACCTGGTTAGTGGAGGGGGTGTGGGTGTGGGACACTGCTGGTGTGGAAGCCCTGCCCCCCCCCCTTGCTGGCTTACATAAGGTCATCTTGGTTTTTCAATTTTATGGGAGGGTATTTTACTCTGGTTTTAATGGTTTTTAGAGTTTTAATTGTTTAGGTATGATGGGGACATTTGTATTTTGAACTTTTGATACTGTTGTGAGTCACCTGGAGTCACTTTGGCGAGGGAGGCAGCAATACAAATACAGTAAATAAATAAAATAAATAAATAAACGGATTTCTAAGCCACATTATTTTTTATGCATGTAACTGAAAACACAGAAGTTCCCCAAGGAACTGTCCAACACAAGGACACAGAGGTGTTCCCAGTCAGGACTTTTATTGCTGAACTGTTTTTCTTTATTCACAAAAACCTAGTGGGGTGCAAACAGCAACATCTTTCATTTGTAATCCTCCAGCGTTTTCTCACAGTATCCTATATTTTACAATAAGAAAATACATCCAACAGAGCTACATAATGTCCTTTGATGTTTGGCACTAGAGACAAGGAAGTATCCAGAGCTAAGAATAAAAATATTCTGTAATAATGTTCATGGGGATATCTATAAATATTCTTGCCATGGATTTGTGCTCCAGTGTCTGAGGAAGTGGAATTTGATGTATTAAAACTCACACTGAAATAAAACTGCTAGTCTTCAAAATTGAACATCTTTTTTTTTAACCTGGTAGAGCACATGAATAGTTGCATCAAATTTTCAACCATTTAATGTTTGTTAGTAAATGTGCAAATAGATAAGATCTGTTATTTTGCATCTTAGATCAGTGGTAGATCTATATTGATCTTATTTTTAAAAAACTCTTCAGATTATTGACAATATTTTGGCATCAGAATAGGTGACAAAAGAAAAATCTATAACTAAAAACATGCACATACACATGATGCTTTAGGCTATATTAAACTTCAAATATAGACAAATGATTCTGTAGCAATCTGAAGGGTTTCATTCAATTTCATCTACTATGAGCAATGCAATTGTCTAAATATTAGTCTCGAGAGTTTTTTTTAAAAATCATTTTAAGGCAGAATATTTTCTGATGTTATTGACTATACAGATGGTTAGCTAAAATATGCTTTCTCTGACTAGCTGCAAATATTGGATGGAAATGGTAATTGCCATTTGCAAACGTACAGAGTACTAGTGGGTCAAGATCTATCCAATGGCCCTTGAGATGAAGCATTATCATAGATCCTTCATACTTCATCTTTTTGACTTCATAGCTGAAAGCTATTTCATAGCTGAAGGCTATGTCAGCCACTCCAAACAAAGAAACTGGGTTCCCCACTGAGGCAGGACTCTTCTTCTTTCACTTTTGCTACAATTAAGAAAGACAAGAAGTTATGTTTTGCGGAAACGGAAGGAGTCAGACACTATCATGCAAATGGATACAATTTGGAAAGGTCACTTTTTGGACTATATCTCCTACCTACATTGGTTGAGAGAGACTGGGAATCATAGTCCAAAAGAATCAATTTTCTAAGATTCTCATGTGGGGTACACAATGTGGAGTATTACACAATTTCCACCAGAAGATCACATCACTTTAGGTGAATAAAATTGGCAGATTTTTTTTCAACACTCCATACATTATGAAAAAGATCCTAGCAGCAGCTGCAGAGAATGTCAAAATAGAGTAAAGCATAAAGAAAAAAGGCAAAAAGCTTTCCTGAGTTTTCTTGTCATGTCCTATTCTCTGCTACCAGGGCAGACTAGAGGCTAAGAACAGTATTTATGTGGAAACATGAGTTACATAATGAAAATAAAGATGCAGAAAATTGCAGTGAGCCTTCCAATGCCTGAATGCCCCCTCTTATTAACATTCAGGTAGAGTACTGATGAAATATAATTTCTTATTAATGTTTTGTACCTCTTGTTGGACATCTTCCAGTTTCAGTATCTGTATCATTATTTTGACTCCAAAATAATGGGTTGGGTCCAGACTAAATTAGTTGTACATAGTTCCCACAGAAATCTGTGAAGTGTAAGTCAAGAAGACATTTTCTGGAAACAGCCCAGTGTCTTCCAATGGGAAAATATGAAAGCCATCCCAAGATATTTTGACACCCAAAGTAGAAGGCATGGTGCCTCCCCTGCATTCACTACACAAAAGCTGTCTGAAAGAGAATTAAATAAGCAGGGATGTAAAGATATTTCTTATTGAGAAAGGCTATTACAATACAGTAAAACCTCATATAACACTAAAACCTGGTTCCACAAGTCTTGGTGTTATATGATTTTTAGTGTTATCTGATGCATGTTAAAATCCTATGGGATCCATAGAGATACATTGTAACCACACAGGCTTTAGCGGTTGTTATCTGAAGCATCCCATAGGATCTTAATGTTATCTGATGCAATTCTTCCCCCCAGATTCCTTAATGTTATGCGATTTTAGTGTTATTCGATACTAATGTTATATGAGGTATTACTGTACAGTAAAAACCTGACTTACATATGCCTCAAGTTACATAAAATTCAACGTACATAATGATTTTTGCACTAAAACCATGTCCCAGTTTACATAAATGTCCCAATTTACATAACACAATTTCCTATGGGTTTGCTTTGAGTTACGTAAAAAATCCATTTTTCCTATGGGGTTGGTTTGATTTACATAAATATCATTTTCTTATGGGTTTGCTTCAAGTTAAGTAAAAAACCAATTTACATAAAAGCCTGCGGAACAGACTTTTTACGTAAGTAAGGGTTTTACTGTATGCTGAAAGACCCTTTGAAAAACTGTATATTCTTCTGTTCTCCACTTCATGTAAGAGTTCTTCCCTCCAGCACAGGAAAATGACAAGCACATTCTCGGCTATATTTTACTAATCTTGCACAAAACACAGCAATGAAAAATCATTGCCTTTCCTTTACATGCATACATTCACGCTAACACAAAAGGACAGACTGGTTAATCAAAGTAACAATTGCTGCTAGTTCTCAACATCTGCTATGGAGAGAGGGGGAGTTTGCCTCATTTGACCAAATGGTATGGAAATAATGCTTTCTGTGAAAAGTCTTACCTACAAATAACTGGGAGCACAAAACTACCAACATACGAGGCTGATGTTGTATCCTAGGTACCCTATGTGCCATCTAACTCTGGCAAACCCTCTTCAAACTGAACCTTTCCCTCCTTTCCTCTCCAATACACACGTTTGAGAGGGACAGATGAGGAAGTAGCCATAATTGTTCAAGAAATGTTAGACATGCTTTTTTCCAATGCCCTAACTCAGTGATGGTGAACCTTTTAGAGACCAAGTGCCCAAACTGCAAAATGCCAACACAGCAACAGGGGAGGAAGGAAACACTCCTATTGGGTTGCTGGGCAGAGGGGAGGGGTGAACTCTGTGCTGGGGTGAGGGAGGAAACATTTCCCTGTACTACACTGCACAACAACGATTTTGCTACTCGGAATAACACGTGATTTCCGTGGTGGGCTCAAAAAATTTTTTACTACCAAACTGTGGGCATGGTATGGTGGGTGTGGAAAATCCTGTGTTGCACCCAAATTAGGACTACTTTATTTCAAAACTTGGGTGGATGGGGCCAGCCAGAATTTCTGCTACCAGTTCTAGCGAACTGGTGCAAACTTGCTGATGCCCACCATTGTGTTATTTGCAAGATATCGAGTGTGCTGATTCCAAATATGAACTCAGAATTTGCCTATCGTATACAGATTTTAAGGCGTGCTATAGCTGTTCAAATGGTCAGTAATTGGATATTGTATTTTTACATGGAACATTATAATAGTTGCAGCTACCACTATGCCTGCTGCCACCTCAGCTGAATCACATCCCCTGGTGCCATGCATGTTCCAGCAACGGCTGGGCATATCTGAGCAAGTCAGTGAGCTGATGTCAGAAATAGGTATATAAGGCAAGATGGACCAAGGACTTGTCTCTATGCAAAACCATCTTATTGGATAGTACAGCTATCCATAGTGAGTCTGTTTTGAACTAAAGATGAGTAGGTGCAGCTGTGTTAATAAACCAATTTTTGCTACATTTGTGGGAAATATACCCCGTGTGATCAATGCAAGAACTTGACCAAGAGGGTGAGATTTGCTAACTTAAGATCCTGACATCCTAGGCAGAATAGGACTTCAGATTTGGATTCAGCACATTTTATTTAGTATAGGACACATGGATTAAACCAAGTAGCAGTCACTATTTATTTATTTATTTATTTATTTATTTATTTATTTATTTATTTATTTGTGACACAGTGTTATTGGTCTGTATTTTCTGCACTGACTGATGGTACCTCTCCAGAATTTAAGACTTGGAGATGATGGAGATTAAGCATGGGTCCTTCTGCAGACTCACATGTGCTCTACGCTGCAATCTTTCTTTACAATTCAGAATTATATACAACCCTTAGGTAAAATCAAAAGCACAAAGGTTAATTTGAATTAATCTTGAGAGGCAGCTCAATTGTTCTTCGATGCATTTAATTGGATTAGGGTGGGGAACATGGACCTCCCAGTACTTGGATTACAGTCTCAAACATTCCTAGACAGTATAGCCAATGTTGGGAGATGATGGGAGGTACAGTTGAACATCTGTAGAGCACATATTCCACATCCATTCTTTAGAATACATGTAGTGATCCATCTGTTCTCTACACATTTTATTTATCTATCTATTTATTTAAAACATGTTTCTTAGGGTGTTTACTTTTCTGTCCCAGGCTCTCTACAGATGTGTGAGTGAAAGTGGCTTTCTAACAAAGTTGCATCCCTTACCATTCACTCAATTTACCATGTTTGTCACCTGAAAACTTCTATGGTTTTAGAGGTTTTAATGCAGTCTACAGAAATAATTGTTAAAGGAAGTTATTAAGTCTACAGCTGATTTTAATTTATTACTTGAATTAAATAGAATTGTTGTGTTTGCTATGGTATAATAGAAATCACTACACGTTTACTTCTTCAGCAGATAATATGGGAACATAATTGTGCATTGGAGAAGCAAACAAAGAAAAATGAAAATTGCAAGGAACATGTGTTTCTCGAATGATGGTTCCCTAAAGCCCAATCCTAGGGATTTCAAAAAAACTGTATTACTGTAGGACGACCCAAATTAGGTCAACACTAATTTGAGTGGTTACTAGGAAGCTTCCAATTATTGCAGAACCGGGACCAATAACTGGCTCCTGATTTATAAGCTGGCATATTTAAATATTGATTTACAATTGAAGGTGTTAAATAATTCATGAGGCTCTCCAATTAAAAAACTGCCCATTTCAACCTTTCTGCTCACTTCACCCTCTGACTCTCCTCTTTCATAAATCTTGAAATCTGGGAACTATTATCCAGGAGACCCTGATATTATAATCAGTCAGTACTGGTGAAGCTTTATCTAGAGTACTGTGTCTGGTTCTGGACACCATGCTTTAAGAAAGATGCTGATAAATTAGAGCAAGTTAGAGGAGGGCAGAAAGAATAATCAGGGGACTGGAAACCAAACCCTATGAGGAAAGACTGAAAGAACCAGGCATGTTTAGCCTTGAGAAGAGAAGACTGAGAGGTGACATGATAGCACTTTAGTTAAGTAAAGGTAAAGGTCTCCCTAGCTTGAAAGGGCGTGTCTGATCATTTTCGTTTACAGCCAAAGAGGCAGCAGTGTCTGTGTATGCAGATGTTTCTATGGTCATGTGACAAATTACAAATACTTGAAAGGTTATCATGCAAGAGCAGGTTTTATTCTCAGTCATTCCAGAAGGTAGGATATGTAATAATAGGCTCAATTTACAGTAAGGCAGATTTCAGTTGACTATCAGGAAAATGATACTAAGTGATAGAACAATACAATCATGGAAGCAATTACCTTGGGAGATAGTGAGTGCTCCAACAGTGGAACCATTCAGGAGATAATTAGGGTGAATTGAGTGTCAAAATAAACTGGATTTCAAGTCTTTTTAAAAAAATTGGTTAAAGGTCATGTGGTGTCTGTCCTGGTTTGAGTGTCCTTTGTCAAACTTTGCCTAGAACAGATTTTTTGATCCTCCTTCTCCTCTTCTGACCACCACCCCCATAGGGTTTTCTTTTCTTCTTTTACTTATCCCCACCACAACTAGGGTAAACCTGGTATTCTGTGGGTTCACAGACATTTCTCTAAACATATAAGTGTGTCAATCTGAAGTCATGTCAACTGTAGCCTGCCAAAGCAATTTCTTTCTGCCAGGAAGGTTGCAGATGAGGGTAGAGGGAAAGGAAGAGGAAGAGGAAGAGGGAGGGATGCTCTTTTAAGGGAGCAGCTGTGCATGTGTGTTTGTGTATACAGTAAAACCTTGCATAAAGAGTGCCTCTCTTAGAGACCAACTCGCTTAACGAGCAGAATTTTCTCTGAATGGTTGCCTCGCTTAACAACTAAAACCAACCAAAAACTCACTTAACAACTAAAGTGGGGGTCACAATCCCTCCCACCAGAAGTCACAATTGGTCACTTACAATGGTGTTTTGCTTAAAGAGCAAACTTGCTTAAAGAGCAATCCCATGGAACGCATTATGCTCTTTAAGCGAGGTACCACTGTATGTGTTTGAGAGAGAAACTAACTGAAAGAGAGAGGGTGTTTAAAGATTTGATCCAAACCTGGGGTCCTTCTCTGTAGCACAAGATCCCAAGGAAGACTGTCCCTTGAAATCCCTTTTCCTTGGCAGGAAGAAATGTGGGGCCAGCCAATGCCAGGTACCCATTCTTACTCCTGGGAGACAGGAGTGTGTATAGCAGGATGGAACTGATAAAAGAAGATCTTGTCAATGGTTACTCACTCCTATATTCCTGTTGTGGCCAAATTCTGCTGCAGTGTGTGCTGGGAATCTGGGCAGCCCATTAAACATGACTCAAACCACACGTCACCTCATTGCTTTCTCACTAGCTCAAACTTCTAATCTTCAGCAGCAGCTCTGCAGTCAATCGGATTGACTCGGAGGGACTTTTGACTTTGTTTGTGTGTTTGTATGACTGGGAGCAGCGGGTGGTTGATGACTGTGATGGGGAATCCTGAAAACCTTACAGGGCAAAGAGGCACAATACATACTGACATACATATGCACACAAAAGACTATAGCATTTTAGGAGTCGGTAGAAAATAAATGACTGTGAGAGTTGGACTATAAGGAGTGCAGAAGAATAGATGCCTTTGAACAGTGGAGCTGGAGAAGACTCTGGAGAGTCCCTTAGACTGCAAGGAGATCAAATCAGTCCATCCTAAAGGAAATCAACCCTGACTGCTCCTTGGAAGAACAAATAGTGGAGCTAAAGCTCAAGTACTTTGGCCACCAAATGAGAAGTGAGGATTCACTGGAGAAGGCCCTGATGCCAGCTAAATTCGAAGGCAAAAGATGAAGGGGCAGCAGAGGATAGGATGGTTAGACAGCTTCATTGACATGGTGGGCATAGATCTGGATGGACTCCAGAGGATAGCAAATGAAAGAGGAGTCTGGCATGCTCTGGTCCATGGGGTCGCAAAGGGTAGTACAAAGAAAATAAATGGCCCCTGCTAGGTGGTTTAAAATAAACCATGTTTTGGCAAGATTATGCACACCCAGTTGTGTATTGTGTATTCCTTGGTACATATTTGAACTGATTTTGAATCTTATAAAACCAAAGTAAATATTGAACATTTTGCTAATCAAGATGCATCCTTTGTCAGCCACCTGTCAGATACATTCTGATTTGGATTCCTTGAATGAGCAGGGGATTGAGCTCGATTATCTTGTAATCGCATTCCAACTTCATTATTCTGTTATTTTAGAATATCCTGGGACAAGCTTCAATGGATAAATAATAATAACATAGAACTATCTGTCTTGAAAAAAGGGAAAATGCTTTACTTGGAACAGTTTATTACTAATCCCAATAATTTGTGCAAGATATTTAGATACCCTTTCTAGTTTCTATATTGAAGTTGAACCATTTCAGTAGGTCCAAGGGGACAATATTTCACTCCCAAGAACTGTAAATAGGCAAAAATAACAAAACAAAATGAAAATAGAATGCTGGTGGAACCACTTCTGGATTTGCTTTTGTGAGTTTGTTGGGGGCTAGAGGGTATTTTATTGCTAATCACCATAACAACTTTTATGAAAATACAATAAAATCACTAAGTGAATATTCTGGATGGAACATTAACACAAATACAGCATATCTAATGATTGCACAAAAAGAGACAAGAGAAAGGATGCATATGACTAGAACTGTTCTTTTGCTGCTATGGTTTTAACTTCCACAGAGTAATCATCTCCTAAATTATATCTGAATTTACACCCTGCAGGGTTAAATGAAGAAGATAATTAAAGAGATCTTTCAAAGCAGACCAACTGATGTGCAAGAAACTGATAGCAAAGCACAGTTTTAAAATCTTGAATCTGCAGTTTCCAACTAGACAGTATTCTTCCTTATCCTTCCTGAATAGACTTTATGCTTGTGAAATTAGTAAGTGCTAATAGCTGATAATTTAATTTGTAACATGAAATAAATCAGCTGCTTTGGTATAAAATAATTCATCAAGGATGTCAAAAGTGTACTGGATACCTGTAAAATTAAGCACATTAAAGCCAGGGTGAAAGCCTGTGAACTATTATGTGCAAGATCTACATGCATGCAATGTTGCAATTCCATTCCTTCTTCAACCCTCTTTAGCAACCTTTAAAACAAAATACTTTGTATGTTTACACAAAAAATTAAATCACTAAAATTTATTTCTTGGAGTACAAGCCCAGGTATGCAGGTTTCATCTATTTATTTGGTATAAATTTAGCTCCAAGTAAACAACCTAATAGCATCATTTTCATATCAAAAGGATGTAAGAATAGCCATTTTTGATCCAGGCCAATGCCCTATCTAGTTGACATCCTGGTGCCATTCAATCTAAACTGATGCTTCTGTGAAATTTACAAGCTGGAAATGGACATAATGCTACTTATCAGGGATTCCCCTAGCGATATGTGTGGCTGGATGGCAGAGTAGCACTTTTAAGCTCTTACGCAGCGAAACCCTTAGTGCAATAACACACACACATATGCCTTCAGTGGAAAGGTGCGCTTTACTTACAGTGAGGGGAAGACAGACATACACAGGACTATATACAACAGTCTCTCACTCTCTCCAAGCCCCACAGTAGGTAGACAGCTTGGAGTACTCTGTTGGCTCCAACTCCAGGAGCACTCAAAAGTCCTGGTGATCCTTTAGCAGTTCTTTCTTCTCAGTTGAAGAAAAACTCTGAACACCATCACCTCCTTCAGTGTCTCAGTCCTTCTCAGTATGACAGACTCCTTCAGAATAGCAACCTCCTCACAGACAATCTCCTCCAGAATAACAGCCTCCTCCAGTATGAAAACCTCCTCCTGAATAATAGCCTCCTCCAGTATGAAAACCTCCTCCATAGACCCTTCCCAGAGGGCCACAGTTATACCCTACTGTTGCTGGGCAGATTCTTTAATCAGCCACAGCTGGGCTGTTTCCTGAGCACGTGGACCAAGCATGCACAGCCTGGCAATCAGTTTGAGGCTCTATTATGGACACCTGTGTTCAAAACACATGGAGGTCCTTAAAGTTGTACTATTCCACTGGGCAGCAATCTTTGTACAATACCCCCAAACCAGTCACCAATCTCCACTGGCTCCAACCCTTTCATAAGATTAGTCTTTAAAGAATCATTTTGCCTTATTTCCAGGTCTACAATATTCTTTTTGGATACATCACCATCAGTGGTGAGATGTCAAAAATTTTACTACCCCACTGTGATGTCATCACAGTGTGGACAGAGCTAACGTCATGATGTCATGATATGGGCGGGGCCAAAGATTTTTTAAAATAAAATAAAATAAAATAAAAATAAGCACACACACACCCCTGAACCCACCCACAACACAAACCCGTAAATAAATTAAATAAATAAATTAAATAAAAATTACATTAAAATATACCCACCCCAAACATAAATCTGTATTTATGGTACTGGGTAGTATGTCAATATAGGTAAGGCATTAAATACACATTAAAATACACACAGACACACCACATCCAAAGGTGAGTCACTTACCCTGGGGAGCAGGCTATAGGAAGCTTCAGGCTAGCAGCTTCTCTTCCTCCTCCCTGCCAGGGAGGACAGCAAGGAGGCTGTGCATATATGCTAAGCCCTGTTGGCGTGCATGCACACCAAGTGCTTGGCGTGCATGCGCAGTGGGGGAACCAGTGAAAAGGTAAGCCCTGAAGGTGGTTCCCCCCAAAAGCTGCTACCAGTTCTCTGGGACACTAAGAAAAATTACTACCGGTTCTGGCGAACTGGTGAGAACCTGTTACATCCCATCACTGACCGTGCCTAAGGATTTATGAATAATCCTGAACTGGTTTGTTATATATACAGAGGGTGTCAAAAATGTATAGACATTTTAAGAAAGAAATGTAAGCTCTCTTGGATCAAGTCCACTTCATCAGACATCAGACTTGATCCATGAAATCTCATGTTAAAATATAGCAGTTAGACTTTAAAGTGCTACTTTTCAAAAAAAAAAAAAAACCTAGCTATTCAATGTCTCTTTAAATTCAGACTTCACCATATTTTAAAATTACTATCTGATTCCAGCAGATGGAATCTGCAAACTGAAAACAACAGCAACAATATTTTGAAAGTAAAATACTGTACTTCTATGTGTTAATGATCTATGACAATGTTAAACTTTGCCTGGAAACCAAAATATCAAGTAGTTGCCAAATATGATTAATATTCTAAAGCAGTTTACAAGCAAGAAATCCTTTAACTTATTATAGCAAAGGTATTCATTGATTAAAAATTCAAGCAACTTAGTGTTCTTTGAATTGGCCTGACACCTTCTGAGATTTGCAAATAACATTCTACAAAAAACTATATTGCCTCAAATGTATGTACTTATAAAATATTAAATATTTGCATCTGCATGGCAGATTTTTCTTTAGAAGTGTACAAAATGTAAAACACCTAATGAGAAATATGATCGAGTCTTGGAGATAAGCCATTAAGACAGCCTTGTCAATATTTTAGTGCACATTGTTGGTCAAAATGCAGAAACCTGTGTTAAATGCCAGAAATCTGAAGCAGGCTGTGAACATTCATCTGAGTATAGAAGCACACTGATGTATGAAGTTGTTTAGCAATGAACTCTTTATCATACTGTGTCCTCCTTATCACTGTTGGGTGGGGGGCATGTGGATATAGAGACTAAGAAATTAATAAATGACAGGGATTTTTAGAAGGCAGGCAGTAACTACAATTTTGAGGCTATTTGGAAGCCAGCTAATGAAGAAGCTAAAGTATTCTAGCTGGATTTAATCTGTCAGGATGAGACTGCTGGAATTGCACAAAATACATGTCATGTAATAAATCTTCTCTTGCTTTAAAGTCAGATAATTTTAAAAACAGCACCTAGACAATTAGACAGTAGCATTTTTATTTTTGCCAGGAGGTTAAAAAAATCACTACAGAGGATCGCAGATGATAATTGGGAAAGTAAACAGCAACACCCTTCTAACCTTATTCTCTTTCCTTTGTTTGAAAGCATAAACTTTATCACTCTCTTTTAATGACAATACCATATTCTCCTCTGCACTTTTCATTGGGTCCTCATCCATACTTTATTGCAGAGCAGATTTCAGACTGTGTCACAAATCCCAACATGGATTGTTACAGCACTGAGTCATTCCCAGTGTTGTTGTTGTAACATTTTTGGAAAGGGTACCTATTTACATGTACAGGAATACCTCGGATAACAACTGCATCGGATAACGCTAAAATCGGGAAACAATGCAAAATTTCAAAAAAAAAATTAGCATCGGATAACGATCTGTTAGCGTTATCCGATGCAGTCATTTCGTAGCAGCAGGGTGGGTGGAAAGCTGAACAGGGTTCTCCATTCAGCTTCCCAGCCACCCTGCAGCTGCGGAGGCAGGGGTGGGGTGGTTGGCAAGCTGAAGGGGGGCTCCCCCGTCGGCTTCCCCAGCCACCCCACAGCTGCGGAGGCATGGGTGGGTGGCTAGGGAAGACGACGGGGAGTCCCCATCAGCTTCCCCAGCCACCCTGGCGGTGTCGATTGGGTCCTCTGATCTCCCTGGAGCAGGCAGGGGGATCAGAGAGCCTGAAATGGTTTTAAAAAGTCCAGTTTTTTTTACCCATTTTGGGCTTTCTGACCCCCCTGCCTGCTCCAGGGAGGTCGGAAGACCCGATCCAAGCTGTTTCTGGACTTCCTCCACCTCCCTGGAGGCTGTAACAAGCCAAAACACCAGGATTCGAAGCCTGATGTTTTGGCTTGTTGCAGCATCTAGGAGGGTGGGGGAACTTCAAAAATAGCATGCATCTGCTCCAGGAAGGTCGGGAGACCCAATAGGTGCTAATTTTGAAGTTCCCCCACCCTCCTGGAGGCTGCAACAAGCCAAAACATCAGGATTCGAATCCTGACATTTTGGCTTGTTACAGCCTCAAGGAGGATGGGGGAACTTTGGAAACAGCTTGAATCGAGTCTTCCGACCTCCCTGGAGCCAGCATGGGGGTCAGAAAGCCCGAAATGGGTAAAAATATTGGACTTTTTTTTACCCATTTCAGGCTCCCTAACCCCCCCCCCCCCTGCCAGCTCCAGGGAGGTCAGAAGACCCAATCCATGCTACTTTTGAAGTTCCCCCACCTCCCTGATGTTCTGGCTTGCTGCAGCCTCCAGGGAAACAGGGCTTTTTTTTAATGTTGTGCGATCAATGCATTGCACAATGTTAAAAACCGGATAATGACAAGACTTGTGGAACCAAGTCTCATCGTTATCCGAGGTACTAGTGTATATGTATAGATCAGGGATTCTCATCCTGCACCCATGGGCTGGATGTGACCCATGGCACCATTTCATGTGCTTCCCACCACCTCCACCACACCAGAAGTGCCATGTGGTGGAAGAAGAGCAAAATGGCCATCTTGCCCCCGAAGCTGTCTGAGGGAGCGTGACCCTCCCAGCTCCCAGTTTAAAAAGGTTGAGAACTCCTGGTATAGATGGATGGCATATATCAGGCCAGTTTTTCTGTTAAGGCAGGACAAAATATTCACCCTAGGCAACAAAATAATGCAGGTGGTATTGAGCCCTACGTAGCTCAAATTATTTGGGGCAGGGGGGTGGGCTGGGAATATGCTGCTTTGTCTCAAACAGCAAAACATCTTGGGCTCTCTCTGTTCATATGGCTTGCAGAGCAAGCATAAAATAATCCTATCTTTATCTATGTTTATGTATTTCTTCTTAAGAAAAAAAAATACATACAGTATCTTATTCCAAGTTCAACTCACAAACTAGAAACTCAAAGTGCAATTGCATGGGGAAAACACTAACAAAACAAAACAAAGCAGCAGCAGAAGACGACACTGGTCTTTGTACTGCCTGAAGCAATGGCTCCCCATCCATGGATTATCTAGGAAAATCAGAATTTCATATTACATGAAAAACCTCCACACATTACAGAATGTATTATATGCTATCACTCTCAGCATGAGGAATGTGAGGACAACAATAACAGCCAGAACTAAAATGTTCATCCCCATTTATAGAGAAATGCTTGAATAGGGTTTCAATCCAGTGCACCTGCCATAATTGTATGCAGATCCAATTGATGCAGTGGAAGTCCTATCCAGGTGCCTGGAGGCTGTCAGGGTCTGGATGGGGGACAACGGGCTACAACTGAATCCCGGCAAGACTGAGTGGCTATGGGTCAGGGGGCCTGCGCTATCTCGGGAGTTACCATCTTTGGTTCTGGATGGGGCAGTTTTGCCCCACACAGACCTGGTGCGTAATCTGGGGGTCCTCTTGGACTCACGACTACTGCTCGAGGAGCAGGTGGCAGCCGTGGCCAGGAGGGCTTTTGCACAACTTCGTGTAATACGCCAGCTACGCCCACTCCTAGACCGGGATTCCTTGCTCATGATCACACATGCTTTGGTCACCTCCAGACTTGATTACTGTAATGCGCTCTACATGGGGCTGCCCTTGGTGACCATTCGGAGGCTGCAGCTGGTCCAGAATGCGGCTGCTCGGGTAGTGATGGGGTGCGGGCGTTATGCTCGTGCCTCACCACTGCTTCGGGAGCTGCACTGGTTGCCAGTATGTCTCCGGGTGCAATTCAAGGTGCTGGTTATTACCTTTAAAGCCCTACATGGTAGTGGGCCAGGATACTTAAGAGACCGCATCGTCCCAAGGACATCTGTCCGTCCCACCAGGGCGGATCGGAGAGGCTCTCTTATCATTCCATCGGCTAGAGAGGCGCATCTCTCTAGCACCAGGAGGAGGGCCTTCTCCGTGGCCGCCCCGGCCCTTTGGAACCTCCTGCCAACTGAGTTACGTCTACAGACAGAGCTCCTGCCCTTTCGGAAGGGCCTAAAAACCTGGCTGGCAGGGCAGGTGTGGGGGTCCAGGAACATGGGGTCCCATGTTGGGTGGCTGATATGATGGGACAGCCACCCCTCCCTCACTCTTTTAAACTTTTAAAATCTTTTTAAACCTTTTAACCTTTTTAAATCTTTTAGATTTTTGTAAATTCATGGTTTAATTCTTTTTTAATTGACTTTTAAGTAATTTATGAACCTTAAGGTTTTAATTTATGAATTTCTGTAAGCCGCCTAGAGTCAGGTTCGCCTGATTAGGGCGGGATAATAAATCTAAATAAATAAATAAATAAATAAATAAATAACATTGGCACACCTTGTTGAAGATTAAAATATCACTGCTTTTTAAAAAATCATTCATGTCACCACTTATTTTGCATAAGGAGTTTCCTAGCATAGGAAGATGTGTTACTTGTCCCAAAGTTACCAATGAGAAGTTCTGTAGTACCTTAGTTGCCTGTTGCCAGTGAGAAGTTCTGTAGCACTTTAGAGACTAAAATGTTTTATATGTATACTCTGATAGATTATAACCCACAACTTCATATGCAATACTCTGCTGTGACTGAATGGAGCCTCGGAGGCACAGTGGTTAAACTGCTGTACTGCAGCCAGAACATTGTGAGTTTGATCCTGACCAGGAATCAAGGTTGAGTCAGCCTTCCATCCTTCCAAGGTTGGTAAAATGAGTACCCCGCATTTTGAGGGCAAAATGCTGATTACTCTGTGAACCACCTAGAGAGTGCACTAAGTGCTGTGGGGTGGTATAAAAGTGTTGTTGCTATCGCTATTGTTGCATAGTGACAACCCATGTCAAAACTTGATTCCTCAGCCTATAGATGATTTCAGAACTGCAGTGAAACCTTGTATAACAAAAATATTTCGTTCTACAAGGATTTTCACTGTGCTATTTTTTTTCATTATATGGTTTTCCCCCATACAGTCATACCTCACTTAAAGACCAAAATGTGTTCCACAGGATTGCTCTTTAAGCGAGTTTGCTCTTTAAGTGAAACACCATTGAAAGTGACCAATTGTGGGGGGGATTGTAAACCCTGATTTATTTGTTAAGCGAGTTTTGATTGGTTTTATTTGTTAAGCGAAGCGAACATTCAGAGAAAATTCTGCTCTTTAAGTGAGTTACTCTTTAAGCGAGATGCTCTTTATGCGAGGTTTGACTGTATAATGAAAATCTCTAAGGGAAAAATCTTATAAAGAAAAATTTCTTGCTAAGAGGTTTTCTCCATAGAATTTTTTGTTATCTAATTTCCCCCCATAGGGATGCTGTATCACATAGCAAAGCTGGTTTCAGACCTGACAAAGATTGAGCAGCACAAATTCTTAACACAGTGCATAGAAGATGGTTTTGAACTCAGGGAAATCTCAAGTGTAGTGCTTATAGATCTCACTGCAGCTTATGACACAGTCAACCATGCAGCATTTCTGAAGGAAGTTTCCCACATCACAAAGGATTTTAAATTCACAAAAATAGTAAGCTGTTTATTGGAAAACTGTGTATTTTTTGACAATTTTCAAGAACAATGCAGCTGATGGAGAATTCAAAGAAATGGTCTCCTGCAGGGCAGTGTGCTAGCCCCCACATTGTTTAACATATATACTAATGATCAACCACTGCTGGAAGCCACCAGGAGCTTTCTTTACACTGACCAGCTGGTAATTGCCACATAATGTGCAACCTTTGAGGCTGTTGAGAAAAAACTGACTGAGTCTTTGAATTTAATGGCTATATATTACGGTGATAACCAACTGAAGCCAAACTGCCTAAAAACTCAACTCTGTGCCTTTCATTTGAAAAACCGTGAGGCATCAAGAAGTCTGTAGGTGACTTGGAATGGCACCAGGCTTGAACCCCTGGATTGAACTCTCACTTTCAAGACCCACTGTCTTAATACCAAACAGAAGATTTTTGCCAGGAATAATATTCTGAGGAAAATAACAGGCACAAATTGGGGTGCCCAACCAAACCCATTAAAAACTTCTGTGCTTGCATTATTTTTACCCAAACTAGGCTGAGGGAGTGGAACGTTGATCAGAAACCTCTCCAAGCAATACGACAGACAATTGTATTCATGTAAAAATTATCCTGCGGAAGGAGCAGTGGTGGACATCAGCAGGTTCACACCAGTTCTCCAGAACCTGTAGCAGAAATTCTGGCTGGCCCCTCCCATCCAAGTTTTGAAATAAAGTAGTCCTAATTTGGGTGCAATGCAGGGCTTTTCCCCTGGCCACACCCACTATACCACACCCACAGCATGGTAGTAAAAAAATTTTTGAGCCCACCACTGTGAAGCAGCCTAATAATATTTATAGGAGTTAGAAAACCCCTTTCAGAGAAAGACAGCTCCAACCTCCATTAACAGTTTTGAATCAGATAATGTAGATGATTAACCACACTTAACATATTTGCTATTCATGCAAGGAAGAAAGTACCATTTGCACATGCTTTCCCAACTGGAATGTGCAGACATGGTCTCATGTGAATATATTTCTGTGGGGAGGGAGAAGGAACACAGACTCTTAAACACAAATAGGGCAATCAGTTCACATGTAAATTTCATCAAACGCACAATGTGATCATTAATTACACTTATTTCATTGGAACTGTATCACAGCTTAACTTTTGCTACTTTGTGCCTTTTGTTTAAGAAAGCTCATTTTCCCACTAGCCAGACGTGGAAAAGGAAAGGAGATGGCATAAAATTTTAGCTTCCACTCTCCAAAGCTTCCCTTTACATTCAATGTTAAAGAGTCCTGGTTTTCTAAAATATCATTTTTGGCATCTTTGATGTAGCAGCTAATTTTCTTAAAATAATCTTTACCAGACATTTGAGTGTGAGGGTGTGTGATTCTTGCTGAGGTGAAAGTTCTCAAGGGATATGGAGATGTGATTAAAGTGTGAAGAAGATGAGAGACTCGTTCAAAGATGAAAGCAATGAAACAACAAAAGAGTTGTACATAAATGTTTGGGAACTATCAAGAAGCTTTCCCCAACATGTAACCCACTGTGCTATTTTGAAGGCAGTATCAAGGAAAAAACAAGTTATTCTAATTTTGGCATGAAAGCAAAAATGTAGCATTTTGCTAGTAGGCTGCTTACAGCTTTTTGAGGTGAACAATAGGGCATGAAAGAGCTAACATCTATTGTTGTCAAGCATATTCATGACAGAATGGCAAAGAGATAATATTTTTTAAAATGATTTAATTAAAAGCTAACTCATTGGAATAGTTCTTTCTTCTCTTAACAGTTGGAGTTGAGAATGACCTACTAAAACATACTGATTTGCCAAGGGAAAAAATAGTCAGCTTCTGTTGCAGAAGAAAGAGTTGTCACAGAGAATATAGTGAATATTCATTCAGTAAGTCAACAGTTTCATGCATTAGACCTTGGATGTAGGAAGTTGTACAACCTTGAGGGATATATTCCCTATAGCATTTCTGGACAGCATCAATAAGCTTATCATATGATGTGGAGTCTGGATTAATATCTGCCACTCTTCCATCCAAGGCCGCTGAAAACTTTAGCCAATCAGCCTTTTTAAAGTTGTACCTTCTTTGGTATGTCACAACTTGTGGTTGAGCAGCACCTGTGATCTCACATAGAATGGTGCAGTGTTAGGTATTTGGTATTGGCTCCCCTACTGACTTTAAGCATTGATGTGCTACATTTTTACTTACAAAAATTAGGTCCTGGTTATAACCTCTCATCCATCTGCTACTGTTAAAAGATGCTGGTAATTTGCTAACATGGATGAGTGATAGTTGATAGAATTCTGCCAATTTTACAATAGCTTCTCCACTTTCATCATCGTCTTCATAGCCCCACAAGTTGTTGTGGTTATTAAAGTCACCTATTATGAACCTTACAGGTTTATTCTCAAACTCTGGTGGTTCAATGAAGGAAAATTTTATAGGTGATTGTTTATAGACAGATGTCACTGTGCAGTCACTGAGCTCAGTTGTTATTATTTCAACATTATTCTCCTCTGTCACTGCTGTAGACAAGATCTGGAGATCTGTTCTGGCAAACACTGCACTTCCGTATTTCCGATGGCATAGTTTGGCAATTAATCTCATTCCAGGATCCTTGGGGCGATGTTGGTTTTCATCCTAGTGTTATTCTGTGTTTACCCCATTCTTTCTATCTGAAGCATATCAGTCAATTAAGTCACAAGCCTGCCATTTCAAAATAACATTATATCCCCTATTGTTCCAGTCTCTTTGATTCTCATTGTGATGGAGCCTTCTAATAGATTCCCCTTTCTCCCAATTAATACAGTACATTAATTTCTCTCTTTTATTCCCATTAGTACTGTTCTGTTTCCGTGTTCTTTGTTGTGTATGTTCAATGGCCTTTTCTACTTTAGGGGAAACAACAGCAGTATCAATGTTTGTAACATAGTTTTCAGTGACATATTTATGCATTCTTATTCTTCTAGGTCAGATGTGAAACTGCCAAAAAGAAGACACCTTTTGGTGAGTTCATTCTGCAGTTCATTTTGCTTTATACATTTGGTGTCTTGTGACATATTTACACAGCCATTTGGCTTTCTTCCCTTTTAGAGCAGTTGGATAGCTCAGTGGTTTTGGTATATGGTTGTGGAGCCAGAAGCTAGGTGTTTGATTCTCCACCACTAGCCTGTGTAGCATTGGGTAAGCTACACAACAGAAGTACAGTAAAACATCAGGTAACGCTAAAACTTGGTTCCATAAGTCTTGGTGTTATCCGATTTTTAGTGTTATCTGATCCATGTTAAAATCCTATGGATGGATCGGATAACGTAGAGCTCCATAGAGATACATTGTAACTACACAGGCTTTAGTGGTTGTTATCCAATCCATCCAGTAGGACCTTAACATTATTCGATCCAAACTCCTCCTCAGATTACTTAACGTTATGCGGTTTTAGCATTATCTGATCCAATCGTTATCTGGTGTTTTACTGTAAATGGTAAATCACATCTGAGTATTCTCGGCACAGAAAATGCTGGAAAGAGTCACCATAAGTCAGAATTTATTTGACAGCATGTAAATATTATTGTTATTAGATAACCATTTTAGTTTACACATTTGGCATCTTATCACATATTTACACATTTAGCTTTCCTTTCTTTTAGGACAGAAAATGACTGGAATAAGCCCACCACAATTACAGAAAATGATTTAAAAAAATAAATTAGCTACTGCTAATATTGCAGCGATTTTTTTTAAAAAAGTGAGCTTATTTAATTTTTTATTGCATTCTTTTTTACTTTTCTGTTACTTTAAAAAATAAACACATACAGTGGAACCTCAGGTAACAAACAGCTCAGTTAACATGAAAATTGCATAACAAAAGGAAAGCAATAGAAAATAGTGGCTCAGTTTACAGATTTTTTTCAGAACAGATTAATTGGTTTTCAATGCATTCCTATGGGAAATTACATTCAATGCATTCCTATGGAAAAATTGGTTAAAGTAATTTTTGCTGTAGGAAACATCCCGGAGAATGCATTAATTACGCTATTCAAGGTTCCAGTGTACATGGAATAAACAATAATAAAACAATGTTTTACTCCCAAGCTAGAGATGATCCACTAGACCTTGGCCCTCCAGTTGTTCTTAGACTTCAATTCCCAGAAGCCTAAGTCAACACATCTGGTGATCAGGGCTTTTGGGAATTGAAGTTCAAGAACACCTGACGTGTCAAGGTTGGCCATCACTGTACATTATATGTTGAGTAGGTCACCTACAGATCGTTTAGATGTTATAGACTACAAGCAGGAAAGTACATTACTGTATCTGAAATGAAACAAGTTTAGCCTTGGGCAGGATGACTGCAGCAGAGAGTTTACCATGGATGTAAATCTGAAGACAAGGAGTACAGGAAAAGATTTCCAAGAACACCAGTCTTTGGAAACCAATTTCTAGTTTTAACATTTTTCTTTGCCCTAATTAATAAATGTATCAGTGTAAATCAAACTAAGGAAGAGAGCTTGAAAAAGAAGTGGGACACACAGTGATACAGAAGAGAAAGGCAGATTGAATAAATAAAAGAGAGTAAGGCATGTTGCATGCAGAAGGCAAGGTCATATCATGTGCATTTAGGGCACCAACCTCTTACACTCTGCAGCAACATCAATTCCAGTTTACTTTAACTTATCTTCCAACAGAGCTTGAAGAGGCACTGTGCTGAAAGCTTTCTTGAAGCCCAGAATTTTACATACAGATCATTTTCTTCATCTGCTAACTCCATAATTCAATTAAAAAACCAATCATTTTTGTCTGGTATGATTTCATCTTTTTAAATTCATGTAGCAACACATTAATGTTTAAATTAAATATCATTTTAAAATGTACCACTGTTTGCCACTGCTGTCCCTAATGTGACCTTTTATTACACTGTTCACTCAGAGACAGCCTGGCATTTTAGATAAACTTGGAATCCAGTTTTCATCTAATGAGTGCATTCATTTTGTGTCTATAGAAGACTAATAGCGTACTATCTTTTGTTGTGTGTTATTTTTTATCATGCAGTTTATTTTTATAAAACTATGGAGTCAAGCTGTCACTCTTAGTAAAAACAATATGCTATGTATTTTAATGCATCATTTTAATCTCACATTTGTCTATCTTTAAAGTATAAACATATATAGTGATACCTCGGATAACGTTTGCATTGGATAAGGCTAAAATTGGATAACGTTGGGGAATTTGAGGCAAAGACTTGCATTGCACAATGTTAACCTTATCTGATGCAAATCTGATGCCAATGTTTGCCTCAAATTCCCTGAGGGATGACTGGGACTCACCAGTTTGCCTTGGAAGAAAGTGGTGGGGCTGCCTGCTCTATTTCTCCCAAGGTGGCACAATCACTATCATGGTCACAGCATCTTATCCTCAGCAGCATGCTTCCTTGGGAGAAAGGGGAGGGGCTGCCTGCTCTCTTTCTCCCAAGGTTGCATGATCTCAATAACAATCACAGCATCTGATCCTCAGCAGCTTGCCTCCTTGGGAGAAAGGGGGCTGTGTGCTCTCTTTCTCCCAAGGAAGCACAATGAGGATCAGACGCTGTGATCCTCAGTGTGCATCCTTGGGAGAAAAAGAGCAGGCATGCCCCCTTTTTACTGAGATCCGGCCCCCAATGCCAATTTATCCAGCCCATACCACCCTCATCACTCTCAGAAGTGGAAGTCGGGTGAGTTTTACTTCCACTTCTGGGAGCGACGAGGATGGAGTGGCCTGGATGAATTGGCATCATGGGCTGGATCTGGCTCCCTTGCCATAGTTTGGGCATTCCAGGATCCAAAATGGATGCCAACATTTATCATCATGCAAAGTGGCCATCTGGAGCCATGTGCACAGGAATCCATTTTAAAAGCTAACAGCAGGGGTGCCCAAACTTTTCAGGCCATGGGCCAGTCATGTGTTTCATGGGTGCCAAAACTACAGCCTGTGTGCCAGATCTGCCCCTGACACCAACTCATCCAGCCCATTCCACACTTGTCGCTCACAGAAGCAGAAGCTGGGTGAGTTTTACTTCCGCTTCTTGTGTCATTGGCTGGAAACGGCCCATAGGCCATAGTTTGGGCACCTCTGGCTAACAGGGATAGAAGCAGGACCCAAAATGATAGAAGCAGGACCCAAAATGGATGCCAACATTTACCAACATGCAAGGTGGCCATCTGGAGCCATGTTCACAGGAATCCATCTGGATCCATGTTCACAGGAATCCATTTTAAATGCTAACAGTAGGGGTGCCCAAACATTTCAGGCCATGGGCCAGTCACGTGTTTCATGGGTGCCAAAACTATGGCCCATTGGCCCAGGCTGGCCCACAACACCAATTTATCTGGTCCATGCTACCTTCGTCGCTCCCGGAAGCAGAAGTTGGGAGAGTTTTAGTCCTGTTTCTGGGGAAATAACAAGGGTGGTGTAGGCCAGATGAATTGGTTTCATGGGCCAGATCCAGCCCACAAGCTTTGTTAACATCAGGGGTGGCCAAACATTTGAGGCCATGAGCCAGTCACGTGGTTCATGGGTGCCCAAACTACTCCCTGTGGGTCAGATCTGGCCTCCAATGCCAATTCATACAGCCCACACCACCCTCGTTGCTCCCAGAAGTGGAAGTCGGGTGAGTTTTATTTCCGTTTCTGGGAGCAACAAGCATGGAGCGGGCTGGATGAATTGGCATAATGGACTGGATCTGGCCCACAGGCCGTAGTTTGGGCACCCATGAACCACATGACTGGCCCGTGGCCTGAAAAGTTTGGGCACCCATGCTGCTAGCTTTTAAAATTGATTCCTGTGCACATGGCTCCATATGGCTACTCTGCATAATGGTAAATGTTGTCATCCATTTTGGGCTTGCTTCTATCCCTCTTAGCTTTTAAAATGGAGTCAGGACATATTGAAAGTTTTCCCCCCCATGTCTTGGTGATCTTGGAAGGTCAGTACACTACAGCACAGTACACAAACTAAAATTTGCTTTCTTCTGCTCACCTAGTTTTTCTGGTGTGCCATGGCATCATTGAAAAAAAAAATCTGTCAGCAAAAAGAGGGAGCAGATCTTTTAAAACAGCACTTTATAAAGTATTCAAAAGTTTTAAAATGTTGTATGGTTTTGTTCTCCTAAAGTCAGGATGGTTTGTCATGTTTTTGCAATGTAGAGTTGTGTTTTTACCTTTCAAACAAGCACTTTGTAAAGTTTTAAAAAGTTTTAAAATGCTGTATGGTTTTGTTCACCTAAAGTCAGGGTGGTCTGGAATGTTTTTGTAACGTATTTACCCTTTAGAAAATTATTTCTTAAAGTTCTTTAAGGTTCCAACATGTTTCCTTGACTTTCCCTTGAGGTCTGTGTTGTTTACAATGTATCTCTATGGAGTTGATGTTATCTGAGTCATCTGCATAGGATTTAATGTTATCTGATGCATGCATAGGATAAGGCTAAAAATCCGATAACGTTAAGACTTGTGGAACCAAGTCTTAACGTTATCTGAGGTATTACTGTACTGAACACCTGCGGCTGGAGGGAGGCCACCTCCGCATCCGACCCCAGGACTCACCCATCTGCTCCTGGAGGCTCCGCCCGGCAGGGGCTCAAAAGCCACAGCAGCAGCAGGACTTTCGCACCGCCGCAGCCAAGAACACCTGCGGCTGGAGGGAGGCCACCTCCGTGTCCAGCCCTGGGACTCACTCACCTGCTTATGAACTGTTGTTTTCTTCTGGTTAAGGTGAGAGCCCTGACATTGTTGCATCATGTACTGTATTTTTATATTGTATCGTATTACTGAAACTATGTCATGTATATGTAACTGGAATTGTACTTTGTAACTGTATTTTGCAGTGTGGTTTTGTTTTATTGCACTGCTGTACTGTATTGTTATATTTATTGCATTATACTGTATGACCTTTGATTATGTTATATTACTTTTGATTGCCTTGTATATATGGTTTCTGTAAACCGCCCTGAGTTGGTTGCACCGAGTAGGGCGGTATACAAATCGAATAATTGAAAAAATGAAATGGATGCCTAGATGTAGGAATATCTATGCTAACGAATGTTCCAGATATGTTTCTTAATCATCCTAAGTGTAAGCAATAGCTTAAAGTTGGTTCCTGTGTAACTTTTAAATTCTCTAAATTCTACTGTCATGTTCTCACACCCAGTATATTGCTTGACTGCACCTTCCTGTGGTGAGAACTGGTATCTATCATCATAGATTAAACCATATCAAACTTGTGCTTACTTCTTAGGCATGTTAAATACATCCCCCACTGGCTGAGACAACACACAAACAGTCGAACAGTTGCATGAAACTTTTAAAATGTCAAAAATCTCAATGAGCTGTACAGTTCACATCATTATGGCTACATTCCTGACTGCTCTCTGTTGTACAGCACATCATCACAGTAGGCAACCATATAATAGGACTGCAACTATGAATCTAACAGGTGATTCAAAGAACAATTAATACAATTGGTGGTTCCAACTAGAGGAGCTCTGTTGAATCAGCAACACTCAGTGACTTCTAAGATCTGCTCTTCTCTCATTAGATCCCTGTTTCATCCATCACTTACCCATCCCACTCACCCTGTAATGACACCAATGCAGCAATGTCAGTGTTGATTTGGTCATCTCAATGTGTCAGACCTTTTACCTCTGTGAGGCCTGGGACAATCACTACCTACTCAACATTCAAAGCTCCTGTGTTACAAGTAACGTTTTTATCAACAACACGTTACTTATAAGTTTTGCTGCCAGAGTTGCTCTGTGTTCTTGGTCATATCATGGAATGGTTTGGATACACAAATGTGATGTCTGATACAATTGTCTCCATGCTCTCCAGATAATAAGCACTATTTTATGGAATTTTTTTTAAAACAATTTAAATAAATGAATCTTGGAATCCATTTTGATTTGTGGTAGTTAGATAGTGAGTCCCCTTCAATATCATGCTCTTCAAAACTGGTGGAACTTCAACAAATTTGGAGAGGCTGTTACATCTACAGTCTAAAACAGATGATGATAAATTTTTGGAGAGGCTATGAGAACATTCTTGCTATAACTTATCTCCACTAATTATTTTGGAGAGAACACCATTGGGAAAATGTGAATGATTTTATACATTATTGCAGATCATGTGAACAGGGCTTCAGAGAAACAGAAAGCTTCTTGATCTTTGCAGGGCCAATATTATACTTCCAATTTTACTGGTAAAACTTAAACTTTGTGAATCAAAATACTGGATATCAACAGGGGGATCTCATTGACTTCAAAAGTCTTAGTCCTATCATGATTGCTTAGTCAATGCAGAATTCAGGCTGTATATACAATAAATTTTCTTTCATGCACACATTTATTTTCAAAAGTCCTCTATCTTTATATTGCAGGTGAAGAAAATCAATAAAAAGAAACAGCACCAGTTCTGGCATATTGTTTCAAATATACTAGATCATATTTACTTATAATTATAATTCACAGGAGCACAATCAAGAGACAGCAAGGCACAGCATAAAGAAGAAATTAGCATCAAACAACTGTTCTGAATAATTGCCTGTCAGTGGTGCCTTATTAAAGAGAAACTTCAATTTCAAGAGGCAATTCTTATGTTGGTATGTCTGTTCTGAAGTCTTTATATCTATGAAGAGAGAGAGAGAGAGATTGAACTAGTGAGAGATGGGTGTATAAATATACTCTACAATGATGTTTTTAATGGAATTTTGAGTTATGTTTCATTGTTACATTTTAAAAGATCAACATAATAACATCTCTAGGTACAAGAATAAAGTGAACTGTCAGGAAACATTCAAACAAAAATGAAAGGTGTAGTGAAGGAAACATGCTGGTTAGGCATTTATATTGTCAGTTCTTTACATTTTTCTGAATAAACATGCATAGGATTGACCTGTAAGGAAAACAGAGCACAATCCTATGCATGCTTATTTAGCAGTGATGCTCAGCATGTTCAACTAATACATTTCCTAGGTTTCTGACTGTTTCAATACCAAAGCCTGCCTTAATGAAATCATATAACACCAAGACTTGTGGAACCAGGTTTTAGTGTTATATGAGGTTTTACTGTATATGATTTTTAGTGTTATCTGATGCATGTTAAAATCCTATGGGATCCATAGAGATACATTGTAACCACACAGGCTTTAGCGGTTGTTATCTGAAGCATCCCATAGGATCTTAATGTTATCTGATGCAATTCTTCCCCCCAGATTCCTTAATGTTATGCGATTTTAGTGTTATTCGATACTAATGTTATATGAGGTATTACTGTATTTACATTCTTCAACTTCTACAGTAACAAATTTAATGGAGGTTTGACATTTTCTCTTCAATTGACCTCGTACATTTTTCAGAAAACCTGTAGGTCCTTCCAGTTGAAGTGTCAGGAGGATCAACAATTGAGAGTACATGAGGTATAGGCACAGCGCAAATGTCCTCTCGCTTAGGCCAATAAAATGATGGGGATGGCCCTGCAGGATGTAAAAACTGAACTGTCACATCACCTTCTTCTTTGTTCAGTTATGATTCCAAAGTACCATAGATTGTCATATTTACAAGCCACATAGCACGATGGGTTCAAATTTTCTTCTCTCACAAATGATGTTAATTTGTTCTTTAAGTCAAACGTGAGGGCGGGTTTCTCATCAGTACTGATCCTTCTTGCTTCCAAGTTCCCCAAACAGTCTATTGGCTTAAAGTTATGGAAACTTCTGGTTCCTGGAACTGTTTGTATGTCTACAAAGCGTTTCTCCAAGTCAGAGCGTATCTTCGACATGTCATCTTTAGAAATAAAATAAAAATTAACTTTCATAATGTTTGATTTACAAAACTCGAACAAATGTAATGGAGACCGTATTTGATTTTCAAGAGGTCGCTGTAGACTTTCCTTTCTTGCTAATCTTTTCACAGTACCCCCAATCCCATCACATTCAGTTTTCCCATGACTAGTCGCAAAAAATGACCACTGGGCCTTGAATTTAAAATCTTTTTCATGCAGGCAAAGATTAATAAAATTAAATTTATTTTTATATTGGCCTGCACAGCCATCACTGAAGTAGTGGATCTCTGTTACATGTGAATACTGTTCTTTAATGAATTCTGTTACTATTTCTTGGATTTTGTAGACCATAGAAACATCATGTTTCATGTCATCAGATATAACACAGAGAGACGAGACTAATCTTTCACCTGTTACACTGCGTAGGTTAATTATAATAGGATGCACACTGCAAGAGTCTGATGTCCAGTGGTATCCCTGGGCTTCATCCTGGATAGTGAAAGAGTAATTTTCACTAAAATTCATTGATACTGCAGCAATGTTTGTATCAGATGATTCCTTCAGTGTTTTAAAAAACTATGATTGTGACTTTGCTATGAAAGAGTGGGGAACAAGTTTTTCCAATTTAGATGACAGGTCTTCTATGTAGTCTTCAATTTTTGCTGTTTGTCTTATCATTTACGTTCTATCAGTTGAAATCCACTGATTAAATTCAATGGTGTCATCTTCGTCAAAATCTTCAAATTTTGCTAGTAAAAAACTTGTCAGATTTCCTTTTGGTGGGCAAAGGTTACAATGACTTAACATACACTCACAACTTGGGTTTTCACATACTGTACCAACATTTTTGTTAGGTCTTTGTAGCTTTCTTCCAAATGTGCAGCATGAATTAATAAAATGACATTCTGAACAGGCCAATAGACTGTTTGGGGAACTTGGAAGCAAGAAGGATCAGTACTGACGAGAAACCCGCCCTCACGTTTGACTTAAAGAACAAATTAACATCATTTGTGAGAGAAGAAAATTTGAACCCATCGTGCTATGTGGCTTGTAAATATGACAATCTATGGTACTTTGGAATCATAACTGAAGTGAACAAAGAAGAAGGTGATGTGACAGTTCAGTTTTTACATCCTGCAGGGCCATCCCCATCATTTTATTGGCCTAAGCGAGAGGACATTTGCGCTGTGCCTATACCTCATGTACTCTCAATTGTTGATCCTCCTGACACTTCAACTGGAAGGACCTACAGGTTTTCTGAAAAATGTACGAGGTCAATTGAAGAGAAAATGTCAAACCTCCATTAAATTTGTTACTGTAGAAGTTGAAGAATGTAAATATTGGAAATATCAAATACATTGGTAAGTTTCCAGACCTTATCGTTTCTTTATGTTGTTGAGTTAGTCTAAAATTAAGTTATTGAAGAAGACAATTCTGGTTAAAATATTATGTTATCAACTGATGATAAAATAGGTAGTTGTCCAATCTTCATAATAGTCTAAACCTAGAGAATTTTAATCCCTTAAAGTCCTTGTTACTCAGTAAAATCGGTGAATAAAACAATTTAAAAAACTAATATATAACATAATGAAACACAACAAAGGTATCAAAACCCCATCAATTTTTTTCTGCATTTGATAGCCCATTTAGTAAGGATCATTTTGAAAAAAAGATTTTGTGATTATCACATACCCTTTCTGTGATATGGAATTTTACGCTGACCTATGGTTTGGTTTTTAAAAAGTACAAAGATGTAAATGAAAATATTTTTTCAGACTTAGTAGGTTTTCTTAGAGGTATTATGTATTTTTTTCTAGAATCCTCATTTTCTGAAGAAAAAGACTACAAACTTTCATCAAGATTGGATGGTAAATAAAAAAGTTATAAATTATTTTCAAAATGTCAGCGACCTTCATTTCGCGACATCCGTTGGTTACAATTGCCAAAAATACAAAACTTCAAAAGCCTATAAAATGGAAACGAAGTGAGCTAGAGTGTTAAAATTTGGCATGGGTACTTATCTTTGTGGGTAGAACAAATAAGCCAAGTTTAATCAAAATCTGAGATGTTGGGTGAGATAGCCTGGATGAACTGACACGGAATTACCCTGTTTACTTTTGCTTTTTGTAGCTCCGCTGGGATAATCTCTTTTCCTTTCACTCATTGTTTTTTACAAATCGCTACTATGTATTGTATTACAATGTAATGCACAATTAAATAAAACGTGTCAATAAACACTGCTCTCCGTCCGTGGTTTATCATCGTATCATCGTATCGTATGTACATCGATTATTGTGGGATTCCCCCGTTGAAGTAAATGACTTAAACGGGGAAATCCCGCAGCCCGCGATAACCGATGTAGGGTGTTGCCAACTTTTGAACGCACGCTTTACATGGGAAAAAAAGAAATTGCTTTTTTTGACTTTTGTCATTTGTGAAATAAAAAAAAATTGGGAAGTTTTTATTAATTTTTGCTTACGCATGTTGGGGGGCCCCGTGGCCCGGGCCCCCCGTATAATTGATACGGCAGATACGGCGGTAGCTACGCCCCTGCTCTGAATGGATATGTGCCTCAGGTTCTCCAGCTCTGATCCAAAAAGAACATTATGGCAAGAACAAACATTCTTGAGTGTACACAAAAGCAAACCCAAATTAAAGGATGGAGACAGGAATTCACTGGACAAAGAATAACATTAAAGGAGAATATGGCTGAGGAACTCGACCTTTTCTGTATCACTTGGAGGACCCTGAATAGGACCAACATGCTCATGTGGAGGTTGCTGACGGACAACAACATGCTGTGTGAATGTGGCGAGATACAGAATCCTGATCATTCACTGGTCAGCTGATTACTACAGTCTGATGACTTCGTAAAGATCATCCCCACTGTGCGTCCTAGGGGAATAGTCAACCTGTGTAGCTTATGGCAAGCTACATAGTCCCAGGGCATGTTCAGAAGAAGGGAATGGCAAACCACTTCTTTGTATTCTTTACCTAAAGAACGCTGGAAAGGGTCACCATAAGATGGAATTGACCTGACAGGACACAAGTATTAGTATTATATGTCATAACATAATCCAGCCTTTCAAAAGCTATTTTTTTTATTACAGTTGGAATTATTCTCCCTGATCTAGACATATATTGCAAAGTTATCCATATTACAGTGGTGACATACTTTTCTTTTGCCTTTCAAACTTAAATCCTAAACGTTGGTGTCTGTTAATCACTCTGAATGGTGTGAAAAATTAGAAGAGGAGATACAATTTTACATAAATAAACAAGAATTATTCTTCCCTTCCATGCTTAAAATTGTAGTGTGGGATGCATTTATCTTGTTTTCTGTGGATGAATCAGTGTGGTTTAAATCTAGGATCAACATTCTTATATCTGACTCATAAGGACACACAAAAATTAGATTTCCCTCCCACATCTGTCATGGAGTTGTAAAACTTCCATTTGTTTTCACCACACTGAACAATGAGTATAACTTGGGAGATACTCTTTAATATCTAGGGTTTCCTCCCTCTACTTTTTGTATAATTATTTTTAATACTGTTTCAGTACAAATGCAGATACATGTGCTACTGACTCTCAAAAGTTCTTTGAGGATAATAGCTAGATGTGTACAGTGCTTTGAGAATGTAAAGTGCTTATTATAGCACACAGAAATAATTTATGTTTTCCTCTTGTGTCTACAGTCCTCTGGCTTGTAATTACCAGGGCTGTTATGAGTAATGGCTCTTGAGGGGAACACTGCATTTTTTATATTATGCTGTCATCACTCACTCTGCTTATGTATGTTGTAAAATGCAATTTAGCATACAGAATCCCTTTTCAGTATTGGGCCAATCCTGTTACAAGGAGGTTCTGTGATATGGTTATCTGAGGAAGTTGGATGCTGGGGCAGCAAATGGTTCCTAGCATGTTTTCTTCCTTTCTGTATTGCTGAGCAGCTGCAGAATAGCTGTTTAGAGCTAGCCTCCTCTGGCTGTTTTGTTTTCTGCCACCCCTCTGCTCTTTCCTTCTTCCATTCCTGACTGAAGAAAAGTGATTCCTCTCCATTTGCCTTTACTGTATCTCTATGTGCAGGCAAGGGCGCAGCCGCCAGGCTTCTCATTCCTTCTGATAGTAAGCAGACAGGTCAGGATTAGCAAAGGGCACCATTACACCTTCTTCGTTTTTTGATAGCGATGGGTAAGGTGGGTTTAGATACAGCCATTGTAATTTCTTTCTCTGGAAGGGAAAGGACAAGTACAAACAAATCATAATAATGGGAGAGGTTTTTTTACTGGTGCCCATCTTAGGGACTGTGATGGCTCAATTGGTTAAGATGCTGAACTCGCTGACTGGAAGGTTGGAGTTCGATTCCTGAGTTCTGCATGACGGAGTGAGCTTCCATCTCTGTCCCAGTTCCTGCCAACCTAGCAGTTCAAAAGCAAGAAATTGCAAGTAGATAAATAGTTACCATTTTGATGGGAAGGTAAACAGCATTCTGTGCACTCATGTGTTGAAGCATGCTTGCCACATGTCCATGGGAATATCTGCAGAAGCAGACAGCGCTGGCTCTTTGGCTATAAACAGAGATGAGCACTGAACCCTAAAGTTTGATATGACTGGCATTTGAACAAGGGTGACCTTTACCTTTACCTTTACTTTACTGGTGCTCATGCCACCAAAAACAGTCATGTCACTTTGCTTGTTGATAGCGCTGGCCCTGTATGGAATCCACCTCTCCTGCTTTTCCCAGTAGAAATCTCTTTCACTGAGTCTGTTTCTTCTAGAAACGCAAGAGGTGCTTCCAACTATGAATCCAACCCTACAATTTCAACCTTCCCCATGCATTAAATCCAAATTAAGAACAAAAAAAACAACAGATTTATTTGACATAGAAAAGATTAAACAAGAGACTGAAGAATATATATTTTGTGTCACTTTGCTTATTACAATAAAATAACATCATTGCAATTCAATATTTATATGACATCGCTTGCCTTTATTGCTAAGATTTTTCAACCAGATTGACAGCTCTGTTCCAACTCATCCTATTACAAATATATTTCTAATCTAATGAGCAGAAATTTCTAGTACTGTTGGTGGCAAACAATGTGTGTGGGGAGGAGGCTCAGTTTAATTTTGCTTAATGATGTTATGTAGCACAATCAATGGCTTATAATTTTATGTAACACATCCATAAATGGCATGTAATTCCCAAAAATGAAGCAAAGATCCAAAAGGTAAATGCTATAACTGGGCTTGTTTTTCAGTTTTTTAAAAGGCTACATGATTAAGATATATTATTCGTGTTCTATGTTATTTTGCAGTGGAACAGAATGATGTAGGTGTCACAGGAAGAAATGCACTGCATAAAATCTTGTAATATAGTTCACAGTTTGATGGGGGAAATAATTCTTAGCTTCCAAGGTTACCAAATCTTCCTGACTGCTGGGATTTAGGATAGGTTCTATTATTTCACTTTCAAAGTACAGTAATGTCAAACTGCAGATCTCCCTGGGCCAATAAGGCTTGCCATTCTGGCCTCACAGATGGGAAGAAATGGAGAGTGATGTGGTGAAACTCACTGCTCTACATTGTATTCAGAATATTTGTTATGACAGTGACATAAGAATGTTTCTTTTACAATTAATCTCTTGGATCTGATGATCCCTTCTTATTTGAAAAGAATGCTTGTTTTGCTCCACTTTCCTACGACTGTGTCAAACTGATTACCAAGTTCCAAAGGATTATTGTCATTTGTCAATTAAACTTTATACAATGTGCTCATGCCACATTTGGTTCATTTTTATCTGAAACTAGCCCTCCAACATTGTCCTCTTCCCTTTCTGTTTTGGTTGAACCAGGTATTTCCTGGTGAGCTTGGAAGTATATTAGCCTACCAATTCTGTAGCTGTGGAAATCATAGTATTTTACAAAATAACAGATTTAAGCACCATCAACATTAGCCTATCAAGAATGGGTATAGGACTAGGATGGAACTGTTCTAAATTCCCTATTGGCTACCATTTAGCTCCAGTAGTTGACTTTTCCTGCATTTCTTATTATTCATATACATGGGGTCTCCTATACAAACATACTGTAATGGTGAACCTTGGCACTCCTGCAGATCGGGGCTTCTGGGAATTGAAAATCAAGAATACCTGGAGTACCAAGGTTTGCCATCACTGCTTTAGAGCAATTTTAAAAGAGAAGATGTTTTATTGATCAGGGTTTGCATGCAAAGATAATGAATTTTATTGAGTAAAAAGTGTGCTATGAAGTGTGCGAACCATCTGCTGAATAATGTATATCATTCTGGGATTGGGGACATCCCTGCAAGCAGGTGGCATGGAAGGAAGGCAAACTTGGGCTATCTTCGAGTCTTTGGCTCTCCTGCCTGGGTACGCATCCCGGGGCAGCCTCGCCCTCACAAACTGATCTTCATAGGGTATGAGGCGAACCATAGGGAGTATAGGTTTTGGATGCCAGGATCCAACCAAGTTACAAGAAGTAAGAGTGCCAAGTTCCTGGAGCACTCCCGATGGGAGCATGTGGAAAGTGTCCACATTCCTGGACTCCTGTTTGAGGAGGAGGAGGCAGAGAAGCCTGTCTCCCTACCCAGCAGTAGCAAGCTTGCTAGCAAAAGTCCCACTGATGGGGAAGCTGGGGTTAAGGAAGAGATAAGAGGTGAGTCAGAGGAGTCTGATGTTTCTGGGGAGTCTGGGGGAGATACCACTGATAGAGTCCTGCCATGTAGGTCCAGTCGGACTAGAAGGCCACCTGATAGATATCAGGCCACTGTGGCGTTAATGGATGAAGCAAAGCCAGAAACCCCTACTGAGGTAACTGCATTGCCAGGTGCAAAGTTGGGTGCACGGCAGGCAGAATTAGACAGGGATGTACACCCACCTCGGGACCTGTCTGAGTGTATGCCAGAATCTGAAAGGCATAGGGTGTGTGGGTCTAGGAGACCAAGGTATTTCAAAGGTGCAAGAAAAGGTAATAAACTGTTTCCTCCTGGTGCCAATAGGCATGTGAAGAATGTAAGCTGATGTTGTAAATACTGAAACTGAGTGTACTGTAAAGAATGCTGTACTGTAACTGTGTATATGTATATATTGCTTATGTATTCTGATCTGTATATTGTGGCATCCATCTTGTACAATAGGAGGAGCATGTTAGGACATTTTTCATTTGGGGGTATTGTACAAAGATTGCTGCCCAGTGGAATAGTACAACTTTAAGGCCCTCCATGTGTTTTGAACACAGGTGTACATAATAGAGCCTCAAACTGATTGCCAGGCTGTGCATGCCTTGCCCACATGCTCATGTAACAGCCCAGCTGTGGCTGATTAGAGAATCTGCCCAGCAACACTAGGGTATAACTGTGGCCCTCTGGGAAGGGTCTATGGAGGAGGTTATTATTCTGGAGGAGGTTACCATTCTGGAGGAGGCCATTATTCAGAGGAGGCTGTCATACTGATGAGGCTGTCTTACTGAAGACTAGGACTGAGCTACTGAGAGAAAGTCTACAGACAGAGACTGCTGGATGAGGGTCTGCTGTTGTTGAGAGCTTCTTCAACTGAGAAGAACTGCTCAAGAATACCAGGACTCTGTGCATGCTCCTGGGATTGGAGCCAACTGAGGAATCCAAGCTGTCTACCTACTGTGGGGCTTGGAGAGAGAGAGACTGTTGTATATAGTCCTGTGTATGTCTGTCTTCCCCTCACTGTAAGTAAAGCGCACCTTTCCACTGAAGGCATATGTGTGTGTGTTATTGCACTAAGGCTTTCGCTGCGTAACAGCTTAAAAGTGCTACTCTGCTATCGAGACACACATATTGCTAGGGGAATCCCTGATAAATTTTATTGAGTAAAAATTTATATCTTGCTTTATTATGATTGTATGATTCTACTTTTAACCTGTTTTTATTATTTTTTGTAATCATATTTTATCTAATGTATTTTATCACATTTTACCCTGATATAATCAGATGACTAATCAATAAAAGATGATTGGATGCTTAGAACAATGTAAAGGCGTACAATGTAAAGGCATACGGAGGCGATATTCTTGGAAAGGACGTGGGGAGGTTTAAACAAAGCAGAAGAATAGGTAAGGTTTTTTTTTTTTTGTTTATATTTTCATAACGTCTTTTACATTAGCTTTAATATGTTAGGTTATCTCTGTTTATTATTTAGTTTTTATAGTTTTTTTAAGATAGGGGATAGATGGTACACGTCCAGGGAGGGTTGCAAAAAATTAAGGAAGATAATAAAATAGATGGCTAAGAATCTAAAAATAGTAACATGGAATGTGAAGGGTACAGGGAATGTAATAAAAAGGAGGAGGTTACAAATAGCACTCAACAAAGAGAAAGCAGATATTATCTTTCTTCAAGAGACCCATCAGAAGTCTGCAGAAACAAATAAAATAGTCCTGAGAGGGATTCAAATTTATGAGAAGGCCTATGGCTCATCAAAGGCAAGAGGAGTTGCAACCCTAATTTCAGAAAAGGTAGGGTTTAATATGATACAAAGTATAGCTGACCCAGAAGGCAGATATCTTATAATTAAAGGAAATATAGATGAGGAGGAAGTCACACTTGTTAATATATATGCCCCAAACGATAATCAGGAGGAGTTTTTAAATAGGATGGGAAAAATATTAGAAAGAGAAGGAACAAAAAATATGATTATAGCGGGGGACTTTAACTTAATAAGATTAGAAATTGATAGTACAAGTAGTAAGAAACAGAGTAAAAATATATTTTGGATGATTGGATTAAGATACTGGGGGTAAAAGATACATGGAGGGAAATTAAAGGGAATGAAAGGGAATATACTGTACTTTTTACTCCCATGTACATAATATGTATTCTAGAATAGATTACATATTTGTTACAGAGGGGTTAATTAGAACTATTGAGGACATTAAAATAGGAGTGTTTAAAGAGTCAGACCATGCAAAAATATTAATGGAAATAAAATTGGACAGTGGGGGGAAAAGGGGGTATAACTGGAGATACGATTCAAACTTATTCAGGGATGACGTTAGTAGGAAAAATGTAATGGAGAAATGGGAAGAGTATTGGAATTGGAACGATAATGATGAGGTCAGCTATAGCACGGTATGGGATACAATGAAAGCGATATTTAGAGGGGAATCTATAAAATTAAACAGTATTAAAAATAAACAGAAAAAAAGTAGGTATCAGGAGTTAGAAATAAAACTAAAACAACTTTACCTGGAGCATGCAAGAACTAAGAATCAGAGAATTCTTGAGGATATACAAAAAATTAAGAAGGAATTGGATGGGAAAGATATAGAAAAAGTTAAAAAGGACATGATTTATTTAAAAAGAGAATATTTTGAGTACAGTAATAAGAATTCTAAATTATTAGCGAAGGCAGCAAGAGAGAAGAAAACTAAAAGTCAGATTGGAGTATTGATTGACAAAAATGGAAAGAGGTGTAATAAAAAACTGGATAAAATGAAGATAATAGAAATTTTTTATAATGAACTGTACTCAAAAAGGGAGGTAAATTTGGATAAACTCAGAGAATGTTTTGAAATTCAAGGAATTTCACAAATATCAAGAGAACACAAAAATATAATGGAGGGAGAAATTACAGAAAGAGAAATTGAGGAAACGATAAAGAAATTAAAAGTAGACAAGGCTCCAGGGGAAGATGGGTTATCGGCTGAGTTTTATAAAGATTTCAGAGGATGGATCGTGCCGAGATTGAGTAAACTGTTTAATAAAATATTAGAGGGGGAAGCAACTCCAAGTTCATGGAATAGATCAACAATAGTTTTAGTCCCCAAGCCAGGCAAAGATTTAGAAAGAGTGGAATCGTATAGACGGATTTCACTAATTAATCAGGACGCAAAAATTTTTACATCAATAATGTCAAACAGACTGAGTAGTTTTATATTTGATTATATAAAGGAAGATCAGGCAGGGTTCGTCAAAAACAGATACATGACAGATTTAACGCGAAGAGTAATAGATTTAATGGACCTAGTAGAACAAAAGAAAGAGAAAGTGGGATTTTTGTCACTGGATATATTTAAAGCCTTTGATTCTTTACAATGGTTAACAATTCAAGAGATGATCAGACTATATGGATTCGGTACTAAATTTCAGGGAGTGATTAAGAAATTATATCAATCTGGAACAGCTAGGATTAGAATTAATGGTGAATATTCAGGGAATATAAATTTAGAGGCAGGTACAAGACAGGGCTGTCCATTGTCACCAACATTGTTCATTCTGGCAATTGAGTTTTTGGCGAACTCAATACGCCAGGATGAGGACATAAAAGGAATGAAAGGTAATAAAATAAACTTATATGCAGACGATACTCTAATTATTGCAAAACATCCAATAAAAGCAATTGAAAATATATATAAGCACTTAAGTAAGTTTGAGGATATAACAGGCTTGAAGGTTAACTGGGACAAGACTGAAATGATATTTTGCAATGGGACTAAGGAAGAAGAGAAAAAAATAAAGGAGAAATACAAAATTCAGATCGGAAACAAAATTAAATATTTGGGGATAATAATATCTAACAAGTTTGGAGAGCTTAAAGGGTTAAATTATGATAAACAGAAGAAGGAAATTGAACAAAAAATAATTCGGTATAATAAGTTAAATCTATCATGGTTTGGACGGATTGCATTATGTAAAATGATGTTGTTACCCAAATTAAATTTTTTATTTGATGTATTACCGATTGAGTTCACTGACAAAGAATTAAAGGAGTATCAGAATATAATCAATAGATTTTGTAATGGTAAACGAGGAGCTAGGATAGCTAAAAAATTATGGTACATATCTCAAAAAGAGGGGGGATTAGGAATACCTAACATTCGTGATTATTACAGGGCATTCCATGTAAGAAATGTTATCAAAATATTGAATAGGGAAGAAGTAATATGGGAAAAAATTGAAAGAAAGGAGTCCCAGAAATTCAATAAATCAATATTTTTAAGTGAAAAGAAGGAAAATTTAAAAAAGACCCTCAGGTGTAAGTTGACAAAGATAACAATAGAAGAATGGAACAAAATAAAAGAGGAGCTTGCCCCAGGTACCTTGCCTGTTGTAGAATTGGACGACTTGAGTGCTTTTCCAATACAAATAGATAGTAGGATTAGAAATATATTAGTAGAGAAGGAGGTTCTCTTGTTGAAAGATTGGATTAACATATGTAAGGATAGTGAAAGAAAAAGAGAGCTATTTTCGCAAATGCAGTTAGATTGGTTCAAGATCCTCCAAATAAACAATTGGAATAAGAAATATTTGACAGATGATAGTTTAAAGAGAGAGTTGACCTTATTTGAAATTATGTTAACCAAGCTTAGGAAAGGGGACATGGGTATTAAAGGGGTAGTAAGTAAGATCTATAAAATCTTGAATAAAAGTGGAAATATACAGGAAGTCTTAAAAAATAAGTGGGAAGATGAATTAAAAGAGACAATTTCAGTGGAAAATTGGAAGAGAAAATGGAGAAAAAGGATTATGCGATCCATGTCCGTTAGAATGAAGGAACATAATTACAAGTTAATCTGGTGGTGGTATAGGACCCCAGTCGGGCTGCACCGCATGGATAGCAGGATTAGCGATAAATGCTGGCGCTGTAAACATGAAGTGGGAACATATATACACATGTGGTGGACTTGTAAAAGTTTGGAAAAATTTTGGGGAAAAGTGAGAAAGGAAGTAAATAACATATTAGAAAAGCAGCTCGCCTGGGGTCCGGATACAGTTTTGTTAACGGAGGTTGATAAGTTCAACATGAGTAATGATAATAAAGAATTGATGTCGGTGATGTTGTCAGCGGCTAGACTTTGCATTGCGAGAAATTGGAAAAATGATGTTCAGATAAAAATACAAGATTGGTATAAAGAAATGTGGGAGCTGGCACTTAATGATAAACTTACCTGTGAGTTAAAAATAAAAAAAGGTAGAGCTAAAGTTAACAATTTTTGGAGAATCTGGAAACCTTTCGTGGAATATGCGACTGTTAAGAAGAAAGGAGTTATCCCTGTACCGGAACAAAATGATTTCTGGAAATTATGAGTTTGTACAATTCCCTGGACATTGTAAATACCACAGGGGTGATAATAAAGTGTGATTTATGATAGGGTAGGAAATTAAATGTACTAGAGAATGAGTTGAAAAATGGTATCAAGTATGATTTAAGCAGCTCTTATATGGGATGAGTAGAGTTTGGGTATTTTCTTTTATTACTGTCGTTGTTGCTTATATATCCTTAATGTAATGTACTCATATTGAGATAAGGGAAGAAAATATGCTCCAATTTTATGATTTACTCTTTTTTTCTTTTTTTCCCAATTTTCTTATTTCTGTAATTTCTGTATAACTCTTTATTACTGTATTTTCTTTATTTTTAACTTTATTATTGTATGTTTATATTGTTTAAATACCTATAAAAATTTAATAAAAAAAAAGAACAATGTAAATATAAGACCACTAACAGCAGCACCCACAGAACAAGTGTGGATTCTTTTTCATGCAATTTCCTGTCATTTATATATAATATGACTGATGTCTGATCGCTGTGAGATGCCCAAAGTCGCTTGCAGAGTGGGTGGCAATACAAATGTAAATAAATAAATAAATAAATAAATAAGATGAAGGAAATAGAACTGCATAAAGATGTAATATATTTCAAAATTTCTGATCCTATTTTTTTTCTTCCGTGTCCCGGTCAAACTGTGGACTGCCAAAATGAAGCCAGTTTCTTCATTTTGTCATTGCCCAAACTCAAGTTTGCAGCAATTAGGAGATCAGTAAATGAGACAGATTATATCTAATCGAATTGATATCAGCAATTTTAAAAATGTGTTTTAAGGAGACATTATAAAGCAAGTAAATTCGTTTCATATGTTACCCATTAATGGGACATATGCAGTGGTGGACATCAGCAGGTTTGCACCAGTTCACCAGAACCGGTAGCAGAAATTCTGCCCATCCATGTTTTGAAATGAAGTAATGCCCACAGTGTGGTAGTAAAAGTTTTTGGTGCCCACCACTGGAAATATGACTCAATAGGCAACTGCTCAGGATATCTATTCCTAGTCTACAGTTGGTGAATGGGGTACATGGAAAGAGCCTCTTTGGAGATTGTGTTATTTTTGAACCGCAATTGGGCAACTTTGTGCTGGGCAATCTTTCTCACATGAGGCTGGGCAAAAGGAACTATGGAATGAATTCTCCAAAAGGTGGTTTCATTTTGACAGATTCACATCTGTTCTAGACACAGAAGAAGTAGAAGTTGGTGAATTAATTCTCCTAACAATGCTAGAACAAACTTCAAAGCATACACCCACTTCCTGCAACCAATTTCAAGACTATTTCATGATTGAAAAGCATATCAATTATGGATGAGATAAGTTGCATTTTGGGACTGCATCCAGTTTAGAGAAACTTGTTATTATAACCAGCATCAGGCTTCAGAAATGTGAGAACAAGTATTTAAAGTTTTGTGTTGTCACAGAATAAGAATAGACAATAATGTCGATTTAGCTTATAATGCAGAGCTATATAGCAGTTGAAGACCTATTCACATAATCTATAAATGTACATTCTCCATGCTAACACTGCATCTTCTGTCATCATGCAGAAACAACAGTCTGAGAAAGGAAGGCTTCTCTATTGATTCAAAATCTTCATATTAGCCAGAACATTAAAAAAAACTGGGTTCTAGTTGACAAGGTGTCTGCATAAATGCAACAATTCTCCCTTCTTCAGTCTGTCACTACAGCATGTTGAAAATGCAGGGCTACCATACTATACAACATATAGCATTTACATACCATCAGGATGCCTGAAAAAGGCTATACTCTGCAAGAAGATATAGTCTATTTGGCCATTATGGACTCCAACTAAGTATCTGTGAAACCAAGAAGACTGGTTGACAGATTGAGAGTATGGAGAATATTACATTTTTATTAATACCTTACATTTATATTACAATATTGGTTGTTCACTATCGTTAATAAATGGATTACTGTAAAACCCCGGGTTATGATGGACTGCCTCCGTCGTAACTCAAAAAATTGTAAACCAAAACATCCATAGGGATGCATTGGGGGGGAAAACGGTCCAGAATTGATCGTTGAAAACCGGGAAAAAATACATTAAACATTTGTAAACCAAGACAGCATTACCATAGGACTTGCCATTGTAAACTGCAGCAAACTTAAACCAAAGCAGTTGTAACCCAGGGTTTTACTGGACTTTAAAAAGTCCATATGATATCTAATACAATGTTATTTCTTCTCAAATGCATGCAGAGGAGTGAATGAGAGGAAAGGTCCAGATAGTAGCATTTTACTGAAGTGAAAAATGGCAGGTGGTTGCCCAGCACATAGAAGAGTAGTAACAACTGGACAGAGTGGAAAGAAATAAGATGTTGAATAGTAACCACAGGAAAACAGCAAAGACTACCATATAGGCCCTGTAAGATTAATGTTCTTCTGAATATATTTTGCTCCACAGGAAAAGAGGCTGCAGCTGCTCACATAAATGTCTTGGATTATCACAGATTCAGCTTTGAACTGTATTCCCAGGAGTCACAGAAGAAAGGCTTTCTATCACCCACTTTCACACTGGTGACTGAAAATTTGTTTGCTTAACAACATTTTTCAAAAATTTAAAGGAAGAAAAAAAATACAAACCCTGTAGATCACAGTTTTCATCCTCATGTACAAACTATCATTTTAGGACTGAGATCATTCAAACAGGGTGGATGATGAGCCATGAAGATGAAGGATGAAAGAATTCTGATCTTTCCACCTCAAGGCAAATATGCCTACAAGTATCATGATTCAGTACATCACAGTGCCTTTTGAATTCAAAGAGATGTAGGTTCTCTTAACAACAAGAGTGGGAATCTGTGTTCCCAATATGTTATTTGGCAGATATATCACAGTGCTGCAACATATAGGGGAGAACTGCTTGATGCTGTCACACAGGTGTGAATTGAGAAACCAAGAACATAAAAAAGGAGTAGGAGAGGTTTGATGGAAAGCTTGCAGTTGGGATGAATTGCATTATCAGATATGGTGGAAAGCTTGCAGTTGGGATGAATTGCATTATCAGATATGGTTACATGAGTGAGTGAAAAGGAGCTGAACCTAAAATATAAATACTGTACCATACACCAAAATGCAGGAAACATCCTGGCATTATTTTAACAGGAAGAAGCCATAACTACCCAAAAAGTTTCAAAAATGTGATAAAACTCTATTCCCCCCCCCCCTTGAATGTATAAATACAAAACTCGACTTTAAAAGGTGATTAGATAAATTATGAGGATGGAACTATTGGGGGTACTAATCTTGATGATGACATATTTCCATCGCTAACAGAACCATTATATTTTGCAGATTGAGTTCTTCACAAGTAAGCAATGGACTACTGGGATTCCTCAGTAGGCTGTTTGTATACTATTAGATCATTGTTCTAGTCTTATTGCTGTTTCTAAACAGTTGTTGATTCAGGTTTTTACTTTTAAAAAAAGCCATTTACTGTTTATTTACAGTTCAACATCTGACATTGTTTCAACTGTTCTAAATTGGGTGTTTATTGTTTCAAAAGCTTCATTTACATTTTATGTCTTATATTCTCCATGATCCCTGGATATAGGACAGGATATATTTTTTTAAATATTTAAATGAATCATATGGACTCTTTAAGTTGCCTGGTGAGATGTTTTTCTCTTTATAGGTGGTCCCTAAGCATTTTAAGCAGTAAGTATCTTTTTCTTCCCATTGAACCACACATTTTCCTCATTTTCATTTTACAAGGTACCTTTTTTTTTAAATTAAGGAAAAGATTAGATTGGTAAATGATCCTTGTTTATTGATTGCTTTTCTTACGACAATCAATAAACAAGGATCATTTACCAATCTAATCTGAACTAAATTATCCCTAACACTTCTGCCTCATATGGAGTCTGCTAGAGAATATGGTTGCATGGGGGCGCCATAAACCAACATCAATGACAGAAAAGAATATGAACTGTTCAAGATGTAAAATAAATCTAACATTTATAAAATACTAAATTCAATTTTTCAAACTTTATGAATGCTTGGATGTCGACAACAACACTAGCAGCAGTCAAGAAGAAAGCCTGATAGATACAATAGACAGACAAAAAAGCAGAAAAGTCAATGCTCAAGCAAATAAAGTCAATGCTCAAGCAAATAAAGCAAATAAATTTATTCAAATAATGTATGAATAAATTGAGGTTATCCTACTATGCACATATAATGAAAATACTGTACAGAACTGACTAGAACAAAATATTTCTATAAAATGGAGCGTGGGGAAGGAAAAGAGGGAAAACTATATGAGATGGCTTAACTGAACAAAGGAAGCCACAGCTGTTAGTTTGTAAGACCTAAGCAGAATGCACTGTACTGGAAAATTCAATATTGCTAGGAAATGGGGGAGCTAGGAAGATAAAACAAATTAACATAAGGTGCTGTTCGTTTGTAAGATCTGAACAGATCTGTTAATGACAGAACACCTTGGAACTCATTAATTCACATAGTCACCACACATCAGAAGTGACTTGATGGCAGATAACATATTGGGAGTTTTTTTCCCCCTTTATGGCCTTTAGCAAGTTGCACAGTACTGCAATGCCTACAAAGGAGAGGTGGTAAACCATTGTGGTGCCTGGAGGGGGGATTTGCCAAAACAACAACAACAACAACAACAACAACAACAACAACAACAACAACAACAACAACAACAACAACAACAACAACCCTGAAAAGTGTCACCATGAGTCAGAATTGATTTGATGGTACAAAGCCCTGACACCAATTCATCCACGCTGTTCCACCCTTGTTGCTCACAGAAGCGAGAGTAAAACTCACCCAACTTCCACTTCTGGGATCGACGAGCATGGCATGGGCTGGAAGAATTGGCATTGGAGGCCAGATCTGGCCCACAGGGAGTAGTTTGGACACCCATGAACCACGTGACTGGCCCATGGTCTGAAAAGTTTAGGCACCCCTGTTGTTAGTAAGGGTTTTGGTCCAGATCTGGCCCATGACACCAATTCATCTGGCCCACACCACCCTCATCACTCCCAGAAACAGAAGTAAAACTCACCTGACTTCCGCTTCTGGTAGCGATGATGGTGGAGTGGGACGGATAAATTGGTGTTGTGGGCTGGCTCAAGCCCACAGTTTTAGCACCCATAAACCTATGGGCTAGATCCAGCCAATGACACCAGAAGTGGAAGTAAAACTCACCCAGCTTCTGGGAGTGATGAGGGTGGAAGGGGTCAGACTACCCAACCTACAGCCTGTGCACCAGATCTGGCCCTGACAACAAATCATGTGGCCCCTTCCACCCTCATCACTCCCAGAAGCAGAAGCGAACAGCAGGGGTGCCCAAACATTTCAGGCCAAGGGCCAGTCACGTGGTTCATGGGTGCCAAAACTGTGGGCCGGGGCCAGCGCTGTGGAATGAATTAAAGTTGTTATACAGGGTTTTACTGTAAGGGTATAAATAACAGCCAGAAAAGATGGTAGCAGTTTTTATGCATATGGAATATAGTAGCAATGTTATAAAGCTTATACAGTTAGACAATTTTAAAAAAATAATACAGTACCTCTAATAATGAGTTCCATGCATATCAGAGTATAAACAAAACACGTAGCACGTTGAGGCTAACTGTTAACAGTTAGTCTTCAAAGTGCTACAATGAGTTTTGTTTTGTTTATTCTCTGTTACAATTAGAGGAACCAGCATTGTTTGGAATGAAATGGATCTGCACAAGAACCTAAATGTGAAAAGGGAGGTGCAAGAAGTAAAATGGAAAATGAAACCATTTGAGCCTTAAATACAGGGAGGGTCATAGTCAGGATCAGGGCTGTAGCCAGGATTCTAGATGTAGGTGGATGAATATTTTTTCTGGATGGGCATCAATGTCCTATCTATATAAGCAGCTGGCAGTTTGAGGGTGGGCAAACTGCTAACTCAGGGTAGGTGATGGCCACCTTGGCCATCCCCTGGTTACAGCCCTGGCCAGGATTCTAGATGTGGGTGCGCAAATATTTTTCAAGGTGGGCAACAAAGCTTCTTTTCAATGTGTTCCTATGGGAAACCATGCTTTGCCAGGGTGGACAAATGGCTAACTCGGGATGCGCCAAGGCCACCCTCTGGCTATGGCGTTGCTTAAATAGAAAAACGTTATTTAAATCTAGACTTACTAACCAATAACGTAAATCATGAGAGAAAAGTAGCGGGGAATCTATCCAGTCAAACAAATGACCAGCTTTTGTAGGATGTTAAGCCCTCCTTATCTCCATATGTCAAGTCACAACCAAATTCACCCGCATAACCCAGCTTCTTCTTTGCAGCTAACCATGGACAGGTTTATCCCACCTGAACAGGACATAGTGGCAGTAATTTCCTGAGCAAAGTTGGGTCATGTGTACAATTCTAGAGCAGGGAAGTCCATTTTGGAGCAGGAGTTAAGAAAGGCAGAAACAGGGTTGTAGCTAGAGAGGCCCCAGGGTAGGCTTGGCCCACCCTGAGATAGCAGTTTGTCCACCCTGGCAAAGCATAGTTTCCCATAGGAATGCATTGAAAAGAGGCTTTGTTGCCCACCTTGAAAAATATCCTGGCTTGGATCCAGGAGTCCAGCCTTCAAAGGCGGCACTGAGGGAGGGTCTGGAGGCGGCCGGCTGGGGTTCCCGGCCAGAAAGGGCCTCGCCTGACTCCGCCTGTTGCACATGACATGACTTCTCCCTCCACTGCAAACTTTTCCTCCTCCTGTTCCTAAAGGCTGGGGGAATAGCTGCTTCCTAGACTTGCTGCTTTCCAAGCCCCGTGTCTGCTTTCTTGTCTGCCCCGGCTTCCCCCACAGCTGGCCGGCGGGGGCTTCCCAGGGGCCATGACCTACTGGGTGCCCCCCCCCCCAGCGGGAGGAGAAATATGGCGTGGGCGAGCATTTTCTCTTTCTCGCTCTCTCGCTTCCCCCTAGGATTCCCTGCCATCCTCCTCCTCGTTCTGCCGTATCCAAATCCGAATCTTGGCGTTCCTCGTCTCAATCAGCCATGAAGACTGCCCTGTGAATATAATGCAGTGGCCTTTCATCTGCCTTCTGCATTGCAGCATGATGACACCCCTACCACTCATCCAGTTCCGCGAGTCACTTGCTGTTCCTAAGCCCTTTAGGCATGCAAAGTCCTCCTCAGCCCCAGGCCAGTATTGTTGAAGCTGTTGCGCCCCATCCAGATGGATTCAAGTGGGATTTAATCCACTTGGGGACCATCACTCTTCCCTATGGGTTTCGGCATCCAATCCAAATTCTCTTCGCCCCTGAGCCCACTCATGCTCATAAAACCGCTGCCTCCAGCGCTCGCGCGCCCCGGGCTCTCCGTTGGGAAATCGGTTTGACCCGGGTTCCTCTTTGCCTGTGTGTGCGCGCGCGTGTGTGGGGGTTATAATATCCCTGCGTGGCTGTGAAGAGAGGGTCTTCCAGCTCTTAGAGAAGGAGAAAGAGAAGAGGAAAGAAAAACCTGCGTCGAACGTACCTGGAAAGGTGCATTTCCTCTGGAAGAAGCCACTTGTGTTTCCCTGCCCATCCCTTCTTCGGATCACTCGGATGCCTTTCCTCGCTTCCTCCTTCTGCCAGCCTGGTCCCTCTGCAGAGCTGCCTAAAATCCAAAGGTTCTCGAACAGAGAATGCTTCTTCTTTCTTCTTTTCAGTGGCAAACTCACATTCTTTCTTATCCGTTGGAATCGGGATGGTGTTGAGTTTCACCTTAAAGGCTTACCTTTGTTTTTCCCCTTCTACAAGCCAGGGGGATGTGTGCTATTACTACCGTAGCTGTCCTCCTTTTCACCCAGTCAGATCAATCCTTTTTCAAGTGCCATATCTGATTCTGAATATTGGCTATCATCATGGTGATCTGCAATTAAGATTGTCCTGGGAATATAATGCAATAGCCTTCCACACTTGCCTTTCATATCCCAGTATGACACCTGCACCACGGACCCATTTCTGCAAGTCACTTTCTGGTCCTGAGCCCTTTGGGCACACAAAATCCTCATCAGTCCCAGGCCATTTTTGATGAAGCTCTTGCCCAACATCAAGATTGATTCAAGTGGGATTTAATCCACTTGGAGACCATCACCCTTCCCTGTGGACTTTGCCTATGACATTAGTCCTCAAGCTTGTCACGTTCATTCATTCATTCATTTTCATTTATTCAATTTGTATACCGCCCTACTCGGTACAACCGACTCAGGGCGGTTCACAGAGACCACACACATAAGACAATCAAAAGAGTACAACATAATCAAGGTCATTCAACTTAATACAATACAATACAACAATGCAATACAGTAGTGCAGTAAAGCACAACCACACTACGAAATAAAGTTACAATACAGTATAATGAAGCAAAATCACACTGCAAAAAGGTTACAAATCATAAGTTACAAGATATGAAGTTGCAAAATAAATTCCAATACATATACAGTATATGACATAGCAAATAAATAATAACATAACAGTCACAGTCTCACAAGCAAGGGCCGGAGGAAGGTCGGGAGCGTCTTCCGCCGCCCGCCACCGCTGGTCTTTTATCGGTTCTCCGGGACAAGGTGAACGAGCCCGGAGGGAAGGCGGGGGCAGGAGCTCAACCGGCCGCAGCTGCGCTGGCGTCCTCAGGCTCCGGCCACGGTGGAAGAGGGCCGGAGGAAGGTCGGGAGCGTCTTCCGCCGCCCGCCGCCGCTGGTCTTTTATTGGCTCTCCCAGACAAGGTGAACGAGCCCGGAGGGAAGGCGGGGGCAGGAGCTCAACCGGCCGCAGCTGCGCTGGCGTCCTCAGGCTCCGGCCACGGTGGAAGAGGGCCGGAGGAAGGTCGGGAGCGCCTGATGATCATTGTTGAGTCACTGGCAGTATGGTTTACTCTATTACCACAGCTGGACTGTCAAATCCACCCTGTCATAACAAAGCTGCAGCTGGCTCCATGCTCTGGTGTCCCTGAGAGACCACTTCATTCCCAAGCATGTAAAATATCTAGAGTGGTTGACAACAGTGTAATAAAACAAGTGGCTTACAGCAATCAAAACAGTAAAATCAATTTTTAAAAGTATTCCTTAAGAAGTAGTGTCCACTGGCAGGAAGTTGCCTGGATGAACATGCAAGTCTTTAATTGATGATGAACATATCCAACATTGCTAGTCTATTTAAGGACAATATTATTATATATAGTGGGTACTACAAAAGAAAAGTCACTCTTCTGTACTGCAACTAAATGGGTCTCATCAAATCTGCTGTCCACAAACATAAAGATTGGGACAGTCTATATCAGTGGTGGCAAACCTATGGCACATGTGCCAGAGGTGGCACTCGGAGCCCTCTCTGTGGGCACCTGTGCAGAATTTGCCCCACCCCTCTGCCCAGCAGCCCAATGGGAGCACTCCCTCCCTCCCACAGCACAGAGTTTGCCCCCACCCCTCTGCCCAGCAGCCCAATGGGAACATTTCCTTCCTCTCCTGTTGCTGTGTTGGCACTTTGCAATAAATAAGTGGGTTTTGGGTTGCAGTTTAGCTACTCGGTCTCTAAAAGATTCGCCATCACTGGTTTAGATGCAGATAGTTAGAATCTGATAAAAGACCAGGCTACATAGAGCTTCCTAATCTAAAAGTAACACTTTGAACTTGGCTTGGTTTCTAATTGGCAGCTAGTATTGTTGATACTTCAACACTGGAATTAACATCTTGGGAAGGAGTCCTCAACAAGCAACACGAGTGTTACATTTGGACCAGTTGCAATCCCTGATCCAAACCCCAGGATAGCCTTCATAGAAGACATTATAAGTGTCCAGTCTCAACAACAACAACAAAAGCTGTGTGATCCTTATAATCACAGACATCAGTTAGCTTTCAGGCTGGTCACCATAGAGCTGTGGATAGTTCAGGAAAAAAAAACAGTTCCAAAAATCATGGCCAGATGCGCAGTGACTGTTTCAAAACAGGAGCCATACGATTTGTTCAAGTAATACTACCATGCAATTTTGAATCCATCCCCCAAGAATTCCTACAGAATCTCAAGCCAGTGTGTGTGAAAGACCAAGGGAAGTTCATCTCTGCCTGTTTTCACACTGTCTACCTGCCAAGTGATCTGTAGCATAAAGAACTGGCCATAGACTGAGCAATTTGCTCTCCTGAATTTCCCATCTGGGAAGAACTGTAGCAGTGTCAGCTTTTCTGTTGGTAGCAATGACTGGGGACAGGTGATAATTGCCAGAAGTGTCCCTGGTTGCTCATCTGCCCAGTCATTTATCTTAGGCAGTGAGAGGGAATGAGGAAGCAGAAGGAAATTCATATACAGTATACCACACTTCACTATGTAATAGAGAGAAAAAACAGAAGAGAATCCTGCCCTCACTTCTACTTGTTCACTGTCAGTGGGTGTGAGAAAGACTAGGTTTTTTGGACTATGCCTCATATTCAAGGGAAAGAGAAAAATGACTGAAACCCCATTCAGGTATTCTATGCTGAGGATGAAATAATCACACAAAGGCATTTGCTAGTCCTGCCTCTTCCATTCCAATTCTCCATAAAGTTATTTCTTTACCCATGTGGGCTCCACATAATCAAAATAATATTTAGGTTTCACTAAGTTAATTCTGACATATAAGAATCTTTGCAGGATTTTTTTTTTTTTTGCAGGCTTAACAATCCCTTCTTCTAGGGACACTCTGTGACTGCAGCCTTCTACTGGCTCCTCTTTCAGAAAGCACAATGGAAATTGAACTCCCAGACTCTGTGTTTGTAGATGGACACATAACACACCAAGCTATCAGCTATCCTCAGTGGCATGTGAGGAAGCAAATAAGATGACTTCATTGCCAAGAGAGAAAGTGCAAACAAATAGACAGAAGCAACTGCTTGACCTTTGCTTCTAGGCAACACTGGGTACAATATTCCTATCATGGTATTAGATGAGGAGAGAGCAAGAGGGAGGAGATGGCAATAGCTGCTGTTTCTCTTCACACTCTTTGTTTGGAGCAATAAACGCTGAGAAGTTAGAGTGAAGAAGATTCTCCACAGGTCTTGCTAGCATCTGCTGTGACTTGGGAATAAGAATATGCTTTTTACTGTTTGAAATCTCTCCCCACTTAACAGTTTTTTTTTCAAAGTCAAAGTCACCGTAAGCAGCATTTTCAGATGTGTATTTAACATCACATCTGGGTAAGGCCAAGTCAAGTTTGGTTGCATAAATCAATTTCTTCCTTAGTGTGAGTTAGAAGGATTTAGATACATACAAAAACTGGCTAGATAACTCTGTGAGTTAGGTATCTGGCTGTGGAACTAGAGGTTGGGAGTTCATTCATTGTGCAGCCTTCAGGAAGAGCCAGTCTGTATAGGCATGGGCAAGCTGCACATTTCCAGAGTGTCCTCAGAAGAAGGAAAGGTAAAACAAAACACTTAAGCATTTCCTTTCTAGAAAATGTTGGAAAGGATTGCACATAGTTAGAATTGACTTGACATTATTGGTATTATAGATTGTATTTTTTCTTTTATTAATAAGTGCCAATTGTCAAGTCATCATCATCATCTTCTTCAATATAAAAATTAGGCTGTGTAAAGGATAGAATGGCATTTCAGGAACTGCTTTATCCAAAACAAGGTCACCCAATGGCACATGGCTGGAAGCATGGTTTTTGATAAGCAGTTCAGGTGCTATTGAAATATTGGAGAGACCTGCTGTTCCTGCTTGAACCATGTAAAGACAGCAAATTCACTTGAATTTCATTAGAAGATGGAATATGTCAGGTGGGAAATGGAGGTTGGTTATAGATTGATTGAGAGAGTCTACTTGAGTCTTGGGACTGTGCAAGAGCCATGTTGATATGAAACAGCTGGAATAGTTTCTTTGCAAGAGTTTTAAAAAAATAAAATATTGATGTGTGTTGGACATTCTTTGAGATCCTTTGATTAAAATGGGAAACCTTCACAATATTTTTCTTCAATATTTACATCCGTACAAAATGGAACAGAATTGCCCAGAAGGGCAACATTTGTAATTCTGGCATATCAGAAAACAAAAAATAAAACAAAACAAAAACACTGCAGCACCTTAAAGACTAACTGCTATATTTTTACTGTGAGCTTTTGTGGATCAAGTCCATTTCTTCAGACAAAGACTAAAACTTCAAGGCATGGTTTATATCCGTGATGGTGAACCTTGGCACTCCAGATGTTCTTGCACTTCAGTTCCCAGCGTTCCTGTGAATCCACACGAACGGGTTTGCTGCGATTCATCTGTACGGGCGCGTTTGACTTCCGCTTCCGGGAGCGAAGAGGGTGGCTCGGGCCAGATGCATCGCAGCAAACCCATTCGTGTGGATTCAAGGGAGCTTTGGCTTCGGGGAATATTGAAGTCCAAGAACATCTGGAGTGCCAAAGGTTCGCCATGTGGTTTTGGTGGAAATATTTTGGCTTTGTGGCATGCGCGCACATACATGGTTTCCTGCTGAATTTGTCAAGTTTTGTCCTCTCTCCCATTCTGTTCCATTCCAACCGGCTTCTGGCCACTATGAGTTCAGCAATGCCTGAAGGGAGCCGCGTCCTCAAGTGCACCCATCCCATCCTGAGGCTTTCCGGCGTCTTTTGGCTTGTTCCTTTGGAAGGGCCTGTTCCGTCCTGTGGGAGTCCGTTCCGTCTTTTCGCGACTCCCTCGGCAGCAGCCCAGCTGCCTGCGGCCGCCCGGGTTTCCCGTCAAGGAGGGCCTGGGAGGGACTCCAACAACCCCTTGGCTCCGCCTGTACCACATGACACGTCCATTGACTTAACAAACTTTTCCCTTCCCCTTGTCCCGTTGCCGTCGCTCCTAAGGCTGGAAAATGGCTGCTTCCTAGACTCGCCCGCCTTGCCAGCCCCCTTCGTGCCTGGCCCCAGCTTCCCCCCTCGCAGCTTCGGAGGGTGGCCGGCGGGGGCTTCCCGGGGCCATGACGCGCTGGGTGCCCACCAAGCGGGAGGAGAAATACGGTGTCGGTGAGCGTTTCCTGCTGCCTCCCTCTCGTCTCCCTCCAGCTTCCCTGGGATCGCCCTGCTTTCTGCGCTTCTCCTTGCCAGCGGTTGCAAACTTCCGTTCAAGTTTCCTCGCTGGAAACTCGGTGGTTATTGTCTGCCTGCAATTTCCCTGCTGCCTTAAGACGGAGGGGAAAGAGGACTCTCCCAGATTTTAAGTCCTAGTGCTTTGGCGAGGGAAGAAAGCAGCTTGCTGCCGTTAAGGAAGGCCCACTGGGGGTGAAGGGTGGAGTGTGAATCGACCTCAGTTTGAGAGGGGTGGTTGTGTTTCCTTACTCCTTGTTTGCCTCCCCCCCCCCCAAGTTCCCTCCTCCTGGGTGTCTTTCTTCCATGCAGAACTAGTTGGCATCCCTTTCCTTATTAGTGGCAAATTATCCCCCCTTTTTGCTTTGCTTTCTGCAAACTAGGGATGTCCAAACTTTTTCAGGCCACGGGCCAGTCAGGTGGTCCAGCGGGCCTGCCACTTGGTTCAGTGGGCCGGTCAGGTGATTCCTCCCACCGGAAATAGAAGTAAAATGCGCCTTGCAATCTGTTTTGCAACAGGATGAGATAGATTTTAGGCTGCCATTTTCACTGCTTAACCCAGGGGTGCCCAAACTAAAACGTACGGGGACGTTTTACTTCTGCTTCGGGGAGCGATGAGGGTGGTGTGGGCCAGATGAATTGGTGTCAGGGGCTGGATCTGGCCCATCGGCCATTTTTTGGGCACCCCTGCTGTAAACCGTTTAGCATCTCTGTGGGAATCAGACTCATAGGGTTTTCTTAAATTTTACACTTAAGTTTCTCTCATGCATGGACCACATCTGGTATTTTGCACCCAATTTGCTCTAGCTGACTGCTGTGCATCGTCTTAAATTCCTCATTAACCTTTAGAAAGAAAGAAACAAAACGAATAGGAAGTTTGTGTCTTGTAAACTTTTTCCAACTTTGGCAGTCCAGTGACCTTTTAAAAAACTGCAAAAGTATATTTCTATGTGTTTCAATACGGCAAGGATCTCTAGTGTGCCTGTAGCATCTCTAGCTTAATCTGTAAATTTAAGGGAAAGCCTCATTTAGATCACAGGCTGGCTCTATATAAGGTGGTTTGAAGGGACATGTGCATTTACCTAAAGTGGCACCCTATGTGTGTATTGCTTTCTCCCTCCCACAGTGCCCCCATGGAATCCCACATCCACATTTTGCTTCTTGTGCACTGCTTTTAGGTGAGAGGAATGACTGCAAGCTTTTGTGTTTTTATAATCTTTTAATTGATCTTGTAGTTTTTGAGAACAATACTTCAGAATGTGAATATTCCTATTTAACATTGTAGCAGAATGAGAACATTCTTAAATTGTTTGTTTTGATAAGCCCAGAGGGAAAATCTCACAATGAAGGAAACAATGTAAACAAGGATCAAAAAAGGGCATCTAGGAGCATTTTTCTATTCACTTAAGTAGCACTTGGATTCAGTTTTGTATAGGAAACATGCTGGGTTTGGGTTATGAGAAGGGGAGGTTTTTTTTTAAATGCAAAATTTTCTGCTGGTGCCTCAAAACAGTGTTATACAGCACTGTGGTGGCTTATTGGTTAAGATGCTGAGCTTGGAGACTGGAAGGTCAATACCTGAATGCTGCACAATGGATCATGGGGACATGAAAGGAGCCACATTCAGGCATTCCCTTGAGCAGAGTTTCTCCAGCAAAAATCCTTTCAACCCAGAGTAATTTCTGACATGAAATTTATTTTTAACAGTGTTATGGCAAAAGCCTTTGTTAAATCATCAGCCAAAATTGGGGGTTGCTGTAAAGAATTCAGAAGAAGACTGAGACTTGGAAGGCTTGCAATGAAGGAATAAGAAAAGAGCAACAGGTTGTAAGGCTGTGTCCCTGGAGCCCAAGACTGTATTCCTGGCCACCAGGAAAAAATGATTTCTTTGAAATATGGTGCTGGAGGAGAGCTTTGCAGACACCCTGGACTGCCAGAAAAATGAACAAATGGGTCCTGGAAAAAAATCAAGCCTGAACTATCTCTGAGTCTGTCCTACTTTTGGAATATCATGCATCGGCAGGATTCTCTGAGAAAATGGTGGCCAAGGTAGAAGGCAGCAGGAAAAGAGGAAGACCAAATCTAAGATGAACAGACTTCTTAAAGGAGACTTCTTCTTGTGCCAAATCCAATTCCAAATAATGGCGATCATCATGGTGATCAGCAATGAAGATTGTCCTGGGAACAGTATTATGCAGTGGCCTTCCATTTGTCTTCTACATCTCAGTGTGAGACTTGTACCACTGATTCAGTTTCATGAATCAGTTTCTGGTCCTGAGCCCTCATGAATCCCAGGCCAGTATTGATGAAGCTGCTGCCCTCCATCAAGATGGATTCAAGTGGGATCTAATCCACTTGGTGACCATCACCCTTCCATTTGGACTTTGGCACCCAAGGCCCTTAGTCCTCAGGGTTGTCAGGTTAGTTAACTGCCACCTGACGATTGGTGTTGAGTTCCTGGCAGTATGGTCTACTCTATTACCATAGCAGGATAGTCCGGCCAGACTGGGAAAAGGACACTACAAGCCCAAATTAGCAAGAGTTGAGGACAGGACATTCTGCAGATTTGTCATCCATACATTTGCTATAAGTTGGAGACAACTTGGTGGCATCTAACAACAACAACATTTGGGCCCACTTTGAATGTGGTGATCAGAATGCTAGCTAGAAAACCTGCAGTACCTTGGCTAAATCTGAGTACAGTAGTTATTGCTTTATTAAACTAATGTTGACTCTTGATCCTTTAAAAAAAATGAAAAGCAGCTATGGAAGGCTGTTAATTTGAGTGGGGAAAATGACAGTGTGTGTGAGAGAGGGAGAGAAAGAGAGGGAGAGAGAGGGAGAGGAGGAATTGGTCTTCTCTTTAGGCTGCTTCTTTAGCACCATTTTATAGATACAGTATCTAAGAGGAAGATCGTAACATTGTATTTTTTTCTCTTGTCAGTGGGAAAGCAGCTTGTATTGTTCTGTTCCTCGGAATTTTTAGTGGATAGTAGAATAGGAAATTGCTATGTAGCCATCTTTCTGTCTGGATTACACCTTCAGGGGCTGTTGATCGGTGTTTTATTTTTGCAAGATTGTTCATGACTGAGAATGTTACATGTGAAATTATTAGAATACTGTATTCAAATTTGTTTGATGGAATTAATGTTTTTTTTTCATTAATCTGTTATTGAAAGCACCTAGGCAGGGGTGGAGAACTTTTTCCCGTTGGAAGTCCACATGTACTCAATTTTTTTTTTAAAAAAAAAAACCTTAATTTTAAAGTTACTAAAATAAAAGTATATAAGACTAACAAAATGTATTACTAAAAAGATTTGCTGTGTAAAATGTGAGTTCAGGCAAACGGCTGCACTTAAGGACCTATAAAGCTCATGTGGCCTTAAGGCCACAGGTTCCCCACCCCTGAGTCCTAGTGTTTGTGAATGAGACAGCAATCAGTAAATTCTCTGTAAATTTCACCATTATTTCTTTCTTTGCAAACACTGCTGCACAATGTCAACTGGTAACATCAAATGTACTGTTATGCAGTTAAATGCCGGACACTGTGGAACTCCTTCAAATGCTACTCTAGCTGTATCCAGAGAAAGTGGCTTCTGTATCCTTAGGGTAACATTTAAGGTTCCCCTAACTTGTAATCTAACCAGATTGTGGGGTAGATATTGCTGTTTGTGTCTTAACAGTGCAAGTGTTCTTCGGCTATTCATTTTCATGATCTGAAGGTAGTGGATTCTTAGAAGCCAGAGTACATTGTCCTTCACACAATTCTTCTGTGGTTTCTTGAGAACAGCACTTTTGTATATCCTACTATGCCATGAAAAGAAGATACTGTAGTTCTCTAAACTATCATTGGGAAACCTACTTCTTCAATCTCTGCTCTGGATTTTCTTCTTTGATGTGGCACTACATTGCTTCACTTGTGTTATCTTCTTGATTGCAGTACTTTTGTGGAGTGCAGTTGCAAGGGGTTGACTTGATGTGCTCTAATTACAGGTGTTTTCTACGTCTATACCTTGTGGGATATAGTTAATAGTGATTTGGTTCTTTTGAAGGTCAAAAGTTAGTGGTTTTTTTTTAAAAAAAGTATCATTTTAATGGTGCTATTTGTAACCTTCTGTTACAGAAGGTTTCAGAAATCCTGAACTTGTTCTCTTGTGATTTTGTATAATCTTTACCTTTACAGACATTTACAGATTGATCTATGGAGTATGCTTCTTGGCATTGATATGGATTGTCAACCGTTCACAAATAGTTGATATAAGTATGAATTATACAATTGAAGGGTGGCTGTGAAGCCTCAGTATCATCAGTGACATAATCTAGAGCCTGGGGATCAATCTTTAAGTGCGGGCATTCATCAAATCATGTTAACATGTGGGAGAAATGGTAGGGGATAATACTAATAATGTTTTAACTAATAATGTTTTACTACCATTTTGTAATGTAGATTTGGATCATCTTGCTATTTAATATAAACTCAAAACAAGACTGTTGTGGCATGAACTTATGCAGGTTATAGCTTTCTTTGACAGATGTGGAAATATTCATTGTTCAGAGCTGAACATTTTGACAGGAATGTATGTTTTTTGTCTGTTTCATTCTGAATAAGATGTTATTTCTTTCTTTTTATGCTTTAATTGGAATACAGAGAAAAAGGCAAGGGGATCTTGCATTAAGTAGAAAATGTTTTCTAGGAAATAATCTCAGAGGTTAGTACAGTCAAACCTCGCATAACGAGCGTTTCACTTAGCGAAAAACTCGCATAACGAGCAAGGTTTTTGCTAAGCGGTCCGACTCGCATAACGAATTTTTCGGTATGCGAGTTGGACTTTTCCCTATGGAAAAACTCGCATAACGAGCATTTCTATGGGGAAAACTCTGTGCGAGTCGGACTTTTCCCTATGGAAAAACTCACATAACGAGCATTTCTATGGGGAAAACTCGCATAGTGAAAAATTTTTGCTATGCGAGTTTTCCCCATAGAAATGCTCGTTATGCGAGTTTTTCCATAGGGAAAAATCCGACTTGCATAGCCAAAAATTCGTTATGAGAGTCTGACTCACATAGTGAATTTTTCGCAAAGTGAGCAGCCTCGCCGAACGCATTAAATTCGTTATGCAAGGTATGACTGTACGTTGGACATCTAATTCATTTCTACTAGCATATCAGACATGGACTTAAAAGAAATGGGTTGCAATTGTCACTTGGTCAGATAAACATTCTGGGAGTCTATTTCTTGAATGCCTTACATTATTTGGAAATTCTCTTAGGGTTACTGCCTAGATGGCACATAACAACACTACCATCAAAGTAATAAAGGAGTTAGATTGTTAGAACAACAATTTTCTCTTTGTGATCATGGTGGATTCCACTGGGAACCTGACAACAGACAGATGCAATTTGAATATGTATTTATTGATTTTAATGTATTTGTAACTGCATATTGAATATTGCATCTGTTTACACCCAAACTCATTGCTCCTGGGAGCATAAATGTAATAGATGTCAGAAATAAAAGGATGCCAAACTATTAGTAGAGTAATTTAAATTGGATATACATTGTAGAACAAATCCAGTGTTTTAGAGAGCTGGAATATTTGGCTATATGAAACTAGAATAATTTGGCCTTTGAACTCGATAAATTGGGATGCTGTCACCCTTTTAAATGAAGCTGTTAAGCCTGTAACAGAGTGGTTCCATGTGTTTATTTTTTAATTTGCAATGCAATGGAAATTTTGCCCATTGTCCAGTGATCATGAAAAGAAGTAGCTTTCATTATAATAGCTTTTTTCAGGATAGCTATGAATGATGATTATGTTATACAATATGGCATGTCTCTAATGGAATTCAAGGGTGTGTGAATTGAAGAGAGATGCATTGTAGCTTAGAGAGGAGAACTAAATTTGATGCTAAGTGAACATAGACATTATCATTTTCCTATAATTCATTGTTTTTGAAAGGCAATAGAGGATGATTGTTCCTTTTGTTTTTGTCTCATTGAATTTTCTTTAAAGGCTGATTTAATATATTGAGTTTGGTTGTACATAATGTCCATGTCCCTTATGCAGCAAGCAAGATGTTGAATATTTTTAATGTGTTTGTTAATAAATATTGAGCATCTGGAAAGGAGAAATATTGCCTGCTGATACATAGTTATTAATTTGGAGATAATTAAATAGTGGGAAATGGATTCACAATCTCATTCAGTTTATCAGATCCTGCAGCTATCCCCCCCCCCCCTCCAATCTATAGCTATTTTTCCACCGTGGGACAGCAATCTTGAACCAGCGTATTGAGTTCCTTGTGTGCCTGGGCTTAAGTGTAATGCTGTACAATATGTTTTAGTTATGGTTCATTAAAAGGCTGAAATTCTGTTGTGTAGCTCCACTTGAGCAATAGGCATGACACTGTCAACATAATTAAAGACCTCTTGTAATTTTGGGGTACATGCGACTTTGTTGTTTCATATACAAGTGAGATAAAGTTGCTAAAGCAAGCCTTTAATCAGTGGCAATTTGCTGCTGCTGATATAATTCCCATTATGCATGTGAAGTTGCATAATAGGATTGCAGAAGTATCAATCTAATATGAATTTTTCTTTGGATCAGAAGTCAAATGTAGTACTGTACTTTTAGAAACATTGACTTGAATGAGAAATCTGTCAGTGATCAGCACAATTACATACAGTATCAGGATGCATGTTGGAAACTTGGCTCAGATGTAAGGAAAAATTAAGTCAGGAAACCTTGCTGTTAATTTCACCCACCAGATATAAATATTATAATAGATTTGGGAGTAATTGTTAAGGAACAAATGACTGTCTAGGACAGTGTTTCCCAACTTTTGGGTTTTGGACTTCATTTCCCAAAAGCCTTAAGTTAATTCCCCAAAGCACTGATCAGCCAGTGTACTGACTTAGGCTTCTGGGAATTGAAGTCCCCCTGTGGGGCATGGGCCCCACATTGGGAACCAATGATCTAGGGGTATAAGAATTGTACTTTTAATACCATTCAGGGTTCACAAATCGGGGTTCACAATCCCCCGCCCCAGAAGTCACAATTGGTCATTTACAATGGTGTTTCGCTTAAAAAGCAAACTCTCTTAAAGAGCAATCCTGTGGAATGCATTATGTTCTTTAAGTGAGGTACAACTGTATGTCAAGAGGTGCTAGCAAATAACAAATGAAATAAAGTGATGCAACACCAAACTAAACCACTTCAGGCACACTAACCCCCTAGAGACGATGACTGAAATCAATGAAACATTTATTGCACATCGTAAACACTACATTTTAAATTAGAAGAGGCTAGGTTAAACCTAAGGAGTTGAAAAAACAACACACCTTGCAAAATTGATGACTACCAAAGATTGCCTTCCACCTGGACATGATTCTGGCTGGACCGTCTAGAACAGAGATGGCTAACGTTAGTGCCCCAGGTTGTTCTTGGACTTCATTTACCAGAAGCCCAAGTACACCTGGGGCACCAAGGTTGGACACCCCTGGAATAGAAGTCATTTAATTGACTTTGAAGTGAAGTGGGAAGATCAAAGAATAATTAATAAAATGGGGTTACTTGGACACAGGACAAACCTTCTGTGAATGTGGACAAATTCAATCAATACAGGATTTGCGTGCCAGCAATTTATGCCTCATGTGTACAAAATAAGATCTAGTACAGGGATTCTCAACCTGCGGCCTGTAGTGCCATTTCATATGCCCCCCCCCAACACCTACACCACACCAGGAAGTGCCATGTGGTGGAGGAAGGGCAGAATGGCTGTCTGGCCCCCAAAGATGTCTGAGGGAGCTTAACCCGGCCCTCAGCTTAAAAAGGTTAAGAACTCCTGAGCTAGTAAATGGCAGAGATAACACTACTAAAACAATCTGCTTTTGGTTACAAATAATCTAATTGTATACCACTCTGGTACAAAAGAGAAAGGTTGATCTCTGAAAAAATTAATAAGGTGTGTTGAAAAAAACCTACAGGAACAAAAATTAGGAGTTTCTAGTGCTGGTAAAGGTGTGTAATGGCGTGGTGGAGGCGGTGGAGGGGCATATGAAAGGGTCCTGTGGGCCACATCCAGTCTGCGGGCCACAGGTTGAGAATCCCTGGACTACAGCCTGGTTCATAAAGTGTATGAAGTGTTATCTAAAATTTCAGCTGTTTCTACAATACCCAAAGTTGGGTTTTGTTGGTGGATAGGACTTGCAGATAAGTGAGACTGAAATCAATTGCATACAGTACCAGACAATGGAGATGACATTGCTAGTGCTAAACATTAACAAACCTTTGTTACAGATAACATAAAATTCCAGGAAATAAATCAGACAATTAATACATGGGGGAATAAAAAAACCTTAATTTCTATTTGGGCCTCTTGTGTAAGTTCAGTTGCCCCAATGAACTGTAATTCAGCATTTTTATTTTTATTTTCACTCTGGTGTCTATTGCTTCCTGTTGGTTGCTGAAATTTGTAATGAAAAGGATTATTTCCCATATTTTTGAAAACTGGGGAAACATGAGAGAAGGCATAGATGTACTTTATTTCAGAATAAAATAATGGCAAGTTTAAAATGAAACAGCCTCTTTTTAGAAAGTAAATATAGAAGCTGGTTATAGGAGGCAACTTTGGAAATGATCCTCTAGTTTTCTACTGAAATTATATAGAACAAAAAACTTTTATATAGACTAGAAATATAAAACATGAAATTTCCCCCCCTTAAATGACTATTTCTTAGCTCTGACCTGTTTTTTTAATGAATACTTACCATCCCAGCAAATTTTGAAAAAGACCGTAACCTTCCTTCTGTCTGCTGCGTTAGCACCTCGCAGCGTTTATTAAAAAGTGACCTTTGTCTCTCCTAATGCTGTCTTGTGTATTAGAAGTGCAGTGCTGTGGAGATTGGAGATTGCTTGGAGAAAGAAAGCACTGCTTCTTCACTTACTGTGGTGATGAATGTGGCACAGATGTTGTGGGAAAAGGGATGGCAATGCTTTTGTGGTGGGGGGAGGGCTTGAACCTTTGATATCCTTGCTCTAAAGCAGTGGTTTCCAATGTGGGAAGCCTAAGTCAGTACATTGGCTGATCTGTGCTTTACTGATGTAAAGGATCCTGGAAATAACTCTTTTGTACTTGCTTATTTTTTTCCTGCCATTAAGTGCTAGTTGACTTATCTCAACTTGTCAGGCAGAGCGTGTCTGTAATTGTGCTAATAAGCCTCTGAATTACACTAATATAGTACCACACATCTGTAGGATTATCATATCTTAAGAAGACATTAATATAGTTTCATGTACTTTGATTTACAATCAACTCTACTATAAGGGCTCAAAAACCTGGAGCTTATGATATAGTATCATAGCATGCAGAGCTATGAATGCTGTTACATTTATTTTGAACAATGAAAAACTGAAAGTGGTATCTTAAGCTGTTCCATCCATTGCACTATTCTTCTTGAACCCTGGTTCCATCTAGATCTTTTTTTTGCTCATTCTGCTCCCCTTATACTACAAAGCTTTAGTATTTCAAAGATCCATGTTCTGTATTACTGATATTCACTAGTCAGCTAGTGTTCGTACCTCTTCATGTTGTTGTTTCTGGAATGAAAGGATCAGCCAACAGGTGCTGTTGTTGCTTGAGGGATGCCTCAATATGTTCATATTCTTCAAGGAGGCATCTTCCCTACTCCCAATGACTTTTGATAATACAGTGGAACTTCATATAACAAACGCCCCCTATAGCAAAATAAAAATAAAATTACATAACGAATAGGTTTTTTTTTAAATGGCACACAGCATAACAATTTTTTCCTATGGAAAAAAAATCATACAGTGCATATTCAATGGGAAAAACCGCTTAGTGAAAAAAATTGTTGTATGATTTTTTCCATAGGAAAAAACGTACAATGAAAAAATAGCATAGCAAACAGACCTGCTGAATGAATTAAAATCATTATACAGGGTTTTACGGTAGCAAAAATCTCAAAGCATCTACATCTGTATTAAATGTGTACCCACTTTTTGGTTACCACTCCCAGATTAAAATCAAGGAAAAGTTGCTTTAGGACATTTCTGAATCTTGGAAGGAACAGCAGAGAATGCCAGGACTGTTGTGAGGAAAGAAAAACTACACATCTCTTAATATAGATGGAACTCCTGGGAAGTTTAGCCCTTAGTCACACAAAGAACTGGATTACTTGGAAAGTAGGCTATGGACTGGAGTTGCCAGAAGCAAAGTGAATCTAAGAAAATGGGAGGTTTGCACTGATGGAACCCTTTGTGAATGTGGAAATGAACAAACAACTTCATACCTACGCCCCAATATGTACTACAGAATATTTTATATTAGATGACCTAAAAACTCTTGATGCTGCCCAAGATTGGACAAAAATACGACAAGAGTTATTACCGTATGTACTCAACTATAAATCATCCCGAATATAATTCAAGGTACCTAATTTGGACTTCTAAAACTAGGAAAATAGATTGACCTGAGTATAAGTCGGGGTGGAAAATGCAGCAGTTGCTAGTGAGTTTCAGTAATTAAAATTCATGAAAATACAGCAAAGTTAATTAATTTAGACATTTGTGTGGGTATGTTTTGGAGTGTTTATGTTGAATCCCATTTTTGGACCTCATTTCGGTGGCTAAAAAACCCAACTTATACTCGAGTATATACAGTAATCGTATTGTAGTGCTTCTGACACAAAACAAGTAGAAAGACCAATCAGATTTTTTTTTTTGGGGGGGGGGAGGTGGTGGAGTGGGGAGAAACAACATACTTTTTCACAATCATAATGTGATAAAATGTTTATCCATCCAGGAACTCATCCTTTCACCACTGCCTGGTCTACACAGTCAACTGGTAAATGAAATTTGTTGATTACTAGCTAACAACCAGTAACCAAACAAAAATAAAGTTAATCTGAAAGTTGTGGAGCTGTATACAGTTGCATAAACAAACTTTTTTTTAACTGCTCCTGAATGGGAAGCTTTTCTTTCTTTAGTTGTATCAGTGTTGTACAATTAAAAATCATGGACTTACATAATGATAGATACATTCAAACAAATTATAATGTTAAAACTATTAAAGAATTTTTGACCATAATTGGTCTACTTCAGTAACATCTGGGCCTTTTCCTAGATCTTTTGTACATGTAAGAAGGGCATAAATTGCATTCACATAAATGCCGTATTGATTGAATTTTCCCACATACACAGAACATTTGCCCTGTTTCCTACACTCTTAATGAGAAAAAAAATCTGGATGGTAGCCTCTCTGCCACCTGCCACTATTAAATGAAATAGGTATTTACGGATGATGTATAAAGCACTTTGAGTGGGATTCTATACATCCAGCCAGTTTAACCTTCAAGATTTCTATGCTGTCCTCTTCAGTATATTTAATTGAGAGGAATATAATACCTGGCCTCACGAAAATGACTTTCAGCAAATAGATGCATCCTAGGAACCTTTGATTGACACTGATCAGTGAGTTTCTTGGACATACAGGATGTTACATTCATGACAAAGTGAACCCAAGAGTTTCTATTTGAATGAAGAGATTACCTCTGTACTAATAGTAATTATTTTCATTTATGGTCCTAGAAATGACCATTAGGTCATTTTGTTTGTCGGGAAGTTCACAGTGCAGTGTTCCTGGATATATAAAATTAGCTGGCTGCACACTGTTGCATAGGGGACACCTGAGTCTACTTGCATGCTTTCTACTCTTCAGGGAGGCTTCTTCTATGTTACCAATTTGAAGCAGACACATCTTGCATAGTTTGGCACTTATATCTGAATTTTTAAAGCTTAATCACTATAGTGTTCTCCTTCACTAAGCTAATCATTTTATGGTGGGGTTGTGGTTTATACTTTTAGAATTCCCAGTCAGTCTATGCCTGACTTTGTATATGAACATGTTTATTTGTATATAAACATTCATTTGTAACTAGCTACTGTGGGTAATGTGAATTAAGCATTTCGTCCTAATATATGCCAGCCACCAGTGCCTTTTCAGGCTCCCTTTTGGCTACAACCAATATAGACAACTTATAGTTATTGGTTTTTGTTTTGCTTGCTAAAACGAAGCAAGCAAGGTGTCCATTTGTAAACCACAGACAAGGAGGTAGAATCTGATAATTTTCTTTCTTTTCTGCAGTTTTTATCAGCATTTGGTGTACCTACTAGATGCAGCATATCTACTGAATTTATTTATATGAGAGAAAGGAGAATGGAGGCTCCTGTGCTCATTTTCTAGGACTTTGCTGTACTGCTTATATGCAATGTGATAGCTAATATGCATCCAGCAATGAAATATTTCCCTTGACCAAACCCTCTAGTTTGTCAAGAATATTCAGCTTTCTGGAAATTGGGGGTAAGGATAAAGGGGAAATTTTTATTTAGAACTAGAGGATAAGATAATAATGTCCCATGGTGGTGGGAGCACATTTGTTCATGAATTATTGTTTTTTCTAATATATTAAGTTTAGTATTATATATTTATGTGTATATTTTTATATCCTGTAAATTGTTTAGAAATAAAAAATTAAAAACATTCTTTAAAAAACAAACAAACCCTCTAGTTTGGCATGTGCCTGTAGTGTTGTGGCTTGTGCTGGAACAATGATTACAAGTTCTCTTCTTGTTCTCACATGCCACTTTTATGATTTCAGTGGCACTTCTTCCAGCTACAGAGGCAAAAATGAATACTGTATATAAAATCCTGTTAGACTGGCTGAAATCCTGTTGCGTGAGCAGTAGGAATGATGTCATTGGCATGACAGACTGCTGGTTATTAAAGGCTATGCTTTGTAATTTTGTGGTGAGACAAAGTATGACAAAGTGGCTTTGATCCCCAAAATCAAAGTGGAACCCTTTAATCAGTGGGAATTTGTCACTGCCGATGACATCATTCACTTTCCACAGGTAGACCTTATACAACAGAATTTTGGCCATTATAGCCTCTTTTATGTCATGTTGACGCTATATCAGATGTATTCATATTTCTGTCCTGATTTAATATCCTGGACCAAGTTAGCCTATCAGCACAGAACTATTAGTTAATGACTACATCCGTGTAGCAGGTGGTGCTTATTTTAGTTTCTTTGAAAGCTGTGACTTTATGTAAATACATTTGGAACTCTTCTCTCCTTAGTACGTATGCTAGCCTTAAGTAGGAGCATCAATTAGTGGCAGAATTACAGAATTCTGTGACTGTATTCATGGGTTTTTTTGTAATTCCACTGCAGTCTTGGGAGTTCAGCAAAAAATAGCCTTTCTCTTTGAGCTGTACACTTTTCTGCGTGACTGGTTTCTCTAATCTCTCGTGTTCCAAAGAACTACAGATTGTGATATACATCTCAATAACTTATTTTCAGTATCTGTACTGAAAGGTTGTGCTGTCAGTTTGATACTGTAGTGGAGTATAAATGTCTTTGAAATGTTGTTTCCTCTCTGCTAAACCAATCTCGTGGTGTGGAATTTACAAACCATCCTCAATACTCATTGCATAGACTGAGGAAAATTACTGTCTTGGAACAAAAGGCATTGTAATTCTGTTTATAAATATTATCACACAATGCAGTTGTAAGGGTGACTCAGCTTCATATCCTGGAGCACTTCATTCAGGAATAAAGATGGGCCAGAAATGGTGGTGGTAGAGGGAAGTGCATTGTTTCATAACAGGATGAATGTCATCAGCAGAGTACAAGAAGAACACACATGTTGATGATATCCTTATTAAGGCTTGTCAAACAAAGTTGAGACTGTATCCTTATAAAACAGAGCACAGGGACTCTGTTCCGCTCATTAGCACAACTCATTTCCTTTTAGCTGGTACATGAACACTATATAAAAGGCAGCAAAATTGAGTGTCCCAATTGGCATTAGCATAAGCATATTCCAGGAAGGCAAAAATAATTGTTGAATATAATCCATGGTATAATTAAATCTACAGGTTACAGGTTTATAAAAGAGATTTGTTTAGAAGAAATATGAAGAGAATTAGAGATTAGTTGAAAGTAAGACCTGTCATTTTGCCAGGAGAAAGTGTGGCACTTCACTATGTGGATTTAAGTGCAGTGCACAGCTGCCATTTGTAAAAAATTTAACAGAGTGCATGCTGTCCTGTGAACTGTTTATCCTGTAATGTCTGGCCAGATGATAGGCAGAACTTTTTCCTAGTTTTCCACTCTTTAATTTTTATTCTGGAATTAATGATTTGTGATCAGCTTGCCATCAAAAGATTTATGACATCTCTATCTTTCAAGGCTTCCTGAGATGACTTTCTAGTACTTTGTCATAAGTTGTGTGGGAAGATACACTTAATGGCTAACAATAGCATGTTTATAATGATATTGTTCATTATTTATATAATTCCATTAATATTCATGGAGCTTTAGAGTCTGAGAGGGCACATGCCTGCTGCACGGAGCTGCCATGAACAAGCCACATAAAATAAATAGAACTTCATTAGATACTTGGCAGATGCTGTGAAATGCATTCACTGTAGGAAGGGGTTCTGTAAATTATTTTTGTTTACTTAGAGCAGGGGTGTCCAAATTGCAGCCTGCGGGCCAGATAAGGTCTGTGTTGCCAATTCATCAGGCCCACGACGCCCTTGCTGCTCTCAGAAGTAGATGGGGGACAATACATATGCATGTCTGGAACCACTTCTGGTAGTGGTGCAGACATGTTTGTGCATGCATGGGGACATATGGAACCACTTCCAAGAGTTATGTGGGTGCATTTGCGCATGTGCGGGAATGTCTGGAACCACTTCTGGTAGTGGGGTGGACGCATTTGCGCATGGTCAGGGATGTCTGGAACCACTTCCAGGAATGGTGTGGATGCATTTGCAGATGCACAGGGACATCCAGACCAGAACCACTTCCTGGAGTGGCATGGGTGCATTTGCACAAGCACAAACATTTCCATGCCAATCCTGGATGTGGTTCCAGACGCGCATGTGCAAACGCACCTGCTTCTGGGGACGTGGTCAGGCTCACTCAGTTGTTCCGGGAGCATGGTTAGGCCCCAGGTGCAAAATGTTTGGCCATCCCTAACTTAGAGGGGCACATTTTTTGGTCACCTGCCACCATGCAGGGACTGGCCATGTTGTTCCCTTTATTGACAAGTCTCAGATCAATCTGATGAGTAATTTTGTGGGCATCAACTTTAAAGCCTAGTGCCTCAACATATTTTTTTAGTTGTAGTGACAGTGTGCAATTCATCTTAACCTAGTGTGGACCATGCAGTGAGTAATTCACTTATCAAAAAATTATTAGCTTGGGAGTTAATGTAAATGGACCAGAGTTGGCTCAATTTTGAAACCTTCAGATTTAATCATGTCAAAGAGTGTAACATAATGTAGTGTAACAAAGAAATTATGGCCTGAACAAAGGGATGAACATCATCCCCTTGGTAGAAATGAATAATCAGCTTTCACCTTTCAGGTTTATGCAAAATGCACCACTGTATTACTACTGGAATTGCCTACTTCCCTCTACAAACAAATACACATACCACGCAATTCTTGAATTAGCCAATGTTCTTCATCTAAAATGTTTTTTTAATGTAGCAAAGCTTTCAAGTGCATTTTATTCTCATCTTACAAGCTAGGCAAAAAAAGTTCAATTGTTTAAAACACTTCAATGAGCTGTAAGAGCTGGAAGACTAAAGGAATCTTAATGGGCTAAAGTCAAGATCCTTACCCAAAGGTTGCATTAGCAGACACTGGCTTGTCCCAAAATTAATGTAACTGTTGCACCATAAGCTGATGTGGTATGTAAGAAAAAGCCTGATTTCTAAGTTCTAGATCATTCTAGGCATATCAGAAAACAAAACAAAATAAACAAAATAAAATAAAATAAAAAACACTGTAGCATTTTAAAGATATATTTTTATTGTTAGCTTTCGTGGATCAAGTCCACTTCTTCAGACAGAATGAAACTTACAGGCATGGTTTTTATACACCAAATTCAGGGGGTCAAAGGGAGAAGGGTGTGGTCAAGCAAGATGACAGATAAGCAAGCACAACAATACAGCTTCACACAGCCATTAACAACAATCGATTATTCAGATTAGCTCTAAATGACTCCCTTTCAATCTCAAGGTTGCTGAGAAAGCCCATGCTGGTCTCTGATCAACCTTTGACTTTCATGTCAGAAAACAAACAAAAACTCTGTACCTAGTTACTTTCTGTTAACCAGTCCATCCCATAGGACCTTAATGTTATTCGATCCAATTCTCCTCCCCAGATTATTTAACATTATGTGGTTTTAGCGTTATCCTATCCAATCGTTATCCGGTGTTTTACTGTAATATATAAAATTATATAGCAATCTGTGTATCAAATTTGATAACATCCCAGAAGCCCTTCGCTAATATTTAGTCCCCTGAGATGGATGTCTAACAGATGGATGTATTTGATTTCTGCTGTCTCCCTTTCAATCCTAGTTTTGTAATTTCTCTGTTCCAGAATTGTAACTTTCAGGTCTTGGATACAGTGTCCAGTTAGATTGAAGTGGTTTGAGATAGGTTTCTCTGTGTTGCCATTCCGGATGTCTGATTTGTGTCCATTAATTCTTCTGCATAAAGATTGTCCTGTTTGTCCCACATAAAGCACAGATGGACTTGATCCACGAAAGCTAACAAAAATATACAGTGTTTTTTATTTTATTTTATTTTGTTTATTTTGTTTTGTTTTCTGATATGCCTGAACCACAGACTAACACGGCTACTATTCCAATAGATCATTCCAGTTACTGCCAAATGTGCCACAGAAATTCCTGACTTTTAATAGAAGCTGCCCTGAAGAATAAACCAAGCTGCCATTCATGGAGTTATAGCAGAGGACTCCTCTACTGCTGGGCTCTAGAAATGTCTAGTTTAAGATCTGGTTATGAAATTAAGATTGCTTTGATCTTGGTGAATGCTGGGAACTGTTTTGAGGAGTGGTCTTGCTGGGCTTGGCATTTTTTATACCATGAACCATGATAACTATCTAAGAAAGCTATCTCTCTGAGATGAGTACTGCAGGCTCTGTTTTGTCATGGCTTTGGTCATTCCTGGAAAGATAAGCTCAGAAGTTGGATCTAGGAGGTTTCTTTTGGCTTCTCTTTGGGTTTTGTTCCACTTTCTGGACATTTGTTCAATTTTTTGTGAGCTCCTGGATGCAGTGACTTGAGATTTAAGGTTTTGTATTATTGAGGGAGCATGCTCATGGAACCCAGCTCTATTTCTCTCTCCCATTCAGATCAGAGTAAGCTCTTTTGTTTCTACACCAATACCTGGTGTCAATAATGAAGTGAATGAGGATAAACAAGCTGAAGTCCAGTTAAGACAGAGGTGCTGCCTATCAGTCAAAAGCAAAATCAAGAAATAAGGGTTCAATATGTACTTAATGGGCAGTGACCAGGAGTGCATGTGCACAATTGAAGTTAGTGCCAACTACCTCTACTCCTGGAGATAGTCTGATATTTCTGTGGTGGCACATACTTTGGTTACAGCAGTTAAATACAGTTGTACCTTGCTTAAAGAGAATAATGCGTTTCACAAGATTGCTCTTTAAGCAAGTTTGCACTTTAAGCGAAACACCATTGTAAACTATCAATTGGGGGGGATTGCAAACCCCAATTTATTTGTTAAGCGAGTTTTTGGTTGGTTTTATTTGTTAAGTGAAGCGAACATTCAGAGAAAATTCTGCTCTTTAAGCGAGTTACTCTTTAAGCGAGGCGCTCTTTATGCGAGGTTTGACTGTATCTCTTTTGTGTTAGTGAAACAACCTTTGTGTCGGGCTGCCTTTGAAGGCTATTTAGAACCATCAGTTGCTTCAAATTGCTACAGCCTGTCTTGGCTAAGATTGGTTATAGGGAACATGTAACTCTCATTTCTGAGGACAGTAGAGTGCTGGTTTTGTTCTACTATCACTTAATCACTTTGTTCCTCTATCACTTAATTCTATGGTGTCTGAATCCAAGTTGTTGTCCGAAAGAAGCCTTCCTGGGCTTTGATGTCTATGGAAGGTCTTTCCCTCGGTTTTATCACTCTCAGAAGCAGATGGGTGAAGACATAAGAAAGAGAACATTTTGAGTGGCTATGCTGAGATTACTTTGCTATCCAAAGTTCTCTTACATTTTTACAGTAGTAGCTTTGGAGAGAAGATAGAATACATTTCCATTTATTTCCTTGCAAGTTAGATGTATACCACCTCTGAACCTGTGGTTAATATAAATTGATAACCTTAACTGCTGTGGATTTATAAGATGCATTTATTGAATCTATTTAAGCCCATAATTATTGCCACAGCTTGTTGTGGAAGATTCCATAAATTAATTATGCAGTTGAGTGAAGATCCTTAATTTCCTACCACTTACTTTTCCTGGGTAGATAGGTCCATATAGCTGTAATGTATTTTGTCCATTAAAGCTAGGAGCATTTGGTTGTAGCTCGAAGTGTTATGTGAATGAGCTTCAAGCTCATGCAGTCCTCTCTTCCTCCATTGTCTTCCTTCATCATGATCTCAAGGTTGTGCAAAAGATCTGTTTAGTTACAGATCTCTTGCAAGGGCATTGTAATAGGTGGGGGAAGCCCCATTTAAACCTTATCTTATTTGCAGGGCAGGGTGACTTGTGTCCAATTTAATCACTGACTCAAAATTGCCTTGATTGAAATCAATCCACCCTGGGGTTAAGTTCGGCCATGTGGAATTAATGATGTACTTAATTTATAAAGTAATTGAACCTGTAATTGAACCTGTTAAACACTTTTGGATTAAAAAAAACTTGTAACCAGGAGTGACACTGTGTAGTTGCATGGTTGTAGATTTGTGTGAGGAGCCTATGATTCATTGTTGAATAATGTAATTTACCTTGGGGAGAAGAAGGCAGAGGGAGAGGCGATGACATCTTTATTAGAAATCAGCTGAAGGTGGGAGGCACTGTGCAGTGTACAAACTGCAGACTATTCCTCTAGTAGACTTAGAAACACCAGATATGTCTAAACACTATGCAAGATGGAAATCGCTGGTATTGCTGTTTGAATGCATAGAACTTAAAGAACACAGAATGTGAGCAATATGGAAGAGACTTGATTTCAAATATGTAGTGGATAAACAGAAGAGAAAATCTACTGTGCATTTGAAATGATGAGACAAGGACAGCTCTCACAGATGGCATTGCCCCCTGTAATTCAAACTTCAAGAAAAACTTTAGTAAGATAAAAGGTAGGTATTAATCTGCACTGCAAAGAGCGCATATTTTTGCTCTAATTCAGGGTGGCCCTATTGAATCTTTCTCTAAATTTGCCACTTATTGTATCCAGGGTGTCACCAGTATTCTTCCGCTCATGTACCAACATACTTGTCACAATATGCTCTTCAAGTGTAAAGGTAAAGATAAAGGTAAAGGTCACTCTTGCTTGTAACCCAGTTGTATCTGACTCTAGGGATCAGTGCTCATCTCTGTTTCATAGCTGAAGAGCCAGCGCTATCTGCTTTTGCAGATGTTTCCTTGGTCATGTGGCAGGCATGGGTAGACACCGTAGTGCACGGAACACTGTTTACCTTCCCACTAAATTGGTCCCTATTTATCTACTTGCAATTTCTTGCTTTCAAACGGCTATATTGGCAGGAACTGGGACAGAGATGGGGGCTCATTCCATCCTGCATTGTTCGTGTATTGAACTGCTGACTTTCCGCCTTCCAGTCAGAGTCTTAGCCACTTGAGCTACTGCAGTCCCTCTTCAAGTGTAAATGGGCTTAAATCAGCCATATTTCTCTGGGGAATTTTTTTTAAATTATAATACATATGGACAGGTAGGGACTTACAGACCACCCTGCACATGGCAGATAACTTTTAGTTTACCTGCAGATTCCCCACCACAACTCTTTAACCTGGCAATTCCTCTCTTTTTGTTTTATATTGCCCCATTATATTGTAAGATGACCTGTGAACAAGATGGACGAAACCAGCCTTCTATCTTTCTTCCACTTATCTTTCACCTACATTCTTTTTATTTACTCCCCTGCAAATATTTGTGTGCTTCTGTTCACTTTTTGTGTGTGTTCCTTCTCGATTGGTCTAGAACTGTATTGCCTCAGGACAGAGTTTGGGATTTTGTCTGTGTGGTAAGGTGGCTGTCATTGGCTGTTGTCGCTTTTGTTTATTCCTGTTTTGTTTGCATTTGTCAGCTACAGAGGTTCTGTAATGCTTTCCTATAAGCTAATGTAGGCACCTATATGAAAATGTCCCTGTATGTTTAAACCAGTATACTAAGAAGACTTGTCTGATGTTGTACTGTACCTTCTGTACAACTTTACCATATGCTATACACTAGGTCTTTATTTGGAAGAATATTCAGAAATTCAAGTTTGCATTGTAGTAGCTTTGAGGGCTGACAGCACCAGAATGCAGATTTAACTATAAATGGTAGAAAGCATTACTCCATACTGTTGGGGGTGGGGTGGGGCAAGTATTTTTGTATGCCCTCTTACATTAAAGATAACCTCATTAAATAGAAATTGGTATAATACAGTGAGATGTAATAAATACGTTTCACCAATGTTCTTGTTTGTTTTTACTTGAAAGTTTATTATGCAGTGGTTCAAGTGGTTAAGACTCTGAAGTTGCTGACTGGAAAGTCGGAGTTCAATTCCCAAGTACTGCATGACAGAGTGAGCTCCCGTCTCTGTCCCAGCTCCTACCAACCTAGCAGTTCAAAATCAAGAAATTGCAAGTAGATAAATTAGTACCACTTCTGTGGAAAGGTAAACAACATTCCATGGACTCAGGTGTTGAGGCATGCTTGCCACATGTCCATGGAAACATCTGCAAACGCATACAGCACTGGCTCTTTGGCTATAAACAGAGATGAGCACTGAATCCTAGAGTCAGATATGACTGACTTTTGAGCAAGGGCAACCTTTACCTTTACCTTATTCTTTACTAGGAACACATTCATATATGTTATTCCCTTTTCCTCATTTACTGTCTGCAGTGATAAGACCTTTTTCACGTACTGAGTGGAAGAGAGATGCTTCATTCTCAAGAATCACAATGTTGCCCTTGTGACTTTATGACTCTGGCTTTTCTGTTTAATCTGCTGTGAGAACAGATTTGTGTGAAGGTTTCCCTTAAAGTAGTTTTGAAGATAATTCTGTGATTAGTCAGAGTAATAGTAGCAGTGGTTCCCAACATGGGACCCATGCCCCACAGGGGGCCTTCAATTCCCAGAAGCCTAAATCAGTACAATGGTTGATCAATGTTTTGGGGAATTGATTTAGGCTTCTGGGAATTGAAGTCCAAAAACCAAAGGTTGGGAAACAGTGATCTATAGTGAAATACCCTTTTAAAACAGGAAAGATTTTGTGAAATATCTTTTATGTAGAAAAAAGAAAGGGGCCATGTTTTTGGATTAAATGGCAGAGGTTGTTGCCTTGGGCTTCTAACTAGATTATTTCACAGGTAAGTGCCAATCTTTTACTGGAGTTGAATGGACAGAGATCGGAAGCTAGTCAAGTGTTCATTTGATATTATTCCCTGATCTCCCTCCTGAAACAAGCAATTGTGATTTGCCACAGAAGCTGACTAAATGTTATTTTAATCATTTTTATAACAGATTGAAAAGATGACTTTGGCTCAGATAACTGCTAAAAACAAGGGACTACTTTTAACCAGATATATACAGATATTCAAGATGAGGAGTGTGAGAGAGGAAAAAATTGTATTGTTTTAGATCCTAGTCTATGTTTTCTTGAATAGCACTCATCAAAATTTAGGGAGGATAAATTAGAAAAAGAGTTTAAATAAGTATAAGGATTTTCAGACTAAGCATTTCCGCTCAATTCTAATTTATGTTATTCATTTTGCATTTAATTTCTTCAGTTGAATGTTAGACTATTCAAGGATAACTGACTATTGCTTAGTTACATTAATGAGTGTACCATTGATGTTTGATGCATTTTTTAATGTCAGTCTGCCCACTACTTGCTTTTTGTATTCTGTCAGGCTGTAAACTTCTGAAGAGCCCTCCTATTTTACTTACAGGTTTACAAATAAATTTCATAAGCATAGCTGTAACACAGTTAGTTAAAAATTATGATCTCAGAACTATTAAGATAATTAGTGGAATCTACAACCCAGTTAAGATGTAAGGAGGCAAAATTAATTCCATTGATTTTGAGCAGGAGAAGGCATTGACAGTCAGTAGTGAAATGCTGAATGCAAAATGTTTACACAAGGCATTCCTGTAATGCCATGAAGCCAGAGTGCTTAGATTTTATTCCAGTTTGGGATTATTTAAATACAGTAAAACCTCATATAACACTAAAACCTGGTTCCACAAGTCTTCGTGTTATATGATTTTTAGTGTTATCTGATCCTCTATGGGATCCATAGAGATACATTGTAACCACACAGGCTTTAGCGGTTGTTATCTGAAGCATCCCATAGGATCTTAATGTTATCTGATGCAATTCTTCCCCCCAGATTCCTTGATGTTATGCGATTTTAGTGTTATTCGATACTAATGTTATATGAGGTATTACTGTATAAGGATTTCAGTTTAACGGGGTTATGCATTTTGTTACATGTATTCCCCAAATATTTACTGTTTAGTTTGAAGAGGGTTCAATCATTTTTCATTTAGCAGAAACCTATAAATTGTGCTTGGGTTTCTCAGTTTTAATTGTATTAACTTTGTAACTTTGGTCCCCCTGGAACTTGCAAACATCTGCATTGATTCTGCTTTATCTTTGCTTGGCATGTGGGCCAAACCCTTTTTGAGGCTATGTCAGCTTTTGAGTGGTGTTTCTAAGAGAGATGGTCAAAGTCAAATTTGAAAAGAGTTTCCATGAAAGGCAGTTCAGGCATCTAAAGCAACAGAGGCCTAAGAGAGAGCATTTTTCTACAAAGTTATAGATCAAATCTGCATTGATTGAAGGTAGAGCAGAATTAAATATTATATTCTTCCAGGACTAGCTTTACCCATAGACAAGTTGATGCAGTTAACGAAGTCAGCAGCTTTTCGATGACATGAAGTCAAGAAATACATAATTATCTAATTTCTTTTTATTGTATTTTTGTTGCCAGGAATTGGTAGAGGCGCTTGAAGGGCATTCTGCCTCAGGAACCAAACAACTTGCCTGCCTTTGAGTATGATGCACTGTGACTTGTGTATATGAGTGTGCCATTTGCTGTTTGCTATTCTACTACAGGCAGCAAAATATTATTCTCAGTCCCAGTCTAATGTGTGTCACTTACAGAGTATGCAGTTATATGTGTTCAGATGTGCTTATTGAACAATAGAAAACTGTCAGTGTAACCTTCATATCAACCAGGGCAGGTTGAGGACCTTGCCACCTCTCCCCCTGTGCCTACACCAACTGCCAGGGGAAGAAGAAGCCAGGGCAGGTTGATGACCTTGCCACCCCTCCTCCTGTGCCTACACCAACTGCCAGGGGAGGAAGAAGCCAGGGCAGGTTGAGGACCTTGCCGACCCTCCCCTTGTGCCTAACCAACTGCCAGGGGAAGAAGAAACCAGGGCAGGTTGAAGACCTTGCCGCCCATACCCCTGTGCCTATACCAACTGTCAGGGGAAGAAGAAGGCAGGGCAGGTTGAGGACCTTGCCGCCCATACCTCTGTGTCCACCCCAACATATTGTAATGTAATGTAATGTATTGTCTGTAAGCCGCCCTGAGTTGCCACGGCGAGTGGGCGGCAATATAAATTTGAACTAATAAATGAATGAATGAATGAATGAATGAATGAATGAATGAATGAATGAATAAACAAACAAATAAACAACAAACAAACAAACAAACAAACAAACAAACAAACAAACAAACAAACAAACAAACAGGTGTTCCTTATCTGTAGATCAGTGTATACTACTACAGTAAAACACAGGATAACACTAAAACTTGGTTCCACAAGTCTTGGTGTTATCTGATTTTTAGTGTTATCCGATCCATGTTAAAATCCAATGGGATGGATTGGATAACGTTAAAGCTCCATAGAGATACAATGTAACCGCACAGGCTTTAACGGTTGTTATCCGATCCATCCCATAGGACCTTAACGTTATTCGAGCCAATTCTCCTCCCCAGATTACTTAACGTTATGCGATTTTAGCGTTATCTGAGGTAAACGTTATCTGGCATTTTACTGTATAAGAACAGTTCTACTGAATCAAACCAAAGATCAGTTTTGTCCAACTGAGGGTAATCTACAAGATACTGTACCTTGTGAGAGACCTATACACAAAGCATGGAGGCAGTAGTTCTCTCTTTCTGCTGCTACCCACAATGGGAGAGAAAACAGTGGCAAGATTTTTTTTTTTTGAGAATTGAGCGAAGGCTTCCAGCAGCCATGTAAAAAATGATGCCTCTAGACCAGTGTTTCCCAAATGCTGGTTTTTGGACTTCAATTCCCAGAAGCCTAAGTAATTTCTCCAAAGCACTGATCAGCCAATGTACTGACTTAGGCTTCTGGGAATTGAAGTCCCCTAGTGGGCTGTGTACCCCTTGTTGGGAACCACTGCTCTAGACCAATGGTGCCCAACCTTGGTGCACCTGCTGTTCTTGAACTTCAATTTCCGTAGATGTGACCATTGTTTCCCAGTGTGGGGCACACACCCTACAGGTGGACCTCAATTTCCTGAAGTCAAGTACATTGGCTGATCAGTGTTTTGGGGAATTGACTTAGGCTTCTGGGAATTGAAGTCCAAAAACCAAAGGTTGGGAATCACTGCTCTAGACTACAGTTGGGTAGTTTATATCCATTTGAGATTGCTTGCCTGCCATATATGTCAATGTGAATCTCTCTTCAGCTGGTGCAGTTATGATTCAACTGTTTGATGAGCTGGGAGAGGGTTTGTAATAGAAGAAATGTGTGTCATGTATAAATGTGGCTCCACCCAGCCGACAGCTTAGCTGCTTGGATGGATGTGGGGACCACAATTGTGGTGGTGAGAATAGTGCACAGAGATGACTCAGCAGATTGGTGTTGCAAAGACTACCAAGAATACCAGTCACTTGGAAATACCAGTCACTTGTTGTCTCAGCACAGGTTTGGGAGGTTTTTAATTTAGCTACTCTTAGGCAAAGATGGGGAAAATGTATGTATGTGAGTGAAAAGGGTCCAGGATGAGATGACACTGTTTGTGTATAAAAAAAAAAGAGGGGGAGGAAGGACTACTGGAGTCATTTATGCCCAAGACCACAGTTGTGGCCCTGAGGGGCAAAAACAGTTAGTTGTCCTACTCTACTCTGGACCAATTGTTTTGTTTTGTTTATACTTTGTCTTTCTTCCCAACGGGGACAAAAGGTGCCTCGCTAACAAATACAACTATATAATAATATAATTAAAAACACCATAGTAAAAGCCAACAACACTAGAGATGGTGTTGGGAGAACACTCAAAGTTCTCAATAGGCATGTATTTTCTCTGCTTCCTATGATTGTTTTACATATAATAATTTTTAAACAATTGTCAAGATGTGCACATTTCATTTTTAAACATCTGCCTTAATGTATGCACTGGAATTATCTTGTTCAAATGGTTATTGCCTAGTGATTATGTATAAAAGAGAGGTTGAAGAAATCTGAGGGGTACTTATGTTAAATGTTGATTTAACATTCATCACAACAAACAAACAACCATTTTTTTTTCATTTTTAAGGAGCCAGATGCTTACCTTATCAGTAGTGTTCTGCTATTGCCTCTGGCTCCTTTAATAGTTTTGCCTTGAGCCAGAAGACTGATAACTGAAGATGAAGAATGAATTTAGTGGCTCTTAGCGAATTAGGTGTCTGAAATATGTCAAGTAGCTGCAGTTGTATTATGCAGCACATTTGTATTCTTAAGATAGATTTTTAATGCTTGGAAAATAAAAACAGCCTGTTGGTCTTCCGTTGTTTTTCCAGGATATTTTGTATTACATCGCATGGGTATGCAGGTTTGGAGGAAGAGAGGTTTCTTCTGCTTAGCAATATTCAGATTTTCCAGAGCTCATTACAGACTAACATGGCTACTATTCAAAAAAAAAATGGTCAGTTTGGTAGTTGGAAGATTCTGGGAGTTGTGCTTAAAAACAAAATGCCAAGCTCTTGTTCTTTTTGTGTACATAGGCTGCTTTATGCAAGGAATAGTATTAATGATCACTCTGACTTGTGAGAAATGATGTGCTTTAGCAGGGGTGCCCAAACTACAGCCCATGGACCAGATATAGCCTGTAATGCCAATTCATTTGGCTCGCACAGCCTTCATTGCTCCTGGAAGCAGAAGTAAAATGTGTGGGTGCATTTCACTTCCCCTTGTGGGAGCGAGAAGAGCAATATGGATGCATTGGCGTTGGGGGTCATATCTGGCCCGTGGGCAGTAGTTTGGACACCCCTGGCTTAAGCAGATTGTGAGACAGGTTTTACTTCCACTTCCAGTGGGGGGAACCACATGACCGGCCCACAGCCTGAAAAGTTTGGGCATCCCTGTTCTTCAGGTTTGCTCTTTTGTTTTCGAGACTCAGAAGAACATTTGCAGGGAATGTTTATATAGCAGTTACCAGAGCTTGCAAGAGATTTAGCTAATTGGAAAGGTCTGTGAGTTGGCCCTGTGTGCTGTTCCCTGTGTCAGGAAGGTCTATCCCAGGATTGTTCTTGTTGAAATGTCTCCACTAACCTTGCAGTGTGTGTTGCTCAGCTTGGGAAGAAAATACTGTGATATCAGCATCTGAGTGGTGAGAGAATCAGATACAGAAAATTGTTAATTCCATTGGGAAGAAAGTTGTGCAGAATGTTGAGCAAAAGGTAGACTGAGTTGCTGAGAGACTGCAAAATGAGTTGCAGCAGATTGGCAAGGATTTGAGACTGTCAGTTGTTTAATGCACAAGAAAAACTAAACCAAAAGCAGAAGCAAAAAAATGAGACATCAGTAAAAAAAATGTTTCAGTGTGATTTTTCATGGATTATAATCCACTTTTTCAGAGCCATGGAATACCTGCTAGATCTGAAGAAGAGGATTGTTTTCCAAGGAGATGCACACTGAAATAAATGTATTAGTGTCAAAGCTACTTTGATCCTTTTGTTTCTCTGTGTGTTATAATGGTAGCAGCAGGAAAGTAGATCTCCCTTTAAGTTTGTTGTGAGAAAGCTCATTATTATTTGCAATAGTTTGGACACAAATTTGTATGGTATAGGCAGATGATGTTAACACAGATTTCAGTTTTTTTTAAAAGCAGATAATTTGGTCTAACTTTGAGTTCCTCTGTTGTATGTGATTCCAAATTATAGAACTTGGGCTTTGTCCTAAAACAAAAACAAAGGATATCTTGTGGAGGAGTGACAGCCTAGAAAGAGAGTGAAGGAAGTGAGAGAAGACGTTTCCAATTTCCCTCCCATATGTCATGTAGCAGTCCCATAATATGTATGGACCTGTTGGAAATGTGTCAGTTGCTGTTGGTAAAACTGTCCTTTCCAGTGATGCTTTGAGATTTGAGGCACAGCCATACAGGACAGCAAACAACAGAGAAGAGCAGAGGATGAGGTGGAATTGTACTTTCTCCCATTCTCCTTTTTCATGGTTTGCAAGCAGCATTTGTGCTCGGAGAGGTATTTGGGAGATCAGCAGGTGAGGTAGAAATACAGAAATGGTTGAAGGAGATGGCTTCTCAGCTTCTGCAAAGAACTGTCCAGCAAGCATGCTTGACTAGTAAATTGTAGATATGGACCATCATTACCAGAACCAGCATTCAGGCTGAGAGATGTACCCCAGAAAACCATGGGAACTTCTTTGTCAGATTTATCTGCTTTTTACCTGCTGCCTTTTCTCCCAGGTCAGTCCATTTGCTTGATGGTTGTTCTTACTGATGAAGCTGATACAAAGTCGCATATCAGTAAGACATGTCCCTCACACAGAGGGAATGGGTATGGGATCAGCCCCATTGAAATCTCCGAGTCTTACATTAGCATAGTAGGCAGTTGTGTCTTGCCCAAGTGCAAAATGTTAGAGTCCCCCCTTCTTCCTTGCAATCTTCCTCAACTGACAGATTGTGGAGGAAGATAAAACCATCAGCTGCTGTGACAAAGGAGTGGAAACCAAAAGAAGCTATAAAATCTCTCCCATAACCCCTTTCACAGCTCAGTTTGAAATCTCTGTGGATTACTTGTGTGTGTTTTCTTCAGGATATTGGTTGAGGTGTGACTCTAGAAGTTATCACACACATGAGTTATCTCTTCTGCATATGTAGTAATACGACATGGCTGTCATATTATTGATCTGTTCAGTTATATCACACTTGTAAACTAAACAAATTATTAGTGCTAGTGACAAGTTTACGACGAAGGCTGTCGGAACATTTAAAAAAATGTGTTTTTTTTTAATAGAAACAGAAGTTGTAAGTCTTCTGCAGTAAACTTAATTGAATATCAACCCAAATTTAAGTTGTCTTTACTGCAGCTCTGCACGTAAGGATTTGAGAATATTAAGGTAGTTTTGTGGTTGTTGTGGATGTGATGTCAGTGTTCTGCACAAGGTTAATAAAATCCTTAGTACTATTTGTGTAACAGAACAGGAGACCCAGTGTCCATCATGACTAGACACCAAAGCCCACGGAACACTGTTACCTTTCCCACCAAAGCAGTACCTATTATCTACTTGCAATTTCTAGCTTTCGAACTGATAGGTTGGCAGGAGCTGGGGCAGACAATGGGCACTCACTGTCATGCAGGACTCAGGTCTTGAACTGCCAACCTTCTGGTCTTTCAGACTGCTAGGTTGGCAGGAGTAGAATGCCTTACCACCTTATATATGTCTGGCTCCCTCCTTCCAAGTTTATCAATCCATTGTCTCCGTCTTAATACATCACACTCAATTATTTATTTCTTTGTTTATTTTTATATATGGTATTTTATTCTGGTCATTTTGAATGGTAGTTTGTCTGCCTAGCTTAGACTATTTTATGATTTATTTATGATTGTATTTTAATGTACAGTTGTACTTCATTTAAAGAGCATAATGCGTTCCACAGGATTGCTCTTTGAGCAAGTTTGTTCTTTAAGCAAAACACCATTGTAAGTGACCAATGGGGAGGGGGGGATTGCGAACCCCAATTTATTTGTTAAGTGAGTTTTTAGTTGGTTTTATTTGTTAAGCGAAGCAAACATTAAGGGAAAATTCTGCTATTTAAGCGAGGCACTCTTTAAGCGAGGCACTCTTTATGCGAGGTTTGACTGTACTTTTAATTATATATGGTAATTGACTAGAGTGGCTCTAGCTGGAGGAAGGGAGGGTTGGTAAGCAAATAAGTAAGTAAGTAGGTAAATAGATAAGTAAGGTTTGTGACAATTATAAGCAAGATGTAGGCAAAATTTAGACCTTTTAAGATTTAATCATGTGTTGGAATTTGTTATTAGAAACTTACAGAAGTGCTTAACTTTAGCTGGTGACATTTGACTTGTAGAAAGATCATGAAAGCTCAATTTACTAAGTAGTTGATATCAATTATGTTAGTTACCTCTAAAGAGGGAATTATGTGTACAGCAAAAGGACCCTTTAAATTGCACACATGTAAAAGGAACTGATTGCTATAGAGTGAGCGTGCTCTGAGGTTCTGATTAAGGCATACAGTAGGTCTTTGTTACAGCTGCTTGGTATGCCAAGGCAGTTCTTTCCCTCTTGAAAAAGCAAGCATGGTCATGTGACTTTTTTTATTGATTTTGAGTAAACTTTTTTTTAGCTTTCTTTTTTCTTTTTTGCACAAACTCCTTATTTTTCTCCTTTGTAATGCTTTATTGCCAGTTATCTCTGGATTGAATGTCTTCTTACGTTTCTTGGGGGTTAAATGTTGTCTGGCAAGCAGGCAATATGATTTCTTATTTTGCAGCTGGCTGGAGGAACGTTGGTGGTAGAAACTGCAGTAGTTAGCAAAAAATAGCTTAAATGAAAGAGAGTCTGGAGGATTGTTGGAGCATACTCTTGCTCAACAGTGATTGTTACAGGTCTGTAGGTCTTGGACAAATTCAAGGAAAGATAGCAGGTTACCCTCCTTCTTTTTTTCTCTTTCACAAAACAGGTCTCTGGCTAAACGTACCTGTGGAACAAAACAGTATGCACATAGGAGAAATAACTTATCAGGAACTTTGTTTTGTTGCCAGAATTCTGCACAGTACTGAATATTTTGCTCAGCTTAGGTAACAGGAAGAGTACAGCTGTACTCAGAGAAACTGTTGTTTTGGAACAGCTGGGGATGTAGCTCAGCACATTGAGCACGTTGCCAAAATCTGTGAATGTGTGCTTACCAAAAGATAGGTTTTCTGCTATTTAGTGAAAAACAGATGCTGTTGGAGTGAAGAGACATTTGGAACAGTGGGAAGTTCATTGCTTCAGACCCTTACCTTTTTCCAATGATGAACTTGGGGGTCCTAAGACAACTAAATTGACTATAGGTCATCCTAATGAAGGCACTGTGGTGGGGTAATGGTTAAGATGCTAAACTTGATGACTGGAAGGTCAGCAGTTCAAGACCCAAGTACTGCACAACTGAGTAAGCTCCTGTCTCTGTCCCCACCTTCTACCAAACTAGCAGTTCGAAAGCAAGAAATTGCAAATAACTATGTACCACTTTGGTGGGGAGGTAACAGCGTTTCATGCACTCTGTTGTCTAGTCATATCTGCCATTTGTCCATGGAAACATCTGCATACACATATAGCACTGACTCTTTGGCTATAAACGGTGATGAGCACCGAACCTTAGAGTCAGATATGACTAGCTTTCTAGCAAGGGTGACCTTTACCTTTATCTAGTCCCTCTGTAGTGGGAAAGTTTATTTGTTGCGATCTAGGAATAATTATTTATACATAAGACACAATAGTTACAATCTATCTTCTATGTGAAGACTGGGTTGAAACCATCTGCTGTGTGTAGAATGTAGAATGTGGTGGAATGACTGTAAAGTTTCACCTGGGTTAACTTCTATGTCTATAATATTGTATATCATCCCAAGATCATAAGAAGAACCCATTTGGATAAGACCAGAGGCATATGTGGTCCAGCATTTTATTCACATAGTGACTAAACAGATTCCTATGGGAAGCCTGGGGACATGGCAGGGATAGAACAAAACCCTCCATGTGTGTTCTCTAGCAACTCTAGTATCATCATCATAACTAGTACCTGTTGTGATAGCCTTACCCTACATTTTAAATTTGTTTGGCAACTTCTATGTTCTGAATCTTTCATTGATTTGGATTGTATGGACCTTGAAGGCAGAATGGCTTGTAAATGGAAAATTCGTGTTTGACCACAGGGTAGAGTGGGACAGAAAGTTAATGAAACAAATTTTAAAAATAGTTACATTAAGCCTTGTGTAGGAGGGCTTGTAAAATGCTATTCAAATTGGAATACCATATATCTTTGGCAAAATAAGTAGTGCTGTAGGTAGAAGTGTTAGCTTGAATTGGTTTGAGTCTGCCATCATTAAATTACATAATTCTAGCTGTTCCTAACCATGTTATTGTTTAATATTTACTATCATACCATTTCATAGCAGCGCAGTTACAGGCATGTAGTTTCTAAAAGCCAGATTTTAGTTGCTGTAAAAATAAACCCTATGAACTGATGAAAACCAAGAATTTATCAAACAAATCATTGATCTGAAAGAATTGATATTTTGTATCTGGTTTTATATTAGTAGTTTTTACAGTGATAGATATGATTCATAGCTCATCTATCTTAACATTGACCTATTCTCTTTCACTGATTTCAGAAATCATTTACTACTGTTGGATGCCATTCTAGTAGTCTCACAAGTGGAAACCCATTTAAAGTATCAATTTGGCAGTGAGTGGCTGTAGTAAGCCTTTAGCAAGGTGTATCGATTTCTTGTTCTGGTCTTGTCACTTGTGTCTTGCACCTGCTGTGTTGTCAACACCACTCACTATGGCAGTTTTATGTTTTTAGGTTGCTTGTGGCTGCATGTTTGTTGTTTTAGGTGATAATTCTTTGGACAGCAATCCAGCAAATGCATCTTGGAACTGTGGAACCTGCTTTTATCTTAGAAAAGAAGCTTTCATCTTCTTGGCTTGCAGGCATTCTTGTTGCTCTCAGTATGAAATAATATAGAGTGGAATTTGAGAATATAGGATACTAAAAAGACATTACATTGGTTTTTGTACTGTTAGCTCTCTCTCACACATACACATATATAGAGATACACATTTAATAATTGGGGAAAATTAATCTTTACTATTTTTAATAAACTGATTCTATTGTATGCTTGTCCTCCATACACAAATATTTCTAAAGTCAATTGGTAATGGATTTTTTAAAAAAGAAAATAATAGAAAATATAAATAAATATTGTGGCTCCTTGAAGGCTACCAAATAAAAAAACAGTCTTTGTGATTTTAATTCTTAAGAAGCAAAGTTGCTATTAACTTTCCAAAAGATAGCTGTGCTACTCTCTTTCAACATACAGTAAAACCTCAGATAACACTAAAACCTGGTTCCACAAGTCTTGGTGTTATACGATTTTTAGTGTTATCCGATGCATGTTAAAATCCTATGGGATCCATAGAGATACATTGTAACCACACAGGCTTTAGCGGTTGTTATCTGATGCATCCCATAGGATCTTAATGTTATCCGAAGCAATTCTTCCCCCCAGATTGCTTAATGTTATGCGATTTTAGTGTTATTCGATACTAATGTTATCTGAGGTATTACTGTATGTAATGAAAGCAAAATAACCTAAATTGTATAAAAAGTTATTATGGCATTTTGAAGACTAAGATATGTCATTCAGTGTGAGTTTTCATGGATCGGAATCACTTCATCAGATGCACATGCAAACGATTTAGATTACCACTTTTACAATTCGTATCCGAGAATGCATTTTTTTCCTGAAGCAGGAAAAATGTCATGGGCGTAAATTTGTTTAAGATGAATCCCAGCTTGCCATGAAGTGACTCACACACTATGATCTCGGAGCCATCCCCTGCAGCACACATGAAATGAGACGTGCAGGAATCAACACCGGGACTGCAATAGACTGCCACAAACTTGATGATATTGACAAGGTGCATCTTCACAGCCAGTCCATCTGGCATGGCCTCTTCCACCTCCATGACCATTGGAAATCAGAGTTCCTCCTCTGCTCATTTTGCCATTGGGTCCGATATGATGGTTTCCAGTGGCATTTCCTCCACTGAGGGGGACCGTCGCCACACCTAAAGAGGTTCATCCACCTGTAGCCATTGGCCCCTTTAGGGAGTCAGGTTAGTTAACTGCTGCCTGACACTCGCCATTGGTCTCCTCCATTAACATAGTAGGATGTCTGGCCAGACAATACAACAATAGGCAATGGCAACAAATAAATTATAACATTTCAGAAGGATAACCTAAGGAGACCCTATGTGGATACAACTTGGCCTGTCCATGTTCAGAGACATGTAAATGCAATGGACATGCAGGAGTTGTTAATCACCATAACAAGACAAGTCAAGAAAATAAAAAATTGGACAGCTCATGGTAAAAATAAAACTCGTGTTTTTGCTTGAAAACCTAAACACAATACACCCTAGATTAGCAAAACAATATATTTTATATTAGGCAGGTGCTGTGGATGGCTGGATAACAAGTGGTCTAACCTTTTTGATTTTGAAAGATAAGGATAAAGGAGTTGAACCAAGCAGTTATAGACCCATAATTTGCTTACTGATAATGTTAAAACTGTCCATGAGTATATTAGCAGATTCTGTTTTCTGTATTTGTCCTCCAATCAATGAGCAATCAGGGTTGATTTCCTTCAGGATTGACTGATTTGTTCTCCTTGCAGTCCAGGCGACTCTCAAGAGTCTCCTCCAGCAGCACAGTTGAAAGGCATCTATTCTTCTGCACTCAGCTTTCGTACCAGCTGCATTATCAGACAATACTTCACTGACTTTTAAGTCAAGGACTAGGACTCATGTGGTGGAGTTCCAAAACTCCTGTTTGAACATCTGGTAGACTGTGGATGATGATGGTAGTGGTAGAGGTAGTGGTAGTGTTTGTTTGCTGGTGGAAGGACAATTCTGAAAAGGAGTTCCAGAGTCTGGAAAACAATAATTGAGAAGGTGTTCACCTGTATTCTTTTTCACTTGTAGTGCCTGAGCTCTAAAATGGTGTCCCTAAAATGGGTGAAAACCATCTTTATTTGTCCAAACCTTCTGGCCTGATATTCCTGATCTCTTTTTAATATGGGAAGGTGATTCCTTTGTTTTTCTAATTTTGGCTCTTTTTAATCTTTACCAGATTTTAAAGAATGTCTTGAAATCTCCTCTGGGGGTTCCTTTGCAAACTGAAAATCAAGACATAAACAAAAAAACCCCCATAAATATTATACAGTAGCTGTAAAATATATTTTGAAAAAACTAATTGGAAAAAGAGAATAGTCTTTTCAGTGGAAAAGAGAACTTCTGGCTTTTCTTAGCATTTGTTGTAGGATATTTAATGTTTATAATTTATAAAACAATTTACATTCTTCTTTAGATTTCCTGTGTTTGATATTTTTTTCATTATACTCCTGTAGAATTGCTGTAGCACTCATTTCCCTTCCCAAAGTGAATTAGATTTTCTACATTATTGTCTCATGGGTCTGCTTCAAGTAAAAACAGCTTTTGCTAGCGCCATGCTTTAGGCAAGCATATCTCTAGCTTTCTAAAAGACTTTTTAATTAAAATCCCATTGCAGAATACTCAAAATCGATGTTAACTAATTCATCAGAGATCAGCATAGAATATGGCTGATGGCTTCTATTTGAGAGGATTTTGAGTTTTTGTAGTTAAAGCATTAGGTGGACAGATACTATCATGAGTATCAGCGTCACATAGCCACAGACCTATTAGCTGAACCTCTCTCTCTCTCTCTCTCTCTCTCTCTCTCTCTCTCTCTGTGTGTGTGTGTTTTGCTTGTGTCCTTGGGATTGCCACTATCAACAACTTGTTTCTGTGCTGCTGCCTTGGATTGTAGATTAAGAATGGCACTCCATAGCAGGGCAGATGTTGTAAGGCTTAAAGATGCCCATGGCTGCTCGTGTCTTTCCTGGCCAAGTACGGGCCTTCACCCATGGCAGAGAAGTAGTGGAGGTGTGGGTGTGGGGTGGTGTGTTGGTAGGCCATTCCGGTCCATAAGCAGTCTGGGGGAGATCCACCCCCTAGCTTTAAAAGGTTGAGAACTCCAGTTCAAGAGAGTGACTGGAGAAAATTCTGAAGTTACTTTTAAGAACTATTGAGAAAATGAAGTAAAATCCTGCCAAAAATTGTCCATGAAATGGTTTTTATCTTTACCACATTCGGTTCTACCCTGTATGTATCTTTTATGGTAACTTTCCAAAGCTCTTCTTCTTTCTGAAAAAAATTACTTCCTACCAGGGCTTTTAGAGTTGGGGAGGGGGTCTGTGTAGTGTTCAGGAAACATGGCTCTCCAGATGTTCTTGTCAATTCCTAGAAGCCTTGATCAGCCGGTGTACTGACTTGGGCGTCTGGGATTTTAAGTCCAAGAACACCTGGAGAACCAACCTACAGCAGTGTTTCCTAAACTTTGGTTTTTGGACTTCAATTCCCAGAAGCCTAAATCAGTACATTGGCTGATCACTGCTTTGGGGAATTGACTTAGGTTTTTGGGAACTGAAGTCCAAAAACCAAAGGTTGGGAAACACTGGTCTACAGGAAGGAAAGAGGATAGGTCCCCACCCCCGATTCCATTGACGAAATTAGTTTAGTCAGTAGAACAGTGTTGAATATTGGCTGTATTTCTGTTGGATGAGTCTTGGTCCCCCCCCCCCCCACACACACACAAATGTCAAGAAATACCTCCCTTTGTGTGACAGTTTTTTGACATTTCTTATAAAAGGGATTCCTTGTTCATTTAAATTGCTCTCACTTGCCAAACCTGATCAGCTACATAATATTGGAATGTATGTGTGATACTTTATTTTTATTGGGGTATCATTTGTATGTCTTAACATCAGAAGGAAAAAGAAGCAAACAAACAATGGGAGGTAAATGGCAAAGAAGGAGGAGCTAAAGTTGGGCAAGATAAACCATATCTGCATTCTAGTTTTATGGGAGAGCTATACAGTGGAACCTCGCTTTACGAACACCTCATTTAACATAATTTTCTGTTTACAAATGAAAATCCATTGAAAATAATGCCTTGGTTTACGGAATTTTCCCCTTGGAATGGATTAAATGTTTTTCAATGCATTCTGATGGGAAACAGCTTTTTGGTTAACGTACTTTGGTTTTCAATGGATTCCTATGGGAAATTGCATTCAATGCATTCCTATGGGAAATTTGCTTTACAAATTTTTCGTTATACAAAACATCCCAGAGAATGCATTAATTTCTTAAACTGAGGTTCCACTGTATTTCCTTTCTAGCAGGATTGTTTTTGATCTAAAAATAAGAAAAATAGCCATAGTGACATGGGATTTAGTTGGAATGAGAAACTACTGAATTTCTTTCCTTGTTACACTTTGCTTCAAAACAGTTTATATTTCGTTTTATTTTTGCTTTGCTCTCTGGGAGAAGTTGAAGAGGTTTTCTCAAAGGTAATGAACCTTGAATTATATTGAGGGAAATGCTAATCTTAGAAAAATGGCTATTTTATGTTGTATGTAATAAAACATTAGACTTTGAATTAATGTCCCTATATATTATTGCTGTTATGATACTGTATATCTTTCCTAAACATGTCTAATGTCTGATTGTACTGTTTCTGTCATTGAAAATAATGTAAAATTTATGATAACAATAATCATAGAATAACTGGATTAGAAGAAGCCTCCAAGACCATTAAATCTAACCCCCTGCTCAATGTAGGAGTACAAATCAAAGCATATCTGCCATAGGCTGTCCAATTTTCTCTTGAATGCCTCCAGTGTTAGAGTAACCTCTTGAGGCAGTTGGTTCCACTGTCACCCTACTCCAGTGGTCAGCAAACTTGGCTCTCCAGGTGTTCTTGGACTTCAGTTTCCAGAAGCCTTGATCAGCAGGAGTGCTGACTTGGGCTTCTGGGAATTGAAGTCCAAGAACACCTGGAGAGCCAAGTTTGCAGACCCCTGCCCTACTCTAACCGTTAAGATGTTTTTCCTGATATTCAGCCTATATCTGGCTTCCTGTAGTTTGAGCCCGTTATTACATGTCCTGTACGTTGGGATGAGGAAGAAAGATTCTGTCCCTCATCTTTACGACTATCTTTTAGATATTTGGAAAATCTTACCATATCCCCACCCCACCTCCATCTCCTTTTCTCAGTTCCTTCAGTCTTTTTTCATAGGGCTTCTCTCCAGTCATATTAATCTAGATGCTTTCTATCGGACAATGAAGTCATCCTCCTGCAACACTATGCAGGGATATGTGACGTTGACATATACTACAACTCCACCCTTTTTGTTCTTTTTGAATAGTTTTAATCCTTTAATTGCTGTGTTCCAGGCATGAGAGTCATTCCGCCAAGTTTCTGTTGCCCCTGTCAAGTCATATTTACTGAACTAAGATTTTGAATTTTTCTTGCTTGTTTCTTATACTCTTTGCATTCATATATGAGGAGATAGGGGATTGTGTTATTCATGGTCTGTTTTTCTTTCTACATTTTTGTGAAGATTGTTATTGTTGGTCCCCATCAGGGGTACTTGAATTGTCCCTCTTATTGCTTATAAGCCTTAACCTTTCTTTACTTCTGAGTTCACTTCTCTCCCCCCCCTTTCCAATTCAGTTTAAGACCCTCCTGATGAAGTTCTTCATGCTGTGGCCAAACACATTCTTCCCAGGCCTTGTGAGATGCAACCTTGTCAGAAGCTTATTTTCCAGGATGTGTAGCCCATGGTTCCAAAATCTAAATATCTCACATCAATACACATCAAGAGTATTTCCCTTTCTATTCCTCATCCGAGCACTAGTAGAATGGATAAGACTGGGCTCTAAAGTTCTTGAGATTCTTTCCCATTGTTTCAAGGTCTGATGCAATTTCTTCATAGTTCTTCTTGGCTGTGTTGTTTGTTCACACATAGATGAGAAAAAACACATCCATGAGTTTGATGAGCAATGGTAGTCCTTCCATCACATCCATCTTTTAGGGAGATAGCATACCTGCTGGTTCCAAGGATCTTCCCAGCATATTTCAGGTTCGGTTCCACTCAGTAGAGCATTTCCTGCTACAACTAATCTTCTCTTCTTTGTTTTGTATGGTGTGGGTAGTCCATCTCATCCAGCCATCCAATTTAGAGTTTGCTTACTGTTTTCTTTTTTTAAAACCTATATAGGCATGCTTTTGTTTATTTATAGTTTTAATAATTGATTAGGCTATTGTTCATTTAAAACTCCATACTGCAGGGAAAATAGCAGTATCATTAATGGTAATAAACAATGAGTGCTGAATTTTTCAGTATTTCAGCAGGCATCTTTTGGCTACAAAATAGTCTGAAGCAGTTAATTCTGGTGACTGACTAGACATGTAAAAGTTTGGCAAGTTATGAAATTGGTGAATGCAGAGGGTTCTTTTCTTCTTTTGAGCATAGCGACATTTAAGAGGGGGAGAAAAATAAAAACATGCAGCACTAACACCCTAAAAAGTAGTTTTGTTATGTACAGTGTTTACATTTGTAAATTTTTTGAAATTTATATGCCTTTGTTTGCTTATGAAATTATAGTATCTTGTTTGGTATAATAAAATTATATTTAAGAATATAGTTTGTTTGGACTATAAATTGCCAATGGAATTTACTTTTGATTGTTTTTAATTTTTTTGTAATAAAGATAGCTCTCCACTGCTAAAGTTTAGCTAAATTAGCATTTCAGTTTCTGCTAGTTCATGAGATGCAGGGAGAAAGTTAAAAATGAAAAGAAAACAAATAACCAGCACATTCACTGGAGAAATCAAAGGAATAGTCTCCCACAGGGTAGCGTCCTGGCACCATTACTTTGTAGTATTTCACAAATTATATCAACCAACACTCTCATACTCCAGTTTTTTATTTATGGTGATGATCTTACCTTAACAGTCTGGGCTTTGAGTGAGTTATAGCCAGAAATAACATACAGTTGTACCTCGCTTAAAGAGCATAATGCGTTCCACAGGATTGCTCTTTAAGCAAGTTTGCTCTTTAAGCGAAACACCATTGTAAATGACCAATTGTGGAGGGGATTGCGAACCCCGATTTATTTGTTAAGCGAGTTTTTGGTTGCTTTTATTTGTTAAGCGAAGCGAACATTCAGAGAAAATTCTGCTCTTTAAGCGAGTTACTCTTTAAGCGAGATGCTCTTTATGCGAGGTTTGACTGTAGTAACAAAACTGGTTGGTTCAGACTGGGATGCTCAAACATTAAGAACAACAGCTTTGTCCCTGTGCTGTTAGTACAATATGGTATAAATCAGCACACACGTAACAAGTACCATATGTGCTGGCATATAAGATGCACTCCCCCCTTAAAATATGCTGGAAAAATGGAGTGTGTTTTATATGCTGGTAACAGCCTCTCCCCCACTGGTGTAGTTCGGCAGCCACTGCTGACTGCTATGCGTATGAGTTTAAACCATGTGATGCACAATGGGTATGAGTTTAAACCATGTGATGACCATTAATTTGATGGTGATGGTGATGGTGATGGTGATGGTGATGGTGATGGTGATGGTGATGAGTGAACAGATCAAGAAGTAGTACACCCTGAAGATGGCCAAGTTACATAAGCCTCAAGTTACATAAAATTTGATGTACATCATGATTTTTGCATTAAAACCATGTCCCGATTTACATAAATGTCCCGATTTACATTACACAATTTCTTATGGGGTTGCTTTGATTTACATTTTCCTATGGGTTTGCTTCAAGTTAAGTAAAAAACCGATTTACATAAAAGCCTACGGAACAGACTTTTTACGTAAGTAGGGGTTTTACTGTCTAATCCGACAAAGTTAAACAATGGAACAGGGATCGCTGGCTGGCCAGTTAGCCCTGCACTGCCCAAACTGGCCTCTTTCGGCTGGCCAAACCAAAAGGGGGGGGGGAGTCTAAAGCATCCTAGTGAAGCAATGCTTCCTTTCCAACCTCCCATTTCCCCAGCAATTGGATCGCTTCAATTACTCCTTTCCTCCCCGCTTTATTTACAAAGAGGTGGCGATGCAAGTGTTTGTGTGTTGTTTATGCTTGAGCGCAAAACCTCTTTCTTTTTTACCCCTGTATCCCCTGCCTTAAAGAACCCACATCTGATCTGAGGATGATTTCCCAGGTGGTGCAACTAGAATATGACTGTTAATAATTATTGTGTATCACATGGTTTAAACTCACACACACACACACACACACTTAGAGTACAAAAGGCTCCGAGTTTTGGAACCCAAAGTTGAGGCTTCCAAAGAAACGCAGAGGGATCTGGAAGTCTGATCCAGGGATGGAACATTTGAAGGAAGGAAGGAGGGAGGGGAGAGAGTGAACGAGAGAGAGAGAGAGAGAACACCCATTCTACATGCCTCCTTTCTTCCCCCATCTGTCTCTCTCCCTTCCTCCTTCCTTCTCGTGATCTGCAGTGTGCTTGAAAAAAGTACAAAGCAGCCCAGAGACAGATTGGGTTTAGTCGCTAATTTCTCAGTGTGAAAATTTACATGCCAGCAAGTTGAAGTCAGCAAAATAAGCAGCATAGGCAACACACAAGATTTCCAGCAAGGCAAGGCAACCCACTTGGAAAGTGACCCACTGAGCTCACAGCAGCTGACCATGCATAGCCACAGAGGAGGGGGTTATTCATCGGCAAAAATGGACAACCTTTCTAGACTTCTTCTGCTCCCCCTCGTGGCTATGCATGGTCAGCTGCTGTGAGCCTCCTGTCGAACTTGCCATCATCCGCTGGGCTTTCCCTCCCTGGATATGGGTGGTCACTCATGGTGGCTCGGCATGGGGAGCAGGCTGACAAAGAAGTTCAGTTCCCCCCTCCCTGGTTCTAGGTAATCAGCTGTGGCAGAAGAAGCTGAACATATGTTCATAACTTGAAGGGTTTCTATGTACTCAGTATATGTTGCAGATTTTGGCTTTGCTAATGCCATAATTCTTTGAATTGTGTTTTAGTTTATTGTAAAGTTCTTCATAACTTTGTGTTATTTCCAGTGATGGGATGACAAAAATTCTACTACCACGCCATGACGTCACGGCCAATGTCATGACGTCATGATGTCATGGCCGAAGCCGACGTCATGACGTCATGATGTTGTGGGCGGGGCCAAAAATAAAAATAAATAAAAATTAAAAATAAACATACACACACACCCCCTCCCTCTCAGCCCACCCACCCAGACACAAATAAATAAATAAATAAAATAAAATAAAAACAACCACCCACCCAAAACACAAATAAATTACCCACTCACCCCAAATAAAAACCCCTCGCTTACCTTTCTTGGGACCCGGCACCCCGACTGCGTCCACAGCCGCCATCGTCGCCGGAGCTGCCTGCACCCCTGTGGTGTCCTCCTCGGGCCGGTACCTTTTTAGCCCGGCTCCGGCCACGGCCAGGGGCGGCTGGCAGCAGTGGCTCTGGCGGTGGCTCCAGCCGCGGCTGCCGAGCCTCCCTGGGCCGTCCCCATGCCGCACCGCCTGCAGCTTCCTCCTCCGCCAGGCGCCGTAGCCGGGCTAAAAAGGGACCAGCCCAAGGAGGAGGCCACAGGGATGGAGGCAGCAGCAGGTCCGGCGGCGAGGGGCGGCAGCTGCAGGCACCCAGTCCACAGGCACCCGGTGGAGGAGGCGGCGGCAGCGGTGCGCCGCGCGTCCCCAGGGCATGGGGCTTGTCGGCAGCGGATGGCCCAGGCAGCCCTCAACGTGCCGCGGGGGAGGTGCCCTCCTCAGAGGGCTGGTGCCGCCACCGCCGCCGTCGCCGTCCTGAAAGCTCTAAAACAATTTTTTTAAAAAAAATTAGAGCTAAAATGCCTCCAATTGACTGTGCATGCGCAGAAACTCAATCTGACGCATGCACAATGCGTCAGATTGAGTTTCTGCACATGTGCAGTCAATTGGAGGCATTTTAGCTCCGATTTAAAAAAAATTTTTTTCTTTCGGTGAGGCGTCTGGAACCGGACGCCTCAAAAGTGGACTCCCCTCCCGGAGTACCCTCCGGAATTGGTCCTACCGGTTCCAGGGAACCGTCTGGAACCGGGGACATCCCATCACTGGTTATTTCCCTTGGTAAAATATTTTATACTGAAAGAATGACTTTCTTCTCCCTTCTAGCATTCTACAACTATGATGCCAGAGGTCCTGATGAGCTGTCTCTGCAAATAGGAGATACTGTACACATACTGGAGACACATGAAGGCAAGTAGAACAAATGCTTCTTTCATATTATTCTCCGAATCATTACTGGGACCATTTGGGTTTAACATGTCTGACTGTTATAACAGATGAGTTCTATTTTGAGAGCTTATGAAGTATTGAAGCATTTTAGTGAACACAAAATTAACAGTCCGTTATACATTAATGAGCAGGGATATGATAATGGATGGATAACCTAAGATGCAAAGTTCTCTTTCTTTGTTTCTCTTTACTGCAGAAACAAGATTGATGCTTGTGCATGTGAACTTGTATGAATATCTGGTAGCATTTGTTGAGTGATTAGAAAGGTTATAAATGTCCCTAGGATACCCTCAGATAATATACAGCACCCTTTATAATGAAGATCTTAATCTAGAATTGTGAAAATATAAAAGGTATTTATCTACTGAATTATTTAGGATCCCATATCTGTTTCTGCCATTTGGCTTGTCCTTTCAGAAACAACCTGTTATTTGCATTCCCTTATTTTTAAATTAAATGCTGTATTGATTTAATATATGTATCCAATTTTGCATTAATTTTACACCACGTTTGAAGGCCCTCTGTCCTGCAGAACCCTTTAATAATTATTTCTTCATTACATCTGTATTCTGTCCTTTATTAAAGGACTTTGGGACAGTTTGCATCAGTGATTCTCAACCTATGGCCCACTGGCCAGATGCAGCCTGCAGCGCCATTTCATGTGGCCCACCACCACCTCCACCACGCCAGGAAGTGCCATGTGGTGGAGGAAAGGCAAAATGGCCATCCGGGCCCCGAAGCTGTCTGAGGGAGCATGACCTGTCCCCCAGCTTTAAAAGGTTGAGAACTCCTGGTTTACAGGGTTCTGTCCCTGTTTTAGCATTACAACAATTTGATCAGATAATACAGGCTGAAAGAGAATGACTGGAGTGCCAAGGTTCACCATCACTGCCCTACAGTAACAGATCTGTTTTGTCCTCTCTTTTAAGCTTTTACCTGACATTGTTAACCAACCTTTATATGTGGTCTGTTATAAGGAACAGGCAATAGAAACTCCAGCTGCTTAACAGTTGCAAGTGTAGAAATTTTATTGATTTCCTCTGTCTGCTCCCCAAAAGCTCCTTCAAGGTTGGAGACTTATTTTCTTTCTCATCAATATGTATGTTTGCTTGCTCTTCCTCTAGCTTCCTTCCTCTGACCTTTTCAACACAAATGAAAGATGCAGTTGTGCTGTTTTCAGCTGACACTTTATGGCCCTAGAAGAGCTGCTCGCATAAAATGTACACAGTATGGGGTCTCCATCCCCATCTGGGTGCAAATGACAGATCCTCCCCTTCTCATTTGTTTATGTGATTTTTTAAAAGTCAGATTTAGTTGTTGCATACTACTTTATACAATGGCATGTTTAGACTTAGTAGCTGCATGAAATCATTTCCAGACGGATTGGCTGCATTCACATTTAATACTAACATATAGTGGACCTGAGGAAAGACATGTTTCAGTAATTTGTGCAATTTTTCTCCTTATGTGCCAGGAACATGTACATTGGCTATAGTTAGTGGTTGTAGGTCCAGCTTCTTAAAGCATGGGTTTGTGTTATATATGAATGTAGCTACAGGGGTTGTATGCAGTGAGCATATTTCTTTTTGTTTCTGTACATAATGCCCTCTCCAAAATCTTGAAGGGAAGCATTATGGGTAGAGGAAAAGCAAAAGAGCTGGAGATTTTCAGTGAACAGTTTTTATGCTTCATGAAAATGAAATACAAAAACAGAACAACTCAAAATCACAGAGGCTTTTTATCTTCCTTCTGCTAGTGGCTGAAGCACAGTCTGATAAAAGTACATCTATAAGTCAGCCTCACACTGCTGTTTTAATCAACCTTGCTGACCATTGTTTTTGGTATCCAGTATAAAATTACATGCTGTATTTCTTTTCCCTACCTTTTCATACTGTGCATTCTACAAACTCTTATTAGAGGTGGTATCAACTTTAATGCAAGAATTGCCCACACAGATGTGGGTCTCTGGCTCCTAATTCAGCCCCCAGCAACTCAGGGCCTCTTCTAGTTATGCCTGGTTTTGAAATAAGGACCACGAATGCTACTGCAAGTGGAATGAGATAACAAGTTATACCATTAAATAGGGCATAACCAGGCATTTTAGGCCAGTCTGCACTTCAGATAATGGGAGATTTTGGGGACTAAAGGGGCTAACAGTGTCCTTTCAGATCACAGAGTGGCAAATGTGACCCCACAGGCATCTGAAAATTGTCTGTCTACGATGGAACTTAAAGATGCTGTTTTGCACTTATTCTAGTCCTTTCTTAGAGAGGCAGGCTGAGAAGGAGGTACTCAAGAGCTGTTTCTCAATTGGTAAATTTCAAAATATTGCTGAAAATATCCACAATAAGAACCTTTGGCTGTCTGCTTCATAGCACGCTAGTTTGGAATGATAAGATAATATTTTTAGTCCAACGTCGCTGTGCTATTTTAATTAAGATGGCAACTCTTGTGTAGCTGTACTTTTGTCTAGCTGCAGAATGGAATGCAATGTTTTCCCCACACCTGATTGCTGCATCAGTGAAACATTAGCAGGTAATGTACATTGGTCAATTTATGGCGCTCTTTTAAGCATTCTGAGTAATGTTTTGCTGGTTGTGCATTAATAAAACCAAGCAGCTGAACCTTTAGAAAACCTGTGTGGCTTTAACACATGAACGTAAAACTGTCATTAAAATTGGTTAATTGCACTTTTGAAAGCAAAGTCCGATTTTAAGCTTAGTGGCTAAAGAACATTTAATTTGAAATCACTGCATATTTTTTAAATTAAGAATTATTGATGGAACAATTAATTGGGACTTTTATGTGACCTACTAGTGATTTTTCATTAAACAGCAAACAAACTTTTTACTGTTAATGCAGTGTTTCCCAAATGCTGGTGTTTGGACTTCAATTTCCAGAAGCTTAAGTCAATTCCCCAAAGCACTGATCAGTCAACATACTGGTTTAGGGTTCTGGGAACTTAAGTCCAAACACCAGCATTTGGGAAACACTGCATTAACAGTAAAAAGTTTGTTTGCTTGATAGCCTGTAATCCTATGAGAATTATCTGGCTGAATCTTCTGCAATCCTTTTGTTTTGTTAGAATTTATATTGGAAGACATTTTGTTCATGATGTACTGCTATTGTGGGGTTTCTTTCATACTTGGTCATTACTTTGTGTACACATTTTAATGAACACAATGCAGTGTCTGCTGTGCTTATAATGGGATTAAGTGCCACTCAAGAGAACACAGAAAAAGTAAGTGTAGTTGAAATATCACAATATTCCTTATTGCTTGTGTTTTTACTACGTGCAGACATGTGCTACATTATAGTACTGTGATTGTGGGAGAAGTGAGAGTTTACTCTGTACAGTATTTAGCATTTTTTTTTTAAAAAGTATTATAAATATATATGATCGTGTTAGAACAGGTGCATGTTAAAAGTTAACATGAAGTGGATGACTAATCAAGAAATTTGGATATTGATGTCCATGTGTGCCTTGCTCTTACAATAGATTTGGTGGCATGTGATGATTCCAGTGTTCATGTTTTTGTAACCAAATTTCTAAGCAGTCAGAATCAACTAAAATTATGGCCACTGGGGACTGCAGTCAATAATAATAATAATAATAATAATAATAATAATAATAATAATAATAATAATAATAATAATAATAATAATAATAATAATAATAATAATAATAATAATAATAATAATAATAATAATAAAGGTTCACACTCCGGTTTTCAGTTCCTCTCACTGTTGTCATTATTGTTTGACTATTGGCCAAGATTACTGTGATGACAGTACTAACCCTCTCATCAAAACCTCAACTCCCAAGGAAGTGCATTGGTTATCGAAACATCTTTATGAAGGTTAACACCTGACCATAAATCAAATCAGCTGTATGATTACATATTTTGTCTGATCCATGCTTTAAAATTTCAGTGAGATGGTTCAGTTGCCTATCTTAACGGGAATTTGCTGCCCAGTCTTCTTCTTTCATGTATAGGTCTGTCAGACATCAGCTGTCTCTGTAAGGGCCCTCCCCTTTATGCTCCTGAGCATTCGCTCATTACTGGAACATATTTAACCCTTACCTTTCACGTTTGAGAGAGCTGAGCCGCTTTAAGGAACTCTTACTATGCTCAGGCAATAGAGCAGTAGAGCAATAGAGCAAAACAAGGGAGGTTTCATCTGGTAGCGTGTCTTTGTGTGTGTGTGCCAATAAAAAGAACAACAATCTTCCGAGAGAAACAGCTGCTTTATTCTTCAGGTTCTTTTAGCAAAGTCCATGGAAAACGTAGATATTAAGGTCAAAACAAAGAATCAGTCCAGTACACAGTCCAGGTACATTAGGTAATCATTTTGAGAAGAAAAAGAGTAATCCCACACAATAGCCAAGGTCTTATGCCATTGAAATCCAGAATCGAACTAACTTCTTTGCAAAAATGGAGATTCTGCAGTCAGGTGGGTAACCCTTGGCCAATCAGGGAATAGAAGAAAACATTCTCAAAACAATAATTGTTTACACACATGTAGAGTCAAAACATGAAGCTCAGCTAACTAGAGAGATAACACAGGAACACTGGCTGAAAACAAGCTGTCTCGTGACATGAGTCTATGAGACAGACAGGGAACAAAGAATTTCTATGAGGCCTAGCTAAAAAACTACAACCGCAAGCCTTGGGAAACATGAGGAAATATATCATTTCCTGACAAGGTCAGACTCTAAACCAGGGGTAGGCAACCTATGGCTTGCAGCATCCGGCTCCACACGCTCCAGCTGCCACCACTGCTGCTGCTGCTGGAATTGGCTGTGGACTCATTTACGGCTGTCGTAAATGCATTTCCAACATCTGTAAACATGTCTGCGACTGTCGTAAATGCATTTAGAGCAGCAGTAAATGGTGGGGGGTCACCAGTCAGGCCCCCTCAACTGTTTGAGGGAGTGTGACCCAGCCCCTGACTGAAAACGTTTGGCAACTCCTTTTCTAAACTGTCAAAATGAAACCACCTAGTGGTGAGTTCATTCTGTATTTTCTTCTGCCTGACCTAATATGAGAAAGATTAGCCAGTATAAGGTTGAAGTTGTCCTGGGTTCAAAAATATCACAATATTTGAGGAGGCTCTGTGTATCCCTGCTTCTCAGTATGTTGCTGGTAAGAATCAGAAGACTAGAGGGTTGTTTTCCTTCTCTGTCTCCACAGCTACTAAACCTGTGCTTTTTGTTTGGGGTGGGATGTCTGGATTAGCCTTTGTTGTGAATTCTGGAGATGGCCTTCATAATTGAATATTGATAGCAATATTTTTTTCCAGATGGCTCAAAATTTAGCTTGAGATTTATTAACATTGGTGGCAGTTTTGGGGGGTTTCACATAGGGATTTTTTGCAGCATATCTGCTGATGCTAGGGATTGAACCAGGGATCTTTTGCATTAAAGGATATTTTCTTATCTTGAGCTACAGCCTTTCAACTTTGATGAGTATGACTCCAATACACAGCATGCACAAAATCATGAGTTTAAGTAGAAGTAATTAGTATTTGAGATACATCCTGAAACTAAGTCCCTTACTCAGTGGTGGGCCTCAGCAGGTTTGCACCAGTTCACCAGAACCGGTAGGAGGAATTCTGGCTGGCTCCACTCATCCAAGTTTTGAAATAAAGTGGTCCTAATTTGGGTACAATGCAGAGCTTTCCCCTTGGCCATGCCCACCGTACTACGCCCACAGAGTAGGTAGTAAAATGTTTTGGAGCCCACCACTGCATTTACTCATCTTTATTGTGAAATTGTTTCCTGTTCTCTGAGGATCAGTGGAAAAAAGGGAGCAACATCTACTTAGACTTACATACAGAACAGTTTACAATGCAAATTTGCTTGCCAATTCTGTGTTGAATTGGGTACAGTTTGTATAAAAGATCCCTCCCAATTTTCCTGGCACAGCACCATCATTCTATGTGAATGACTATTGTGTGTGAGCCTTTAAAAAAGTCACACTAAACCAGAATGGGCTTGGTAGCAATAAAATTGTACAATACTGATCACTTGCAGTTGTGTTGAGGATGGAGAGGAACACAGTGAATGAGAAATTATCTCTTTGTCTGGCCTGGCATTTTGCCTTCACAAATGTGAGAAATATTTTGGTGGACTGGAATAATTACAGTACAGTAAGACTGTCATTAGGGACTGTAGTGGGTTATTGGTTAAGATGCTGAACTTGACGACTGGAAGGTCAGCAGGTCAGCAGTTTGAGACCCAAATGCAGCATGACAGAGTGAACTCCCATCTTTGTCCCTGCTCCTGCTAACCTAGGATTTCAAACCAAGAAATTATAAGTAGATAAATAGGTACCACTTTTGTGGGAAGGTAACAGCAGTCTGTGCAATCTGATGTCTAGTCAAACCTGCCACATGACCACAAAAAAATCTGCAGATGCTGACAGCACTGGTTCTTTGCCTACAAATGGAGATGAGTACTGCCCCCTAGAGACAGACACAGTTGACTTTCAAGCAAGGGTGACCTTTACCTTTACCTAAGAGTGTAATTAGGGAGGATCTGTATAGCTGGCTGATAGAGAGTGGGGTACTTTTTGTGCCTTCACTTTGAGTGCTTCATAGAAGTGGCATAATTTATTTACTGCAATAGATGGTGCAGAAGTCTCAGAAATAATGTGCTTATTGAAATACTATTGGCAAATGACTTCATTTTGGCACCTTGTTTTCCTGTGCTGCGGTCTAGACAACAGGATTATCTGCCTTGTTGTTCTTCTGGAAAAGGGCAGCCCTGGTAGATGTGCCTTATAAAGAGCTGCCTTATGGAATGCTGGACAGAATTAGATGCACAGCAGTCAGTTAACTGTAGAGAAGATGATCTGAGTCTTACTAAAATGGGGGTGGGGTGGATCTCAGAAGCTGTCTGAGCAGCCTTCTAGGTATTCTGTCACTCTCAATTCTTTCTAAACACAAGTAACATTGGGGGGGGGGGGAGAAATCTATGTATGGTTCCTTCAAGATGGAGCCATGCTCCTACTACCCCACCAAGCAATTGTTTGGTAGGGTTGATGGAAACTGGATTCTGCATGCAAATGAGGTAAATCTGTTTGCAAATAAGCTATAAAAACCTATTTGCAAGCAGTTTTGGGGACCTGATAGTTCCCTAAACAGTTCTTTGATAGGCTAGCAAGAGATCATTTACACAGGGACACAAGGGGAAGGTCATCCCTGTAGTCCATGTTTCAATTAGTGAAAAAGTAAGGTTGAGACATCCCTACTAACAAGCAGTACTTGAAGGTTACTAAAAAAAATTGGAGGGGGGGGGGCAGAAGAATTCATTAACTTTTTGCAGTATTCCTACTCAAAATTTCTATAATGAGGATTTTAACCTAGCACCACCAGAAATCTGAAAAACCTCATGTATATGTATATATATATATAAACCTAACTGTATTTAACATGTCACGCAAGGCATTTGGAGTTTGCTGTAAAAAAAAAGTTTAATTTACAGATAGGAAAGGTGTAGTGCTAATCATCGTATTAGGGAGAAGAGCCAGCCTGTCTTGGTCCAAGGATGCCCCCCCCCCCAAGAGGAGAATGGTAAACTGCTTTTGTGTACCTAGAAAAACCCAGAAAAGAGTCACAATAAGTCAGAATTGATTTGACAGCATGTATACATGTGTACACATGGATGCATGCATGGATATACACACATGAGTAATCGTCCTTTAGAAATGAGCACAACAAACTAATCCTAGGCACAGAGGCTATGAAATGTTGAGATAAGCGTATAATGATAGGACCACATGTTCCACCAGTATAGTCCTGCCAGTAAAAAAAATAGAGATACCTCTGGTAAATCCAGCAGTTTTTGTGGTTGGGCGCAAAAATGAGCTGGGTTTGAGTTTAACACAGTCATAATTCAATAGCAAGGATACTACTTGTGGTTTTAAATAATTCTATATCTTATGAAAAATTGTGCTGTTTGTGAGTACGTGTTAATTTCTAATAGGTTTAAAAAAATGTCATTAAAGCTTCTTGTGTTCCAGGTTGGTACAGAGGCTATACTTTAAGAAAAAAGTCCAAAAAAGTAAGTACTTTGTTTCCATACCAACAAATTAATACTTTTCCTTTAATGGCTTAGCTAGTTCATAAGAACTTGGAGGATTCCATTCCCCCCTTGAACTCATTGACAAATAAAATAGGTACTTCTATGAAATAAAAATGGCTAATGCTATTAGTGTTGGCATCATAGTTTCCATAAAAATAACAGATCGTTCATAACATTAATTTGCTTCTTGAAAAGTGTAATATTCTTCTTACCTTATGGAAAGGACTTTTAATTAAACTTTATATATTTTGATTTTTGTATTTCTAGAAATAGGTTGGTGAAGGGGGAAAAATTGAAGGGTTTTTGAATTTCAGTTTTAATGGTTAAGCAGGAACCAAGATTTGTGTTTGTAAGCTGATATTTTTTTTCCAATAAATCAATATTTATATATTGTTGGAAAAGCCGAATGAATTTTAAAATGTTTGTTTCAGGAAGTGATCCATTTACAAGGAACTATTCAATAAAATACAGAATTTATAGACTAGGGCAGTGATGGCAAACCTTTTAGAGACCGAGTGCCCAAACTCTTGTTTGAACGTCACCCTCATGCTGTATGTGAGCCGCCCACTTTACCTCAGACAGGGGAGGGAGGAAGCACTCCCATTGGGATGCTGGTCGGAGGAGGCAGGGCGAACTCTATTGGGAGTAGGAAGGAAGTGTTCCCCTTGGAGTGCTGGGCAGAGGGGTGGGGTGAACTCTGTGCTGGGGCGGCGGTACACATGCCCACAGAGAGGGCTCTGAGTGCCCCCTCTGGCACGTGTGCTATAGGTTCACCACCATTGTACTAGGGCTAGAGTTCACATTTTCTGATGTGAAAGGCTTCTGATCTTTTAAGAGCCCCCAAAGGCATTCCTAGATCAACAGGGATTCCTACGGAGGCTCAGAATCTAGAGGAAAGGAAGTTTTAAATTAAATTAAATTTAAAAGATTTTTGTTGCAGACTGATGATGTTACTCTCATTATGTGGCATAATGATACACCAGCTGTATTTCAGCCATATATAATAGGGTTTTATTGAAAATAATTAATTGTAAACTGCTCTCTTCCTGAGGCTTGAGTCTGAGCACTTTCTTCAGTTTTTTCTCTCAGGTTCAAAAAAGAGTTGTTCTCTCTCTCTCTGTGTGTCTCTGTATATGAGGGCTGTTCATGGAACATATGTCAGAAATTTATTTTAATAGGCATAACTGGTTTTAGTGGTTCTTTAGATCTGGCCACAGTGGGTTTCTTTAATAATTCAGCCATTTATTTTATTACAACTGAGTACATTGTTTCTTGTTTACACTGATCTTATTTGGACTTAAAGAGAACTAATGGCTTGTTGCCTAAGACTCAAGTTGCACAGTCAAAACTGAATTTTAAGTTAGCTTGTTTGAACTAGCCATAAGGACTGAACACAATTAAGAAGTATCAGTTAGCAGTGGTTAGTTTCCAGTTTCTTCCTTTTGACCACAAGAAGGCAAGGAGTAGTTGAAGGACAAGAATTCTGTAGATAACAGTAAATTGTTGTCTGGTATGTCGGAGAACTATAGTTAAAAGCTTCCCAATTCCTCTTCCTGTGCAGATAAATCCAGGCTTGTTTATAACCCTTTTTTTGATAAACCATTGTTTATTGTTACATTTGAACTTCACTGAGACAAATACTTTGCAGCCTTGTTAGGGCAAATAGTCTGCTAAATAGCTTATGAAGACAGTTAAAGTATTACATTTATACATGAAGAGCAAAGGTGAGCCATTATTGCTGTTGCTGTTGTTCTTATTATTATTCAACACTTCTAAAATTGACCCCCACCCCCCTTTGGCGGAAATCACAAAATGATTAGAAAGGGTTTTATGGAACATACTTTTAATTATGGAGTTGATCAGGCATGTAGCAAAATAATAATTTATTTTTCCTCTTGAAGGGCATATTTCCTGCTTCCTATATACAGCTTAAAGAAGCTATCATTGAAGGAAAGGGGTAAGTTTGATCCTTAATGAGTTAAGAGATAGAAATATTGAAATTAATTTTTAGTGCTTAGTAGAATAAATATATGATTTTGCACATAAATGAAGTCTGAAATTTATTCACTACTTTGATGGATTATGGTGGAAATATGAAGAGAGTAGATTAGTAGATAATCTGATTTCTGCCTTGCCTAGAAATTGTATGAATCATCTGATTAGCTGTGGTGTCAATACTACAGTTGGAGAAAAATAATGGATATAAAGATGATTAAGCTTGTTATTTTCTGATATCCTATCAACCTCAGTACATGGAGCACCATGCTCTGCCCTCATAATTCTGTGTGATCTCCAGTTTGGAGGCAGAGATTGTAGAGAGTTTGCTTTAACAAGAAAGTGGCTTCTCTTGTGTAAGGTGATTCATAATTGTCCACTCACTCCCACAATGTAGTATTTAGTGTTTTTGTATGCATCACTAAAAATATCCTGCTGTTATAAGAAGCAGTTTTTCTAAGCAGTGTCCTTTTTCCAGATTCTGCTGCCATAAGTACTTGTGATCCTTTCTTCTCTTTGTGTAGTTTGTTGCAGAGAAGGATTTATAGAAAACTGCTACTGTAGGCTCTACTGACATAAGCTGGCTAAAAGGAACAGCCAAGCATGGACACCTTATCTCTGATAGCTGAGGGAAATAAATGGGAAGTACAGTAGTATAAGAGAAAGGGATGGAATAGCTAGCCATGAAAGAAGATGGAAATGGTAACATTTTAACAAAAGATACATTCTATGAATTCTGAAAGATGTCCAAAGCTACTATTTGTGCCTTAAGACTTTTTGCCCATAGCAACCACTAGCACAGATTTTTGTGTGTGAAAGCATCTGGTAAATATGGTTTGAGTTGTGCTTTAAGTCCTGTTCTTTAAAGGTGCCATCGTCTTTCCCTGCTTTGGTATTTTCCAGCCCCTTTATAGAACAGTTGGACTTATATGCTTCTTTTATGTGTAATAATGTAGATGAGTAGAATATTTGATACCCTCCAGCAAAGATCTGTTGTGAAGAGTTTTTTTCCAGATCACATATCATTTATATGACCCTATTCTGCCAACTCTTTATATCTTTGTATTGAAGAACACCTCTGTTTCTTTTTGAGGTGTTTCTTTTTGCTGCATTCTATTGTCCTTTTAGCTCAGCTTGCAAAGTTTGAGAATTGGTTACAAAAAAGAATGTGATAATTGTAATTCAGTGTTCAATGTATTTGGAAAATCAGGAATTTGGTGCTTCAAAAGAAACAGTTAAACAGAAAGTATAAAATGTGCTTCAGCATTACTAAATATAGGCCTGAAAAGAAAATAACAATTCCTTAATGTCTGATTTATTTTTATCTCCTTTAAATATATGCAAATTATGAAGGTGCTAATCATTTGATTACTGTATAATGACACTTTCCTGACTGATTGCAAAACTCCTTCAGTTAACATTTTACTTCTGATATTCTTCGCAGTATAGTTGTTACACTCTTCTCTCGTGATGCATTATTTAAATGTAGCAATTCACCACCATAAATTGTGAAGTCTTGCAAAGTATGTTCTTTTATCTTTGTAACTAGCAACATTCATCGTTGAACAGATTTCCTTACAGTAGTACCTTATCCTTAGTTGATTTCCTTTTTGTAAATAGCCAATTAATTAATCCCTCTTGAGTATATTCAATTATAACCTTTAGAAATATGACTGTGAGGTAATAAATAAATATAAAGTGGATTGTCTGAAGCATCATCTTCATTTGTTCTTCTGAGGGGAAAAGGTTGTCTATTGTTTTTCCTGTTTAATTATATTCTGTTCTTTCTCCCTCTTTATTATTAATATTAATCACTGCAATTCTTAGACAACATGAAACTGTTACACCTAATGAGCTGCCACTCATTCAAGAGGTTACAACCACCCTTCGGGAATGGTCCATCATATGGCGACAACTTTACATTGTAAGTAAAGTAGGGTTTTAAAACAGTTTTTGTAATGACTTTGTGCCTCAAATGCATAGAATGATAGAGGTGAAGATGCCAGCCAAGAAAAGTACACTGGCTACAGGGCTACAGTCAATTTTGGACAAATACTTTGTATGTTAAACCTCACAGGTCTAATATCTCATGGAAGAAAGGAACTTTGAAATCAGACTTAAGAAAAAAAAAGAGAGTGCAAGAATCACTGTTAGTCATTCTACCATACTGGACTAGATGGCGCAGTGGTTTGAGGTAGCTTCTCATATTTATTTAAGACTGCATAGTTCTTTTTGTAATTTGATTTTCCTTCTCAATGCTGGCTGGGATTTTGGGAAGTTTTAGTCCCAAAAATTAAATTCCACTGGTAATGGCTTTAGTGAACATTGAGCAGTTCCCTCTTGCAAATATAATCTGGTGGAGTTGTTTAGAAATGGCAACCAGAGTATGTATGTTTCTATATTATATGTTTGTGAGGGTTCAGTGTAGTCCTGGGGACACATGCAACTGGCAGCACTATCAGATTAAGTGGTCCTGCCAAAATATGGCTTCTCCCTTCCTGATAAAACAATATAAAAGTATGTGTTGTTATTCACTTTTTAAAATAGGCTGTGGGTGCCCCCTCCCCCATTTTTAGCACCAAAAATACTGTTCAGAATAATGTTATTCTCAGCGTTATGTTTTCTTCATATTTTTGTTGTTCAGTGCAAGTCATAGAAGTTTCTGATTGTTTAGAAAATTCACCCACATATCTGTACTGTAAGAAAGTGATATAGCTTTCATTTCTGTACACATTTTGGACCAAACACTGTGCAAAAATGGGAAGTGATCTCTTTCCAGTTAAGGCTGTGATATGCAGGGAATCCAGTCCAATGACATTGTCCTGGTCCAAACTAGCTTCATTTGATGGCTAGTTTCTGAGCCATGCAGCACAGGGAAATAGTCCTTTCTCTTGCAGAATGAAAAGGGAAGAAAAGAGATAAAATAAGTTTGGAATTATATTTGCTAGGTAAAGTAAAACACTCACTCCTTTATGATGCAAGGTTAAAAATATATATCATTATATAGGATAATTAAACGAAAGCCTTTCCATAATGATGGACTTTAATTCAACCCTTTCCTGTGATTTTTGCTCCTGTATCACTTACAGACATAATCCAAAACATTTTATTAGCTCTCCCTGTTCACAAATCTCAATAATGGGTTGTTTTTATTCTTACCAGTCACCTTGGTTGTTGGATCACTTGAGATACTCTATATTTATTTCATTTTTCATGCCTCCCTCTCACCCCTACCATCTACAGAGATGATAGAGCAATATTATATTTTCTGAACAACATCTAAATTAGATTGGGCAAAAAGTGGTGACCTCAAAAGCCACACAGTAAATTTCAGAACTGAGAATTATTTCATTCTGGAATCTTTTGAATCCTTCTTTGACATTTTACATTTTGTACCACATTGGGCAACTGACATACTACTCTTTAGTGGAAGATCAATAGGAGAACTAATGCATCGTGTTTTCTTTTCCTATAGCAAGATAACAGAGAAATGTTCCATAATGTCAGGCACATGATATATGATCTTATAGAATGGAGATCACAAATACTTTCTGGAACCCTACCCCAGGATGAACTGAAAGAAATGAAAAAGAAAATCACTGCCAAGATTGATTATGGAAACAGGTTTGTGATGTCTAGTTTGAAATCTGGAACACCTCATCTGTCATTTATAAGAGGGAATTTTGATGAGGTTTTGCAGTGTGTAGAGTTCATGTTCCATGTACACAGTTATGCTATCAGAAAGTAAACAAAACAAGGCAAAATTTTTGTGGCACATTAAAGACTAACTCCTGTATTTTAAACAAATTTAGGAGGAAGACGATGCCTTTTATGGGGTCACTCAGAAAATTATACATTGTTGAAAGCTTTTCATAATTCAAAGATTACTTCATCAGGCAATCAATCAATCAATCAATCATCATGGCATGCTATAGAGGCCAGGTAGAAATGCTTAGGTATTCCTTGGGGACATAAGCAACAGATTACATCTGTCTATAAACAGGAAGTCTGGTATTTGCCCTGTATTTTAATGTTAGCGTTCGTGGATTGAGTCCACTTTGTCAGACATAAGAGTGAGTTTTCATGGTATCATTTTATACATATGAGGTACAGAGGCCCACATTGGTAGGTTGGTGGAACAGATAGGTCAGTGTGCTATTTACAACCAGTAATAACATACAATCAGTGTGGCTATTTACAACAGCAATAACAAGATCCCTTATTGGGGTAAGTTTGATTGTCGTGATGTTTGGTTCTGTTAAGTTGTAAATATTTAGTGGGCACAAAATAAATATTCTGACATTACACATCTGCTAATGAGTTAATTGAGGATGTTGTGTATGAAGGACCAAGCTAGAGGTCAAGCACCCATCCTGCTGTGTCAACTGTCCTGAAAACCATTTTGAGGAGGGGGGCATTTTTTTGAAGTCAGTTCTGCAAGGTAATTTGCACCCTCTTAGTTGTGGCGATGCTCTGTCTTAGATGAGCTTGCCATGTGCTTAGCATGTTACTGTTGTGTATCACTTCTGTAGACCTTCGAATTTTCACCAAATAATTATCCTAAGTTTGTTTCTTGATAGTGCTGTTTTGGCTGCATAGCTGCGAAGCTGTCATAGTTTTATTTGCCTTTCTTTACTGTGTTTCTGCCTTCCCTTTCCACTGAAGGAAGAGCACTCAAGGGAGCCTACAAACATAATTCTAAAAGATTAAATCATGCTAAAAATAAATTGAATAATAATCCAATTAAGATATAATAATAAATAAATGAAAATCAATACAGTGCTCGGTCAACAATAACACCCTTTTCTAAAAGCTGTGAAGTAGAATGCAGTTCTGGGTGTGTAGAGTTCATTTCATAATATAGGAGTAAAGAGGAGGATTTCCATCCCATATGCCAGCAGTGGGAATAAGAAAACTGGTTCAGCAATCTTCTGTAGAAGGATTGTTGATCTTCTCAGAAATGTCTGATGAAAATCTTACCATTCAGTCAACTCATACTGAATTCTATAGTTATAATGCATTGTTTTTTAGATTCCTTTTTAAAGATATCATGCCAAAAATTGTTTTTTTTAAATGTATACTTTCCATAATTATGTATGAATGTCTGGGGGAGAAGAATAAAACAGTACCTCTCTCATTGTTGGAAGTAAAAGAGAGTTCCACTTTAATACTCTTCTGTGTCTCCACCACATCTAAATTGAGAAAGGTAATATGCAGAAAGATAACTTGAGAATGCTTGTGCATTAGTGTTGATGCTAAATTTGGGAACCTAGAGTAAAGGCTGTTCACTGTCTTTGATGCTACAGTGTGCTGTTGATTTTGGAACTTTCAATTTGATTGTCATCTATTAAATTGATTCAAATCTGTGGTGCAAAAATAAAGTGCATAAAGGGACCCTCGATAGGTTTTCTAAACATTTGAAGACTTAACTAACTAGAAATCTGTCAATTCATTTCAGTTGACTATTCAGCCAAAGAGTAATCACTATATATGGGTGTGAAAGCTGGACAGTAATGGGAATGCTTCTGCCAGAGCCCCAATGGACAAAGGAAAGGAAAGTGTTTCTGTGAAAAATGCACAGCAGACACAGTTCTTTAACTCTTCAGAAAACTATGTTCTTTTGATGGACAAAGTCCCAAAGAAAAAATGCCCTATGCGGTTTGGGATTCCCCGCATAACAGTCAGTGCAGCTCAAGGTGCCGACCCTGAGGATTTCTTTAACTAGAAATAGAGCCTTCTTGGTGGTGGCACCAACACTGTGGAACTCTCTACCAGTAGAGCTGTGCCAGGCCCCATCACTGGTTATCTTTAAAAAGCAATTAAAAACTCTCTTCTTCAAGGAGGCTTTTCAGGGTGTTGTCCCGTTACCGATAAATTGTCAGTCAGGCTGAGTCCCTTTGCCCTCGGATGGCAATTATGTTATTTTAGTTTAGTTTTTTGTTGTTGTTCAGTCGCACAGTCGATTCCAACCCTCTGCGACCCCATGGACCACTGTCCGCCAGGCACTCCTGTCCTCCACCATCCCCCTCAACTCGCTCACCTCTGTGCCCATTGTCTCCGCGATACCATCTAGCCATCTCATCTTGGGCCGTCCCCTTCTTCTTTTGCCCTCGACCCTTCCAAGCATCAAAGCTTTCTCAAGTGAATCCTCTCTTCTCATTTGATGTCCAAAGTACTTTAGCCTCATCTTTATTATTTGACCTTCTAAGGAACAGTCAGGGATGATTTCTTCTAAGATTGACCTATTTGTTCTCCTCGCTGTCCATAGTTTCTGACATATTTGTTGTTTGTTTTGATCTGCTGTGTCTTTTATTGTTATTTGTTAGCTGTTTGTTCACCACCCAGAGTGGGATACCAATGGGTGGTACAGAAACAGTACAGTGGAACCCCGACGTACAAATGGTTCACCTTACAAAAAAAATTCAACATACAAATAGAAATCCTGGCTTAAAAAAATTCAGCATACAAATTTTAATAGGAAAAATTCACCATACAAAAAATGTGTAGTGGCCTCTTCTAGTAATGTAATGTGTTTTTGACATACAAATATTTTGACATACAAATACAGTGGTACCTCACTTAAAGAGCATAATGTGTTCTATGGGATTGCTCTTTAAGCGAGTTTGCTCTTTAAGCAAAATACCATTGCAAGTGACCAATTGTGACTTCTGGTGGGAGGGATTGCAAAGTCCAATTTATTTGTTAAGTGAGTTTTTGGTTGGTTTTAGTTGTTAAGCGAGGCAACCATTCAAAGAAAATTCTGCTCTTTAAGTGAGTTACTCCCTAAGCAAGTCACTCTATATGTGAGGTTTTACTGTAACCTCGTGGAATGGAAAAATTCATATATAGAGGTTTTACTGTAAACAAACAAACAAATAAAGGAAAGGAAAATCCTCAGACTTTGGGTCCCCAGTACCTTTGCAAATGAGAATTAACAGTTCTGTACCACCTTTACATTATTTGGAGAAAATAAACATTTCAAAATAAATTCCTCTTTATCAGTTATTTAATATGACTATATGGTATGACTACATAACAAGGAGTAAGACTTTATATAAATGACAAGCAAATTTACTTAAAAGCACTTGTTGAGCTTATATTAGTGATAGTGAAGCTATCGAACTAACACTGTCATATTTAAGAACATTTCATATACATCAATACAAACTAACTTGTATTGAAGGCTCACCTTAGTTGCACTGTCAAGGTAATGAAGAAAGTTAATAAGGCTTAAAAGAAAACAGATTACAATTTTTTAAAAGTACAGTCAAACCTTGCATAAAGCACACCTCGCTTAAAGAGTAACTTGCTTAAAGAGCAGAATTTTCTCTGAATGTTTGTTTCGTTTAACAAATAAAACCAACTAAAAACTCGCTTAACAAATAAATTGGGGTTCGCAATCCCCCCACAATTGGTCATTTACAATGGTGTTTTGCTTAAAGAGCAAACTCGCTTAAAGAGCAATCCTGTGGAACGCATTATGCTCTTTAAGCGAGGTACAACTGTACATGCTCTTGAGTGGAACAGTGAAAACTGTCAAAACGAAAGCAAAATATCCTCATTTCTCCCACTAAGGCATAATAAATCTTTAACAATGTATATGAGCTCTAAACATATATTTTTAACACATTGACCAAAGTAAAATATCTTAATATTATAAGCTACAAGATAGCTACAAGCCATGCTGATCAGGGCTTATGGGAATTGAAGTCCAAGAACACCTGGAGTGCCAAGGTTCTCTGTGACTGGCCTAGAGGAAAGCACAGGCTTGAGTTTGTAACAGTTTGTAAGGGCTGTTGAGTACAGGACATTTTGAAAATGGCTTATTCATACAGTCACCATAAGTCATATCTGACTTGATGGCAAGTAACAACAAGAAATAGTTTTAAGAACTGCTGCATTTATGAAGGAGTAGAAATATTGCTGCAAAGTTGCTTTTTCCTCATCTTTCATTTTGGGATCTGTGACTAATAGTTTCATTGGCAATCAGCTATATATACACTGTACAATATTGACATAATTCTTGCCTTTCCATATTTTGTCAACAGAAATGATCATTAAAAGCTTCATGTCACAGAACATCTAGAGTCCACAATGTGGGCTGTTGTACTCCATGCAATGGACCAGATGTTGCTAGCATTATTTGCTGGCTATTGTATTTTGCCATCTGGATATGGAATTAGTTACTCAGTTTCCAGATGTAAATTCTCAGACATTATGTGACATACTCTACTGTATGTTTATGTGTTATTGTTGTAATGGATTGCTGAAATGATTGCAATATTCTTTTCTGAATCATTTTTAGATGAGCAAAGCGAACTGAGTTTAGGATTCTGAGTAAAATGTGGACAATAAAAGAATGTAATTTTTCTTTTAGCGAAGCTGTGTGATGTGCTTTACCCTTAATGAAACAAATATGACTTTCAGATCAGATATATCTAGACATAAACATTTCCTTATCTTGCCTTCCGTAAATGCCTTGTGGACTTCACAAACCAGCTTTCCTCCCATCTGCTCTATATTCTGAAATATTATAAAAACAAAACTTTAGTGTTATGTTTTTGGCAATTATCATTGAGCATGGGGTTTAAAAGTAGCAATGCTATCAGAGAGTTCCAGAATTATTCTTCAAGAAATTTCAAATAAATAGGACATTTGGTAATCAAGTGTATATACCTATCATTTTGTAAAGAATCAGGATATATGTTTTGTATTGGAGTGACAGAGAAAGCCCTCCTTGAATAATATTTCAAAAAGGTATCCCCCTCTTTTTTATTTTTATTTTTCTGGGCCCAGATTTAGTGCTTTTCTAGAGAATTGCCATTTTTGGCTTTTTCTAAAACGCATAGTAGACTGTAGAGTTGTAACATTTTCTATATGACATGTTCTGTTGCTGCACTCCTTGAAGAGACCCCTTCTCTCTGTAGTTTTAATTTAATTAGGGTTATGGCTCTTTGTAGCCAGAGTTTATGAAATCTTCATCAAATAGCATTGCCTCAAGGAAGATCAACTACAACTTAAATTTGGGTTACCTGTACATTATCTTCTCTATGAAGCTTCTAGAAAGCAAGATATAAGATGGAGAGTGTTTCTATTTGCCATTTGTCCATCTTTCTCATATTCTACTGTTTAGTACAGGGGTTCCCTACCTTTTCAAGCTGGGGGGGGGGGCAGGTCGTGTTCTCTCAGTAAGCTTCAAGGGCTGGACAGCCATTCTGCCCTGCCTGCACGATGGGGTGGCCATTTTGTCCCAACAGCTTCAAAGGGGTGGCCATTTGACATGAAATGGCACCGTAGGCCAGATTTGTCCCACAGGCCTTAGGTTGGGAACCCTTGGTTTAGTACCTCAGAATTGGCTACTTTTCGTTTGCTAAGTACTGTATATTTTGCAGTATATTGTTGGGAATGGGCTTTTTTTTTGTGCCTTGAATGTATCCTTCTTTAGAGTAAACATTTGTAACATCTGGAATTTAAATATGGCAGTTTGGGAACTCTGACCCCACTCTTTCTCCTTCTTTCCTTTCAACTGTTTACTTTCATTTGTATTTTTCATATTTCTGGTTAACTGAACCAAAAATCAGTAAATACATTGTATGAACCTCTGGTTGCCTTATTTTGGATCTTGAATATTCTTCATCAGATAAAGTCAATGCATTTACAATTAATTGTCTCCTTCTACCTTTCAGTGTAGAGGACTCCACAAAGAATCCCCATTGGGTTCTCTCCTTCCATTTCTTCTTTGTGTGTTCTTTTAATTTGTTAAATTTGGATATGTGGGTGATTGGCACTCAGCACCCTAGCATGGTGAAGGGTCTACTTTCTTAGCACATCCATGCAGGCACTGCCACTGCTTCAGGTGCACTGATGTTTGTGCTCCTTAATCCCTGAGGGGGAAAAAAACTATTGCTTCCTCAGGATCTGCAGCTATTAGGATTATATTAGCCATACTTGGTCCCAGCAGAACTTAAAGGTAAAGGGTAAAGGTTACACTTGCTCAAAAGCCAGCCGTATCTCACTCTAGGGTTCAGCGCTCATCCCTGTTTATAGTTGAAGAGCCAGTGCTGTCTGTATCTGCAGACATTTCCATGGACACGTGGCGGGCATGCCTAGACACGGAACATTGTTTAACTTCCCACCAAAGTGGTCCCTATTTATCTACTTGCAATTTCTTCCTTTCGAACTGCTAGGTTGGCAGGAGCTGGGTCTTGAACTGCTGACCTGCTGTCTTCCAGTCAGCATCTTAAGCACTTGAGCCACTGCAGTCCCAGGAGAATTTAGTCACTACCTTCATAATGGTGCCCCACCCCAGATGAGGACCTGCCTGCTGAGATTTGCCTGGATGTGAACAGTTACAGCCAAAGCCCCCTGTTTGCCCCCGGCTGGGGTGGGATCCTGAAGTAAGCAAGAGGCAAGACAACCATTAGCTCTCATGCCATTTGTTTTAGAAAGAAAAGCACCACTCAAACCCTTACCTTAAACACTTCCTTGCGAGGTGTATCTTGCACCAATATTTTTAGATGGGAGAAAGAAGGAGAAAAAAAAGGGGGGAAGGTTAGTGTCATGTAACAAAACAGAATGGTACATTTCCTCTTTTCAGGGCTAGGCTGGCCATTCTTCCAAAGTGAGACAGTTGCCTCAGCAGACAGGCCCACTACCAACTCATTTTCACTTCAGCTTGAGCCTTCTGTTAGACTGCCTTCTTTCACAGGGCAGCCACTTTACTCCCTCAATTGTGTTACTAATGAGATATGAAGGCTCTTGGGACCGAGGTGTTGTAGGAGGGTAAAGAATCACCTGCATCTACAGCTCCTACAATGTCTTTGCCAGAAGGACACTTGGAACTGAGCATTTTTAAAATAGCAGAGAAGAAAATGACCAGTTTTGAGGTCATTTAAAGATAGAACTTTCTGGCTCAAGCAGTGCTACGTGATGGCAAGCCTCCTCCTGTACAGAGAAATGTGACATAGTGTCTTATTGTGCCACAAAGGAAAAAGCCACAATTGTCTCCATTCTCCAAAGATGGATTATAATGTATTTTCAAAGTTTGTGTTTTTGACTTGGAGAAATCTGCTTGAAGAGCTTTGTGGGATGACCAAATGTTGTGCTGACCTCATGTATTATATGCTCTTTTTCATGCAGAATTCTTGATTTGGATCTGGTGGTAAGAGATGAAGATGGAAATATATTAGATCCCGAGCAAACCAGCACTATTAGCCTTTTTAGGGCACATGAAATAGCTTCTAAGCAAGTGGAAGAAAGACTGCTGGAAGAAAAAGTGAGATACAAATGTGTGCTTTCCTTATTATGCCTTATGAAATGTATAGATGACCATACATTTGATAATACATTCAAGCAAATGAAATATTGTTATAATTGTGTTTTCCAAAAAGCATTGGGTTGGATGGGGATTTAGGTAATTGCAATACAGCTAGTGAACGTGGATAGTTCCCACCTTTGCCAGTCTAGCACTCCAAAATTGTATATGCAGGGCCAAGGAACTTTTTTGAATGGGGTGAAATTTATTGCTTGAGTTGTAGCAAAGTGCCCAGGCAGCATCAAAGTGGAGAGAGTTACTTTTCACAAACAAAGCTATTCCATCCAAAAATAAATGAGCCCTAGTCTGGTCAATTATTTGTTCAGGGGAAACTGTGATACTCTGTCCCTCTTTAGAGACTTGGGAAAGTATTACACTAAAGAGGGATATACACACTTACTTTTTTGTGTAGTGCAATACCATTAAAATGTCTCAGAAAAGATAAATTCTGTCCTGGCAGGCACTGTGAGCATACAGGAATTTGGCATCAGTCCCATGACGGGTACAACTGGTAAATTGTTCCTTTCCTTGTCACTTAATAGTACTGTTTTTCTGACTTTGCATCTCCCAATCTTTTAGGTCTGGGGAGATCCAGTTAAGGTTCCCTGCACTATAGTTTGTATTTAGAAGGAACAGAGTATGTGGCTGCCATAGAATGACCAGCTTGTAAGGGTATTCAAACTAAAAATTGCCAATAAAGGAAACTCAACTATTAGCATAGGTGTTCTGCATTTGTCTCTTTTTACACCCCTACACCATCTTAGCCACGCCCCATGTTGTTTATGGTATAACATGCATAAATGAAGTGGCAGAACATAGGGATTATGTTCATGAAGTACATAATGAGAGTTCATAAATATTTAGAAGAGTGATTTATGCAGTTTGAAAACAAGAAGTTGCAAATAGGGAAGGTAACAGCGTTCCTTGCACTCCAGTTTCTACTCATGCCTGCCACATGACCACAGAGACAACTGCAAATGCAGACAACGCTGGCTCTTTGGTTGTAAACAGAGATGAGCATTGAACCCTAGAGTTGAATAAAATTGGCTTTCAAGCTAGGTCGACCTTTACCTTTTACGTTTGTCTTTCCTCTTTCAAACTGTTTTCTTACTCTGTCTTCTTATTTTAGTCTCAGAAACAGAATCTTGACATTAGTCGACAAGCCAAGTTTGCTGCAACACCTTCATTTGCTTTATTTGTCAACCTGAAAAATGTTGTTTGCAAGATTGGAGAAGACGCTGAAGTTTTGATGTCTTTATATGATCCATTGGAATCCAAATTCATCAGGTCAGCATCTCCCTCCTTATTATTTAGGTTGGTAGTTGACCCATCCCAAAGGTACCCAGAGAGGGAGAGAGGGAGAATATGTTTTTAAATATATATAACACTTTACTTTAAAAGTATATATGATCATCATTTTAAATGATTGTTGTGCTTTCTTTTTGCAAAGCTGCATCCAAAATAAATGATGTATATGTTAGATGAGGTATGAAATCCAGATTCTGAACAGTGTACTCAATATCAAAATTAGTTTGGTCTCTAAATAACATATTGTTCACTTTTTCTGATTATATGAGTGGAGAACATATCCCATCAGGAATCCTATTTCTTTCCCAGACCAAATTTGTTTTGCATCACCATGAAATTGTTATTATTGCTTATTATGTTTGTTTGTGTGTATGTGTATGTATATGTGTATGTGTAAAGCCTTTCATAATTTCCTGACTGGACTTTCAATGGTTGTAATTTGTTATTTTAGTCTACTTTTAAAACATAGTTTTTATTTGGTATAATGTGACACTGACTGCAAGACTGGAACTGCAAAACAGCTAAAATATTATTTTTCTTCGCATAGTGAGAATTATCTGGTGAGGTGGTCAAGTTCTGGTTTGCCAAAAGACATAGACAGGCTACATAATCTGCGGGCCGTCTTCACAGTAGGTGTTCTTTTAAATATTTGCAACAAATGAGGTGTTCTGTTAGGTTAGTATTTTGCAAAGCACACAATATTTACAGATAGGGAGTTGAGAATGGAATCTTCATTGAAGGATAGCTTAATGCACCGTTTCCCAAACTATGTTCTGTGGAACACTGGTTGACTTAAATTGCCAGAAGCCTAAGTCAGTACGTTGACTGATCAGTGTTTTGGGAAATTGACTTAGGCTTTGGGAATTAAAGAACAAAACCCAAAGATTGGGAAACACTGGCTTAACGGTAGAGTAGTGTGCTCCATGTGTAGAAGGGCTCAGGTTTAAACACTGCAGTTTCTAGACTTGGGAAAGCTTCTTGTGAGAAACTCTGGAGAGCTTATCTTAGAGTGGAATAGACAGTCATGAGCCAAAGGATTTGTGGTCCAACAATGTACATACAACATAGGGCATGCAGTGTGGTAGACAGTCACACCAACTGGTTTCCTCTTCTCAGTCCTTTGCCCAGTCTACTTGATTTGTTAAAGGCTATCAGACCTCCTTGAAGTTTTACATTGAGTCACAAAACTTATTACTTAGTCTTTTCTAGACACATTGGTGTGGCAAGCAAAGCACAGCTGTTTAACAATGTTCATCTCTTGTTTACTATTTTTTTGTGCTTTTAAATTTATATGAACTTATGTTGGCAACTTTTAGTAGACATTTTTTAACTTTTCCAGGTGAGGTTTCTGGTGGATCCTTATGAGTTATATCTTTGGGCTAAACTTTCAACTACCTCTGCCCACTCAGGGATTCTAGGATATCTTTCCCAAGATATTTCTAGCATTTTGGAGCTTTTTTGGTGGGGGTGGGTTGGGGGTGGGGGAACCCTACTATAATCAATTTAAATTTTCCTGTGTATAAAATAGACATTTCAAACCAGAGGAATTGGTCATTAGGTTTTTTTTAAATAAATGTCCAAGTAAATGTTTGTTATTATTATTATTATGAAATGTTTTTAAAAAGTAAATAACTTAAAATTGATAGGATAGCTCCTGAGAAGGCTAAATTGCATAGTTTCCCTTTCTTGTACTCTGAAATTGAAATGTGAATGGATTTTGTACAATAAATGCATTCAAATGTAATATTTCTAGGACCTTGGCAGCAAAGACCTTAAAAGAGAGAAAATCAGTTTTGTCTGTCAGATTGTTCGAGTAGGCAGAATGGAACTGAAAGACAACAACACAAGAAAGTTAACCTCTGGGCTACGGCGACCTTTTGGTGTAGCAGGTAATCTTTTTTTTTAGGTACACTGTTAAAGTAGGCCGCAAGTAGGAACTGCTGACTTGTTATATTGCAGCTTTAGAAATACTTGTTCAGTCTTTTTGTTGTATTGAATTGGCTGTTTTCACTGAAGTGGATCCTTAAGAATAGTCAGGAAAGACGTTTCTCGACAGCTCACTAAACCTTGTCTAGTAGAACAGTGTTGGTGGACTGACACATATGATGCTTTTCTTTCTCTAAGTTAATTTTGGTAATAGCTTTTAGGAAAAGGTAACTGCTTTCTAGGGACAATTTTGCATTTAGGGTTATATTCACAGCGATGTGCCACAACATATCCTAGAAAAAAGAACTTTCCTTAGGCCAACATCTTTTTCAAGCACAGGTTGATGTATCCCTTGCCTGGCTTTGAGAAGTGCTGCTGCAGCAGTAGACATATACCATCCTTCTGATAAGTTGCAATTTTTTTAGAACAGTAAATGAAAAAGCTGCTAGCAATTTGTGTATGTGAACTGTATTATGGAATGTATTTTGTGCATATCAAAAATGTTTTCAAAAATGAACTTGCATTGCTTCCGATCATCATTAGTTCCATTCGTTTTATAGCAACTACCATGAAAGTATGAATTTATTTTGCAGGGAAGTGTGTTATCAATTGCAATGCATTTCATTATGTGACACACAAATGCAGAGCCCTTATGAGCTTTGGAAGGTTCTGCTTTCTCCACTGATGTGAATGTAACAGGGCTATCTTTGAACATAATAATAAATTTTGCCTGTTGTGGAACACAGAGATGTCTTTGTGTCCTTTGCTCTCCCCTTTAGATGTTGATCTTTTTAATTATGTTTCTTTTTGATTTCAGTAATGGATGTAACTGACATAATTAGTGGGAAAGTAGATGATGAGGACAAGCAACACTTCATTCCATTTCAGCCGTAAGTACAGATTAATGTGTGTGTGTGTGAATGTCAGGAGTGATTTCTTGTGACATTCTAGTGGATTATGATTCCTCAGATTAAAATTTGGCTCATACAGTATAGTTTTGATATGGAATTGCTAAGGAATTAAGTTCTGTACCATTAAATTAATTATTACAACACTATCAGTGAAATCACATACTTTTAATTTTTTTGTTTAGTTCATGGCTCTATTCAACCCAGCCTTTTAAATAAACTAGTCTAATATAATTACAACAGTCATCTTTGAGCTGACCTGTAACAACTTTATTTTTTTTGTATGTTCAACATACACACAGTGTGGAATTTGATAGTGACCTCTGTGGAGTGCCATTAGTTGAGGATACATTGGCCAAGATTTAACAGTGAGAGTCAGTATTCAGAGTCATCTTTCTCTCCATCTGCTGTCCTCAGTTATCTCAAATGTGCTGCAGAGGTTTCCTCCAGAGCCTTGGTCTGCAAATGGGGCTCTCCAGATGTTCTTGGACTTCAATTCCCAGAAGCCCCAATCAGCAGGAGTGCTGACTTGGGCTCCTGGTAATTCAAGTCCAAGAACATCTGGAGAGCCACATTTGCAGACCACTGCTCCAGAGCAAGTTTTAAGATGCAGAAGGGGTTGTGGAGTTAGAATCTGTGGTTAAGTAACAGGATCTGGCAGAAGTACACCATTGGATCCTGGCCATTGGATATTAAAACCAGTCTGCATGGTCTAAATCAGGTGTTCTTAGCCTTACCGTGCCATGGGCCAGACAACTCTCCCTCTGACAGCTGAGTGGGCCAGACGTGGTTTCCTCCTGCCACAAAGGTGCGTTCGCACATGTGTGGGCACATTTGCCCATGAGCATCCACTTCTGTTTCCGGGGTCATCTCCGCGAGATGGATGGAACTGCGTTGGGGTCCGGTTCTGCCCTGCAGGCTGTAGGTTGTGAACCTCTGGTCTAAACAAATGTAGTTTTGGTACCATCTTTGGGTTTGAATAGAATGGATGTTTTAAGAGGTTATGTACAGAAGATGAAGCTTTTAACTTCGAGTAGCAGACACTCAAATGTTACCTTCATTGTTGTTCTGAGAATGGGACAACTTCATGTCTATGGATAGTTTTCATGTGTGTGTGTATACCAGTTACCTTTCTCCTGTGAAATGAATAGAATATTTCATAGACATTGGAAGTTAATGTACACAGACATTTTTTGGAGTGCAGTGATATTCTAAATATGATATTGAAACTAAAATAATGATGAAGTGACTTGGTGGTGTAGCAGAGAAAATGAAGTTTCGTATTATATGTCTCCCTCATCAAAAAAAAAAAAAAACCCCACTTACTGCTGATTGCTTTTTAGCCTTTCTAAACATATCCAAATGATATGTATACCAGGAGTGGTTATATACCTGCATAATGTTGAAAAAGCAGGGGAGGGCTTGAAAAATAAAGCAAATGTACTTGGAAACCTGATTGAAAAAGACAAGGTTGAGTGTGGGTGGTTAGAAGAGACATTTTTTTTGGTGAGTTAACTGTTTAATGATAAGTTGATGTGCCTGGTGATGGTCTGCTTGCAAGTTATTAAAAGCTTGCAAGTAAAAATGAAACCTAGGCATTTGATGATCCCTGGCAGCTTTTGACAGTATCTCCTGTTACTTTTTGTGATCATGATAGGTACAACATTTTACCTAGAATGGTGGCAATCATATATTTTGGTAGATAAGAACAAATAGTGAAAATACATATTTCCAAAAGAAGAAAAATAGATATTAATGGAACACTTACTGTTGGTTGTTCCCATTACATTTGTATATACAAATCGGAATGTGAAAGAATGGACAATTGTATGAGCTATGTTTCTTTTTTGTCTATTGCTATGGTAAATTAAAATGTTCTTCAGAGAAAATGTGCACCAGAAATGAGCAGCATGCATTTATGATGAATAGAAATGTCATCCTGAGTATTGACTTAAGAACTGTATACTGTATGCAAGACAGTTTTTTCTTCTTAACACATTTCATGCTGTGCCTTTGTTGTTCTGCCATTTGGCATTTTTCTTTTTGTATGCTGGTCATAGGTTGCCAGCAAAATAAATACAAACACAACAGCTTTTGCATTGCATTTGGCAAAGTTGCCTTGGGGTAATAGATGTAATTTTTCTAAATGTTGTATTTCATTTGTAATTTCAATATTTTCATCTGGTTAAACTATAGTAGTGAAATGTGTCATGAATTCTATTGAATTGTCTCTATCACTGATTACTTTCCTTATAGCAGCTCCTCCCTTTCTATTAATTCTCATTGAATTATCCCTCATTTCATATCACAGTCAAGAGTAGCTCTTGAGCATTTCATGGACTAGTATGCTTTACATTTTGATTGCTCATAGGCAAATAATTTTGTTTGACTTTAATTGGACTGCATTTGGCTTGCCTAGTATGTATACCAAATTGAAGCCTTACCCCCTTCTGGGAAGCACATGACATCTATATTCCTTTGTCTAACTACAAAAGGAAGCTACTGTGCTTCAGAGAGGGCCATGAAATATCTTGCTGCTCTTAAGATAAGAGACTAGCTGACCACCACACCATGAACATTTTAATACATGCCTGAAGAAGTGGTCTTGAACAACGAAAGCTTGTGCAACATTTTGTTTTTCTTAGTGATCCAATAATGGTATCACCTGTTTCCTGCATCTTTTGCATCTTTACATTTTGGTTGTTATATTATGTATGGCTTTTTGGACTTTTTATCTCTTTTGTGTGATACGATTTGAATCTGGAGAAGGTTTGTTTCTCAAATCTTAGGTTTGCTTTACTTCTCTTAGATTCACATTTTCCTGATTATCTTCCTCTGTCTGTCTTGTTTCCTTTCCTATCCTTTACCTTGTCTTAACTAATGACCACTCCTTATCAACTGTATGATACTCCATTGTTTCCTTGTTACTGTGGCTTCTGGTTTTCTGTCCTTCCCATCTGTGTTACCTTTTGCATTGGTCGTCATGTGCAACATCCAGGCTAGCATTGGATAACGCCATTCGTCACAAGCCGTTGAACATATCATCCCGTTTTTCACCCAGGGTGGCAGGGGAGAATGATTTCCTTCAGACTGTTATAAACAAAGTGATTGCAGCTAAAGAAGTTAATCACAAGGGTCAAGGTAGGTACTTTGGTTTGTTTTTGTATTCCTAGTACTTGCAGTGACATCACTGTTCCAGTTTGTCTGATTGATTTAAAGATATGACGATGTTGTCATATCTGACTTTGAAACATTTCATAGTCACCTCCCTTCCTTGTTGGGAAGGAGAATTATTTTTGCCAAGATTGGGTTGAGTAATCTTAACAGAGGAGGAGTCTGAAGAAGGATAAGCTACCTCATCCAGAGCAATATTAGCCTCATGCCTTGAAGAAAAAGGAGTGAGAAGAGCAACATATAATTTCTTCCCTTGCTAAACTGTTTTTCAGAATAGTTAATGAAAAGATATCCCCCCTGTTAAAACCATTGATGTTGTATATTTCTTTCATGTTGGGTGTATAACCGGGTACTGGAGGGATACTGGAAAGTGTTAGTTTTAAGCTTTTCCGATTTGTCTATCACATATATCACAATCTGCCCGTCTATGCCTCTACCAATGTTGGAATTCCAACTTCTTTTCTTTCTTTTGGGAGATTTCTTTCATTCCTGGCAATACACTCATTGTAGGCTATTCCCTTGTCAATTAGACATCAGTGGCAGAAATACTATTGGATGGGTTCATCCAATGCAGTGGGAACGGGCATTTCAGTCAGCAGTAAATTTGTTTTTTTTTTTTTTTTAAACATTATTATCTTGGGGTCCTGACAGCTTGCAGATAATGACTAAAAGCCATGTATATCCTGAAATTGCAAAAAGGTACAGTCAAACCTCGCATAACGAGAGTTTGCATAGCGAAAAACTCGCATAACGAGCAAGTTTTTTTTGCTAAGCAGTCCAACTCGCTATGCGAGTTTTCCCCATAGAAATGCTCGTTATGGGAGTTTTTCCATAGGGAAAAGTCCAACTCGCATAGCGAAAAATTCGTTATGCGAGTCTGACTCGCATAGCAAAAAACTCGCATGGCTAGCAGCCTCACAGAACGAATTAAATTTGTTATGTGAGGTATGACTGTATCTTTAATTAGTGGGAGTTTCCTGTTGACAGTGACATTATTCTCATTGCACTGTTGGAACTGCACAACAGGATTTTGGCTAGCCCCTCATACTGTGTGTACTCATTTTCATCATAAAGAATATGATAGTAAAGTTAATTGGGTATCAGAATATTTACCTTTTTTTTCATTTTCTTATCTTCAATAAATATTAGGTTTTTGTAGGCCAGAGGAGAGTGGCCTTATAATCATTGCTAGGCAACAACGTCCACCAGCCTTAGCCAGTGACAAGGGATCCAGAAGGTTATGCATTACCCATATCTGTTCTAGGCTTTTGCCAAGTGTGGCAACTAAGGTGATAATTCTGTTGCAGTTGCTGCAAAGTCTAGCACTAGAGCCTATACCAGGGGTTCCTAGCCTTTTTGGGCCGTGACCACACCCCTGAACAGCTGAGCTGGCTGGTCACATGGTTGCTCCCACCATAAATGCTGCCATAAACCACATCTGTGGCTGTCGTAAATGCATTTACGGCATCTGCAGGTGCATTTATGGCAGTGTTTATGGCAACTGCATGCATGTTTTACAGCTGTTGCAAACGTGCCCACGAGGGGGGTGGCAGGCCACATGAAACGGTGCCACAGTCTGGGGACTGCCTGCAGTTCATAGGTTGGCTACCCCTGGCCTATATGGAGAAGAGAGAAATATATTAATTGTCAAGACAGCTTTGTAGCCAAACTATAAACTAGAAGACAGAATGGAAGCAAAGCTGTGAATAGAGAGCAAAATAAGGGTAACAGCATACACTTAAATCACAAGCAAACCCCCCTCCCCACATATATTTGCAAGGCTATTGTGATTAATGAACAATGTGATGAAAAGGGGAACATTACATAGATGCATGTTTCTTTTTAACAATCCCTTTATGTTTCAAATGCTGTTTCTCAGTTTGGAAGAACTTGGGGAGTTGTAAGCTAAATCCCTGTAAATTATCTCTGTTACCAATGTGACTTTTCTTGTTTCTAAAGTTTCTGGTGGGCATTTTTAAAAAGTATGCCATCTTTACATATCTTTAACACTCTTTTGAGCACTTCTTCAGGAGCCTAATAGTTGGAGATTAAAGACAAACAGGCAAAGCAAGTCCTTTTTGTTTTAACCATATGCATAGTTACTTTATTGAATTCAATAGCTCAAGATTTGGTCAGGGCCACCAACCTATGCATCTTTAAAGGTGTGTGTGTAGACGAACATTTAATCATTGAGTCTATGAGTGACTGCTAGTCAAAATGATTATATGTGTTCTAAAATGTTTGAAGTGCATGCCTGCGATACCAGATGCTGAGGAGCAACAGTTAGAAAGCTAGGTTGCGGTTCCTCTGTTATTTTCATGAGGTTCCTGTAGACCAGGGGCTCCCAAAAATTTCCCATCATGGACTTGACCCACCCCCGACACTTCCCGCCAGAGGCATGGCTGCACCCACTACTTACGTTTTCATCATAATCGTCACCATCAGAGGTGGCAGGTTTTCCGGGTTTTTGCACAGCCTCCACCACTTCCCAGGGTGGCAGGAGTAAGGTGGTGAACTTTACAATAAGTCAATGCGGGACACAGTAGAGTGGAGCTAACGTCATGACATAATGATGTCGTGGGAGGAGCCGACGTCATGACGTCATGACGTCATGACGTTGTGGGCGGGGCCAAAAATAAAAATAAAATAAATAAAAATAAAATAAATAAAAATAAAATAAATAAATAAAATAGAATTAAAATAAACAAACAAACACACACACACCTCACCCACCCACCCACTCAAACAACCATAACACAAATCCGTAAATAACTTAAATAAATAAAATAAATAAAGAAATAAAATAAAAATTAAATAAAAATACATCCACCCACCCAAAACACAAATAAACCACCCACCCACCCCAAACACAAAACCCTCACTTACCCTCCTTGGGGCCGATGAGCCCCCATAGCCCAGGGCCGCCGGCAGGGAGTCCATGGCGGGAAGGCCGGAGGGAACCCCAAAGGGACGGCGGAGGGAGGCGGAAGCCGGACTGGCGGCGGCAGCGGCTCCTCCGAGGCTCTTCTCGCCCAACTTGGGCGGCCGGCTTGGAATTTGAATGGCCGTGATGGGCTGGAGGAGGCGGAAGAGGCCGCCATCTTGGTGAAGCCATCGAAGCCGCCCTGAGTAGGGCAGCCGATTAAGTCGAGGGATGCGCTTTGGGTTTTGGATGCCCTTTGAGGGCGCTTTGGGCACCATCATGGTGGGGTGTATGTCTAGAGGTGCCAGGGTTCCCACCATGGGGTGGATTAATGATATGCATGGGTTGGATTAGGCCTACAGACCCTAGGTTGGGAACCTCTGGTGTAGACATTTGGTTAACCACTATAGGAAACAAGATGCTTCAGCTTATTGATACTATTTTCTTATCTTACTACTTTTACAAATCAAGAAGATGTCTAGAATTGTTTTCCACTTGAAAAACAACTGTTTGCTGAAATTGTATATGAATAACCATGTATACTTAATACTACAGGCTTATGGGTGACATTGAAACTTCTTCCTGGAGACATCCATCAGATAAGAAAAGAATTCCCTCACTTAGTTGACAGAACAACAGCTGTGGCTAGGAAAATGGGATTTCCTGAGATTATTATGCCTGGTAAGATTGAATAGATTCAAGGTCCAATATATTCAAGAAAATTTGAGGGACTGGTCTTGGGTTTTAGGTGAATGTGCAGTAGCACTGTTTAATGCTAGATAGTATTTTGGGCAGATTTGGCTTAAAAACTGAATTTCCAGTCTGTTTTCAGTTCTGAATTAATAATGTAGGAGTGCTATTGTAAACACGGTGGAATAATTGTGCACAGATGGTAAAATGTCTATTTCATTTAGTTTCAGAACTTAGATTCCTGGTGTGTTTTGACTGCTTGGGCTTTTAATGTATGATATAAATGAATCTATGGGGCAATAAAGTCAGACTTCAAAAGTGGCTCTGTTGCTTGCATGTCCAAATGGGCTATCAAATGTGTAGATTATCTATTATTGCATGCAGATGTGTGAAAATTTTGTTCACAGAATGCCAAGGTTTATTCAATAAAAAGCTTCCTCTGTTATTCTAATGCAGGACTATGAGAAAAACACAAGACTATTTAAAGAGCATTTACTTAATTTTCATCACACTTTTCCAAAAGCAATGGGGCTGGTGATAGGTTGTCCTCAGGAAGAAAACCAATTGGACCAAGGAGTTGTGGGTATTTTAGCTGTGTTTTACAATTATAGGCTTTGAAATAAACAAGTATTTTTTTTCACCTAGTTCCAAGAACAGAGTGAAAAGGAAAAGAAATATTCATAGCCCAGTGACTGTCAGTTAAGAATGCTGTCATAACAGGAATAAATAACAAAGAATTTTTCCCAATGATTATTTCTTGCTATGAGCAGGAGAGAACTTGTTTGGAGACTAATTCTGTTTGTTCACATGAGAGAAAGGGTACAATGCGATCTTCATTCTTCAGTCACCCCACCACCACTTTTTTATTTTTATTTTTAGAATGTGCTGCTTCAGTAGGTCCATCTTGTTATGTAGGGCAGGGACTCATCTAGAAACAATACACTGTACAGTATTTGAATTGGCACCAGTGTGCAATTACAAAAATGTTTTGATCTTGACCTTAGTTTCTGAAATTTGTTTAACCTTGTCTAACCAAAATGAAACCAACCAACAGAAAACAAAAGTCTCATGACACTTTTAAGATTAATTGATTTATGAGTTTCCTTGGGTTGCTACTTCAATCTATTAATCTTAAGAGTATTACAAGACTTTTGTTTGTGTTGTTTTGTTTCAGTTTGGTTAGACAAATTTCACAAACTGTCATCGAGATAAAAACACATGACTGTGTTTTATTTCTGTCTTACTTGATGAAACAGACTGACATGGCTCTTTGAAAACTTTCTAAAGCTGTGTCTCTTGGTGCATACAGGATCATTTTTCAAACATGAAGGGATGTCTGTCATTCGAGAAATCCTAGCATATGTATTTATTCATTATTGAAATAAAGCTGATCTCTACAAATGTGACTTGAAACTTTGCATAACAAAAGTGAAATAAAGCACTATTAGTTTTTAAAAGTTTCAAGTTTTAATATTTGAATTTTCCTTTATCTTTCAGGTGATGTCCGTAATGATATTTATGTAACATTAGTTCAAGGAGATTTTGATAAAGGCAGCAAAACCACAGCAAAGAATGTAGAGGTTACAATATCTGTTTATGATGAAGATGGAAAGAAATTGGAGGTACTTTAATGGAAAGTATTTAAGTTCTTTTTTAATTCTATGGGCTAAATCCATTTGTTAATACTCTTAGGGTTGACCCATGTATTGTATGCAACTTGTTAACTCAACAGTACAGTAATACCTCGGATAACGTTTACCTCGGAAAACGCTAAAATCGCATAACGTTAAGTAATCTGGGGAGGAGAATTGGATCGAATAACGTTAAGGTCCTATGGGATGTATCGGATAACAACCCCTAAAGCCTGTGCGGTTACAATGTATCTCTATGGAGCTTTAACGTTATCAGATCCATCCCATAGGATTTTAACATGCATCGGATAACACTAAAAATCGGATAACAGCAAGACTTGTGGAACCAAGTCTTAGGGTTATCCGAGGTATTACTGTACATCATTTCTGATTTAATGGGTATACCTTGGATACCGTGGAGTTGTTATTCAGCACAGAATCCTTGTATGAATGGATGTCTCTGCAGGGACATTCTGCACATACGCCATTCACAAAAATCTGTCCCTGGCAGTTCTATTCCATGTTAGTGCAACATATTTTTGTTGTTCAGAAAATCTTCCCATCTGTGAGGTGGTATTTCCCTTGGTCTTTTGTGATCTCTTGGATACTAATTCATTATTCTGGTGCTCCATCTATTGTTACTTTTGTGTGCATTAAATTGTATACTAAAGGAAAGTAATCAATAGTTGTAATAAGAAAAATGTGTCACATAAAATACTCATAATGGATGGGAGGTACTTTGAATTTTTTATGGTTCAAATTTTGTGATAACATTCGTGTTTATGTCTGAGAAATCATACAAGTGTTGTGAATGAGCAAATGTCAATGAAGAAGAAGACTCATATCTTAGGTATAGTCCCATGAGAAATAAATACAGCTTGGTGACATAAAATTACCATCTGCAAAACAAAAAAATTCTGTGTGGTTGGAAATTTTGACTGTATAAGTCTGCTTTGTTAAGGTTATGACAATGTCAATATGGGGAAAAAATTCAGACTTGGTATGAGATCATTGATAAGAGATTGAACTCTCATAAAATAATACAGTGGTACCTCACTTAAAGAGCATAATTTATTTATTTATTTGTTCAGATTTATATTGCTGCCCACTCATCAAGGTGACTCTGGGTGGCTTACAGCCAAAACAGCAACAGTACCGTAAAAATAATAAAATACAAGCTCGCAAAACAACCAAAGCAGAACACAGACTAACTCCCCTCTGGCTGTTGTTGTGGGCCCAGAGGAGGGGTGATGTTTTCAGCCGCCTGCCAGGCCATGGAGTCTTCTCCCTCAGGCCATTGTTGTGGGCCCAGAGGAGGGGGCAATGTTCTCAGCCGCCTACCAGGCCATGGAGTCTTCCCCCTCAGACCGTTGTTGTGGGCCCAGAGGAGGGGCGATGTTATCAGCCACCTGCCAGGCCATGGAATCTTTTCCCTCAGGCTGTTGTGGGCACAGAGAAGATAGCAAGGTCCTCAGCCACCTGCCAGGCCATGGAATCTTCTCCCTCAGGCCGTTGTTGTGGGCCCATGGGATTGCTCTTTAAGCGAGTTTGCTCTTTAAGCGAAACACAATTGTAAGTGACCAATTGTGACTTCTGGTGGGGTGGGGTGGGGTGGGGTGGATTGTGAACCCCAATTTAGTTGATAAGTGGGTTTTTGGTTGTTTTTAGTTTTTAAGCGAGGCAATCATTCAGAGCAAATTCTGCTCTTTAAACGAGGTAGTCTCTAATCTAGGCCCTCTTTTTATGAGAGATTTTACTGTATATAAATATGACATTCCAGAATAGGAAAAAGGGGGAAAGAAAAAGAAGACTTATGGAGTTCCCTCCATAGATTCAAGTAGCATGGCTGGATGAGATTTTTCTGTGTGGTTCTATTAAAACTGCTTAATCCTAAGAAATGCTTTTTAATTTTAACTTTTATACTTCTAAGAAGGTTCATGTTCACCTTTTTATGATATACAGTCAAACGTCGCTTAGTGAGCGTTTTGCTTTGCAAAAAACTCGCTTAACGAGTGGTTTTTTAAAAAACCGACCTGACTCACATAATGAAAATTAGTGAAATTTTTTGCTATGCAAGTCAGACTTCCCCTATGGAAACACTCACACAGCAAGCATTTCTATGGGGGAAAACTCACATAACCAAAAAATTTTCGCTATGTGAGTCCGACTTGCATAGCAAAAATATTCGCTATGCGAGTCGGACTTTCCCTATAGAAAACTCACATAATGAGCGTTTCTATGGGGAAAACTCGCATAATGAAAAAAATTCGCTATGCGAGATTTTCCCCTAAAAAAGGTTGTTATGTGAATTTTTCAAAAGGAATTTTCGCTATGCGAGCCTGACTCACATAGCGAAAAACTCGCATAGCGAGCAGCCTTGCAAAACGAATAAAATTCGTTATGTGATGTATTACTGTATTCTGTTTGTGCTTCTCTATTCAGTCTTCATATTTAAGTAGTTGCCTGTAACTTGGGTTCAGTTTGTACCTGTTACATGACTACAAAGTTTTTTGAGTACCTTATGGGTTGAATTTTTATGCAAAGCATTTGTATTCTTAATTTTGTGCTAATGTATTCAAATTTTCATATTTTAAAGTATGCACACACAATTCTATATGGTTATAAGATGGTGCTAAAACATTTTGAACCATATAACTGATATACGACTTCAACAACTTGGAAGGATTTTAAAAGCAGTGTAGAAGAATAAAGGCTTAAAGAATAGCCAAGATGTTTTTGCCATGCATTATTGCAACATTGATATCCAGATGGTTTGAACTGAACTGCAAAAGCACAAAAAACCCTGAGGGTATAACCATTTGATGAAATAACTTTGTCACTTGGCAAACAACCTGGACTTCTGAGTCACTCTATGTGGCCTTTAGACAGTTTGGTCTCCCTGTGAACAACATGCAGAATATCCCATATCAAACATCTGACAAGTTAAGTGAGTTGTGTTGATTCAGTGGGTTAGCTCTAATCGGGACTACTCTTTGAGGTTTAAGTCTTATTGTTAAATATTATGAAACAAAAGTTTAAGTTGAACAGTTTAAATTTGGAGCTTTAAGTCAATGGGAGTTATTTGCAGCCCTAGCTAGTAATCTTTGTTGTTCCTGGCTTCCACTATGTCTCTGGAAATGCCTACAGCTAAAGCAGATAGTTGAGCTGCCTTGAGTTTTACAAAGTTTGCCTGAGGGTTCCAGGATTAGAGGCCAAGAAGCTTTCAAACTTGCCCTTACTAGTTATTGACAGATAATGACAGGGAGAATATAAACTGTCACCTAAAAAGTGGCATTTTAGCTCCTTGAACATTTTTTAATTAGTTTTACTTTATAAGAAAACAAACAATACAAATACATAACATGTAATATAACATCACATTGCAAACAAAAATTTGTATAGTCAAACCAATGGTATACTTGGTAGTAATGTATAGTTGTGAGAGTGGGACCATTAGGAAAGCTGAGCGCAGAAGAATAGATGCTTTTGAGATGTGGTGTTGGAGGAAAGTTTTGAGAGTCCCCTGGACAGTGAAGAGAACAAATAGGTCGGTCTTAGAAGAAATCAACCCTGACTGCTCCCTAGAAGTTCAAATAGTAAGATGAAGCTGAAGTACTTTGGACATCAAATGAGAAGAGAGGATTCACTTGAAAAGGCCTTGATGCTGGGAAAGGTGGAGGGCAAAAGAAGAAGGAGGTGGCCAAAAATGAGATGGCTAGATGGTATTGTGGATTCAGTGGGCACAGAGCTGGGCGGGTTGAGGAGGATGCTGGAGGACGGGTACCTGGGGGACAATGGTCCATAGGGTCACAAAGGGTCAGAATCGACTGTGCGACTTAACAACAACAATATAACAAAATATTCTGGTCTTACAATTTAACAAAATTTATCTACCCCCCCCCTTTTTTTACAACCTCATTTAAACCTAAACAAAACACACCCATGTTCCACCCTGTGCTGTACATAATGGAATTTGCTTTACCCTTATTTATTATTTATTTAGATTTATATACTGCTCCAATCAATAGACTCTGGGCGGTGTACACAGTCCAGCGAACACCTCACTGGACAATGAGGGACCTCAGACAAGCCAGAAAGGAGAGCTTACTTAATTAAGTTCAGCTTTGCCAAAATATACACATTTCTGGATTTGGCTTAACCCCCATCATTGTTCGTTATTACATATTCTACATAAGGTTTCCAAATTTCCTGAAATTTGCTGTGGGACTTTATGCCCTTCCTTACCTTCAATTCAGTTGTTAATTTATCATTTAATCCTAATTTCTAGACCTCCTTATACTGTCCTTTCTAAGCTCAAACTTATTTTTCTAAATGAATACACCAAATAATTAACAATTTACCAAAAACCTGTTGGAGATGTGGCACAGAACTAGGGACCTACCTACATATGTGGCGGGGCTGTCGGTATACAACTAAGTTCTAGCAACAAATAGAAAAAGTGCTGGATAACATCCTGGGAACAAAGTGAAATTAAGTGCAAAAATAATGTTGCTGAGGGAAGTAGATTAAATCAAGAGCAGACAGGAATAGGAAATAACTGTTGCTCACCTTGTTATCTGTGGCAAGACAGTTAATAGCTCCTTGAACATTTGAATGCTGTCAAATAATAGGTAGCCAGTTAATAATATTGTTCTGTTCAGTTGGCTAGGATGCCAGCTCTGTTTTCCTTACATGTATTGAGATATAATAAGGAATTATTGTCAAAATGCTCATTAGGGCTGTTTATTTTGAAATAGATAATTTCAGTTTCATGTTTCAGAGGTGCCTTGTGATAGCTGTTGTGTAAATTTATTGTCTTTTATTGACACTGGAGGCACCAAACTCAGACGTGTTTATACTTGTATAGCAGTAATATGTATTTGAGCACATGGTTGTATTAAAACTAATTTTTCCATCCTTTCTTTTCCTTTTTATTTTATAGAATATAATATTTCCTGGTGCCGGAGATGAAGCCCTTTCAGAATATAAGTCTGTAATATATTACCAAGTAAAGCAACCACGCTGGTTTGAAACAGTAAAGGTATGTCTGGTGTTAAGACATCCCCACTCCTTAAAAAAAAAGAAAAGAAAAGAAAACAAGGAGAATGCAATTGATAAACCTGGTGTACTCCTGTCAAATTAAACAAGGCATCTATGCCTGAGAAGCTTTTGAAGGTTGCTAAGAAACAACACAGATGAAGACATTGACTGCATATATTTGCCTATTGGTTTTCTGGTCATGTTGGCTTTGACAGGAATTTTCCAACATCTGTCTCGTTTATCTCTTGCATTAGGAAGTTGAATTTTCTAGCAATTGATTATATTGCTGTAAGCAGCAGTGGTACTGCATGAGATTGTTGGGATTTCTCTTGCATTGTTGCTGGAATCCCAGTTGTATTTTATTAAATTAGATGCTACTTATTGTCAAACGTGACACATAGTAATGTTACTGGGAACCTAAAGGAGTCAACAAATATAAAATCAGAAAGTTTGACAATAACAAATAAAGGATAAAATATTGATCATATAGTGTGCATATGCATTAGCATATGTTTGTGTATTTGGCCACACCCCAATTTCAGGTTATTCCAGTATATGGTACACACACATGTAAATACACATTCATACAACGTCACAACTTTAACAATTAAATTCCATTTCTTAACCTTTCAATTTCCCCACCTTGTCTGGCTTGAAATTTGTTGATTCCTTTAGCTGGGGGTTGTGGGGACATTCTTGAGAGAACACCCTTGTTTTAATATTGATAAATTCTAGACACATGGGTGAGGAGAAGGAGTGTGCAAAGTTAGAAAAAGAAGCAAGAGACTTAAGGGCTAAATCCAGGATGATCAAACTGCTGGGGACTAGGACAATTTTTTGCAGCCCAGGGCCTTATTAGTGGCAGCAAATTATACTGGAAGTTGACTGGTTTGAAAATAAATAAAACTCTAAAGTTCAGGGCAAAAGACAAATGTTTGGGTAAAAAGAGGAGTGACAGGTCTTGTTTTAAAAGCAAGTAACACACAGAGTTCTCTCAAGTGGGGCTGGGGAAAGTCCTCGGACTTCGAGGGGTGGATGGGACAAGTGGGCTAAGAAGCTCAGGGAGATAGTAGAGGCCAGGAAAATGCTGTTGAGACCTTTATTTGTCAAGCTCTGTGATTCCTAATAAAATATTGGCAGAACTTCCATGGGATGCTTCAATGAGAAGAAACTTTTTGCTTAGGGCATTACAAGCCAGCAGAGACAGTATGTAAGAGTAACTAGGTTTGGAACAGTTGAAGAGAAATATAAGTACAGTAATACCTCATATAACATTAGTATCGAATAACACTAAAATCGCATAACATTAAGGAATCTGGGGGGGAAGAATTGCATCAGATAACATTAAGATCCTATGGGATGCTTCAGATAACAACCGCTAAAGCCTGTGTGGTTACAATGTATCTCTATGGATCCCATAGAGGATCAGATAACACTAAAAATCATATAACACCAAGACTTGTGGAACCAGGTTTTAGTGTTATATGAGGTTTTACTGTACTAGAAAGGCAGAATGTAGGTAGGTCAAAGTCATAGAACTGTCATAAGATTGGGAGATTGCTCTAAATGAGATCAGAACATTTGTTCTTACTTACTTAGTCTGGCAGGCAGTCTCAGGCTCTACTCTTTTCCATCTCCCATATCTGATGGTTCTAATTGGAGAAACTGTGAACTGAATCCTGGATCTCCTGTGTTGAAAGCATTTGTTCTGCCACTAACCTAGGGTTTCTTTCAAGGTTTAGTAATAGGAATGAAGCCATAATGGGAGGAGGCTGTGACATGCCATAGCATTGAAGTGAATCTGAAGATGCCAAATAAGATGCTACTTATTGTAAAATGCAACATATATTACTGTCACTGAGAACGTAAAGTAGTCAGCATTAATAGCATAGCTTTAAAATGAATTTGAAGATGCCAAAGATAGACCAATGTCAAGTCATAAATTGTACTAATCATCTTGGATAATAGCTTGGATAATATCTAGATTTGCAATATGGCCATGCATGAAAGTTGCCTTAATTTCATCTCTTACAATGCTAACTGCTGGAGCGTCTCTCCCAAAGAATGTCTGATCACACTTCTCGATCTTCCTAAACTATGCACTCTAGTGCCAACATAGCAAATAGTGAAGAAAGTCTCAACTAGGAAATGAGCTTTCTCAATGGTAGCACACACATTGTAGAATACATTTCTAGTAGAGCTCTGTCAGGCTCCATTCCTGGACGTAATCAGAAAACAACTAAAGACTGTTCTAGTAAAGAAGACCTTTAAAAATCTGCTTCTTGCAGCTATTTAGTTTACTTAGTTCAGTTAATTTGTTTTATAAAATATTAAGGCAATTTCTTAATTTCTCGGACTTGCTTTCCATGGGGTGAGGTGAGTAAATTTATTCACCATATCTTATGTCATTGCCAGATGGGTCATGTTTGTTATTAATGTACTTGTATGGACAACAATGTATGAACAACAATGGATTTTAACACAGATACATTATAATATGGATTTTAACAGGGGCGTGGTGGCTTAGTAGTTAAGATGCTGAGCTTGACGACCAGAAGGTCAGCAGTTCAAGATCTGAGTGCCACATGACGGAGGGAGCTCCTGTCATCTGTCCCAGATCTTGCCAACCAAGCAGTTAAAAATCAAGGAATTGGAAGTACAAAAATAGGTACTACTTCGGTGGAAAGGGTAATGTAATTCTATACTCTCTGGTGTCTAGTTTTATGTCTGCCACATGACCACAGAAATTTCTGCAGATGCAGACAGCGCTGGCTCTTTGGTTGTAAACGGAGATGAATACTGACCCCTAGAGTCAAACACAACTGGCTTTTGAGCAAGGGAGACCTTTATGGATTTTAGCAGTGTAAACCATCTGGAGTAGAAACACTACCCAGATGGGATAAAAACCAAACAAACAGTAGTCTTTCCTCACACAATTTTCTTCACTTTTTAAAAGAACATTTAGCATGTGTGAAAACTGCTTGTTTGTTTGTTAATTTCTTCCTATATCAGTGATAAAGTTTTCAAGATGCCCATGCTTACTTAACAGAGTATTAAAAATGCGTACAGACTACTGATACCTTGTAGGCACATATGTTTTTTTGCCTCTGTTTTGAAGATTACAATACATAAATTTATGTATTTGTTTTGTAAAGGTTGCAATCCCCATTGAAGATGTAAACCGCAGTCACTTAAGGTTTACATTCCGGCACAGGTCATCACAGGACTGTGAGTAACTAATTTTTTTCTTTTATTTCTTCTTACCAAGTCCTTTTACTTCTTAATGCCTACTTTGTACTGATTTTATTTCTGTCTTGCAGTCTTTTCCTTTTAGCCTCAGCTCTTTTTGCCATTATCTTTCTAAACTGGCCCTAAAATGTTACAGATTCCATTTTAGAATCTGCTTTAAACAAGAGAGTTTTGCACCCTACATCTGGCAATGATTTTGGGGATTTTTTCAATTGATGATGCATGCCTTCATCCCATTTCTGTCATGCATAGTCTAATGAAGATACTTTCAGGAAATTAGAGCTAGCTCCTGTTTGTGAGATTATAATGGATTGATAAAGGTATGAATTACCCTTGTCTTGGTACTGTGTAGAACAGGGATTCCCAACTTACAGCCCGTGGCCCATCCCATCTGGCCTGTTGCTGCCTGTTGCTGCCTCCGCTGCACCCAGAAGTGGAAGTGGGCATGTTTACATCAGCTGTAAAATGTTCCGATGCATGTGCAAACATGCCCATGACTATAGTAAATAGAGAAGTGGGTGCATTTATGACAGCTGTAAATGCGTCCTCTTCTGCTTCTGGGGGGCGTGGTCCTGCCTGCTCAGCTGTTTGGGGGTATGGTCAGGCCTGCAGTGTAAAGAGGTTGGTGTCGAAGGACCATATTCCTTTCTTCTTTGAGATGGTATTTTCTGTTTTGGAATTCCAGAAGTAAAACAATTTGATAATATTAGGATGTGCTGCTTAGAAGTAAGTAAGATGTTTAATGGCAGAAATGTGTTTGCATTTAAAAAAATACCCTAACTAATGTCTGGCTCTTCTTCAGTGGAGAGATTGGAGCTTTAATCATGTAACTTTTATATGATGTATTTAAAAACCTGTAATATTTGACACCTACTACATAATGGTTAATGCTTTTGTCATTTAAAGCTACTGTTTTGATGTAAAAATTAGTCATATGAGTGAAAGCACTACTTATTTTAATAGAATATTTAACAATTCCACTAATGAAAACAATGTGCAGCAAATTACTGTCATATTTATGGCTGTGAACTACAAATTGGTTCAGTTGGAATCATTCACATAATGTTGCCGCGGTTCATGGGTGGCCAAACCTATTAAGCTTCAGATTATTGTATTCATTATGAATTACAGCTCAAAATTGCTGCTCTCTCTCTTTCACACACACACACACGTGCAACCTTCTATTGTAGTATAAATTACAGAAGGGGCTTTTCGTCCAGTGATCTAAATTCAGTGATGTGTCAGTGCAAGTGAACTTTCTTTTCTTCATAGGAAATTTAGGAGGCTACCTTCTTTCAGTTTTCCAACATTGACCGGCAGTAGCTCTCTAAAATTATAGACAAGAGTTTTATAACCACATGGAAATGACAGAGCATGCAAATAATGTGCCTTGCCACTGGAATGGCCTTTTCCTCTCCTCTCACTTCTTTTCAAAGACTTATGAACAAGGGCTTTGGCTGACCTCTCACAGATTGTGTTTAACCGGACTCTTTACATACAGCTTGTTTTCTGGTCCTGTTACTGCCTTATGTGGGATGAATACTTGATGCTTTTTATTTTGGTACAGATTTGGAGGGCATTTCTTAAATTGGGAAATTACCACAAGCTCAAATAAGCACACCTGCTATCAGAGCTTCTGGGAATTGAAGTTCAAGAACACCTGAGGCACCAAGGTTGGCCACCCCCGGGTTAGTGCTCATTTGTAGTGGTACATTCGATGTGGCTGCAACCATATAGCCATTAAGAACTGTATTTTGCTGATAATGGGCTGTGCATTCTCGCTGGCAATTTTCCAACAGAAGAACAAAATGGGAAGGAAGGCTTTTGGACATTATATTCCATTGAATGCATGCAGGCTGGCCAACAGAGGGGGGCTTGCTTAATATGTAAGATATATAAGAACATGATAGGTGCGCCAGATCGCTGTCCCTGCACTGGACTCAGTGAGAGATAAATCACAGGCATTTAATGGGCTTTGGATTATGGACTATTATTTCTAAACATTTTCTAATTTTCAGGGTGCATCTCCATTCTGAAGTGTTTTCACCTATAAGCTTAATCAAATCACTTACAACATGTGACTGTGCTTTTATTTTAAATAGCCAAAGATAAGTCTGAGAAGATATTTGCACTGGCTTTTGTTAAACTGATGAGATATGATGGAACAACACTACGAGATGGAGAGCATGATCTTATAGTGTACAAGGTATTATTCTAAATATATGCTGCCATACTTAAGAATCCAAATTTGTAAATAAAGTTTATTTTTTACCATATGACATAGAAGGATATGGAAACATGTTACTTTCTTAGCAATGTCAAGCACAGAAAAATACAACTAAGAAGTAGGAAAGTTTTTTGTTAAGTCACTTTTTAAAAGAAATTTGAAACACCTCATTTTAATCCTCAGACTCTTATACACTTAAACTATTTAAAGCTTTTGTGATTGTTGGAACTCTTTTTCTTTTCCTCATATTCATTTCTTATTGGAGTACTAAAATGATTAAATGTGCTTGCATTTAAATGTAGCAATGTATAAGAATAGAATTTGATTTCAGTATTCATATTGTTTGGAATTGATATCACAGGCTGAAGCAAAGAAACTAGAAGATTTTTCCACATATTTAAGTTTGCCGTCAACTAAAATAGAACTGGAAGAAAAGGGTCACTCCACAGCTGGCAAAGGCATGCAAAATCTTGGAAGTTGCACCATCAGTAAAGATTCCTTCCAGATTTCCACGCTAGTTTGTTCAACAAAGCTAACTCAAAATGGTGAGAAATATAATTGTATCAATAGGAGAACTCTTCATGTAACTTGTATCTTGCAATATTGGAATTCAAGTTGAGTCGCTCTTTCATACTGAGTCCTGGTGTCGCAGTGGTTAAACTGTTGTTCTGCAGCCAAAACTGCTGTTGTGAGTTCGTTCCTGTTGGGGACTGCTGAGGATCAAGGTTGACTCAGCCTTCCATCCTTCCAGTGTCGGTAAAATGAGTACCCAACGTGTTGGGGCAAAATGTCTAATTATCTTGTGAAATGCCCAGAAAGTGCACTAAGCGCTATGGGGTGGTATATAAATGTAATTGCTATTGCTAGTTTGGCATATCACTTTTGGTCATATAGTTTTCATTTTTAAAAAATCAGCAACCCTAGAACTATTGTAAAAAGCTGGAGACTGTTTATCTGGGAAGTGTATAGCAGGGGTTCTCAATCTACAGCTTGCGAGCAGGATGTAGCCCACAACACCATTTCATGTGGTCCCACCACCACCTCAGCAACACCCAGAAGTGCCATGTGTGGCATGAAGGGCAAAATGGCCATCCAGCCCCCGTAGCTGTCTGAGGCAGCATGACCTGGCCCTCAGCTTGAAAAGGTTGAGAACCCCTGGTGTATACTGTTTTGGAAGTAGTCAAAGGAGCAAGCAAAATCAAACAAAAAAATTAGAGAAGTATGTACTAGGGTTGTACTTATCAGGGACTATGAGATTGGTGTATCATTCTAAATACTTAATGTAAATGAAGGAAATAGGAAAACAAGATAGGTAATAAGGTTGGTTGGTAGATAGGGGTTCAATGTTTATTTCTTTGTTTAAAATATCTGCATAAAGTACATGGTACATACAAACAGTAGAACAAGATCAAACATAATATAACAATATAAAACAGAAATAGTAAAGATGACAGTGTCTAAGCACTTTTAAAGCAGTCTTATTTGCTAGTAGCAGGGAACAAGTGTGTTAATAAATATTGAATACACAGGATAGTTGGAATTTGATGTATTTTGTGTTGGAGATTGTTGTAGAGCAGGAGTGAACAAACGTCAGGTTGTTTCTTAATTTTTCATGTTGAATGTTACTTTTGGTTCTTCTGTGTCTAGGGGAGGCGTGAAACTGCCAAAATGAAGCCAGCTTTTGGGGAATTCATTGAAAACAAACAAAGAAATAGGACTTTTGCTTGTTTGAAAGAAGCAGTAGCTATTAAAATGTGACCGGTGGACTGCCTGTACAATACTCCGAATCTGTTTTTGTGGCCTCCAGTCTTCTGCAGCCCTCCTTTTTCTGCCAAAAAGAAATGGCTTACAGCTCTTGGAAGCTTTTAGGAAATCAGTGCACTTTTCCAGTGGGTTAAAACCATCAATATACCATTGAAGAGTCCTGAAATTCATATTTTAGAGTTTTGTGTTTGCTTGGGTTTGTTTTGTTTTAGCTTGGAGTGCTGTGGCAGACACACAGATGATCTTGAGAGAGTTACACAATTTCCAGACCCATTCTAAAGATTGGGAGCTACAGGAGTTTTGGTGAATTGCCACAAGATGGAACTTTGCAAAACGTGGCATGTACTCTTAAGTCCTCCCCTCAGCCCCAAAATGATAGTGGCTTAAGAGGTTTGGATAGGGATATATAGCCATTTGTTGCCCCAAAGCCAAAAGAAGGGAAGCTTGTAAACTGCTCAGGTGAGGACAGAAAATGAATATTGTTCTAGACCAGTGTTTCCCAAATGCTGGTTTTTGGACTTCAATTCCCAGAAGCCAAAGTCATTTCCCCAAAGCACTGATCAGCCAATGTACTGACTGAGGCTTCTGGGAATTGAAGTCCACTAGTGGGCTGTGTACCCCTTGTTGGGAACCACTAATCTAGACTCTTGATAATTAGACCTCCTTTTTTTAACGTCAAGAAATGAATTAAACATTGAGCTACCATTCCATTATGTCTGGTAGTTATATGTAAGTAGAGGCCAGGATCCTGTTCAGTATTTATGCCCGCATAAGGGTATAACAGCAGAAACTGCTAAAGTAATCTGGTGAGGCACCAGTTGCACCCAGTCAGGCACTCTTGGTCAGATCCCAAGGTCGCTTGCAGTTCTGTGTGTATAGATAATGAACAGGACACTTGCCAAAGTTTATTCTGTTTTTTTTTTTTTTTGGGGGGGGGTCTCTTTTTCTGCAGTGCAAATTAAAGGCAAAAGTAATTCCTAAAGCATCTTCAGTCTTTAGGATTTAAATTTGTAATTCACTATTAATTTATTAAAGCTGGCAGAAAGGCTGTGATAATACTGCCTTCCTTGGTGTACAAAGTTATATTGAACATAGATTCCCATTTTTTCTCTTTCTTATGTTCTACTGCACCATTTCTTTCAATTTTATGTAGTATACTCAGCCTAGGTTTATGACTCTTTTTAGTATCTTTGGAATTGAGCTTTTATGCTTCCCATCTGTTAGTTGATCCTGGGGTGTAAGGTTTGCATTGCGTTTGACACTACATATATTCTTATAGTTAAGCACACATTTTACAGATGGATTTTTTATATTCTACTAATATAGATTAGCATGACATATGATGCAAAAAAAGAGCTCTTTCTATATGGTAAAGGTCTTTTTAAAATTTTATTAATTTTTAATACAATTAACAGAAAAAAATAGAAAAACATAAATGAAAATCATCACAATACATATCTCTAACATACGAAATACATTACAATACAATACTAAACATATTAAAAAAGGGGGAAAAACAATAAAGTATAACCTTTTTTCTTGTATCTTGTTTACTATTACATATATATTCCTTATCCTTATAGTTTGTAACCACTTATATATTTAACTATATGTTTCAAAGCAACAACAACAACATATATATTTTATTCCTAACCTTCTAATAGTATAAACATTTCCACTTAAGTACCATCCTAACTTTATATAATGAAAAATAAAAATAAAAACCCCCGATGTTATTTACAAAGCCCTGGAGATTGCGATTTCCCTTTTAACACTTACTGGTATCTTCCAAAAAACTAAGTTGTCCTGGTACTGGTTTACCAGAGGTAAAGGTCTTCTCCTGATTTTTTTTTTCCTCATATAATGTTTGCCTTCCAAATTTTAGAATTCAAATTCATCATTGTTTGTTAATAGTTTGTCAGGTAGTGTATATGCATATTAAGGGTCTCCTTTAAGGTTTTATTCAGAAGTTCCATGCTTTTTGGGGTCTTTGTATAAAGATAAAAAACAAAGACAAATCAGACCTATCCTTATCATAAAACAATAAACCAGCTTTTGAACAGAGAACTATAGGTCATTCAATATATAGAGGCCATCATCAGTTGTTCCAAATTTCTTTGTATTAGTGCACAACTTGTTTGATATCCTGGTGTCACTGCACTTGATGCTACTCCTTGTGACTCGGTCCCACATTGTATCAGTGAATTAAAAAATTACAGTATATGTAATTTGCAGATGATAAGTGCACACCACTGACCTCTTAGTTGTCTGTAGGACAAGTCACAAATTATTCATCTACTTTACCCATCTATATCTGGCTGGGTAATTTAGTGAGTCAGGGTGCATGACTGCAGAGACAGAGGTCAAGTGTTCAATTCCCCACTGCATCTCCTGGGAAAAGAATTAGTCTGTAGAGACTTAGGCAAGGAGCTATAGTCTCAAAGTACTCTCAGAAGGGAATGGCCAAGCACTGCTGAATACCTCATTCCTAGAAAGCACTAGGAGAAATGTCCATACATCAGAATTGACATGGTAGCATACATTTAATTTAAAAAAAATCTTTATTAGAGGAACATAGAAACTACAACAATAAAAAAGTAACAGCAAATGTCTTACAAGTTCCCTGTTATTTTGTGACATATTCTAAATGTGCTGTTATACAAAAAGAGACAGTCAATTGTTTATTAATTTAGCTGTTTGTTATTGCCTGAAAATAAAGGCAGAAGAGCTAGACCTGGTGACCTTATGATTTTTTTAATCTGGTGATTAATTCTATTTTGGTAAAACCCTTTGGATGGCTTCTTCTTTCATGTCCCAATCAAACCCTGGGCTGCCAAAATGAAATCACTTTCTTGGCTTTGTTGTTAGCTAACTGTAAGTCCTCATTGGTGCATTTTCTGGCAGTAATCAGCAGACCAGTAAATGAGCTGGATTCTGTATCTCTCCCCATTTATAAAGCATGTTGTTGTCTTCCAGCAGTCCCCACTTGAACATGTTGGTCTTGCATTTAGGGACTCCAACCATCAGCTTATTCAGGGTCCTCCAAGTGATATAAGGGAGGTTGAGTTCCTCAGCCATATCCTCCTTTAACATTGTTCCTTGACCAACAAGCTTCTTCATCCATCTTCTAATTTGGTTTAGCTCTTGTGTGCTCTCAAGAATGTTTGTTGTTGCCATAAAACTGTTCCTGGATCTGAGAAGGTGGACTTAAGGCTCTCGATTAGAACAACTGGATTGGAGGTCATATTGTACGAAAGTACAACTAATATCCCCACATTTCCTCTAATAGATTGAACTGACTTCTTTACTAATATAACTTTAAAAGAGTAGTGTAAAATACCATCTGTGCAGAAGATTCAGTTGAATGCTTCTGAAATTTGGAGGAGATTGCTCTGAGAGGAGCCTGGTTCCGCAGAGCCTGGCATTTTACATTAGAGATGGTCATCCTCAAATTGTTTTCCCATTTGGTTTTGGGACCTAATTTAAACCATAGCAGAATTCAATTAGTATTTCAAATAATTTTAAAGCCAGTCTTCTCAGAATATTTTGTGAGGCTAGTAGCAGTGTTTCAAATAAAGTTAATTATCCAGTCGCTTGTATTTTCCTTATTTGAAGGGAAATACAATTAGCAACCTGAAGTACTGGAAACCTGGAGGGTGAGATAGTACTTGCTTATTTATAACAGTTACTTCCTTAATCTGGTACCAGAGCTATTACACAAATATCTCAATCAATATAAATCACAACCTTTCCATGATTTAAATTTAGTCAATTTATCAACATCATGCACTAAGAGATAACCAGGAGGTCTATGGGTATGGATAAAAATCAATTTATTTTGCCAATCTTTCCAGATTTTACTATATTCATAATGCATTTCATACTGTTACCAGTAATATGAAATTAAATTTTACAAGGAGAAATGTCCAATTTTGCCAAATCTCAAGATTTTATTTACAGTAGTAGCCAGGTGGAAGATAGAGAGCTGGGATATATATGAAATATTTATTTTTATCTGAAATGCTACATAATAAACTTTTAAATTTGGAATGCTCAATCTTCCATTTTTGGTTATGGAAATTCACTGCATGAGATAACTGTTGATTTCTTGGAACCAGGAAATAAAATTCATGTGTGTAGTCCGCCAGTGTTTAAAGGCCACATCTGATATCCCTGTAGGCAGAGCATGAAAGAGATGACTTAACCTAGGCAGAAGTGACATCTTAACTGCTGCTATGTGACACAGTAATGACAGATTCATTTTTTGCCGTTTTATGAGTTTTTGTTCTAGCTGTAACTGTTTATATTCTAGGGTATTAATTTCAGTTAGATGAGAGGGAACCATGCCTCCTAAGTATTTTATTGAGGAGCTGCCTATAGAAATACAGTAATACCTCGGATAACGTTTACCTCAGATAACGTTAAAATCGCATAACGTTAAGCAATCTGGGAGAGGAGAATTGGATCGAATAACGTTAAGGTCCTATGGGATGCATCGGATAACAACCACTAAAGCCTGTGCGGTTACAATGTATCTCTATGGAGCTTTAACGTTATCCGATCCATCCCATAGGATTTTAACATCCATCGGATAACGCTGAAAATCGGATAACACCAAGACTTGTGGAACAAAGTTTTAGCGTTATCTGAGGTTTTACTGTACCTGTTATGTCAGAGGAAGACATTTTAAGTACTAGACTCTAGAGTTAAACCTCAACCCTGAGGCTAGACCAAACACTTCAAGAATGTTTAAAACATGTGCTAGAGAATTGTCTGGCTTACATGCTATAGGTACTGTGATGACAATGTCACCTGTAAATAGATTTATCACACATTTTTGCCTTTCAGTAAAGACTCCCTTAATATTTGAGTCTATCCTGATTATATTGATTGAATTGCAGATGCAAAAAGTATAGAAGAAAGTGAACAACTTTGTTTATTTCCCCTAGAGCAGTGTAGGCGAATCTATGGCTTGTGTGCCAGGGGTAGCATGCACAGGCCTTGTCATGGAACCAGCCGGCCCCAGCTGCCATCACTGCCCTAGAGATATTTATAAGATCTAGGTCCATGTTGTTAAGTCTCACCATGGCATGGTATTTTATCATGCAAAGTATGCAATTATCTTAAGAAAGGACCCTCCCTTACAATTGCATATGTATTGTTTAATTTTTTTGAGCGATAATATACCACATTGAACAGTCTTCTGATTGGATCACAGGTTTGTCTTTGTTTTATGAAGCCAAATTGATCTTTTGCTTACTGTTAGAAGTTTTAATTATTCCTCTGTGTTAGTTTAATAGAATTTTGTGTGCTGAGTCTCAGAAAATCAGGCAAAAGTAGCCATTTACTCTGTGCCATTGCAGTTATTATTATTACTAGTCTGACATTAGACCATGCTACTTCTGAAGAAAGGCAAGGAGATATTTTCTGTTGATTTTAACTCTGAAAGCAAGTGTACTGTGTGTTCTTTTTGTTTATATAGGCCCAAATCCTGCTGCTTATCTTAGTAAATCACAGTAGAGTAGGTCTATTGAATCAAAGGAGATGTGTTGAGATAACCTCCATATGTTCCATTGATCCAAAGGGACCTTCTCTAACTGACAGTCTAGACCTTTTGAATCAATGAAACTTACTGAGATGACTCATTTTCTATTAATCTTACAATGTTAATGCATATACTTTTTTTTGGGTTATCCAGGGTTACTGATTTAATTGGTTAACTACAGAACCTACTTTTATGCATTTTTATTTCTAATTAAAAATACATGACTGCAGCCTAAATAAATTGTTTCCATTATTACTTTGCACTGTATTTTATTGTGATAAAACTAAACTTTCTTTTTGTTCTTTTGCATTTAGTGGATCTGCTGGGGCTCTTGAAATGGCGATCCAACACAAATCTGCTACAACAGAATTTGAGGCAACTGATGAAAGTTGATGGGGGTGAAGTTGTCAAGGTAACACACGTTTGTCAGATACAAGTAATACCTCAGATAACATTAGTATCGAATAACACTAAAATCGCATAACATTAAGCAATCTGGGGGGAAGAATTGCATCGGATAACATTAAGATCCTATGGGATGCATCAGATAACAACCGCTAAAGCCTGTGTGGTTACAATGTATCTCTATGGATCCCATAGGATTTTAACATGCATTGGATAACACTAAAAATCGTATAACACCAAGACTTGTGGAACCAGGTTTTAGTGTTATCTGAGGTTTTACTGTATATGATTTCTGTCAAGGTCAGATGGACCCCAGGTGAGAATAGTGGCCCCTATGCATAAGACACAGTAGACACTTGTCTAGAGGAATTGAAACTGCAATTCTAGGTTCTTTGCCAAAAATCCAAAATCCTCAAGAAAATTTTGTACTCCATTATTTCTGCATAAGGTTCTCACGTGTGCATCTCTTTTAACAATTATTAAGAGAGGTAACAAGCATGGCAAAATTCCTTTTTAAACATTAATTTAAGCATGAGTAATATATGCATGTATATATGGGAACTATACAAGGCTTTATAAAGGAGACAAAATATAAATCTTAAATGTATGACAAAAACAGCATTATAAAGTACTGATGAAATACACCAGTAATTAACTGAGTATAAGTAATTATGAGTGTTTAATTACTTTAAAGCTAGACTTTATAAAACAACAAGCAGAATTACTTAAAAGAATTCATTGCCTATATTAATGAACAATGCAAACATAAGATTTACATACTTTGGCAAAGAGAGACAACTTTATAAAGTAATTTCTAGTTTCATAAATGTAACTGAGTAACTTATTATTTCTATAAAAATAATGTCATGTTAGAAACTATTCTGGGTTGAAAGGATTTTTGTGGGAGAAACTCTGCTTAGGGAACACCCAAATGAGGCTCCTTTCATGTCCCCAAGAGCTGGGACAGAAACGGGCGCTCAATCCATCATGCAGTTCCTGGGTTTCGAACTGCTGACTTGTAGGCTTTCCAGCTAACAAGGCGAGCTTCTTAACCACTGAACCACTGCAGCCCCTTGTTTATTTCTATCACATTGTTTCTATGTAATTATGACATGGTGACTTAACACTATGTGATTATATGCAGCTGAGCAACTTAACACATTTATATCAAAGACAGTAAATAACTTAGGAATAGCACTTATGCCATTAAAACATTTATATGGTTGCTAACAGAGAAAATATTCAGAATGCATATCAGGTGGAGGATTCTTTCTAGTACTAGCTTAGCATGAATGTCTGTTTTAACTTTTTGTACGACAGGCTTTTGAGCAAGGGAAACCTTTACCATTACTCTTCAGAGGAAAAGTACAGGTACAAAGTACAAAGAAATTAAAAAAATTACTTCTGTAGCAGTGGTTTACACAAGCACATTTTCCAAAATAGACCTCAGATTAATAATCAGCAGAACATTATGTGTGGTAGAGAGAATAAGATAACATATCAAATGCAGTGAACACTTGTTGGGATCCTTTATTTGTATTAATAATTTTTTAATTTCTTTGTAGTTTCTTCAAGACACACTTGACGCGCTCTTTAACATCATGATGGAGAATTCAGAGAGTGAGACATTTGACACATTGGTGTTTGATGCTTTGGTATTTCATTTTATTATATTTGTTCAATTTATAGCCTACATTTCTCTAATGCAAGGGCACCCAAAGGTTTTGGGCTGCAGGCTGGTCACATGGTTCAGCGGGCCAGTCACTTGGTTCAGTGCACTGGTCACATGGTTCCTCCCACCAAAAGTGGAAGTAAAATGTGTCTTGCAATCTGCTTAAACCAGGGGTGCCAAACTATGGCCTCTGGCCAGGATCTGGCCCCACCACCAATTTGGTGAATTTTACTTCCGCTTCCGGGAGCAACAAGGGGTGTGTGGGTCAAATGAATTGGTGTTGGGGCCAAATACGGCCTGTGGGCCGTAGTTTGTGCACCCCTGCGCTATTGTATAGGACACATTTCTCTTACTAATAGGGCAATAAAAATTTACAAAGTCAATAACCTAATATAAATACAGTAAAACCTCGCATAAAGAGTGCCTCGCTTAGAAAGTAACTTCCTTAAAGAGCAGAATTTTCTCTGAATTGTTGCCTCGCTTAACAAATAAAATCAACCATAAACTCGCTTAAAAATAAATCACAATGCACCCCCCCTCCCAGAAGTCACAGTTGGTAACTTATAATGGTGTTTCACTTAAAGAGCAAACTCGCTTAAAGAGCTATCTTGTGGGACACATGCTCTTTAAGCAAGGTACAACTGTAAAAGCATTAAAAGTTAAAACAATAGCAGTAAAAGAAAAATATTTATTTATTTCATTTGATTTCTGTTGCTGCGCCCTTACTGAAGCGGGTCTGGGCAGCATACAATATAACATCTGTCCAGTTGAAAAGTTTCTTCTGAAGCAAACAAGGGCAGTTACCAAAAGCTTGGTGGAGAAATGATGGTAAAGAAAGAGCTAGCAGGCTCTCTGTTGGTAAGATAATCCAAATCCTGGTAGCAAGATGAGAAAATGATCTGTCTGTACCAGGCATGACTCAGATGGTGGCAAAACCAAACTGAGAACCTACTTAGAAGGTCTGAGAAGTCTGAGCAACGTCTGTAGAACAGTATAGTCTAGTATAGCACAGCGGTTCCCAACCTTTCCTGTCAAAATTTTTACTACCCCACCGTGATGTCATCACAGTATGGCCGGAGCCAACATAATGACATCATGATATTGTGGGTGGGGCCAAAGAAATAAAAATAAAAAATAAAAATAAACACGGGCACACACACACAAACACACACCCCTCAACCCACCCACCCACAACACAAACCCGTAAATTAATTAATTAATTAAAATAAAAAATACATTAAAATACACCCACCCACCCAAACACACACACACACACACACACACACACACACACACACACACACACACACACACACACACACACACACACACACACACACACACACACACACAAAACACAAATCAACCAGAGCTTTTAAACCAGAGCTTAAAGCTTATTCTGGCTAATATTTCTCATACTAGGTCAGATGGAAGGAACTACAGAATGAACTCACCACAAGATGGCTTCATTTTGGCACTTTTCAACTTTTCAACAGTTAAAGAAGTTAGGTACTAAGTCTTTGCCCAACCAGTTCTCTAGGATAATATGCCTTAACAGCTGTACCTCCTTAAGGGTTCTCCAATTGGAACAGCACAGGTGTAGCTTATTGATGAGGTAACTCCAAGACTTTGCTTTAAAACCCCAAGCCAGGCCGCTAGGCCTGCTGCCCGCCAGGCCATTTTAGGAACTGTGGTAGTACATCAGTATAGGTAAAGGTATTAAATACACATTAAAATACACACAGATGCACCACATCCAAAGGTGAGTCACTTACCCTGGGGAGCTTCAGGCTATAGGGAGCTTCAGGCTAGCAGCTTCTCTTCCTCCTCCCCACTTGGGAGGACAGCAAGGAGGCCGTGCATACACACCAAGCACTGTAGGCATGCATGCACACCAAGTGTTTGGCGCACATGCGCAGTGGGGGAACCAGTGAATAGGTAAGCCCCGAAGGTGGTTCCCCCCAAAAAGCTGCTACCAGTTCTCCGGGACGCTGGGGAAAGTTACTACCGGTTCTGGTGAACTGGTGAGAACCTGTTACATCCCATCACTGCTTACCACACCCCCTCAGGCAGCTGAGGAGCCGGTCATGTGGTTCTTCTGAGTGGCGGTGGCAGCAGTGCATGCATTTGTGCTGCATTTCTGGGTATTTTTTCTGCTGCTTCCCTTGGAGGAGGGGGCGAGGAAGGAACATTTTCAAGCCATTTTTGAATTTTTTTCCATCTGTTCACGTTGTTTTGGCATGAAAACATGGCAATTTCGGCACTTCTAGTGACGTCGGAGCGCTTCTGCTGTTGGCAGCAATCTGGCCTGGGGGCTGGATCTGGCCCGTGGGCCATAGATTGGAAAATCCTGGTGTAGCCTGTACTTAATTAATGTAAGTTTTTATTACAATGTATCAGGGAACAGATAGGTAGGTAGAGGGTGTTATGCTCTGTCTGTAACGAACTGCGTTCTAGTAATTGAAGTCCAAGAACACTTGACATACCAAGGTTTGCCATCATGACTAGGTGGTTTGCATGACTTATCTACTGAAATGTCAATATAGGGAAAGTTAAAGTATTGTATGTGGCATAAAATCTGATGTTTCAGAATAGCTCCAGTTTCCCTAGATTATCTGATAATCCAGTGTCATTCAAAGAAGTAAACAAGATGGAAGGAACCATATAGTAAATAAACCAAACCAATCTTATGTAGTATCTAACTTAAGGTACAGTGCTCCTATTGCTGAGTAAAACTCACTTTGTTTTTGTGAAGTGACCAAGTCCTGAAAGAATTTGAACGTGATCAGTTTAGCATCTGAGTTCAGCCTCCGATGCCCTCGGTTTTACTTAGTTGACAGTTTTAAATTCCTGCTGAAAATTGCTCTCTGCCCTCTAACTCTTAAACAGGCTGTGCACAAATGAAATCTGACTTGCAACCGGTACCTTCAACTTAGTAGTCTTTTTCTAATCAGTGCTTTCATTAAAAATGCAAATATTTGAAAGAATTTGTTTCCAAGATAATGAAGTATGTTCTCAACCTTGAACAGGTTTTTATCATTGGATTGATTGCTGACCGGAAGTTTCAACATTTTAATCCTGTTTTAGAAACCTACATTAAGAAACATTTCAGTGCTACTTTGGCCTACACGTAAGTTGTTAATTACATATATTTTGTCTCCATTATGTGTTCTGAATATTAGAAATACTAAAAAGTTGCAATCTTGGCCAGCAGAAGGCTATCTTTCCCCATTGTGACAAGGTGAAGGGACCCAGGGAAATGGGGGGCTAGGAAGGACTGCAGAGCCTGTAGTCCTACTGGCTCATGACAGGAGTCAGCTAGTGGGAAGCCCTAGTCCCTAGTGCCTATCATCCCCAACCCGGGCTGCACTCCTGACATGTAGAACTACATATAGCAGGTCAGTCTTAAAGTAACTGACTTCATATTATTCAAATGCTTCATCTCAACATTGTCAAATGAAAATCTATTTACAAACTTGAGATTAAAGAAGTGAAAGAAGAGAAGGATGAGAAATTGAAGAAACAGTTGAACATATGACTTTTTCAATGCCCCTGTCCCCAGGTATAGAAGTTCCTAAGAAGTTGCCAAAACCTGAGCCATAGTATATTTCATTCAATTTTATGGCCAGCATTTGGTTCTGATCAGTTGTTTTCTTGCTTAAATTATTGAAATTGTTTTAGCTATTTCTGGTCAACCATGTAAATTGTTTTGAGCTTTTCCGCTGCTTGCCGACATTTGGACAAAGACCCTAGGCTGATGTTGAACCTCAACATGGTGGTTGCATGGAGGCCGGGAGAGGCCTCGTTTGTATAGTTTACCATGTGCCTTCTCCTTTGCTCCCCACGATGACCCCTCAATGCTGATGTTAGTCTGCTGATGTTCTGGCAATGTCACAGGATGGACATTGGGATTTGGGAGGAGGCGATACCCCATGTCACTTCAAACCCAGACCATGGACAATGTTTACACATCATTCAAAGGAAACACAGTTGGAAGTGCTGAATTCACACCTGGATTCCTTCTTCAATATGGACTCATAATCCCATTAGCTGCCTACCATGTCAGGGGCCCAGGGAAGAAGTCTCACGAGATATAAGGGGGACTCCAGGCTTGGGGTACCCAAGCGGGGCGATCACTCTAGGTTCAGCAGCCTGCCTACCCTGAGAACACTCTTCCTGGTCTCCTGCTGCTGGAATAGGGAAGGTGGCACTTCTGTTCTTTAGGCAGGAATATGGTAGCAAGTATGGTAGCAAGGCTGTCCATTATATTGCTACCTCCCCCTCCACACACACACACAGAGTAGACTTGGCCCTGGGAAACTGCCTTGCTCGAAGATAGCTTTTACCTTCAAAGGCTGGGATAATATTCCCAGGCTGATGATTGAAGCAGGTGGTCCTCCCTTCTGGATCACCATGACAGCCTTATCTCTCCCAAAGGAAAATGTCCCTTTGATAAAGGTTGTACCTTAAGGCTGAGCCCTTCAGAAAATATAGCCTTATAGCTTGGCTTCTCTCTGCTCCACAAAATTACTTCCCTTCCCTTCAAAGACGAAACTTCTCAATGTCTTTGAGTCATTTTATTGAAGAAGAATAATCCAAAAATATGCAGGATACACATCGAAGCAATAATCTATTCTGCTCTAATTTAACAAACTAAGAAAATAAGAAAATAGCTAAGTTCACTAAGAAAGCATTTCTTCTGTCAGATTCTAAGTTCTTTGCCCCAATGGTTTCGGCAAAGACTCAGACAAAATAAGCACTGCTGCTTTGGGGCTGGAAGTCCCCCATCAGGATTTCCTTAGATCTCCATGTCCTGGGTTCGAAGTGATGTGGGCTATCGCCTCCTCCCAAATGGTGTCTTCTGATCCCTCATAACCTGAGGTTTAAATATATTTTCTGGGGTTCTCACACCTTCCTCCAGAATGTTAAACATGTGAGATTACTTCATTGTTTTGACTAAATGTTGTTTATCCAAATAGGAGTTTATGATGTAACTAAATTCTCAGACATGACATGATGTAGGCCTAATTCTCAGGTGTGTGTGCAGGTGTTTGTTGTCACCCTGTATCCAGATGTTTGAACAGATGTTAATGTCCCATGATTTATTTCTATGTGAATGTCACCTTTCTCTTCTGGGTTATTGACCGATTATATCCTTGGGAATCCCCCTTGTTATACAAGTGTGAGCTCCCTCACAGGTGTCTAAGTGACTGGCATTGCTTGGTACTTAGTGACGTGTTGATGTGTGGTATTTGTTTGGTATGCAGATGACATCAGTGTCTTCCTTTGAGAGTTAGCTATCCTCAAACCTACAAAGAATATACTATATGAATCTTAACTCTTAATAAATGTAAAGAAAATTAAAAGATGAAACCATATCTTGTGTTTATCATGACAGATGTTAACATAAGTATTTCTGTGCAGCATTCTCTTGGATGAAACAAGATTTATTCCTTTTCCCACTTAACATTTGCTAAAATTTGTTGTGAAATAAGAAACTACTGAGGGCTTTTGCCAAGTGACTACTTTAATCTAATCTTTAGTGCCCTTTAGTGATTAATTATGTGGAAGTGTCCGCAAATAAAGTAAGCTGATCCATTGTAGTTGATTAAAATTTAGTGCTGCTTATTTAATATTCCAAGTAAACAGATTGTATAGATGACTTTCTTTTTATGCTGCCTTCTTAATTTGTCATAATTTTGAAAACATGGTTTTAAAAAAGAGTTCTTTAGTCTACTTATAAATACAGGTCAGTGTTTCTGAGATTATAAATTGTGTGTGTGCTTTTATTATGTTAGTGGTAGAAGTTGCAGTAGTTCGGACTCCAGCCTTTGGTATATCTATTCATAAATAGCCCCTGTTGATATTGGGATTGCTACTCTTTAGTGAGGCATATACTGTATAGGACTGTAATCTGTAGCTCTGTTGTGGTGAGGATCCTAATGGTGCAAGTCCATTGACATGAATTTCAGTGGTGAATTGTTGCTGGTTAAAAAGTCATTATATGCATTAGCTGTTGCACACCTGTTGCATAACTTGGTATGTAACAGCAAACATCTGCACTGACTTATTAACTTAATTTGCCACTGAAATTTATTGACACATTTTCCCAGTTGGATTTCATCCAGTCATTTGCAAGTTCCATTCTCTTCATTGGGCCTTCTAGAAATATGGATATAAGATTATTGTCATAATCATTGTCACCACCTAAATGAAGTTTCAGTTGTACACTGTTCATGTTGATGAAAAGAGATTACACAACAGCTGTTTTTCCTGTAAAATATGTGACATATATATATACTTTTTAGTAGTAAAGCTATTAGTCTAGAATACTAATTTATAGCGCTATATATGCTCTGATACATTTCACTGAGAAGAAAAATCTGAAGACAAAGAATATAGATGTGGATGTGCCACCAGTATTGAATATGTTATAAATCAAATCTCTGCTAATATAGCTATAAATTAACCTTGTGACACTTTGATATGTATTTATATAGCAAAAAATTATGAAGAAGAAATAAAGAAGTTGGCTTTGTATAAAGAAGTAATGCCCAATCTAATTCATATTCAGCCTTTTACAGTGTTTATAGGACACATGAAATGGGAAGACCTTTTAATATAATAAAATTTGCATACCTATGCAAATAGATAACTTTTGGAAGCAACTTGATCCAAGTTAAGTAATCTCCATAGACCTTACAATTCAATGTTTGTAGTGATTTCTTAATTTAGGGCAATTTTAGCTATCTGTGTTATACCAGCATTACTAGGTAAACAGATTTGGGCCAATATTTAAGAACAAACAAACAGGATCGTTATCCCTATATACAACTATTGGTAATAATAATTTCATGACAGAAATTATTCTGGGCTGAAAGATTTTTGCTGGAGAAACTCCACTCAGAGGATGCCTGAATGAGGCTCCTTTCATGTCCCCAAGATTTTTTCTCATGGAAGTGATCCCTATTTATCTACTTGCAACTTCTTGCTTTCAAACTGCTATGTTGGCAGGAGCTGAGGCAGAGACAGGGACTCAAACTGTCATGTAGTACCTGGGTCTTGATCTGCTGATTTGCTGGCTTTCCAGCTAACAAGGCGAGCTTCTTAACCACTGAGCCCCCGCATCCCCTACAACTGTTGGTTTCATCATGCTAGTATAATCTCTTGGGAGACAGAATATATAGTTGGGGAATACTTAATGTCCATGCAAAGAAACATCTGCAGGTATAGGACTTCATATAGCATCAGTATTCTGTTTTCACTGGTTTGACAGAATGTGTAGGAGTGCAGTCGATGCTGCATAAATGTTTATTCCAGCATGTCATAATTTACAATGGACAGTGCATATGGTTGCAGAAACTGGTTTGTCTTGCTTTGTTCATTTATCTGGGCAGTAATCCAAATAAATATATTTAAGTTTTTAAGTTTTCTCCTATGGAGCTGCCTAACATCAGATGATATTTTACAACTTCCCACCCTGCCTAACCTTTTGAATAGCACATAATCTCCTGCTCACCCATGATATTAAGCAAATTGTTTTCAACATAACCTTCATATCTAAAACTGTTTTATAACTGCTACTTAAGCAATAAAAAAACCCATCACTTCATAGAAATGGTTTTGTGCTTCTTTGAACTCCAGCCATTTTGTCCTTGATTATTGTTGTTGCTGTGTTTATGATTTTATTCTTCCTTTTCAAACATTTTCTCTTTTCTTATACAGAAAACTGACAAAGGTCTTGAGAACTTACGTGGACAATGCTGGTGTCACTGATCAACTGTTCAAAGCTATGAAATCTTTGGAATACATTTTCAAATTTATTGTGCGATCGAGAATTTTGTTTAACCAGTATGTATCATATTTTTCCTTTCTAATATCCTGTCTTTCACATTTTATTTCTTACATTAATTACTTCTTAATATTAAAGTGAATATTATTGTCTTGATACATTGCAGATGTTGCAGTGTTTTATTACACTCAAGTCAATGTTGACTGCTCAGCATTACTGGATTTCTGTTTTCCACTCCTTAATTGCTAATAATTAATTCAGTGGTGGAAATCCTGTTGCATAGTGCAAGCCTAATTATAACTTTCTCTGCTTTCCCCCCTGCTAAACAAAATGTCCTTGTTGTAATTTTTGGGACCACACAGGTTATACACTATGGACCCCTCACTCATGAGAATCATGGCAGGGATGATTTATTTTACCAGTGAGGAACAGATTGAAAGTAATGATTTAATTTATGCTGAGCAACTGAATTTTTGGGCAATGTGTGGTGATGTTAAGTCTGACAGTGCTAACATGTGAATCACATATATATTCACATATATATGTACAGTACAAGTATCTGAGATCTGATTGAAGTCTTCAGATCTTAGCAATGTGGTAATATTTTATTATTTTGCTTGGAAGTCTTCTTGCTAATATCCATACCGAGGAAATACTGAAACTGCTGAGAATTTTTTTTAGTTATAGGAAAAATGCCTAACCAAATTTATGTTAGAGGATAAATTCAGTATTATATTTTATATTTTTCACTGCCAGTCTGCCCATGTAACTACTGAAAGTAGTAGATTCAAGTGATCAATTTATTTTTTGATATTCAGAATTCACACTTTGAATGTTCATATTGCTATGTGTTCTAGTAATGGAAATGAACCCTGGAATCACACATTTCTATCTGTCTTGAAATGATGCAGGTATAGAGTTCATTATACAGTACTTGCATAACTCAGTGAGCAAAAACTCTGTTAAGTAGAGCCATTACACGAAACCTTTTTAAAACTTAACTATATTCACTTCATTTGTTTTCAGACTGTATGAAAACAAAGGAGAAGCTGACTTCAGAGAGTCTTTGCTTCAGCTATTTAAATCAATTAATGAGATGATGAGCAGCCCCTCTGAACAGACTGTTATAGTGAAGGTAAGTTTTAGAAAAGATTAATAATAATAATAATAATAATAATAATAATAATAATAATAATAATAATAATAATAATAATAATAATAATAATAATAATAAAATGTGTGTTGTTACAATCTAAAATATGTCTTCCTTAAAGTGTGCAAAATGAGTCTTTTACAATAACTAACAAAGTATCTTTGTTATTTTACTTTTGTTTTAGAAGAAAATAATAGTACTCAAAGGTATTAATGTAGTGGCTGAAGCCCTGTTTTGCAAATTATACTGTGTAAGACTGATGATATCATCAGGCATGGTAATTTTTTGAAAATTGTAAATTTCCTATTCCCTTCTTTTGTTTCTGAAGGAGCCTGTGAAATATTTCATTTATGAAACTTGCCACTGATGGTTTGATTTTACTTGTGAATTAAACTTTTGCAAGTTAAAGACATCTTTGTAGACCCTCCTGTATTTACTACAATAAAAGGGATTGTAAGGGAAGTTCAATAAAAAATGACATTTTTTAATTTCCAGAAAATTGCAGCAGTTGATGTGATTTTTTGGAAATGTAGGTGGAAGCAACACGATTTCAGCAACTGACTTTCAACGTAAGAAAAATAACATGTAAAGCTTTGGATATTTTTGTATTACAAGAAGCATCAGTTCTTATTGGTTTGAAAAATTAAGTTCAGAACATGCCAAAAAATTGTACTTGTTCTTGGTAGCTTAAATCTTTGTGTTACAGAATGTTGTCCCTAAATCTTGTTGGAAGTTTCTTACTTGGAAGTGGTACTTGCTATTGCAGTGTAGTAGTAGATGGTGGAGTTTACCAATGAAGTACTTTGTATCTTCCTATAGTATTCCTCTCTTGGTTTGTAACGTTATAGTGGTAGGACTCTGTTTTCGCTTAGATGCTAGAGTTCTGTTGGTGATTTATATTTTTCAGTTAAGTTGTGTAACTCACTGCACTGAGTTATTGGTAATTGCTGAAATGCCAGTCACTTTGCTAGAGTGCACCTGTTATGCAATTGAGCATATGCCATGTAAGTAGTTTAATTTTCACATGTGTAAATCACAAACAGGATTCTGACTAGAGTTACGCATGTGTCTGTTTTATTGATCTCGTATATCTGCACCTGTTTGAGCTAAGTGTAAATTTTGCTTAAGTTAGAATATTCAAATTTCCAGTGAACTATGCAGATACAGATTTTACTTTCTTAGGATCAAAGCTCACTGCAGATGGTGATTGCAGCTATGAAATAAAAAGGTGACTGATTCTTGGGAGGCAAGCGATGAGAAACCTAGGGAAATAGTGAAAAGTAGAGACATCACATTGCAAACAAAAATTCGCATAGCCAAAGCAATGGTATTCCCTTTGGCAATGTATGGTTGTGAGAGCTGGACCATTAGGAAAGCTGAGCGCAGAAGAATAGATGCCTTTGAGATGTGGTCTTGGAGGAGAGTTTTGAGAGTCCCCTGGACAGTGAGGAGAACAAATAGATCAATCTTAGAAGAAATCAACCCTGACTGCTCCTTAGAAGGTCAAATAATCAAGATGAAGCTAAAGTACTTTGGACATCAAATGAGAAGAAGATTCACTTGAGAAAGTCTTGATGCTTGGAAAGGTCGAGGGCAAAAGAAGAAGGTGGTGGCCCAAAATGAGATGGCTAGATGGTATTGTAGACACAACGGGCACAGAGCTGAGCGAGTTGAGGATGATGATGGAGGACAGAAGTGCTTGGGGGACAGCGGTCCATGGGGTCGCAAAGGGTCAGAATCAACTGTGCGACTGAACAACAATAATGCAGATACAGTAATTCTTAAAAGAGCAGGAAGTATAATGTTTTATGATTTTTTTTTTTAAAAAAGAAACATTATATTAAAAGCCATTTTAAAAAACTACGCTTCTCTAAGCAGTGTCTCTTCTAGGTACTGTATATCAAAACAATAGTAGTACAAGAGTATAGCCTGTCCAAGAATATCTGCTTATCCCCACTTCTCCATTCAAACTGTTAAACCTCTCAGATTTGTATCTCTATCCCGTTATATCCCTCAAAATTCTCCTCCCAGTTTTTATCCCAAGATTCTGTTTCTTATCACTCTTCAATGCTTCAATCTGCCACATCAACCTGACATGTGAAACACGGATCAACCAAGTAGCCAAGTGTCCCTATTCTGGATTTATCTGCATCAGCTCTTAAGATTCTTCATTCTGTTAGGAACTCAGATATTAATAGGTCAAACGGTATCTCACACTTTCCAGTAAGGTTGATTAGGGATTTTGGTAGTTTTTGTGCTGCACTTAAGAAATGGAGAGCCCCAAGTTTTCCATCTTTGTTTTCTGGGTGGTTGTAAAAATACATGTCATCCTTATGCTGGTTAAATCTTGTCCTCTTTCTGTGATGGGAACCGGGACATGAACTTTGGCCTAGTTCTATGCAAGTATGCTAGTAATTCTAATTAAACATGTTGATTGAAGAAGTTAACAAATTGCTTAATTGTTAGTAATTGTTCCTGGTGTTGTACTGGTATCTGATGACTGTTGCCTGAAATTAATATCCCTGTACTCATGTATACTAGCATCTGGGAATAGCCATGATAGTAATGAAGCCACTAATCATGCAGGGTCTCGTTTCAGCAACATCATGTGAATAAACTGCAGGCTGGATAGTCTGCTTAAGTTTCCTAAGAATTAGTATTAACCTTATATAACATTAGCAGCTTCCTGGCTAAACCAATTTGGTGTTATTCTTTTACCTCCATGTCTAATTGTATTATAATTCTAATAAGATTTGAAACATTAACTGTAGGGCTATCTGGATTGTTACTATTACTTTACTTTGCACAGCTGAATATTGTATTTTTCTTAATTTCAGATGCAATGACTAAATATTTTTTTTTTAAAATCAACACATTATTTTCCACTTAACAACCAAGTATACCCAGAAATGCTGGCTGAATTGTGTTATTTAAGAAGTTAAGCCAAATAATAGAACAAAAAGGAGCTGTGCTAAGCCAACAATAAAATAAGATAAATTACAAATCAATATGTCTGGTATTCTCAGTCTCTCATCCAGAGTACTACAGTTGAGTTCTGTAGTCATGAATAAAGATTTGCATAATTACAGGGGAGGGGGGGAGTAGATCCATGCTTTATTGGGAAAAAAACCCCTCTCAAAACTCTTAATTTGAATACTAGCTAACTTTGTAACAATATGTCTGTCATTGGAAAAAAATTCTAATACATTCTTAGTCATGTGAAATTGGTTACTTTGTTCATTTAATGCATGTTGATAAAATTTATAAACTAAAAATAGAAATGATACATACTCAGGTTGTTTTAATGGTATCTTTTGCCGTGAACTTCTTTTTTTTTTATTATTAAATTTTTATAGGTATTTAAACAATATAAACATACAATAATAAAGTTAAAAATTAAAGAAAATACAGTAATGAAGAATTATACATAGCTTATAGAGATAAGAAAATTAAAGAAAAGGAAAAAAAGGATAAATCATAAAATAGGAACTTATTTTCTTCCCTTATCTCAATATGAGTACACTACATTAAGGATACATAAGCAACAATGACAATAATAAAAGAGAATACCCAAGCTCTACTTATCCCATATAAAAGCTGCTTGAATCATACTTAATACCATTTTTCAACTCTTTCTCTAATACATTTAATTTCCTAGACTGTCATAAATCACACTTTATTATCACCCCTGTGATATTTACAATGTCCAGGGAATTGTGCAAACTCATAATTTCCAAAAATCATTTTGTTCCGGTACAGGGGTAACTCCTTTCTTCTTAACAGTCACATATTCCACGAAAGGTTTCCAGATTCTCCAAAAATTGTTAACTTGTGCTCTACCTTTTTTATTTTTAACTCGCAGGTAAGTTTATCATTAAGTGCCAGCTCCCACATTTCTTTATACCAATCTTGTATTTTTATCTGAACATCATTTTTCCAATTTCTCGCAATACAAAGTCTAGCCGCTGACAACATCACGGACATCAATTCTTTATTATCATTACTCATGTTGAACTTATCAACCTCCGTTAACAAAACTGTATCCGGACCCCAGGCGAGCTGCTTTTCTAATATGTTATTTATTTCCTTTCTCACTTTTCCCCAAAAGTTTTCCAGACTTTTACAGGTCCACCACATGTGTAAATATGTTCCCACTTCATGTTTACAACGCCAACATTTATCGCTAATCCTGCTATCCATACGATGCAGCCCGACTGGGGTCCTATACCACCACCAAATTAACTTATAATTATGTTCCTTCATTCTAACGGACATGGATCGCATAATCCTTTTTCTCCATTTTCTCTTCCAATTTTCCACTGGAATTGTCTCTTTTAATTCATCTTCCCACTTATTTTTTAAAACTTCCTGTATATTTCCACTTTTATTCAAGATTTTATAGATCTTACTTACTACCCCTTTAATACCCATGTCCCCTTTCCTGAATTTGGTTAACATAATTTCAAATAAGGTCAACTCTCTCTTTAAACTATCATCTGTCAAATATTTCTTATTCCAATTATTTATTTGGAGAATCTTGAACCAATCTAACTGCATTTGCGAAAATAGCTCTCTTTTTCTTTCATTGTCCTTACATATGTTAATCCAGTCTTTCAACAAGAGAACCTCCTTCTCTACTAATATATTTCTAATCCTACTATCTATTTGTATTGGAAAAGCACTCAAGTCATCCAATTCTACAACAGGCGAGGTACCTGGGGCAAACTCCTCTTTTATTTTGTTCCATTCTTCTATTGTAACCTTTGTCAGCTTACACCTGAGGGTCTTTTTTGAATTTTCCTTCTTTTCACTTAGAAATATTGATTTATCAAATTTCTGGGACTCCTTTCTTTCAATTTTTTCCCATATTACTTCTTCCCTATTCAATATTTTGATAACATTTCTTACATGGAATGCCCTGTAATAATCACGAATGTTAGGTATTCCTAATCCTCCCTCTTTTTGAGATATATACCATAATTTTTTAGCTATCCTAGCTCCTCGTTTACCGTTGCAAAATCTGTTAATTATACTCTGGTACTCCTTTAATTCTTTGTCAGTGAGCTTGATCGGTAATGCATCAAATAAAAAATTTAATTTGGGTAACAACATCATTTTACATAATGCAATCCGTCCAAACCACGATAGATTTAACTTATCATACCGAGTTATTTTTTGCTCAATCTCCTTCTTCTGTTTATCATAATTTAACCCTTTAAGCTCTCCAAACTTATTAGATATTATTATCCCCAAATATTTAATTTTGTTTCCAATCTGAATTTTGTATTTCTCCTTTATTTTTCCCTCTTCTTTCTTAGTCCCATTGCAGAAAATCATTTCAGTTTTGTCCCAATTAACCTTCAAGGCTGTTATGTCCTCAAACTTACTTAAGTGCTTATATATATTTTCAATTGCTTTTATTGGATGTTTTACAATAATTAGAGTGTCGTCTGCAAATAAGTTAATTTTATTACCTTTCATTCCTTTTATATCCTCATCCTGGCGTATTGAGTTCGCCAAAAACTCCATTGCCAGAATGAACAATGTTGGTGACAACGGACAACCCTGTCTTGTACCTGCCTCTAAATTTATATTCCCTGAATATTCGCCGTTGATTCTAATCCTAGCTGTTCCAGATTGATATAGTTTCTTAATCACCCCCTGAAATTTAGTATCGAATCCATATAGTCTAATCGTCTCTTGAATTGTTAACCATTGCAAAGAATCAAAGGCTTTAAATATATCCAATGACAAAAATCCCACTTTCTCTTTCTTTTGTTCTACTAAATCCATTAAATCTATTACTCTTCGCGTTAAATCTGACATATATCTGTTTTTAACGAACCCTGCCTGATCTTCCTTTATATAATCAAATATGAAACTACTCAGTCTATTTGACATTATTGATGTAAAAATTTTTGCGTCCTGATTAATTAGTGAAATCGGTCTATACGATTCCACTCTTTCTAAATCTTTGCCTGGCTTGGGGACTAAAACTATTATTGATCTATTCCATGAACTTGGAGTTGCTTCCCCCTCTAGTATTTTATTAAACAATTTACTTAATCTCGGCACGATCCATCTTCTGAAGTCTTTATAAAACTCCGCCGATAACCCATCTTCACCTGGAGCCTTATCTACTTTTAATTTCTTAATCACTTCCTCAATTTCTCTTTCTGTAATTTCTCCCTCCATTATATTTTTATGTTCTCTTGATATTTGTGAGATTCCTTGAATTTCAAAACATTCTCTGAGTTTATCCAAATTTACCTCCCTTTTTGAGTACAGTTCATTATAAAAATTTTCTATTATCTTCATTTTATCAAGTTTTTTATTACACCTCTTTCCACTTTTGTCAATCAATACTCCAATCTGACTTTTAGTTTTCTTCTCTCTTGCTGCCTTCGCTAATAATTTAGAATTCTTATTACTGCACTCAAAATATTCTCTTTTTAAATAAATCATATCCTTTTTAACTTTTTCTATATCCTTCCCATCCAGTTCCTTCTTAATTTTTTGTATATCCTCAAGAATTCTCTGATTCTTAGTTCTTGCATGCTCCAGGTGAAGTTGTTTTAGTTTTATTTCTAACTCCTGATACCTACTTTTTTTCTGTTTGTTTTTAATACTATTTAATTTTATAGATTCCCCTCTAAATATCGCTTTCATTGTATCCCATACCATGCAAAAGCTGACCTCATCATTATCATTCCAATTCCAATACTCCTCCCATTTCTCCATTACATTTTTCTTACTAACGTCATCCCTGAATAAATTCGGATCGTATCTCCAATTATACCCCTTTTTCCCCTCACTGTCCAATTTTATTTCCATTAATATTTTTGCATGGTCTGACTCTTTAAACATTCCTATTTTAATGTCCTCAATAGTTCTAATTAACCCCTCTGTAACAAATATATAATCTATTCTAGAATACATATTATGCACATGCGAATAGAAAGTATATTCCCTTTCATTCCCTTTGATTTCCCTCCATGTATCTTTTACCCCCAGTTTCTTAATCCAATCATCCAAAATATATTTTTTACTCTTTTTCTTACTACTTGTACTATCAATTTCTGATCTTATTAAATTAAAATCCCCCACTATAATCATATTTTTTGTTCCTTCTCTTTCTAATATTTTTCCCATCTTGTTTAAAAACTCCTCCTGATTATCGTTTGGGACATATATATTAACAAGTATGACTTCCTCCTCATCTATATTTCCTTTAATTATAAGATATCTACCTTCTGGGTCAGCTATACTTTGTATCATATTAAAACCTACCTTTTCTGAAATTAGGGTTGCAACTCCTCTTGCCTTTGATGAGCCATAGGCCTTCTCATAAATTTGAATCCCTCTCAGGACTATTTTATTTGTTTCTGCAGACTTCTGATGGGTCTCTTGAAGAAAGATAATATCTGCTTTCTCTTTGTTGAGTGCTATTTGTAACCTCCTTCTTTTTATTACGTTCCCTGTACCCTTCACATTCCATGTTACTATTTTTAAATTCTTAACCATCAATTTATTATCTTCATTAATTTTTTGCAACACTCCCTGGACGTGTACCATCTATCCCCTATCTTAAAAAAACTATTAAAACTAAATAATAAGCAAAGATAACCTAGAAACATATTTAAGCTAATCTAAACAACGTTATGAAAATATAAACAAACAAAAACAAAATAAAAAAACCTTACCTATTCTGCTTTATTTGAGCCTCCCCACGTCCTTTCCAAGAATAACGCCTCCGTATACCAAAGAGGGGAGGGGGGGATCGGGACAGGATGTCGTTGTTTTCCCTGCAGTTCCCCTCTTCCCTCCGCCAGTATTTCTTTATTATACATTATTCTCATTCTACAATTTCAAGACTCGGATCTGATGTATCCATCCCCCCCACCGCTCCCCCCTCCTCCCCCTCCATTCTCAAAACTGGTACCATATCCCCAGACATACACAAATCCGTTCTTAATTCAATCCAATCACTTGCAGCCACCTTAATCAGACCAATATGAGTTAGATAGCCCAAAACATCCATCTTCGAGTCAATGATATGCATTTTTTTGTCATAAAAAAAAACTCAGTTGTTGCGGAAATCTCCAGTTATATTTAATACCCTTGGCAGTCAGCAATTTTGTAACTGGTTTCATCCTGTATTTCCATCTTCTTTCCTCTGGGGCAATATCGTTGTAGACTTCCACTTCGTTATCTTCAATTTTTAGAACACCAGAACCAGCTTGTTTAATATAAGCCATTACCTTAAGCTTATCCGCCCAATTTGCAAATTTAACCAAAACATTTCTTGGTGTATTCTTACCCCTTCTACCCCCAATTCTAAAAACACCTCCAAAATCCTCTGGAACAAAATTTTTCCCCATTTGTAACGAATTAAGCCAATCCACTATCCTTTCTTTAAGCTTGTCTGGCGTTCGTTCAGCCATTTTTCTAATCACAATATTCTGCTTTCTCTGCCCCTCCTCCACCATAAGTATCTTTCTCTCTTGTACCGAGACTCTTGCTGCAGTTGCTTGTTCATGGATATAAAGTTCATTCACTGTTATTGCCACTTTTTTTACATTCTCTTGAACTGTATCTGTAATCATATTAATCTTTTTAGTGTTCTCTGTGACTTCTTTTTGTAGGTCGGAGAGAGATCTCACCAGACTCTCTTGTTGCAGTCTGGCGATTTCTCTATCCTTCTTCATTTCTTCATTACTTCTTTTTATTTCTAATGACATTTGTTGTAACATCTTGAACATTCTATCCATATCAGGTGATTCAAAACTGGGCGTATCTGTCGCAACTGGTGTTTCCAGAACTGGTGACGGGGTGTGTCTTTCCCTCTCCTTCTGCTCCTTTTGTTCTTTCCTCTTTCCTAGTTTTAGGTTTAACCACTTCCTCCTCCTCCCTCCCTCTCCCTCCCTCCATTATAATTCCAAAAAAGTCCAAAAAATCAAGCAATCAATCTAATATTCCAATCTATGTGAATTAAAATGTAATAATTTTACATTTATAATTTTTAATCAGATATCCCAATTAATTCCCAATTTAATCCAATTTAATCAAATTTAATCAAATTTCCTCAATTAATTCCCAAGTTATTTAATTAGATAATTAATTAGCCAATTAATCTCTCTTATATTCAAAAATTCCAAATTCTAAACAATAAACTTAATTAATTGATTGATTACTCGATACAATTGACCAATGAATAAAACAAACTAAGTTAATCAATGTTTTCCTTAATTAAACAATTCTAGTAAATTAATCCCCTTAATATATACTAAAAAAGCTCAAAAATTCGAAAAATTTCAAGATATGTATGTAGTAATTTTCCCCCCTCTTATTTAGTTAAATTTAGTTAAATTTAGTGAGTTTAGTGAATTTAATAATTTGATTTAGTAAATTTAATAAAGTTAATAAGTAGAATTGATGGCTTAAAGATGAAAGGTAAAAGATGAAGGGGGGAGGGAAAGGGAGAAGGAGGAAAGAAAAATATTTATTTGAAATTAAAAATAAAAGGAGAAATCCCAAGGAGCAAAGAAATACTTCAGGACACAGGAATAAAATCTGTGATAATCAGGGAAGAGGACCAGCACACTTACGACGAGACAACCAAAGCTGACACAAAAACAAAAAGGAGGGAGAAGGAGGGGGAAGGGGGGAGGGGGGGAAATCTATAAACAGCAACAAATACTCTAAAAGCAGATGGGGACTCTAAAACTTGACCAGACGCTTTTAACTTACACCGGGGAGAGATAGAGACCGGACAATACAATCAACGAGACAAACTACAACAATATACAAACAAACAACCAGAACAAAGAGACAATATGGCGCTTCCGTCCGTTCCTCGCCTCTTGTATACAGACTTGCGAAATTCCGCTTGGGACCAATAAGTTTCGTTTTACTCCGCCATTTTCAGATCTTTTCCTCCAAACCACTTTAGTATTTTCATATAAAAAGTTCACAAAAGTTCAAAGAGAGCTAATAAAAAGCACTTGCGGTACAATTTTTGTTCTTCGGCAGGTTCCAACACCCCATAAGCACTCCGACAATATCAGTTTCGTTTTCAAACCGCCATTCTCCTACCCCTTCATCAGTCCGTTCAGCTCAGTTTTTAAGTCTCTTTGAAAGGCTCAACTCCGATACAACTGTTCTTTCCCCGTCAAGAACCAGCTTGCATTTCACCACTCCAAGCCCTCTGAACGTAGGGACTTTCAGCTCTTTATTCCGAACTGTAAACGCGTCCTTCTGTCTCGCTCCTGCTCTCTCTCTCACTCTCGCTCTCACTCTCTCTTTGCCTTCCCTTTCCCTCCCCGTCGTGACTTTACAAGCTGCAATCTCTTTCCTCTTTTCTCCTTTTCTGCCCCCCAGTCGCCTCTTCGGGATCCGCTAAATTCCTTCCTGCTTTTTGACGCCCCGTCTGCCCCTGCACGGATCTCAACCCGACTCACCGCCTTCAATTTTGTCCTCGGGCAGGCTCCGGCGACCAACACAGGCTCAGAAAAAAGTCTCCGTTTGATCTTGTTTATCAACTCTCCAACTTCTCGGCACCTCTTTAGGACTTAATTCGGCTCCCGGAACGGCTCAACAGGCGATGGGTCGCACCCCGGCCCTCTTTCGAGGTCCAGAGTCGTTCCCACACCCGGAGCTCCGAACCTCCGAGCCTGCTCTCCGGCTCCTTCGCTGTAATAGGTGCCGATTTTAACTCTTTTCTTAGCAGATCCACAACCTCACTTTTATTTGTATATTGATCGTGAAAAAGTCTCTTTAAAATCTCTTTAAAATCTCATTGATACCCCATTTAAACGGCGGAGCAAAGGGAAGACGCTGTTGCCTCTACGCCATCCAAGCCATTGCCGTGAACTTCTGAATATTGATCCATTTTTTTTTTGAAAATGAGGTATTTTATTGTTTATTAAAAGTAAAATATTCTTTTTTTTAAAACCAGAACTAATAGTGTGTCAAAAATGTCTAGTACTGATTCTTGTAGAATCTTGTCACCAGTAACCCACTCAAAATCGAGATAGATTACTTTCTGCTCTATATATTCTAGTATTCTGATTTAAATAGGTATATAACCACACACACACCAATTATTTAAATATTAAGATATTTTTTACCATATTTCCTATATTTTTGAGGTCCAGAGAAGAACAGGGATTTTTGACATCCATGACACCATTTATGTCCAAGAAAAGGTATTTGTGAATGTGGGATAATTTTATGTAGCTGTCTAGTAGTCTAGTCATTCCTGCCACATGTCAATGAAAATGGCTGCAGATGAAGACAGCACTGACTCTTTGTCTATAAACAGAGATGAGCACTGCCTGGCTTTTGAGTAAGGGAGACCTAAATAGAAGGGGATAGAGGTGATAATTGAGATGATAATCCAGAGACAACAATAGCTGCCTAATGAGTACTAAATTTTCTCCGTAGCCATGGAATATTTGGGTGGGTGGAGAAATGGTTTGAGGGGAATCAAGGGAATATTGTGGGCAAGAGTGTGGTTGTCTGGCTGAAACACTGAGCATAAGCACTCTCAATAAAGTAAAATTTCTAGATATTTTATGGTGAAAAACGTTACTAATGAAATATATATCTGTAGCATTTAATTTCTTATCAAGCTTAAGCTGATTTGGTTCCTGAACAAAATGGAATACATTAATACCTTGAACCCTGACGTTTTGGCTTGTTGCACTGGCAAGGGACATTGGGGAAGCCTAGAAACTGCTTGGTACGGGTCCTCTGATCTCCCTGGAGCCAGCAGGCGGGTCAGAGAGCGTGAAATGGGTAAAAAAAAGTCAGTTTTTTACCCATTTTGGGCTCTCTGACCTCCCTGCTGGCTCCGAGGAGATCAGAGGACCCAATCCAAGCTGTTTCTGGGCTTCCCCCACCTCCCTGGAGGCTGTAACAAGCCAAAATCTTAGGATTCGAGTCCTGATGTTTTGGCTTGTTGCAGCCTCCAGGAGGGTGGGAGAACTTCAAAAATAGCACGCATCGGCTCTAGGGACGTCGGGAGACCTGATGCGCGCTAATTTTGAAGTACCCCCACCCTCCTGGAGGCTGCAACAAGCCAAAACGTCAGGATTCGAATCCTGACGTTTTGGCTTGTTACAGCCTCCAGGGAAACAGGGCTTTTTTAAACGTTGTGCGATCAATGCATCGCACAACATAAAAAAACGGAAAATGACGAGACTTTTGGAACCAAGTCTCATCGTTATCCGAGGTACTACTGTACATTATTAACAGCTTGGCATGGTTTATATGTTTGTTTATGAAATTTTAATATTTGGTATATTCATGAAGAATACAGTGAAATTTTATTTTTCCGTTAAACTATTTTTGTGGTTTTTTTGGTCTGTTAAAGATGTCATAACTTTTCTGCAGGTGGTAAGCTGCATTCTCTATGTGAAGAGAGAACAGCTATATTTATGGGTTCCATGATTTTCTTCATTCTTTGCTAACGAAAATCAGTTTAATAAGAGTCATTTTAAGAAATATGTAAATTAATAATTACTTCATGCATTATTCAAGATGAGATTATTTGCTATCATTGTTAGCTCTTATCTCCTATAAAGATATGCTAATAGGTTTAATTAAAATAATTATACTGAATAATGTACCCTGAACTTTACCCTAAAGTAGTTCATATTAATCACCATCCATGGTTATATTTTAGTCACAAAGACAGTTTCATGGCTAACGGATAACAAAATGTAGCCATAATTGTGTCAACCTAGAACTAGTAGACAAAGTTGGTTTAGAGTGTTTGCGTCCTGATTTTGTACCATGGATATATTAGTCATGGTCACATTTGGGCTGCAGTCAAGAGCAGTAAGCAAGTGCCAATTATGAAGCCCTCATAAGGTCTCTCAGCATATTTTTGCCAGTGAAAAGTGTATCGTAAAATGACGAGGAAAGCTATAATGATGTTCAGTCTGCTAGTAATATTTACAACCTTTAGACTTTAGGGGTTGTAGGAAAGTAAATTAGCACTGAGCATTTAAGAAATCCTATACAAAAACATGGGAAGTGTGTTTTTGTATAGGATTTCTTAAATGCCCAGTAAACTAGGAAGCTTTGTTCACAATGGGAGCCATGAGAGAAAATGGAAAAGGAAATTTAATAAGATATAGTCACAACTGTGTAGTAGAAAGGAGTATAGAGTATCAAGATAGAGAAGTTCTCAGCCTGAGTCTTACCTGTGGCATGGGCTTAGTTGGTGGTCTTAAACAAACATTAACATCACCCATCACCCTCATCCCATATATGTTTCCTTGTAGTACTGTAGTATTATAAAAAGTAACATTTTCATACTTTTATTTACTTGTTATTTTATTTTATAACACCCATCTAATGCACAATCACTACTCTGGGAAGTTTATATTTTTAATTCAATTAAATGTGGTTTCAGGCCCCCATTAAGTGATCTGTTCTGCATTTACTCTGATTTTAGGGAGCAGCACTTAAATATTTGCCAACCATTGTGAATGACGTGAAACTTGTTTTTGATCCAAAAGAACTTAGGTAAGTACTACTTGTTCAAATTAGAACCTGGTTCTCTGCTTATACAGTAAATTTTTTAATGTATTTTTTCCAGGTTTACAATGATCAATTCAGGACTGTTTTTTCCCCCAATGCATCCCTATGGATGTCTTGGTTTACAGTTTTTTCGGGTTACAACGGAGGCTGTTGGAACAGACCTCCATTGTAACACAAGGTTTTACTGTATAACTTTGGAGTAAACTTTATTAAAGTCATTGTGTATTACTTCTGAATAGACCGTTTAATCTTACTCATAGTTGAGCCCAATTGAGCTGATAGTGTTTAGTTCTTGGAATTGTGGTGGTGGGGGAACTCCTTTGAATTGTGCTGTACAACTTTGTTATATTCTTTGTTTTTAATAATCCAAACCCTTCAACAAGAACATATTTCATTTTTAGAAAATGAAATTTTGTACAATGCTTTTGATCATCTTAAATTATATACTATGCTGTAAAAATTATTGAGGCATCCGAATCTTAATTGAAATATTTTTATCAAATTGATTCCAATATCTGGCTGCCTTCTCAGAATGCATTAAGTACAAAATACAGAGAAACAATTTGTCAGTTCTTGTTTCTGATGGACTTCTGGGGCCATGCAGACTACCCAAAGGTCACACAGTTTGCAGGGCGTGGAACCAATCAGCCGGATACACTGTAGTTGATCTCAGATGAACCTTTGGAGATTCAAACCTCTGCCCCCATCTCTTCAATCAAGTGGTCTGGCCAACTATGTAATAATCTTATTAGTTGGGCTTTAGATCTTGGGATTTATTTATGAATACAGTAAAGCCTCTGATGTTAAAACTTGGTTCCACAAGTCTTGGCGTTATCCGATTTTTAGTGTTATCCAATCCATGTTAAAATCCTATGGGATGGATTGAATAACATTAAAGCTCCATAGAGATACATTGTAACCGCACAGGCTTTAGCGGTTGTTATCCGATCCATCCCATAACTCTTGGGGACGTGAAAGCAACTTCATTTGGGCATTCCCTGAGCAGAGTTTCTTCCTCAAAAATCAAAATTATTATTAGTTTCCAGAAGCCTAAGTCAGCACACCTGCTGATAGAGGCTTCTGGGAATTAAAGTCCAATAACATCTGGGGGGCCAAGGTTGAGAAACCCTGTAACACAGGTAATTAAAGAGCTGTTTGAAAACTTACTTAGATTCTTAAGTTTAACATTTAAAAAGCTTAAAAAAGAAATTTGCCAGTTACATTTCATTGATTCATGTTCCTGAATGTAACATTCATTTCTTTATTTACTTTCTCCCTTATTTTCTTTTTTGCTAGCAAACTATTTACAGATTTTATATTGAATGTTCCAACGGGCCGCCTCACGATTCAGAAGCTGTATTGTTTGATTGAAATAGTTCACAGTGACCTTTTCACACAGCATGGTAAGGAAGAAAATACAGAACCTTTAAAGGATCATTAAATTGTCACAGTGTTTGTTACTTGCCAGTGTTTGTCAGTGCCTCATTGCAGATAGTACCTGAGATTGTAGCCAGGAAGGGTCATTGCACTGCCAGCACAAATGGGTAGATGCTTCTATAAAACAGATAATACAAATATCAACTTGGCTTATGTGTTATGGCAAAATATAGTTTTGGCTGTCCTGAGGTTTTTATATTTTCTCTTTCTACCTCACCATCAGTTTGCACACTCCGATTCCTTACCCAAGTTGCTGATTCATAGCAAACTAGTTTGCTGTTGTGTCAGAACTAAATTGGCATGTGAGAAATATCGGGGAAACAGTGTGAATATTGTTGTTGTTTTCCTTAGTCTTGGTGGCATATTTTAAGTTTACATAGCCCATACTTTGCTTGATCCAGTAATAATTACAGTGTAGTGCCATATATGGGTGGCATTTCTATAAGAGACCAGGCTGTAGATTTGTTCAGAGCTTTAACTAGTCTAGTACTAGGTGAAGATCAGTTGTTCAGCAATATTTTGGAATAGTAGCCGTGTTAGTCTGTGGTTCAGGCATCTCAGAAAACAAAACAAAACAAAATAAACAAAATAAAATAAAATAAAAAACAGTGTACCACTTTAAAGACTAACTGCTATATTTTTTATTGTTAGCTTTTGTGGATTAAGTCTGATGAAGTAGACTTGATCCATGAAAGCTAACAATAAAAATATAGCAGTTAGTCTTTAAAATGCTACAGTGTTTTTTATTTTGTTTTGTTTTGTTTTCTGAGATGCCTTGTTCAGCAATAGAGATATGCATCATTTTTGTGAATAAGTATGGTCTAGCACCTGTATACCTAATTCTATTATAGTAATACCTCAGATAATGCTAAGACTTGGTTCCACAAGTCTTGGTGTTATCCGATTTTCAGTGTTATCCGATGCATGTTAAAATCCTGTGGGATGGATCGGATAACGTTAAAGCTCCATAGAGATACAGTACATTGTAACCGCACAGGCTTTAGCGGTTGTTATCCGATCCATCCCATAGGACCTTAACATTATTTGATCCAATTCTCCTCCCCAGATTACTTAACATTATGCGATTTTAGCATTATCCAAAGTAAATGTTATGTGGGGTATTACTGTACAGTACTTCATTATAACATTGAGTTGTTTTCTATGAGATAGCCATGTTACTTTGTTTCAATGTGTATAACAAAAAGAAAGCAAACATTAAACATTCTTTTAAAGTATTGTGATATTTTCATAGATTTAAAATCAGGTCCAGAAATATTGAAACACATATATATTCTTTGGCATGTGGCCTATGTGCTCCACCACCGTGGAGATGAAAAGAAACACTCATGATGGCAGCGAGGTCAGGACTGTCAGTTTTAATGAAAGGAGTTTGACAAAAGCGGGACATTAACCATTCAGGAGATACAAAGCTTGGTTCTCTCAAGTCCTACTGCCATGCCCTTGCAAGGAAGGACATGTTTGCTGACGATGAAGTATCAGTTTCCTGATCAGGCTACTCTTATAGAGGGAGGCAGTGTTTGTTAGTTAATTTAATATATTTATATACTAGCTTCCCACCTGACAACAGGTAAGTGGCAGTAATTGAAGAAGCTAAAATAAATAGGAAAAAATGCTTGCTGGCAATAGGTTTTTCCCAAGAGATTTCCCTGGAGGGAATTCAGCTGTCCGGAAGAGGAAGAAGGTCCCACATCTCTGTTGCTAAACATTTCTTAACTGACAACATATCAGAAGAAAACATCATTTCTGATGTGCTAAGTCATGGCAATGCAGCTGAATGTTCCTCGCTACCTGCCCCTCATGCAACTCTCGTTGATCCTTCCTTGAATTACTCTCTTACTTAGTCTCTTAAATCAGTGGTGGTAAGTCTAGCATTTAGAACAGCCTGCAATATAAAGTGCAAGATTTTGTGTCAACAACCCTAAATCGTTCTTGAACAAATATGGGTAACTGAGTTCTATGCAAGATCCTTTGATGCACATTTGGGTGAATGTAGATTAAAAGCTTTATAAAATATGTTCTTGTTTGGTGAGGGTTTTACTTAAAGGTGTACAGGTTTGAAAAATGAAACAAGTGGAGCTAGTAATTATAAAGCAAGTTAGGACTACGATAAATAAGCTTCCTTATTTTTTCCTTGCTGTAAAATTCTAAATGAAAGAGCTTCTGTTATTAATCCATACATTACAGAGGATGTTTTATATGCATTGGACTTATTTCAATAACGTGGTCAGGGTCACAGTCATGACTGTTTTTCCTGTGTTAATATATATTTACATCTCTAGCTCCAAATCTTCTTGTTGAATTCTTTGCAATGGTGATCTTGATCTTGGCAGGTTGGATGATAAATTGCCTTGCGTATATAATGATGGAAAAGAAAAATAGCATTAGTTGGAAACACTCTTTTTGAACGCTTACCCTCAACTGATCTGTTGGTTGCCAGTAGTTGAGGAACTGATTATAAACATTTTGAGACTACCACCCCAGATTTTCTGCAGCAACAAATATGAATTTATCCTAGTGGGAGAAGACAGGAGTCATATTGTGGGGTTTTATTATTTATTGATTATAATCAAACAGATTGGTTGAATACAGTATCTTAGTATGTCATTTACCTTTTACTCTAATGTAGCTGCCATGGTGGCTTAGTGGTTAAAATGCTGAGCTTGGAGACTGAAAGGTTGGGTTTTGATACTCGAGGGCTCACTTAGGGACATGAAAGGAGCCTCATTCGGGTGTTCCCTGAGCAGAATCTCTCCAGGAAAAATCCTTTCAACCCAAAGTAATCTCTGTCATGAAATTATTATTATAAGAGCAATTTTCCATATTTAAATTCAGAAAAGGTGGACTCAGAAAAGATAGACTAAACTCTGTGGAGATAATTTGCAGACTAGCATTGCCAGCTGGGAAAAGGTAAGAAAATAATTGATAAAACTACTTAATTGTTGTTCCTTTCAGCTATTCCTTGGTGTATACTGGCTAACTGATCACATTCAGGATACTTTTGGAATAAGAGAATGCTCTTTGCTTCTAGAACTGGTAATTCAGTACACTGAAATACCAAAAGCTAAGTCTCATAGCATTGTCAATAAAAGTGTAAAGCTCAAATCAAGTTACAGAAAAGAGTGAATTGCATTAAAAAGAACAACATTTTAAGCTGTCAGATTGGAAAGTCTGTTAAGCAGTTTTTGATGAGAATTTTGAGAACGGCAATAGCATTAGTAAGACATCAGTATTTCTCTTTTCTTAAAAGAGAATTTTCATCCATTCCTGAGTCCTTATTATTCTGTTGAGAAAATTAAATTGTAGGTTAGTTGTTATTAGTTATGTTGATTATGTATATTGCTTTGCATATGTGGCTTTTCTAGACCATTGAAAATGGAAGATAGTTTCCTCATGCGGTACTTTTGCTAGCATGAAAGTGAAAGTGTAATCTGTGTAGCCATTTCACCAGTGTGTTGTGTAATCATTCATGCCAGGTAGGACCATGTCACCAATTGCAAAGTTACATAGTGTGATTACTTAAAATCATAGAATCACTGATTTTGAAGGGGCCTTTTAGATCATCAAGTCCAGCCCCTTGCTCAGTGTAGGAATCCATACCAAAACAGATCTGACAGACAGTTGTCCAATTTTCTTGTGAATGCTTCTGGCATTGGAGCACCACCACCTTTCAAGGTAGTTGGTTCCATTGCCATACTGCTCTAACACTTAAGAGGTTTTTCTTGATAGTCAGCCTATATCTGACTTCCTTAGCATCAGCCCGTAATTATGTGTCTTACAGTCTGTGATAATTGAGAACAGACCCTGTCCTCTTTTAAAAGTATTTGAAAAGTGCTATCATATTCCCCCTCCATCTCCTTTTCTCAAAGAAAACATGCCCAGTTCATTCAGTTTTTCCTCATATGGTTTGGTTTCCGGTCCCCTTAGAATCCTTGTTGCCCTGCTCTGAAATTGTTCCAGTTTGTTGAGTTCATTCTTAAAGTGTGGTGTCCAGAACTGGATGCAATATTCTAGGTGTGATGTAACAAGTGCCAAACAGAAGGGGACTAGTTCCTCATGCGTTAATGCAGCCTAAAATAGCATTTGCCTTTTTTCTACCACATTCCACTGTTGAATCATATTCAGCTTGCGATCTATAACAATTCCAAGATTCTTCTTGCTCATTGTAGTACCTAGACACTTATCCCTCATCTTCTTGCTATACTTTTTATTATTCTAGCATGAACAAGATTTTGCCCACCAAAAAGTTTTGGAAATGAGCAATGGAAAAGTCCTGTAGATTTCAGGTCACATAGCAGATGGAACTTATGCAAAGAAAGTCACAAATATTGTTTTCCTATATAATAAAACATTCCTTTCGAAGAAATGTTTATCAGCACATGGGACTTTTCGCAGGAAGTTACATTAGGATTCTTCTTATGGCAATGTGTGAAAAAGGTTCCATTCTCTCTTTTTCTTTTCTTTCTTTATTCTTATTTTGCTGGGAAGAAGTAACCAGCCAATCCTGCAGTTTATTGAAATACTAACAGTGACCTAGTTTTCTGAATAGTAATAGTAACATGGCTAAGTGGGTGGCCTGAGTATTTTATGAATGATATATCAGGTTTGTTTAAATTTTACAGTGTATTTTCAGATCTATTTATGTTTCACATAGTTCTGAAACTCTACAAATTATAGCATCAACTAAAACTCATGTTTAAAAAGTTGCATTTCTATAAAAGGTTGAAGAACAGGTTATTTGTGAACATGTCACTCTTGGTGTTTTAATTTTCATTAAGAGGATCAATCTAATTTAGCATTCCTTATGGCAGGTTGGCCATTCAACAGCTTTCAGCTACTTCTGCATATAACACAATGAACCAAATGTTAGAACAATTCAACACATGCTGTTGATGAAGAATTTCAGATATACAGATTCATCAGTGTGCTGGTATTTTTTTTTAACGTGGATCTTAATATATATGATAAACTGAGAAAGGTTTGGTTTAGCTAATGATGTTCGGTAGAACATCTGTGTAAAAAGATTACTTTTTATTATAGCACACTTTCACCTGACATTAATCATGGTGAGCTAGATTTGAAAAGCAGAGGATGAACAGATGTTGAAACATTGTTGCTTGTGTCTATTGTTTCATGGTCATGAGCTGTCTTCAGCTTCCATTCTGAACAAGAGTGTAATTCTATAGGCAATAGATTTATTTTCAAGATCATTTATCTCTGTTAGGAAATGCATCTGACATGCATTTATATTGGTTAATATTTATTCCTTTCTAACATTTGTTTTTCATCATAACCAGATAACTAAGCAAATCAAAAATGTTTCCAGATTTATTTTAAACCCCATATTCTTGGCAAATAATTTAATAAGAATTCCTTGAGTTTTTGACTTGTTGCTGTACTTCAGGGAATCAGATTTAAAATTGCATCAGCAAATTTTGCAAGAATTTTTTAAAAATAAACAGTGATAGTTTGGTATAAAACCTACAAAATAGTATGTGTACATATAAGTAAGCATTTATAATTTATAATTTAACATTTGTTATGATTGAATGAATTTTTTCTCAGTTTTATCTGAAGCTTTTGATTTCTCAGATTACAAAATTTAATTTGGTGAGATTCATGCTTGTTTTGATTGTATTGAGTACATTCTAATGAATGTGGTGGTTCTCACACACATGGCATCCTGGTGAGAAAAACTTTCTTTCTGTTGTGTAAGGTAGACTGTTTAAGACCATAATATGATTGTTATGGCTTTGTTTCGGGAATTAAATTTAGGATGGCTCTGGAAAAAGCAATTTAATTTAGGCAGAAAGTGAAGCTTCTTTGACCATGGGGATAGTATACACTTTATTTGGCTTAGCTAGTGCCTTCATTTGAGCTTATTTCAGTTTTGTTGTATCTCTTACCACTCATTTGATTCAGAATAGAGATTTTATTGCTGACTCTCTGTGTATATATGAATTGCTGAATATGTTGCTTAATATAAACTGATGTTAATGAAGTCTCAGAAGGGCAGATATAATTATCTTTCATTAAATTTTCACCTGCATAAAGGAATACACAAAGTGCTTTAGATGTTGTTGCAGAGAGGAGGTGCATAAATCACAAAATTAAATGAATACTTTGAATGTTTTGAAGATTGGAAGCACTGCACATGTCACTTTAATTCAAAATAACTTTGCTAACAAAATAAGGTTGAACGTGTAACTTTTTGTAGCACCTTCAGTCCAGTTAAATCAGGGATTCTCAACCTGTGGTCCACAGGCTGGATGCGGCCCCAGGCTTTAAAAGGTTGAGAACTCCTGAGTTAAATAGTAAGATGTTTGCTTTCAGTTTGAATTCTTCTTATTCTTATGTATTTTCAGGGATGAATACTTAATTCTTTTTTCTCCTTCCAATTTGCAGATTGCAGAGAGATCTTGTTGCCAATGATGACAGACCAGCTTAAGTATCATCTGGAAAGGCAGGAAGACCTGGAAGCCTGTTGTCAATTGCTCAGCAACATCTTGGAAGTGCTTTACCGGAAAGATGTGGTCAGTAACCAAGTTTGTATATTTAACACTGAGATCCTTGAAAGTACAGTAATACCTCAGATAACATTAGTATCGAATAACACTAAAATCGCATAACATTAAGCAATCTGGGGGGAAGAATTGCATCGGATAACATTAAGATCCTATGGGATGCATCAGATAACAACCGCTAAAGCCTGTGTGGTTACAATGTATCTCTATGGATCCCATAGGATTTTAACATGCATCGGATAACACTAAAAATCGCATAACACCAAGACTTGTGGAACCAGGTGTTAGTGTTATCTGAGGTTTTACTGTACAGTAATACCTCAGATAATGTTTACCTCGGATAACGCTAAAATCTCATAACGTTAAGTAATCTGGAGAGGATAACTGGATCAAATAACGTTAAGGTCCTATTGGATGGATTGGATAACAACTGCTAAAGCCTGTGTGGTTACAATGTATCTCTATGGAGCTTTAACGTTATCCGATCCATCCCATAGGATTTTAACATGCATCGGATAGCACTAAAAATCAGATAACATCAAGACTTGTGGAACCAAGTCTTAGCGTTATCCAAGGTATTACTGTATTTGGAAACACAAACCTGAAAAGAGGTAGAACATTTCTTTTAGGAATGCTCTTTATTTAGAGTTCTGTTCTGGGGAGAAAAACCTGATAGTTGATACTACAACACACATTTCAGGGGAAGCAGTGAATCCTTATTTTATCCAGCCAATGGTTTATAATTTGCCCTGGGTTCAATGATTGGAGTGTTTGGAATGGGATGAAGAACCTTAATTTTATGTGAGTTGCAGCACATTGCCTTGCTAACTTTGAACACCACTTTAGAAAATGACAGTGAAATGTGTGACTCTAATCTGGCCAGAACTGGGAAAAGTTGCTCTCCCTCCCCCCCCCCCCTACAGAATCCTTTAATTTGCCCAGCCAGAACTTATGCTATTTGGAGGATTCTGTGACTTATAGTCGAAAAAGGTAACTTTTTCCAAGCTGTTGATCTGGCTTCTCACTTACATCAGTTCATTGCTTATGTATGCACTCCCCTCTTGACAGCTTGCCTCCTCTTTGCACACAGGGCTGACTAATCAACTGGCTACTTGCTTTCTGACCCAGTTTAAATGCTGATTGGTACCTCTATGCTTCCAGATTGCCATCCAGATACAATAATATTCCTAAAAGGAAAACTCAGCTACTGTAACTGTGACTGTGATTTGAGCATGCATTTTGACAAGACTCAAGTTTCTATTAGGATAGAATGCAGCACCTTTGCTGTATGTATTGCTATGCCTTATATCTATTCTGTATGGCAAGGCAGGTCTTTAGTCCTTCAAGTGTACCCTTTTTTGAAGATGGTTTTTGATTATATTCTATCAGAGATGAGATTGGTTGGAACTATGTGTTCTTAAGTAAGTATTATCACCTTTGGAAGTCTCTTCACTCTTTAGCTACAAGCCTAGACTTTGAGGAAAAACAGCAGCAAAAGTATCGTAGCAACAGAATGTATCTTACATTTACCTTTGGGTAAATCCAATATGCTAGATGGGTAGAATGATTTTATCAGGAATTGTAAGAGCACTTCCATGTTATCTCTTCAAAACACTTTGTGTAGCCTGGGATGCTTCCTTAATCAGCCTAGTGGATATGAAGAAAGTATGGTAGTATTATGTGAGAATACAGGTTAACTTTGAAAATGTAATTAAAAACTGAAGGCAAATTGTCACCAGGATGATCTTCATGGCAGATGGCCATGGGGATAGCCAATATTTAGAATCGGATATGGCACAACAACAAGAAGAATATAGTCCAGCCCAATGAGGCTTGTCCTATGATCACTAAAATTGTAGGAATGAAAAACCCAACATTATTTTGTTCACTTTCATGCATGCTTTTGTTGAAAACTAACCTCATTAATTCATTATATTTCCAATCTTCTAAATTTCCAATATGCACATCCATTAGCATACCAAGGTCTTTATGCTTATTTGTCTTGAGGACTTACATGCACCCAGATGGCTCTCTAACCTTTCAGGATTTATAAGCAATGGAACTGTCATATCTAACTTCTAACATTCAAGATGTATAATACTGTACTGTGATACCATTTAACCCAATCACTTTCTAGCATTCTTCTCTAAATGTGGCCTTGATTAAATGTACAAGTTTTAACATTTAGCAAAAAGTTGGTTGAGGTGAATCTCAAGCAATTATCTTGCAGTTGAGGTGAATCTCAAGCAATTATCTTGCAGTTGAGGTGAATCTCAAGCAATTATTTTGCAGTTTCCTCGCCTGCTGAGATGGGAAAAGTTATGCCCCTTCTGCTTAGGAAGGTGTCATGAGACTCTAAGACCATGATGGCGAACCTTAGTACAGTTGTACCTCGCTTAAAGAGCATAATGCGTTCCACAGGATTGCTCTTTAAGTGAGTTTGCTCTTTAAGTGAAACACC